>CM061487.1:50620165-51933082 GCA_030867185.1 Tagetes erecta
TTCAGCAAGTGCATCTTTACACTTCTCCATTCTATAGCTTCTCAAAAAGTCAATATATGATGGATGTAGCAGCTTCAACTCAAAAGTACTGAATAGTGTAATCATGTCTTTGTCCCAGTCATCCAAGTTTCGAACAAGCTTCAATTCAAAAGTTTCTTGATTATAAAACACTCTGAGTATGGGCTTTGTCATTTGCGAACCATCTATCACTTTCAGTCCAGGATCTGTCACCTTGTCAAAGTATTCATCCGAAAATTCATCAAGGTACATATCTTCAGTCACAACCAATCTCTTTTTCTTCCTTTCTTTCTTAGCTTGCACATATGCTGAATCTTCTTGTTGGCCTCTAAAATCCAGAAACTTTGGTGGTCTAGCAATCCCGGCATCAAGAAGCATCACACATTTATCACCACGCTCAGCATGCGTGTGGTTTATCAACCTTAGTTTGTGCAGCTCTTTCAAATCCTGAACCTCCAATTTAAAGATGCTTGAGAAGTAATGGTATACATCACATAAACCATTCACTCTCTTTATCATAAACGCATCAAATACTTCGTCGTATTTCCATGCGATTATCTTCACCTTCTTATTCTTTTCTGGCACAATCATCGAGTCAAGTAATTCAGCAATCGACTGCCCTTTACTCAGCAGTGACCTAACAACATCACCTGCTGTTGCTGACTTATGCCAAGACTCTCTAACATTCATTGGTATGTTGTATGCTTTAACTTCGCTAGGAAACATATCAATCAATTCGTGCCTCTTTTTGTGAGCATCCTCAGGTAACGCCATCACCGGAATCTCCTTCGGTCCAAGAACTTTGAATCTTTTCGTCAACTCGAAATACTAAGGATTGTTGTAGTCCAAATAAAACATACGATTGTACATTTTTTCGGTCTTCATAAAGCTCACAACAATTTTCCTCAAAGATTCAGATTTCAACCTCTGTAAAGTCTTGTATGGATAATTTCTTGAACTCAGCCAACTACGCATATTTGAAGCAGTCATTTCATCTGGATTTTGGTGATATAGTTCAGTCGGAGGCAAATCTTCTATGTTTAGGCTTTCTTGCATTGGTGTCCATTCTCCCATCTCAATCACAAACTCTTTCTTATCAGCTTCAGCTTTGTCTTGAGCAGTCATGCACTTCTCGTACTCTTCATTTATCTGACTCACCGTCAAACCATTCAAAAATACAGCATTATACTTCATTTTCTCAAGATATGCAAACCTTTGATCCAAATCATCTGGAATCTCCTCAACAACATTCGTTTCTGGCCCAGTTTCATCTTCAGATTCAGTGAAATCAATATCGTCAAGATCATCCAACGCTTCAATCATAGGTGCATCGTCAGTTTGAATCGGCTCAAACTGACTTGCCACTTCAGATACAGTTTCAGGCATACTTTCAACTTTAACAGCTTCAGATTGAATCGGCTCAACCTGAACTGTGTCTTCAGAACCAGCTTCTTTCTCACTCTCTGTGGCCTCAAAAACTTCAGTCTCAGCTACAGAATCAGATTGAATCGGCTCAATCTGACCTGATTTAGTAATCTCAGCTTCAGTCACATTCTCAGTTTCAACCACAGCTACAGATTGAATCGGCTCAATCTGCACTGTTTCATCAATCTTCGCCCTTTTTGAACTTCCTTCATCACCAAATATCTCAGGTATAGCATCTATCTTCCTTTTTCCCTCAGCTTTGTCAGAGATGACAGTTTCAGCAACAGCTTCATCGGGAACAATGATTGGTGAGTCCACCCTAATGCCAACATTCGTAGTGCCTCGAGCTCTGGTCAAATAAACTATTGGCACATGCGATTCAGTCACTTCCATTACTTCTTCAGAAAAATCTTTATCTGATGACGAGCCAGCTTTCTTTGGTTTAGTTTCCTCCAACTCTTTTTCTAGCATTTCTTTCTCGGCCTCCAACGTATTGCATTCAGCTTTAAGTTCTGTATAATCATATTTCAGATTCTCATGCTCCTCTATCAGTTTTTCATAATCATCCTTCAGCTTCACATGTTCATCAACTAGCTTCACATGATCCTCATCTAACTTCTTGAAGGTTTTCAAATTCTGATTATGAATGTCCCAATACTCATCAAACCTTTTCTTTTTCCGTTCATTTGAAGCTTTCAACAAATCATTTGCTTCAATCAGTTTTGCCACCATATCCTCTAACTCAGCTATTCTTTTCTCCTTCTCATTTTCATCTACTTTTGACACAAAGTTTGGTGAAGACTCCAAACCTTGCTCAATATTTTCAGCAAATTGGGATGATGTGGTGGGAATATCAACAGTAATAGGATCAGTAACGCCAGCATCAGCTTCTTCAACTATCTGTGCCATAGTTTCAGCTTCGGCCACTACCTCCTGAGCAATCTGAAGTATATCAATCTTTTCAGGCTCCACAATCTTAGATTCTTTAACTGGTTTCGACCTCTTTCTTCGAACATACTGAACAGAAACATCTTTTGGAATTTCAGCAACTGATTCTTCAACAACTGAAGCAACCTCAACAGGTTCTTCTATCACAACATTTTCCATTTCTACTTCCATAGGTTCGGCCATTTCAACTATCTCTGCCTCCTCTGAATTAGATTCAGATTCAGCACCTTCATTACCATCATCTTCTTCACTATCATCATGATCATCATCCTCATCATTATCACTATCACCATTCTCACCTTCTTCTTCATCTTCTGGATGACGAGCAAAGTACTCGTCATCATCCAACAAATTGTCAGGCACCTCATCCATTAGGTCCTGTGGATTTACTATCTCACCATTTGAAATATGATAATAAACACCTTCTACATCTTCTTCATTGTTGGCTATATCTCTCATATAGTCAAACAATTCAACATCAGGCACATTCCCGATACTCATCTTTCGGTAAGATAGATCGTTCATGTCCTCAGTGTATAGCATACCTCCAGCATAACCTTCGGATCTGATGATAGGATAGGCAATGTTGATCATCAGTTGTAAGAATCTCGGGTACATGAGAAACTTAAACCTCTTGCCTTTCACCAAGTTAAATACAAAACCATTCATAATCCATCTCGACATGTTGAATGGCTTGTTCTCTGCTATGGCAACAATTGGTGAAGCAATATCTGATGGGAAATTATCGAATCCTGCACTCCTCCTGGACATGCATTGCTGTACAACATAACACAGCAACTTATACTTCTTTCCCAACTTAGCCCTATAAAACTGTGATTTTGGAAATATAGGTGGATGTCCCATATTAACAAAACACGATTTACATTCCTCCATGGTCAACTCATCCATCATACCAACTTCATCTTCATCAATCCTCAGGGCATGTCTAATGGCTTCTTCAGAAACTGTCAGTACCCAATCTCTAGTTATGTTGCCTCGAACAACAGTAACTCCATTCTCTTCTCTAATGACCTCTGCTGTTCTCCAAAAGCTCTTAATCAGCCTTGCATATATGACCGGTTTGGCACATATAGCATACACATATTTGGTCCTCTTGATGAACTTGATCATATCCCTGTAACCATCTGTTTCAGGAAGTGATTCATCCAAACATGCTACCAAATTGTGTTTAGGCTCAAACTTGAGATTCTCCATCTGTTAAAACACAAACAAACACAAAACAAGACAAATGTGTTAGATTCTTCATTAAAACATATCAAAATTTCATAAGTGTTTGAATAACAATTAGAAAGCAAAACATTCATATAATCATTTTAACCCTAAATTGATCTAACAAATTGATTTTCATCATTTTGATTAACACAACTTTGAATTTTAATGATTTATACAACATTTTTCATTTTAACAGTTAATCACTTAAGGCAAAATTTTGACATTTGTATGATGAAGTTGTTTAACATGTTTTAGTTCATTTTTATCATGCATTTGTTACTTTTAACACACATTTCATCATTTTGAAGTGAAACATTTAAGAACTTTCAAAGTTCATCAATGGCAATTTTAACAGTTATGACAATTTCAATTGATTCAGTTGATTTTAAGGTGTTTTGGTGCAAATGAGTGATTGATTGTTGATGATCGACAGATTTTGTACATAAACCAACATTCGATTTAGATTTTAACACACAGAATCAAAGTGTCGATTCAATGCACAAAACACTGTTCATCATCGTTTTTCCTTTTAACAGTTGATTTGCAGGTCTATTTAGGTCAAAAACACTTAATCACTACCTTATCCAATCGATCAACTTTGTTACAGCGCAAACGATTGAATATGATAACACGGCGATTTTAAGTTCAGAGGATTTGTGTGAAAGTGAATGTGTGAAATGATAAGTGTTTGTGAAGAGGCGGTATTTTGTATCGTCAAAAATTTAGGTCAAACTTTAAGTGCCGGGTCAACAAAAGGGACGGGTAAGCAAAATAGGCCCAATAAGCCTTGCCGGGTCAAGTACTGTAGTGACGGGTCATGTACTGTAGTTACGGGTCAAGTACATAAGACAAGTCACCAATATGTGAAACACACTTGACGAGTCAAGCACTGTAGAGACGGGTAAGTCACTGTAGTGACGGGTAAAGGTTAGGAACAACTACACCTGATGGGTTTTATTCATCACCCGGCAGAATAGTTATCTTCAAAACATCACCCGGCAATATTTCTTCATCACCCGGCAACACAGTTGCTTTCCTTCTTCATCCGGCTTGCTTTCTTCATTACACGGCAACCTTCTTCACACGGCAATCTTCTTCTTCACACGCCAATCTTCTTCTTTACACGGCAATCTTCTTCTTCACACGGCAACATAGTTGTCTTCTATATCACCCGGCATGCTTTCTTCTTCATTACCCGGCAACACAGTGTCATACCTTTACACGGCAAGAAGATTTCTCTTTTACCCGGCTGTATAGTAAACACTTGTCACCCGGCAAGATATCTATGACCTTCACCCGGCTATATTTAACATGATCATTTCCCGGCTGTACAGTGGTCATAACATCTTCACCTTTTCCTCAATCACCCGGCATGTATCAATTTTACAACATTACCCGGCTGAACAGTATGTTCATTACCCGGCCAAACAGTTGCATCTGATATCTTTGCCCGGCTATAACACTTTGATCAATTTCTTCACTTTTTCTCGTCTGTTGACTTTTTCAACATCATTTATTGCACCTGCAAACATTCTCCGACATATTAATTAGACAAGATATCCTTAAAAAGAATGTTTGTCATATTTAATTATCAAACAACATTAAAACAAGTCAATAATCATTAATTCCAATTCAAATCATTTTTTCTTTTTCTTTTTCAAAAATGTTTTTGCACAACCAATTTTTTTTATATCCCGAAGCAATTTCATAAAAACAATATTACAAGACCTTGGGTTTGTTTTTAACACATCCAATACTTTTGCTTTTCATACTACATAATCTTGTTCATTCAAAACACACTTATTCAAAATATATTTTTGGATTTTTGTAGATATTTTTCTTCAGTTTATTCTCCCCCTAAACTTGAAATTTCTTGAAATTTTTAAGTTTAACAAGGATGTCGATGTGTCAATAAAGATTCCATATGCCTGCACACACAAAGCATACACATTAAAATAAATACATATGCAATGCAATGAATCAAAATATCGCAGTGAGATCATACCACACATTATCTGAACATGTTTTGCAAGTTTTGAATAGACATTTGACTTATGCTTGATTGAGTGATGATATGAAAACATACCAATTAGCTCGAGTTGACACACTTACTTTTTCAGTATCATGATGATATTTAAGGTTTGATTAGAATGACTTATGTGACCCACATGTATACATATGTTAACATATTTCCTTATCAATCACTACCTGAATGCATATTGCACAAAACTTGGTCACTTACAGTCATACACAGTGTGGAATCTGGGTTCTATTCGGATTTGGTCCACTTTGGGACTTCTTTTTAATTCCATCTTTGGGAATTTTTCTTTCCTATCGTTCCCCTTGGGAATCTTCTGAATTCCATTTTGGAATATTTGTTTGGTGTTGGTCCACATTTGGGACTCTTTTTGTTCCTTTTGGAATCTTTTGCTGCACCTTGAAGCTCAAAAGAGACTTCATGTGAGACTTCAGGTCTGTGGGTACCACAACAAAGAAGCTCACGATGCGGTTCATCACACTGAATACACTGCATCGTTACCCGATCATGCACAACTATCATCACAAGCAATGTTTCAAAAGATATATATCTAGACATGTATAACAATGGAACTTAACACAAAGATCATTAAGTTTATGTTTGTCAACAATCAACTTACTTTTTCACTCTAATTGCCTGAGCTGTCTAGCACATCAATTAACATTCATCAGTCTTTATTAAAAATGATGTAACAAATAATGTCTAGTGTAACTATCATTTCTCACTTTTTGCAATATAGATTCTTATGACATGATATTTTCTTTTCTTTTTGCTTTTATATTTTGTTTTTGCTTTTCTTTTTCATGCACACACACAATGCAAAATATAAAATAAAAGACAAAGGAATCAATACTTAACATCAACTTATTATATTTTTGGCTTTTATATTTTCTGATTTTTCTTATGTTTTTGAAAATTAGAATCAATCATGATTGATTAATCCTATGGATTGAATTAAAAATTCAAACCGTCCTGACAAAAATGATTTTGTGAAAAGATCTGCCAGTTGTTTGTCGGTATGAACTTTAATCAAAATTATTAAACCTTTTTCATAGTTGTCTCTTAAAAAGTGATATCGAATTTCGATATGTTTGGTTTTTGAGTGTTGAACAGGATTAGCAGTAATGAACATAGCAGCAGTATTGTCTATGTAAATAGGAGTTTTCAGAAAGTTAAACCCGTAGTCCACCAACTGATTTTGTAACCATAAAACTTGAGAACATCCTGCAGATGCAGCGATATACTCTGCTTCAGCTGTGGATACAGAAACATTAGTCTGCTTCTTGCATTGCCAAGAGACAAGTCTAGGACCCAGAAATTGACAACCACCAGTAGTCGATTTCCTGTCAAGAGCACAACCACCAAAATCACTGTCAGAATAGCTATATAATTCAAAATTTCCTTCATAAGGATACCATAACCCAAGATTTGGTTTCCCTTTAAGATATCTGAATATACGCTTCACAGCAACAAGGTGCGACTCCTTTGGATCAGACTGATATCTTGCGCATACACATACAGCATACATGATGTCTGGCCTTGATGCAGTAAGATACATCAGTGAACCGATCATTGATCTGTATAGTGTTTGATCCACGGATTTGCCTTTCGGATCCGGTTGTATCTTGCAATTCACATCAGATGGAGTTCGAATTGTTTGACAATCTTGCATCTTGAACTTCTTCAACAACTTCTCAACAAATTTTGATTGATTGATGAAAATTCCGTCAGCTGATTGTTTCACTTGTAATCCGAGAAAGAAGTTAATCTCCCCCATAGAACTCATCTGGAATCTGCACTTCATGATTTCCTCAAATTCTTTGCACATTGACTCACTAGTTGATCCGAAGATAATATTGTCCACATAAACTTGAACACATAAGAGATCGTCATTCTCCCTCTTCATAAACAAAGTTGGATCAATCTGTCCTCTTGTGAATCCATGTTCTAGTAAATGCTTAGATAGTGTCTCATACCAGATTCTAGGAGCTTGATGTAGACCGTAAAGAGCTTTACTTAACTTGTATACACGATGAGGATAGTCAGGATCTTCAAAACCCGGAGGTTGTCTGACATATACGTCATCTGTAATCGGTCCATACAGAAAAGCACCTTTCACGTCCATTTGGAATACTTTAAACTTCATGAAGGAAGCATATGCAAGAAACACGCGTATGGCTTCAAGTCTTGCGACTGGAGCGAACACCTCTTCGTAATCAATGCCTTCTTCTTGAGTGTATCCCTGTGCAATGAGTCTTGCTTTGTTTCTTACGAAAATGCCACGTTCATCTGGCTTGTTTTTGTACAACCATCTTGTACCAATCGCATTCTCTCCTTCAGGTAAGTCCACTAATTTCCAAACCTCTTGTTTGCGAAATTGAAGTAATTCCTCTTGCATGGCTTCAATCCAACTGTTATCTTGCAGTGCCTCTGAAATGTTCTTTGGCACCACTTGAGATAGAAAACACGAATAAAGACAAACATTTGCTTGTTCAGTCTGACTTCTTGTAGTTCTCTGATTCAATGGCCCATATTAGAACCTTGAAAAGCACTTTATTATAATGTAGGACTCCTTCCAAATCGTAACAACACCTTACAATACCGTATGTAAACTTAAAAGTCCATAATAAACCTAATGAATTCATCCGAGTCCTTTGAACATCGTACGAACACTCAAGACTTGTTAAGACTTTGTATGCGACATTAGCAACATGAAAGGCAATTTAGAATAATGTAGGACGCGTTACAACTTCTATGAACACCTTACATCATCGTACGAAACATTAAAACTTCATAGTACGAAAACTTGAATTCATCCAAGTCATTTGAACATCGTACGAAAACTTAGAATATCTTACGAATCTGTATCTCACATTTGCACCTTGAAAAGCATGTTAGTATAATGTACGATGCCTTACAACTCCTAACAACACATTACATCACCGTAAGTAATATTAAAACTCCATAATAAACCTAATGTATTCGTCCGAGTCCATTGAACATCGTACGACAACTTAGGACTTGTTACGACTGTGAATGAGACATTAGCAACTTGAAAAGCAATTTAGAATAATGTAGGACGCATTACAACTCCAAAGAACACCTTACATCCCCGTCCGAAACATTAAATCTCCATAACAAACCTTATGAATTCGTTTGAGTCCTTTGAACATCGTACCGCAACTTAAAACATATTACACTCTGTTTACCATACTAGAACCTGGAAAAGCACTTTATTATAATGTAGGACTCCTTCCAAATCGTAACAACACCTTACAATACCGTATGTAAACTTAAAAGTCCATAATAAACCTAATGAATTCATCCGAGTCCTTTGAACATTGTACGAACACTCAAGACTTGTTAAGACTCTGTATGCGACATTAGCAACGTGAAAGGCAATTTAGAATAATGTAGGACGCGTTACAACTTCTATGAACACCTTACATCATCGTACGAAACATTAAAACTTCATAGTAAACCTAATGAATTCATCCAAGTAATTTGAACATCGTACGAAAACTTAGAATATCTTACGAATCTGTATCTCACATTTGCACCTTGAAAAGCATGTTAGTATAATGTACGATGCCTTACAACTCCTAACAATACATTACATCACCGTAAGTAATATTAAAACTCCATAATAAACCTAATGTATTCGTCCGAGTCCATTGAACATCGTACGACAACTTAGGACTTGTTACGACTGTGAATGAGACATTAGCAACTTGAAAAGCAATTTAGAATAATGTAGGACGCATTACAACTACAAAGAACACCTTACATCCCCGTCCGAAACATTAAATCTCCATAATAAACCTTATGAATTCGTTCGAGTCCTTTGAACATCGTACCGTAACTTAAAACATATTACACTATATAAACCATATTAGAACCTTGAAAAGCACTTTATTATAATGTAGGACTCTTTACAAATCGTAACAACACCTTACAATACCGTATGTAAACTTAAAACTCAATAATAAACCTAATGAATTCATCCGAGTCCTTTGCACGTCGTACGAACACTCAGGACTTGTTAAGACCCTGTATGCGACATTAGCAACTTGAAAGGCATATTAGAATAATGTAGGACGCGTTACAACTTCTATGAACACCTTACATCATCGTACGAAACATTAAAACTTCATAGTAAACCTAATGAATTCATCTAAGTCATTTGAACATCGTACGAAAACTTAGAATATCTTACGAATCTGTATTTCACATTAGCACCTTGAAAAGCATTTTAGTATAATGTACGACGCCTTACAACTCCTAAAAACACATTACATCACCGTACGTAATATTAAAACTCCATAATAAACCTAATGAATTCGTCCGAGTCCATTGAACATCCTACGACAACTTAGGACTTGTTACGACTCTGAATGAGACATTAGCAACTTGAAAAGCAATTTAAAATAATGTAGGACGCATTACAACTCCAAAGAACACCTTACATCCCCGTCCGAAACATTAAATCTCTATAACAAACTTTATGAATTCGTTCGAGTCCTTTGAACATCGTACCGCAACTTAAAACATATTACACTCTGTTTACCATACTAGAACCTGGAAAAGCACTTTATTATAATGTAAGACTCCTTCCAAATCGTAACAACACCTTACAATACCGTATGTAAACTTAAAAGTCCATAATAAACCTAATGAATTCATCCGAGTCCTTTGAACATCGTACGAACACTCAAGACTTGTTAAGACTCTGTATGCGACATTAGCAACATGAAAGGCAATTTAGAATAATGTAGGACGCGTTACAACTTCTATGAACACCTTACATCATCGTACGAAACATTAAAACTTCATAATAAACCTAATGAATTCATCCAAGTCATTTGAATATCGTACGACAACTTAGAATATCTTACGACTCTGTATTTCACATTAGCACCTTGAAAAGCATGTTAGTATAATGTACGACGCCTTACAACGCCTAACAACACATTGCATCACCGTATGTAATATTAAAACTCCATAATAAACCTAATGTATTCGTCCGAGTCCATTGAACATCGTACGACAACTTAGAACTTGTTACAACTCTGAATGAGACATTAGCAACTTGAAAAGCAATTTAAAATAATGTAGGACGCATTACAACTCCAAAGAACACCTTACATCCCCGTCCGAAACATTAAATCTCCATAACAAACCTTATGAATTTGTTCGAGTCCTTTGAACATCGTACCGCAACTTAAAACATGTTACACTATATATACCATATTAGAACCTTGAAAAGCACTTTATTATAATGTAGGACTCTTTACAAATCGTAACAACACCTTACAATACCGTATGTAAACTTAAAACTCAATAATAAACCTAATGAATTCATCCGAGTCCTTTGCACGTCGTACGAACACTCAGGACTTGTTAAGACCCTGTATGCGACATTAGCAACTTGAAAGGCATATTAGAATAATGTAGGACGCGTTACAACTTCTATGAACACCTTACATCATCGTACGAAACATTAAAACTTCATAGTAAACCTAATGAATTCATCTAAGTCATTTGAACATCGGACGAAAACTTAGAATATCTTACGAATCTGTATTTCACATTAGCACCTTGAAAAGCATTTTAGTATA
Source organism: Tagetes erecta (assembly GCA_030867185.1). Classification (NCBI taxonomy): domain Eukaryota; kingdom Viridiplantae; phylum Streptophyta; class Magnoliopsida; order Asterales; family Asteraceae; genus Tagetes; species Tagetes erecta. Next base: position 50,631,446 of record CM061487.1, read on the forward strand.
ATGTACGACGCCTTACAACTCCTAAAAACACATTACATCACCGTACGTAATATTAAAACTCCATAATAAACCTAATGAATTCGTCCGAGTCCATTGAACATCCTACGGCAACTTAGGACTTGTTACGACTTTGAATGAGACATTAGCAACTTGAAAAGCAATTTAAAATAATGTAGGACGCATTACAACTCTAAAGAACACCTTATATCCCCGTCCGAAACATTAAATCTCCATAACAAACTTTATGAATTCGTTCGAGTCCTTTGAACATCGTACCGCAACTTAAAACATATTACACTCTGTTTACCATACTAGAACCTGGAAAAGCACTTTATTATAATGTAGGACTCCTTCCAAATAGTAACAACACCTTACAATACCGTATGTAAACTTAAAAGTCCATAATAAACCTAATGAATTCATCTGAGTCCTTTGAACATCGTACGAACACTCAAGACTTGTTAAGACTCTGTATGCGACATTAGCAACATGAAAGGCAATGTAGAATAATGTAGGACGCGTTACAACTTCTATGAACACCTTACATCATCGTACGAAACATTAAAACTTCATAGTAAACCTAATGAATTCATCCAAGTCATTTGAATATCGTACGACAACTTAGAATATCTTACGACTCTGTATTTCACATTAGCACCTTGAAAAGCATGTTAGTATAATGTACGACGCCTAACAACACATTGCATCACCGTACGTAATATTAAAACTCCATAATAAACCTAATGTATTCGTCCGAGTCCATTGAACATCGTACGACAACTTAGGACTTGTTACGACTCTGAATGAGACATTAGCAACTTGAAAAGCAATTTAAAATAATGTAGGACGCATTACAACTCCAAAGAACACCTTACATCCCCGTCCGAAACATTAAATCTCCATAACAAACCTTATGAATTTGTTCGAGTCCTTTGAACATCGTACCGCAACTTAATACATATTACACTATATATACCATATTAGAACCTTGAAAAGCACTTTATTATAATGTAGGACTCCTTCCAAATCGTAACAACACCTTACAATACCGTATGTAAACTTAAAAGTCCATAATAAACCTAATGAATACACCCGAGTCCTTTGAACATCGTACGAACACTCAGGACTTGTTAAGACTCTGTATGCGACATTAGCAACATGAAAAGCAATTTAGAATAATGTAGGACGCGTTAGAACTCTTATGAACACCTTACATCATCGTACGAAACATTAAAACTTCATTGTAAACCTAATAAATTCATCCGAGTCATTTGAATATCGTACGACAACTTAGAATATCTTACGACTCTGTATTTCACATTAGCACCTTGAAAAGCATGTTAGTATAATGTACGACGCCTTACAACGCCTAACAACACATTGCATCACCGTATGTAATATTAAAACTCCATAATAAACCTAATGTATTCGTCCGAGTCCATTGAACATCGTACGACAACTTAGAACTTGTTACAACTCTGAATGAGACATTAGCAACTTGAAAAGCAATTTAAAATAATGTAGGACGCATTACAACTCCAAAGAACACCTTACATCCCCGTCCGAAACATTAAATCTCCATAACAAACCTTATGAATTTGTTCGAGTCCTTTGAACATCGTACCGCAACTTAAAACATGTTACACTATATATACCATATTAGAACCTTGAAAAGCACTTTATTATAATGTAGGACTCTTTACAAATCGTAACAACACCTTACAATACCGTATGTAAACTTAAAACTCAATAATAAACCTAATGAATTCATCCGAGTCCTTTGCACGTCGTACGAACACTCAGGACTTGTTAAGACCCTGTATGCGACATTAGCAACTTGAAAGGCATTTTAGAATAATGTAGGACGCGTTTCAACTTCTATGAACACCTTACATCATCGTACGAAACATTAAAACTTCATAGTAAACCTAATGAATTCATCCGAGTCATTTGAACATCGTACAACAACTTAGAATTTCTTACGACTCTGTATTTAACATTAGCACCTTGAAAAGCATGTTAGTATAATGTACGACGCCTTACAACTCCTAACAACACATTGCATCACCGTACGTAATATTAAAACTCCATAATAAACCTAATGTATTCGTCCGAGTCCATTGAACATCCTACGGCAACTTAGGACTTGTTACGACTTTGAATGAGACATTAGCAACTTGAAAAGCAATTTAAAATAATGTAGGACGCATTACAACTCTAAAGAACACCTTACATCCTCGTCCGAAACATTAAATCTCCATAACAAACTTTATGAATTCGTTCGAGTCCTTTGAACATCGTACCGCAACTTAAAACATATTACACTCTGTTTACCATACTAGAACCTGGAAAAGCACTTTATTATAATGTAGGACTCCTTCCAAATAGTAACAACACCTTACAATACCGTATGTAAACTTAAAAGTCCATAATAAACCTAATGAATTCATCTGAGTCCTTTGAACATCGTACGAACACTCAAGACTTGTTAAGACTCTGTATGCGACATTAGCAACATGAAAGGCAATGTAGAATAATGTAGGACGCGTTACAACTTCTATGAACACCTTACATCATCGTACGAAACATTAAAACTTCATAGTAAACCTAATGAATTCATCCAAGTCATTTGAATATCGTACGACAACTTAGAATATCTTACGACTCTGTATTTCACATTAGCACCTTGAAAAGCATGTTAGTATAATGTACGACGCCTAACAACACATTGCATCACCGTACGTAATATTAAAACTCCATAATAAACCTAATGTATTCGTCCGAGTCCATTGAACATCGTACGACAACTTAGGACTTGTTACGACTCTGAATGAGACATTAGCAACTTGAAAAGCAATTTAAAATAATGTAGGACGCATTACAACTCCAAAGAACACCTTACATCCCCGTCCGAAACATTAAATCTCCATAACAAACCTTATGAATTTGTTCGAGTCCTTTGAACATCGTACCGCAACTTAATACATATTACACTATATATACCATATTAGAACCTTGAAAAGCACTTTATTATAATGTAGGACTCCTTCCAAATCGTAACAACACCTTACAATACCGTATGTAAACTTAAAAGTCCATAATAAACCTAATGAATACACCCGAGTCCTTTGAACATCGTACGAACACTCAGGACTTGTTAAGACTCTGTATGCGACATTAGCAACATGAAAAGCAATTTAGAATAATGTAGGACGCGTTAGAACTCTTATGAACACCTTACATCATCGTACGAAACATTAAAACTTCATTGTAAACCTAATAAATTCATCCGAGTCATTTGAACATCGTACGACAACTTAGAATATCTTACGACTCTGTATTTCACATTAGCACCTTGAAAAGCATGTTAGTATAATGTACGACGCCTTACAACTCCTAACAACACATTACATCACCGTACGTAATATTAAAACTCCATAATAAACCTAATGTATTCGTCCGAGTCCATTCAACATCGTACGACAACTTAGGACTTGTTACGACTGTGAATGAGACATTAGCAACTTGAAAAGCAATTTAGAATAATGTAGGACGCATTACAACTCCAAAGAACACCTTACATCCCCGTCCGAAACATTAAATCTCCATAATAAACCTTATGAATTCGTTCAAGTCCTTTGAACATCGTACCGCAACTTAAAACATATTACACTAGATATACCATATTAGAACCTTGAAAAGAACTTTATTATAATGTAGGACTCCTTCCAAATCGTAACAACACCTTACAATACCGTATGTAAACTTAAAAGTCCATAATAAACCTAATGAATTCACCCGAGTCCTTTGAACATCGTACGAACACTCAGGACTTGTTAAGACTCTGTATGCGACATTAGCAATATGAAAGGCAATTTAGAATAATGTAGGACGCGTTTCAACTTCTATGAACACCTTACATCATCGTACGAAACATTAAAACTTCATAGTAAACCTAATGAATTCATCCGAGTCATTTGAACATCGTACAACAACTTAGAATTTCTTACGACTCTGTATTTAACATTAGCACCTTGAAAAGCATGTTAGTATAATGTACGACGCCTTACAACTCCTAACAACACATTGCATCACCGTACGTAATATTAAAACTCCATAATAAACCTAATGTATTCGTCCGAGTCCATTGAACATCCTACGGCAACTTAGGACTTGTTACGACTTTGAATGAGACATTAGCAACTTGAAAAGCAATTTAAAATAATGTAGGACGCATTACAACTCTAAAGAACACCTTACATCCTCGTCCGAAACATTAAATCTCCATAACAAACTTTATGAATTCGTTCGAGTCCTTTGAACATCGTACCGCAACTTAAAACATATTACACTCTGTTTACCATACTAGAACCTGGAAAAGCACTTTATTATAATGTAGGACTCCTTCCAAATAGTAACAACACCTTACAATACCGTATGTAAACTTAAAAGTCCATAATAAACCTAATGAATTCATCTGAGTCCTTTGAACATCGTACGAACACTCAAGACTTGTTAAGACTCTGTATGCGACATTAGCAACATGAAAGGCAATGTAGAATAATGTAGGACGCGTTACAACTTATATGAACACCTTACATCATCGTACGAAACATTAAAACTTCATAGTAAACCTAATGAATTCATCCAAGTCATTTGAATATCGTACGACAACTTAGAATATCTTACGACTCTGTATTTCACATTAGCACCTTGAAAAGCATGTTAGTATAATGTACGACGCCTAACAACACATTGCATCACCGTACGTAATATTAAAACTCCATAATAAACCTAATGTATTCGTCCGAGTCCATTGAACATCGTACGACAACTTAGGACTTGTTACGACTCTGAATGAGACATTAGCAACTTGAAAAGCAATTTAAAATAATGTAGGACGCATTACAACTCCAAAGAACACCTTACATCCCCGTCCGAAACATTAAATCTCCATAACAAACCTTATGAATTTGTTCGAGTCCTTTGAACATCGTACCGCAACTTAATACATATTACACTATATATACCATATTAGAACCTTGAAAAGCACTTTATTATAATGTAGGACTCCTTCCAAATCGTAACAACACCTTACAATACCGTATGTAAACTTAAAAGTCCATAATAAACCTAATGAATACACCCGAGTCCTTTGAACATCGTACGAACACTCAGGACTTGTTAAGACTCTGTATGCGACATTAGCAACATGAAAAGCAATTTAGAATAATGTAGGACGCGTTAGAACTCTTATGAACACCTTACATCATCGTACGAAACATTAAAACTTCATTGTAAACCTAATAAATTCATCCGAGTCATTTGAACATCGTACGACAACTTAGAATATCTTACGACTCTGTATTTCACATTAGCACCTTGAAAAGCATGTTAGTATAATGTACGACGCCTTACAATTCCTAACAACACATTACATCACCGTACGTAATATTAAAACTCCATAATAAACCTAATGTATTCGTCCGAGTCCATTCAACATCGTACGACAACTTAGGACTTGTTACGACTGTGAATGAGACATTAGCAACTTGAAAAGCAATTTAGAATAATGTAGGACGCATTACAACTCCAAAGAACACCTTACATCCCCGTCCGAAACATTAAATCTCCATAATAAACCTTATGAATTCGTTCAAGTCCTTTGAACATCGTACCGCAACTTAAAACATATTACACTATATATACCATATTAGAACCTTGAAAAGAACTTTATTATAATGTAGGACTCCTTCCAAATCGTAACAACACCTTACAATACCGTATGTAAACTTAAAAGTCCATAATAAACCTAATGAATTCACCCAAGTCCTTTGAACATCGTACGAACACTCAGGACTTGTTAAGACTCTGTATGCGACATTAGCAACATGAAAGGCAATTTAGAATAATGTAGGACGCGTTAGAACTCTTATGAACACCTTACATCATCGTACGAAACATTAAAACTTCATTGTAAACCTAATAAATTCATCCGAGTCATTTGAACATCGTACGACAACTTAGAATATCTTACGACTCTGTATTTCACATTAGCACCTTGAAAAGCATGTTAGTATAATGTACGACGCCTTACAACTCCTAACAACACATTACATCACCGTACGTAATATTAAAACTCCATAATAAACCTAATGTATTCGTCCGAGTCCATTGAACATCGTACGACAACTTAGGACTTGTTACGAATGTGAATGAGACATTAGCAACTTGAAAAGCAATTTAGAATAATGTAGGACGCATTACAACTCCAAAGAACACCTTACATCCCCGTCCGAAACATTAAATCTCCATAATAAACCTTATGAATTCGTTCAAGTCCTTTGAGCATCGTACCGCAACTTAAAACATATTACACTATATATACCATATTAGAACCTTGAAAAGAACTTTATTATAATGTAGGACTCCTTCCAAATCGTAACAACACCTTACAATACCGTATGTAAACTTAAAAGTCCATAATAAACCTAATGAATACACCCGAGTCCTTTGAACATCGTACGAACACTCAGGACTTGTTAAGACTCTGTATGCGACATTAGCAACATGAAAAACAATTTAGAATAATGTAGGACGCGTTAGAACTCTTATGAACACCTTACATCATCGTACGAAACATTAAAACTTCATTGTAAACCTAATAAATTCATCCGAGTCATTTGAACATCGTACGACAACTTAGAATATCTTACGACTCTGTATTTCACATTAGCACCTTGAAAAGCATGTTAGTATAATGTACGACGCCTTACAACTCCTAACAACACATTACATCACCGTACGTAATATTAAAACTCCATAATAAACCTAATGTATTCGTCCGAGTCCATTGAACATCGTACGACAACTTAGGACTTGTTACGACTGTGAATGAGACATTAGCAACTTGAAAAGCAATTTAGAATAATGTAGGACGCATTACAACTCCAAAGAACACCTTACATCCCCGTCCGAAACATTAAATCTCCATAATAAACCTTATGAATTCGTTCAAGTCCTTTGAACATTGTACCGCAACTTAAAACATATTACACTATATATACCATAGTAGAACCTTGAAAAGAACTTTATTATAATGTAGGACTCCTTCCAAATCGTAACAACACCTTACAATACCGTATGTAAACTTAAAAGTCCATAATAAACCTAATGAATTCACCCGAGTCCTTTGAACATCGTACGAACACTCAGGACTTGTTAAGACTCTGTATGCGACATTAGCAATATGAAAGGCAATTTAGAATAATGTAGGACGCGTTTCAACTTCTATGAACACCTTACATCATCGTACGAAACATTAAAACTTCATAGTAAACCTAATGAATTCATCCGAGTCATTTGAACATCGTACAACAACTTAGAATTTCTTACGACTCTGTATTTAACATTAGCACCTTGAAAAGCATGTTAGTATAATGTACGACGCCTTACAACTCCTAACAACACATTGCATCACCGTACGTAATATTAAAACTCCATAATAAACCTAATGTATTCGTCCGAGTCCATTGAACATCGTACGACAACTTAGAACTTGTTACGGCTCTGAATGAGACATTAGCAACTTGAAAAGCAATTTAAAATAATGTAGGACGCATTACAACTCCAAAGAACACCTTACATCCCCGTCCGAAACATTAAATCTCCATAACAAACCTTATGAATTCGTTCGAGTCCTTTGAACATCGTACCGCAACTTAAAACATATTACACTATATATACCATATTAGAACCTTGAAAAGCACTTTATTATAATGTAGGACTCCTTCCAAATCGTAACAACACCTTACAATACCGTATGTAAACTTAAAAGTCCATAATAAACCTAATGAATTCACCCGAGTCCTTTGAACATCGTACGAACACTCAGGACTTGTTAAGACTCTGTATGCGACATTAGCAACATGAAAGGCAATTTAGAATAATGTAGGACGCGTTAGAACTCTTATGAACACCTTACATCATCGTACGAAACATTAAAACTTCATTGTAAACCTAATAAATTCATCCGAGTCATTTGAACATCGTACGACAACTTAGAATATCTTACGACTCTGTATTTCACATTAGCACCTTGAAAAGCATGTTAGTATAATGTACGACGCCTTACAACTCCTAACAACACATTACATCACCGTACGTAATATTAAAACTCCATAATAAACCTAATGTATTCGTCCGAGTCCATTGAACATCGTACGACAACTTAGGACTTGTTACGACTGTGAATGAGACATTAGCAACTTGAAAAGCAATTTAGAATAATGTAGGACGCATTACAACTCCAAAGAACACCTTACATCCCCGTCCGAAACATTAAATCTCCATAATAAACCTTATGAATTCGTTCAAGTCCTTTGAGCATCGTACCGCAACTTAAAACATATTACACTATATATACCATATTAGAACCTTGAAAAGAACTTTATTATAATGTAGGACTCCTTCCAAATCGTAACAACACCTTACAATACCGTATGTAAACTTAAAAGTCCATAATAAACCTAATGAATACACCCGAGTCCTTTGAACATCGTACGAACACTCAGGACTTGTTAAGACTCTGTATGCGACATTAGCAACATGAAAAACAATTTAGAATAATGTAGGACGCGTTAGAACTCTTATGAACACCTTACATCATCGTACGAAACATTAAAACTTCATTGTAAACCTAATAAATTCATCCGAGTCATTTGAACATCGTACGACAACTTAGAATATCTTACGACTCTGTATTTCACATTAGCACCTTGAAAAGCATGTTAGTATAATGTACGACGCCTTACAACTCCTAACAACACATTACATCACCGTACGTAATATTAAAACTCCATAATAAACCTAATGTATTCGTCCGAGTCCATTGAACATCGTACGACAACTTAGGACTTGTTACGACTGTGAATGAGACATTAGCAACTTGAAAAGCAATTTAGAATAATGTAGGACGCATTACAACTCCAAAGAACACCTTACATCCCCGTCCGAAACATTAAATCTCCATAATAAACCTTATGAATTCGTTCAAGTCCTTTGAACATTGTACCGCAACTTAAAACATATTACACTATATATACCATAGTAGAACCTTGAAAAGAACTTTATTATAATGTAGGACTCCTTCCAAATCGTAACAACACCTTACAATACCGTATGTAAACTTAAAAGTCCATAATAAACCTAATGAATTCACCCGAGTCCTTTGAACATCGTACGAACACTCAGGACTTGTTAAGACTCTGTATGCGACATTAGCAATATGAAAGGCAATTTAGAATAATGTAGGACGCGTTTCAACTTCTATGAACACCTTACATCATCGTACGAAACATTAAAACTTCATAGTAAACCTAATGAATTCTTCCGAGTCATTTGAACATCGTACAACAACTTAGAATATCTTACGACTCTGTATTTTACATTAGCACCTTGAAAAGCATGTTAGTATAATGTACGACGCCTTACAACTCCTAACAACACATTGCATCACCGTACGTAATATTAAAACTCCATAATAAACCTAATGTATTCGTCCGAGTCCATTGAACATCGTACGACAACTTAGAACTTGTTACGGCTCTGAATGAGACATTAGCAACTTGAAAAGCAATTTAAAATAATGTAGGACGCATTACAACTCTAAAGAACACCTTACATCCCCGTCCGAAACATTAAATCTCCATAACAAACCTTATGAATTCGTTCGAGTCCTTTGAACATCGTACCGCAAATTAAAACATATTACACTATATATACCGTATTAGAACCTTGAAAAGCACTTTATTATAATGTAGGACTCCTTCCAAATCGTAACAACACCTTACAATACCGTATGTAAACTTAAAACTCCATAATAAACCTAATGAATTCACCCGAGTCCTTTGAACATCGTACGAACACTCAGGACTTGTTAAGACTCTGTATGCGACATTAGCAACATGAAAGGCAATTTAGAATAATGTAGGACGCGTTAGAACTGTTATGAACACCTTACATCATCGTACGAAACATTAAAACTTCATTGTAAACCTAATAAATTCATCCGAGTCATTTGAACATCGTACGACAACTTAGAATATCTTACGACCCTGTATTTCACATTAGCACCTTGAAAAGCATGTTGGTATAATGTACGACGCCTTACAACTCCTAACAACACATTACATCACCGTACGTAATATTAAAACTCCATAATAAACCTAATGTATTCGTCCGAGTCCATTGAACATCGTACGACAACTTAGGACTTGTTACGACTGTGAATGAGACATTAGCAACTTGAAAAGCAATTTAGAATAATGTAGGACGCATTACAACTCCAAAGAACACCTTACATCCCCGTCCGAAACATTAAATCTCCATAATAAACCTTATGAATTCGTTCGAGTCCTTTGAACATCGTACCGCAACTTAAAACATATTACACTATATATACCATATTAGAACCTTGAAAAGAACTTTATTATAATGTAGGACTCCTTCCAAATCGTAACAACACCTTACAATACCGTATGTAAACTTAAAAGTCCATAATAAACTTAATGAATTCACCCGAGTCCTTTGAACATCGTACGAACACTCATGACTTGTTAAGACTCTGTATGTGACATTAGCAACATGAAAGGCAATTTAGAATAATGTAGGACGCGTTACAACTTCTATGAACACCTTACATCATCGTACGAAACATTAAAACTTCATAGTAAACCTAATGAATTCATCCGAGTCATTTGAACATCGTACGACAACTTAGAATATCTTACGACTCTGTATTTCACATTAGCACCTTGAAAAGCATGTTAGTATAATGTACGACGCCTTACAACTCCTAACAACACATTTCATCACCGTACGTAATATTAAAACTCCATAATAAACCTAATGTATTCGTCCGAGTCCATTGAACATCGTACGACAACTTAGGACTTGTTACGTCTCTGAATGAGACATTAGCAACTTGAAAAGCAATTTATAATAATGTAGGACGCATTATAACTCCAAAGAACACCTTACATCCCCGTCCGAAACATTAAATCTACATAACAAACCTTATGAATTCGTTCGAGTCCTTTGAACATCGTACCGCAACTTAAAACATATTACACTATATATACCATATTAGAACCTTGAAAAGCACTTTATTATAATGTAGGACTCCTTCCAAATCGTAACAACACCTTACAATACCGTATGTAAACTTAAAAGTCCATAATAAACCTAATGAATACACCCGAGTCCTTTGAACATCGTACGAACACTCAGGACTTGTTAAGACTCTGTATGCGACATTAGCAACATGAAAAGCAATTTAGAATAATGTAGGACGCGTTAGAACTCTTATGAACACCTTACATCATCGTACGAAACATTAAAACTTCATTGTAAACCTAATAAATTCATCCGAGTCATTTGAACATCGTACGACAACTTAGAATATCTTACGACTCTGTATTTCACATTAGCACCTTGAAAAGCATGTTAGTATAATGTACGACGCCTTACAACTCCTAACAACACATTACATCACCGTACGTAATATTAAAACTCCATAATAAACCTAATGTATTCGTCCGAGTCCATTGAACATCGTACGACAACTTAGGACTTGTTACGACTGTGAATGAGACATTAGCAACTTGAAAAGCAATTTAGAATAATGTAGGACGCATTACAACTCCAAAGAACACCTTACATCCCCGTCCGAAACATTAAATCTCCATAATAAACCTTATGAATTCGTTCAAGTCCTTTGAACATCGTACCGCAACTTAAAACATATTACACTATATATACCATATTAGAACCTTGAAAAGAACTTTATTATAATGTAGGACTCCTTCCAAATCGTAACAACACCTTACAATACCGTATGTAAACTTAAAAGTCCATAATAAACCTAATGAATTCACCCGAGTCCTTTGAACATCGTACGAACACTCAGGACTTGTTAAGACTCTGTATGCGACATTAGCAATATGAAAGGCAATTTAGAATAATGTAGGACGCGTTTCAACTTCTATGAACACCTTACATCATCGTACGAAACATTAAAACTTCATAGTAAACCTAATGAATTCTTCCGAGTCATTTGAACATCGTACAACAACTTAGAATATCTTACGACTCTGTATTTCACATTAGCACCTTGAAAAGCATGTTAGTATAATGTACGACGCCTTACAACTCCTAACAACACATTGCATCACCGTACGTAATATTAAAACTCCATAATAAACCTAATGTATTCGTCCGAGTCCATTGAACATCGTACGACAACTTAGAACTTGTTACGGCTCTGAATGAGACATTAGCAACTTGAAAAGCAATTTAAAATAATGTAGGACGCATTACAACTCTAAAGAACACCTTACATCCCCGTCCGAAACATTAAATCTCCATAACAAACCTTATGAATTCGTTCGAGTCCTTTGAACATCGTACCGCAAATTAAAACATATTACACTATATATACCGTATTAGAACCTTGAAAAGCACTTTATTATAATGTAGGACTCCTTCCAAATCGTAACAACACCTTACAATACCGTATGTAAACTTAAAACTCCATAATAAACCTAATGAATTCACCCGAGTCCTTTGAACATCGTACGAACACTCAGGACTTGTTAAGACTCTGTATGCGACATTAGCAACATGAAAGGCAATTTAGAATAATGTAGGACGCGTTAGAACTGTTATGAACACCTTACATCATCGTACGAAACATTAAAACTTCATTGTAAACCTAATAAATTCATCCGAGTCATTTGAACATCGTACGACAACTTAGAATATCTTACGACTCTGTATTTCACATTAGCACCTTGAAAAGCATGTTAGTATAATGTACGACGCCTTACAACTCCTAACAACACATTGCATCACCGTACGTAATATTAAAACTCCATAATAAACCTAATGTATTCGTCCGAGTCCATTGAACATCGTACGACAACTTAGAACTTGTTACGGCTCTGAATGAGACATTAGCAACTTGAAAAGCAATTTAAAATAATGTAGGACGCATTACAACTCTAAAGAACACCTTACATCCCCGTCCGAAACATTAAATCTCCATAACAAACCTTATGAATTCGTTCGAGTCCTTTGAACATCGTACCGCAAATTAAAACATATTACACTATATATACCGTATTAGAACCTTGAAAAGCACTTTATTATAATGTAGGACTCCTTCCAAATCGTAACAACACCTTACAATACCGTATGTAAACTTAAAACTCCATAATAAACCTAATGAATTCACCCGAGTCCTTTGAACATCGTACCAACACTCAGGACTTGTTAAGACTCTATATGCGACATTAGCAACATGAAAGGCAATTTAGAATAATGTAGGACGCGTTAGAACTGTTATGAACACCTTACATCATCGTACGAAACATTAAAACTTCATTGTAAACCTAATAAATTCATCCGAGTCATTTGAACATCGTACGGCAACTTAGAATATCTTACGACTCTGTATTTCACATTAGCACCTTGAAAAGCATGTTAGTATAATGTACGACGCCTTACAACTCCTAACAACACATTACATCACCGTACGTAATATTAAAACTCCATAATAAACCTAATGTATTCGTCCGAGTCCATTGAACATCGTACGACAACTTAGGACTTGTTACGACTGTGAATGAGACATTAGCAACTTGAAAAGCAATTTAGAATAATGTAGGACGCATTACAACTCCAAAGAACACCTTACATCCCCGTCCGAAACATTAAATCTACATAACAAACCTTATGAATTCGTTCGAGTCCTTTGAACATCGTACCGCAACTTAAAACATATTACACTATATATACCATATTAGAACCTTGAAAAGCACTTTATTATAATGTAGGACTCCTTCCAAATCGTAACAACACCTTACAATACCGTATGTAAACTTAAAACTCCATAATAAACCTAATGAATTCACCCGAGTCCTTTGAACATCGTACGAACACTCAGGACTTGTTAAGACTCTATATGCGACATTAGCAACATGAAAGGCAATTTAGAATAATGTAGGACGCGTTAGAACTGTTATGAACACCTTACATCATCGTACGAAACATTAAAACTTCATTGTAAACCTAATAAATTCATCCGAGTCATTTGAACATCGTACGGCAACTTAGAATATCTTACGACTCTGTATTTCACATTAGCACCTTGAAAAGCATGTTAGTATAATGTACGACGCCTTACAACTCCTAACAACACATTACATCACCGTACGTAATATTAAAACTCCATAATAAACCTAATGTATTCGTCCGAGTCCATTGAACATCGTACGACAACTTAGGACTTGTTACGACTGTGAATGAGACATTAGCAACTTGAAAAGCAATTTAGAATAATGTAGGACGCATTACAACTCCAAAGAACACCTTACATCCCCGTCCGAAACATTAAATCTACATAACAAACCTTATGAATTCGTTCGAGTCCTTTGAACATCGTACCGCAACTTAAAACATATTACACTATATATACCATATTAGAACCTTGAAAAGCACTTTATTATAATGTAGGACTCCTTCCAAATCGTAACAACACCTTACAATACCGTATGTAAACTTAAAAGTCCATAATAAACCTAATGAATACACCCGAGTCCTTTGAACATCGTACGAACACTCAGGACTTGTTAAGACTCTGTATGCGACATTAGCAACATGAAAAGCAATTTAGAATAATGTAGGACGCGTTAGAACTCTTATGAACACCTTACATCATCGTACGAAACATTAAAACTTCATTGTAAACCTAATAAATTCATCCGAGTCATTTGAACATCGTACGACAACTTAGAATATCTTACGACTCTGTATTTCACATTAGCACCTTGAAAAGCATGTTAGTATAATGTACGACGCCTTACAACTCCTAACAACACATTACATCACCGTACGTAATATTAAAACTCCATAATAAACCTAATGTATTCGTCCGAGTCCATTGAACATCGTACGACAACTTAGGACTTGTTACGACTGTGAATGAGACATTAGCAACTTGAAAAGCAATTTAGAATAATGTAGGACGCATTACAACTCCAAAGAACACCTTACATCCCCGTCCGAAACATTAAATCTCCATAATAAACCTTATGAATTCGTTCAAGTCCTTTGAACATCGTACCGCAACTTAAAACATATTACACTATATATACCATATTAGAACCTTGAAAAGAACTTTATTATAATGTAGGACTCCTTCCAAATCGTAACAACACCTTACAATACCGTATGTAAACTTAAAAGTCCATAATAAACCTAATGAATTCACCCGAGTCCTTTGAACATCGTACGAACACTCAGGACTTGTTAAGACTCTGTATGCGACATTAGCAATATGAAAGGCAATTTAGAATAATGTAGGACGCGTTTCAACTTCTATGAACACCTTACATCATCGTACGAAACATTAAAACTTCATAGTAAACCTAATGAATTCTTCCGAGTCATTTGAACATCGTACAACAACTTAGAATATCTTACGACTCTGTATTTCACATTAGCACCTTGAAAAGCATGTTAGTATAATGTACGACGCCTTACAACTCCTAACAACACATTGCATCACCGTACGTAATATTAAAACTCCATAATAAACCTAATGTATTCGTCCGAGTCCATTGAACATCGTACGACAACTTAGAACTTGTTACGGCTCTGAATGAGACATTAGCAACTTGAAAAGCAATTTAAAATAATGTAGGACGCATTACAACTCTAAAGAACACCTTACATCCCCGTCCGAAACATTAAATCTCCATAACAAACCTTATGAATTCGTTCGAGTCCTTTGAACATCGTACCGCAAATTAAAACATATTACACTATATATACCGTATTAGAACCTTGAAAAGCACTTTATTATAATGTAGGACTCCTTCCAAATCGTAACAACACCTTACAATACCGTATGTAAACTTAAAACTCCATAATAAACCTAATGAATTCACCCGAGTCCTTTGAACATCGTACGAACACTCAGGACTTGTTAAGACTCTGTATGCGACATTAGCAACATGAAAGGCAATTTAGAATAATGTAGGACGCGTTAGAACTGTTATGAACACCTTACATCATCGTACGAAACATTAAAACTTCATTGTAAACCTAATAAATTCATCCGAGTCATTTGAACATCGTACGACAACTTAGAATATCTTACGACTCTGTATTTCACATTAGCACCTTGAAAAGCATGTTAGTATAATGTACGACGCCTTACAACTCCTAACAACACATTGCATCACCGTACGTAATATTAAAACTCCATAATAAACCTAATGTATTCGTCCGAGTCCATTGAACATCGTACGACAACTTAGAACTTGTTACGGCTCTGAATGAGACATTAGCAACTTGAAAAGCAATTTAAAATAATGTAGGACGCATTACAACTCTAAAGAACACCTTACATCCCCGTCCGAAACATTAAATCTCCATAACAAACCTTATGAATTCGTTCGAGTCCTTTGAACATCGTACCGCAAATTAAAACATATTACACTATATATACCGTATTAGAACCTTGAAAAGCACTTTATTATAATGTAGGACTCCTTCCAAATCGTAACAACACCTTACAATACCGTATGTAAACTTAAAACTCCATAATAAACCTAATGAATTCACCCGAGTCCTTTGAACATCGTACGAACACTCAGGACTTGTTAAGACTCTATATGCGACATTAGCAACATGAAAGGCAATTTAGAATAATGTAGGACGCGTTAGAACTGTTATGAACACCTTACATCATCGTACGAAACATTAAAACTTCATTGTAAACCTAATAAATTCATCCGAGTCATTTGAACATCGTACGGCAACTTAGAATATCTTACGACTCTGTATTTCACATTAGCACCTTGAAAAGCATGTTAGTATAATGTACGACGCCTTACAACTCCTAACAACACATTACATCACCGTACGTAATATTAAAACTCCATAATAAACCTAATGTATTCGTCCGAGTCCATTGAACATCGTACGACAACTTAGGACTTGTTACGACTGTGAATGAGACATTAGCAACTTGAAAAGCAATTTAGAATAATGTAGGACGCATTACAACTCCAAAGAACACCTTACATCCCCGTCCGAAACATTAAATCTCCATAATAAACCTTATGAATTCGTTCGAGTCCTTTGAACATCGTACCGCAACTTAAAACATATTACACTATATATACCATATTAGAACCTTGAAAAGAACTTTATTATAATGTAGGACTCCTTCCAAATCGTAACAACACCTTACAATACCGTATGTAAACTTAAAAGTCCATAATAAACCTAATGAATTCACCCGAGTCCTTTGAACATCGTACGAACACTCATGACTTGTTAAGACTCTGTATGTGACATTAGCAACATGAAAGGCAATTTAGAATAATGTAGGACGCGTTACAACTTCTATGAACACCTTACATCATCGTACGAAACATTAAAACTTCATAGTAAACCTAATGAATTCATCCGAGTCATTTGAACATCGTACGACAACTTAGAATATCTTACGACTCTGTATTTCACATTAGCACCTTGAAAAGCATGTTAGTATAATGTACGACGCCTTACAACTCCTAACAACACATTGCATCACCGTACGTAATATTAAAACTCCATAATAAACCTAATGTATTCGTCCGAGTCCATTGAACATCGTACGACAACTTAGGACTTGTTACGTCTCTGAATGAGACATTAGCAACTTGAAAAGCAATTTATAATAATGTAGGACGCATTATAACTCCAAAGAACACCTTACATCCCCGTCCGAAACATTAAATCTACATAACAAACCTTATGAATTCGTTCGAGTCCTTTGAACATCGTACCACAACTTAAAACATATTACACTATATATACCATATTAGAACCTTGAAAAGCACTTTATTATAATGTAGGACTCCTTCCAAATCGTAACAACACCTTACAATACCGTATGTAAACTTAAAAGTCCATAATAAACCTAATGAATACACCCGAGTCCTTTGAACATCGTACGAACACTCAGGACTTGTTAAGACTCTGTATGCGACATTAGCAACATGAAAAGCAATTTAGAATAATGTAGGACGCGTTAGAACTCTTATGAACACCTTACATCATCGTACGAAACATTAAAACTTCATTGTAAACCTAATAAATTCATCCGAGTCATTTGAACATCGTACGACAACTTAGAATATCTTACGACTCTGTATTTCACATTAGCACCTTGAAAAGCATGTTAGTATAATGTACGACGCCTTACAACTCCTAACAACACATTACATCACCGTACGTAATATTAAAACTCCATAATAAACCTAATGTATTCGTCCGAGTCCATTGAACATCGTACGACAACTTAGGACTTGTTACGACTGTGAATGAGACATTAGCAACTTGAAAAGCAATTTAGAATAATGTAGGACGCATTACAACTCCAAAGAACACCTTACATCCCCGTCCGAAACATTAAATCTACATAACAAACCTTATGAATTCGTTCGAGTCCTTTGAACATCGTACCGCAACTTAAAACATATTACACTATATATACCATATTAGAACCTTGAAAAGCACTTTATTATAATGTAGGACTCTTTACAAATCGTAACAACACCTTACAATACTGTATGTAAACTTAAAAGTCCATAATAAACCTAATGAATTCACCCGAGTCCTTTGAACATCGTACGAACACTCAGGACTTGTTAAGACTCTGTATGCGACATTAGCACTATGAAAGGCAATTTAGAATAATGTAGGACGCGTTTCAACTTCTATGAACACCTTACATCATCGTACGAAACATTAAAACTTCATTGTAAACCTAATAAATTCATCCGAGTCATTTGAACATCGTACGACAACTTAGAATATCTTACGACTCTGTATTTCACATTAGCACCTTGAAAAGCATGTTAGTATAATGTACGACGCCTTACAACTCCTAACAACACATTACATCACCGTACGTAATATTAAAACTCCATAATAAACCTAATGTATTCGTCCGAGTCCATTGAACATCGTACGACAACTTAGGACTTGTTACGACTGTGAATGAGACATTAGCAACTTGAAAAGCAATTTAGAATAATGTAGGACGCATTACAACTCCAAAGAACACCTTACATCCCCGTCCGAAACATTAAATCTCCATAATAAACCTTATGAATTCGTTCGAGTCCTTTGAACATCGTACCGCAACTTAAAACATATTACACTATATATACCATATTAGAACCTTGAAAAGCACTTTATTATAATGTAGGACTCTTTACAAATCGTAACAACACCTTACAATACGGTATGTAAACTTAAAAGTCCATAATAAACCTAATGAATTCACCCGAGTCCTTTGAACATCGTACGAACACTCAGGACTTGTTAAGACTCTGTATGCGACATTAGCACTATGAAAGGCAATTTAGAATAATGTAGGACGCGTTTCAACTTCTATGAACACCTTACATCATCGTACGAAACATTAAAACTTCATAGTAAACCTAATGAATTCTTCCGAGTCATTTGAACATCGTACAACAACTTAGAATATCTTACGACTCTGTATTTCACATTAGCACCTTGAAAAGCATGTTAGTATAATGTACGACGCCTTACAACTCCTAACAACACATTGCATCACCGTACGTAATATTAAAACTCCATAATAAACCTAATGTATTCGTCCGAGTCCATTGAACATCGTACGACAACTTAGGACTTGTTACGTCTCTGAATGAGACATTAGCAACTTGAAAAGCAATTTATAATAATGTAGGACGCATTATAACTCCAAAGAACACCTTACATCCCCGTCCGAAACATTAAATCTACATAACAAACCTTATGAATTCGTTCGAGTCCTTTGAACATCGTACCGCAACTTAAAACATATTACACTATATATACCATATTAGAACCTTGAAAAGCACTTTATTATAATGTAGGACTCCTTCCAAATCGTAACAACACCTTACAATACCGTATGTAAACTTAAAAGTCCATAATAAACCTAATGAATACACCCGAGTCCTTTGAACATCGTACGAACACTCAGGACTTGTTAAGACTCTGTATGCGACATTAGCAACATGAAAAGCAATTTAGAATAATGTAGGACGCGTTAGAACTCTTATGAACACCTTACATCATCGTACGAAACATTAAAACTTCATTGTAAACCTAATAAATTCATCCGAGTCATTTGAACATCGTACGACAACTTAGAATATCTTACGACTCTGTATTTCACATTAGCACCTTGAAAAGCATGTTAGTATAATGTACGACGCCTTACAACTCCTAACAACACATTACATCACCGTACGTAATATTAAAACTCCATAATAAACCTAATGTATTCGTCCGAGTCCATTGAACATCGTACGACAACTTAGGACTTGTTACGACTGTGAATGAGACATTAGCAACTTGAAAAGCAATTTAGAATAATGTAGGACGCATTACAACTCCAAAGAACACCTTACATCCCCGTCCGAAACATTAAATCTCCATAATAAACCTTATGAATTCGTTCGAGTCCTTTGAACATCGTACCGCAACTTAAAACATATTACACTATATATACCATATTAGAACCTTGAAAAGCACTTTATTATAATGTAGGACTCTTTACAAATCGTAACAACACCTTACAATACCGTATGTAAACTTAAAAGTCCATAATAAACCTAATGAATTCACCCGAGTCCTTTGAACATCGTACGAACACTCAGGACTTGTTAAGACTCTGTATGCGACATTAGCACTATGAAAGGCAATTTAGAATAATGTAGGACGCGTTTCAACTTCTATGAACACCTTACATCATCGTACGAAACATTAAAACTTCATAGTAAACCTAATAAATTCTTCCGAGTCATTTGAACATCGTACAACAACTTAGAATATCTTACGACTCTGTATTTCACATTAGCACCTTGAAAAGCATGTTAGTATAATGTATGACGCCTTACAACTCCTAACAACACATTACATCACCGTACGTAATATTAAAACTCCATAATAAACCTAATGTATTCGTCCGAGTCCATTGAACATCGTACGACAACTTAGGACTTGTTACGACTGTGAATGAGACATTAGCAACTTGAAAAGCAATTTAGAATAATGTATGACGCATTACAACTCCAAAGAACACCTTACATCCCCGTCCGAAACATTAAATCTCCATAATAAACCTTATGAATTCGTTCGAGTCCTTTGAACATCGTACCGCAACTTAAAACATATTACACTATATATACCATATTAGAACCTTGAAAAGCACTTTATTATAATGTAGGACTCTTTACAAATCGTAACAACACCTTACAATACCGTATGTAAACTTAAAACTCAATAATAAACCTAATGAATTCATCCGAGTCCTTTGCACGTCGTACGAACACTAAGGACTTGTTAAGACCCTGTATGCGACATTAGAAACTTGAAAGGCATATTAGAATAATGTAGGACGCGTTACAACTTCTATGAACACCTTACATCATCGTTCGAAACATTAAAACTTCATAGCAAAACCTAATAAATTCATCCGAGTCATTTGAACATCGTACGACAACTTAGAATTTCTTACGACTCTGTATTTCACATTAGCACCTTGAAAAGCATGTTAGTATAATGTATGACGCCTTACAACTCCTAACAACACATTACATCACCGTACGTAATATTAAAACTCCATAATAAACCTAATGTATTCGTCCGAGTCCATTGAACATCGTACGACAACTTAGGACTTGTTACGACTGTGAATGAGACATTAGCAACTTGAAAAGCAATTTAGAATAATGTAGGACGCATTACAACTCCAAAGAACACCTTACATCCCCGTCCGAAACATTAAATCTCCATAATAAACCTTATGAATTCGTTCGAGTCCTTTGAACATCGTACCGCAACTTAAAACATATTACACTCTGTATACCATACTAGAACCTAGAAAAGCACTTTATTATAATGTAGGACTCTTTACAAATCGTAACAACACCTTACAATACCGTATGTAAACTTAAAACTCAATAATAAACCTAATGAATTCATCCGAGTCCTTTGCACGTCGTACGAACACTAAGGACTTGTTAAGACCCTGTATGCGACATTAGAAACTTGAAAGGCATATTAGAATAATGTAGGACGCGTTACAACTTCTATGAACACCTTACATCATCGTACGAAACATTAAAACTTCATTGTAAACCTAATGAATTCATCCAAGTCATTTGAACATCAAAATTTCTTACGACTCTGTATTTCACATTAGCACCTTGAAAAGCATGTTAGTATAATGTACGACGCCTTACAACTCCTAACAACACATTACATCACCGTACGTAATATTAAAACTCCATAATAAACCTAATGTATTCGTCCGAGTCCATTCAACATCGTACGACAACTTAGGACTTGTTACGACTGTGAATGAGACATTAGCAACTTGAAAAGCAATTTAGAATAATGTAGGACGCATTACAACTCCAAAGAACACCTTACATCCCCGTCCGAAACATTAAATCTCCATAACAAACCTTATGAATTCGTTCGAGTCCTTTGAACATCGTACCGCAACTTAAAACATATTACACTATATATACCATATTAGAACCTTGAAAAGCACTTTATCATAATGTAGGACTCCTTACAAATCGTAACAACACCTTACAATACCGTATGTAAACTTAAAACTCTATAATAAACCTAATGAATTCACCCGAGTCCTTAGCACGTCGTACGAACACTCAGGACTTGTTAAGACTCTGTATGCGACATTAGCAACTTGAAAGGCATATTAGAATAATGTAGGACGCGTTACAACTTCTATGAACACCTTACATCATCGTACGAAACATTAAAACTTCATAGTAAACCTAATGAATTCATCCAAGTCATTTGAACATCGTACGACAACTTAGAATATCTTACGACTCTGTATTTCACATTAGCACCTTGAAAAGCATGTTAGTATAATGTACGACGCCTTACAACTCCTAACAACACATTACATCACCGTACGTAATATTAAAACTCCATAATAAACCTAATGTATTCGTCCGAGTCCATTGAACATCGTACGACAACTTAGGACTTGTTACGACTGTGAATGAGACATTAGCAACTTGAAAAGCAATTGAGAATAATGTAGGACGCATTACAACTCCAAAGAACACCTTACATCCCCGTCCGAAACATTAAATCTCCATAATAAACCTTATGAATTCGTTCGAGTCCTTTGAACATCGTACCGCAACTTAAAACATATTACACTTTGTATACCATACTAGAACCTAGAAAAGCACTTTATTATAATGTAGGACTCTTTACAAATCGTAACAACACCTTACAATACCGTATGTAAACTTAAAACTCAATAATAAACCTAATGAATTCATCCGAGTCCTTTGCACGTCGTACGAACACTAAGGACTTGTTAAGACCCTGTATGCGACATTAGAAACTTGAAAGGCATATTAGAATAATATAGGACGCGTTACAACTTCTATGAACACCTTACATCATCGTTCGAAACATTAAAACTTCATAGCAAAACCTAATAAATTCATCCGAGTCATTTGAACATCGTACGACAACTTAGAATTTCTTACGACTCTGTATTTCACATTAGCACCTTGAAAAGCATGTTAGTATAATGTATGACGCCTTACAACTCCTAACAACACATTACATCACCGTACGTAATATTAAAACTCCATAATAAACCTAATGTATTCGTCCGAGTCCATTGAACATCGTACGACAACTTAGGACTTGTTACGACTGTGAATGAGACATTAGCAACTTGAAAAGCAATTTAGAATAATGTAGGACGCATTACAACTCCAAAGAACACCTTACATCCCCGTCCGAAACATTAAATCTCCATAATAAACCTTATGAATTCGTTCGAGTCCTTTGAACATCGTACCGCAACTTAAAACATATTACACTCTGTATACCATACTAGAACCTAGAAAAGCACTTTATTATAATGTAGGACTCTTTACAAATCGTAACAACACCTTACAATACCGTATGTAAACTTAAAACTCAATAATAAACCTAATAAATTCATCCGAGTCCTTTGCACGTCGTACGAACACTAAGGACTTGTTAAGACCCTGTATGCGACATTAGAAACTTGAAAGGCATATTAGAATAATGTAGGACGCGTTACAACTTCTATGAACACCTTACATCATCGTACGAAACATTAAAACTTCATTGTAAACCTAATGAATTCATCCAAGTCATTTGAACATCGTACGACAACTTAGAATTTCTTACGACTCTGTATTTCACATTAGCACCTTGAAAAGCATGTTAGTATAATGTACGACGCCTTACAACTCCTAACAACACATTACATCACCGTACGTAATATTAAAACTCCATAATAAACCTAATGTATTCGTCCGAGTCCATTCAACATCGTACGACAACTTAGGACTTGTTACGACTGTGAATGAGACATTAGCAACTTGAAAAGCAATTTAGAATAATGTAGGACGCATTACAACTCCAAAGAACACCTTACATCCCCGTCCGAAACATTAAATCTCCATAACAAACCTTATGAATTCGTTCGAGTCCTTTGAACATCGTACCGCAACTTAAAACATATTACACTATATATACCATATTAGAACCTTGAAAAGCACTTTATTATAATGTAGGACTCCTTACAAATCGTAACAACACCTTACAATACCGTATGTAAACTTAAAACTCTATAATAAACCTAATGAATTCACCCGAGTCCTTAGCACGTCGTACGAACACTCAGGACTTGTTAAGACTCTGTATGCGACATTAGCAACTTGAAAGGCATGAACACCTTACATCATCGTACGAAACATTAAAACTTCATAGTAAACCTAATGAATTCATCCAAGTCATTTGAACATCGTACGACAACTTAGAATATCTTACGACTCTGTATTTCACATTAGCACCTTGAAAAGCATGTTAGTATAATGTACGACGCCTTACAACTCCTAACAACACATTACATCACCGTACGTAATATTAAAACTCCATAATAAACCTAATGTATTCGTCCGAGTCCATTGAACATCGTACGACAACTTAGGACTTGTTACGACTGTGAATGAGACATTAGCAACTTGAAAAGCAATTGAGAATAATGTAGGACGCATTACAACTCCAAAGAACACCTTACATCCCCGTCCGAAACATTAAATCTCCATAATAAACCTTATGAATTCGTTCGAGTCCTTTGAACATCGTACCGCAACTTAAAACATATTACACTATATATACCATATTAGAACCTTGAAAAGAACTTTATTATAATGTAGGACTCCTTCCAAATCGTAACAACACCTTACAATACCGTATGTAAACTTAAAAGTCCATAATAAACCTAATGAATTCACCCGAGTCCTTTGAACATCGTACGAACACTCATGACTTGTTAAGACTCTGTATGCGACATTAGCAACATGAAAGGCAATTTAGAATAATGTACGACGCGTTAGAACTCTTATGAACACCTTACATCATCGTACGAAACATTAAAACTTCAATGTAAACCTAATAAATTCATCCGAGTCATTTGAACATCGTACGACAACTTAGAATATCTTACGACTCTGTATTTCACATTAGCACCTTGAAAAGCATGTTAGTATAATGTATGACGCCTTACAACTCCTAACAACACATTACATCACCGTACGTAATATTAAAACTCCATAATAAACCTAATGTATTCGTCCGAGTCCATTGAACATCGTACGACAACTTAGGACTTGTTACGACTGTGAATGAGACATTAGCAACTTGAAAAGCAATTTAGAATAATGTAGGACGCATTACAACTCCAAAGAACACCTTACATCCCCGTCCGAAACATTAAATCTCCATAATAAACCTAATGTATTCGTCCGAGTCCATTCAACATCGTACGACAACTTAGGACTTGTTACGACTGTGAATGAGACATTAGCAACTTGAAAAGCACTTTAGAATAATGTAGGACGCATTACAACTCCAAAGAACACCTTACATCCCCGTCCGAAACATTAAATCTCCATAACAAACCTTATGAATTCGTTCGAGTCCTTTGAACATCGTACCGCAACTTAAAACATATTACACTATATATACCATATTAGAACCTTGAAAAGCACTTTATTATAATGTAGGACTCCTTACAAATCGTAACAACACCTTACAATACCGTATGTAAACTTAAAACTCCATAATAAACCTAATGAATTCACCCGAGTCCTTAGCACGTCGTACGAACACTCAGGACTTGTTAAGACTCTGTATGCGACATTAGCAACTTGAAAGGCATATTAGAATAATGTAGGACGCGTTACAACTTCTATGAACACCTTACATCATCGTACGAAACATTAAAACTTCATAGTAAACCTAATGAATTCATCCAAGTCATTTGAACATCGTACGACAACTTAGAATATCTTACGACTCTGTATTTCACATTAGCACCTTGAAAAGCATGTTAGTATAATGTACGACGCCTTACAACTCCTAACAACACATTACATCACCGTACGTAATATTAAAACTCCATAATAAACCTAATGTATTCGTCCGAGTCCATTGAACATCGTACGACAACTTAGGACTTGTTACGACTGTGAATGAGACATTAGCAACTTGAAAAGCAATTTAGAATAATGTAGGACGCATTACAACTCCAAAGAACACCTTACATCCCCGTCCGAAACATTAAATCTCCATAATAAACCTTATGAATTCGTTCGAGTCCTTTGAACATCGTACCGCAACTTAAAACATATTACACTATATATACCATATTAGAACCTTGAAAAGAACTTTATTATAATGTAGGACTCCTTCCAAATCGTAACAACACCTTACAATACCGTATGTAAACTTAAAAGTCCATAATAAACCTAATGAATTCACCCGAGTCCTTTGCACGTCGTACGAACACTCATGACTTGTTAAGACTCTGTATGCGACATTAGCAACATGAAAGGCAATTTAGAATAATGTACGACGCGTTAGAACTCTTATGAACACCTTACATCATCGTACGAAACATTAAAACTTCATTGTAAACCTAATAAATTCATCCGAGTCATTTGAACATCGTACGACAACTTAGAATATCTTACGACTGTGTATTTCACATTAGCACCTTGAAAAGCATGTTAGTATAATGTATGACGCCTTACAACTCCTAACAACACATTACATCACCGTACGTAATATTAAAACTCCATAATAAACCTAATGTATTCGTCCGAGTCCATTGAACATCGTACGACAACTTAGGACTTGTTACGACTGTGAATGAGACATTAGCAACTTGAAAAGCAATTTAGAATAATGTAGGACACATTACAACTCCAAAGAACACCTTACATCCCCGTCCGAAACATTAAATCTCCATAATAAACCTTATGAATTCGTTCGAGTCCTTTGAACATCGTACCGCAACTTAAAACATATTACACTATATATACCATATTAGAACCTTGAAAAGAACTTTATTATAATGTAGGACTCCTTCCAAATCGTAACAACACCTTACAATACCGTATGTAAACTTAAAAGTCCATAATAAACCTAATGAATTCACCCGAGTCCTTTGAACATCGTACGAACACTCATGACTTGTTAAGACTCTGTATGCGACATTAGCAACATGAAAGGCAATTTAGAATAATGTACGACGCGTTAGAACTCTTATGAACACCTTACATCATCGTACGAAACATTAAAACTTCATTGTAAACCTAATAAATTCATCCGAGTCATTTGAACATCGTACGACAACTTAGAATATCTTACGACTCTGTATTTCACATTAGCACCTTGAAAAGCATGTTAGTATAATGTATGACGCCTTACAACTCCTAACAACACATTACATCACCGTACGTAATATTAAAACTCCATAATAAACCTAATGTATTCGTCCGAGTCCATTGAACATCGTACGACAACTTAGGACTTGTTACGACTGTGAATGAGACATTAGCAACTTGAAAAGCAATTTAGAATAATGTAGGACGCATTACAACTCCAAAGAACACCTTACATCCCCGTCCGAAACATTAAATCTCCATAATAAACCTTATGAATTCGTTCGAGTCCTTTGAACATCGTACCGCAACTTAAAACATATTACACTATATATACCATATTAGAACCTTGAAAAGCACTTTATTATAATGTAGGACTCTTTACAAATCGTAACAACACCTTACAATACCGTATGTAAACTTAAAACTCAATAATAAACCTAATGAATTCATCCGAGTCCTTTGCACGTCGTACGAACACTAAGGACTTGTTAAGACCCTGTATGCGACATTAGAAACTTGAAAGGCATATTAGAATAATGTAGGACGCGTTACAACTTCTATGAACACCTTACATCATCGTTCGAAACATTAAAACTTCATAGCAAAACCTAATAAATTCATCCGAGTCATTTGAACATCGTACGACAACTTAGAATATCTTACGACTCTGTATTTCACATTAGCACCTTGAAAAGCATGTTAGTATAATGTATGACGCCTTACAACTCCTAACAACACATTACATCACCGTACGTAATATTAAAACTCCATAATAAACCTAATGTATTCGTCCGAGTCCATTGAACATCGTACGACAACTTAGGACTTGTTACGACTGTGAATGAGACATTAGCAACTTGAAAAGCAGTTTAGAATAATGTAGGACGCATTACAACTCCAAAGAACACCTTACATCCCCGTCCGAAACATTAAATCTCCATAATAAACCTTATGAATTCGTTCGAGTCCTTTGAACATCGTACCGCAACTTAAAACATATTACACTCTGTATACCATACTAGAACCTAGAAAAGCACTTTATTATAATGTAGGACTCTTTACAAATCGTAACAACACCTTACAATACCGTATGTAAACTTAAAACTCAATAATAAACGTAATGAATTCATCCGAGTCCTTTGCACGTCGTACGAACACTAAGGACTTGTTAAGACCCTGTATGCGACATTAGAAACTTGAAAGGCATATTAGAATAATGTAGGACGCGTTACAACTTCTATGAACACCTTACATCATCGTTCGAAACATTAAAACTTCATAGCAAAACCTAATGAATTCATCCAAGTCATTTGAACATCGTACGACAACTTAGAATTTCTTACGACTCTGTATTTCACATTAGCACCTTGAAAAGCATGTTAGTATAATGTACGACGCCTTACAACTCCTAACAATACATTACATCACCGTACGTAATATTAAAACTCCATAGTAAACCTAATGTATTCGTCCGAGTCCATTGAACATCGTACGAAAACTTAGGACTTGTTACGACTCTGAATGAGACATTAGCAACTTGAAAAGCAATTTAAAATAATGTAGGACGCATTACAACTCCAAAGAACACCTTACATCCCCGTCCGAAACATTAAATCTCCATAACAAACCTTATGAATTCGTTCGAGTCCTTTGAACATCGTACCGCAACTTAAAAAATATTACACTATATATACCATATTAGAACCTTGAAAAGCACTTTATTATAATGTAGGACTCCTTACAAATCGTAACAACACCTTACAATACCGTATGTAAACTTAAAACTCCATAATAAACCTAATGAATTCATCCGAGTCCTTAGCACGTCGTACGAACACTCAGGACTTGTTAAGACTCTGTATGCGACATTAGCAACTTGAAAGGCATATTAGAATAATGTAGGACGCGTTACAACTTCTATGAACACCTTACATCATCGTACGAAACATTAAAACTTCATAGTAAACCTAATGAATTCATCCAAGTCATTTGAACATCGTACGACAACTTAGAATATCTTACGACTCTGTATTTCACATTAGCACCTTGAAAAGCATGTTAGTATAATGTATGACGCCTTACAACTCCTAACAACACATTACATCACCGTACGTAATATTAAAACTCCATAATAAACCTAATGTATTCGTCCGAGTCCATTGAACATCGTACGACAACTTAGGACTTGTTACGACTGTGAATGAGACATTAGCAACTTGAAAAGCAATTTAGAATAATGTAGGACGCATTACAACTCCAAAGAACACCTTACATCCCCGTCCGAAACATTAAATCTCCATAATAAACCTTATGAATTCGTTCGAGTCCTTTGAACATCGTACCGCAACTTAAAACATATTACACTATATATACCATATTAGAACCTTGAAAAGAACTTTATTATAATGTAGGACTCCTTCCAAATCGTAACAACACCTTACAATACCGTATGTAAACTTAAAAGTCCATAATAAACCTAATGAATTCACCCGAGTCCTTTGAACATCGTACGAACACTCATGACTTGTTAAGACTCTGTATGCGACATTAGCAACATGAAAGGCAATTTAGAATAATGTACGACGCGTTAGAACTCTTATGAACACCTTACATCATCGTACGAAACATTAAAACTTCATTATAAACCTAATAAATTCATCCGAGTCATTTGAACATCGTACGACAACTTAGAATATCTTACGACTCTGTATTTCACATTAGCACCTTGAAAAGCATGTTAGTATAATGTATGACGCCTTACAACTCCTAACAACACATTACATCACCGTACGTAATATTAAAACTCCATAATAAACCTAATGTATTCGTCCGAGTCCATTGAACATCGTAAGACAACTTAGGACTTGTTACGACTGTGAATGAGACATTAGCAACTTGAAAAGCAATTTAGAATAATGTAGGACGCATTACAACTCCAAAGAACACCTTACATCCCCGTCCGAAACATTAAATCTCCATAATAAACCTTATGAATTCGTTCGAGTCCTTTGAATATCGTACCGCAACTTAAAACATATTACACTATATATACCATATTAGAACCTTGAAAAGCACTTTATTATAATGTAGGACTCTTTACAAATCGTAACAACACCTTACAATACCGTATGTAAACTTAAAACTCAATAATAAACCTAATGAATTCATCCGAGTCCTTTGCACGTCGTACGAACACTAAGGACTTGTTAAGACCCTGTATGCGACATTAGAAACTTGAAAGGCATATTAGAATAATGTAGGACGCGTTACAACTTCTATGAACACCTTACATCATCGTTCGAAACATTAAAACTTCATAGCAAAACCTAATGAATTCATCCAAGTCATTTGAACATCGTACGACAACTTAGAATTTCTTACGACTCTGTATTTCACATTAGCACCTTGAAAAGCATGATAGTATAATGTACGACGCCTTACAACTCCTAACAATACATTACATCACCGTACGTAATATTAAAACTCCATAGTAAACCTAATGTATTCGTCCGAGTCCATTGAACATCGTACGAAAACTTAGGACTTGTTACGACTCTGAATGAGACATTAGCAACTTGAAAAGCAATTTAAAATAATGTAGGACGCATTACAACTCCAAAGAACACCTTACATCCCCGTCCGAAACATTAAATCTCCATAACAAACCTTATGAATTCGTTCGAGTCCTTTGAACATCGTACCGCAACTTAAAACATATTACACTATATATACCATATTAGAACCTTGAAAAGCACTTTATTATAATGTAGGACTCCTTACAAATCGTAACAACACCTTACAATACCGTATGTAAACTTAAAACTCCATAATAAACCTAATGAATTCATCCGAGTCCTTAGCACGTCGTACGAACACTCAGGACTTGTTAAGACTCTGTATGCGACATTAGCAACTTGAAAGGCATATTAGAATAATGTAGGACGCGTTACAACTTCTATGAACACCTTACATCATCGTACGAAACATTAAAACTTCATAGTAAACCTAATGAATTCATCCAAGTCATTTGAACATCGTACGACAACTTAGAATATCTTACGACTCTGTATTTCACATTAGCACCTTGAAAAGCATGTTAGTATAATGTATGACGCCTTACAACTCCTAACAACACATTACATCACCGTACGTAATATTAAAACTCCATAATAAACCTAATGTATTCGTCCGAGTCCATTGAACATCGTACGACAACTTAGGACTTGTTACGACTGTGAATGAGACATTAGCAACTTGAAAAGCAATTTAGAATAATGTAGGACGCATTACAACTCCAAAGAACACCTTACATCCCCGTCCGAAACATTAAATCTCCATAATAAACCTTATGAATTCGTTCGAGTCCTTTGAACATCGTACCGCAACTTAAAACATATTACACTATATATACCATATTAGAACCTTGAAAAGCACTTTATTATAATGTAGGACTCTTTACAAATCGTAACAACACCTTACAATACCGTATGTAAACTTAAAACTCAATAATAAACCTAATAAATTCATCCGAGTCCTTTGCACGTCGTACGAACACTAAGGACTTGTTAAGACCCTGTATGCGACATTAGAAACTTGAAAGGCATATTAGAATAATGTAGGACGCGTTACAACTTCTATGAACACCTTACATCATCGTTCGAAACATTAAAACTTCATAGCAAAACCTAATAAATTCATCCGAGTCATTTGAACATCGTACGACAACTTAGAATATCTTACGACTCTGTATTTCACATTAGCACCTTGAAAAGCATGTTAGTATAATGTATGACGCCTTACAACTCCTAACAACACATTACATCACCGTACGTAATATTAAAACTCCATAATAAACCTAATGTATTCGTCCGAGTCCATTGAACATCGTACGACAACTTAGGACTTGTTACGACTGTGAATGAGACATTAGCAACTTGAAAAGCAATTTAGAATAATGTAGGACGCATTACAACTCCAAAGAACACCTTACATCCCCGTCCGAAACATTAAATCTCCATAATAAACCTTATGAATTCGTTCGAGTCCTTTGAACATCGTACCGCAACTTAAAACATATTACACTATATATACCATATTAGAACCTTGAAAAGCACTTTATTATAATGTAGGACTCTTTACAAATCGTAACAACACCTTACAATACCGTATGTAAACTTAAAACTCAATAATAAACCTAATGAATTCATCCGAGTCCTTTGCACGTCGTACGAACACTAAGGACTTGTTAAGACCCTGTATGCTACATTAGAAACTTGAAAGGCATATTAGAATAATGTAGGACGCGTTACAACTTCTATGAACACCTTACATCATCGTTCGAAACATTAAAACTTCATAGCAAAACCTAATGAATTCATCCAAGTCATTTGAACATCGTACGACAACTTAGAATTTCTTACGACTCTGTATTTCACATTAGCACCTTGAAAAGCATGTTAGTATAATGTACGACGCCTTACAACTCCTAACAATACATTACATCACCGTACGTAATATTAAAACTCCATAGTAAACCTAATGTATTCGTCCGAGTCCATTGAACATCGTACGAAAACTTAGGACTTGTTACGACTCTGAATGAGACATTAGCAACTTGAAAAGCAATTTAAAATAATGTAGGACGCATTACAACTCCAAAGAACACCTTACATCCCCGTCCGAAACATTAAATCTCCATAACAAACCTTATGAATTCGTTCGAGTCCTTTGAACATCGTACCGCAACTTAAAACATATTACACTATATATACCATATTAGAACCTTGAAAAGCACTTTATTATAATGTAGGACTCCTTACAAATCGTAACAACACCTTACAATACCGTATGTAAACTTAAAACTCCATAATAAACCTAATGAATTCATCCGAGTCCTTAGCACGTCGTACGAACACTCAGGACTTGTTAAGACTCTGTATGCGACATTAGCAACTTGAAAGGCATATTAGAATAATGTAGGACGCGTTACAACTTCTATGAACACCTTACATCATCGTACGAAACATTAAAACTTCATAGTAAACCTAATGAATTCATCCAAGTCATTTGAACATCGTACGACAACTTAGAATATCTTACGACTCTGTATTTCACATTAGCACCTTGAAAAGCATGTTAGTATAATGTATGACGCCTTACAACTCCTAACAACACATTACATCACCGTACGTAATATTAAAACTCCATAATAAACCTAATGTATTCGTCCGAGTCCATTGAACATCGTACGACAACTTAGGACTTGTTACGACTGTGAATGAGACATTAGCAACTTGAAAAGCAATTTAGAATAATGTAGGACGCATTACAACTCCAAAGAACACCTTACATCCCCGTCCGAAACATTAAATCTCCATAATAAACCTTATGAATTCGTTCGAGTCCTTTGAACATCGTACCGCAACTTAAAACATATTACACTATATATACCATATTAGAACCTTGAAAAGCACTTTATTATAATGTAGGACTCTTTACAAATCGTAACAACACCTTACAATACCGTATGTAAACTTAAAACTCAATAATAAACCTAATAAATTCATCCGAGTCCTTTGCACGTCGTACGAACACTAAGGACTTGTTAAGACCCTGTATGCGACATTAGAAACTTGAAAGGCATATTAGAATAATGTAGGACGCGTTACAACTTCTATGAACACCTTACATCATCGTTCGAAACATTAAAACTTCATAGCAAAACCTAATAAATTCATCCGAGTCATTTGAACATCGTACGACAACTTAGAATATCTTACGACTCTGTATTTCACATTAGCACCTTGAAAAGCATGTTAGTATAATGTATGACGCCTTACAACTCCTAACAACACATTACATCACCGTACGTAATATTAAAACTCCATAATAAACCTAATGTATTCGTCCGAGTCCATTGAACATCGTACGACAACTTAGGACTTGTTACGACTGTGAATGAGACATTAGCAACTTGAAAAGCAATTTAGAATAATGTAGGACGCATTACAACTCCAAAGAACACCTTACATCCCCGTCCGAAACATTAAATCTCCATAATAAACCTTATGAATTCGTTCGAGTCCTTTGAACATCGTACCGCAACTTAAAACATATTACACTATATATACCATATTAGAACCTTGAAAAGCACTTTATTATAATGTAGGACTCTTTACAAATCGTAACAACACCTTACAATACCGTATGTAAACTTAAAACTCAATAATAAACCTAATGAATTCATCCGAGTCCTTTGCACGTCGTACGAACACTAAGGACTTGTTAAGACCCTGTATGCTACATTAGAAACTTGAAAGGCATATTAGAATAATGTAGGACGCGTTACAACTTCTATGAACACCTTACATCATCGTTCGAAACATTAAAACTTCATAGCAAAACCTAATGAATTCATCCAAGTCATTTGAACATCGTACGACAACTTAGAATTTCTTACGACTCTGTATTTCACATTAGCACCTTGAAAAGCATGTTAGTATAATGTACGACGCCTTACAACTCCTAACAATACATTACATCACCGTACGTAATATTAAAACTCCATAGTAAACCTAATGTATTCGTCCGAGTCCATTGAACATCGTACGAAAACTTAGGACTTGTTACGACTCTGAATGAGACATTAGCAACTTGAAAAGCAATTTAAAATAATGTAGGACGCATTACAACTCCAAAGAACACCTTACATCCCCGTCCGAAACATTAAATCTCCATAACAAACCTTATGAATTCGTTCGAGTCCTTTGAACATCGTACCGCAACTTAAAACATATTACACTATATATACCATATTAGAACCTTGAAAAGCACTTTATTATAATGTAGGACTCCTTACAAATCGTAACAACACCTTACAATACCGTATGTAAACTTAAAACTCCATAATAAACCTAATGAATTCATCCGAGTCCTTAGCACGTCGTACGAACACTCAGGACTTGTTAAGACTCTGTATGCGACATTAGCAACTTGAAAGGCATATTAGAATAATGTAGGACGCGTTACAACTTCTATGAACACCTTACATCATCGTACGAAACATTAAAACTTCATAGTAAACCTAATGAATTCATCCAAGTCATTTGAACATCGTACGACAACTTAGAATATCTTACGACTCTGTATTTCACATTAGCACCTTGAAAAGCATGTTAGTATAATGTATGACGCCTTACAACTCCTAACAACACATTACATCACCGTACGTAATATTAAAACTCCATAATAAACCTAATGTATTCGTCCGAGTCCATTGAACATCGTACGACAACTTAGGACTTGTTACGACTGTGAATGAGACATTAGCAACTTGAAAAGCAATTTAGAATAATGTAGGACGCATTACAACTCCAAAGAACACCTTACATCCCCGTCCGAAACATTAAATCTCCATAATAAACCTTATGAATTCGTTCGAGTCCTTTGAACATCGTACCGCAACTTAAAACATATTACACTATATATACCATATTAGAACCTTGAAAAGAACTTTATTATAATGTAGGACTCCTTCCAAATCGTAACAACACCTTACAATACCGTATGTAAACTTAAAAGTCCATAATAAACCTAATGAATTCACCCGAGTCCTTTGAACATCGTACGAACACTCATGACTTGTTAAGACTCTGTATGCGACATTAGCAACATGAAAGGCAATTTAGAATAATGTACGACGCGTTAGAACTCTTATGAACACCTTACATCATCGTACGAAACATTAAAACTTCATTGTAAACCTAATAAATTCATCCGAGTCATTTGAACATCGTACGACAACTTAGAATATCTTACGACTCTGTATTTCACATTAGCACCTTGAAAAGCATGTTAGTATAATGTATGACGCCTTACAACTCCTAACAACACATTACATCACCGTACGTAATATTAAAACTCCATAATAAACCTAATGTATTCGTCCGAGTCCATTGAACATCGTACGACAACTTAGGACTTGTTACGACTGTGAATGAGACATTAGCAACTTGAAAAGCAATTTAGAATAATGTAGGACGCATTACAACTCCAAAGAACACCTTACATCCCCGTCCGAAACATTAAATCTCCATAATAAACCTTATGAATTCGTTCGAGTCCTTTGAACATCGTACCGCAACTTAAAACATATTACACTATATATACCATATTAGAACCTTGAAAAGCACTTTATTATAATGTAGGACTCTTTACAAATCGTAACAACACCTTACAATACCGTATGTAAACTTAAAACTCAATAATAAACCTAATGAATTCATCCGAGTCCTTTGCACGTCGTACGAACACTAAGGACTTG
This sequence comes from Tagetes erecta, assembly GCA_030867185.1. Classification (NCBI taxonomy): domain Eukaryota; kingdom Viridiplantae; phylum Streptophyta; class Magnoliopsida; order Asterales; family Asteraceae; genus Tagetes; species Tagetes erecta. The sequence continues at coordinate 50,668,676 of CM061487.1, forward strand.
TTAAGACCCTGTATGCGACATTAGAAACTTGAAAGGCATATTAGAATAATGTAGGACGCGTTACAACTTCTATGAACACCTTACATCATCGTTCGAAACATTAAAACTTCATAGCAAAACCTAATAAATTCATCCGAGTCATTTGAACATCGTACGACAACTTAGAATATCTTACGACTCTGTATTTCACATTAGCACCTTGAAAAGCATGTTAGTATAATGTATGACGCCTTACAACTCCTAACAATACATTACATCACCGTACGTAATATTAAAACTCCATAGTAAACCTAATGTATTCGTCCGAGTCCATTGAACATCGTACGAAAACTTAGGACTTGTTACGACTCTGAATGAGACATTAGCAACTTGAAAAGCAATTTAAAATAATGTAGGACGCATTACAACTCCAAAGAACACCTTACATCCCCGTCCGAAACATTAAATCTCCATAACAAACCTTATGAATTCGTTCGAGTCCTTTGAACATCGTACCGCAACTTAAAACATATTACACTATATATACCATATTAGAACCTTGAAAAGCACTTTATTATAATGTAGGACTCCTTACAAATCGTAACAACACCTTACAATACCGTATGTAAACTTAAAACTCCATAATAAACCTAATGAATTCATCCGAGTCCTTAGCACGTCGTACGAACACTCAGGACTTGTTAAGACTCTGTATGCGACATTAGCAACTTGAAAGGCATATTAGAATAATGTAGGACGCGTTACAACTTCTATGAACACCTTACATCATCGTACGAAACATTAAAACTTCATAGTAAACCTAATGAATTCATCCAAGTCATTTGAACATCGTACGACAACTTAGAATATCTTACGACTCTGTATTTCACATTAGCACCTTGAAAAGCATGTTAGTATAATGTATGACGCCTTACAACTCCTAACAACACATTACATCACCGTACGTAATATTAAAACTCCATAATAAACCTAATGTATTCGTCCGAGTCCATTGAACATCGTACGACAACTTAGGACTTGTTACGACTGTGAATGAGACATTAGCAACTTGAAAAGCAATTTAGAATAATGTAGGACGCATTACAACTCCAAAGAACACCTTACATCCCCGTCCGAAACATTAAATCTCCATAATAAACCTTATGAATTCGTTCGAGTCCTTTGAACATCGTACCGCAACTTAAAACATATTACACTATATATACCATATTAGAACCTTGAAAAGAACTTTATTATAATGTAGGACTCCTTCCAAATCGTAACAACACCTTACAATACCGTATGTAAACTTAAAAGTCCATAATAAACCTAATGAATTCACCCGAGTCCTTTGCACGTCGTACGAACACTCATGACTTGTTAAGACTCTGTATGCGACATTAGCAACATGAAAGGCAATTTAGAATAATGTACGACGCGTTAGAACTCTTATGAACACCTTACATCATCGTACGAAACATTAAAACTTCATTGTAAACCTAATAAATTCATCCGAGTCATTTGAACATCGTACGACAACTTAGAATATCTTACGACTCTGTATTTCACATTAGCACCTTGAAAAGCATGTTAGTATAATGTATGACGCCTTACAACTCCTAACAACACATTACATCACCGTACGTAATATTAAAACTCCATAATAAACCTAATGTATTCGTCCGAGTCCATTGAACATCGTACGACAACTTAGGACTTGTTACGACTGTGAATGAGACATTAGCAACTTGAAAAGCAATTTAGAATAATGTAGGACGCATTACAACTCCAAAGAACACCTTACATCCCCGTCCGAAACATTAAATCTCCATAATAAACCTTATGAATTCGTTCGAGTCCTTTGAACATCGTACCGCAACTTAAAACATATTACACTATATATACCATATTAGAACCTTGAAAAGCACTTTATTATAATGTAGGACTCTTTACAAATCGTAACAACACCTTACAATACCGTATGTAAACTTAAAACTCAATAATAAACCTAATGAATTCATCCGAGTCCTTTGCACGTCGTACGAACACTAAGGACTTGTTAAGACCCTGTATGCGACATTAGAAACTTGAAAGGCATATTAGAATAATGTAGGACGCGTTACAACTTCTATGAACACCTTACATCATCGTTCGAAACATTAAAACTTCATAGCAAAACCTAATAAATTCATCCGAGTCATTTGAACATCGTAAGACAACTTAGAATATCTTACGACTCTGTATTTCACATTAGCACCTTGAAAAGCATGTTAGTATAATGTATGACGCCTTACAACTCCTAACAACACATTACATCACCGTACGTAATATTAAAACTCCATAATAAACCTAATGTATTCGTCCGAGTCCATTGAACATCGTACGACAACTTAGGACTTGTTACGACTGTGAATGAGACATTAGCAACTTGAAAAGCAGTTTAGAATAATGTAGGACGCATTACAACTCCAAAGAACACCTTACATCCCCGTCCGAAACATTAAATCTCCATAATAAACCTTATGAATTCGTTCGAGTCCTTTGAACATCGTACCGCAACTTAAAACATATTACACTCTGTATACCATACTAGAACCTAGAAAAGCACTTTATTATAATGTAGGACTCTTTACAAATCGTAACAACACCTTACAATACCGTATGTAAACTTAAAACTCAATAATAAACCTAATGAATTCATCCGAGTCCTTTGCACGTCGTACGAACACTAAGGACTTGTTAAGACCCTGTATGCTACATTAGAAACTTGAAAGGCATATTAGAATAATGTAGGACGCGTTACAACTTCTATGAACACCTTACATCATCGTTCGAAACATTAAAACTTCATAGCAAAACCTAATGAATTCATCCAAGTCATTTGAACATCGTACGACAACTTAGAATTTCTTACGACTCTGTATTTCACATTAGCACCTTGAAAAGCATGTTAGTATAATGTACGACGCCTTACAACTCCTAACAATACATTACATCACCGTACGTAATATTAAAACTCCATAGTAAACCTAATGTATTCGTCCGAGTCCATTGAACATCGTACGAAAACTTAGGACTTGTTACGACTCTGAATGAGACATTAGCAACTTGAAAAGCAATTTAAAATAATGTAGGACGCATTACAACTCCAAAGAACACCTTACATCCCCGTCCGAAACATTAAATCTCCATAACAAACCTTATGAATTCGTTCGAGTCCTTTGAACATCGTACCGCAACTTAAAACATATTACACTATATATACCATATTAGAACCTTGAAAAGCACTTTATTATAATGTAGGACTCCTTACAAATCGTAACAACACCTTACAATACCGTATGTAAACTTAAAACTCCATAATAAACCTAATGAATTCATCCGAGTCCTTAGCACGTCGTACGAACACTCAGGACTTGTTAAGACTCTGTATGCGACATTAGCAACTTGAAAGGCATATTAGAATAATGTAGGACGCGTTACAACTTCTATGAACACCTTACATCATCGTACGAAACATTAAAACTTCATAGTAAACCTAATGAATTCATCCAAGTCATTTGAACATCGTACGACAACTTAGAATATCTTACGACTCTGTATTTCACATTAGCACCTTGAAAAGCATGTTAGTATAATGTATGACGCCTTACAACTCCTAACAACACATTACATCACCGTACGTAATATTAAAACTCCATAATAAACCTAATGTATTCGTCCGAGTCCATTGAACATCGTACGACAACTTAGGACTTGTTACGACTGTGAATGAGACATTAGCAACTTGAAAAGCAATTTAGAATAATGTAGGACACATTACAACTCCAAAGAACACCTTACATCCCCGTCCGAAACATTAAATCTCCATAATAAACCTTATGAATTCGTTCGAGTCCTTTGAACATCGTACCGCAACTTAAAACATATTACACTATATATACCATATTAGAACCTTGAAAAGAACTTTATTATAATGTAGGACTCCTTCCAAATCGTAACAACACCTTACAATACCGTATGTAAACTTAAAAGTCCATAATAAACCTAATGAATTCACCCGAGTCCTTTGAACATCGTACGAACACTCATGACTTGTTAAGACTCTGTATGCGACATTAGCAACATGAAAGGCAATTTAGAATAATGTACGACGCGTTAGAACTCTTATGAACACCTTACATCATCGTACGAAACATTAAAACTTCATTGTAAACCTAATAAATTCATCCGAGTCATTTGAACATCGTACGACAACTTAGAATATCTTACGACTCTGTATTTCACATTAGCACCTTGAAAAGCATGTTAGTATAATGTATGACGCCTTACAACTCCTAACAACACATTACATCACCGTACGTAATATTAAAACTCCATAATAAACCTAATGTATTCGTCCGAGTCCATTGAACATCGTACGACAACTTAGGACTTGTTACGACTGTGAATGAGACATTAGCAACTTGAAAAGCAATTTAGAATAATGTAGGACGCATTACAACTCCAAAGAACACCTTACATCCCCGTCCGAAACATTAAATCTCCATAATAAACCTTATGAATTCGTTCGAGTCCTTTGAACATCGTACCGCAACTTAAAACATATTACACTATATATACCATATTAGAACCTTGAAAAGCACTTTATTATAATGTAGGACTCTTTACAAATCGTAACAACACCTTACAATACCGTATGTAAACTTAAAACTCAATAATAAACCTAATGAATTCATCCGAGCCCTTTGCACGTCGTACGAACACTAAGGACTTGTTAAGACCCTGTATGCTACATTAGAAACTTGAAAGGCATATTAGAATAATGTAGGACGCGTTACAACTTCTATGAACACCTTACATCATCGTTCGAAACATTAAAACTTCATAGCAAAACCTAATGAATTCATCCAAGTCATTTGAACATCGTACGACAACTTAGAATTTCTTACGACTCTGTATTTCACATTAGCACCTTGAAAAGCATGTTAGTATAATGTACGACGCCTTACAACTCCTAACAATACATTACATCACCGTACGTAATATTAAAACTCCATAGTAAACCTAATGTATTCGTCCGAGTCCATTGAACATCGTACGAAAACTTAGGACTTGTTACGACTCTGAATGAGATATTAGCAACTTGAAAAGCAATTTAAAATAATGTAGGACGCATTACAACTCCAAAGAACACCTTACATCCCCGTCCGAAACATTAAATCTCCATAACAAACCTTATGAATTCGTTCGAGTCCTTTGAACATCGTACCGCAACTTAAAACATATTACACTATATATACCATATTAGAACCTTGAAAAGCACTTTATTATAATGTAGGACTCCTTACAAATCGTAACAACACCTTACAATACCGTATGTAAACTTAAAACTCCATAATAAACCTAATGAATTCATCCGAGTCCTTAGCACGTCGTACGAACACTCAGGACTTGTTAAGACTCTGTATGCGACATTAGCAACTTGAAAGGCATATTAGAATAATGTAGGACGCGTTACAACTTCTATGAACACCTTACATCATCGTACGAAACATTAAAACTTCATAGTAAACCTAATGAATTCATCCAAGTCATTTGAACATCGTACGACAACTTAGAATATCTTACGACTCTGTATTTCACATTAGCACCTTGAAAAGCATGTTAGTATAATGTATGACGCCTTACAACTCCTAACAACACATTACATCACCGTACGTAATATTAAAACTCCATAATAAACCTAATGTATTCGTCCGAGTCCATTGAACATCGTACGACAACTTAGGACTTGTTACGACTGTGAATGAGACATTAGCAACTTGAAAAGCAATTTAGAATAATGTAGGACACATTACAACTCCAAAGAACACCTTACATCCCCGTCCGAAACATTAAATCTCCATAATAAACCTTATGAATTCGTTCGAGTCCTTTGAACATCGTACCGCAACTTAAAACATATTACACTATATATACCATATTAGAACCTTGAAAAGAACTTTATTATAATGTAGGACTCCTTCCAAATCGTAACAACACCTTACAATACCGTATGTAAACTTAAAAGTCCATAATAAACCTAATGAATTCACCCGAGTCCTTTGAACATCGTACGAACACTCATGACTTGTTAAGACTCTGTATGCGACATTAGCAACATGAAAGGCAATTTAGAATAATGTACGACGCGTTAGAACTCTTATGAACACCTTACATCATCGTACGAAACATTAAAACTTCATTGTAAACCTAATAAATTCATCCGAGTCATTTGAACATCGTACGACAACTTAGAATATCTTACGACTCTGTATTTCACATTAGCACCTTGAAAAGCATGTTAGTATAATGTATGACGCCTTACAACTCCTAACAACACATTACATCACCGTACGTAATATTAAAACTCCATAATAAACCTAATGTATTCGTCTGAGTCCATTGAACATCGTACGACAACTTAGGACTTGTTACGACTGTGAATGAGACATTAGCAACTTGAAAAGCAATTTAGAAAAATGTAGGACGCATTACAACTCCAAAGAACACCTTACATCCCCGTCCGAAACATTAAATCTCCATAATAAACCTTATGAATTCGTTCGAGTCCTTTGAACATCGTACCGCAACTTAAAACATATTACACTCTGTATACCATACTAGAACCTAGAAAAGCACTTTATTATAATGTAGGACTCTTTACAAATCGTAACAACACCTTACAATACCGTATGTTAACTTAAAACTCAATAATTAACCTAATGAATTCATCCGAGTCCTTTGCACGTCGTACGAACACTAAGGACTTGTTAAGACCATGTATGCGACATTAGAAACTTGAAAGGCATATTAGAATAATGTAGGACGCGTTACAACTTCTATGAACACCTTACATCATCGTTCGAAACATTAAAACTTCATAGCAAAACCTAATGAATTCATCCAAGTCATTTGAACATCGTACGACAACTTAGAATTTCTTACGACTCTGTATTTCACATTAGCACCTTGAAAAGCATGTTAGTATAATGTACGACGCCTTACAACTCCTAACAATACATTACATCACCGTACGTAATATTAAAACTCCATAGTAAACCTAATGTATTCGTCCGAGTCCATTGAACATCGTACGAAAACTTAGGACTTGTTACGACTCTGAATGAGACATTAGCAACTTCAAAAGCAATTTAAAATAATGTAGGACGCATTACAACTCCAAAGAACACCTTACATCCCCGTCCGAAACATTAAATCTCCATAACAAACCTTATGAATTCGTTCGAGTCCTTTGAACATCGTACCGCAACTTAAAACATATTACACTATATATACCATATTAGAACATTGAAAAGCACTTTATTATAATGTAGGACTCCTTACAAATCGTAACAACACCTTACAATACCGTATGTAAACTTAAAACTCCATAATAAACCTAATGAATTCATCCGAGTCCTTTGCACGTCGTACGAACACTCAGGACTTGTTAAGACCCTGTATGCGACATTAGCAACTTGAAAGGCATATTAGAATAATGTAGGACGCGTTACAACTTCTATGAACACCTTACATCATCGTACGAAACATTAAAACTTCATAGTAAACCTAATGAATTCATCTCAGTCATTTGAACATCGTACGAATACTTAGAATATCTTACGAATCTGTATTTCACATTAGCACCTTGAAAAGCATTTTAGTATAATGTACGACGCCTTACAACTCCTAACCACACATTACATCACCGTACGTAATATTAAAACTCCATAATAAACCTAATGAATTCGTCCGTGTCCGTTGAACATCCTACGGAAACTTAGGACTTATTACGACTCTGAATGAGACATTAGCAACTTGAAAAGCAATTTAAAATAATGTAGGACGCATTACAACTCCAAAGAACACCTTACATCCCCGTCTGAAACATTAAATCTCCATAACAAACCTTATGAATTCGTTCGAGTCCTTTGAACATCGTACCGCACCTTAAAACATATTACACTCTGTATACCATACTAGAACCTAGAAAAGCACTTTATTATAATGTAGGACTCCTTCCAAATCGTAACTACACCTTACAACACCGTATGTAAACTTAAAAGTCCATAATAAACCTAATGAATTCATCCTAGTCCTTTGAACATCGTACGAACACTCAGGACTTGTTAAGACTCTGTATGCGACATTAGCAACATGAAAGGCAATTTAGAATAATATAGGACGCGTTACAACTTCTATGAACACCTTACATCATCGTACGAAACATTAAAACTTCATAGTAAACCTAATGAATTCATCCGAGTTATTTGAACATCGTACGACAACTTAGAATATCTTACGACTCTGTATTTCACATTAGCACCTTGAAAAGCATGTTAGTATAATGTACGACGTATTACAACTCCTAACAACACATTACATCACCGTACGTAATATTAAAACTCCATAATAAACCTAATGAATTCGTCCGAGTCCATTGAACGTCCTACGGAAACTTAGGACTTGTTACGACTCTGAATGAGACATTAGCAACTTGAAAAGCAATTTAAAATAATGTAGGACGTATTACAACTCCAAAGAACACCTTACATCCCCGTCCGAAACATTAAATCTCCATAACAAACCTTATGAATTCGTTCGAGTCCTTTGAACATCGTACCGCAACTTAAAACATATTACACTATATATACCATATTAGAACCTTGAAAAGCACTTTATTATAATGTAGGACTCCTTACAAATCGTAACAACACCTTACAATACCGTATGTAAACTTAAAACTCCATAATAAACCTAATGAATTCATCCGAGTCCTTAGCACGTCGTATGAACACTCAGGACTTGTTAAGACTCTGTATGCGACATTAGCAACTTGAAAGGCATATTAGAATAATGTAGGACACGTTACAACTTCTATGAACACCTTACATCATCGTACGAAACATTAAAACTTCATAGTAAACCTAATGAATTCATCCAAGTCATTTGAACATCGTACGACAACTTAGAATATCTTACGACTCTGTATTTCACATTAGCACCTTGAAAAGCATGTTAGTATAATGTACGACGCCTTACAACTCCTAACAACACATTACATCACCGTACGTAATATTAAAACTCCATAATAAACCTAATGTATTCGTCTGAGTCCATTGAACATCGTTCGACAACTTAGGACTTGTTACGACTCTGAATGAGACATTAGCAACTTGAAAAGCAATTTAAAATAATGTAGGACGCATTACAACTCCAAAGAACACCTTACATCCCCGTCCGAAACATTAAATCTCCATAACAAACCTTATGAATTCGTTCGAGTCCTTTGAACATCGTACAGCAACTTAAAACATATTACACTATGTATACCATATTAGAACCTTGAAAAGCCCTTTATTATAATGTAGGACTCCTTACAAATCGTAACAACACCTTACAATACCGTATGTAAACTTAAAACTCCATAATAAACCTAATGAATTCATCCGAGTCCTTTGCACGTCGTACGAACACTCAGGACTTGTTAAGACTCTGTATGCGACATTAGCAACATGAAAGGCAATTTAGAATAATATAGGGCGCGTTACAACTTCTATGAACACCTTACATCATCGTACGAAACATTAAAACTTCATAGTAAACCTAGTGAATTCATCCGAGTTATTTGAACATCGTACGACAACTTAGAATATCTTACGACTCTGTATTTCACATTAGCACCTTGAAAAGCATGTTAGTATAATGTACGACGCATTACAACTCCTAACAACACGTTACATCACCGTACGAAATATTAAAACTCCATAATAAACCTAATGAATTCGTCCGAGTCCATTGAACGTCCTACGGAAACTTAGGACTTGTTACGACTCTGAATGAGACATTAGCAAGTTGAAAAGCAATTTAAAATAATGTAGGACGTATTACAACTCCAAAGAACACCTTACATCCCCGTCCGAAACATTAAATCTCCATAACAAACCTTATGAATTCGTTCGAGTCCTTTGAACATCGTAACGCAACTTAAAACATATTACACTATATATACCATATTAGAACCTTGAAAAGCACTTTATTATAATGTAGGACTCCTTACAAATCGTAACAACACCTTACAATACCGTATGTAAACTTAAAACTCCATAATAAACCTAATGAATTCATCCGAGTCCTTAGCACGTCGTACGAACACTCAGGACTTGTTAAGACTCTGTATGCGACATTAGCAACTTGAAAGGCATATTAGAATAATGTAGGACACGTTACAACTTCTATGAACACCTTACATCATCGTACGAAACATTAAAACTTCATAGTAAACCTAATGAATTCATCCAAGTCATTTGAACATCGTACGACAACTTAGAATATCTTACGACTCTGTATTTCACATTAGCACCTTGAAAAGCATGTTAGTATAATGTACGACGCCTTACAACTCCTAACAACACATTACATCACCGTACGTAATATTAAAACTCCATAATAAACCTAATGTATTCGTCTGAGTCCATTGAACATCGTTCGACAAATTAGGACTTGTTACGACTCTGAATGAGACATTAGCAACTTGAAAAGCAATTTAAAATAATGTAGGACGCATTACAACTCCAAAGAACACCTTACATCCCCGTCCGAAACATTAAATCTCCATAACAAACCTTATGAATTCGTTCGAGTCCTTTGAACATCGTACCGCAACTTAAAACATATTACACTATGTATACCATATTAGAACCTTGAAAAGCCCTTTATTATAATGTAGGACTCCTTACAAATCGTAACAACACCTTACAATACCGTATGTAAACTTAAAACTCCATAATAAACCTAATGAATTCATCCGAGTCCTTTGCACGTCGTACGAACACTCAGGACTTGTTAAGACTCTGTATGCGACATTAGCAACATGAAAGGCAATTTAGAATAATATAGGGCGCGTTACAACTTCTATGAACACCTTACATCATCGTACGAAACATTAAAACTTCATAGTAAACCTAGTGAATTCATCCGAGTTATTTGAACATCGTACGACAACTTAGAATATCTTACGACTCTGTATTTCACATTAGCACCTTGAAAAGCATGTTAGTATAATGTACGACGCCTTACAACTCCTAACAACACATTACATCACCGTACGAAATATTAAAACTCCATAATAAACCTAATGAATTCGTCCGAGTCCATTGAACGTCCTACGGAAACTTAGGACTTGTTACGACTCTGAATGAGACATTAGCAAGTTGAAAAGCAATTTAAAATAATGTAGGACGTATTACAACTCCAAAGAACACCTTACATCCCCGTCCGAAACATTAAATCTCCATAACAAACCTTATGAATCCGTTCGAGTCCTTTGAACATCGTAACGCAACTTAAAACATATTACACTATATATACCATATTAGAACCTTGAAAAGCACTTTATTATAATGTAGGACTCCTTACAAATCGTAACAACACCTTACAATACCGTATGTAAACTTAAAACTCCATAATAAACCTAATGAATTCATCCGAGTCCTTAGCACGTCGTACGAACACTCAGGACTTGTTAAGACTCTGTATGCGACATTAGCAACTTGAAAGGCATATTAGAATAATGTAGGACACGTTACAACTTCTATGAACACCTTACATCATCGTACGAAACATTAAAACTTCATAGTAAACCTAATGAATTCATCCAAGTCATTTGAACATCGTACGACAACTTAGAATATCTTACGACTCTGTATTTCACATTAGCACCTTGAAAAGCATGTTAGTATAATGTACGACGCCTTACAACTCCTAACAACACATTACATCACCGTACGTAATATTAAAACTCCATAATAAACCTAATGTATTCGTCTAAGTCCATTGAACATCGTTCGACAAATTAGGACTTGTTACGACTCTGAATGAGACATTAGCAACTTGAAAAGCAATTTAAAATAATGTTGGACGCATTACAACTCCAAAGAACACCTTACATCCCCGTCCGAAACATTAAATCTCCATAACAAACCTTATGAATTCGTTCGAGTCCTTTGAACATCGTACCGCAACTTAAAACATATTACACTATGTATACCATATTAGAACCTTGAAAAGCCCTTTATTATAATGTAGGACTCCTTACAAATCGTAACAACACCTTACAATACCGTATGTAAACTTAAAACTCCATAATAAACCTAATGAATTCATCCGAGTCCTTTGCACGTCGTACGAACACTCAGGACTTGTTAAGACTCTGTATGCGACATTAGCAACATGAAAGGCAATTTAGAATAATATAGGGCGCGTTACAACTTCTATGAACACCTTACATCATCGTACGAAACATTAAAACTTCATAGTAAACCTAGTGAATTCATCCGAGTTATTTGAACATCGTACGACAACTTAGAATATCTTACGACTCTGTATTTCACATTAGCACCTTGAAAAGCATGTTAGTATAATGTACGACGCCTTACAACTCCTAACAACACATTACATCACCGTACGAAATATTAAAACTCCATAATAAACCTAATGAATTAGTCCGAGTCCATTGAACATCCTACGGCAACTTAGGACTTGTTACGACTCTGAATGAGACATTAGCAACTTGAAAAACAATTTAAAATAATGTAGGATGCATTACAACTCCAAAGAACACCTTACATCCCCGTCCGAAACATTAAATCTCCAAAACAAACCTTATGAATTCGTTCGAGTCCTTTGAACATCGTACCGCAACTTAAAACATATTACACTATATAAACCATATTAGAACCTTGAAAAGCACTTTATTATAATGTAGGACTCTTTACAAATCGTAACAACACCTTACAATACCGTATGTAAACTTAAAACTCAATAATAAACCTAATGAATTCATCCGAGTCCTTTGCACGTCGTACGAACACTCAGGACTTGTTAAGACCCTGTATGCGACATTAGCAACTTGAAAGGCATATTAGAATAATGTAGGACGCGTTACAACTTCTATGAACACCTTACATCATCGTACGAAACATTAAAACTTCATAGTAAACCTAATGAATTCATCTCAGTCATTTGAACATCGTACGAATACTTAGAATATCTTACGAATCTGTATTTCACATTAGCACCTTGAAAAGCATTTTAGTATAATGTACGACGCCTTACAACTCCTAACCACACATTACATCACCGTACGTAATATTAAAACTCCATAATAAACCTAATGAATTCGTCCGTGTCCGTTGAACATCCTACGGAAACTTAGGACTTATTACGACTCTAAATGAGACATTAGCAACTTGAAAAGCAATTTAAAATAATGTAGGACGCATTACAACTCCAAAGAACACCTTACATCCCCGTCTGAAACATTAAATCTCCATAACAAACCTTATGAATTCGTTCGAGTCCTTTGAACATCGTACCGCAACTTAAAACATATTACACTATATAAACCATATTAGAACCTTGAAAAGCACTTTATTATAATGTAGGACTCTTTACAAATCGTAACAACACCTTACAATACCGTATGTAAACTTAAAACTCAATAATAAACCTAATGAATTCATCCGAGTCCTTTGCACGTCGTACGAACACTCAGGACTTGTTAAGACCCTGTATGCGACATTAGCAACTTGAAAGGCATATTAGAATAATGTAGGACGCGTTACAACTTCTATGAACACCTTACATCATCGTACGAAACATTAAAACTTCATAGTAAACCTAATGAATTCATCTCAGTCATTTGAACATCGTACGAATACTTAGAATATCTTACGAATCTGTATTTCACATTAGCACCTTGAAAAGCATTTTAGTATAATGTACGACGCCTTACAACTCCTAACCACACATTACATCACCGTACGTAATATTAAAACTCCATAATAAACCTAATGAATTCGTCCGTGTCCGTTGAACATCCTACGGAAACTTAGGACTTATTACGACTCTGAATGAGACATTAGCAACTTGAAAAGCAATTTAAAATAATGTAGGACGCATTACAACTCCAAAGAACACCTTACATCCCCGTCTGAAACATTAAATCTCCATAACAAAATATATGAATTCGTTCGAGTCCTTTGAACATCGTACCGCACCTTAAAACATACTACACTCTGTATACCATACTAGAACCTAGAAAAGCACTTTATTATAATGTAGGACTCCTTCCAAATCGTAACAACACCTTACAATACCGTATGTAAACTTAAAAGTCCATAATAAACCTAATGAATTCATCCAAGTCCTTTGAACATCGTACGAACACTCAAGACTTGTTAAGACTCTGTATGCGACATTAGCAACATGAAAGGCAATTTAGAATAATGTACGACGCGTTACAACTTCTATGAACACCTTACATCATCGTACGAAACATTAAAACTTCATAGTAAACCTAATGAATTCATCCGAGTTATTTGAACATCGTACGACAACTTAGAATATCTTACGACTCTGTATTTCACATTAGCACCTTGAAAAGCATGTTAGTATAATGTACGACACATTACAACTCCTAACAACACATTACATCACCGTACGAAATATTAAAACTCCATAATAAACCTAATGAATTCGTCCGAGTGCATTGAACATCCTACGGCAACTTAGGACTTGTTACGACTCTGAATGAGACATTAGCAACTTGAAAAGCAATTTAAAATAATGTAGGATGCATTACAACTCCAAAGAACACCTTACATCCCAGTCCGAAACATTAAATCTCCATAACAAACCTTATGAATTCGTTCGAGTCCTTTGAACATCGTACCGTAACTTAAAACATATTACACTATATAAACCATATTAGAACCTTGAAAAGCACTTTATTATAATGTAGGACTCTTTACAAATCATAACAACACCTTACAATACCGTATGTAAACTTAAAACTCAATAATAAACCTAATGAATTCATCCGAGTCCTTTGCACGTCGTACGAACACTCAGGACTTGTTAAGACCCTGTATGCGACATTAGCAACTTGAAAGGCATATTAGAATAATGTAGGACGCGTTACAACTTCTATGAACACCTTACATCATCGTACGAAACATTAAAACTTCATAGTAAACCTAATGAATTCATCTAAGTCATTTGAACATCGTACGAAAACTTAGAATATCTTACGAATCTGTATTTCACATTAGCACCTTGAAAAGCATTTTAGTATAATGTACGACGCCTTATAACTCCTAAAAACACATTACATCACCGTACGTAATATTAAAACTCCATAATAAACCTAATGAATTCGTCCGAGTCCATTGAACATCCTACGACAACTTAGGACTTGTTACGACTCTGAAAGAGACATTAGCAACTTGAAAAGCAATTTAAAATAATGTAGGACGCATTACAACTCCAAAGAACACCTTACATCCCCGTCCGAAACATTAAATCTCCATAACAAACCTTATGAATTTGTTCGAGTCCTTTGAACATCGTACCGCAACTTAAAACATATTACACTCTGTTTACCATACTAGAACCTGGAAAAGCACTTTATTATAATGTAGGACTCCTTCCAAATCGTAACAACACCTTACAATACCGTATGTAAACTTAAAAGTCCATAATAAACCTAATGAATTCATCCAAGTCCTTTGAACATCGTACGAACACTCAAGACTTGTTAAGACTCTGTATGCAACATTAGCAACATGAAAGGCAATTTAGAATAATGTACGACGCGTTACAACTTCTATGAACACTTTACATCATCGTACGAAACATTAATACTTCATAGTAAACCTAATGAATTCATCCAAGTCATTTGAACATCGTACGAAAACTTAGAATATCTTACAAATCTGTATTTCACATTTGCACCTTGAAAAGCATGTTAGTATAATGTACGACGCCTTACAACTCCTAACAACACATTACATCACCGTAAGTAATATTAAAACTCCATAATAAACCTAATGTATTCGTCCGAGTCCATTGAACATCGTACGACAACTTAGGACTTGTTACGACTGTGAATGAGACATTAGCAACTTGAAAAGCAATTTAGAATAATGTAGGACGCATTACAACTCCAAAGAACACCTTACATCCCCGTCCGAAACATTAAATGCCCATAATAAACCTTATGAATTCGTTCGAGTCCTTTGAACATCGTACCGTAACTTAAAACATATTACACTATATAAACCATATTAGAACCTTGAAAAGCACTTTATTATAATGTAGGACTCTTTACAAATCGTAACAACACCTTACAATACCGTATGTAAACTTAAAACTCAATAATAAACTTAATGAATTCATCCGAGTCCTTTGCACGTCGTACGAAGACTCAGGACTTGTTAAGACCCTGTATGCGACATTAGCAACTTGAAAGGCATATTAGAATAATGTAGGACGCGTTACAACTTCTATGAACACCTTACATCATCGTACGAAACATTAAAACTTCATAGTAAACCTAATGAATTCATCTAAGTCATTTGAACATCGTACGAAAACTTAGAATATCTTACGAATCTGTATTTCACATTAGCACCTTGAAAAGCATTTTAGTATAATGTACGACGCCTTACAACTCCTAAAAACACATTACATCACCGTACGTAATATTAAAACTCCATAATAAACCTAATGAATTCGTCCGAGTCCATTGAACATCCTACGACAACTTAGGACTTGTTACGACTCTGAAAGAGACATTAGCAACTTGAAAAGCAATTTAAAATAATGTAGGACGCATTACAACTCCAAAGAACACCTTACATCCCCGTCCGAAACATTAAATCTCCATAACAAACCTTATGAATTTGTTCGAGTCCTTTGAACATCGTACCGCAACTTAAAACATATTACACTCTGTTTACCATACTGGAACCTGGAAAAGCACTTTATTATAATGTAGGACTCCTTCCAAATCGTAACAACACCTTACAATACCGTATGTAAACTTAAAAGTCCATAATAAACCTAATGAATTCATCCAAGTCCTTTGAACATTGTACGAACACTCAAGACTTGTTAAGACTCTGTATGCAACATTAGCAACATGAAAGGCAATTTAGAATAATGTACGACGCGTTACAACTTCTATGAACACCTTACATCATCGTACGAGACATTAATACTTCATAGTAAACCTAATGAATTCATCCAAGTCATTTGAACATCGTACGAAAACTTAGAATATCTTACAAATCTGTATTTCACATTTGCACCTTGAAAAGCATGTTAGTATAATGTACGACGCCTTACAACTCCTAACAACACATTACATCACCGTACGTAATATTAAAACTCCATAATAAACCTAATGTATTCGTCCGAGTCCATTGAACATCGTTCGACAACTTAGGACTTGTTACGACTCTGAATGAGACATTAGCAACTTGAAAAGCAATTTAAAATAATGTAGGACGCATTACAACTCCAAAGAACACCTTACATCCCCGTCCGAAACATTAAATCTCCATAACAAACCTTATGAATTCGTTCGAGTCCTTTGAACATCGTACCGCAACTTAAAACATATTACACTATGTATACCATATTAGAACCTTGAAAAGCCCTTTATTATAATGTAGGACTCCTTACAAATCGTAACAACACCTTACAATACCGTATGTAAACTTAAAACTCCATAATAAACCTAATGAATTCATCCGAGTCCTTTGCACGTCGTACGAACACTCAGGACTTGTTAAGACTCTGTATGCGACATTAGCAACATGAAAGGCAAATTAGAATAATATAGGGCGCGTTACAACTTCTATGAACACCTTACATCATTGTACGAAACATTAAAACTTCATAGTAAACCTAGTGAATTCATCCGAGTTATTTGAATATCGTACGACAACTTAGAATATCTTACGACTCTGTATTTCACATTAGCACCTTGAAAAGCATGTTAGTATAATGTACGACGCATTACAACTCCTAACAACACATTACATCACCGTACGAAATATTAAAACTCTATAATAAACCTAATGAATTCGTCCGAGTCCATTGAACATCCTACGACAACTTAGGACTTGTTACGACTCTGAAAGAGACATTAGCAACTTGAAAAGCAATTTAAAATAATGTAGGACGCATTACAACTCCAAAGAACACCTTACATCCCCGTCCGAAACATTAAATCTCCATAACAAACCTTATGAATTTGTTCGAGTCCTTTGAACATCGTACCGCAACTTAAAACATATTACACTCTGTTTACCATACTAGAACCTGGAAAAGCACTTTATTATAATGTAGGACTCCTTCCAAATCGTAACAACACCTTACAATACCGTATGTAAACTTAAAAGTCCATAATAAACCTAATGAATTCATCCAAGTCCTTTGAACATCGTACGAACACTCAAGACTTGTTAAGACTCTGTATGCAACATTAGCAACATGAAAGGCAATTTAGAATAATGTACGACGCGTTACAACTTCTATGAACACCTTACATCATCGTACGAAACATTAATACTTCATAGTAAACCTAATGAATTCATCCAAGTCATTTGAACATCGTACGAAAACTTAGAATATCTTACAAATCTGTATTTCACATTTGCACCTTGAAAAGCATGTTAGTATAATGTACGACGCCTTACAACTCCTAACAACACATTACATCACCGTAAGTAATATTAAAACTTCATAATAAACCTAATGTATTCGTCCGAGTCCATTGAACATCGTACGAAAACTTAGGACTTGTTACGACTGTGAATGAGACATTAGCAACTTGAAAAGCAATTTAGAATAATGTAGGACGCATTACAACTCCAAAGAACACCTTACATCCCCGTCCGAAACATTAAATGCCCATAATAAACCTTATGAATTCGTTCGAGTCCTTTGAACATCGTACCGTAACTTAAAACATATTACACTATATAAACCATAATAGAACCTTGAAAAGCACTTTATTATAATGTAGGACTCTTTACAAATCGTAACAACACCTTACAATACCGTATGTAAACTTAAAACTCAATAATAAACTTAATGAATTCATCCGAGTCCTTTGCACGTCGTACGAAGACTCAGGACTTGTTAAGACCCTGTATGCGACATTAGCAACTTGAAAGGCATATTAGAATAATGTAGGACGCGTTACAACTTCTATGAACACCTTACATCATCGTACGAAACATTAAAACTTCATAGTAAACCTAATGAATTCATCTAAGTCATTTGAACATCGTACGAAAACTTAGAATATCTTACGAATCTGTATTTCACATTAGCACCTTGAAAAGCATTTTAGCATAATGTACGACGCCTTACAACTCCTAAAAACACATTACATCACCGTACGTAATATTAAAACTCCATAATAAACCTAATGAATTCGTCCGAGTCCATTGAACATCCTACGACAACTTAGGACTTGTTACGACTCTGAAAGAGACATTAGCAACTTGAAAAGCAATTTAAAATAATGTAGGACGCATTACAACTCCAAAGAACACCTTACATCCCCGTCCGAAACATTAAATCTCCATAACAAACCTTATGAATTCGTTCGAGTCCTTTGAACATCGTACCGCAACTTAAAACATATTAGACTCTGTTTACCATACTAGAACCTGGAAAAGCACTTTATTATAATGTAGGACTCCTTCCAAATCGTAACAACACCTTACAATACCGTATGTAAACTTAAAAGTCCATAATAAACCTAATGAATTCATCCAAGTCCTTTGAACATCGTACGAACACTCAAGACTTGTTAAGACTCTGTATGCAACATTAGCAACATGAAAGGCAATTAAGAATAATGTACGACGCGTTACAACTTCTATGAACACCTTACATCATCATACGAAACATTAAAACTTCATAGTAAACCTAATGAATTCATCCAAGTCATTTGAACATCGTACGAAAACTTAGAATATCTTACGAATCTGTATTTCACATTTGCACCTTGAAAAGCATGTTAGTATAATGTACGACGCCTTACAACTCCTAACAACACATTACATCACCGTAAGTAATATTAAAACTCCATAATAAACCTAATGTATTCGTCCGAGTCCATTGAACATCGTACGACAACTTAGGACTTGTTACGACTGTGAATGAGACATTAGCAACTTGAAAAGCAATTTAGAATAATGTAGGACGCATTACAACTCCAAAGAACACCTTACATCCCCGTCCGAAACATTAAATGTCCATAATAAACCTTATGAATTCGTTCGAGTCCTTTGAACATCGTACCGTAACTTAAAACATATTACACTATATAAACCATATTAGAACCTTGAAAAGCACTTTATTATAATGTAGGACTCTTTACAAATCGTAACAACACCTTACAATACCGTATGTAAACTTAAAACTCAATAATAAACCTAATGAATTCATCCGAGTCCTTTGCACGTCGTACGAACACTCAGGACTTGTTAAGACCCTGTATGCGACATTAGCAACTTGAAAGGCATATTAGAATAATGTAGGACGCGTTACAACTTCTATGAACACCTTACATCATCGTACGAAACATTAAAACTTCATAGTAAACCTAATGAATTCATCTAAGTCATTTGAACATCGTACGAAAACTTAGAATATCTTACGAATCTGTATTTCACATTAGCACCTTGAAAAGCATTTTAGTATAATGTACGACGCCTTACAACTCCTAAAAACACATTACATCACCGTACGTAATATTTAAACTCCATAATAAACCTAATGAATTCGTCCGAGTCCATTGAACATCCTACGGCAACTTAGGACTTGTTACGACTCTGAATGAGACATTAGCAACTTGAAAAGCAATTTAAAATAATGTAGGACGCATTACAACTCCAAAGAACACCTTACATCCCCGTCCGAAACATTAAATCTCCATAACAAACCTTATGAATTCGTTCGAGTCCTTTGAACATCGTACCGCAACTTAAAACATATTACACTCTGTTTACCATACTAGAACCTGGAAAAGCACTTTATTATAATGTAGGACTCCTTCCAAATCGTAACAACACCTTACAATACCGTATGTAAACTTAAAAGTCCATAATAAACCTAATGAATTCATCCGAGTCCTTTGAACATCGTACGAACACTCAAGACTTGTTAAGACTCTGTATGCGACATTAGCAACATGAAAGGTAATTTAGAATAATGTAGGACGTGTTACAACTTCTATGAACACCTTACATCATCGTACGAAACATTAAAACTTCATAGTAAACCTAATGAATTCATCCAAGTCATTTGAACATCGTACGAAGACTTAGAATATCTTACGAATCTGTATTTCACATTTGCACCTTGAAAAGCATGTTAGTATAATGTACGACGCCTTACAACTCCTAACAACACATTACATCACCGTAAGTAATATTAAAACTCCATAATAAACCTAATGTATTCGTCCGAGTCCATTGAACATCGTACGACAACTTAGGACTTGTTACGACTGTGAATAAGACATTAGCAACTTGAAAAGCAATTTAGAATAATGTAGGACGCATTACAACTCCAAAGAACACTTTACATCCCCGTCCGAAACATTAAATGTCCATAATAAACCTTATGAATTCGTTCGAGTCCTTTGAACATCGTACCATAACTTAAAACATATTACACTATATAAACCATATTAGAACCTTGAAAATCACTTTATTATAATGTAGGACTCTTTACAAATCGTAACAACACCTTACAATACCGTATGTAAACTTAAAACTCAATAATAAACCTAATGAATTCATCCGAGTCCTTTGCACGTCGTACGAACACTCAGGACTTGTTAAGACCCTGTATGCGACATTAGCAACTTGAAAGGCATATTAGAATAATGTAGGACGCGTTACAACTTCTATGAACACCTTACATCATCGTACGAAACATTAAAACTTCATAGTAAACCTAATGAATTCATCTAAGTCATTTGAACATCGTACGAAAACTTAGAATATCTTACGAATCTGTATTTCACATTAGCACCTTGAAAAGCATTTTAGTATAATGTACGACGCCTTACAACTCCTAAAAACACATTACATCACCGTACGTAATATTTAAACTCCATAATAAAGCTAATGAATTCGTCCGAGTCCATTGAACATCCTACGGCAACTTAGGACTTGTTACGACTCTGAATGAGACATTAGCAACTTGAAAAGCAATTTAAAATAATGTAGGACGCATTACAACTCCAAAGAACACCTTACATCCCCGTCCGAAATATTAAATCTCCATAACAAACCTTATGAATTCGTTCGAGTCCTTTGAACATCGTACCGCAACTTAAAACATATTACACTCTGTTTACCATACTAGAACCTGGAAAAGCACTTTATTATAATGTAGGACTCCTTCCAAATCGTAACAACACCTTACAATACCGTATGTAAACTTAAAAATCCATAATAAACCTAATGAATTCATCCGAGTCCTTTGAACATCGTACGAACACTCAAGACTTGTTAAGACTCTGTATGCGACATTAGCAACATGAAAGGTAATTTAGAATAATGTAGGACGCGTTACAACTTCTATGAACACCTTACATCATCGTACGAAACATTAAAACTTCATAGTAAACCTAATGAATTCATCCAAGTCATTTGAACATCGTACGAAGACTTAGAATATCTTACGAATCTGTATTTCACATTTGCACCTTGAAAAGCATGTTAGTATAATGTACGACGCCTTACAACTCCTAACAACACATTACATCACCGTAAGTAATATTAAAACTCCATAATAATCCTAATGTATTCGTCCGAGTCCATTGAACATCGTACGACAACTTAGGACTTGTTACGACTGTGAATAAGACATTAGCAACTTGAAAAGCAATTTAGAATAATGTAGGACGCATTACAACTCCAAAGAACACCTTACATCCCCGTCCGAAACATTAAATCTCCATAATAAACCTTATGAATTCGTTCGAGTCCTTTGAACATCGTACCGTAAATTAAAACATATTACACTATATAAACCATATTAGAACCTTGAAAAGAACTTTATTATAATGTAGGACTCTTTACAAATCGTAACAACACCTTACAATACCGTATGTAAACTTAAAACTCAATAATAAACCTAATGAATTCATCCGAGTCCTTTGCACGTCGTACGAACACTCAGGACTTGTTAAGACCCTGTATGCGACATTAGCAACTTGAAAGGCATATTAGAATAATGTAGGACGCGTTACAACTTCTATGAACACCTTACATCATCGTACGAAACATTAAAACTTCATAGTAAACCTAATAAATTCATCTAAGTCATTTGAACATCGTACGAAAACTTAGAATATCTTACGAATCTGTATTTCACATTAGCACCTTGAAAAGCATTTTAGTATAATGTACGACGCCTTACAACTCCTAACAACACATTACATCACCGTACGTAATATTAAAACTCCATAATAAACCTAATGAATTCGTCCGAGTCCATTGAACATCCTACGGCAACTTAGGACTTGTTACGACTCTGAATGAGACATTATCAACTTGAAAAGCAATTTAAAATAATGTAGGACGCATTACAACTCCAAAGAACACCTTACATCCCTGTCCGAAACATTAAATCTCCATAACAAACCTTATGAATTCGTTCGAGTCCTTTGAACATCGTACCGCAACTTAAAACATATTACACTCTGTTTACCATACTAGAACCTGGAAAAGCACTTTATTATAATGTAGGACTCCTTCCAAATCGTAACAACACCTTACAATACCGTATGTAAACTTAAAACTCAATAATAAACCTAATGAATTCATCCGAGTCCTTTGCACGTCGTACGAACACTCAGTACTTGTTAAGACCCTGTATGCGACATTAGCAACTTGAAAGGCATATTAGAATAATGTAGGACGCGTTACAACTTCTATGAACACCTTACATCATCGTACGAAACATTAAAACTTCATAGTAAACCTAATGAATTCATCTAAGTCATTTGAACATCGCACGAAAACTTAGAATATCTTACGAATCTGTATTTCACATTAGCACCTTGAAAAGCATTTTAGTATAATGTACGACGCCTTACAACTCCTAAAAACACATTACATCACCGTACGTAATATTAAAACTCCATTATAAACCTAATGAATTCGTCCGAGTCCATTGAACATCCTACGGCAACTTAGGACTTGTTACGACTCTGAATGAGACATTAGCAACTTGAAAAGCAATTTAAAATAATGTAGGACACATTACAACTCCAAAGAACACCTTACATCCCCGTCCGAAACATTAAATCTCCATAACAAACCTTATGAATTCGTTCGAGTCCTTTGAACATCGTACCGCAACTTAAAACATATTACACTCTGTTTACCATACTAGAACCTGGAAAAGCACTTTATTATAATGTAGGACTCCTTCCAAATCGTAACAACACCTTACAATACCGTATGTAAACTTAAAAGTCCATAATAAACCTAATGAATTCATCCGAGTCCTTTGAACATCGTACGAACACTCAAGACTTGTTAAGACTCTGTATGCGACATTAGCAACATGAAAGGTAATTTAGAATAATGTAGGACGCGTTACAACTTCTATGAACACCTTACATCATCGTACGAAACATTAAAACTTCATAGTAAACCTAGTGAATTCATCCAAGTCATTTGAACATCGTACGAAAACTTAGAATATCTTACGAATCTGTATTTCACATTTGCACCTTGAAAAGCATGTTAGTATAATGTACGACGCCTTACAACTCCTAACAACACATTACATCACCATAAGTAATATTAAAACTCCATAATAAACCTAATGTATTCGTCCGAGTCCATTGAACATCGTACGACAACTTAGGACTTGTTACGACTGTGAATAAGACATTAGCAACTTGAAAAGCAATTTAGAATAATGTAGGACGCATTACAACTCCAAAGAACACCTTACATCCCCGTCCGAAACATTAAATCTCCATAATAAACCTTATGAATTCGTTCTAGTCCTTTGAACATCGTACCGTAACTTAAAACATATTACACTATATAAACCATATTAGAACTTTGAAAAGCACTTTATTATAATGTAGGACTCTTTACAAATTGTAACAACACCTTACAATACCGTATGTAAACTTAAAACTCAATAATAAACCTAATGAATTCATCCGAGTCCTTTGCACGTCGTACGAACACTCAGGACTTGTTAAGACCCTGTATGCGACATTAGCAACTTGAAAGGCATATTAGAATAATGTAGGACGCGTTACAACTTCTATGAACACCTTACATCATCGTACGAAACATTAAAACTTCATAGTAAACCTAATGAATTCATCTAAGTCATTTGAACATCGCACGAAAACTTAGAATATCTTACGAATCTGTATTTCACATTAGCACCTTAAAAAGCATTTTAGTATAATGTACGACACCTTACAACTCCTAAAAACACATTACATCACCGTACGTAATATTAAAACTCCATAATAAACCTAATGAATTCGTCC
Source organism: Tagetes erecta (assembly GCA_030867185.1). Taxonomy (NCBI): domain Eukaryota; kingdom Viridiplantae; phylum Streptophyta; class Magnoliopsida; order Asterales; family Asteraceae; genus Tagetes; species Tagetes erecta. The sequence continues at coordinate 50,694,108 of CM061487.1, forward strand.
GAGTCCATTGAACATCCTACGGCAACTTAGGACTTGTTACGACTGTGAATGAGACATTAGCAACTTGAAAAGCAATTTAGAATAATGTAGGACGCATTACAACTCCAAAGAACACCTTACATCCCCGTCCGAAACATTAAATCTCCATAATAAACCTTATGAATTCGTTCGAGTCCTTTGAACATCGTACCGTAACTTAAAACATAGTACACTATATAAACCATATTAGAACCTTGAAAAGCACTTTATTATAATGTAGGACTCTTTACAAATCGTAACAACACCTTACAATACCGTATGTAAACTTAAAACTCAATAATAAACCTAATGAATTCATCCGAGTCCTTTGCACGTCGTACGAACACTCAGTACTTGTTAAGACCCTGTATGCGACATTAGCAACTTGAAAGGCATATTAGAATAATGTAGGACGCGTTACAACTTCTATGAACACCTTACATCATCGTACGAAACATTAAAACTTCATAGTAAACCTAATGAATTCATCTAAGTCATTTGAACATCGCACGAAAACTTAGAATATCTTACGAATCTGTATTTCACATTAGCACCTTGAAAAGCATTTTAGTATAATGTACGACGCCTTACAACTCCTAAAAACACATTACATCACCGTACGTAATATTAAAACTCCATAATAAACCTAATGAATTCGTCCGAGTCCATTGAACATCCTACGGCAACTTAGGACTTGTTACGACTCTGAATGAGACATTAGCAACTTGAAAAGCAATTTAAAATAATGTAGGACGCATTACAACTCCAAAGAACACCTTACATCCCCGTCCGAAACATTAAATCTCCATAATAAACCTTATGAATTCGTTCGAGTCCTTTGAACATCGTACCGTAACTTAAAACATATTACACTATATAAACCATATTAGAACCTTGAAAAGCACTTTATTATAATGTAGGACTCTTTACAAATTGTAACAACACCTTACAATACCGTATGTAAACTTAAAACTCAATAATAAACCTAATGAATTCATCCGAGTCCTTTGCACGTCGTACGAACACTCAGGACTTGTTAAGACCCTGTATGCGACATTAGCAACTTGAAAAGCATATTAGAATAATGTAGGACGCGTTACAACTTCTATGAACACCTTACATCATCGTACGAAACATTAAAACTTCATAGTAAACCTAATGAATTCATCTAAGTCATTTGAACATCGCACGAAAACTTAGAATATCTTACGAATCTGTATTTCACATTAGCACCTTAAAAAGCATTTTAGTATAATGTACGACACCTTACAACTCCTAAAAACACATTACATCACCGTACGTAATATTAAAACTCCATAATAAACCTAATGAATTCGTCCGAGTCCATTGAACATCCTACGGCAACTTAGGACTTGTTACGACTGTGAATGAGACATTAGCAACTTGAAAAGCAATTTAGAATAATGTAGGACGCATTACAACTCCAAAGAACACCTTACATCCCCGTCCGAAACATTAAATCTCCATAATAAACCTTATGAATTCGTTCGAGTCCTTTGAACATCGTACCGTAACTTAAAACATATTACACTATATAAACCATATTAGAACCTTGAAAAGCACTTTATTATAATGTAGGACTCTTTACAAATTGTAACAACACCTTACAATACCGTATGTAAACTTAAAACTCAATAATAAACCTAATGAATTCATCCGAGTCCTTTGCACGTCGTACGAACACTCAGGACTTGTTAAGACCCTGTATGCGACATTAGCAACTTGAAAAGCATATTAGAATAATGTAGGACGCGTTACAACTTCTATGAACACCTTATATCATCGTACGAAACATTAAAACTTCATAGTAAACCTAATGAATTCATCTAAGTCATTTGAACATCGCACGAAAACTTAGAATATCTTACGAATCTGTATTTCACATTAGCACCTTAAAAAGCATTTTAGTATAATGTACGACACCTTACAACTCCTAAAAACACATTACATCACCGTACGTAATATTAAAACTCCATAATAAACCTAATGAATTCGTCCGAGTCCATTGAACATCCTACGGCAACTTAGGACTTGTTACGACTGTGAATGAGACATTAGCAACTTGAAAAGCAATTTAGAATAATGTAGGACGCATTACAACTCCAAAGAACACCTTACATCCCCGTCCGAAACATTAAATCTCCATAATAAACCTTATGAATTCGTTCGAGTCCTTTGAACATCGTACCGTAACTTAAAACATAGTACACTATATAAACCATATTAGAACCTTGAAAAGCACTTTATTATAATGTAGGACTCTTTACAAATCGTAACAACACCTTACAATACCGTATGTAAACTTAAAACTCAATAATAAACCTAATGAATTCATCCGAGTCCTTTGCACGTCGTACGAACACTCAGTACTTGTTAAGACCCTGTATGCGACATTAGCAACTTGAAAGGCATATTAGAATAATGTAGGACGCGTTACAACTTCTATGAACACCTTACATCATCGTACGAAACCTTAAAACTTCATAGTAAACCTAATGAATTCATCTAAGTCATTTGAACATCGCACGAAAACTTAGAATATCTTACGAATCTGTATTTCACATTAGCACCTTGAAAAGCATTTTAGTATAATGTACGACGCCTTACAACTCCTAAAAACACATTACATCACCGTACGTAATATTAAAACTCCATAATAAACCTAATGAATTCGTCCGAGTCCATTGAACATCCTACGGCAACTTAGGACTTGTTACGACTCTGAATGAGACATTAGCAACTTGAAAAGCAATTTAAAATAATGTAGGACGCATTACAACTCCAAAGAACACCTTACATCCCCGTCCGAAACATTAAATCTCCATAATAAACCTTATGAATTCGTTCGAGTCCTTTGAACATCGTACCGTAACTTAAAACATATTACACTATATAAACCATATTAGAACCTTGAAAAGCACTTTATTATAATGTAGGACTCTTTACAAATTGTAACAACACCTTACAATACCGTATGTAAACTTAAAACTCAATAATAAACCTAATGAATTCATCCGAGTCCTTTGCACGTCGTACGAACACTCAGGACTTGTTAAGACCCTGTATGCGACATTAGCAACTTGAAACGCATATTAGAATAATGTAGGACGCGTTACAACTTCTATGAACACCTTACATCATCGTACGAAACATTAAAACTTCATAGTAAACCTAATGAATTCATCTAAGTCATTTGAACATCGCACGAAAACTTAGAATATCTTACGAATCTGTATTTCACATTAGCACCTTAAAAAGCATTTTAGTATAATGTACGACACCTTACAACTCCTAAAAACACATTACATCACCGTACGTAATATTAAAACTCCATAATAAACCTAATGAATTCGTCCGAGTCCATTGAACATCCTACGGCAACTTAGGACTTGTTACGACTGTGAATGAGACATTTGCAACTTGAAAAGCAATTTAGAATAATGTAGGACGCATTACAACTCCAAAGAACACCTTACATCCCCGTCCGAAACATTAAATCTCCATAATAAACCTTATGAATTCGTTCTAGTCCTTTGAACATCGTACCGTAACTTAAAACATAGTACACTATATAAACCATATTAGAACCTTGAAAAGCACTTTATTATAATGTAGGACTCTTTACAAATCGTAACAACACCTTACAATACCGTATGTAAACTTAAAACTCAATAATAAACCTAATGAATTCATCCGAGTCCTTTGCACGTCGTACGAACACTCAGTACTTGTTAAGACCCTGTATGCGACATTAGCAACTTGAAAGGCATATTAGAATAATGTAGGACGCGTTACAACTTCTATGAACACCTTACATCATCGTACGAAACATTAAAACTTCATAGTAAACCTAATGAATTCATCTAAGTCATTTGAACATCGCACGAAAACTTAGAATATCTTACGAATCTGTATTTCACATTAGCACCTTGAAAAGCATTTTAGTATAATGTACGACGCCTTACAACTCCTAAAAACACATTACATCACCGTACGTAATATTAAAACTCCATAATAAACCTAATGAATTCGTCCGAGTCCATTGAACATCCTACGGCAACTTAGGACTTGTTACGACTCTGAATGAGACATTAGCAACTTGAAAAGCAATTTAAAATAATGTAGGACGCATTACAACTCCAAAGAACACCTTACATCCCCGTCCGAAACATTAAATCTCCATAACAAACCTTATGAATTCGTTCGAGTCCTTTGAACATCGTACCGCAACTTAAAACATATTACACTCTGTTTACCATACTAGAACCTGGAAAAGCACTTTATTATAATGTAGGACTCCTTCCAAATCGTAACAACACCTTACAATACCGTATGTAAACTTAAAAGTCCATAATAAACCTAATGAATTCATCTGAGTCCTTTGAACATCGTACGAACACTCAAGACTTGTTAAGACTCTGTATGCGACATTAGCAACATGAAAGGTAATTTAGAATAATGTAGGACGCGTTACAACTTCTATGAACACCTTACATCATCGTACGAAACATTAAAACTTCATAGTAAACCTAGTGAATTCATCCAAGTCATTTGAACATCGTACGAAAACTTAGAATATCTTACGAATCTGTATTTCACATTTGCACCTTGAAAAGCATGTTAGTATAATGTACGACGCCTTACAACTCCTAACAACACATTACATCACCGTAAGTAATATTAAAACTCCATAATAAACCTAATGTATTCGTCCGAGTCCATTGAACATCGTACGACAACTTAGGACTTGTTACGACTGTGAATAAGACATTAGCAACTTGAAAAGCAATTTAGAATAATGTAGGACGCATTACAACTCCAAAGAACACCTTACATCCCCGTCCGAAACATTAAATCTCCATAATAAACCTTATGAATTCGTTCTAGTCCTTTGAACATCGTACCGTAACTTAAAACATATTACACTATATAAACCATATTAGAACCTTGAAAAGCACTTTATTATAATGTAGGACTCTTTACAAATTGTAACAACACCTTACAATACCGTATGTAAACTTAAAACTCAATAATAAACCTAATGAATTCATCCGAGTCCTTTGCACGTCGTACGAACACTCAGGACTTGTTAAGACCCTGTATGCGACATTAGCAACTTGAAAGGCATATTAGAATAATGTAGGACGCGTTACAACTTCTATGAACACCTTACATCATCGTACGAAACATTAAAACTTCATAGTAAACCTAATGAATTCATCTAAGTCATTTGAACATCGCACGAAAACTTAGAATATCTTACGAATCTGTATTTCACATTAGCACCTTAAAAAGCATTTTAGTATAATGTACGACACCTTACAACTCCTAAAAACACATTACATCACCGTACGTAATATTAAAACTCCATAATAAACCTAATGAATTCGTCCGAGTCCATTGAACATCCTACGGCAACTTAGGACTTGTTACGACTGTGAATGAGACATTAGCAACTTGAAAAGCAATTTAGAATAATGTAGGACGCATTACAACTCCAAAGAACACCTTACATCCCCGTCCGAAACATTAAATCTCCATAATAAACCTTATGAATTCGTTCGAGTCCTTTGAACATCGTACCGTAACTTAAAACATAGTACACTATATAAACCATATTAGAACCTTGAAAAGCACTTTATTATAATGTAGGACTCTTTACAAATCGTAACAACACCTTACAATACCGTATGTAAACTTAAAACTCAATAATAAACCTAATGAATTCATCCGAGTCCTTTGCACGTCGTACGAACACTCAGTACTTGTTAAGACCCTGTATGCGACATTAGCAACTTGAAAGGCATATTAAAATAATGTAGGACGCGTTACAACTTCTATGAACACCTTACATCATCGTACGAAACATTAAAACTTCATAGTAAACCTAATGAATTCATCTAAGTCATTTGAACATCGCACGAAAACTTAGAATATCTTACGAATCTGTATTTCACATTAGCACCTTGAAAAGCATTTTAGTATAATGTACGACGCCTTACAACTCCTAAAAACACATTACATCACCGTACGTAATATTAAAACTCCATAATAAACCTAATGAATTCGTCCGAGTCCATTGAACATCCTACGGCAACTTAGGACTTGTTACGACTCTGAATGAGACATTAGCAACTTGAAAAGCAATTTAAAATAATGTAGGACGCATTACAACTCCAAAGAACACCTTACATCCCCGTCCGAAACATTAAATCTCCATAACAAACCTTATGAATTCGTTCGAGTCCTTTGAACATCGTACCGCAACTTAAAACATATTACACTCTGTTTACCATACTAGAACCTGGAAAAGCACTTTATTATAATGTAGGACTCCTTCCAAATCGTAACAACACCTTACAATACCGTATGTAAACTTAAAAGTCCATAATAAACCTAATGAATTCATCCGAGTCCTTTGAACATCGTACGAACACTCAAGACTTGTTAAGACTCTGTATGCGACATTAGCAACATGAAAGGTAATTTAGAATAATGTAGGACGCGTTACAACTTCTATGAACACCTTACATCATCGTACGAAACATTAAAACTTCATAGTAAACCTAGTGAATTCATCCAAGTCATTTGAACATCGTACGAAAACTTAGAATATCTTACGAATCTGTATTTCACATTTGCACCTTGAAAAGCATGTTAGTATAATGTACGACGTCTTACAACTCCTAACAACACATTACATCACCGTAAGTAATATTAAAACTCCATAATAAACCTAATGTATTCGTCCGAGTCCATTGAACATCGTACGACAACTTAGGACTTGTTACGACTGTGAATAAGACATTAGCAACTTGAAAAGCAATTTAGAATAATGTAGGACGCATTACAACTCCAAAGAACACCTTACATCCCCGTCCGAAACATTAAATCTCCATAATAAACCTTATGAATTCGTTCTAGTCCTTTGAACATCGTACCGTAACTTAAAACATATTACACTATATAAACCATATTAGAACCTTGAAAAGCACTTTATTATAATGTAGGACTCTTTACAAATTGTAACAACACCTTACAATACCGTATGTAAACTTAAAACTCAATAATAAACCTAATGAATTCATCCGAGTCCTTTGCACGTCGTACGAACACTCAGGACTTGTTAAGACCCTGTATGCGACATTAGCAACTTGAAAGGCATATTAGAATAATGTAGGACGCGTTACAACTTCTATGAACACCTTACATCATCGTACGAAACATTAAAACTTCATAGTAAACCTAATGAATTCATCTAAGTCATTTGAACATCGTACGAAAACTTAGAATATCTTACGAATCTGTATTTCACATTAGCACCTTAAAAAGCATTTTAGTATAATGTACGACGCCTTACAACTCCTAAAAATACATTACATCACCGTACGTAATATTAAAACTCCATAATAAACCTAATGAATTCGTCCGAGTCCATTGAACATCCTACGGCAACTTAGGACTTGTTACGACTCTGAATGAGACATTATCAACTTGAAAAGCAATTTAAAATAATGTAGGACGCATTACAACTCCAAAGAACACCTTACATCCCCGTCCGAAACATTAAATCTCCATAACAAACCTTATGAATTCGTTCGAGTCCTTTGAACATCGTACCGCAACTTAAAACATATTACACTCTGTTTACCATACTAGAACCTGGAAAAGCACTTTATTATAATGTAGGACTCCTTCCAAATAGTAACAACACCTTACAATACCGTATGTAAACTTAAAAGTCCATAATAAACCTAATGAATTCATCCTAGTCCTTTGAACATCGTACGAACACTCAAGACTTGTTAAGACTCTGTATGCGACATTAGCAACATGAAAGGCAATTTAGAATAATGTAGGACGCGTTACAACTTCTATGAACACCTTACATCATCGTACGAAACATTAAAACTTCATAGTAAACCTAATGAATTCATCCAAGTCATTTGAACATCGTACGAAAACTTAGAATATCTTACGAATCTGTATTTCACATTTGCACCTTGAAAAGCATGTTAGTATAATGTACGACGCCTTACAACTCCTAACAACACATTACATCACCGTAAGTAATATTAAAACTCCATAATAAACCTAATGTATTCGTCCGAGTCCATTGAACATCGTACGACAACTTAGGACTTGTTACGACTGTGAATGAGACATTAGCAACTTGAAAAGCAATTTAGAATAATGAAGGACGCATTACAACTCCAAAGAACACCTAACATCCCCGTCCGAAACATTAAATCTCCATAATAAACCTTATGAATTCGTTCGAGTCCTTTGAACATCGTACCGTAACTTAAAACATATTACACTATATAAACCATATTAGAACCTTGAAAAGCACTTTATTATAATGTAGGACTCTTTACAAATCGTAACAACACCTTACAATACCGTATGTAAACTTAAAACTCAATAATAAACCTAATGAATTCATCCGAGTCCTTTGCACGTCGTACGTACACTCAGGACTCATTAAGACCCTGTACGCGACATTAGCAACTTGAAAGGCATATTAGAATAATGTAGGACGCGTTACAACTTCTATGAACACCTTACATCATCGTACGAAACATTAAAACTTCATAGTAAACCTAATGAATTCATCTAAGTCATTTGAACATCGTACGAAAACTTGGAATATCTTACGAATCTGTATTTCACATTAGCACCTTGAAAAGCATGTTAGTATAATGTACGACGCCTTACAACTCCTAACAACACATTACATCACCGTACGTAATATTAAAACTCCATAATAAACCTAATGTATTCGTCCTAGTCCATTGAACATCGTACGACAACTTAGGACTTGTTACGACTGTGAATGAGACATTAGCAACTTGAAAAGCAATTTAGAATAATGTAGGACGCATTACAAATCCAAAGAACACCTTACATCCCCGTCCGAAACATTAAATCTCCATAATAAACCTTATGAATTCGTTCAAGTCCTTTGAACATCGTACCGCAACTTAAAACATATTACACTATATATACCATATTAGAACCTTGAAAAGAACTTTATTATAATGTAGGTCTCCTTCCAAATCGTAACAACACCTTACAATACCGTATGTAAACTTAAAAGTCCATAATAAACCTAATGAATTCACCCGAGTCCTTTGAACATCGTACGAACACTCAGGACTTGTTAAGACTCTGTATGCGACATTAGCAACATGAAAGGCAATTTAGAATAATGTAGGACGCGTTAGAACTCTTATGAACACCTTACATCATCGTACGAAACATTAAAACTTCATTGTGAACCTAATAAATTCATCCGAGTCATTTGAACATCGTACGACAACTTAGAATATCTTACGACTCTGTATTTCACTTTAGCACCTTGAAAAGCATGTTAGTATAATGTATGACGCCTTACAACTCCTAACAACACATTACATCACCGTACGTAATATTAAAACTCCATAATAAACCTAATGTATTCGTCCGAGTCCATTGAACATCGTACGACAACTTAGGACTTGTTACGACTGTGAATGAGACATTAGCAACTTGAAAAGCAATTTAGAATAATGTAGGACGCATTACAACTCCAAAGAACACCTTACATCCCCGTCCGAAACATTAAATCTCCATAATAAACCTTATGAATTCGTTCGAGTCCTTTGAACATCGTACCGCAACTTAAAACATATTACACTATATATACCATATTAGAACCTTGAAAAGAACTTTATTATAATGTAGGACTCCTTCCAAATCGTAACAACACCTTACAATACCGTATGTAAACTTAAAAGTCCATAATAAACCTAATGAATTCACCCGAGTCCTTTGAACATCGTACGAACACTCAGGACTTGTTAAGACCCTGTATGCGACATTAGCAACTTGAAAGGCATATTAGAATAATGTAGGACGCGTTACAACTTCTATGAACACCTTACATCATCGTACGAAACATTAAAACTTCATAGTAAACCTAATGAATTCATCTAAGTCATTTGAACATCGTACGAAAACTTAGAATATCTTACGAATCTGTATTTCACATTAGCACCTTAAAAAGCATTTTAGTATAATGTACGACGCCTTACAACTCCTAAAAACACATTACATCACCGTACGTAATATTAAAACTCCATAATAAACCTAATGAATTCGTCCGAGTCCATTGAACATCCTACGGCAACTTAGGACTTGTTACGACTCTGAATGAGACATTATCAACTTGAAAAGCAATTTAAAATAATGTAGGACGCATTACAACTCCAAAGAACACCTTACATCCCCGTCCGAAACATTAAATCTCCATAACAAACCTTATGAATTCGTTCGAGTCCTTTGAACATCGTACCGCAACTTAAAACATATTACACTCTGTTTACCATACTAGAACCTGGAAAAGCACTTTATTATAATGTAGGACTCCTTCCAAATAGTAACAACACCTTACAATACCGTATGTAAACTTAAAAGTCCATAATAAACCTAATGAATTCATCCTAGTCCTTTGAACATCGTACGAACACTCAAGACTTGTTAAGACTCTGTATGCGACATTAGCAACATGAAAGGCAATTTAGAATAATGTAGGACGCGTTACAACTTCTATGAACACCTTACATCATCGTACGAAACATTAAAACTTCATAGTAAACCTAATGAATTCATCCAAGTCATTTGAACATCGTACGAAAACTTAGAATATCTTACGAATCTGTATTTCACATTTGCACCTTGAAAAGCATGTTAGTATAATGTACGACGCCTTACAACTCCTAACAACACATTACATCACCGTAAGTAATATTAAAACTCCATAATAAACCTAATGTATTCGTCCGAGTCCATTGAACATCGTACGACAACTTAGGACTTGTTACGACTGTGAATGAGACATTAGCAACTTGAAAAGCAATTTAGAATAATGAAGGACGCATTACAACTCCAAAGAACACCTAACATCCCCGTCCGAAACATTAAATCTCCATAATAAACCTTATGATTTCGTTCGAGTCCTTTGAACATCGTACCGTAACTTAAAACATATTACACTATATAAACCATATTAGAACCTTGAAAAGCACTTTATTATAATGTAGGACTCTTTACAAATCGTAACAACACCTTACAATACCGTATGTAAACTTAAAACTCAATAATAAACCTAATGAATTCATCCGAGTCCTTTGCACGTCGTACGTACACTCAGGACTCATTAAGACCCTGTACGCGACATTAGCAACTTGAAAGGCATATTAGAATAATGTAGGACGCGTTACAACTTCTATGAACACCTTACATCATCGTACGAAACATTAAAACTTCATAGTAAACCTAATGAATTCATCTAAGTCATTTGAACATCGTACGAAAACTTGGAATATCTTACGAATCTGTATTTCACATTAGCACCTTGAAAAGCATGTTAGTATAATGTACGACGCCTTACAACTCCTAACAACACATTACATCACCGTACGTAATATTAAAACTCCATAATAAACCTAATGTATTCGTCCTAGTCCATTGAACATCGTACGACAACTTAGGACTTGTTACGACTGTGAATGAGACATTAGCAACTTGAAAAGCAATTTAGAATAATGTAGGACGCATTACAAATCCAAAGAACACCTTACATCCCCGTCCGAAACATTAAATCTCCATAATAAACCTTATGAATTCGTTCAAGTCCTTTGAACATCGTACCGCAACTTAAAACATATTACACTATATATACCATATTAGAACCTTGAAAAGAACTTTATTATAATGTAGGACTCCTTCCAAATCGTAACAACACCTTACAATACCGTATGTAAACTTAAAAGTCCATAATAAACCTAATGAATTCACCCGAGTCCTTTGAACATCGTACGAACACTCAGGACTTGTTAAGACTCTGTATGCGACATTAGCAACATGAAAGGCAATTTAGAATAATGTAGGACGCGTTAGAACTCTTATGAACACCTTACATCATCGTACGAAACATTAAAACTTCATTGTGAACCTAATAAATTCATCCGAGTCATTTGAACATCGTACGACAACTTAGAATATCTTACGACTCTGTATTTCACTTTAGCACCTTGAAAAGCATGTTAGTATAATGTATGACGCCTTACAACTCCTAACAACACATTACATCACCGTACGTAATATTAAAACTCCATAATAAACCTAATGTATTCGTCCGAGTCCATTGAACATCGTACGACAACTTAGGACTTGTTACGACTGTGAATGAGACATTAGCAACTTGAAAAGCAATTTAGAATAATGTAGGACGCATTACAACTCCAAAGAACACCTTACATCCCCGTCCGAAACATTAAATCTCCATAATAAACCTTATGAATTCGTTCAAGTCCTTTGAACATCGTACCACAACTTAAAACATATTACACTATATATACCATATTAGAACCTTGAAAAGAACTTTATTATAATGTAGGACTCCTTCCAAATCGTAACAACACCTTACAATACCGTATGTAAACTTAAAAGTCCATAATAAACCTAATGAATTCACCCGAGTCCTTTGAACATCGTACGAACACTCAGGACTATTAAGACTCTGTATGCGACATTAGCAACATGAAAGGCAATTTAGAATAATGTAGGACGCGTTAGAACTCTTATGAACACCTTACATCATCGTACGAAACATTAAAACTTCATTGTAAACCTAATAAATTCATCCGAGTCATTTGAACATCGTACGACAACTTAGAATATCTTACGACTCTGTATTTCACTTTAGCACCTTGAAAAGCATGTTAGTATAATGTATGACGCCTTACAACTCCTAACAACACATTACATCACCGTACGTAATATTAAAACTCCATAATAAACCTAATGTATTCGTCCGAGTCCATTGAACATCGTACGACAACTTAGGACTTGTTACGACTGTGAATGAGACATTAGCAACTTGAAAAGCAATTTAGAATAATGTAGGACGCATTACAACTCCAAAGAACACCTTACATCCCCGTCCGAAACATTAAATCTCCATAATAAACCTTATGAATTCGTTCGAGTCCTTTGAACATCGTACCGCAACTTAAAACATATTACACTATATATACCATATTAGAACCTTGAAAAGCACTTTATTATAATGTAGGACTCTTTACAAATCGTAACAACACCTAACAATACCGTATGTAAACTTAAAACTCAATAATAAACCTAATGAATTCATCCGAGTCCTTAGCACGTCGTACGAACACTCAGGACTTGTTAAGACTCTGTATGCGACATTAGCAACATGAAAGGCAATTTAGAATAATATAGGACGCGTTACAACTTCTATGAACACCTTACATAGAAGTACGAAACATTAAAACTTCATAGTAAACCTAATGAATTCATCCGAGTTATTTGAACATCGTACGACAACTTAGAATATCTTACGACTCTGTATTTCACATTAGCACCTTGAAAAGCATGTTAGTATAATGTACGACGTATTACAACTCCTAACAACACATTACATCACCGTACGTAATATTAAAACTCCATAATAAACCTAATGAATTCGTCCGAGTCCATTGAACGTCCTACGGAAACTTAGGACTTGTTACGACTCTGAATGAGACATTAGCAACTTGAAAAGCAATTTAAAATAATGTAGGACGCATTACAACTCCAAAGAACACCTTACATCCCCGTCCGAAACATTAAATCTCCATAACAAACCTTATGAATTCGTTCGAGTCCTTTGAACATCGTACCGCAACTTAAAACATATTACACTATATATACCATATTAGAACCTTGAAAAGCACTTTATTATAATGTAGGACTCCTTACAAATCGTAACAACACCTTACAATACCGTATGTAAACTTAAAACTCCATAATAAACCTAATGAATTCATCCGAGTCATTTGCACGTCGTACGAACACTCAGGACTTGTTAAGACTCTGTATGCGACATTAGCAAGTTGAAAGGCATATTAGAATAATGTAGGACACGTTACAACTTCTATGAACACCTTACATCATCGTACGAAACATTAAAACTTCATAGTAAACCTAATGAATTCATCCAAGTCATTTGAACATCGTACGACAACTTAGAATATCTTACGACTCTGTATTTCACATTAGCACCTTGAAAAGCATGTTAGTATAATGTACGACGCCTTACAACTCCTAACAACACATTACATCACCGTACGTAATATTAAAACTCCATAATAAACCTAATGTATTCGTCCTAGTCCATTGAACATCGTACGACAACTTAGGACTTGTTACGACTGTGAATGAGACATTAGCAACTTGAAAAGCAATTTAGAATAATGTAGGACGCATTACAAATCCAAAGAACACCTTACATCCCCGTCCGAAACATTAAATCTCCATAATAAACCTTATGAATTCGTTCAAGTCCTTTGAACATCGTACCGCAACTTAAAACATATTACACTATATATACCATATTAGAACCTTGAAAAGAACTTTATTATAATGTAGGACTCCTTCCAAATCGTAACAACACCTTACAATACCGTATGTAAACTTAAAAGTCCATAATAAACCTAATGAATTCACCCGAGTCCTTTGAACATCGTACGAACACTCAGGACTTGTTAAGACTCTGTATGCGACATTAGCAACATGAAAGGCAATTTAGAATAATGTAGGACGCGTTAGAACTCTTATGAACACCTTACATCATCGTACGAAACATTAAAACTTCATTGTGAACCTAATAAATTCATCCGAGTCATTTGAACATCGTACGACAACTTAGAATATCTTACGACTCTGTATTTCACTTTAGCACCTTGAAAAGCATGTTAGTATAATGTATGACGCCTTACAACTCCTAACAACACATTACATCACCGTACGTAATATTAAAACTCCATAATAAACCTAATGTATTCGTCCGAGTCCATTGAACATCGTACGACAACTTAGGACTTGTTACGACTGTGAATGAGACATTAGCAACTTGAAAAGCAATTTAGAATAATGTAGGACGCATTACAACTCCAAAGAACACCTTACATCCCCGTCCGAAACATTAAATCTCCATAATAAACCTTATGAATTCGTTCAAGTCCTTTGAACATCGTACCACAACTTAAAACATATTACACTATATATACCATATTAGAACCTTGAAAAGAACTTTATTATAATGTAGGACTCCTTCCAAATCGTAACAACACCTTACAATACCGTATGTAAACTTAAAAGTCCATAATAAACCTAATGAATTCACCCGAGTCCTTTGAACATCGTACGAACACTCAGGACTATTAAGACTCTGTATGCGACATTAGCAACATGAAAGGCAATTTAGAATAATGTAGGACGCGTTAGAACTCTTATGAACACCTTACATCATCGTACGAAACATTAAAACTTCATTGTAAACCTAATAAATTCATCCGAGTCATTTGAACATCGTACGACAACTTAGAATATCTTACGACTCTGTATTTCACTTTAGCACCTTGAAAAGCATGTTAGTATAATGTATGACGCCTTACAACTCCTAACAACACATTACATCACCGTACGTAATATTAAAACTCCATAATAAACCTAATGTATTCGTCCGAGTCCATTGAACATCGTACGACAACTTAGGACTTGTTACGACTGTGAATGAGACATTAGCAACTTGAAAAGCAATTTAGAATAATGTAGGACGCATTACAACTCCAAAGAACACCTTACATCCCCGTCCGAAACATTAAATCTCCATAATAAACCTTATGAATTCGTTCGAGTCCTTTGAACATCGTACCGCAACTTAAAACATATTACACTATATATACCATATTAGAACCTTGAAAAGCACTTTATTATAATGTAGGACTCTTTACAAATCGTAACAACACCTAACAATACCGTATGTAAACTTAAAACTCAATAATAAACCTAATGAATTCATCCGAGTCCTTAGCACGTCGTACGAACACTCAGGACTTGTTAAGACTCTGTATGCGACATTAGCAACATGAAAGGCAATTTAGAATAATATAGGACGCGTTACAACTTCTATGAACACCTTACATAGAAGTACGAAACATTAAAACTTCATAGTAAACCTAATGAATTCATCCGAGTTATTTGAACATCGTACGACAACTTAGAATATCTTACGACTCTGTATTTCACATTAGCACCTTGAAAAGCATGTTAGTATAATGTACGACGTATTACAACTCCTAACAACACATTACATCACCGTACGTAATATTAAAACTCCATAATAAACCTAATGAATTCGTCCGAGTCCATTGAACGTCCTACGGAAACTTAGGACTTGTTACGACTCTGAATGAGACATTAGCAACTTGAAAAGCAATTTAAAATAATGTAGGACGCATTACAACTCCAAAGAACACCTTACATCCCCGTCCGAAACATTAAATCTCCATAACAAACCTTATGAATTCGTTCGAGTCCTTTGAACATCGTACCGCAACTTAAAACATATTACACTATATATACCATATTAGAACCTTGAAAAGCACTTTATTATAATGTAGGACTCCTTACAAATCGTAACAACACCTTACAATACCGTATGTAAACTTAAAACTCCATAATAAACCTAATGAATTCATCCGAGTCATTTGCACGTCGTACGAACACTCAGGACTTGTTAAGACTCTGTATGCGACATTAGCAAGTTGAAAGGCATATTAGAATAATGTAGGACACGTTACAACTTCTATGAACACCTTACATCATCGTACGAAACATTAAAACTTCATAGTAAACCTAATGAATTCATCCAAGTCATTTGAACATCGTACGACAACTTAGAATATCTTACGACTCTGTATTTCACATTAGCACCTTGAAAAGCATGTTAGTATAATGTACGACGCCTTACAACTCCTAACAACACATTACATCACCGTACGTAATATTAAAACTCCATAATAAACCTAATGTATTCGTCCTAGTCCATTGAACATCGTACGACAACTTAGGACTTGTTACGACTGTGAATGAGACATTAGCAACTTGAAAAGCAATTTAGAATAATGTAGGACGCATTACAAATCCAAAGAACACCTTACATCCCCGTCCGAAACATTAAATCTCCATAATAAACCTTATGAATTCGTTCAAGTCCTTTGAACATCGTACCGCAACTTAAAACATATTACACTATATATACCATATTAGAACCTTGAAAAGAACTTTATTATAATGTAGGACTCCTTCCAAATCGTAACAACACCTTACAATACTGTATGTAAACTTAAAAGTCCATAATAAACCTAATGAATTCACCCGAGTCCTTTGAACATCGTACGAACACTCAGGACTTGTTAAGACTCTGTATGCGACATTAGCAACATGAAAGGCAATTTAGAATAATGTAGGACGCGTTAGAACTCTTATGAACACCTTACATCATCGTACGAAACATTAAAACTTCATTGTGAACCTAATAAATTCATCCGAGTCATTTGAACATCGTACGACAACTTAGAATATCTTACGACTCTGTATTTCACTTTAGCACCTTGAAAAGCATGTTAGTATAATGTATGACGCCTTACAACTCCTAACAACACATTACATCACCGTACGTAATATTAAAACTCCATAATAAACCTAATGTATTCGTCCGAGTCCATTGAACATCGTACGACAACTTAGGACTTGTTACGACTGTGAATGAGACATTAGCAACTTGAAAAGCAATTTAGAATAATGTAGGACGCATTACAACTCCAAAGAACACCTTACATCCCCGTCCGAAACATTAAATCTCCATAATAAACCTTATGAATTCGTTCGAGTCCTTTGAACATCGTACCACAACTTAAAACATATTACACTATATATACCATATTAGAACCTTGAAAAGAACTTTATTATAATGTAGGACTCCTTCCAAATCGTAACAACACCTTACAATACCGTATGTAAACTTAAAAGTCCATAATAAACCTAATGAATTCACCCGAGTCCTTTGAACATCGTACGAACACTCAGGACTATTAAGACTCTGTATGCGACATTAGCAACATGAAAGGCAATTTAGAATAATGTAGGACGCGTTAGAACTCTTATGAACACCTTACATCATCGTACGAAACATTAAAACTTCATTGTAAACCTAATAAATTCATCCGAGTCATTTGAACATCGTACGACAACTTAGAATATCTTACGACTCTGTATTTCACTTTAGCACCTTGAAAAGCATGTTAGTATAATGTATGACGCCTTACAACTCCTAACAACACATTACATCACCGTACGTAATATTAAAACTCCATAATAAACCTAATGTATTCGTCCGAGTCCATTGAACATCGTACGACAACTTAGGACTTGTTACGACTGTGAATGAGACATTAGCAACTTGAAAAGCAATTTAGAATAATGTAGGACGCATTACAACTCCAAAGAACACCTTACATCCCCGTCCGAAACATTAAATCTCCATAATAAACCTTATGAATTCGTTCGAGTCCTTTGAACATCGTACCGCAACTTAAAACATATTACACTATATATACCATATTAGAACCTTGAAAAGCACTTTATTATAATGTAGGACTCTTTACAAATCGTAACAACACCTAACAATACCGTATGTAAACTTAAAACTCAATAATAAACCTAATGAATTCATCCGAGTCCTTAGCACGTCGTACGAACACTCAGGACTTGTTAAGACTCTGTATGCGACATTAGCAACATGAAAGGCAATTTAGAATAATATAGGACGCGTTACAACTTCTATGAACACCTTACATAGAAGTACGAAACATTAAAACTTCATAGTAAACCTAATGAATTCATCCGAGTTATTTGAACATCGTACGACAACTTAGAATATCTTACGACTCTGTATTTCACATTAGCACCTTGAAAAGCATGTTAGTATAATGTACGACGTATTACAACTCCTAACAACACATTACATCACCGTACGTAATATTAAAACTCCATAATAAACCTAATGAATTCGTCCGAGTCCATTGAACGTCCTACGGAAACTTAGGACTTGTTACGACTCTGAATGAGACATTAGCAACTTGAAAAGCAATTTAAAATAATGTAGGACGCATTACAACTCCAAAGAACACCTTACATCCCCGTCCGAAACATTAAATCTCCATAACAAACCTTATGAATTCGTTCGAGTCCTTTGAACATCGTACCGCAACTTAAAACATATTACACTATATATACCATATTAGAACCTTGAAAAGCACTTTATTATAATGTAGGACTCCTTACAAATCGTAACAACACCTTACAATACCGTATGTAAACTTAAAACTCCATAATAAACCTAATGAATTCATCCGAGTCATTTGCACGTCGTACGAACACTCAGGACTTGTTAAGACTCTGTATGCGACATTAGCAAGTTGAAAGGCATATTAGAATAATGTAGGACACGTTACAACTTCTATGAACACCTTACATCATCGTACGAAACATTAAAACTTCATAGTAAACCTAATGAATTCATCCAAGTCATTTGAACATCGTACGACAACTTAGAATATCTTACGACTCTGTATTTCACATTAGCACCTTGAAAAGCATGTTAGTATAATGTACGACGCCTTACAACTCCTAACAACACATTACATCACCGTACGTAATATTAAAACTCCATAATAAACCTAATGTATTCGTCCGAGTCCATTGAACATCGTTCGACAACTTAGGACTTGTTACGACTCTTAATGAGACATTAGCAACTTGAAAAGCAATTTAAAATAATGTAGGACGCATTACAACTCCAAAGAAAACCTTACATCCCCGTCCGAAACATTAAATCTCCATAACAAACCTTATGAATTCGTTCGAGTCCTTTGAACATCGTACCGCAACTTAAAACATATTACGCTATGTATACCATATTAGAACCTTGAAAAGCACTTTATTATAATGTAGGACTCCTTACAAATCGTAACAACACCTTACAATACCGTATGTAAACTTAAAACTCCATAATAAACCTAATGAATTCATCCGAGTCCTTTGCACGTCGTACGAACACTCAGGACTTGTTAACACTCTGTATGCGACATTAGCAACTTGAAAGGCATATTAGAATAATGTAGGACGCGTTACAACTTCTATGAACACCTTACATCATCGTACGAAACATTAAAACTTCATAGTAAACCTAATGAATTCATCCAGGTCATTTGAACATCGTACAGAAACTTAGAATATCTTACGAATCTGTATTTCACATTAGCACCTTGAAAAGCATTTTAGTATAATGTACGACGCCTTACAACTCCTAACCACACATTACATCACAGTACGTAATATTAAAACCCCATAATAAACCTAATGAATTCGTCTGTGTCCGTTGAACCTCCTACGGAAACTTAGGACTTGTTACAACTCTGAATGAGACATTAGCAACTTGAAAAGCAATTTAAAATAATGTAGGACGCAATACAACTCCAAAGAACACCTTACATCCCCGTCTGAAACATTAAATCTCCATAACAAACCTTATGAATTCGTTCGAGTCCTTTGAGAATCGTACCGCACCTTAAAACATATTACACTCTGTATACCATACTAGAACCTGGAACAGCACTTTATTATAATGTAGGACTCCTTCCAAATCGTAACAACACCTTACAACACCGTATGTAAACTTAAAAGCTCATAATAAACCTAATGAATCCATCCTAGTCCTTTGAATATCGTACGAACACTCAGGACTTGTTAAGATTCTGTATGCGACATTAGCAACATGAAAGGCAATTTTGAATAATATAGGACGCGTTACAACTTCTATGAACACCTTACATCATCGTACGAAACATTAAAACTTCATAGTAAACTTAATGAATTCATACGAGTTATTTGAACATCGTACGACAACTTAGAATATCTTACGACTCTGTATTGCACATTAGCACCTTGAAAAGCATTTTAGTATAATGTACGGCGCCTTACAACTCCTAACCACACATTACATCACAGTACGTAATATTAAAACCCCATAATAAACCTAATGAATTCGTCCGTGTCCGTTGAACATCCTACGGAAACTTAGGACTTGTTACAACTCTGAATGAGACATTAGCAACTTGAAAAGCAATTTAAAATAATGTAGGACGCAATACAACTCCAAAGAACACCTTACATCCCCGTCTGAAACATTAAATCTCCATAACAAACCTTATGAATTCGTTCGAGTCCTTTGAACATCGTACCGCACCTTAAAACATATTACACTCTGTATACCATACTAGAACCTGGAAAAGCACTTTATTATAATGTAGGACTCCTTCCAAATCGTAACAACACCTTACAACACCGTATGTAAACTTAAAAGCCCATAATAAACCTAATGAATCCATCCTAGTCCTTTGAATATCGTACGAACACTCAGGACTTGTTAAGATTCTGTATGCGACATTAGCAACATGAAAGGCAATTTTGAATAATATAGGACGCGTTACAACTTCTATGAACACCTTACATCATCGTACGAAACATTAAAACTTTATAGTAAACCTAATGAATTCATCCGAGTACTTGAACATCGTACGACAACTTAGAATATCTTACGACTCTGTATTTCACATTAGCACCTTGAAAAGCATGTTAGTATAATGTACGACGTATTACAACTCCTAACAACACATTACATCACCGTACGTAATATTAAAACTCCATAATAAACCTAATGAATTCGTCCGAGTCCATTGAACATCCAACGGAAACTTAGGACTTGTTACGACTCTGAATGAGACATTAGCAACTTGTAAAGCAATTTAAAATAATGTAGGACGCATTACAACTCCAAAGAACACCTTACATCCCCGTCCGAAACATTAAATCTCCATAACAAACCTTATGAATTCGTTCGAGTCCTTTGAACATCGTACCGCAACTTAAAAGATATTACACTATATATACCATATTAGAACCTTGAAAAGCACTTTATTATAATGTAGGACTCCTTACAAATCGTAACAACACCTTACAACACCGTATGTAAACTTAAAAGTCCATAATAAACCTAATGAATTCATCCTAGTCCTTTGAACATCGTACGAACACTCAGGACTTGTTATGACTCTGTATGCGACATTAGCAACATGAAAGGCAATTTTGAATAATATAGGACTCGTTACAACTTCTATGAACACCTTACATCATCGTACGAAACATTAAAACTTCATAGTAAACCTAATGAATTCATCCAAGTCATTTGAACATCGTACGACAACTTAGAATATCTTACGACTCTGTATTTCACATTAGCACCTTGAAAAGCATTTTAGTATAATGTACGGCGCCGAACAACTCCTAACCACACATTACATCACAGTACGTAATATTAAAACCCCATAATAAACCTAATGAATTCGTCCGTGTCCGTTGAACATCCTACGGAAACTTAGGACTTGTTACAACTCTGAATGAGACATTAGCAACTTGAAAAGCAATTTAAAATAATGTAGGACGCAATACAACTCCAAAGAACACCTTACATCCCCGTCTAAAACATTAAATCTCCATAACAAACCTTATGAATTCGTTCGAGTCCTTTGAACATCGTACCGCACCTTAAAACATATTACACTCTGTATACATACTAGAACCTGGAAAAGCACTTTATTATAATGTAGGACTCCTTCCAAATCGTAACAACACCTTACAACACCGTATGTAAACTTAAAAGTCCATAATAAACCTAATGAATTCATCCTAGTCCTTTGAACATCGTACGAACACTCAGGACTTGTTATGACTCTGTATGCGACATTAGCAACATGAAAGGCAATTTTGAATAATATAGGACGCGTTACAACTTCTATGAACACCTTACATCATCGTACGAAACATTAAAACTTCATAGTAAACCTAATGAATTCATCCAAGTCATTTGAACATCGTACGACAACTTAGAATATCTTACGACTCTGTATTTCACATTAGCACCTTGAAAAGCATTTTAGTATAATGTACGGCGCCGAACAACTCCTAACCACACATTACATCACAGTACGTAATATTAAAACCCCATAATAAACCTAATGAATTCGTCCGTGTCCGTTGAACATCCTACGGAAACTTAGGACTTGTTACAACTCTGAATGAGACATTAGCAACTTGAAAAGCAATTTAAAATAATGTAGGACGCAATACAACTCCAAAGAACACCTTACATCCCCGTCTAAAACATTAAATCTCCATAACAAACCTTATGAATTCGTTCGAGTCCTTTGAACATCGTACCGCACCTTAAAACATATTACACTCTGTATACATACTAGAACCTGGAAAAGCACTTTATTATAATGTAGGACTCCTTCCAAATCGTAACAACACCTTACAACACCGTATGTAAACTTAAAAGTCCATAATAAACCTAATAAATTCATCCTAGTCCTTTGAACATCGTACGAACACTCAGGACTTGTTATGACTCTGTATGCGACATTAGCAACATGAAAGGCAATTTTGAATAATATAGGACGCGTTACAACTTCTATGAACACCTTACATCATCGTACGAAACATTAAAACTTCATAGTAAACCTAATGAATTCATCCGAGTTATTTAAACATCGTACGACAACTTAGAATATCTTACGACTCTGTATTTCACATTAGCACCTTGAAAAGCATGTTAGTATAATGTACGACGTATTACAACTCCTAACAACACATTACATCACCGTACGTAATACTAAAACTCCATAATAAACCTAATGAATTCGTCCGAGTCCATTGAACATCCTACGGAAACTTAGGACTTGTTACGACTCTAAATGAGACATTAGCAACTTGAAAAGCAATTTAAAATAATGTAGGACGCATTACAACTCCAAAGAACACCTTACATCCCCGTCCGAAACATTAAATCTCCATAACAAACCTTATGAATTCGTTCGAGTCCTTTGAACATCGTACCGCAACTTAAAAGATATTACACTATATATACCATATTAGAACCTCGAAAAGCACTTTATTATAATGTAGGACTCCTTACAAATCGTAACAACACCTTACAATACCGTATGTAAACTTAAAACCCCATAATAAACCTAATGAATTCGTCCGTGTCCGTTGAACATCCTACGGAAACTTAGGACTTGTTACAACTCTGAATGAGACATTACCAACTTGAAAAGCAATTTAAAATAATGTAGGACGCAATACAACTCCAAAGAACACCTTACATCCCCGTCTGAAACATTAAATCTCCATAACAAACCTTATGAATTCGTTCGAGTCCTTTGAACATCGTACCGCACCTTAAAACATATTACACTCTGTATACATACTAGAACCTGGAAAAGCACTTTATTATAATGTAGGACTCCTTCCAAATCGTAACAACACCTTACAACACCGTATGTAAACTTAAAAGTCCATAATAAACCTAATGAATTCATCCTAGTCCTTTGAACATCGTACGAACACTCAGGACTTGTTATGACTCTGTATGCGACATTAGCAACATGAAAGGAAATTTTGAATAATATAGGACGCGTTACAACTTCTATGAACACCTTACATCATCGTACGAAACATTAAAACTTCATAGTAAACCTAATGAATTCATCCGAGTTATTTGAACATCGTACGACAACTTAGAATATCTTACGACTCTGTATTTCACATTAGCACCTTGAAAAGCATGTTAGTATAATGTACGACGTATTACAACTCCTAACAACACATTACATCACCGTACGTAATACTAAAACTCCATAATAAACCTAATGAATTCGTCCGAGTCCATTGAACATCCTACGGAAACTTAGGACTTGTTACGACTCTGAATGAGACATTAGCAACTTGAAAAGCAATTTAAAATAATGTAGGACGCATTACAACTCCAAAGAACACCTTACATCCCCGTCCGAAACATTAAATCTCCATAACAAACCTTATGAATTCGTTCGAGTCCTTTGAACATCGTACCGCAACTTAAAAGATATTACACTATATATACCATATTAGAACCTTGAAAAGCACTTTATTATAATGTAGGACTCCTTACAAATCGTAACAACACCTTACAATACCGTATGTAAACTTAAAACCCCATAATAAACCTAATGAATTCGTCCGTGTCCGTTGAACATCCTACGGAAACTTAGGACTTGTTACAACTCTGAATGAGACATTACCAACTTGAAAAGCAATTTAAAATAATGTAGGACGCAATACAACTCCAAAGAACACCTTACATCCCCGTCTGAAACATTAAATCTCCATAACAAACCTTATGAATTCGTTCGAGTCCTTTGAACATCGTACCGCACCTTAAAACATATTACACTCTGTATACCATACTAGAACCTGGAAAAGCACTTTATTATAATGTAGGACTCCTTCCAAATCGTAACAACACCTTACAACACCGTATGTAAACTTAAAAGTCCATAATAAACCTAATGAATTCATCCTAGTCCTTTGAACATCGTACGAACACTCAGGACTTGTTAAGACTCTGTATGCGACATTAGCAACATGAAAGGCAATTTTGAATAATATAGGACGCGTTACAACTTCTATGAACACCTTACATCATCGTACGAAACATTAAAACTTCATAGTAAACCTAATGAATTCATCCGAGTTATTTGAACATCGTACGACAACTTAGAATATCTTACGACTCTGTATTTCACATTAGCACCTTGAAAAGCATGTTAGTATAATGTACGACGTATTACAACTCCTAACAACACATTACATCACCGTATGTATTATTAAAACCCCATAATAAACCTAATGAATTCGTCCGTGTCCGTTGAACATCCTACGGAAACTTAGGACTTGTTACGACTCTGAATGAGACATTAGCAACTTGAAAAGCAATTTAAAATAATGTAGGACGCATTACAACTCCAAAGAACACCTTACATCCCCGTCCGAAACATTAAATCTCCATAACAAACCTTATGAATTCGTTCGAGTCCTTTGAACATCGTACCGCAACTTAAAAGATATTACACTATATATACCATATTAGAACCTTGAAAAGCACTTTATTATAATGTAGGACTCCTTACAAATCGTAACAACACCTTACAATACCGTATGTAAACTTAAAACACCATAATAAACCTAATGAATTCATCTGAGTCCTTTGCACGTCGTACGAACACTCAGGACTTGTTAAGACTCTGTATGCGACATTAGCAACTTGAAAGGCATATTAGAATAATGTAGGACGCGTTACAACTTCTATGAACACCTTACATCATCGTACGAAACATTAAAACTTCATAGTAAACCTAATGAATTCATCCAAGTCATTTGAACATCGTACGACAACTTAGAATATTTTACGACTCTGTATTTCACATTAGCACCTTAAAAAGCATGTTAGTATAATGTACGACGCCTTACAACTCCTAACAACACATTACATCACTGTACGTAATATTAAAACTCCATAATAAACCTAATGAATTCATCCTAGTCCTTTGAACATCGTACGAACACTCAGGACTTGTTATGACTCTGTATGCGACATTAGCAACATGAAAGGCAATTTTGAATAATATAGGACGCGTTACAACTTCTATGAACACCTTACATCATCGTACGAAACATTAAAACTTCATAGTAAACCTAATGAATTCATCCGAGTTATTTGAACATCGTACGACAACTTAGAATATCTTACGACTCTGTATTTCACATTAGCACCTTGAAAAGCATGTTAGTATAATGTACGACGTATTACAACTCCTAACAACACATTACATCACCGTACGTAATACTAAAACTCCATAATAAACCTAATGAATTCGTCCGAGTCCATTGAACATCCTACGGAAACTTAGGACTTGTTACGACTCTGAATGAGACATTAGCAACTTGAAAAGCAATTTAAAATAATGTAGGACGCATTACAACTCCAAAGAACACCTTACATCCCCGTCCGAAACATTAAATCTCCATAACAAACCTTATGAATTCGTTCGAGTCCTTTGAACATCGTACCGCAACTTAAAAGATATTACACTATATATACCATATTAGAACCTTGAAAAGCACTTTATTATAATGTAGGACTCCTTACAAATCGTAACAACACCTTACAATACCGTATGTAAACTTAAAACCCCATAATAAACCTAATGAATTCGTCCGTGTCCGTTGAACATCCTACGGAAACTTAGGACTTGTTACAACTCTGAATGAGACATTACCAACTTGAAAAGCAATTTAAAATAATGTAGGACGCAATACAACTCCAAAGAACACCTTACATCCCCGTCTGAAACATTAAATCTCCATAACAAACCTTATGAATTCGTTCGAGTCCTTTGAACATCGTACCGTACCTTAAAACATATTACACTCTGTATACCATACTAGAACCTGGAAAAGCACTTTATTATAATGTAGGACTCCTTCCAAATCGTAACAACACCTTACAACACCGTATGTAAACTTAAAAGTCCATAATAAACCTAATGAATTCATCCTAGTCCTTTGAACATCGTACGAACACTCAGGACTTGTTAAGACTCTGTATGCGACATTAGCAACATGAAAGGCAATTTTGAATAATATAGGACGCGTTACAACTTCTATGAACACCTTACATCATCGTACGAAACATTAAAACTTCATAGTAAACCTAATGAATTCATCCGAGTTATTTGAACATCGTACGACAACTTAGAATATCTTACGACTCTGTATTTCACATTAGCACCTTGAAAAGCATGTTAGTATAATGTACGACGTATTACAACTCCTAACAACACATTACATCACCGTATGTAATATTAAAACCCCATAATAAACCTAATGAATTCGTCCGTGTCCGTTGAACATCCTACGGAAACTTAGGACTTGTTACGACTCTGAATGAGACATTAGCAACTTGAAAAGCAATTTAAAATAATGTAGGACGCATTACAACTCCAAAGAACACCTTACATCCCCGTCCGAAACATTAAATCTCCATAACAAACCTTATGAATTCGTTCGAGTCCTTTGAACATCGTACCGCAACTTAAAAGATATTACACTATATATACCATATTAGAACCTTGAAAAGCACTTTATTATAATGTAGGACTCCTTACAAATCGTAACAACACCTTACAATACCGTATGTAAACTTAAAACACCATAATAAACCTAATGAATTCATCCGAGTCCTTTGCACGTCGTACGAACACTCAGGACTTGTTAAGACTCTGTATGCGACATTAGCAACTTGAAAGGCATATTAGAATAATGTAGGACGCGTTACAACTTCTATGAACACCTTACATCATCGTACGAAACATTAAAACTTCATAGTAAACCTAATGAATTCATCCAAGTCATTTGAACATCGTACGACAACTTAGAATATTTTACGACTCTGTATTTCACATTAGCACCTTAAAAAGCATGTTAGTATAATGTACGACGCCTTACAACTCCTAACAACACATTACATCACTGTACGTAATATTAAAACTCCATAATAAACCTAATGAATTCATCCTAGTCCTTTGAACATCGTACGAACACTCAGGACTTGTTATGACTCTGTATGCGACATTAGCAACATGAAAGGCAATTTTGAATAATATAGGACGCGTTACAACTTCTATGAACACCTTACATCATCGTACGAAACATTAAAACTTCATAGTAAACCTAATGAATTCATCCGAGTTATTTGAACATCGTACGACAACTTAGAATATCTTACGACTCTGTATTTCACATTAGCACCTTGAAAAG
This sequence comes from Tagetes erecta, assembly GCA_030867185.1. NCBI lineage: Eukaryota > Viridiplantae > Streptophyta > Magnoliopsida > Asterales > Asteraceae > Tagetes > Tagetes erecta. The sequence continues at coordinate 50,722,860 of CM061487.1, forward strand.
CATGTTAGTATAATGTACGACGTATTACAACTCCTAACAACACATTACATCACCGTATGTAATATTAAAACCCCATAATAAACCTAATGAATTCGTCCGTGTCCGTTGAACATCCTACGGAAACTTAGGACTTGTTACGACTCTGAATGAGACATTAGCAACTTGAAAAGCAATTTAAAATAATGTAGGACGCATTACAACTCCAAAGAACACCTTACATCCCCGTCCGAAACATTAAATCTCCATAACAAACCTTATGAATTCGTTCGAGTCCTTTGAACATCGTACCGCAACTTAAAAGATATTACACTATATATACCATATTAGAACCTTGAAAAGCACTTTATTATAATGTAGGACTCCTTACAAATCGTAACAACACCTTACAATACCGTATGTAAACTTAAAACACCATAATAAACCTAATGAATTCATCCGAGTCCTTTGCACGTCGTACGAACACTCAGGACTTGTTAAGACTCTGTATGCGACATTAGCAACTTGAAAGGCATATTAGAATAATGTAGGACGCGTTACAACTTCTATGAACACCTTACATCATCGTACGAAACATTAAAACTTCATAGTAAACCTAATGAATTCATCCAAGTCATTTGAACATCGTACGACAACTTAGAATATTTTACGACTCTGTATTTCACATTAGCACCTTAAAAAGCATGTTAGTATAATGTACGACGCCTTACAACTCCTAACAACACATTACATCACTGTACGTAATATTAAAACTCCATAATAAACCTAATGAATTCATCCTAGTCCTTTGAACATCGTACGAACACTCAGGACTTGTTATGACTCTGTATGCGACATTAGCAACATGAAAGGCAATTTTGAATAATATAGGACGCGTTACAACTTCTATGAACACCTTACATCATCGTACGAAACATTAAAACTTCATAGTAAACCTAATGAATTCATCCGAGTTATTTGAACATCGTACGACAACTTAGAATATCTTACGACTCTGTATTTCACATTAGCACCTTGAAAAGCATGTTAGTATAATGTACGACGTATTACAACTCCTAACAACACATTACATCACCGTACGTAATACTAAAACTCCATAATAAACCTAATGAATTCGTCCGAGTCCATTGAACATCCTACGGAAACTTAGGACTTGTTACGACTCTGAATGAGACATTAGCAACTTGAAAAGCAATTTAAAATAATGTAGGACGCATTACAACTCCAAAGAACACCTTACATCCCCGTCCGAAACATTAAATCTCCATAACAAACCTTATGAATTCGTTCGAGTCCTTTGAACATCGTACCGCAACTTAAAAGATATTACACTATATATACCATATTAGAACCTTGAAAAGCACTTTATTATAATGTAGGACTCCTTACAAATCGTAACAACACCTTACAATACCGTATGTAAACTTAAAACCCCATAATAAACCTAATGAATTCGTCCGTGTCCGTTGAACATCCTACGGAAACTTAGGACTTGTTACAACTCTGAATGAGACATTACCAACTTGAAAAGCAATTTAAAATAATGTAGGACGCAATACAACTCCAAAGAACACCTTACATCCCCGTCTGAAACATTAAATCTCCATAACAAACCTTATGAATTCGTTCGAGTCCTTTGAACATCGTACCGTACCTTAAAACATATTACACTCTGTATACCATACTAGAACCTGGAAAAGCACTTTATTATAATGTAGGACTCCTTCCAAATCGTAACAACACCTTACAACACCGTATGTAAACTTAAAAGTCCATAATAAACCTAATGAATTCATCCTAGTCCTTTGAACATCGTACGAACACTCAGGACTTGTTAAGACTCTGTATGCGACATTAGCAACATGAAAGGCAATTTTGAATAATATAGGACGCGTTACAACTTCTATGAACACCTTACATCATCGTACGAAACATTAAAACTTCATAGTAAACCTAATGAATTCATCCGAGTTATTTGAACATCGTACGACAACTTAGAATATCTTACGACTCTGTATTTCACATTAGCACCTTGAAAAGCATGTTAGTATAATGTACGACGTATTACAACTCCTAACAACACATTACATCACCGTATGTAATATTAAAACCCCATAATAAACCTAATGAATTCGTCCGTGTCCGTTGAACATCCTACGGAAACTTAGGACTTGTTACGACTCTGAATGAGACATTAGCAACTTGAAAAGCAATTTAAAATAATGTAGGACGCATTACAACTCCAAAGAACACCTTACATCCCCGTCCGAAACATTAAATCTCCATAACAAACCTTATGAATTCGTTCGAGTCCTTTGAACATCGTACCGCAACTTAAAAGATATTACACTATATATACCATATTAGAACCTTGAAAAGCACTTTATTATAATGTAGGACTCCTTACAAATCGTAACAACACCTTACAATACCGTATGTAAACTTAAAACACCATAATAAACCTAATGAATTCATCCGAGTCCTTTGCACGTCGTACGAACACTCAGGACTTGTTAAGACTCTGTATGCGACATTAGCAACTTGAAAGGCATATTAGAATAATGTAGGACGCGTTACAACTTCTATGAACACCTTACATCATCGTACGAAACATTAAAACTTCATAGTAAACCTAATGAATTCATCCAAGTCATTTGAACATCGTACGACAACTTAGAATATTTTACGACTCTGTATTTCACATTAGCACCTTAAAAAGCATGTTAGTATAATGTACGACGCCTTACAACTCCTAACAACACATTACATCACTGTACGTAATATTAAAACTCCATAATAAACCTAATGAATTCATCCTAGTCCTTTGAACATCGTACGAACACTCAGGACTTGTTATGACTCTGTATGCGACATTAGCAACATGAAAGGCAATTTTGAATAATATAGGACGCGTTACAACTTCTATGAACACCTTACATCATCGTACGAAACATTAAAACTTCATAGTAAACCTAATGAATTCATCCGAGTTATTTGAACATCGTACGACAACTTAGAATATCTTACGACTCTGTATTTCACATTAGCACCTTGAAAAGCATGTTAGTATAATGTACGACGTATTACAACTCCTAACAACACATTACATCACCGTATGTAATATTAAAACCCCATAATAAACCTAATGAATTCGTCCGTGTCCGTTGAACATCCTACGGAAACTTAGGACTTGTTACGACTCTGAATGAGACATTAGCAACTTGAAAAGCAATTTAAAATAATGTAGGACGCATTACAACTCCAAAGAACACCTTACATCCCCGTCCGAAACATTAAATCTCCATAACAAACCTTATGAATTCGTTCGAGTCCTTTGAACATCGTACCGCAACTTAAAAGATATTACACTATATATACCATATTAGAACCTTGAAAAGCACTTTATTATAATGTAGGACTCCTTACAAATCGTAACAACACCTTACAATACCGTATGTAAACTTAAAACACCATAATAAACCTAATGAATTCATCCGAGTCCTTTGCACGTCGTACGAACACTCAGGACTTGTTAAGACTCTGTATGCGACATTAGCAACTTGAAAGGCATATTAGAATAATGTAGGACGCGTTACAACTTCTATGAACACCTTACATCATCGTACGAAACATTAAAACTTCATAGTAAACCTAATGAATTCATCCAAGTCATTTGAACATCGTACGACAACTTAGAATATTTTACGACTCTGTATTTCACATTAGCACCTTAAAAAGCATGTTAGTATAATGTACGACGCCTTACAACTCCTAACAACACATTACATCACTGTACGTAATATTAAAACTCCATAATAAACCTAATGAATTCATCCTAGTCCTTTGAACATCGTACGAACACTCAGGACTTGTTATGACTCTGTATGCGACATTAGCAACATGAAAGGCAATTTTGAATAATATAGGACGCGTTACAACTTCTATGAACACCTTACATCATCGTACGAAACATTAAAACTTCATAGTAAACCTAATGAATTCATCCGAGTTATTTGAACATCGTACGACAACTTAGAATATCTTACGACTCTGTATTTCACATTAGCACCTTGAAAAGCATGTTAGTATAATGTACGACGTATTACAACTCCTAACAACACATTACATCACCGTACGTAATACTAAAACTCCATAATAAACCTAATGAATTCGTCCGAGTCCATTGAACATCCTACGGAAACTTAGGACTTGTTACGACTCTGAATGAGACATTAGCAACTTGAAAAGCAATTTAAAATAATGTAGGACGCATTACAACTCCAAAGAACACCTTACATCCCCGTCCGAAACATTAAATCTCCATAACAAACCTTATGAATTCGTTCGAGTCCTTTGAACATCGTACCGCAACTTAAAAGATATTACACTATATATACCATATTAGAACCTTGAAAAGCACTTTATTATAATGTAGGACTCCTTACAAATCGTAACAACACCTTACAATACCGTATGTAAACTTAAAACACCATAATAAACCTAATGAATTCATCCGAGTCCTTTGCACGTCGTACGAACACTCAGGACTTGTTAAGACTCTGTATGCGACATTAGCAACTTGAAAGGCATATTAGAATAATGTAGGACGCGTTACAACTTCTATGAACACCTTACATCATCGTACGAAACATTAAAACTTCATAGTAAACCTAATGAATTCATCCAAGTCATTTGAACATTGTACGACAACTTAGAATATTTTACGACTCTGTATTTCACATTAGCACCTTAAAAAGCATGTTAGTATAATGTACGACGCCTTACAACTCCTAACAACACATTACATCACTGTACGTAATATTAAAACTCCATAATAAACCTAATGAATTCATCCTAGTCCTTTGAACATCGTACGAACACTCAGGACTTGTTATGACTCTGTATGCGACATTAGCAACATGAAAGGCAATTTTGAATAATATAGGACGCGTTACAACTTCTATGAACACCTTACATCATCGTACGAAACATTAAAACTTCATAGTAAACCTAATGAATTCATCCGAGTTATTTGAACATCGTACGACAACTTAGAATATCTTACGACTCTGTATTTCACATTAGCACCTTGAAAAGCATGTTAGTATAATGTACGACGTATTACAACTCCTAACAACACATTACATCACCGTACGTAATACTAAAACTCCATAATAAACCTAATGAATTCGTCCGAGTCCATTGAACATCCTACGGAAACTTAGGACTTGTTACGACTCTGAATGAGACATTAGCAACTTGAAAAGCAATTTAAAATAATGTAGGACGCATTACAACTCCAAAGAACACCTTACATCCCCGTCCGAAACATTAAATCTCCATAACAAACCTTATGAATTCGTTCGAGTCCTTTGAACATCGTACCGCAACTTAAAAGATATTACACTATATATACCATATTAGAACCTTGAAAAGCACTTTATTATAATGTAGGACTCCTTACAAATCGTAACAACACCTTACAATACCGTATGTAAACTTAAAACCCCATAATAAACCTAATGAATTCGTCCGTGTCCGTTGAACATCCTACGGAAACTTAGGACTTGTTACAACTCTGAATGAGACATTACCAACTTGAAAAGCAATTTAAAATAATGTAGGACGCAATACAACTCCAAAGAACACCTTACATCCCCGTCTGAAACATTAAATCTCCATAACAAACCTTATGAATTCGTTCGAGTCCTTTGAACATCGTACCGCACCTTAAAACATATTACACTCTGTATACCATACTAGAACCTGGAAAAGCACTTTATTATAATGTAGGACTCCTTCCAAATCGTAACAACACCTTACAACACCGTATGTAAACTTAAAAGTCCATAATAAACCTAATGAATTCATCCTAGTCCTTTGAACATCGTACGAACACTCAGGACTTGTTAAGACTCTGTATGCGACATTAGCAACATGAAAGGCAATTTTGAATAATATAGGACGCGTTACAACTTCTATGAACAACTTACATCATCGTACGAAACATTAAAACTTCATAGTAAACCTAATGAATTCATCCGAGTTATTTGAACATCGTACGACAACTTAGAATATCTTACGACTCTGTATTTCACATTAGCACCTTGAAAAGCATGTTAGTATAATGTACGACGTATTACAACTCCTAACAACACATTACATCACCGTACGTAATACTAAAACTCCATAATAAACCTAATGACTTCGTCCGAGTCCATTGAACATCCTACGGAAACTTAGGACTTGTTACGACTCTGAATGAGACATTAGCAACTTGAAAAGCAATTTAAAATAATGTAGGACGCAATACAACTCCAAAGAACACCTTACATCCCCGTCTAAAACATTAAATCTCCATAACAAACCTTATGAATTCGTTCGAGTCCTTTGAACATCGTACCGCACCTTAAAACATATTACACTCTGTATACATACTAGAACCTGGAAAAGCACTTTATTATAATGTAGGACTCCTTCCAAATCGTAACAACACCTTACAACACCGTATGTAAACTTAAAAGTCCATAATAAACCTAATGAATTCATCCTAGTCCTTTGAACATCGTACGAACACTCAGAACTTGTTATGACTCTGTATGCGACATTAGCAACATGAAAGGCAATTTTGAATAATATAGGACGCGTTACAACTTCTATGAACACCTTACATCATCGTACGAAACATTAAAACTTCATAGTAAACCTAATGAATTCATCCGAGTTATTTGAACATCGTTAGACAACTTAGAATATCTTACGACTCTGTATTTCACATTAGCACCTTGAAAAGCATGTTAGTATAATGTACGACGTATTACAACTCCTAACAACACATTACATCACCGTACGTAATACTAAAACTCCATAATAAACCTAATGAATTCGTCCGAGTCCATTGAACATCCTACGGAAACTTAGGACTTGTTACGACTCTGAATGAGACATTAGCAACTTGAAAAGCAATTTAAAATAATGTAGGACGCAATACAACTCCAAAGAACACCTTACATCCCCGTCTAAAACATTAAATCTCCATAACAAACCTTATGAATTCGTTCGAGTCCTTTGAACATCGTACCGCACCTTAAAACATATTACACTCTGTATACATACTAGAACCTGGAAAAGCACTTTATTATAATGTAGGACTCCTTCCAAATCGTAACAACACCTTACAACACCGTATGTAAACTTAAAAGTCCATAATAAACCTAATGAATTCATCCTAGTCCTTTGAACATCGTACGAACACTCAGGACTTGTTATGACTCTGTATGCGACATTAGCAACATGAAAGGCAATTTTGAATAATATAGGACTCGTTACAACTTCTATGAACACCTTACATCATCGTACGAAACATTAAAACTTCATAGTAAACCTAATGAATTCATCCAAGTCATTTGAACATCGTACGACAACTTAGAATATCTTACGACTCTGTATTTCACATTAGCACCTTGAAAAGCATTTTAGTATAATGTACGGCGCCTTACAACTCCTAACCACACATTACATCACAGTACGTAATATTAAAACCCCATAATAAACCTAATGAATTCGTCCGTGTCCGTTGAACATCCTACGGAAACTTAGGACTTGTTACAACTCTGAATGAGACATTAGCAACTTGAAAAGCAATTTAAAATAATGTAGGACGCAATACAACTCCAAAGAACACCTTACATCCCCGTCTAAAACATTAAATCTCCATAACAAACCTTATGAATTCGTTCGAGTCCTTTGAACATCGTACCGCACCTTAAAACATATTACACTCTGTATACATACTAGAACCTGGAAAAGCACTTTATTATAATGTAGGACTCCTTCCAAATCGTAACAACACCTTACAACACCGTATGTAAACTTAAAAGTCCATAATAAACCTAATGAATTCATCCTAGTCCTTTGAACATCGTACGAACACTCAGGACTTGTTATGACTCTGTATGCGACATTAGCAACATGAAAGGCAATTTTGAATAATATAGGACTCGTTACAACTTCTATGAACACCTTACATCATCGTACGAAACATTAAAACTTCATAGTAAACCTAATGAATTCATCCAAGTCATTTGAACATCGTACGACAACTTAGAATATCTTACGACTCTGTATTTCACATTAGCACCTTGAAAAGCATTTTAGTATAATTTACGGCGCCTTACAACTCCTAACCACACATTACATCACAGTACGTAATATTAAAACCCCATAATAAACCTAATGAATTCGTCCGTGTCCGTTGAACATCCTACGGAAACTTAGGACTTGTTACAACTCTGAATGAGACATTAGCAACTTGAAAAGCAATTTAAAATAATGTAGGACGCAATACAACTCCAAAGAACACCTTACATCCCCGTCTAAAACATTAAATCTCCATAACAAACCTTATGAATTCGTTCGAGTCCTTTGAACATCGTACCGCACCTTAAAACATATTACACTCTGTATACATACTAGAACCTGGAAAAGCACTTTATTATAATGTAGGACTCCTTCCAAATCGTAACAACACCTTACAACACCGTATGTAAACTTAAAAGTCCATAATAAACCTAATAAATTCATCCTAGTCCTTTGAACATCGTACGAACACTCAGGACTTGTTATGACTCTGTATGCGACATTAGCAACATGAAAGGCAATTTTGAATAATATAGGACGCGTTACAACTTCTATGAACACCTTACATCATCGTACGAAACATTAAAACTTCATAGTAAACCTAATGAATTCATCCGAGTTATTTGAACATCGTACGACAACTTAGAATATCTTACGACTCTGTATTTCACATTAGCATCTTGAAAAGCATGTTAGTATAATGTACGACGTATTACAACTCCTAACAACACATTACATCACCGTACGTAATACTAAAACTCCATAATAAACCTAATGAATTCGTCCGAGTCCATTGAACATCCTACGGAAACTTAGGACTTGTTACGACTCTAAATGAGACATTAGCAACTTGAAAAGCAATTTAAAATAATGTAGGACGCATTACAACTCCAAAGAACACCTTACATCCCCGTCCGAAACATTAAATCTCCATAACAAACCTTATGAATTCGTTCGAGTCCTTTGAACATCGTACCGCAACTTAAAAGATATTACACTATATATACCATATTAGAACCTCGAAAAGCACTTTATTATAATGTAGGACTCCTTACAAATCGTAACAACACCTTACAATACCGTATGTAAACTTAAAACCCCATAATAAACCTAATGAATTCGTCCGTGTCCGTTGAACATCCTACGGAAACTTAGGACTTGTTACAACTCTGAATGAGACATTACCAACTTGAAAAGCAATTTAAAATAATGTAGGACGCAATACAACTCCAAAGAACACCTTACATCCCCGTCTGAAACATTAAATCTCCATAACAAACCTTATGAATTCGTTCGAGTCCTTTGAACATCGTACCGCACCTTAAAACATATTACACTCTGTATACATACTAGAACCTGGAAAAGCACTTTATTATAATGTAGGACTCCTTCCAAATCGTAACAACACCTTACAACACCGTATGTAAACTTAAAAGTCCATAATAAACCTAATGAATTCATCCTAGTCCTTTGAACATCGTACGAACACTCAGGACTTGTTATGACTCTGTATGCGACATTAGCAACATGAAAGGCAATTTTGAATAATATAGGACGCGTTACAACTTCTATGAACACCTTACATCATCGTACGAAACATTAAAACTTCATAGTAAACCTAATGAATTCATCCGAGTTATTTGAACATCGTACGACAACTTAGAATATCTTACGACTCTGTATTTCACATTAGCACCTTGAAAAGCATGTTAGTATAATGTACGACGTATTACAACTCCTAACAACACATTACATCACCGTACGTAATACTAAAACTCCATAATAAACCTAATGAATTCGTCCGAGTCCATTGAACATCCTACGGAAACTTAGGACTTGTTACGACTCTGAATGAGACATTAGCAACTTGAAAAGCAATTTAAAATAATGTAGGACGCATTACAACTCCAAAGAACACCTTACATCCCCGTCCGAAACATTAAATCTCCATAACAAACCTTATGAATTCGTTCGAGTCCTTTGAACATCGTACCGCAACTTAAAAGATATTACACTATATATACCATATTAGAACCTTGAAAAGCACTTTATTATAATGTAGGACTCCTTACAAATCGTAACAACACCTTACAATACCGTATGTAAACTTAAAACCCCATAATAAACCTAATGAATTCGTCCGTGTCCGTTGAACATCCTACGGAAACTTAGGACTTGTTACAACTCTGAATGAGACATTACCAACTTGAAAAGCAATTTAAAATAATGTAGGACGCAATACAACTCCAAAGAACACCTTACATCCCCGTCTGAAACATTAAATCTCCATAACAAACCTTATGAATTCGTTCGAGTCCTTTGAACATCGTACCGCACCTTAAAACATATTACACTCTGTATACCATACTAGAACCTGGAAAAGCACTTTATTATAATGTAGGACTCCTTCCAAATCGTAACAACACCTTACAACACCGTATGTAAACTTAAAAGTCCATAATAAACCTAATGAATTCATCCTAGTCCTTTGAACATCGTACGAACACTCAGGACTTGTTAAGACTCTGTATGCGACATTAGCAACATGAAAGGCAATTTTGAATAATATAGGACGCGTTACAACTTCTATGAACACCTTACATCATCGTACGAAACATTAAAACTTCATAGTAAACCTAATGAATTCATCCGAGTTATTTGAACATCGTACGACAACTTAGAATATCTTACGACTCTGTATTTCACATTAGCACCTTGAAAAGCATGTTAGTATAATGTACGACGTATTACAACTCCTAACAACACATTACATCACCGTATGTAATATTAAAACCCCATAATAAACCTAATGAATTCGTCCGTGTCCGTTGAACATCCTACGGAAACTTAGGACTTGTTACGACTCTGAATGAGACATTAGCAACTTGAAAAGCAATTTAAAATAATGTAGGACGCATTACAACTCCAAAGAACACCTTACATCCCCGTCCGAAACATTAAATCTCCATAACAAACCTTATGAATTCGTTCGAGTCCTTTGAACATCGTACCGCAACTTAAAAGATATTACACTATATATACCATATTAGAACCTTGAAAAGCACTTTATTATAATGTAGGACTCCTTACAAATCGTAACAACACCTTACAATACCGTATGTAAACTTAAAACACCATAATAAACCTAATGAATTCATCCGAGTCCTTTGCACGTCGTACGAACACTCAGGAGTTGTTAAGACTCTGTATGCGACATTAGCAACTTGAAAGGCATATTAGAATAATGTAGGACGCGTTACAACTTCTATGAACACCTTACATCATCGTACGAAACATTAAAACTTCATAGTAAACCTAATGAATTCATCCAAGTCATTTGAACATCGTACGACAACTTAGAATATTTTACGACTCTGTATTTCACATTAGCACCTTAAAAAGCATGTTAGTATAATGTACGACGCCTTACAACTCCTAACAACACATTACATCACTGTACGTAATATTAAAACTCCATAATAAACCTAATGAATTCATCCTAGTCCTTTGAACATCGTACGAACACTCAGGACTTGTTATGACTCTGTATGCGACATTAGCAACATGAAAGGCAATTTTGAATAATATAGGACGCGTTACAACTTCTATGAACACCTTACATCATCGTACGAAACATTAAAACTTCATAGTAAACCTAATGAATTCATCCGAGTTATTTGAACATCGTACGACAACTTAGAATATCTTACGACTCTGTATTTCACATTAGCACCTTGAAAAGCATGTTAGTATAATGTACGACGTATTACAACTCCTAACAACACATTACATCACCGTACGTAATACTAAAACTCCATAATAAACCTAATGAATTCGTCCGAGTCCATTGAACATCCTACGGAAACTTAGGACTTGTTACGACTCTGAATGAGACATTAGCAACTTGAAAAGCAATTTAAAATAATGTAGGACGCATTACAACTCCAAAGAACACCTTACATCCCCGTCCGAAACATTAAATCTCCATAACAAACCTTATGAATTCGTTCGAGTCCTTTGAACATCGTACCGCACCTTAAAACATATTACACTCTGTATACCATACTAGAACCTGGAAAAGCACTTTATTATAATGTAGGACTCCTTCCAAATCGTAACAACACCTTACAACACCGTATGTAAACTTAAAAGTCCATAATAAACCTAATGAATTCATCCTAGTCCTTTGAACATCGTACGAACACTCAGGACTTGTTAAGACTCTGTATGCGACATTAGCAACATGAAAGGCAATTTTGAATAATATAGGACGCGTTACAACTTCTATGAACAACTTACATCATCGTACGAAACATTAAAACTTCATAGTAAACCTAATGAATTCATCCGAGTTATTTGAACATCGTACGACAACTTAGAATATCTTACGACTCTGTATTTCACATTAGCACCTTGAAAAGCATGTTAGTATAATGTACGACGTATTACAACTCCTAACAACACATTACATCACCGTATGTAATATTAAAACCCCATAATAAACCTAATGAATTCGTCCGTGTCCGTTGAACATCCTACGGAAACTTAGGACTTGTTACGACTCTGAATGAGACATTAGCAACTTGAAAAGCAATTTAAAATAATGTAGGACGCAATACAACTCCAAAGAACACCTTACATCCCCGTCTGAAACATTAAATCTCCATAACAAACCTTATGAATTCGTTCGAGTCCTTTGAACATCGTACCGCAACTTAAAAGATATTACACTATATATACCATATTAGAACCTTGAAAAGCACTTTATTATAATGTAGGACTCCTTACAAATCGTAACAACACCTTACAATACCGTATGTAAACTTAAAACACCATAATAAACCTAATGAATTCATCCGAGTCCTTTGCACGTCGTACGAACACTCAGGACTTGTTAACACTCTGTATGCGACATTAGCATCTTGAAAGGCATATTAGAATAATGTAGGACGCGTTTCAACTTCTATGAACACCTTACATCATCGTACGAAACATTATAACTCCATAGTAAACCTAACGAATTCATCCGAGTTATTTGAACATCGTACGGAAACTTAGAATATCTTACGAATCTGTATTTCACATTAGCACCTTGAAAAGCATTTTAGTATAATGTACGACGCCTTACAACTCCTAACCACACATTACATCACCGTACGTAATATTAAAACTCCACAATAAACCTAATGAATTCGTCTGTGTCCGTTGAACATCCTACGGCAACTTAGGACTTGTTACAATTCTGAATGAGACATTAGCAACTTGAAAAGCAATTTAAAATAATGTAGGACGCAATACAACTCCAAAGAACACCTTACATCCCCGTCCGAAACATTAAATCTCCATAACAAACCTTATGAATTCGTTCGAGTCCTTTGAACATCGTACCACACCTTAAAACATATTACACTCTATATACCATATTAGAACCTTGAAAATCACTTTATTATAATGTAGGACTCCTTACAAATCGTAACAACACCTTACAATACCGTATGTAAACTTAAAACTCCATAATAAACGTAATGAATTCATCCGAGTCCTTTGCACGTCGTACGAACACTCAGGACTTGTTAAGACTCTGTATGCGACATTAGCAACTTGAACAGCATATTAGAATAATGTAGGACGCGTTTCAACTTCTATGAACACCTTACATCATCGTACGAAACATTATAACTCCATAGTAAACCTAACGAATTCATCCGAGTTATTTGAACATCGTACGGAAACTTAGAATATCTTACAAATCTGTATTTCACATTAGCACCTTGAAAAGCATTTTAGTATAATGTACGACGCCTTACAACTCCTAACCACACATTACATCACCGTACGTAATATTAAAACTCCACAATAAACCTAATGAATTCGTCCGTGTCCGTTGAACATCCTACGGCAACTTAGGACTTGTTTCAACTCTGAATGAGACATTAGCAACTTGAAAAGCAATTTAAAATAATGTAGGACGCAATACAACTCCAAAGAACACCTTACATCCCCGTCCGAAACATTAAATCTCCCTAACAAACCTTATGAATTCGTTAGATTCCTTTGAACATCGTACCGCAACTTAAAACATATTACACTCTGTATACCATATTAGAACCTTGAAAATCACTTTAATATAATGTAGGACTCCTTCCAAATCGTAACAACACCTTACAATAACATATGTAAACTTAAAACTCCATAATAAACCTAATGAATTCATCCGAGTCCTTTGCACGTCGTACGAACACTCAGGACTTGTTAAGACTCTGTATGCGACATTAGCAACTTGAAAGGCATATTAGAATAATGTAGGACGCGTTTCAACTTCTATGAACACCTTACATCATCGTACGAAACATTATAACTCCATAGTAAACCAAACGAATTCATCCGAGTTATTTGAACATCGTACGGAAACTTAGAATATCTTACGAATCTGTATTTCACATTAGCACCTTGAAAAGCATTTTAGTATAATGTACGACGCCTTACAACTCCTAACCACACATTACATCACCGTACGTAATATTAAAACTCCACAATAAACCTAATGAATTCGTCTGTGTCCGTTGAACATCCTACGGCAACTTAGGACTTGTTACAACTCTGAATGAGACATTAGCAACTTGAAAAGCAATTTAAAATAATGTAGGACGCAATACAACTCCAAAGAACACCTTACATCCCCGTCCGAAACATTAAATCTCCATAACAAACCTTATTAATTCGTTCGAGTCCTTTGAAAATCGTACCGCACCTTAAAACATATTACACTTTATATACCATATTAGAACCTTGAAAATCACTTTATTATAATGTAGGACTCCTTCCAAATCGTAACAACACCTTACAATACCGTATGTAAACTTAAAAGTCCATAATAAACCTAATGAATTCATCCTAGTCCTTTGAACATCGTACGAACATTCAGGACTTGTTAAGACTCTGTTTGCGACATTAGCAACTTGAACAGCATATTAGAATAATGTAGGACGCGTTTCAACTTCTATGAACACCTTACATCATCGTACGAAACATTATAACTCCATAGTAAACCTAACGAATTCATCCGAGTTATTTGAACATCGTACGGAAACTTAGAATATCTTACAAATCTGTATTTCACATTAGCACCTTGAAAAGCATTTTAGTATAATGTACGACGCCTTACAACTCCTAACCACACATTACATCACCGTACGTAATATTAAAACTCCACAATAAACCTAATGAATTCGTCCGTGTCCGTTGAACATCCTACGGCAACTTAGGACTTGTTTCAACTCTGAATGAGACATTAGCAACTTGAAAAGCAATTTAAAATAATGTAGGACGCAATACAACTCCAAAGAACACCTTACATCCCCGTCCGAAACATTAAATCTCCCTAACAAACCTTATGAATTCGTTAGATTCCTTTGAACATCGTACCGCAACTTAAAACATATTACACTCTGTATACCATATTAGAACCTTGAAAATCACTTTAATATAATGTAGGACTCCTTCCAAATCGTAACAACACCTTACAATAACATATGTAAACTTAAAACTCCATAATAAACCTAATGAATTCATCCGAGTCCTTTGCACGTCGTACGAACACTCAGGACTTGTTAAGACTCTGTATGCGACATTAGCAACTTGAAAGGCATATTAGAATAATGTAGGACGCGTTTCAACTTCTATGAACACCTTACATCATCGTACGAAACATTATAACTCCATAGTAAACCAAACGAATTCATCCGAGTTATTTGAACATCGTACGGAAACTTAGAATATCTTACGAATCTGTATTTCACATTAGCACCTTGAAAAGCATTTTAGTATAATGTACGACGCCTTACAACTCCTAACCACACATTACATCACCGTACGTAATATTAAAACTCCACAATAAACCTAATGAATTCGTCCGTGTCCGTTGAACATCCTACGGCAACTTAGGACTTGTTACAACTCTGAATGAGACATTAGCAACTTGAAAAGCAATTTAAAATAATGTAGGACGCAATACAACTCCAAAGAACACCTTACATCCCCGTCCGAAACATTAAATCTCCATAACAAACCTTATTAATTCGTTCGAGTCCTTTGAACATCGTACCGCACCTTAAAACATATTACACTCTATATACCATATTAGAACCTTGAAAATCACTTTATTATAATGTAGGACTCCTTCCAAATCGTAACAACACCTTACAATACCGTATGTAAACTTAAAAGTCCATAATAAACCTAATGAATTCATCCTAGTCCTTTGAACATCGTACGAACATTCAGGACTTGTTAAGACTCTGTTTGCGACATTAGCAACATGAAAGGCACTTTAGAATAATATAGGACGCGTTACAACTTCTATGAACACCTTACATCATCGTACGAAACATTAAAACTTCATAGTAAACCTAATGAATTCATCCGAGTTATTTGAACATCGTACGACAACTTAGAATATCTTACGACTCTGTATTTCACATTAGCACCTTGAAAAGCATGTTAGTATAATGTACGACGCATTACAACTCCTAACAACACATTACATCACCGTACGTATTATTAAAACTCCATAGTAAACCTAATGAATTCGTCCGAGTCCATTGAACATCCTACGGCAACTTAGGACTTGTTACGACTTTGAATGAGACATTAGCAACTTGAAAAGCAATTTAAAATAATGTAGGACGCATTACAACTCAAAAGAACACCTTACATCCCCGTCCGAAACATTAAATCTCCATAACAAACCTTATGAATTCGTTCGAGTCCTTTGAACATCGTACCGCAACTTAAAACATATTACACTATATATACCATATTAGAACCTTGAAAAGCACTTTATTATAATGTAGGACTCCTTACAAATCGTAACAAAACCTTACAATACCGTATGTAAACTTAAAACTCCATAATAAACCTAATGAATTCATCTGAGTCCTTTGCACGTCGTACGAACACTCAGGACTTGTTAAGACTCTGTATGCGACATTAGCAACTTGAACAGCATATTAGAATAATGTAGGACGCGTTTCAACTTCTATGAACACCTTACATCATCGTACGAAACATTATAACTCCATAGTAAACCTAACGAATTCATCCGAGTTATTTGAACATCGTACGGAAACTTAGAATATCTTACAAATCTGTATTTCACATTAGCACCTTGAAAAGCATTTTAGTATAATGTACGATGCCTTACAACTCCTAACCACACATTACATCACCGTACGTAATATTAAAACTCCACAATAAACCTAATGAATTCGTCCGTGTCCGTTGAACATCCTACGGGCTCTTAGGACTTGTTACGACTCTGAATGAGACATTAGCAACTTGAAAAGCAATTTAAAATAATGTAGGACGCATTACAACTCCAAAGAACACCTTACATCTCCGTCCGAAACATTAAATCTCCATAACAAACCTTATGAATTCGTTCGAGTCCTTTGAACATCGTACCGCAACTTAAAACATATTACACTATATATACCATATTAGAACCTTGAAAAGCACTTTATTATAATGTAGGACTCCTTACAAATCGTAACAAAACCTTACAATACCGTATGTAAACTTAAAACTCCATAATAAACCTAATGAATTCATCCGAGTCCTTTGCACGTCGTACGAACACTCAGGACTTGTTAAGACTCTGTATGCGACATTAGCAACTTGAACAGCATATTAGAATAATGTAGGACGCGTTTCAACTTCTATGAACACCTTACATCATCGTACGAACATTATAACTCCATAGTAAACCTAACGAATTCATCCGAGTTATTTGAACATCGTACGGAAACTTAGAATATCTTACAAATCTGTATTTCACATTAGCACCTTGAAAAGCATTTTAGTATAATGTACGACACCTTACAACTCCTAACCACACATTACATCACCGTACGTAATATTAAAACTCCACAATAAACCTAATGAATTCGTCCGTGTCCGTTGAACATCCTACGGCAACTTAGGACTTGTTACGACTCTGAATGAGACATTAGCAACTTGAAAAGCAATTTAAAATAATGTAGGACGCATTACAACTCCAAAGAACACCTTACATCCCCGTCCGAAACATTAAATCTCCATAACAAACCTTATGAATTCGTTCGAGTCCTTTGAACATCGTACCGCAACTTAAAACATATTACACTATACTAGCAGAGTACCCGCGCGATGCGGCGGCGACAATATGACATCGGCAACAAATAACATGACACTCATTTCTGTTAGTTAAAATTCGTATATCGTCATATTCTATCTATGTTATGAGCCTCATATTTCAATTAATAAGATAATATCAGTCATTAACATAGTACTTTAAAATAAATCTCTAGACACATAAAAAAATTGTTGTTCATATGAACAAATAACTTTACAATGATTAAAACAAATTCCTAGCAAAAGAAAAATCAAGCAATAAAATGAAGCATCAAGCACATGCTATTTCAAATCACACCTGCAAATAAATAATGCAAGCACAAATCACTCAACTAAAGAAAGAAGGTCCAAGTGAATGACATATAAGGCCATGTATACGCAACATTGAAGCTAAATTATCATCATTACATATAGATGGAAAGTTAAGTTGCTTTGAAACTAAACAATTACATTGTGCCTTTGTTAGTGAGAAAGGGAATGATGCCGTAGTGAAGAAACCAAAATCTATACCTTTCGTCAAACAAAGCTTTCCAATTTGTTAACATGGTTTCAATCATTTGCCTCCATCCTAGATTCCCAAATCATATCATTAATCAATGTTCAATAAAATCAGATATAAACAAATTTAGTCCATCACTAAAATGAAAATGTCGAATCTAGCCGTTAACCGTTGCGTACCACACAAGTGAAACAATAGTCAGGGTAGCTTGGGATGTATTTAGTGTATTTAGTCTTGTAAAAAAATAAACTAAAAAGGTGAAACTTATCTAAATGAGAAGAATTATTAATGGGTCATATGAATCAAAATACCAACAAACATTCATGAAGACTGATAACATTAAATTAACAGCTAATGGGTCAACCTAGTTAATAGAAGGTGATGTACAGCAGCAGGTTAAACACCCCCCACCCCCACACGCTACATTCTGATTAAAATCAATTCAAAATTAACATACTTGAAAACCTAGTTACCTGTGTTAGATTTGAGAAATATGTTATTTTGCCACATGGAGCTTGTGCCATCTGCAGCCGGATTTTAGTAAAAACGCAGCCAAATTGACAACATACTTAAGGATGATTAATAAAGTCAAAGCTGTTGCAAAAAATAATCTAAATACAACCATTATGCACTAAAAAACCAGGTTTTTACAACCAAAATGCAGTCAAACTGCAGCCAAAGTGTAGAAAAACAAAGCCAAATTGTATTGAGAAGTCAAAATCACAATAAATATGCAGTCAAAACTGCTGCAAAAATTAGTCAAAATGCAGCTACATTGCACTAAAGAAATCTGGTTTTTGCAACCAAATTGAAGCCAAAATGCAGTCAACTGCAGCTGAATTGCAAAAAAGCAGCCAAAGACATAATGAGGATGTATTTGTAGGATCAAAGACATAATGAGCAAGAAAAGGTTGAACAATAAAAACCTGAATGTATAGCCGTTGTCATGGGGCTGACAAGGTGTGACAACATATCCATATGGCTTCCTGCGTAGCCCAACAAGCCCTATGTGTCCCATAACTGCTATGACAACAATAGACAAGTTAGAGGCACTTTTAATAACTAACATTGAGGTTATTTTATCAATTGAAACTAACAATAGTACAAATATATAGAAGCAATATGGCAGAAAACAGCCACTAAAGCTTAAAACTGGATTGACCAAACAGCACTGGAAAAACGCTACAAATTTAAGCAGAAAAAAAACTGCAAAATACACTTTTTGACACCAATAAACTACACTACTGATAGCATTAGAATGCATAAAACTGGACTATTTTGATAGCATTAAGACGCTTAAAACAGTGCTATTCTGATAGCATATAATGCAAAAGGCTGACTCTTTTTGAAAACCATCAAAGGGCAAAAAGTTGCTTCTTTATCACGACCGGTAAATCCGTAATAATCAAAACCAAACACTAACCTTGCTTAACATTCTCAACACAAACATTACATGCATTTGATGTTTTTCCAACCGTTCAATCTCTTATACGGAAATTTTACATAACATATGAGAGCAACAATTACATATATTTTAAAAACATAAGGTAGTTACTCAGATCAGAGAAGTAAAACACACAATTTACATGTGCATAAGCATTGTTAAACCTATCATGTTTACAGTATTAGTTTTTTATAGGAGCTTATTAACCAGTAAAAATTTTGAAACGAAAATGTTTAGCCAGAGCACAATGGGTTAAACATTGATCTGCAAGTCTCCAACCAGTATTAAAAAAGACCCATTTTGAGTCATTGCTAAACCCTTACACCTAAAAGAAAACGCTAAATAACTAAATAAGGTATCACCTAGATTTGAAATTTGCAACATATGCTTGAAACTTGCCTTTGATTAACCATCTTCGTTAGCATTTTAGGACCAAAACCAACCAAATAGAGACCTTTAATAATCTTGAATTAACATACATTAAACCAAAATCAATCATTTGTACGAAAAACAATTCAAAACCACATAACATTGATCATGCATCACGACGGGTAACCTATATATGTAAAAAAAACTGAATTCATGCACACATGTATTATCTGTTGCGTCAACTAATAAGAACCTTAATCAACACTAAAAAAAACTCTTGAGTGATAGAAGCCCAATAATACTACATAGCTGTTCCGTACAGCCGAATTAATCTTTCAGCATTATACAATGTATAATAGCCATATATACAACAATGTTTTGTTGTACTTTTATAGCCTTATAGACAACATAACAACACCGATTTATAGCCCTGTTCAAATGTATTTTACAGTATTATACATCCCTATACAACTGATGATGCTAGCTAACCATTTAAAGGCTACAACAGCAAAACTAATCCACAAACATCACAACTCTGATTAACTTTAAAAAAATGGTTTGAAAACTTTTACTTGATAATTGTGAAAAATGAACCATGAAACATAAAAACTAAGATAAAGCATACAACTGTTGAAGCTTACCACTATTGTAGCAGACTCCAGACCTCTTCCTCTTTTCAGATGCTGCTTGGGACTGCAACATACAAAAACAGATTCATCAAATTAGTTTTTCGATTCACTCTCATGGTTACCGTGTAAAGCATAATTGTTTGGAATTAGCAGATGAATTATAAAGCTGTAAACATTACATAACCAATAATCATCTAAAACATTGTTATCTATTGCTATCCCAGACCTATTGAGCAAAACATTTGACACCCATTAGCAAAACATACTCATTTTCACTGAATCTTACCTTCGATGTCAAAGCAATAATGTTCGGTCTCCTGATAAGGTTCAAGAACAGGAAGAACTTCCAATTCATCATTCCCAAAGCCAAGACCAATCTTTATAAAGTGAGTAATAATGCATGGCCTGCTAATATGGTTGATGAAACTTGATATTTTAATATTGCATTGTGACCAATTCCTGCAACAACAGAAAAAGAAGAAACAATTACAAATCACAAATAAGATATGAGAAAAACAGATTATCTATATACATACTATTAGTTTATGTAAGAAATCTTAAATAACATCATAAACATGTTTAGGTTCAAACCTGAATGATAGAACCAATGATTTTTCAACCAATAAGATAATCTCAAATAGCATCATAAATAGTGTAGGTCCTTCAAAGTTTGTTGACTCCCAAAATATTTTAGGGAAGAAGGAAATAATGGAGAAAGCATAATATATTCTAATGGAGCTTGAAGTATGAAACTTATTGTTATTATTATCATTGTTAGACTCATTAAGACATAGGATGCATTCTGCCGACTCAAAAGACCATAAAAAAAAGTTCAAGAAATACGTATGTTTTTCAAGCATCAAAGAGAACAACCATAATGGTGCTTATTTTGTGATGTGAATAAAGATCACAGAAATAAGAAGATTGAAAACTCACTAAAACACAACAGCAATTTCATCTTATTAAACACTCAAAGGTAACTACAAACATACCTTAAAAACATGCAATTGGAACACATAATGCAGCAACAATTATAGTTAAATAAAACCTCAAATGTAATCACAATCAGCATATAAACATGCATTTTAGACCACAAAACACATCAGCAAATTCAACATATTAAAAACTCAAACGTAAGTAATCCATCCAAAACTCATAGCTATAAAAACATGTCAACTCTATTAGAGTTCATACAGTTTCTTCATATTACAAACTGCATAAGCATATGGTTTCTAGATAAAAAGTTAACAGTACAAAGTTCATGGCCTTTATGGGCAAGATAGAACACACCTTAAGAGGTTGAATGAAAAGCATCCACGTAGGAGTTGCTTCTTAACAGATACAACGAAAGGCGTCAATTTCAACCCTGTATTGAATAGAAGATTGAAAACATTAAGAGCCTATAGTGCAAGTTAAGCTGATGAGAAAAAGTAAGCAAACAACAGTACAAAACTGCAACAGTAGAAAGCTGTTAAGCCTAAAGTGCAATTTCTTTAGTCAATTTTACCAGTGATTGCATTGGGTAAAACAATAATACAAAGCTGCAACGTACCTCAACTGTTCTTCGCAAACAAGGTGTTAGAGACTTAAGCAAACTTGCAACAGAAAACCCCGATCAATAGATAAAACAAGAAAATTGAAGAGCAAGGTCTAATAATAACCATTCTTTGTAGAATCAATTATACGTAATTCAAAAAAAACAAATAAAAAAATTCCAAGCATTAATCTCAATTCAAACAACCTAAAAAAATATTCCAAGCAGGATATTGGAGGTTTTCAATATGCAAAATATGTTTCTGAAATCAGAAAAATTCAACACATCTTGCTTAACGTTTTAACCCATACTCAAATAAGAAAATACAGCACACAAAGACGAAAACATCGACAACCCTAGTGACTTTCTGGCAATCTCAATTGCAAGAAAAAAAATGAAGGCAACCATGGCCATGAAAATCATAAATTAACATACCTCTGCCATCCTTGGCCGGCGCATACCACATCAAAGGACTTTCAATTGATATTCTTGACGTATGGCCCTGATTTGAGAGCCATCTTTGTCACCATTTGAGAGTAGCCAACTGAAATATCAAAACCCTCGCGAAATCCCGCCTTTCTGTGTTAAATCCGGTCTGGCAAGTGAAGAATATGGAGAGGGGCGCTTGACAGTGAAGAAACGATGATGGATTTGAGGCGGATTGTTTGAACCCTAGATGGAAGCTCTCAAACCCTAGATATACATCTGATGCGTATGCGTATGTTGGGGTGTTGAAAATTTTAAGGATTTTGTTAAAAGACTATTCTACCCATCTAATCTGCATATTAAGATAGTATAGATATACCATATTAGAACCTTGAAAAGCACTTTATTATAATGTAGGACTCCTTACAAATCGTAACAACACCTTACAATACCGTATGTAAACTTAAAACTCCATAATAAACCTAATGAATTCATCCGAGTCCTTTGCACGTCGTACGAACACTCAGGACTTGTTAAGACTCTGTATGCGACATTAGCATCTTGAACAGCATATTAGAATAATGTAGGACGCGTTTCAACTTCTATGAACACCTTACATCATCGTACGAAACATTAGAACTCCATAGTAAACCTAACGAATTCATCCGAGTTATTTGAACATCGTACGGAAACTTAGAATATCTTACAAATCTGTATTTCACATTAGCACCTTGAAAAGCATTTTAGTATAATGTACGACGCCTTACAACTCCTAACCACACATTACATCACCGTACGTAATATTAAAACTCCACAATAAACCTAATGAATTCGTCCGTGTCCGTTGAACATCCTACGGCAACTTAGGACTTGTTACAACTCTGAATGAGACATTAGCAACTTGAAAAGCAATTTAAAATAATGTAGGACGCAATACAACTCCAAAGAACACCTTACATCCCCGTCCGAAACATTAAATCTCCATAACAAACCTTATGAGTTTGTTCGAGTCCTTTGAACATCGTACCGCACCTTAAAACATATTACACTCTATATACTATATTAGAACCTTGAAAATCACTTTATTATAATGTAGGACTCCTTCCAAATCGTAACAACACCTTACAATACCGTATGTAAACTTAAAAGTCCATAATAAACCTAATGAATTCATCCTAGTCCTTTGAACATCGTACGAACATTCAGGACTTGTTAAGACTCTGTATGCGACATTAGCAACATGAAAGGCACTTTAGAATAATATAGGACGCGTTACAACTTCTATGAACACCTTACATCATCGTTCGAAACATTAAAACTTCATAGTAAACCTAATGAATTCATCCGAGTTATTTGAGCATCGTACGACAACTTAGAATATCTTACAAATCTGTATTTCACATTAGCACCTTGAAAAGCATTTTAGTATAATGTACGACGCCTTACAACTCCTAACCACACATTACATCACCGTACGTAATATTAAAACTCCACAATAAACCTAATGAATTCGTCCGTGTCCGTTGAACATCCTACGGCAACTTAGGACTTGTTTCAACTCTGAATGAGACATTAGCAACTTGAAAAGCAATTTAAAATAATGTAGGACGCAATACAACTCCAAAGAACACCTTACATCCCCGTCCGAAACATTAAATCTCCCTAACAAACCTTATGAATTCGTTCGATTCCTTTGAACATCGTACCGCAACTTAAAACATATTACACTCTGTATACCATATTAGAACCTTGAAAATCACTTTAATATAATGTAGGACTCCTTCCAAATCGTAACAACACCTTACAATAACATATGTAAACTTAAAACTCCATAATAAACCTAATGAATTCATCCGAGTCCTTTGCACGTCGTACGAACACTCAGGACTTGTTAAGACTCTATATGCGACATTAGCAACTTGAAAGGCATATTAGAATAATGTAGGACGCGTTTCAACTTCTATGAACACCTTAAATCATCGTATGAAACATTATAACTCCATAGTAAACCTAACGAATTCATCCGAGTTATTTGAACATCGTACGAAAACTTAGAATATCTTACGAATCTGTATTTCACATTAGCACCTTGTAAAGCATTTTAGTACAATGTACGACGCCTTACAACTCCTAACCACACATTACATCACCGTACGTAATATTAAAACTCCATAATAAACCTAATGAATTCGTCCGTGTCCGTTGAACATCCTACGGCAACTTAGGACTTGTTACAACTCTGAATGAGACATTAGCAACTTGAAAAACAATTTAAAATAATGTAGGACGCAATACAACTGCAAAGAACACCTTACATCCACGTCCGAAACATTAAATCTCCATAACAAACCTTATGAACTCGTTCGATTCCTTTGAACATCGTACCGCAACATAAAACATATTACACTATGTATACCATATTAGAACCTTGATAAGCACTTTATTATAATGTAGGACTCCTTCCAAATCGTAACAACACCTTACAATAACGTATGTAAACTTAAAAGTCCATAATAAACCTAATGAATTCATCCTAGTCCTTTGAACATCGTACGAACACTCAGGACTTGTTAAGACTCTGTATGTGACATTAGCAACATGAAAGGCAATTTAGAATAATATAGGACGCGTTACAACTTCTATGAACACCTTACATCATCGTACGAAACATTAAAACTTCATAGTAAAC
The DNA here is from genome assembly GCA_030867185.1 of Tagetes erecta. Lineage (NCBI taxonomy): Eukaryota > Viridiplantae > Streptophyta > Magnoliopsida > Asterales > Asteraceae > Tagetes > Tagetes erecta. Next base: position 50,748,756 of record CM061487.1, read on the forward strand.
CTAATGAATTCTTCCAAGTTATTTGAACATCGTACGACAACTTAGAATATCTTACGACTCTGTATTTCACATTAGCACCTTAAAAAGCATGTTAGTATAATGTACGACGCCTTACAACTCCTAACAACATATTACATACCCGTACGTAATATTAAAACTCCATAATAAACCTAATGTATTCGTCCGAGTCCATTGAACATCGTACGACAACTTAGGACTTGTTACGACTCTGAATGAGACATTAGCAAATTGAAAAGAAATTTAGAATAATGTAGGACACATTACAACTCCAAAGAACACCTTACATCCCCGTCCGAAACATTAAATCTCCATAATAAATCTTATGAATTCGTTCTAGTCCTTTGAACATCGTACCGCAACTTAAAACATATTACACTATGTATACCATATTAGAACCTTGAAAACCACTTTATTAAAATGTAGGACTCTTTACAAAACGTAACAACACCTTACAATACCGTATGTAAACTTAAAACTCCATAATAAACCTAATGAATTCATCCGAGTCCTTTGCACGTCGTACGAACACTCAGGACTTGTTAAGACTCTGTATGCGACATTAGCAACTTGAAAGGCAATTTAGAATAATGTAGGACGCGTTACAATTTCTATGAATACCTTACAACATCGTACGAAACATTATAACTCCATAGTAAACCTAATGAATTCATCCGAGTCATTTGAACATCGTACGGAAACTTAGAATATCTTACGAATCTGTATTTCACATTAGCACCTTGAAAAGCATTTTAGTACAATGTACGACGCCTTACAACTCCTAACAACACATTACATCACCGTACGTAATATTAAAACTCCATAATAAACCTAATGAATTCGTCTGTGTCCATTGGACATCCTACGGCAACTTAGGGCTTGTTACAACTCTGAATGAGACATTAGCAACTTGAAAAGCAATTTAAAATAATGTAGGACGCAATACAACTCCAAAGAACAACTTACATCCCCGTCCGAAACATTAAATCTCCATAACAAACCTTATGAATTCGTTCGAGTCCTTTAAACATCGTACCGCACCTTAAAACATATTACACTCTATATACCATATTAGAACCTTGAAAATCACTTTATTATAATGTAGGACTCCTTCCAAATCGTAACAACACCTTACAATACCGTATGTAAACTTAAAAGTCCATAATAAACCTAATGAATTCATCCTAGTCCTTTGAACATCGTATGAATATTCAGGACTTGTTAAGACTCTGTATGCGACATTAGCAACATGAAAGGCACTTTAGAATAATATAGGACGCGTTACAACTTCTATGAACACCTTACATCATCTTACGAAACATTAAAACTTCATAGTAAACCTAATGAATTCATCCGAGTTATTTGAACATCGTACGACAACTTAGAATATCTTACGACTCTGTATTTCACATTAGCACCTTGAAAAGCATGTTAGTATAATGTATGACGCATTACAACTCCTAACAACACATTACATCACCGTACGTAATATTAAAATTCCATAATAAACCTAATGAATTCGTCCGAGTCCATTGAACATCCTACGGCAACTTAGGACTTGTTACGACTCTGAATGAGACATTAGCAACTTGAAAAGCAATTTAAAATAATGTAGGACGCATTACAACTCCAAAGAACACCTTACATCCCCGTCCGAAACATTAAATCTCCATAACAAACCTTATGAATTCGTTCGAGTCCTTTGAACATCGTACCGCAACTTAAAACATATTACAGTAAAACCTCTATAAATTAATAACGTTGGGACCGGGATAATTTATTAATTAAACTAGATATTATTATATCGATAAATTAATAATTTATTAATTTAAAGAAGTTTTACTATGACCTTTAAATTTCCTAGTACAATGTATATGGTTCAAAAAAAAATTTATTACAATAACAAGTTTCAAGACACATCTCTTCTCCATGTAAAGTACATTGAACATAGTTAGAAATTTAACACTATAAAATGTCCATTTAGAATTTTATAATCACATCAACAATGGCTCCTCAACTAAAAGGTGTTAAAAAAATCTACCATGACCAATCAACAACGAAAATTATTATGCGAGTATAAGAGAGATCACCAAGGATGCACTCAAGAAGATTTGGTGCAGTGGGTTGACAAAACTTTTGATTTGAAAGTTAGTCAAGGAACAATATCAAACACTTTCAAACGATCATCAGAGTTCCTATCATCTGACTTTGACAAAAGTGGATCTTCCAAGCGTCACAAACCAGCCAAGTACCCGGACATGGAGAAAGTTGTATATGAATGGTTTCTCCAACTCTTCATAACTTTTTGTTTCAATATGAGAAGGCAATCCCCCAACTCTTAAATGCAATGAGGAGAATTAAAGATGAAATCAACATAGACTTGAAGTTCAACAAAAAACAAGTTACTATAGATTCGTTTTTTACTAGGCAATCTTAGAATTGAATATTTTAAGTAATTATTAATTTATAGTTTTGTTGGGACCAGTACATGTACACTTGGATCTCAAAAAAATTATTATCTTATTATTTTATCGATTGATGTCCAATTTTGTACTGGTCCCAAGTTGGGACCGGACAAATTATTAATTTTATCGAGGTTATTAATTTATCGAGTATTAAATTATAGAGGTTTTACTGTACACTATATATACCATATTAGAACCTTGAAAAGCACTTTATAATAATGTAGGACTCCTTACAAATCGTAACAACACCTTACAATACCGTATATAAACTTAAAACTCCATAATAAACCTAATGAATTCATTCGAGTCCTTTGCACGTCGTACGAACACTCAGGACTTGTTAAGACTCTGTATGCGACATTAACAACTTGAAAGGCATATTAGAATAATGTAGGACGCGTTTCAACTTCTATGAACACCTTACATCATCGTACGAAACATTATAACTCCATAGTAAACCTAACGAATTCATCCGAGTTATTTGAACATCTAACGGAAACTTAGAATATCTTACGAATTTGTATTTCACATTAGCACCTTGAAAAGCATTTTAGTATAATGTACGACGCCTTACAACTCCTATCCACACATTACATCACCGTACGTAATATTAAAACTCCATAATAAACCTAATGAATTCGTCCGTTTCCGTTGAACATCCTACGGCAACTTAGGACTTGTTACAACTCTGAATGAGACATTAGCAACTTGAAAAGCAATTTAAAATAATGTAGGACGCAATACAACTCCAAAGAACACCTTACATCCCCGTCCGAAACATTAAATCTCCATAACAAACCTTATGAATTCGTTCGATTCCTTTGAACATCGTACCGCAACTTAAAACATATTACACTTTGTATACCATATTAGAACCTTGAAAATCACTTTATTATAATGTAAGACTCCTTCCAAATCGTAACAACACCTTACAATAACGTATGTAAACTTAAAACTCCATAATAAACCTAATGAATTCATACGAGTCCTTTGCACGTCGTACGAACACTCAGGACTTGTTAAGACTCTGTATGCGACATTAGCAACTTGAAAGGCATATTAGAATAATGTAGGACGCGTTTCAACTTCTATGAACACCTTACATCATCGTACGAAACATTATAACTCCATAGTAAACCTAACGAATTCATCCGAGTTATTTGAACATCGTACGGAAACTTAGAATATCTTACGAATCTGTATTTCACATTAGCACCTTGAAAAGCATTTTAGTATAATGTACGACGCCTTACAACTCCTAACCACACATTACATCACCGTACGTAATATTAAAACTCCACAATAAACCTAATGAATTCGTCCGTGTCCGTTGAACATCCTACGGCAACTTAGGAATTGTTACAACTCTGAATGAGACATTAGCAACTTGAAAAGCAATTTAAAATAATGTAGGACGCAGTACAACTCCAAAGAACACCTTACATCCCCGTCCGAAACATTAAATCTCCATAACAAACCTTATGAATTCGTTCGAGTCCTTTGAACATCGTACCGCACCTTAAAACATATTACACTCCATATACCATATTAGAACCTTGAAAATCACTTTATTATAATGTAGGACTCCTTCCAAATCGTAACAACACCTTACAATACCGTATGTAAACTTAAAAGTCCATAATAAACCTAATGAATTCATCCTAGTCCTTTGAACATCGTGCGAACATTCAGGACTTGTTAAGACTCTGTATGCGACATTAGCAACATGATAGGCACTTTAGAATAATATAGGACGCGTTACAACTACTATGAACATCTTACATCATCGTACGAAACATTAAAACTTCATAGTAAACCTAATGAATTCATCCGAGTTATTTGAACATCGTACGACAACTTAGAATATCTTACGACTCTGTATTTCATATTAGCACCTTGAAAAGCATGTTAGTATAATGTACGACGCATTACAACTCCTAACAACACATTACATCACCGTACGTAATATTAAAACTCCATAATAAACCTAATGAATTCGTCCGAGTCCATTGAACATCCTACGGCAACTTAGGACTTGTTACGACTCTGAATGAGACATTAGCAACTTGAAAAGCAATTTTAAATAATGTAGGACGCAATAAAACTCCAAAGAACAACTTACATCCCCGTCCGAAACGTTAAATCTCCATAATAAACCTTATGAATTCGTTTGATTCCTTTGAATATCGTACCGCAACTTAAAACATATTACACTCTGTATACCATATTAGAACCTTGAAAATCACTTTATTATAACGTAGGACTCCTTCCAAATCGTAACAACACCTTACAATACCATATGTAAACTTAAAACTCCATAATAAACCTAATGAATTCATCCGAGTCCTTTGGACGTCGTACGAACACTCAGGACTTGTTAAGACTCTGTATGCGACATTAGCAACTTGAAAGGCATATTAGAATAATGTAGGACACGTTTCAACTTCTATGAACACCTTACATCATCGTATGAAACATTATAACTCCATAGTAAACCTAACGAATTCATCCGAGTTATTTGAACATCGTACGGAAACTTAGAATATCTTACGAATCTGTATTTCACATTAGCACCTTGAAAAGCATTTTAGTATAATGTACGACGCCTTACAACTCATAACCACACATTACATCACCGTACGTAATATTAAAACTCCATAATAAACCTAATGAATTCGTCTGTGTGTGTTGGACATCCTACGGCAACTTAGGGCTTGTTACAACTCTGAATGAGACATTAGCAACTTGAAAAGCAATTTAAAATAATGTAGGACGCAATACAACTCCAAAGAACACCTTACATCCCCGTCCGAAACATTAAATCTCCATAACAAACCTTATGAATTCGTTCGATTCCTTTAAACATCGTACCGCAACTTAAAACATATTACACTCTGTATACCATATTAGAACCTTGATAAGCACTTTATTATAATGTAGGACTCCTTCCAAATCGTAATAACACCTTACAATAACGTATGTAAACTTAAAAGTCCATAATAAACCTAATGAATTCATCCTAGTCCTTTGAACATCGTACGAACACTCAGCACTTGTTAAGACTCTGTATGCGACATTAGCAACATGAAAGGCAATTTAGAATAATATAGGACGAGTTACAACTTCTATGAACACCTTACATCATCGTACGAAACATTAAAACTTCATAGTAAACCTAATGAATTCATCCAAGTTATTTGAACATCGTACGACAACTTAGAATATCTTACGACTCTGTATTTCACATTACCACCTTAAAAAGCATGTTAGTATAATGTACGACGCCTTACAACTCCTAACAACACATTACATCACCGTACGTAATATTAAAACTCCATAATAAACCTAATGTATTCGTCCGAGTCCAATGAACATCGTACGACAACTTAGGACTTGTTACGACTCTGAATGAGACATTAGCAACTTGAAAAGAAATTTAAAATAATGTAGGACGCAATACAACTCCAAAGAACACCTTACATCCCCGTCCGAAACATTAAATCTCCATAACAAACCTTATGAATTCGTTCGAGTCCTTTGAACATCGTACCGCACCTTAAAACATATTACACTCTGTATACCATATTAGAACCTTGATAAGCACTTTATTATAATGTAGGACTCCTTCCAAATCGTAACAACACCTTACAATACCGTATGTAAACTTAAAAGTCCATAATAAACCTAATGAATTCATCCTAGTCCTTTGAACATCGTACGAACATTCAGGACTTGTTAAGACTCTGTATGCGACATTAGCAACATGATAGGCACTTTAGAATAATATAGGACGCGTTACAACTTCTATGAACACCTTACATCATCGTACGAAACATTAAAACTTCATAGTAAACCTAATGAATTCATCCGAGTTATTTGAACATCGTACGACAACTTAGAATATCTTACGACTCTGTATTTCATATTAGCACCTTGAAAAGCATGTTAGTATAATGTACGACGCATTACAACTCCTAACAACACATTACATCACCGTACGTAATATTAAAACTCCATAATAAACCTAATGAATTCGTCCGAGTCCATTGAACATCCTACGGCAACTTAGGACTTGTTACGACTCTGAATGAGACATTAGCAACTTGAAAAGCAATTTTAAATAATGTAGGACGCAATAAAACTCCAAAGAACAACTTACATCCCCGTCCGAAACGTTAAATCTCCATAATAAACCTTATGAATTCGTTTGATTCCTTTGAATATCGTACCGCAACTTAAAACATATTACACTCTGTATACCATATTAGAACCTTGAAAATCACTTTATTATAATGTAGGACTCCTTCCAAATCGTAACAACACCTTACAATACCATATGTAAACTTAAAACTCCATAATAAACCTAATGAATTCATCCGAGTCCTTTGGACGTCGTACGAACACTCAGGACTTGTTAAGACTCTGTATGCGACATTAGCAACTTGAAAGGCATATTAGAATAATGTAGGACACGTTTCAACTTCTATGAACACCTTACATCATCGTATGAAACATTATAACTCCATAGTAAACCTAACGAATTCATCCGAGTTATTTGAACATCGTACGGAAACTTAGAATATCTTACGAATCTGTATTTCACATTAGCACCTTGAAAAGCATTTTAGTATAATGTACGACGCCTTACAACTCATAACCACACATTACATCACCGTACGTAATATTAAAACTCCATAATAAACCTAATGAATTCGTCTGTGTCTGTTGGACATCCTACGGCAACTTAGGGCTTGTTACAACTCTGAATGAGACATTAGCAACTTGAAAAGCAATTTAAAATAATGTAGGACGCAATACAACTCCAAAGAACACCTTACATCCCCGTCCGAAACATTAAATCTCCATAACAAACCTTATGAATTCGTTCGATTCCTTTAAACATCGTACCGCAACTTAAAACATATTACACTCTGTATACCATATTAGAACCTTGATAAGCACTTTATTATAATGTAGGACTCCTTCCAAATCGTAATAACACCTTACAATAACGTATGTAAACTTAAAAGTCCATAATAAACCTAATGAATTCATCCTAGTCCTTTGAACATCGTACGAACACTCAGCACTTGTTAAGACTCTGTATGCGACATTAGCAACATGAAAGGCAATTTAGAATAATATAGGACGAGTTACAACTTCTATGAACACCTTACATCATCGTACGAAACATTAAAACTTCATAGTAAACCTAATGAATTCATCCAAGTTATTTGAACATCGTACGACAACTTAGAATATCTTACGACTCTGTATTTCACATTAGCACCTTAAAAAGCATGTTAGTATAATGTACGACGCCTTACAACTCCTAACAACACATTACATCACCGTACGTAATATTAAAACTCCATAATAAACCTAATGTATTCGTCCGAGTCCAATGAACATCGTACGACAACTTAGGACTTGTTACGACTCTGAATGAGACATTAGCAACTTGAAAAGAAATTTAAAATAATGTAGGACGCAATACAACTCCAAAGAACACCTTACATCCCCGTCCGAAACATTAAATCTCCATAACAAACCTTATGAATTCGTTCGAGTCCTTTGAACATCGTACCGCACCTTAAAACATATTACACTCTGTATACCATATTAGAACCTTGATAAGCACTTTATTATAATGTAGGACTCCTTCCAAATCGTAACAACACCTTACAATACCGTATGTAAACTTAAAAGTCCATAATAAACCTAATGAATTCATCCTAGTCCTTTGAACATCGTACGAACATTCAGGACTTGTTAAGACTCTGTATGCGACATTAGCAACATGATAGGCACTTTAGAATAATATAGGACGCGTTACAACTTCTATGAACACCTTACATCATCGTACGAAACATTAAAACTTCATAGTAAACCTAATGAATTCATCCGAGTTATTTGAACATCGTACGACAACTTAGAATATCTTACGACTCTGTATTTCACATTAGCACCATGAAAAGCATGTTAGTATAATGTACGACGCATTACAACTCCTAACAACACATTACATCACCGTACGTAATATTAAAACTCCATAATAAACCTAATGAATTCGTCCGTGTCCGTTGAACATCCTACGGCAACTTAGGACTTGTTACAACTCTGAATGAGACATTAGCAACTTGAAAAGCAATTTTAAATAATGTAGGACGCAATACAACTCCAAAGAACAACTTACATCCCCGTCCGAAACATTAAATCTCCATAATAAACCTTATGAATTCGTTTGATTCCTTTGAATATCGTACCGCAACTTAAAACATATTACACTCTGTATACCATATTAGAACCTTGAAAATCACTTTATTATAATGTAGGACTCCTTCCAAATCGTAACAACACCTTACAATAACGTATGTAAATTTAAAACTCCATAATAAACCTAATGAATTCATCCGAGTCCTTTGGACGTCGTACGAACACTCAGGACTTGTTAAGACTCTGTATGCGACATTAGCAACTTGAAAGGCATATTAGAATAATGTAGGACACGTTTCAACTTCTATGAACACCTTACATGTCACACCCCAAAAATCGTCGCAGCGGAAATAAATGATATTATGGTGTAATGAGCGAAGTTGGCACCCATTAATTACAAAGCAAACATCCACATTAATTTAAAATAGTTGATAATGTTAACGTTGACACGTCAACATCCACCATGTTCATTAAGAAAAACATCAATTGTCTTAACAAAGCATAATTGTTTGAAATAAGAACTTAAGTGGAATTTTTTAATAAAGCGGTCCCAGAAACAACTAAAACACATGTGGAGTTTGCAGTCCAAAACTGTCCTTCCACATATACCCGGAGCTTATCATTTCGTACCTGAAAAACATGTAAAAACTGAGTCAACATAAAGTTGGTGAGTTTTCGGGTTTTAATCAAATCAAACTCATTTTTCATTCACAATTGATATGCTTGGCTTTGAGACGTCAACAAGACCATACGTCAAAGAGTTTGCAAGGCCCAAACACAAATGAATCATCAAGTCATGGGTTCATAATCTACCAAGAAACGAGGTTCCCTCACAACATTCAACTTATATTCCCCCGCATGTCAACACGATCAGAGCGACTGATCACGAGGGGCGGAATTCCAATCCCGATAGATCTACCAATATAACCTGTGGTTTCTCACTCCAAGAGAAATAAATGATTACGAGAGGGCAATGTGTACACTTTCACAACAAACACCCATGCCATCATTTTGGTCATACACAATATGTCTCCCAATACACATCAAAACATCATAAACAAAATACATGTTTTTCCCCCAAAACAGTTAAATAAAACATTATTTAAAAAGGGGCCGAGAAACTCACTTTGAATACGCCAAAAGCTAGCAAATATAAGCCCAATGAAAACACCACTTAAGAATGCCCTATACACAAGGACCCGTTCAAAAGATGCACACAAATACAAAGTCTAAAACCATGTAGGTTGTTCACCAAAACCTAACTAGACTTATGTGAAAACATTTCATTTACAAAAACAACCCTTTCATTTTAATGACCCGTTGGTGACCCATGTCTTTAAAGTGTTACATATATAGTATCACACACTTAAACATAAGTAACGTGTAAAAGTCGCATTTAGTCCAACACTTACCTAAGTAGTATACACTTACACAATATCATACATAACTTAGGAAAATATATTTATCATATTCATGCCATGATTACAGTTTATAATACTTAGTAGAAATACACATTATTCCTAGTTAACTAGCATGCATTTTCTAAACATGACGGTTAACACTTAACGAGATATTTAACCACGTTTTTCACAAGCAACCTACTTAATCATATATAAATCTATAACAAAGCATAATATTATACCACATAAATCATGTCTCACATATTACTCATACAAGTCACCATACAAGTCTAACGTGTCAATTTCTTACAAATCCGGGCACGTTTTCGGGTCACGGAAAGCAACCCAATACCCGTATTTTTGTCATTTCTTTTTAATCACTTTTAAATCAGTATGTTTCCTTCAAAATGAGTCCAAAGTTTCTGATCCAAAACAGTTTACAAAAATTTTATGTTTTAGAGTCGAAAATCGTCGTTTTCGGCTTTTCTGGGTACATAGTTTGCTTGTTTTTGGGCTCAAAACTCCAAGTTTTTGTACCAAACTTTAAATATCATATTTTTACATAAAAATACACTTAAGAATCTGTTAAAATATCATTTGTCATATTTTACATTTTTAAGCAAAAATCGGTGCGTTTTACGCGTATTTTTGTACCAAAAACCATTATTTATAAGGTTTAAATCATTTCTTTGTTATAATATATTTAAAATACTTATTTTATAAAGTTTATAAATATTTAAAAATATGTTTTAACTCAGAATATATTTTAGTTTTTATATTTGTTCAAAAATACATAAAAGTTACATTTAAACATTTTTAATCATCAAGTATCATATATCAACACTTAACATATGTATAAACATTTTTACACTTAGTGAAATCACTTATTTTCTCATGTCATACTTAGCATAGCAAAACACTTAACATACTTATATTTAACCATTTCATAAAACAACATATAGCAAGTTTGCACAAAATAACACCTTTCAACTTTACAACATATGAACATATTTCTTGCAAGTAATATTCATAACATTTTTCAAGTTTTTCAAAAATCATCTAGTGACATTATTATCATATTTCCATTTACATCTAATTGCATGTCAAGATCCAACCTTTTTATATGCATCTTTCAACAAATCTTACATGATTTCAAACAACATACATATATACATACATACATACAAGCTACGGCCATACATACATACATGTATAAAATCATATTTTCAATACCCACACTTATCATACATGTGTTCATTTAATCTCATTTCCAACAAAACAACTTTCAACACTTAGACTTAAACATTATCAATGTAAGAACACAACATTAACATCACTTCACTAGCATGTAAATACTCACACACACACATATACCTACGGATCTATATATATACATACTCAAAATCATGTTTTGATAACCACACATAACATATAGTTGTTCATTTCTTCCCTTTTCCATTATCAACTTTCAAAACCATGCATTTAACACTTATGAAATCTTGTTTTCAAAAATCAAAAACACACACACACACTCATACATACATACATACGGACATGACATACACACACACACCCATTTGAAAAACCCATTTTCATTTCAAAAACATTCATCTTTCGGTTTCGGATTTGGTGAACAACACTTCAAGAACACCATCTTGAACACTTTTAAATCATAAAAATCAAAATGAAAAGTGTTCCTACCTTAGATGAACACTAGAAAAGATGAAGAGAATGGATTTTAGCCTTAAACACCTCTTGAACACACACTCTTGCTTCCAAGGCCACCAAATACTCAAGTCTTTGCAACAAGATGCAAGAAATGATTGTGGAGAGTGTGTGGGAGGGTTCTTGGCCGAAAATTATGAGGTGTGGGGGAGGGTTACGGTTTTGGGGAAGAAAAGAAGAGGAGAAGAGGAGTGTTGGGATGGTAAAGGATAGTGTGTTGGAGTGGTGAAGGGTGGAGTGTAGTAATGGATGTTGGGAAGGTGTGAGGAGTGTAATAAAGAGATTTTGTGGGATTTGAGGTGGGTTTTAGGGCCTTGGGCCGGATTTTTTTTTTAAAAAAAAAGAAATTTTATAAACTTTTTATTTAAACACATTACACACTTAAATCTTGTATAAAATTTCAAGTCTTGTAACTTTTAACACCATATTTGCCATAATACTTCCAATATTATTATTTTACTCTTAAAATAGTAAAAATATAAAAATAAATATTTTAATGTGTTTCGGGTAGTGTACTAGTAGTAAAACCGGGCAAAAACTGAAACACACGCGATAACCGGAAAAACATCGGATAAAATACATCGCTTTTAGTTTTTATTATGTTTTCACTTATACACACCCAAAATATATTATTTGATGCTATTTCAAGCATTACACCAATTATTGGACTGTTAAAAATCATCAGGCAGTCACCAACGTTCATTACCGGGTATTTAACCGCTAGGCGATCAAGCAATTTCAAAAATCACAAATTGTCACACAATGCACAAAATGGGCTTATCTAACTTTAATAAAACCTTAATTATCATAATTAAGTCAAATGACGCAATTTAAAAATTATGCACGTTTTAAGCTAGTACGAATATTGACCTGGAAATTTACCGGGTGTCACATTACATCATCGTATGAAACATTATAACTCCATAGTAAACCTAACGAATTCATCCGAGTTATTTGAACATCGTACGGAAACTTAGAATATCTTACGAATCTGTATTTCACATTAGCACCTTGAAAAGCATTTTAGTATAATGTACGACGCCTTACAACTCCTAACCACACATTACATCACCGTACGTAATATTAAAACTCCATAATAAACCTAATGAATTCGTCCGTGTCCATTGAACATCCTACGGCAACTTAGGACTTGTTACAACTTTGAATGAGACATTAGCAACTTGAAAAGCAATTTAAAATAATGTAGGACGCAATACAACTGCAAAGAACACCTTACATCCCCGTCCGAAACATTAAATCTCCATAACAAACCTTATGAATTCGTTCGATTCCTTTGAACATCGTACCGCAACTTAAAACATATTACACTCTGTATACCATATTAGAACCTTGATAAGTACTTTATTATAATGTAGGACTCCTTCCAAATCGTAACAACACCTTACAATAACGTATGTAAACTTAAAAGTCCATAATAAACCTAATGAATTCATCCTAGTCCTTTGAACATCGTACGAACACTCAGGACTTGTTAAGACTCTGTATGCGACATTAGCAACATGAAAGGCAATTTAGAATAATATAGGACGCGTTACAACTTCTATGAACACCTTACATCATCGTACGAAACATTAAAACTTCATTGTAAACCTAATGAATTCATCCGAGTTATTTGAACATCGTACGACAACTTAGAATATCTTACGACTCTTTATTTCACATTAGCACCTTAAAAAGCATGTTAGTATAATGTACGATGCCTTACAACTCCTAACAACACATTACATCACCATACGTAATATTAAAACTCCATAATAAACCTAATGTATTCGCCCGAGTCCATTGAACATCGTACGACAACTTAGGACTTGTTACGACTCTGAATGAGACATTAGCAACTTGAAAAGAAATTTAGAATAATGTATGACGCATTACAACTCCAAAGAACAACTTACATCCCCGTCCGAAACATTAAATCTCCATAATAAACCTTATGAATTCGTTCGAGTCCTTTGAACATCGTACCGCAACTTAAAACATATTACACTATGTATACCATATTAGAACCTTGAAAAGCACTTTATTAAAATGTAGGACTCTTTACAAATCGTAACAACACCTTACAATACCGTATGTAAACTTAAAACTCCATAATAAACCTAATGAATTCATCCGAGTCCTTTGCACGTCGTACGAACACTCAGGACTTGTTAAGACTCTGTATGCGACATTAGCAACTTGAAAGGCAATTTAGAATAATGTACGACGCGTTACAATTTCTATGAACACCTTACAACATCGTACGAAACATTATAACTCCATAGTAAACCTAATGAATTCATCCGAGTCATTTGAATATCGTACGGAAACTTAGAATATCTTACGAATCTGAATTTCACATTAGCACCTTGAAAAGCATTTTAGTACAATGTACGACGCCTTACAACTCCTAACAACACATTACATCACCGTACGTAATATTAAAACTCCATAATAAACCTAATGAATTCGTCTGTGTCCTTTGGACATCCTACTGCAACTTAGGGCTTGTTACAACTCTGAATGAGACATTAGCAACTTGAAAAGCAATTTAAAATAATGTAGGACGCAATACAACGCCAAAGAACACCTTACATCCCCGTCCGAAACATTAAATCTCCATAACAAACCTTATGAATTCGTTCGATTCCTTTGAACATCGTACCGCAACTTAAAACATATTACACTCTGTATACCATATTAGAACCTTGATAAGCACTTTATTATAATGTAGGACTCCTTCCAAATCGTAACAACACCTTACAATAACGTATGTAAACTTAAAAGTCCATAATAAACCTAATGAATTCATCCTAGTCCTTTGAACATCGTACGAACACTCAGGACTTGTTAAGACTCTGTATGCGACATTAGCAACATGAAAGGCAATTTAGAATAATATAGGACGCGTTACAACTTCTATGAACACCTTACATCATCGTACGAAACATTAAAACTTCATAGTAAACCTAATGAATTCATCCAAGTTATTTGAACATCGTACGACAACTTAGAATATCTTACGACTCTGTATTTCACATTAGCACCTTAAAAAGCATGTTAGTATAATGTACGACCCCTTACAACTCCTAACAACACATTACATCACCGTACGTAATATTAAAACTCCATAATAAACCTAATGTATTCGTCCGAGTCCATTGAACATCGTACGACTACTTTGGACTTGTTACGACTCTGAATGAGACATTAGCAACTTGAAAAGAAATTTAAAATAATGTAGGACGCAATACAACTCCAAAGAACACCTTACATCCCCGTCCGAAACATTAAATCTCCATAACAAACCTTATGAATTCGTTCGAGTCCTTTGAACATCGTACCGCACCTTAAAACATATTACACTCTGTATACCATATTAGAACCTTGATAAGCACTTTATTATAATGTAGGACTCCTTCCAAATCGTAACAACACCTTACAATACCGTATGTAAACTTAAAAGTCCATAATAAACCTAATGAATTCATCCTAGTCCTTTGAACATCGTACGAACATTCAGGACTTGTTAAGACTATGTATGCGACATTAGCAACTTGAAAGGCAATTTAGAATAATGTACGACGCGTTACAATTTCTATGAACACCTTACAACATCGTACGAAACATTATAACTCCATAGTAAACCTAATGAATTCATCCGAGTCATTTGAATATCGTACGGAAACTTAGAATATCTTACGAATCTGAATTTCACATTAGCACCTTGAAAAGCATTTTAGTACAATGTACGACGCCTTACAACTCCTAACAACACATTACATCACCGTACGTAATATTAAAACTCCATAATAAACCTAATGAATTCGTCTGTGTCCATTGGACATCCTACGGCAACTTAGGGCTTGTTACAACTCTGAATGAGACATTAGCAACTTGAAAAGCAATTTAAAATAATGTAGGACGCAATACAACGCCAAAGAACACCTTACATCCCCGTCCGAAACATTAAATCTCCATAACAAACCTTATGAATTCGTTCGATTCCTTTGAACATCGTACCGCAACTTAAAACATATTACACTCTGTATACCATATTAGAACATTGATAAGCACTTTATTATAATGTAGGACTCCTTCCAAATCGTAACAACACCTTACAATAACGTATGTAAACTTAAAAGTCCATAATAAACCTAATGAATTCATCCTAGTCCTTTGAACATCGTACGAACACTCAGGACTTGTTAAGACTCTGTATGCGACATTAGCAACATGAAAGGCAATTTAGAATAATATAGGACGCGTTACAACTTCTATGAACACCTTACATCATCGTACGAAACATTAAAACTTCATAGTAAACCTAATGAATTCATCCAAGTTATTTGAACATCGTACGACAACTTAGAATATCTTACGACTCTGTATTTCACATTAGCACCTTAAAAAGCATGTTAGTATAATGTACGACCCCTTACAACTCCTAACAACACATTACATCACCGTACGTAATATTAAAACTCCATAATAAACCTAATGTATTCGTCCGAGTCCATTGAACATCGTACGACTACTTTGGACTTGTTACGACTCTGAATGAGACATTAGCAACTTGAAAAGAAATTTAAAATAATGTAGGACGCAATACAACTCCAAAGAACACCTTACATCCCCGTCCGAAACATTAAATCTCCATAACAAACCTTATGAATTCGTTCGAGTCCTTTGAACATCGTACCGCACCTTAAAACATATTACACTCTGTATACCATATTAGAACCTTGATAAGCACTTTATTATAATGTAGGACTCCTTCCAAATCGTAACAACACCTTACAATACCGTATGTAAACTTAAAAGTCCATAATAAACCTAATGAATTCATCCTAGTCCTTTGAACATCGTACGAACATTCAGGACTTGTTAAGACTATGTATGCGACATTAGCAACTTGAAAGGCAATTTAGAATAATGTACGACGCGTTACAATTTCTATGAACACCTTACAACATCGTACGAAACATTATAACTCCATAGTAAACCTAATGAATTCATCCGAGTCATTTGAATATCGTACGGAAACTTAGAATATCTTACGAATCTGAATTTCACATTAGCACCTTGAAAAGCATTTTAGTACAATGTACGACGCCTTACAACTCCTAACAACACATTACATCACCGTACGTAATATTAAAACTCCATAATAAACCTAATGAATTCGTCTGTGTCCATTGGACATCCTACGGCAACTTAGGGCTTGTTACAACTCTGAATGAGACATTAGCAACTTGAAAAGCAATTTAAAATAATGTAGGACGCAATACAACGCCAAAGAACACCTTACATCCCCGTCCGAAACATTAAATCTCCATAACAAACCTTATGAATTCGTTCGATTCCTTTGAACATCGTACCGCAACTTAAAACATATTACACTCTGTATACCATATTAGAACCTTGATAAGCACTTTATTATAATGTAGGACTCCTTCCAAATCGTAACAACACCTTACAATAACGTATGTAAACTTAAAAGTCCATAATAAACCTAATGAATTCATCCTAGTCCTTTGAACATCGTACGAACACTCAGGACTTGTTAAGACTCTGTATGCGACATTAGCAACATGAAAGGCAATTTAGAATAATATAGGACGCGTTACAACTTCTATGAACACCTTACATCATCGTACGAAACATTAAAACTTCATAGTAAACCTAATGAATTCATCCAAGTTATTTGAACATCGTACGACAACTTAGAATATCTTACGACTCTGTATTTCACATTAGCACCTTAAAAAGCATGTTAGTATAATGTACGACGCCTTACAACTCCTAACAACACATTACATCACCGTACGCAATATTAAAACTCCATAATAAACCTAATGTATTCGTCCGAGTCCATTAAACATCGTACGACAACTTAGGACTTGTTACGACTCTGAATGAGACATTAGCAACTTGAAAAGAAATTTAAAATAATGTAGGACGCAATACAACTCCAAAGAACACCTTACATCCCCGTCCGAAACATTAAATCTCCATAACAAACCTTATGAATTCGTTCGAGTCCTTTGAACATCGTACCGCACCTTAAAACATATTACACTCTGTATACCATATTAGAACCTTGATAAGCACTTTATTATAATGTAGGACACCTTCCAAATCGTAACAGCACCTTACAATACCGTATGTAAACTTAAAAGTCCATAATAAACCTAATGAATTCATCCTAGTCCTTTGAACATCGTACGAACATTCAGGACTTGTTAAGACTCTGTATGCGACATTAGCAACATCATAGGCACTTTAGAATAATATCGGACGCGTTACAACTTCTATGAACACCTTACATCATCGTACGAAACATTAAAACTTCATAGTAAACCTAATGAATTCATCCGAGTTATTTGAACATCGTACGACAACTTAGAATATCTTACGACTCTGTATTTCACATTAGCACCTTGAAAAGCATGTTAGTATAATGTACGACGCATTACAACTCCTAACAACACATTACATCACCGTACGTAATATTAAAACTCCATAATAAACGTAATGAATTCGTCCGTGTCCGTTGAACATCCTACGGCAACTTAGGACTTGTTACAACTCTGAATGAGACATTAGCAACTTGAAAAGCAATTTTAAATAATGTAGGACGCAATACAACTCCAAAGAACAACTTACATCCCCGTCCGAAACATTAAATCTCCATAATAAACCTTATGAATTCGTTTGATTCCTTTGAATATCGTACCGCAAATTAAAACATATTACACTCTGTATACCATATTAGAACCTTGAAAATCACTTTATTATAATGTAGGACTCCTTCCAAATCGTAACAACACCTTCGAATAACGTATGTAAACTTAAAACTCCATAATAAACCTAATGAATTCATCCTAGTCCTTTGAACATCGTATGAACATTCAGGACTTGTTAAAATAAATATGCATGCGACATTAGCAACTTGAAAGGCAATTTAGAATAATGTACGACGCATTACAATTTCTATGAACACCTTACAACATCGTACGAAACATTATAACTCCATAGTAAACCTAATGAATTCATCCGAGTCATTTGAATATCGTACGGAAACTTAGAATATCTTACGAATCTGAATTTCACATTAGCACCTTGAAAAGCATTTTAGTACAATGTACGACGCCTTACAACTCCTAACAACACATAACATCACCGTACGTAATATTAAAACTCCATAATAAACCTAATGAATTCGTCTGTGTCCATTGGACATCCTACGGCAACTTAGGGCTTGTTACAACTCTGAATGAGACATTAGCAACTTGAAAAGCAATTTAAAATAATGTAGGACGCAATACAACTCCAAAGAACACCTTACATCCCCGTCCGAAACATTAAATCTCCATAACAAACCTTATGAATTCGTTCGATTCCTTTGAACATCGTACCGCAACTTAAAACATATTACACTCTGTATACCATATTAGAACATTGATAAGCACTTTATTATAATGTAGGACTCCTTCCAAATCGTAACAACACCTTCGAATAACGTATGTAAACTTAAAACTCCATAATAAACCTAATGAATTCATCCTAGTCCTTTGAACATCGTACGAACATTCAGGACTTGTTAAGACTATGTATGCGACATTAGCAACTTGAAAGGCAATTTAGAATAATGTACGACGCATTACAATTTCTATGAACACCTTACAACATCGTACGAAACATTATAACTCCATAGTAAACCTAATGAATTCATCCGAGTCATTTGAATATCGTACGGAAACTTAGAATATCTTACGAATCTGAATTTCACATTAGCACCTTGAAAAGCATTTTAGTACAATGTACGACGCCTTACAACTCCTAACAACACATTACATCACCGTACGTAATATTAAAACTCCATAATAAACCTAATGAATTCGTCTGTGTCCATTGGACATCCTACGGCAACTTAGGGCTTGTTACAACTCTGAATGAGACATTAGCAACTTGAAAAGCAATTTAAAATAATGTAGGACGCAATACAACTCCAAAGAACACCTTACATCCCCGTCCGAAACATTAAATCTCCATAACAAACCTTATGAATTCGTTCGATTCCTTTGAACATCGTACCGCAACTTAAAACATATTACACTCTGTATACCATATTAGAACATTGATAAGCACTTTATTATAATGTAGGACTCCTTCCAAATCGTAACAACACCTTACAATAACGTATGTAAACTTAAAAGTCCATAATAAACCTAATGAATTCATCCTAGTCCTTTGAACATCGTACGAACACTCAGGACTTGTTAAGACTCTGTATGCGACATTAGCAACATGAAAGGCAATTTAGAATAATATAGGACGCGTTACAACTTCTATGAACACCTTACATCATCGTACGAAACATTAAAACTTCATAGTAAACCTAATGAATTCATCCAAGTTATTTGAACATCGTACGACAACTTAGAATATCTTACGACTCTGTATTTCACATTAGCACCTTAAAAAGCATGTTAGTATAATGTACGACGCCTTACAACTCCTAACAACACATTACATCACCGTACGCAATATTAAAACTCCATAATAAACCTAATGTATTCGTCCGAGTCCATTGAACATCGTACGACTACTTTGGACTTGTTACGACTCTGAATGAGACATTAGCAACTTGAAAAGCAATTTAAAATAATGTAGGACGCAATACAACTCCAAAGAACACCTTACATCCCCGTCCGAAACATTAAATCTCCATAACAAACCTTATGAATTCGTTCGATTCATTTGAACATCGTACCGCAACTTAAAACATATTACACTCTGTATACCATATTAGAACCTTGATAAGCACTTTATTATAATGTAGGACTCCTTCCAAATCGTAACAACACCTTACAATAACGTATGTAAACTTAAAAGTCCATAATAAACCTAATGAATTCATTCTAGTCCTTTGAACATCGTACGAACACTCAGGACATGTTAAGACTCTGTATGCGACATTAGCAACATGAAAGGCAATTTAGAATAATATAGGACGCGTTACAACTTCTATGAACACCTTACATCATCGTACGAAACATTAAAACTTCATAGTAAACCTAATGAATTCATCCAAGTTATTTGAACATCGTACAACAACTTAGAATATCTTACGACTCTGTATTTCACATTAGCACCTTAAAAAGCATGTTAGTATAATGTACGATGCCTTACAACTCCTAACAACACATTACATCATCGTACGTAATATTAAAACTCCATAATAAACCTAATGTATTCGTCCGAGTCCATTGAACATCGTACGACAACTTAGGACTTGTTACGACTCTGAATGAGACATTAGCAACTTGAAAAGAAATTTAAAATAATGTAGGACGCAATACAACTCCAAAGAACACCTTACATCCCCGTCCGAAACATTAAATCTCCATAACAAACCTTATGAATTCGTTCGAGTCCTTTGAACATCGTACCGCACCTTAAAACATATTACACTCTGTATACCATATTAGAACCTTGATAAGCACTTTATTATAATGTAGGACTCCTTCCAAATCGTAACAACACCTTACAATACCGTATGTAAACTTAAAAGTCCATAATAAACCTAATGAATTCATCCTAGTCCTTTGAACATCGTACGAACATTCAAGACTTGTTAAGACTCTGTATGCGACATTAGCAACATGATAGGCACTTTAGAATAATATCGGACGCGTTACAACTTCTATGAACACCTTACATCATCGTACGAAACATTAAAACTTCATAGTAAACCTAATGAATTCATCCGAGTTATTTGAACATCGTACGACAACTTAGAATATCTTACGACTCTGTATTTCACATTAGCACCTTGAAAAGCATGTTAGTATAATGTACGACGCATTAGAACTCCTAACAACACATTACATCACCGTACGTAATATTAAAACTCCATAATAAACGTAATGAATTCGTCCGTGTCCGTTGAACATCCTACGGCAACTTAGGACTTGTTACAACTCTGAATGAGACATTAGCAACTTGAAAAGCAATTTTAAATAATGTAGGACGCAATACAACTCCAAAGAACAACTTACATCCCCGTCCGAAACATTAAATCTCCATAATAAACCTTATGAATTCGTTTGATTCCTTTGAATATCGTACCGCAACTTAAAACATATTACACTCTGTATACCATATTAGAACCTTGAAAATCACTTTATTATAATGTAGGACTCCTTCCAAATCGTAACAACACCTTCGAATAACGTATGTAAACTTAAAACTCCATAATAAACCTAATGAATTCATCCGAGTCCTTTGGACGTCGTACGAACACTCAGGACTTGTTAAGACTCTGTATGCGACATTAACAACTTGAAAGGCATATTAGAATAATGTAGGACACGTTTCAACTTCTATGAACACCTTACATCATCGTATGAAACATTATAACTCCATAGTAAACCTAACGAATTCATCCGAGTTATTTGAACATCGTATGGAAACTTAGAATATCTTACGAATCTGTATTTCAAATTAGCACCTTGAAAAGCATTTTAGTATAATGTACGACGCCTTACAACTCCTAACCACACATTACATCACGGTACGTAATATTAAAACTCCATAATAAACCTAATGAATTCGTCCGTGTCCGTTGAACATCCTACGGCAACTTAGGACTTGTTACAACTTTGAATGAGACATTAGCAACTTGAAAAGCAATTTAAAATAATGTAGGACGCAATACAACTCCAAAGAACACCTTACATCCCCGTCCGAAACATTAAATCTCCATAACAAACCTTATGAATTCGTTCGAGTCCTTTGAACATCGTACCGCACCTTAAAACATATTACACTCTGTATACCATATTAGAACCTTGATAAGCACTTTATTATAATGTAGGTCTCCTTCCAAATCGTAACAACACCTTACAATACCGTATGTAAACTTAAAAGTCCATAATAAACCTAATGAATTCATCCTAGTCCTTTGAACATCGTACGAACATTCAAGACTTGTTAAGACTCTGTATGCGACATTAGCAACATGATAGGCACTTTAGAATAATATCGGACGCGTTACAACTTCTATGAACACCTTACATCATCGTACGAAACATTAAAACTTCATAGTAAACCTAATGAATTCATCCGAGTTATTTGAACATCGTACGACAACTTAGAATATCTTACGACTCTGTATTTCACATTAGCACCTTGAAAAGCATGTTAGTATAATGTACGACGCATTAGAACTCCTAACAACACATTACATCACCGTACGTAATATTAAAACTCCATAATAAACGTAATGAATTCGTCTGTGTCCGTTGAACATCCTACGGCAACTTAGGACTTGTTACAACTCTGAATGAGACATTAGCAACTTGAAAAGCAATTTTAAATAATGTAGGACGCAATACAACTCCAAAGAACAACTTACATCCCCGTCCGAAACATTAAATCTCCATAATAAACCTTATGAATTCGTTTGATTCCTTTGAATATCGTACCGCAACTTAAAACATATTACACTCTGTATACCATATTAGAACCTTGAAAATCACTTTATTATAATGTAGGACTCCTTCCAAATCGTAACAACACCTTCGACTAACGTATGTAAACTTAAAACTCCATAATAAACCTAATGAATTCATCCGAGTCCTTTGGACGTCGTACGAACACTCAGGACTTGTTAAGACTCTGTATGCGACATTAGCAACTTGAAAGGCATATTAGAATAATGTAGGACACGTTTCAACTTCTATGAACACCTTACATCATCGTATGAAACATTATAACTCCATAGTAAACCTAACGAATTCATCCGAGTTATTTGAACATCGTACGGAAACTTAGAATATCTTACGAATCTGTATTTCAAATTAGCACCTTGAAAAGCATTTTAGTATAATGTACGACGCCTTACAACTCCTAACCACACATTACATCACGTTACGTAATATTAAAACTCCATAATAAACCTAATGAATTCGTCCGTGTCCGTTGAACATCCTACGGCAACTTAGGACTTGTTACAACTTTGAATGAGACATTAGCAACTTGAAAAGCAATTTAAAATAATGTAGGACGCAATACAACTCCAAAGAACACCTTACATCCCCGTCCGAAACATTAAATCTCCATAACAAACCTTATGAATTCGTTCGAGTCCTTTGAACATCGTACCGCACCTTAAAACATATTACACTCTGTATACCATATTAGAACCTTGATAAGCACTTTATTATAATGTAGGACTCCTTCCAAATCGTAACAACACCTTACAATACCGTATGTAAACTTAAAAGTCCATAATAAACCTAATGAATTCATCCTAGTCCTTTGAACATCGTACGGACATTCAGGACTTGTTAAGACTCTGTATGCGACATTAGCAACATGATAGGCACTTTAGAATAATATAGGACGCGTTACAACTTCTATGAACACCTTACATCATCGTACGAAACATTAAAACTTCATAGTAAACCTAATGAATTCATCCGAGTTATTTGAACATCGTACGACAACTTAGAATATCTTACGACTCTGTATTTCACATTAGCACCTTGAAAAGCATGTTAGTATAATGTACGACGCATTACAACTCCTAACAACACATTACATCACCGTACGTAATATTAAAACTCCATAATAAACCTAATGAATTCGTCCGTGTCCGTTGAACATCCTACGGCAACTTAGGACTTGTTACAACTCTGAATGAGACATTAGCAACTTGAAAAGCAATTTTAAATAATGTAGGACGCAATACAACTCCAAAGAACAACTTACATCCCCGTCCGAAACATTAAATCTCCATAATAAACCTTATGAATTCGTTTGATTCCTTTGAATATCGTACCGCAACTTAAAACATATTACACTCTGTATACCATATTAGAACCTTGAAAATCACTTTATTATAATGTAGGACTCCTTCCAAATCGTAACAACACCTTACAATAACGTATGTAAACTTAAAACTCCATAATAAACCTAATGAATTCATCCGAGTCCTTTGGACGTCGTACGAACACTCAGGACTTGTTAAGACTCTGTATGCGACATTAGCAACTTGAAAGGCATATTAGAATAATGTAGGACACGTTTCAACTTCTATGAACACCTTACATCATCGTATGAAACATTATAACTCCATAGTAAACCTAACGAATTCATCCGAGTTATTTGAACATCGTATGGAAACTTAGAATATCTTACGAATCTGTATTTCACATTAGCACCTTGAAAAGCATTTTAGTATAATGTACAACGCCTTACAACTCCTAACCACACATTACATCACCGTACGTAATATTAAAACTCCATAATAAACCTAATGAATTCGTCCGTGTCCGTTGAACATCCTACGGCAACTTAGGACTTGTTACAACTTTGAATGAGACATTAGCAACTTGAAAAGCAATTTAAAATAATGTAGGACGCAATACAACTGCAAAGAACACCTTACATCCCCGTCCGAAACATTAAATCTCCATAACAAACCTTATGAATTCGTTCGATTCCTTTGAACATCGTACCGCAACTTAAAACATATTACACTCTGTATACCATATTAGAACCTTGATAAGCACTTTATTATAATGTAGGACTCCTTCCAAATCGTAACAACACCTTACAATACCGTATGTAAACTTAAAAGTCCATAATAAACCTAATGAATTCATCCTAGTCCTTTGAACATCGTACGAACATTCAGGACTTGTTAAGACTCTGTATGCGACATTAGCAACTTGAAAGGCAATTTAGAATAATGTACGACGCGTTACAATTTCTATGAACACCTTACAACATCGTACGAAACATTATAACTCCATAGTAAACCTAATGAATTCATCCGAGTCATTTGAATATCGTACGGAAACTTAGAATATCTTACGAATCTGAATTTCACATTAGCACCTTGAAAAGCATTTTAGTACAATGTACGACGCCTTACAACTCCTAACAACACATTACATCACCGTACGTAATATTAAAACTCCATAATAAACCTAATGAATTCGTCTGTGTCCATTGGACATCCTACGGCAACTTAGGGCTTGTTACAACTCTGAATGAGACATTAGCAACTTGAAAAGCAATTTAAAATAATGTAGGACGCAATACAACTCCAAAGAACACCTTACATCCCCGTCCGAAACATTAAATCTCCATAACAAACCTTATGAATTCGTTCGATTCCTTTGAACATCGTACCGCAACTTAAAACATATTACACTCTGTATACCATATTAGAACCTTGATAAGCACTTTATTATAATGTAGGACTCCTTCCAAATCGTAACAACACCTTACAATAACGTATGTAAACTTAAAAGTCCATAATAAACCTAATGAATTCATCCTAGTCCTTTGAACATCGTACGAACACTCTGGACTTGTTAAGACTCTGTATGCGACATTAGCAACATGAAAGGCAATTTAGAATAATATAGGACGCGTTACAACTTCTATGAACACCTTACATCATCGTACGAAACATTAAAACTTCATAGTAAACCTAATGAATTCATCCAAGTTATTTGAACATCGTACGACAACTTAGAATATCTTACGACTCTGTATTTCACATTAGCACCTTAAAAAGCATGTTAGTATAATGTACGACGCCTTACAACTCCTAACAACACATTACATCACCGTACGTAATATTAAAACTCCATAATAAACCTAATGTATTCGTCCGAGTCCATTGAACATCGTACGACAACTTAGGACTTGTTACGACTCTGAATGAGACATTAGCAACTTGAAAAGAAATTTAAAATAATGTAGGACGCAATACAACTCCAAAGAACACCTTACATCCCCGTCCGAAACATTAAATCTCCATAACAAACCTTATGAATTCGTTCGAGTCCTTTGAACATCGTACCGCACCTTAAAACATATTACACTCTGTATACCATATTAGAACCTTGATAAGCACTTTATTATAATGTAGGACTCCTTCCAAATCGTAACAACACCTTACAATAACGTATGTAAACTTAAAAGTCCATAATAAACCTAATGAATTCATCCTAGTCCTTTGAACATCGTACGAACACTCTGGACTTGTTAAGACTCTGTATGCGACATTAGCAACATGAAAGGCAATTTAGAATAATATAGGACGCGTTACAACTTCTATGAACACCTTACATCATCGTACGAAACATTAAAAGTTCATAGTAAACCTAATGAATTCATCCAAGTTATTTGAACATCGTACGACAACTTAGAATATCTTACGACTCTGTATTTCACATTAGCACCTTAAAAAGCATGTTAGTATAATGTACGACGCCTTACAACTCCTAACAACACATTACATCACCGTACGTAATATTAAAACTCCATAATAAACCTAATGTATTCGTCCGAGTCCATTGAACATCGTACGACAACTTAGGACTTGTTACGACTCTGAATGAGACATTAGCAACTTGAAAAGAAATTTAAAATAATGTAGGACGCAATACAACTCCAAAGAACACCTTACATCCCCGTCCGAAACATTAAATCTCCATAACAAACCTTATGAATTCGTTCGAGTCCTTTGAACATCGTACCGCACCTTAAAACATATTACACTCTGTATACCATATTAGAACCTTGATTAGCACTTTATTATAATGTAGGACTCCTTCCAAATCGTAACAACACCTTACAATACCGTATGTAAACTTAAAAGTCCATAATAAACCTAATGAATTCATCCTAGTCCTTTGAACATCGTACGAACATTCAGGACTTGTTAAGACTCTGTATGCGACATTAGCAACATGATAGGCACTTTAGAATAATATAGGACGCGTTACAACTTCTATGAACACCTTACATCATCGTACGAAACATTAAAACTTCATAGTAAACCTAATGAATTCATCCGAGTTATTTGAACATCGTACGACAACTTAGAATATCTTACGACTCTGTATTTCACATTAGCACCTTGAAAAGCATGTTAGTATAATGTACGACGCATTACAACTCCTAACAACACATTACATCACCGTACGTAATATTAAAACTCCATAATAAACCTAATGAATTCGTCCGTGTCCGTTGAACATCCTACGGCAACTTAGGACTTGTTACAACTCTGAATGAGACATTAGCAACTTGAAAAGCAATTTTAAATAATGTAGGATGCAATACAACTCCAAAGAACAACTTACATCCCCGTCCGAAACATTAAATCTCCATAATAAACCTTATGAATTCGTTTGATTCCTTTGAATATCGTACCGCAACTTAAAACATATTACACTCTGTATACCATATTAGAACCTTGATAAGCACTTTATTATAATGTAGGACTCCTTCCAAATCGTAACAACACCTTACAATAATGTATGTAAACTTAAAAGTCCATAATAAACCTAATGAATTCATCCTAGTCCTTTGAACATCGTACGAACACTCTGGACTTGTTAAGACTCTGTATGCGACATTAGCTACATGAAAGGCAATTTAGAATAATATAGGACGCGTTACAACTTCTATGAACACCTTACATCATCGTACGAAACATTAAAAGTTCATAGTAAACCTAATGAATTCATCCAAGTTATTTGAACATCGTACGACAACTTAGAATATCTTACGACTCTGTATTTCACATTAGCACCTTAAAAAGCATGTTAGTATAATGTACGACGCCTTACAACTCCTAACAACACATTACATCACCGTACGTAATATTAAAACTCCATAATAAACCTAATGTATTTGTCCGAGTCCATTGAACATCGTACGACAACTTAGGACTTGTTACGACTCTGAATGAGACATTAGCAACTTGAAAAGAAATTTAAAATAATGTAGGACGCAATACAACTCCAAAGAACACCTTACATCCCCGTCCGAAACATTAAATCTCCATAACAAACCTTATGAATTCGTTCGAGTCCTTTGAACATCGTACCGCACCTTAAAACATATTACACTCTGTATACCATATTAGAACCTTGATTAGCACTTTATTATAATGTAGGACTCCTTCCAAATCGTAACAACACCTTACAATACCGTATGTAAACTTAAAAGTCCATAATAAACCTAATTAATTCATCCTAGTCCTTTGAACATCGTACGAACATTCAGGACTTGTTAAGACTCTGTATGCGACATTAGCAACATGATAGGCACTTTAGAATAATATAGGACGCGTTACAACTTCTATGAACACCTTACATCATCGTACGAAACATTAAAACTTCATAGTAAACCTAATGAATTCATCCGAGTTATTTGAACATCGTACGACAACTTAGAATATCTTACGACTCTGTATTTCACATTAGCACCTTGAAAAGCATGTTAGTATAATGTACGACGCATTACAACTCCTAACAACACATTACATCACCGTACGTAATATTAAAACTCCATAATAAACCTAATGAATTCGTCCGTGTCCGTTGAACATCCTACGGCAACTTAGGACTTGTTACAACTCTGAATGAGACATTAGCAACTTGAAAAGCAATTTTAAATAATGTAGGACGCAATACAACTCCAAAGAACAACTTACATCCCCGTCCGAAACATTAAATCTCCATAATAAACCTTATGAATTCGTTTGATTCCTTTGAATATCGTACCGCAACTTAAAACATATTACACTCTGTATACCATATTAGAACCTTGAAAATCACTTTATTATAATGTAGGACTCCTTCCAAATCGTAACAACACCTTACAATAACGTATGTAAACTTAAAACTCCATAATAAACCTAATGAATTCATCCGAGTCCTTTGGACGTCGTACGAACACTCAGGACTTGTTAAGACTCTGTATGCGACATTAGCAACTTGAAAGGCATATTAGAATAATGTAGGACACGTTTCAACTTCTATGAACACCTTACATCATCGTATGAAACATTATAACTCCATAGTAAACCTAACGAATTCATCCGAGTTATTTGAACATCGTACGGAAACTTAGAATATCTTACGAATCTGTATTTCACATTAGCACCTTGAAAAGCATTTTAGTATAATGTACGACGCCTTACAACTCCTAACCACACATTACATCACCGTACGTAATATTAAAACTCCATAATAAACCTAATGAATTCGTCCGTGTCCGTTGAACATCCTACGGCAACTTAGGACTTGTTACAACTTTGAATGAGACATTAGCAACTTGAAAAGCAATCTAAAATAATGTAGGACGCAATACAACTACAAAGAACACCTTACATCCCCGTCCGAAACATTAAATCTCCATAACAAACCTTATGAATTCGTTCGATTCCTTTGAACATCGTACCGCAACTTAAAACATATTACACTCTGTATACCATATTAGAACATTGATAAGTACTTTATTATAATGTAGGACTCCTTCCAAATCGTAACAACACCTTACAATAACGTATGTAAACTTAAAAGTCCATAATAAACCTAATGAATTCATCCTAGTCCTTTGAACATCGTACGAACACACAGGACTTGTTAAGACTCTGTATGCGACATTAGCAACATGAAAGGCAATTTAGAATAATATAGGACGCGTTACAACTTCTATGAACAGCTTACATCATCGTACGAAACATTAAAACTTCATTGTAAACCTAATGAATTCATCCGAGTTATTTGAACATCGTACGACAACTTAGTATATCTTACGACTCTTTATTTCACATTAGCACCCTAAAAAGCATGTTAGTATAATGTACGACGCCTTACAACTCCTAACAACACATTACATCACCATACGTAATATTAACACTCCATAATAAACCTAATGTATTCGCCCGAGTCCATTGAACATCGTACGACAACTTAGGACTTGTTACGACTCTGAATGAGACATTAGCAACTTGAAAAGAAATTTAGAATAATGTATGACGCATTACAACTCCAAAGAACACCTTACATCCCCGTCCGAAACATTAAATCTCCATAATAAACCTTATGAATTCGTTCGAGTCCTTTGAACATCGTACCGCAACTTAAAACATATTACACTATGTATACCATATTAGAACCTTGAAAAGCACTTTATTAAAATGTAGGACTCTTTACAAATCGTAACAACACCTTACAATACTGTATGTAAACTTAAAACTCCATAATAAACCTAATGAATTCATCCGAGTCCTTTGCACGTCGTACGAACACTCAGGACTTGTTAAGACTCTGTATGCGACAATAGCAACTTGAAAGGCAATTTAGAATAATGTACGACGCGTTACAATTTCTATGAACACCTTACAACATCGTACGAAAGATTATAACTCCATAGTAAACCTAATGAATTCATCCGAGTCATTTGAATATCGTACGGAAACTTAGAATATCTTACGAATCTGAATTTCACATTAGCACCTTGAAAAGCATTTTAGTACAATGTACGACGCCTTACAACTCCTAACAACACATTACATCACCGTACGTAATATTAAAACTCCATAATAAACCTAATGAATTCGTCTGTGTCCATTGGACATCCTACGGCAACTTACGGCTTGTTACAACTCTGAATGAGACATTAGCAACTTGAAAAGCAATTTAAAATAATGTAGGACGCAATACAACTCCAAAGAACACCTTACATACCCGTCCGAAACATTAAATCTCCATAACAAACCTTATGAATTCGTTCGAGTCCTTTGAACATCGTACCGCACCTTAAAACATATTACACTCTGTATACCATATTAGAACCTTGATAAGCACTTTATTATAATGTAGGACTCCTTCCAAATCGTAACAACACCTTACAATACCGTATGTAAACTTAAATGTCCATAATAAACCTAATGAATTCATCCTAGTCCTTTGAACATCGTACGAACATTCAGGACTTGTTAAGACTCTGTATGCGACATTAGCAACATGATAGGCACTTTAGAATAATATAGGACACGTTACAACTTCTATGAACACCTTACATCATCGTACGAAACATTAAAACTTCATAGTAAACCTAATGAATTCATCCGAGTTATTTGAACATCGTACGACAACTTAGAATATCTTACGACTCTGTATTTCACATTAGCACCTTGAAAAGCATGTTAGTATAATGTACGACGCATTACAACTCCTAACAACACATTACATCACCGTACATAATATTAAAACTCCATATTAAACCTAATGAATTCGTCCGTGTCCGTTGAACATCCTACGGCAACTTAGAACTTGTTACAACTCTGAATGAGACATTAGCAACTTGAAAAGCAATTTTAAATAATGTAGGACGCAATACAACTCCAAAGAACAACTTACATCCCCGTCCGAAACATTAAATCTCCATAATAAACCTTATGAATTCGTTTGATTCCTTTGAATATCGTACCGCAACTTAAAACATATTACACTCTGTATACCATATTAGAACCTTGAAAATCACTTTATTATAATGTAGGACTCCTTCCAAATCGTAACAACACCTTACAATAACGTATGTAAACTTAAAACTCCATAATAAACCTAATGAATTCATCCGAGTCCTTTGGACGTCGTACGAACACTCAGGACTTGTTAAGACTCTGTATGCGACATTAGCAACTTGAAAGGCATATTAGAATAATGTAGGACACGTTTCAACTTCTATGAACACCTTACATCATCGTATGAAACATTATAACTCCATAGTAAACCTAACGAATTCATCCGAGTTATTTGAACATCGTGCGAAAACTTAGAATATCTTACGAATCTGTATTTCACATTAGCACCTTGAAAAGCATTTTAGTATAATGTACGACGCCTTACAACTCCTAACCACACATTACATCACCGTACGTAATATTAAAACTCCATAATAAACCTAATGAATTCGTCCGTGTCCGTTGAACATCCTACGGCAACTTAGGACTTGTTACAACTTTGAATGAGACATTAGCAACTTGAAAAGCAATTTAAAATAATGTAGGACGCAATACAACTGCAAAGAACACCTTACATCCCCGTCCGAAACATTAAATCTCCATAACAAACCTTATGAATTCGTTCGATTCCTTTGAACATCGTACCGCAACTTAAAACATATTACACTCTGTATACCATATTAGAACATTGATAAGTACTTTATTATAATGTAGGACTCCTTCCAAATCGTAACAACACCTTACAATAACGTATGTAAACTTAAAAGTCCATAATAAACCTAATGAATTCATCCTAGTCCTTTGAACATCGTACGAACACTCAGGACTTGTTAAGACTCTGTATGCGACATTAGCAACATGAAAGGCAATTTAGAATAATATAGGACGCGTTACAACTTCTATGAACAGCTTACATCATCGTACGAAACATTAAAACTTCATTGTAAACCTAATGAATTCATCCGAGTTATTTGAACATCGTACGACAACTTAGTATATCTTACGACTCTTTATTTCACATTAGCACCCTAAAAAGCATGTTAGTATAATGTACGACGCCTTACAACTCCTAACAACACATTACATCACCATACGTAATATTAACACTCCATAATAAACCTAATGTATTCGCCCGAGTCCATTGAACATCGTACGACAACTTAGGACTTGTTACGACTCTGAATGAGACATTAGCAACTTGAAAAGAAATTTAGAATAATGTATGACGCATTACAACTCCAAAGAACACCTTACATCCCCGTCCGAAACATTAAATCTCCATAATAAACCTTATGAATTCGTTCGAGTCCTTTGAACATCGTACCGCAACTTAAAACATATTACACTATGTATACCATATTAGAACCTTGAAAAGCACTTTATTAAAATGTAGGACTCTTTACAAATCGTAACAACACCTTACAATACTGTATGTAAACTTAAAACTCCATAATAAACCTAATGAATTCATCCGAGTCCTTTGCACGTCGTACGAACACTCAGGACTTGTTAAGACTCTGTATGCGACAATAGCAACTTGAAAGGCAATTTAGAATAATGTACGACGCGTTACAATTTCTATGAACACCTTACAACATCGTACGAAAGATTATAACTCCATAGTAAACCTAATGAATTCATCCGAGTCATTTGAATATCGTACGGAAACTTAGAATATCTTACGAATCTGAATTTCACATTAGCACCTTGAAAAGCATTTTAGTACAATGTACGACGCCTTACAACTCCTAACAACACATTACATCACCGTACGTAATATTAAAACTCCATAATAAACCTAATGAATTCGTCTGTGTCCATTGGACATCCTACGGCAACTTACGGCTTGTTACAACTCTGAATGAGACATTAGCAACTTGAAAAGCAATTTAAAATAATGTAGGACGCAATACAACTCCAAAGAACACCTTACATACCCGTCCGAAACATTAAATCTCCATAACAAACCTTATGAATTCGTTCGAGTCCTTTGAACATCGTACCGCACCTTAAAACATATTACACTCTGTATACCATATTAGAACCTTGATAAGCACTTTATTATAATGTAGGACTCCTTCCAAATCGTAACAACACCTTACAATACCGTATGTAAACTTAAATGTCCATAATAAACCTAATGAATTCATCCTAGTCCTTTGAACATCGTACGAACATTCAGGACTTGTTAAGACTCTGTATGCGACATTAGCAACATGATAGGCACTTTAGAATAATATAGGACACGTTACAACTTCTATGAACACCTTACATCATCGTACGAAACATTAAAACTTCATAGTAAACCTAATGAATTCATCCGAGTTATTTGAACATCGTACGACAACTTAGAATATCTTACGACTCTGTATTTCACATTAGCACCTTGAAAAGCATGTTAGTATAATGTACGACGCATTACAACTCCTAACAACACATTACATCACCGTACATAATATTAAAACTCCATATTAAACCTAATGAATTCGTCCGTGTCCGTTGAACATCCTACGGCAACTTAGAACTTGTTACAACTCTGAATGAGACATTAGCAACTTGAAAAGCAATTTTAAATAATGTAGGACGCAATACAACTCCAAAGAACAACTTACATCCCCGTCCGAAACATTAAATCTCCATAATAAACCTTATGAATTCGTTTGATTCCTTTGAATATCGTACCGCAACTTAAAACATATTACACTCTGTATACCATATTAGAACCTTGAAAATCACTTTATTATAATGTAGGACTCCTTCCAAATCGTAACAACACCTTACAATAACGTATGTAAACTTAAAACTCCATAATAAACCTAATGAATTCATCCGAGTCCTTTGGACGTCGTACGAACACTCAGGACTTGTTAAGACTCTGTATGCGACATTAGCAACTTGAAAGGCATATTAGAATAATGTAGGACACGTTTCAACTTCTATGAACACCTTACATCATCGTATGAAACATTATAACTCCATAGTAAACCTAACGAATTCATCCGAGTTATTTGAACATCGTACGAAAACTTAGAATATCTTACGAATCTGTATTTCACATTAGCACCTTGAAAAGCATTTTAGTATAATGTACGACGCCTTACAACTCCTAACCACACATTACATCACCGTACGTAATATTAAAACTCCATAATAAACCTAATGAATTCGTCCGTGTCCGTTGAACATCCTACGGCAACTTAGGACTTGTTACAACTTTGAATGAGACATTAGCAACTTGAAAAGCAATTTAAAATAATGTAGGACGCAATACAACTGCAAAGAACACCTTACATCCCCGTCCGAAACATTAAATCTCCATAACAAACCTTATGAATTCGTTCGATTCCTTTGAACATCGTACCGCAACTTAAAACATATTACACTCTGTATACCATATTAGAACATTGATAAGTACTTTATTATAATGTAGGACTCCTTCCAAATCGTAACAACACCTTACAATAACGTATGTAAACTTAAAAGTCCATAATAAACCTAATGAATTCATCCTAGTCCTTTGAACATCGTACGAACACTCAGGACTTGTTAAGACTCTGTATGCGACATTAGCAACATGAAAGGCAATTTAGAATAATATAGGACGCGTTACAACTTCTATGAACACCTTACATCATCGTACGAAACATTAAAACTTCATTGTAAACCTAATGAATTCATCCGAGTTATTTGAACATCGTACGACAACTTAGAATATCTTACGACTCTTTATTTCACATTAGCACCCTAAAAAGCATGTTAGTATAATGTACGACGCCTTACAACTCCTAACAACACATTACATCACCATACGTAATATTAAAACTCCATAATAAACCTAATGTATTCGCCCGAGTCCATTGAACATCGTACGACAACTTAGGACTTGTTACGACTCTGAATGAGACATTAGCAACTTGAAAAGAAATTTAGAATAATGTATGACGCATTACAACTCCAAAGAACACCTTACATCCCCGTCCGAAACATTAAATCTCCATAATAAACCTTATGAATTCGTTCGAGTCCTTTGAACATCGTACCGCAACTTAAAACATATTACACTATGTATACCATATTAGAACCTTGAAAAGCACTTTATTAAAATGTAGGACTCTTTACAAAGCGTAACAACACCTTACAATACTGTATGTAAACTTAAAACTCCATAATAAACCTAATGAATTCATCCGAGTCCTTTGCACGTCGTACGAACACTCAGGACTTGTTAAGACTCTGTATGCGACAATATCAACTTGAAAGGCAATTTAGAATAATGTACGACGCGTTACAATTTCTATGAACACCTTACAACATCGTACGAAAGATTATAACTCCATAGTAAACCTAATGAATTCATCCGAGTCATTTGAATATCGTACGGAAACTTAGAATATCTTACGAATCTGAATTTCACATTAGCACCTTGAAAAGCATTTTAGTACAATGTACGACGCCTTACAACTCCTAACAACACATTACATCACCGTACGTAATATTAAAACTCCATAATAAACCTAATGAATTCGTCTGTGTCCATTGGACATCCTACGGCAACTTACGGCTTGTTACAACTCTGAATGAGACATTAGCAACTTGAAAAGCAATTTAAAATAATGTAGGACGCAATACAACTCCAAAGAACACCTTACATCCCCGTCCGAAACATTAAATCTCCATAACAAACCTTATGAATTCGTTCGAGTCCTTTGAACATCGTACCGCACCTTAAAACATATTACACTCTGTATAC
Organism: Tagetes erecta; assembly: GCA_030867185.1. NCBI lineage: Eukaryota > Viridiplantae > Streptophyta > Magnoliopsida > Asterales > Asteraceae > Tagetes > Tagetes erecta. The sequence goes on from CM061487.1 coordinate 50,785,686, forward strand.
CATATTAGAACCTTGATAAGCACTTTATTATAATGTAGGACTCTTTCCAAATCGTAACAACACCTTACAATACCGTATGTAAACTTAAATGTCCATAATAAACCTAATGAATTCATCCTAGTCCTTTGAACATCGTACGAACATTCAGGACTTGTTAAGACTCTGTATGCGACATTAGCAACATGATAGGCACTTTAGAATAATATAGGACACGTTACAACTTCTATGAACACCTTACATCATCGTACGAAACATTAAAACTTCATAGTAAACCTAATGAATTCATCCGAGTTATTTGAACATCGTACGACAACTTAGAATATCTTACGATTCTGTATTTCACATTAGCACCTTGAAAAGCATGTTAGTATAATGTACGACGCATTACAACTCCTAACAACACATTACATCACCGTACGTAATATTAAAACTCCATAATAAACCTAATGAATTCGTCCGTGTCCGTTGAACATCCTACGGCAACTTAGAACTTGTTACAACTCTGAATGAGACATTAGCAACTTGAAAAGCAATTTTAAATAATGTAGGACGCAATACAACTCCAAAGAACAACTTACATCCCCGTCCGAAACATTAAATCTCCATAATAAACCTTATGAATTCGTTTGATTCCTTTGAATATCGTACCGCAACTTAAAACATATTACACTCTGTATACCATATTAGAACCTTGAAAATCACTTTATTATAATGTAGGACTCCTTCCAAATCGTAACAACACCTTACAATAACGTATGTAAACTTAAAACTCCATAATAAACCTAATGAATTCATCCGAGTCCTTTGGACGTCGTACGAACACTCAGGACTTGTTAAGACTCTGTATGCGACATTAGCAACTTGAAAGGCATATTAGAATAATGTAGGACACGTTTCAACTTCTATGAACACCTTACATCATCGTATGAAACATTATAACTCCATAGTAAACCTAACGAATTCATCCGAGTTATTTGAACATCGTACGGAAACTTAGAATATCTTACGAATCTGTATTTCACATTAGCACCTTGAAAAGCATTTTAGTATAATGTACGACGCCTTACAACTCCTAACCACACATTACATCACCGTACGTAATATTAAAACTCCATAATAAACCTAATTAATTCGTCCGTGTCCGTTGAACATCCTACGGCAACTTAGGACTTGTTACAACTTTGAATGAGACATTAGCAACTTGAAAAGCAATTTAAAATAATGTAGGACGCAATACAACTGCAAAGAACACCTTACATCCCCGTCCGAAACATTAAATCTCCATAACAAACCTTATGAATTCGTTCGATTCCTTTGAACATCGTACCGCAACTTAAAACATATTACACTCTGTATACCATATTAGAACCTTGATAAGTACTTTATTATAATGTAGGACTCCTTCCAAATCGTAACAACACCTTACAATAACGTATGTAAACTTAAAAGTCCATAATAAACCTAATGAATTCATCCTAGTCCTTTGAACATCGTACGAACACTCAGGACTTGTTAAGACTCTGTATGCGACATTAGCAACATGAAAGGCAATTTAGAATAATATAGGACGCGTTACAACTTCTATGAACACCTTACATCATCGTACGAAACATTAAAACTTCATTGTAAACCTAATGAATTCATCCGAGTAATTTGAACATCGTACGACAACTTAGAATATCTTACGACTCTTTATTTCACATTAGCACCTTAAAAAGCATGTTAGTATAATGTACGACGCCTTACAACTCCTAACAACACATTACATCACCATACGTAATATTAAAATTCCATAATAAACCTAATGTATTCGCCCGAGTCCATTGAACATCGTACGACAACTTAGGACTTGTTACGACTCTGAATGAGACATTAGCAACTTGAAAAGAAATTTAGAATAATGTATGACGCATTACAACTCCAAAGAACACCTTACATCCCCGTCCGAAACATTAAATCTCCATAATAAACCTTATGAATTCGTTCGAGTCCTTTGAACATCGTACCGCAACTTAAAACATATTACACTATGTATACCATATTAGAACCTTGAAAAGCACTTTATTAAAATGTAGGACTCTTTACAAATCGTAACAACACCTTACAATACCGTATGTAAACTTAAAACTCCATAATAAACCTAATGAATTCATCCGAGTCCTTTGCACGTCGTACGAACACTCAGGACTTGTTAAGACTCTGTATGCGACATTAGCAACTTGAAAGGCAATTTAGAATAATGTACGACGCGTTACAATTTCTATGAACACCTTACAACATCGTACGAAACATTATAACTCCATAGTAAACCTAATGAATTCATCCGAGTCATTTGAATATCGTACGGAAACTTAGAATATCTTACGAATCTGAATTTCACATTAGCACCTTGAAAAGCATTTTAGTACAATGTACGACGCCTTACAACTCCTAACAACACATTACATCACCGTACGTAATATTAAAACTCCATAATAAACCTAATGAATTCGTCTGTGTCCATTGGACATCCTACGGCAACTTAGGGCTTGTTACAACTCTGAATGAGACATTAGCAACTTGAAAAGCAATTTAAAATAATGTAGGACGCAATACAACTCCAAAGAACACCTTACATCCCCGTCCGAAACATTAAATCTCCATAACAAACCTTATGAATTCGTTCGAGTCCTTTGAACATCGTACCGCACCTTAAAACATATTACACTCTGTATACCATATTAGAACCTTGATAAGCACTTTATTATAATGTAGGACTCCTTCCAAATCGTAACAACACCTTACAATACCGTATGTAAACTTAAATGTCCATAATAAACCTAATGAATTCATCCTAGTCCTTTGAACATCGTACGAACATTCAGGACTTGTTAAGACTCTGTATGCGACATTAGCAACATGATAGGCACTTTAGAATAATATAGGACGCGTTACAACTTCTATGAACACCTTACATCATCGTACGAAACATTAAAACTACATAGTAAACCTAATGAATTCATCCGAGTTATTTGAACATCGTACGACAACTTAGAATATCTTACGACTCTGTATTTCACATTAGCACCTTGAAAAGCATGTTAGTATAATGTACGACGCATTACAACTCCTAACAACACATTACATCACCGTACGTAATATTAAAACTCCATAATAAACCTAATGAATTCGTCCGTGTCCGTTGAACATCCTACGGCAACTTAGGACTTGTTACAACTTTGAATGAGACATTAGCAACTTGAAAAGCAATTTAAAATAATGTAGGACGCAATACAACTGCAAAGAACACCTTACATCCCCGTCCGAAACATCAAATCTCCATAACAAACCTTATGAATTCGTTCGATTCCTTTGAACATCGTACCGCAACTTAAAACATATTACACTCTGTATACCATATTAGAACCTTGATAAGGACTTTATTATAATGTAGGACTCCTTCCAAATCGTAACAACACCTTACAATAACGTATGTAAACTTAAAAGTCCATAATAAACCTAATGAATTCATCCTAGTCCTTTGAACATCGTACGAACACTCAGGACTTGTTAAGACTCTGTATGCGACATTAGCAACATGAAAGGCAATTTAGAATAATATAGGACGCGTTACAACTTCTATGAACACCTTACATCATCGTACGAAACATTAAAACTTCATTGTAAACCTAATGAATTCATCCGAGTAATTTGAACATCGTACGACAACTTAGAATATCTTACGACTCTTTATTTCACATTAGCACCTTAAAAAGCATGTTAGTATAATGTACGACGCCTTACAACTCCTAACAACACATTACATCACCATACGTAATATTAAAATTCCATAATAAACCTAATGTATTCGCCCGAGTCCATTGAACATCGTACGACAACTTAGGACTTGTTACGACTCTGAATGAGACATTAGCAACTTGAAAAGAAATTTAGAATAATGTATGACGCATTACAACTCCAAAGAACACCTTACATCCCCGTCCGAAACATTAAATCTCCATAATAAACCTTATGAATTCGTTCGAGTCCTTTGAACATCGTACCGCAACTTAAAACATATTACACTATGTATACCATATTAGAACCTTGAAAAGCACTTTAGTAAAATGTAGGACTCTTTACAAATCGTAACAACACCTTACATTACCGTATGTAAACTTAAAACTCCATAATAAACCTAATGAATTCATCCGAGTCCTTTGCACGTCGTACGAACACTCAGGACTTGTTAAGACTCTGTATGCGACATTAGCAACTTGAAAGGCAATTTAGAATAATGTACGACGCGTTACAATTTCTATGAACACCTTACAACATCGTACGAAACATTATAACTCCATAGTAAACCTAATGAATTCATCCGAGTCATTTGAATATCGTACGGAAACTTAGAATATCTTACGAATCTGAATTTCACATTAGCACCTTGAAAAGCATTTTAGTACAATGTACGACGCCTTACAACTCCTAACAACACATTACATCACCGTACGTAATATTAAAACTCCATAATAAACCTAATGAATTCGTCTGTGTCCATTGGACATCCTACGGCAACTTAGGGCTTGTTACAACTCTGAATGAGACATTAGCAACTTGAAAAGCAATTTAAAATAATGTAGGACGCAATACAACTCCAAAGAACACCTTACATCCCCGTCCGAAACATTAAATCTCCATAACAAACCTTATGAATTCGTTCGAGTCCTTTGAACATCGTACCGCACCTTAAAACATATTACACTCTGTATACCATATTAGAACCTTGATAAGCACTTTATTATAATGTAGGACTCCTTCCAAATCGTAACAACACCTTACAATACCGTATGTAAACTTAAATGTCCATAATAAACCTAATGAATTCATCCTAGTCCTTTGAACATCGTACGAACATTCAGGACTTGTTAAGACTCTGTATGCGACATTAGCAACATGATAGGCACTTTAGAATAATATAGGACGCGTTACAACTTCTATGAACACCTTACATCATCGTACGAAACATTAAAACTTCATAGTAAACCTAATGAATTCATCCGAGTTATTTGAACATCGTACGACAACTTAGAATATCTTACGACTCTGTATTTCACATTAGCACCTTGAAAAGCATGTTAGTATAATGTACGACGCATTACAACTCCTAACAACACATTACATCCCCGTACGTAATATTAAAACTCCATAATAAACCTAATGAATTCGTCCGTGTCCGTTGAACATCCTACGGCAACTTAGGACTTGTTACAACTCCGAATGAGACATTAGCAACTTGAAAAGCAATTTTAAATAATGTAGGACGCAATGCAACTCCAAAGAACAACTTACATCCCCGTCCGAAACATTAAATCTCCATAACAAACCTTATGAATTCGTTCGATTCCTTTGAACATCGTACCGCAACTTAAAACATATTACACTCTGTATACCATATTAGAACCTTGATAAGTACTTTATTATAATGTAGGACTCCTTCCAAATCGTAACAACACCTTACAATAACGTATGTAAACTTAAAAGTCCATAATAAACCTAATGAATTCATCCTAGTCCTTTGAACATCGTGCGAACACTCAGGACTTGTTAAGACTCTGTATGCGACATTAGCAACATGAAAGGCAATTTAGAATAATATAGGACGCGTTACAACTTCTATGAACACCTTACGTCATCGTACGAAACATTAAAACTTCATTGTAAACCTAATGAATTCATCCGAGTAATTTGAACATCGTACGACAACTTAGAATATCTTACGACTCTTTATTTCACATTAGCACCTTAAAAAGCATGTTAGTATAATGTACGACGCCTTACAACTCCTAACAACACATTACATCACCATACGTAATATTAAAACTCCATAATAAACCTAATGTATTCGCCCGAGTCCATTGAACATCGTACGACAACTTAGGACTTGTTACGACTCTGAATGAGACATTAGCAACTTGAAAAGAAATTTAGAATAATGCATGACGCATTACAACTCTAAAGAACACCTTACATCCCCGTCCGAAACATTAAATCTCCATAATAAACCTTATGAATTCGTTCGAGTCCTTTGAACATCGTACCGCAACTTAAAACATATTACACTATGTATACCATATTAGAACCTTGAAAAGCACTTTATTAAAATGTAGGACTCTTTACAAATCGTAACAACACCTTACAATACCGTATGTAAACTTAAAACTCCATAATAAACCTAATGAATTCATCCGAGTCCTTTGCACGTCGTACGAACACTCAGGACTTGTTAAGACTCTGTATGCGACATTAGCAACTTGAAAGGCTATTTAGAATAATGTACGACGCGTTACAATTTCTATGAACACCTTACAACATCGTACGAAACATTATAACTCCATAGTAAACCTAATGAATTCATCCGAGTCATTTGAATATCGTACGGAAACTTAGAATATCTTACGAATCTGAATTTCACATTAGCACCTTGAAAAGCATTTTAGTACAATGTACGACGCCTTACAACTCCTAACAACACATTACATCACCGTACGTAATATTAAAACTCCATAATAAACCTAATGAATTCGTCTGTGTCCATTGGACATCCTACGGCAACTTAGGGCTTGTTACAACTCTGAATGAGACATTAGCAACTTGAAAAGCAATTTAAAATAATGTAGGACGCAATACAACTCCAAAGAACACCTTACATCCTCGTCCGAAACATTAAATCTCCATAACAAACCTTATGAATTCGTTCGAGTCCTTTGAACATCGTACCGCACCTTAAAACATATTACACTCTGTATACCATATTAGAACCTTGATAAGCACTTTATTATAATGTAGGACTCCTTCCAAATCGTAACAACACCTTACAATACCGTATGTAAACTTAAAAGTCCATAATAAACCTAATGAATTCATCCTAGTCCTTTGAACATCGTACGAACATTCAGGACTTGTTAAGACTCTGTATGCGACATTAGCAACATGATAGGCACTTTAGAATAATATAGGACGCGTTACAAATTCTATGAACACCTTACATCATCGTACGAAACATTAAAACTTCATAGTAAACCTAATGAATTCATCCGAGTTATTTGAACATCGTACGACAACTTAGAATATCTTACGACTCTGTATTTCACATTAGCACCTTGAAAAGCATGTTAGTATAATGTACGACGCATTACAACTCCTAACAACACATTACATCACCGTACGTAATATTAAAACTCCATAATAAACCTAATGAATTCGTCCGTGTCCGTTGAACATCCTACGGCAACTTAGGACTTGTTACAACTCTGAATGAGACATTAGCAACTTGAAAAGCAATTTTAAATAATGTAGGACGCAATACAACTCCAAAGAACAACTTACATCCCCGTCCGAAACATTAAATCTCCATAATAAACCTTATGAATTCGTTTGATTCCTTTGAATATCGTACCGCAACTTAAAACATATTACACTCTGTATACCATATTAGAACCTTGAAAATCACTTTATTATAATGTAGGACTCCTTCCAAATCGTAACAACACCTTACAATAACGTATGTAAACTTAAAACTCCATAATAAACCTAATGAATTCATCCGAGTCCTTTGGACGTCGTACGAACACTCAGGACTTGTTAAGACTCTGTATGCGACATTAGCAACTTGAAAGGCATATTAGAATAATGTAGGACACGTTTCAACTTCTATGAACACCTTACATCATCGTATGAAACATTATAACTCCATAGTAAACCTAACGAATTCATCTGAGTTATTTGAACATCGTACGGAAACTTAGAATATCTTACGAATCTGTATTTCACATTAGCACCTTGAAAAGCATTTTAGTATAATGTACGACGCCTTACAACTCCTAACCACACATTACATCACCGTACGTAATATTAAAACTCCATAATAAACCTAATGAATTCGTCCGTGTCCGTTGAACATCCTACGGCAACTTAGGACTTGTTACAACTTTGAATGAGACATTAGCAACTTGAAAAGCAATTTAAAATAATGTAGGACGCAATACAACTGCAAAGAACACCTTACATCCCCGTCCGAAACATTAAATCTCCATAACAAACCTTATGAATCCGTTCGATTCCTTTGAACATCGTACCGCAACTTAAAACATATTACACTCTGTATACCATATTAGAACCTTGATAAGCACTTTATTATAATGTAGGACTCCTTCCAAATCGTAACAACACCTTACAATAACGTATGTAAACTTAAAAGTCCATAATAAACCTAATGAATTCATCCTAGTCCTTTGAACATCGTACGAACACTCAGGACTTGTTAAGACTCTGTATGCGACATTAGCAACATGAAAGGCAATTTAGAATAATATAGGACGCGTTACAACTTCTATGAACACCTTACATCATCGTACGAAACATTAAAACTTCATTGTAAACCTAATGAATTCATCCGAGTTATTTGAACATCGTACGACAACTTAGAATATCTTACGACTCTTTATTTCACATTAGCACCCTAAAAAGCATGTTAGTATAATGTACGACGCCTTACAACTCCTAACAACACATTACATCACCATACGTAATATTAAAACTCCATAATAAACCTAATGTATTCGCCCGAGTCCATTGAACATCGTACGACAACTTAGGACTTGTTACGACTCTGAATGAGACATTAGCAACTTGAAAAGAAATTTAGAATAATGTATGACGCATTACAACTCCAAAGAACACCTTACATCCCCGTCCGAAACATTAAATCTCCATAATAAACCTTATGAATTCGTTCGAGTCCTTTGAACATCGTACCGCAACTTAAAACATATTACACTATGTATACCATATTAGAACCTTGAAAAGCACTTTATTAAAATGTAGGACTCTTTACAAATCGTAACAACACCTTACAATACCGTATGTAAACTTAAAACTCCATAATAAACCTAATGAATTCATCCGAGTCCTTTGCACGTCGTACGAACACTCAGGACTTGTTAAGACTCTGTATGCGACATTAGCAACTTGAAAGGCAATTTAGAATAATGTACGACGCGTTACAATTTCTATGAACACCTTACAACATCGTACGAAACATTATAACTCCATAGTAAACCTAATGAATTCATCCGAGTCATTTGAATATCGTACGGAAACTTAGAATATCTTACGAATCTGAATTTCACATTAGCACCTTGAAAAGCATTTTAGTACAATGTACGACGCCTTACAACTCCTAACAACACATTACATCAACGTACGTAATATTAAAACTCCATAATAAACCTAATGAATTCGTCCGTGTCCGTTGAACATCCTACGGCAACTTAGGACTTGTTACAACTCTGAATGAGACATTAGCAACTTGAAAAGCAATTTTAAATAATGTAGGACGCAATACAACTCCAAAGAACAACTTACATCCCCGTCCGAAACATTAAATCTCCATAATAAACCTTATGAATTCGTTTGATTCCTTTGAATATCGTACCGCAACTTAAAACATATTACACTCTGTATACCATATTAGAACCTTGAAAATCACTTTATTATAATGTAGGACTCCTTCCAAATCGTAACAACACCTTACAATAACGTATGTAAACTTAAAACTCCATAATAAACCTAATGAATTCATCCGAGTCCTTTGGACGTCGTACGAACACTCAGGACTTGTTAAGACTCTGTATGCGACATTAGCAACTTGAAAGGCATATTAGAATAATGTAGGACACGTTTCAACTTCTATGAACACCTTACATCATCGTATGAAACATTATAACTCCATAGTAAACCTAACGAATTCATCTGAGTTATTTGAACATCGTACGGAAACTTAGAATATCTTACGAATCTGTATTTCACATTAGCACCTTGAAAAGCATTTTAGTATAATGTACGACGCCTTACAACTCCTAACCACACATTACATCACTGTACGTAATATTAAAACTCCATAATAAACCTAATGAATTCGTCCGTGTCCGTTGAACATCCTACGGCAACTTAGGACTTGTTACAACTTTGAATGAGACATTAGCAACTTGAAAAGCAATTTAAAATAATGTAGGACGCAATACAACTGCAAAGAACACCTTACATCCCCGTCCGAAACATTAAATCTCCATAACAAACCTTATGAATCCGTTCGATTCCTTTGAACATCGTACCGCAACTTAAAACATATTACACTCTGTATACCATATTAGAACCTTGATAAGCACTTTATTGTAATGTAGGACTCCTTCCAAATCGTAACAACACCTTACAATAACGTATGTAAACTTAAAAGTCCATAATAAACCTAATGAATTCATCCTAGTCCTTTGAACATCGTACGAACACTCAGGACTTGTTAAGACTCTGTATGCGACATTAGCAACATGAAAGGCAATTTAGAATAATATAGGACGCGTTACAACTTCTATGAACACCTTACATCATCGTACGAAACATTAAAACTTCATTGTAAACCTAATGAATTCATCCGAGTTATTTGAACATCGTACGACAACTTAGAATATCTTACGACTCTTTATTTCACATTAGCACCCTAAAAAGCATGTTAGTATAATGTACGACGCCTTACAACTCCTAACAACACATTACATCACCATACGTAATATTAAAACTCCATAATAAACCTAATGTATTCGCCCGAGTCCATTGAACATCGTACGACAACTTAGGACTTGTTACGACTCTGAATGAGACATTAGCAACTTGAAAAGAAATTTAGAATAATGTATGACGCATTACAACTCCAAAGAACACCTTACATCCCCGTCCGAAACATTAAATCTCCATAATAAACCTTATGAATTCGTTCGAGTCCTTTGAACATCGTACCGCAACTTAAAACATATTACACTATGTATACCATATTAGAACCTTGAAAAGCACTTTATTAAAATGTAGGACTCTTTACAAATCGTAACAACACCTTACAATACCGTATGTAAACTTAAAACTCGATAATAAACCTAATGAATTCATCCGAGTCCTTTGCACGTCGTACGAACACTCAGGACTTGTTAAGACTCTGTATGCGACATTAGCAACTTGAAAGGCAATTTAGAATAATGTACGACGCGTTACAATTTCTATGAACACCTTACAACATCGTACGAAACATTATAACTCCATAGTAAACCTAATGAATTCATCCGAGTCATTTGAATATCGTACGGAAACTTAGAATATCTTACGAATCTGAATTTCACATTAGCACCTTGAAAAGCATTTTAGTACAATGTACGACGCCTTACAACTCCTAACAACACATTACATCACCGTACGTAATATTAAAACTCCATAATAAACCTAATGAATTCGTCTGTGTCCATTGGACATCCTACGGCAACTTAGGGCTTGTTACAACTCTGAATGAGACATTAGCAACTTGAAAAGCAATTTAAAATAATGTAGGACGCAATACAACTCCAAAGAACACCTTACATCCCCGTCCGAAACATTAAATCTCCATAACAAACCTTATGAATTCGTTCGATTCCTTTGAACATCGTACCGCAACTTAAAACATATTAGACTCTGTATACCATATTAGAACCTTGATAAGCACTTTATTATAATGTAGGACTCCTTCCAAATCGTAACAACACCTTACAATAACGTATGTAAACTTAAAAGTCCATAATAAACCTAATGAATTCATCCTAGTCCTTTGAACATCGTACGAACACTCAGGACTTGTTAAGACTCTGTATGCGACATTAGCAACATGAAAGGCAATTTAGAATAATATAGGACGCGTTACAACTTCTATGAACACCTTACATCATCGTACGAAACATTAAAACTTCATAGTAAACCTAATGAATTCATCCAAGTTATTTGAACATCGTACGACAACTTAGAATATCTTACGACTCTGTATTTCACATTAGCACCTTAAAAAGCATGTTAGTATAATGTACGACGCCTTACAACTCCTAACAACACATTACATCACCGTACGTAATATTAAAACTCCATAATAAACCTAATGTATTCGTCCGAGTCCATTGAACATCGTACGACAACTTAGGACTTGTTACGACTCTGAATGAGACATTAGCAACTTGAAAAGAAATTTAAAATAATGTAGGACGCAATACAACTCCAAAGAACACCTTACATCCCCGTCCGAAACATTAAATCTCCATAACAAACCTTATGAATTCGTTCGATTCCTTTGAACATCGTACCGCAACTTAAAACATATTACACTCTGTATACCATATTAGAACCTTGATAAGCACTTTATTATAATGTAGGACTCCTTCCAAATCGTAACAACACCTTACAATAACGTATGTAAACTTAAAAGTCCATAATAAACCTAATGAATTCATCCTAGTCCTTTGAACATCGTACGAACACTCAGGACTTGTTAAGACTCTGTATGCGACATTAGCAACATGAAAGGCAATTTAGAATAATATAGGACGCGTTACAACTTCTATGAACACCTTACATCATCGTACGAAACATTAAAACTTCATAGTAAACCTAATGAATTCATCCAAGTTATTTGAACATCGTACGACAACTTAGAATATCTTACGACTCTGTATTTCACATTAGCACCTTAAAAAGCATGTTAGTATAATGTACGACGCCTTACAACTCCTAACAACACATTACATCACCGTACGCAATATTAAAACTCCATAATAAACCTAATGTATTCGTCCGAGTCCATTGAACATCGTACGACAACTTAGGACTTGTTACGACTCTGAATGAGACATTAGCAACTTGAAAAGAAATTTAGAATAATGTAGGACGCATTACAACTCCAAAGAACACCTTACATCCCCGTCCGAAACATTAAATCTCCATAATAAACCTTATGAATTCGTTCGAGTCCTTTGAACATCGTACCGCAACTTAAAACATATTACACTATGTATACCATATTAGAACCTTGAAAAGCACTTTATTAAAATGTAGGACTCTTTACAAATCGTAACAACACCTTACAATACCGTATGTAAACTTAAAACTCCATAATAAACCTAATGAATTCATCCGAGTCCTTTGCACGTCGTACGAACACTCAGGACTTGTTAAGACTCTGTATGCGACATTAGCAACTTGAAAGGCAATTTAGAATAATGTACGACGCGTTACAATTTCTATGAACACCTTACAACATCGTACGAAACATTATAACTCCATAGTAAACCTAATGAATTCATCCGAGTCATTTGTATATCGTACGGAAACTTAAAATATCTTACGAATCTGAATTTCACGTTAGCACCTTGAAAAGCATTTTAGTACAATGTACGACGCCTTACAACTCCTAACAACACATTACATCACCGTACGTAATATTAAAACTCCATAATAAACCTAATGAATTCGTCTGTGTCCATTGGACATCCTACGGCAACTTAGGGCTTGTTACAACTCTGAATGAGACATTAGCAACTTGAAAAGCAATTTAAAATAATGTAGGACGCAATACAACTTCAAAGAACACCTTACATCCCCGTCCGAAACATTAAATCTCCATAACAAACCTTATGAATTCGTTCGATTCCTTTGAACATCGTACCGCAACTTAAAACATATTACACTCTGTATACCATATTAGAACCTTGATAAGCACTTTATTATAATGTAGGACTCCTTCCAAATCGTAACAACACCTTACAATAACGTATGTAAACTTAAAAGTCCATAATAAACCTAATGAATTCATCCTAGTCCTTTGAACATCGTACGAACACTCAGGACTTGTTAAGACTCTGTATGCGACATTAGCAACATGAAAGGCAATTTAGAATAATATAGGACGCGTTACAACTTCTATGAACACCTTACATCATCGTACGAAACATTAAAACTTCATAGTAAACCTAATGAATTCATCCAAGTTATTTGAACATCGTACGACAACTTAGAATATCTTACATTTCTGTATTTCACATTAGCACCTTAAAAAGCATGATAGTATAATGTACGACGCCTTACAACTCCTAACTACACATTACATCACCGTACGTAATATTAAAACTCCATAATAAACCTAATGTGTTCGTCCGAGTCCATTGAACATCGTACGACAACTTAGGACTTGTTACGAATCTGAATGAGACATTAGCAACTTTAAAAGCAATTTAGAATAATGTAGGACGCATTACAACTCCAAAGAACACCTTACATCTCCGTCCGAAACATTAAATCTCCATAATAAACCTTATGAATTCGTTCGAGTCCTTTGAACATCGTACCGCAACTTAAAACATATTACACTATGTATACCATATTAGAACCTTGAAAAAGCACTTTATTAAAATGTAGGACTCTTTACAAATCGTAACAACACCTTACAATACCGTATGTAAACTTAAAACTCCATAATAAACCTAATGAATTCATCCGAGTCCTTTGCACGTCGTACGAATACTCAGGACTTGTTAAGACTCTGTATGCGACATTAGCAACTTGAAAGGCAATTTAGAATAATGTAGGACGCGTTATAATTTCAATGAACACCTTACATCATCGTACGAAACATTATAACTCCATAGTAAACCTAATGAATTCATCCGAGTCATTTGAACATCGTACCGAAACTTAGAATATCTTACAAATCTGTATTTCACATTAGCACCTTGAAAAGCATTTTAGTATAATGTACGACGCCTTACAACTCCTAACAACACATTACATCACCGTACGTAATATGAAAACTCCATAATAAACCTAATGAATTCGTCTGTGTCCATTGAACATCCTACGGCAACTTAGGACTTGTTACGACTCTGAATGAGACATTAACAACTTGAAAAGCAATTTAAAATAATGTAGGACGCATTACAACTCCAAAGAACACGTTACATCCCCGTCCGAAACATTAAATCTCCATAACAAACCTTATGAATTCGTTCGAGTCCTTTGAACATCGTACCGCAACTTAAAACATATTACACTATGTATACCATATTAGAACCTTGAAAAGCACTTTATTATAATGTAGGACTCCTTACAAATCGTAACAACACCTTACAATACCGTATGTAAACTTAAAACTCCATAATAAACCTAATGAATTCATTCGAGTCCTTTGCACGTCGCACGAACACTCAGGACTTGTTAAGACACTGTATGCGACATTAGCAGCTTGAAAGGCATATTAGAATAATGTAGGACGCGTTTCAACTTCTATGAACACCTTACATCATCGTACGAAACATTATAACTCCATAGTAAACCTAACGAATTCATCCGAGTTATTTGAACATCGTACGGAAACTTAGAATATCTTACGAATCTGTATTTCACATTAGCACCTTGAAAAGCATTTTAGTATAATGTACGACGCCTTACAACTCCTAACAACACATTACATCACCGTACGTAATATTAAAACTCCATAATAAACCTAATGAATTCGTCTGTGTCCATTGAACATCCTACGGTAACTTAGGGCTTGTTACAACTCTGAATGAGACATTAGCAACTTGAAAAGCAATTTAAAATAATGTAGGACGCAATACAACTCCAAAGAACACCTTACATCCCCGTCCGAAACATTAAATCTCCATAACAAACCTTATGAATTCGTTCGAGTCCTTTGAACATCGTACCGCAACTTAAAACATATTACACTCTGTATACCATATTAGAACCTTGAAAATCACTTTATTATAATGTAGGACTCCTTGCAAATCGTAACAACACCTTACAATACCGTATGTAAACTTAAAAGTCCATAATAAACCTAATGAATTCATCCGAGTCCTTTGAACATCGTACGAACACTCAGGACTTGTTAAGACTCTGTATGCGACATTAGCAACATGAAAGGCAATTTAGAATAATGTAGGACGCGTTACAACTTCTATGAACACCTTACATCATCGTACGAAACATTAAAACTTAATAGTAAACCTAATGAATTCATCCGAGTCATTTGAACATCGTACGACAACTTAGAATATCTTACGACTCTATATTTCACATTAGCACCTTGAAAAGCATGTTAGTATAATGTACGACGCCTTACAACTCCTAACAACACATTACATCACCGTACGTAATATTAAAACTCCATAATAAACCTAATGAATTCGTCCGTGTCCATTGAACATCCTACGGCAACTTAGGACTTGTTACGACTCTGAATGAGACATTAACAACTTGAAAAGCAATTTAAAATAATGTAGGACACATTACAACTCCAAAGAACACGTTACATCCCCGTCCGAAACATTAAATCTCCATAACAAACCTTATGAATTCGTTCGAGTCCTTTGAACATCGTACCGCAACTTAAAACATATTACACTCTGTATACCATATTAGAACCTTGAAAATCACTTTATTATAATGTAGGACTCCTTGCAAATCGTAACAACACCTTACAATACCGTATGTAAACTTAAAAGTCCATAATAAACCTAATGAATTCATCCGAGTCCTTTGAACATCGTACGAACACTCAGGACTTGTTAAGACTCTGTATGCGACATTAGCAACATGAAAGGCAATTTAGAATAATGTAGGACGCGTTACAACTTCTATGAACACCTTACATCATCGTACGAAACATTAAAACTTAATAGTAAACCTAATGAATTCATCCGAGTCATTTGAACATCGTACGACAACTTAGAATATCTTACGACTCTATATTTCACATTAGCACCTTGAAAAGCATGTTAGTATAATGTACGACGCCTTACAACTCCTAACAACACATTACATCACCGTACGTAATATTAAAACTCCATAATAAACCTAATGAATTCGTCCGTGTCCATTGAACATCCTACGGCAACTTAGGACTTGTTACGACTTTGAATGAGACATTAACAACTTGAAAAGCAATTTAAAATAATGTAGGACACATTACAACTCCAAAGAACACGTTACATCCCCGTCCGAAACATTAAATCTCCATAACAAACCTTATGAATTCGTTCGAGTCCTTTGAACATCGTACCGCAACTTAAAACATATTACACTCTGTATACCATATTAGAACCTTGAAAATCACTTTATTATAATGTAGGACTCCTTGCAAATCGTAACAACACCTTACAATACCGTATGTAAACTTAAAAGTCCATAATAAACCTAATGAATTCATCCGAGTCCTTTGAACATCGTACGAATACTCAGGACTTGTTAAGACTCTGTATGCGACATTAGCAACTTGAAAGGCATATTAGAATAATGTAGGACGCGTTACAACTTCTATGAACACCTTACATCATCGTATGAAACATTATAACTCCATAGTAAACATAACGAATTCATCCGAGTTATTTGAACATCGTACGGAAACTTAGAATATCTTACGAATCTGTATTTCACATTAGCACCTTGAAAAGCATTTTAGTATAATGTACGACGCCTTACAACTCCTAACAACACATTACATCACCGTACGTAATATGAAAACTCCATAATAAACCTAATGAATTCGTCCGTGTCCATTGAACATCCTACGGCAACTTAGGACTTGTTACGACTTTGAATGAGACATTAACAACTTGAAAAGCAATTTAAAATAATGTAGGACACATTACAACTCCAAAGAACACGTTACATCCCCGTCCGAAACATTAAATCTCCATAACAAACCTTATGAATTCGTTCGAGTCCTTTGAACATCGTACCGCAACTTAAAACATATTACACTATGTATACCATATTAGAACCTTGAAAAGCACTTTATTATAATGTAGGACTCCTTACAAATCGTAACAACACCTTACAATACCGTATGTAAACTTAAAACTCCATAATAAACCTAATGAATTCATTCGAGTCCTTTGCACGTCGTACGAACACTCAGGACTTGTTAAGACTCTGTATGCGACATTAGCAGCTTGAAAGGCATATTAGAATAATGTAGGACGCGTTTCAACTTCTATGAACACCTTACATCATCGTACGAAACATTAAAACTTAATAGTAAACCTAATGAATTCATCCGAGTCATTTAAACATCGTACGACAACTTAGAATATCTTACGACTCTGTATTTCACATTAGCACCTTGAAAAGCATGTTAGTATAATGTACGACGCCTTACAACTACTAACAACACATTACATCACCGTACGAAATATTAAAACTCCATAATAAACCTAATGTATTCGTCCGAGTCCATTGAACATCGTACGACAACTTAGGACTTGTTACGACTCTGAATGAGACATTAGCAACTTGAAAAGCAATTTAGAATAATGTAGGACGCATTACAACTCCAAAGAACACCTTACATCCTCGTCCGAAACATTAAATCTCCATAATAAATCTTATGAATTCGATCGAGTCCTTTGAACATCGTACCGCAACTTAAAACATATTACACTATATATACCATATTAGAACCTTGAAAAGCACTTTATTATAATGTAGGACTCCTTACAAATCGTAACAACACCTTACAATACCGTATGTAAACTTAAAACTCCATAATAAACCTAATGAATTCATCCGAGTCCTTTGCACGTCGTACGAACACTCAGGACTTGTTAAGACTCTGTATGCGACATTAGCAACTTGAAAGGCATATTAGAATAATGTAGGACGCGTTACAACTTCTATGAACACCTTACATCATCGTATGAAACATTATAACTCCATAGTAAACATAACGAATTCATCCGAGTTATTTGAACATCGTACGGAAACTTAGAATATCTTACGAATCTGTATTTCACATTAGCACCTTGAAAAGCATTTTAGTATAATGTACGACGCCTTACAACTCCTAACAACACATTACATCACCGTACGTAATATGAAAACTCCATAATAAACCTAATGAATTCGTCCGTGTCCATTGAACATCCTACGGCAACTTAGGACTTGTTACGACTCTGAATGAGACATTAACAACTTGAAAAGCAATTTAAAATAATGTAGGACGCATTACAACTCCAAAGAACACGTTACATCCCCGTCCGAAACATTAAATCTCCATAACAAACCTTATGAATTCGTTCGAGTCCTTTGAACATCGTACCGCAACTTAAAACATATTACACTATGTATACCATATTAGAACCTTGAAAAGCACTTTATTATAATGTAGGACTCCTTACGAATCGTAACAACACCTTACAATACCGTATGTAAACTTAAAACTCCATAATAAACCTAATGAATTCATTCGAGTCCTTTGCACGTCGTACGAACACTCAGGACTTGTTAAGACTCTGTATGCGACATTAGCAGCTTGAAAGGCATATTAGAATAATGTAGGACGCGTTTCAACTTCTATGAACACCTTACATTATCGTACGAAACATTATAACTCCATACTAAACCTAACGAATTCATCCGAGTTATTTGAACATCGTACGGAAACTTAGAATATCTTACGAATCTGTATTTCACATTAGCACCTTGAAAAGCATTTTAGTATAATGTACGACGCCTTACAACTCCTAACAACACATTACATCACCGTACGTAATATGAAAACTCCATAATAAACCTAATGAATTCGTCCGTGTCCATTGAACATCCTACGGCAACTTAGGACTTGTTACGACTCTGAATGAGACATTAACAACTTGAAAAGCAATTTAAAATAATGTAGGACACATTACAACTCCAAAGAACACGTTACATCTCCGTCCGAAACATTAAATCTCCATAACAAACCTTATGAATTCGTTCGAGTCCTTTGAACATCGTACCGCAACTTAAAACATATTACACTATGTATACCATATTAGAACCTTGAAAAGCACTTTATTATAATGTAGGACTCCTTACAAATCGTAACAACACCTTACAATACCGTATGTAAACTTAAAACTGCATAATAAACCTAATGAATTCATTCGAGTCCTTTGCACGTCGTACGAACACTCAGGACTAGTTAAGACTCTGTATGCGACATTAGCAGCTTGAAAGGCATATTAGAATAATGTAGGACGCGTTTCAACTTCTATGAACACCTTACATCATCGTACGAAACATTATAACTCCATACTAAACCTAACGAATTCATCCGAGTTATTTCAACATCGTACGGAAACTTAGAATATCTTACGAATCTGTATTTCACATTAGCACCTTGAAAAGCATTTTAGTATAATGTACGACGCCTTACAACTCCTAACAACACATTACATCACCGTACGTAATATTAAAACTCCATAATAAACCTAATGTATTCGTCCGAGTCCATTGAACATCGTACGACAACTTAGGACTTGTTACGACTCTGAGTGAGACATTAGCAACTTGAAAAGCAATTTAGAATAATGTAGGACGCATTACAACTCCAAAGAACACCTTACATCCTCGTCCGAAACATTAAATCTCCATAATAAATCTTATGAATTCGATCGAGTCCTTTGAACATCGTACCGTAACTTAAAACATATTACACTCTGTATACCATATTAGAACCTTGAAAATCACTTTATTATAATGTAGGACTCCTTGCAAATCGTAACAACACCTTACAATACCGTATGTAAACTTAAAAGTCCATAATAAACCTAATGAATTCATCCGAGTCCTTTGAACATCGTACGAACACTCAGGACTTGTTAAGACTCTGTATGCGACATTAGCAACATGAAAGGCAATTTAGAATAATGTAGGACGCGTTACAACTTCTATGAACACCTTACATCATCGTACGAAACATTAAAACTTAATAGTAAACCTAATGAATTCATCCGAGTCATTTGAACATCGTACGACAACTTAGAATATCTTACGACTCTGTATTTCACATTAGCACCTTGAAAAGCATGTTAGTATAATGTACGACGCCTTACAACTACTAACAACACATTACATCACCGTACGTAATATTAAAACTCCATAATAAACCTAATGTATTCGTCCGAGTCCATTGAACATCGTACGACAACTTAGGACTTGTTACGACTCTGAATGAGACATTAGCAACTTGAAAAGCAATTTAGAATAATGTAGGACGCATTACAACTCCAAAGAACACCTTACATCCTCGTCCGAAACATTAAATCTCCATAATAAATCTTATGAATTCGATCGAGTCCTTTGAACATCGTACCGCAACTTAAAACATATTACACTATATATACCATATTAGAACCTTGAAAAGCACTTTATTATAATGTAGGACTCCTTACAAATCGTAACAACACCTTACAATACCGTATGTAAACTTAAAACTCCATAATAAACCTAATGAATTCATCCGAGTCCTTTGCACGTCGTACGAACACTCAGGACTTGTTAAGACTCTGTATGCGACATTAGCAACTTGAAAGGCATATTAGAATAATGTAGGACGCGTTACAACTTCTATGAACACCTTACATCATCGTATGAAACATTATAACTCCATAGTAAACATAACGAATTCATCCGAGTTATTTGAACATCGTACGGAAACTTAGAATATCTTACGAATCTGTATTTCACATTAGCACCTTGAAAAGCATTTTAGTATAATGTACGACGCCTTACAACTCCTAACAACACATTACATCACCGTACGTAATATGAAAACTCCATAATAAACCTAATGAATTCGTCCGTGTCCATTGAACATCCTACGGCAACTTAGGACTTGTTACGACTCTGAATGAGACATTAACAACTTGAAAAGCAATTTAAAATAATGTAGGACGCATTACAACTCCAAAGAACACGTTACATCCCCGTCCGAAACATTAAATCTCCATAACAAACCTTATGAATTCGTTCGAGTCCTTTGAACATCGTACCGCAACTTAAAACATATTACACTATGTATACCATATTAGAACCTTGAAAAGCACTTTATTATAATGTAGGACTCCTTACAAATCGTAACAACACCTTACAATACCGTATGTAAACTTAAAACTCCATAATAAACCTAATGAATTCATTCGAGTCCTTTGCACGTCGTACGAACACTCAGGACTTGTTAAGACTCTGTATGCGACATTAGCAGCTTGAAAGGCATATTAGAATAATGTAGGACGCGTTTCAACTTCTATGAACACCTTACATCATCGTACGAAACATTATAACTCCATACTAAACCTAACGAATTCATCCGAGTTATTTGAACATCGTACGGAAACTTAGAATATCTTACGAATCTGTATTTCACATTAGCACCTTGAAAAGCATTTTAGTATAATGTACGACGCCTTACAACTCCTAACAACACATTACATCACCGTACGTAATATTAAAACTCCATAATAAACCTAATGTATTCGTCCGAGTCCATTGAACATCGTACGACAACTTAGGACTTGTTACGACTCTGAGTGAGACATTAGCAACTTGAAAAGCAATTTAGAATAATGTAGGACGCATTACAACTCCAAAGAACACCTTACATCCTCGTCCGAAACATTAAATCTCCATAATAAATCTTATGAATTCGATCGAGTCCTTTGAACATCGTACCGCAACTTAAAACATATTACACTCTGTATACCATATTAGAACCTTGAAAATCACTTTATTATAATGTAGGACTCCTTGCAAATCGTAACAACACCTTACAATACCGTATGTAAACTTAAAAGTCCATAATAAACCTAATGAATTCATCCGAGTCCTTTGAACATCGTACGAACACTCAGGACTTGTTAAGACTCTGTATGCGACATTAGCAACATGAAAGGCAATTTAGAATAATGTAGGACGCGTTACAACTTCTATGAACACCTTACATCATCGTACGAAACATTAAAACTTAATAGTAAACCTAATGAATTCATCCGAGTCATTTGAACATCGTACGACAACTTAGAATATCTTACGACTCTGTATTTCACATTAGCACCTTGAAAAGCATGTTAGTATAATGTACGACGCCTTACAACTACTAACAACACATTACATCACCGTACGTAATATTAAAACTCCATAATAAACCTAATGTATTCGTCCGAGTCCATTGAACATCGTACGACAACTTAGGACTTGTTACGACTCTGAATGAGACATTAGCAACTTGAAAAGCAATTTAGAATAATGTAGGACGCATTACAACTCCAAAGAACACCTTACATCCTCGTCCGAAACATTAAATCTCCATAATAAATCTTATGAATTCGATCGAGTCCTTTGAACATCGTACCGCAACTTAAAACATATTACACTATATATACCATATTAGAACCTTGAAAAGCACTTTATTATAATGTAGGACTCCTTACAAATCGTAACAACACCTTACAATACCGTATGTAAACTTAAAACTCCATAATAAACCTAATGAATTCATCCGAGTCCTTTGCACGTCATACGAACACTCAGGACTTGTTAAGACTCTGTATGCGACATTAGCAACTTGAAAGGCATATTAGAATAATGTAGGACGCGTTACAACTTCTATGAACACCTTACATCATCGTATGAAACATTATAACTCCATAGTAAACATAACGAATTCATCCGAGTTATTTGAACATCGTACGGAAACTTAGAATATCTTACGAATCTGTATTTCACATTAGCACCTTGAAAAGCATTTTAGTATAATGTACGACGCCTTACAACTCCTAACAACACATTACATCACCGTACGTAATATGAAAACTCCATAATAAACCTAATGAATTCGTCCGTGTCCATTGAACATCCTACGGCAACTTAGGACTTGTTACGACTCTGAATGAGACATTAACAACTTGAAAAGCAATTTAAAATAATGTAGGACGCATTACAACTCCAAAGAACACGTTACATCCCCGTCCGAAACATTAAATCTCCATAACAAACCTTATGAATTCGTTCGAGTCCTTTGAACATCGTACCGCAACTTAAAACATATTACACTATGTATACCATATTAGAACCTTGAAAAGCACTTTATTATAATGTAGGACTCCTTACAAATCGTAACAACACCTTACAATACCGTATGTAAACTTAAAACTCCATAATAAACCTAATGAATTCATTCGAGTCCTTTGCACGTCGTACGAACACTCAGGACTTGTTAAGACTCTGTATGCGACATTAGCAGCTTGAAAGGCATATTAGAATAATGTAGGACGCGTTTCAACTTCTATGAACACCTTACATCATCGTACGAAACATTATAAATCCATACAAAACCTAACGAATTCATCCGAGTTATTTGAACATCGTACGGAAACTTAGAATATCTTACGAATCTGTATTTCACATTAGCACCTTGAAAAGCATTTTAGTATAATGTACGACGCCTTACAACTCCTAACAACACATTACATCACCGTACGTAATATTAAAACTCCATAATAAACCTAATGAATTCGTCTGTGTCCATTGAACATCCTACGGCAACTTAGGGCTTGTTACAACTCTGAATGAGACATTAGCAACTTGAAAAGCAATTTAAAATAATGTAGGACGCAATACAACTCCAAAGAACACATTACATCCCCGTCCGAAACATTAAATCTCCATAACAAACATTATGAATTCGTTCGAGTCCTTTGAACATCGTACCGCAACTTAAAACATATTACACTCTGTATACCATATTAGAACCTTGAAAAGCACTTTATTATAATGTAGGACTCCTTACAAATCGTAACAACACCTTACAATACCGTATGTAAACTTAAAACTCCATAATAAACCTAATGAATTCATCCGAGTCCTTTGCACGTCGTACGAACACTCAGGACTTGTTAAGACTCTGTATGCGACATTAGCAACTTGAAAGGCATATTAGAATAATGTAGGACGCGTTACAACTTCTATGAACACCTTACATCATCGTATGAAACATTATAACTCCATAGTAAACATAACGAATTCATCCGAGTTATTTGAACATCGTACGGAAACTTAGAATATCTTACGAATCTGTATTTCACATTAGCACCTTGAAAAGCATTTTAGTATAATGTACGACGCCTTACAACTCCTAACAACACATTACATCACCGTACGTAATATGAAAACTCCATAATAAACCTAATGAATTCGTCCGTGTCCATTGAACATCCTACGGCAACTTAGGACTTGTTACGACTCTGAATGAGACATTAACAACTTGAAAAGCAATTTAAAATAATGTAGGACGCATTACAACTCCAAAGAACACGTTACATCCCCGTCCGAAACATTAAATCTCCATAACAAACCTTATGAATTCGTTCGAGTCCTTTGAACATCGTACCGCAACTTAAAACATATTACACTATGTATACCATATTAGAACCTTGAAAAGCACTTTATTATAATGTAGGACTCCTTACAAATCGTAACAACACCTTACAATACCGTATGTAAACTTAAAACTCCATAATAAACCTAATGAATTCATTCGAGTCCTTTGCACGTCGTACGAACACTCAGGACTTGTTAAGACTCTGTATGCGACATTAGCAGCTTGAAAGGCATATTAGAATAATGTAGGACGCGTTTCAACTTCTATGAACACCTTACATCATCGTACGAAACATTATAACTCCATACTAAACCTAACGAATTCATCCGAGTTATTTGAACATCGTACGGAAACTTAGAATATCTTACGAATCTGTATTTCACATTAGCACCTTGAAAAGCATTTTAGTATAATGTACGACGCCTTACAACTCCTAACAACACATTACATCACCGTACGTAATATTAAAACTCCATAATAAACCTAATGAATTCGTCTGTGTCCATTGAACATCCTACGGCAACTTAGGGCTTGTTACAACTCTGAATGAGACATTAGCAACTTGAAAAGCAATTTAAAATAATGTAGGACGCAATACAACTCCAAAGAACACATTACATCCCCGTCCGAAACATTAAATCTCCATAACAAACATTATGAATTCGTTCGAGTCCTTTGAACATCGTACCGCAACTTAAAACATATTACACTCTGTATACCATATTAGAACCTTGAAAATCACTTTATTATAATGTAGGACTCCTTCCAAATCGTAACAACACCTTACAATACCGTATGTAAACTTAAAAGTCCATAATAAACCTAATGAATTCATCCGAGTCCTTTGAACATCGTACGAACACTCAGGACTTGTTAAGACTCTGTATGCGACATTAGCAACATGAAAGGCAATTTAGAATAACGTAGGACGCGTTACAACTTCTATGAACACCTTACATCATCGTACGAAACATTAAAACTTAATAGTAAACCTAATGAATTCATCCGAGTCATTTGAACATCGTACGACAACTTAGAATATCTTACGACTCTGTATTTCACATTAGCACCTTGAAAAGCATGTTAGTATAATGTACGACGCCTTACAACTCCTAACAACACATTACATTACCTTACGTAATATTAAAACTCCATAATAAACCTAATGTATTCGTCCGAGTCCATGGAACATCGTACGACAACTTAGGACTTGTTACGACTCTGAATGAGAAATTAGCAACTTGAAAAGCAATTTAGAATAATGTAGGACGCATTACAACTCCAAAGAACACCTTACATCCTCGTCCGAAACATTAAATCTCCATAATAAATCTTATGAATTCGATCGAGTCCTTTGAACATCGTACCGCAACTTAAAACATATTACACTATATATACCATATTAGAACCTTGAAAAGCACTTTATTATAATGTAGGACTCCTTACAAATCGTAACAACACCTTACAATACCGTATGTAAACTTAAAACTCCATAATAAACCTAATGAATTCATCCGAGTCCTTTGCACGTCGTACGAACACTCAGGACTTGTTAAGACTCTGTATGCGACATTAACAACTTGAAAGGCATATTAGAATAATGTAGGACGCGTTACAACTTCTATGAACACCTTACATCATCGTATGAAACATTATAACTCCATAGTAAACATAATGAATTCATCCGAGTTATTTGAACATCGTACAGAAACTTAGAATATCTTACGAATCTGTATTTCACATTAGCCCCTTGAAAAGCATTTTAGTATAATGTACGACGCCTTACAACTCCTAACAACACATTACATCACCGTACGTAATATGAAAACTCCATAATAAACCTAATGAATTCGTCCGTGTCCATTGAACATCCTACGGCAACTTAGGACTTGTTACGACTCTGAATGAGACATTAACAACTTGAAAAACAATTTAAAATAATGTAGGACGCATTACAACTCCAAAGAACACGTTACATCCCCGTCCGAAACATTAAATCTCCATAACAAACCTTATGAATTCGTTCGAGTCCTTTGAACATCGTACCGCAACTTAAAACATATT
Organism: Tagetes erecta; assembly: GCA_030867185.1. Classification (NCBI taxonomy): domain Eukaryota; kingdom Viridiplantae; phylum Streptophyta; class Magnoliopsida; order Asterales; family Asteraceae; genus Tagetes; species Tagetes erecta. The sequence goes on from CM061487.1 coordinate 50,812,834, forward strand.
ACACCCTGTATACCATATTAGAACCTTGAAAAGCACTTTATTATAATATAGGACTCCTTCCAAATCGTAACAACACCTTACAATACCGTATGTAAACTTAAAAGTCCATAATAAACCTAAAGAATTCATCCGAGTCCTTTGAACATCGTACGAACACTCAGGACTTGTTAAGACTCTGTATGCGACACTAGCAACAAGAATGGCAATTTAGAATAACGTAGGACGCGTTACAACTTCTATGAACACCTTACATCATCGTACGAAACATTAAAACTTCATAGTAAACCTAATGAATTCATCCGAGTCATTTGAACATCGTACGACAACTTAGAATATCTTACGACTCTGTATTTCACATTAGCACCTTGAAAAGCATGTTAGTATAATGTAAGACGCCTTACAACTCCTAAGAACACATTACATCACCGTACGTAATATTAAAACACCATAATAAACCTAATGTATTCGTCCGAGTCCATTGAACATCGTACGATAACTTAGGACTTGTTACGACTCTGAATGAGACATTAGCAACTTGAAAAGCAATTTAGAATAATATAGGACGCATTACAACTCTAAAGAACACCTTACATCCCAGTCTGAAACATTAAATCTCCATAATAAACCTTATGAATTCGTTCGAGTCCTTTGAACATCGTACCGCAACTTAAAACATATTACACTATATATACCATATTAGAACCTTGAAAATAACTTTATTATAATGTAGGACTCCTTACAAATCGTAACAACACCTTACAATACCGTATGTAAACTTAAAACTCCATAATAAACCTAATGAATTCATCCGAGTCCTTTGCACGTCGTACGAACACTCAGGACTTGTTAAGACTCTGTATGTGACATTAGCAACTTGAAAGGCATATTAGAATAATGTAGGACGCGTTTCAACTTCTATGAACACCTTACATCATCGTACGAAACATTATAACTCCATAGTAAACCTAATGAATTCGTCCGAGTCCAATGAACATCCTACAGCAACTTAGGACTTGTTACGACTCTGAATGAGACATTTGCAACTTGAAAAGCAATTTAAAATAATGTAGGACGCAATACAACTCCAAAGAACACCTTACATCCCTGTCCGAAACATTAAATCTCCATAACAAACATTTTGAATTCGTTCGAGTCCTTTGAACATCGTACCGCAACTTAAAACATATTACACCCTGTATACCATATTAGAACCTTGAAAAGCACTTTATTATAATATAGGACTCCTTCCAAATCGTAACAACACCTTACAATACCGTATGTAAACTTAAAAGTCCATAATAAACCTAAAGAATTCATCAGAGTCCTTTGAACATCGTACGAACACTCAGGACTTGTTAAGACTCTGTATGCGACATTAGCAACAAGAAAGGCAATTTAGAATAACGTAGGACGCGTTACAACTTCTATGAACACCTTACATCATCGTACGAAACATTAAAACTTCATAGTAAACCTAATGAATTCATCCGAGTCATTTGAACATCGTACGACAACTTAGAATATCCTACGACTCTGTATTTCACATTAGCACCTTGAAAAGCATGTTAGTATAATGTAAGACGCCTTACAACTCCTAAGAACACATTACATCACCGTACGTAATATTAAAACTCCATAATAAACCTAATGTATTCGTCCGAGTCCATTGAACATCGTACGACAACTTAGGACTTGTTACGACTCTGAATTAGACATTAGAAACTTGAAAAGCAATTTAGAATAATATAGGACGCATTACAACTCTAAAGAACACCTTACATCCCCGTCTGAAACATTAAATCTCCATAATAAACCTTATGAATTCGTTCGAGTCGTTTGAACATCGTACCGCAACTTAAAACATATTACACTATATATACCATATTAGAACCTTGAAAATAACTTTATTATAATGTAGGACTCCTTACAAATCGTAACAACACCTTACAATACCGTATGTAAACTTAAAACTCCATAATAAACCTAATGAATTCATCCGAGTCCTTTGAACATCGTACAAACACTCAGGACTTGTTAAGACTCTGTATGCGACATTAGCAACATGAAAGGCAATTTAGAATAATGTAGGACGCGTTACAACTTCTATGAACACCTTACATCATCGTACGAAACATTAAAACTTCATAGTAAACCTAATGAATTCATCCGAGTCATTTGAACATCGTACGACAACATAGAATATCCTACGACTCTGTATTTCACATTAGCACCTTGAAAAGCATGTTAGTATAATGTAAGACGCCTTACAACTCCTAAGAACACATTACATCACCGTACGTAATATTAACACTCCATAATAAACCTAATGTATTCGTCCGAGTCCATTGAACATCGTACGACAACTTAGGACTTGTTACGACTCTGAATGAGACATTAGCAACTTGAAAAGCAATTTAGAATAATATAGGACGCATTACAACTCTAAAGAACACCTTACATCCCCGTCTGAAACATTAAATCTCCATAATAAACCTTATGTATTCGTTCGAGTCGTTTGAACATCGTACCGCAACTTAAAACATATTACACTATATATACCATATTAGAACCTTGAAAGTAACTTTATTATAATGTAGGACTCCTTACAAATCGTAACAACACCTTACAATACCGTATGTAAACTTAAAACTCCATAATAAACCTAATGAATTCATCCGAGTCCTTTGCACGTCGTAGGAACACTCAGGACTTGTTAAGAATCTGTATGTGACATTAGCAACTTGAAAGGCATATTAGAATAATGTAGGACGCGTTTCAACTTCTATGAACACCTTACATCATCGTACGAAACATTATAACTCCATAGTAAACCTGATGAATTCATCCGAGTTATTTGAACATTGTACCGAAACTTAGAATATCTTACAAATCTGTATTTCACATTAGCACCTTGAAAAGCATTTTAGTAAAATGTACGACGCCTTACAACTCCTAACAACACATTACATCAACGTATGTAATATTAAAACTCCATAATACACCTAATGAATTCGTCCGAGTCCAATGAACATCCTACAGCAACTTAGGACTTGTTACGACTCTGAATGAGACATTAGCAACTTGAAAAGCAATTTAAAATAATGTAGGACGCAATACAACTCCAAAGAACACCTTACATCCCTGTCCGAAACATTAAATCTCCATAACAAACATTTTGAATTCGTTCGAGTCCTTTGAACATCGTACCGCAACTTAAAACATATTACACCCTGTATACCATATTAGAACCTTGAAAAGCACTTTATTATAATATAGGACTCCTTCCAAATCGTAACAACACCTTACAATACCGTATGTAAACTTAAAAGTCCATAATAAACCTAAAGAATTCATCAGAGTCCTTTGAACATCGTACGAACACTCAGGACTTGTTAAGACTCTGTATGCGACATTAGCAACAAGAAAGGCAATTTAGAATAACGTAGGACGCGTTACAACTTCTATGAACACCTTACATCATCGTACGAAACATTAAAACTTCATAGTAAACCTAATGAATTCATCCGAGTCATTTGAACATCGTACGACAACTTAGAATATCCTACGACTCTGTATTTCACATTAGCACCTTGAAAAGCATGTTAGTATAATGTAAGACGCCTTACAACTCCTAAGAACACATTACATCACCGTACGTAATATTAACACTCCATAATAAACCTAATGAATTCGTCCGAGTCCATTGAACATCGTACGACAACTTAGGACTTGTTACGACTCTGAATGAGACATTAGCAACTTGAAAAGCAATTTAGAATAATATAGGACGCATTACAACTCTAAAGAACACCTTACATCCCCGTCTGAAACATTAAATCTCCATAATAAACCTTATGAATTCGTTCGAGTCCTTTGAACATCGTACCGCAACTTAAAACATATTACACTATATATACCATATTAGAACCTTGAAAATAACTTTATTATAATGTAGGACTCCTTACAAATCGTAACAACACCTTACAATACCGTATGTAAACTTAAAACTCCATAATAAACCTAATGAATTCATCCGAGTCCTTTGCACGTCGTACGAACACTCAGGACTTGTTAAGACTCTGTATGTGACATTAGCAACTTGAAAGGCATATTAGAATAATGTAGGACGCGTTTCAACTTTTATGAACACCTTACATCATCGTACGAAACATTATAACTCCATAGTAAACCTGATGAATTCATCCGAGTTATTTGAACATTGTACCGAAACTTAGAATATCTTACAAATCTGTATTTCACATTAGCACCTTGAAAAGCGTTTTAGTAAAATGTACGACGCCTTACAACTCCTAACAACACATTACATCAACGTATGTAATATTAAAACTCCATAATAAACATAATGAATTCGTCCGAGTCCAATGAACATCCTACAGCAACTTAGGACTTGTTACGACTCTAAATGAGACATTAGCAACTTGAAAAGCAATTTAAAATAATGTAGGAAGCAATACAACTCCAAAGAACACCTTACATCCCTGTCCGAAACATTAAATCTCCATAACAAACATTTTGAATTCGTTCGAGTCCTTTGAACATTGTACCGCAACTTAAAACATATTACACCCTGTATACCATATTAGAACCTTGAAAAGCACTTTATTATAATATAGGACTCCTTCCAAATCGTAACAACACCTTACAATACCGTATGTAAACTTAAAAGTCCATAATAAACCTAAAGAATTCATTAGAGTCCTTTGAACATCGTACGAACACTCAGGACTTGTTAAGACTCTGTATGCGACATTAGCAACAAGAAAGGCAATTTAGAATAACGTAGGACGCGTTACAACTTCTATGAACACCTTACATCATCATACGAAACATTAAAACTTCATAGTAAACCTAATGAATTCATCCGAGTCATTTGAACATCGTACGACAACTTAGAATATCCTACGACTCTGTATTTCACATTAGCACCTTGAAAAGCATGTTAGTATAATGTAAGACGCCTTACAACTCCTAAGAACACATTACATCACCGTACGTAATATTAAAACTCCATAATAAACCTAATGTATTCGTCCGAGTCCATTGAACATCGTACGACAACTTAGGACTTGTTACGACTCTGAATGAGACATTAGCAACTTGAAAAGCAATTTAGAATAATATAGAACGCATTACAACTCTAAAGAACACCTTACATCCCCGTCTGAAACATTAAATCTCCATAATAAACCTTATGAATTCGTTCGAGTCCTTTGAACATCGTACCGCAACTTAAAACATATTACACTATATATACCATATTAGAACCTTGAAAATAACTTTATTATAATGTAGGACTCCTTACAAATCGTAACAACACCTTACAATACCGTATGTAAACTTAAAACTCCATAATAAACCTAATGAATTCATCCGAGTCCTTTGCACGTCGTACGAACACTCAGGACTTGTTAAGACTCTGTATGTGACATTAGCAACTTGAAAGGCATATTAGAATAATGTAGGACGCGTTTCAACTTCTATGAACACCTTACATCATCGTACGAAACATTATAACTCCATAGTAAACCTGATGAATTCATCCGAGTTATTTGATCATTGTACCGAAACTTAGAATATCTTACAAATCTGTATTTCACACTAGCACCTTGAAAAGCATTTTAGTATAATGTACGACGCCTTACAACTCCTAACAACACATTACATCACCGTACGTAATATGAAAACTCCATAATAAACCTAATGAATTCGTCCGTGTCCATTGAACATCCTACGGCAACTTAGGACTTGTTACGACTCTGAATGAGACATTAACAACTTGAAAAGCAATTTAAAATAATGTAGGACGCATTACAACTCCAAAGAACACGTTACATCCCCGTCCGAAACATTAAATCTCCATAACAAACCTTATGAATTCGTTCGAGTCCTTTGAACATCGTACCGCAACTTAAAACATATAACACTATGTATACCATATTAGAACCTTGAAAGGCACTTTATTATAATGTAGGACTCCTTACAAATCGTAACAACACCTTACAATACCGTGTGTAAACTTAAAACTCCATAATAAACCTAATGAATTCATTCGAGTCCTTTGCACGTCGTACGAACACTCAGGACTTGTTAAGACTCTGTATGCGACATTAGCAGCTTGAAAGGCATATTAGAATAATGTAGGACGCGTTTCAACTTCTATGAACCCCTTACATCATCGTACGAAACATTATAACTCCATAGTAAACCTAACGAATTCATCCGAGTTATTTGAAGGAAACTTAGAATATCTTACGAATCTGTATTTCACATTAGCACCTTGAAAAGCATTTTAGTATAATGTACGACGCCTTACAACTCCTAACAACACATTACATCACCGTACGTAATATTAAAACTCCATAATAAACCTAATGAATTCGTCCGTGTCGATTGAACATCCTACGACAACTTAGGGCTTGTTACCACTCTGAATGAGACATTAGCAACTTGAAAAGCAATTTAAAATAATGTAGGACGCAATACAACTCCAAAGAACACCTTACATCCCTGTCCGAAACATTAAATCTCCATAACAAACATTTTGAATTCGTTCGAGTCCTTTGAACATCGTACCGCAACTTAAAACATATTACACCCTGTATACCATATTAGAACCTTGAAAAGCACTTTATTATAATATAGGACTCCTTCTAAATCGTAACAACACCTTACAATACCGTATGTAAACTTAAAAGTCCATAATAAACCTAAAGAATTCATCAGAGTCCTTTGAACATCGTACGAACACTCAGGACTTGTTAAGACTCTGTATGCGACATTAGCAACAAGAAAGGCAATTTAGAATAACGTAGGACGCGTTACAACTTCTATGAACACCTTACATCATCGTACGAAACATTAAAACTTCATAGTAAACCTAATGAATTCATCCGAGTCATTTGAACATCGTACGACAACTTAGAATATCTTACGACTCTGTATTTCACATTAGCACCTTGAAAAGCATGTTAGTATAATGTAAGACGCCTTACAACTCCTAAGAACACATTACATCACCGTACGTAATATTAAAACTCCATAATAAACCTAATGTATTCGTCCGAGTCCATTGAACATCGTACGACAACTTAGGACTTGTTACGACTCTGAATGAGACATTAGCAACTTGAAAAGCAATTTAGAATAATATAGGACGCATTACATCTCTAAAGAACACCTTACATCCCCGTCTGAAACATTAAATCTCCATAATAAACCTTATGAATTCGTTCGAGTCCTTTGAACATCGTACCGCAACTTAAAACATATTACACTATATATACCATATTAGAACCTTGAAAATAACTTTATTATAATGTAGGACTCCTTACAAATCGTAACAACACCTTACAATACCGTATGTAAACTTAAAACTCCATAATAAACCTAATGAATTCATCCGAGTCCTCTGCACGTCGTACGAACACTCAGGACTTGTTAAGACTCTGTATGTGACATTAGCAACTTGAAAGGCATATTAGAATAATGTAGGACTCGTTTCAACTTCTATGAACACCTTACGTCATCGTACGAAACATTATAACTCCATAGTAAACCTGATGAATTCATCCGAGTTATTTGAACATTGTACCGAAACTTAGAATATCTTACGAATCTGTATTTCACACTAGCACCTTGAAAAGCATTTTAGTAAAATGTACGACGCCTTACAACTCCTAACAACACATTACATCAACGTACGTAATATTAAAACTACATAATAAACCTAATGAATTCGTCCGAGTCCATTGAACATCCTACGGCAACTTAGGACTTGTTACGACTCTGAATGAGACATTAGCAACTTGAAAAGCAATTTAAAATAATGTAGGACGCAATACAACGCCAAAGAACACCTTACATCCCCGTTCGAAACATTAAATCTCCATAACAAACCTTATGAATTCGTTCGAGTCCTTTGAACATCGTACCGCAACTTAAAACATATTACACTATATATACCATATTAGAACCTTGAAAAGCACTTTATTATAATGTAGGACTCCTTACAAATCGTAACACACCTTACAATACCGTATGTAAACTTAAAACTCCATAATAATCCTAATGAATTCATCCGAGTACTTTGCACGTCGTACGAACACTCAGGACTTGTTAAGACTCTGTATGCGACATTAGCAACTTGAAAGGCAATTTAGAATAATGTAGGACGCGTTACAACTTCTATGAACACCTTACATCATCGTACGAAACATCAAAACTTCATAGTAAACCTAAAGAATTCATCCGAGTCATTTGAACATCGTACGACAACTTAGAATATCTTACGACTCTGTATTTCACATTAGCACCTTGAAAAGCATGTTAGTATAATGTACGACGCCTTACAACTACTAACAACACTTTACATCACCGTACTTAATATTAAAATTCCATAATAAACCTAATGAATTCGTCCGTGTCCATTGAACATCCTACGGCAACTTAGGGCTTGTTACAACTCTAAATGAGACATTAGCAACTTGAAAAGCAATTTAAAATAATGTAGGACGCAATACAACTCCAAAGAACACCTTACATCCTCGTCCGAAACATTAAATCTCCATAACAAACCTTATGAATTCGTTCGAGTCCTTTGAACATCGTACCGCAACTTAAAACATATTACACTCTGTATACCATATTAGAACCTTGAAAAGCACTTTATTATAATGTAGGACTCCTTCCAAATCGTAACAACACCTTACAATACCTTATGTAAACTTAAAAGTCCTTAATAAACCTAATGAATTCATCCGAGTCCTTTGAACATCGTACGAACACTCAGGACTTGTTAAGACTCTGTATGCGACATTAGCAACATGAAAGGCAATTTAGAATAATGTAGGACGCATTACAACTTCTATGAACACCTTACATCATCGTACGAAACATTATAACTCCATAGTAAACCTGATGAATTCATCCGACACGGAAACTTAGAATATCTTACGAATCTGTATTTCACATTAGCACCTTGAAAAGCATTTTAGTATAATGTACGACGCCTTACAACTCCTAACAACACATTACATCAACGTACGTAATATTAAAACTCCATAATAAACCTAATGAATTCGTCCGAGTCCATTGAACATCCTACGGCAACTTAGGACTTGTTACGACTCTGAATGAGACATTAGCAACTTGAAAAGCAATTTAAAATAATGTAGGACGCATTACAACTCCAAAGAACACCTTACATCCCCGTCCGAAACATTAAATCTCCATAACAAACCTTATGAATTCGTTCGAGTCCTTTGAACATCGTACCGCAACTTAAAACATATTACACTATATATACCATATTAGAACCTTTAAAAGCACTTTATTATAATGTAGGACTCCTTACAAATCGTAACAACACCTTACAATACCGTATGTAAACTTAAAACTCCATAATAATCCTAATGAATTCATCCAAGTCCTTTGCACGTCGTACGAACACTCAGGACTTGTTAAGACTCTGTATGCGACATTAGCAACTTGAAAGGCAATTTAGAATAATGTAGGACACGTTACAACTTCTATGAACACCTTACATCATCGTACGAAACATCAAAACTTCATAGTAAACCTAACGAATTCATCCGAGTCATTTGAACATCGTACGACAACTTAGAATATCTTATGACTCTGTATTTCACATTAGCACCTTGAAAAGCATGTTAGTATAATGTACGACGCCTTACAACTACTAACAACACTTTACATCACCGTACATAATATTAAAATTCCATAATAAACCGAATGAATTCGTCCGTGTCCATTGAACATCCTACGGCAACTTAGGGCTTGTTACAACTCTAAATGAGACATTAGCAACTTGAAAAGCAATTTAAAATAATGTAGGACGCAATACAACTCCAAAGAACACCTTACATCCCCGTCCGAAACATTAAATCTCCATAACAAACCTTATGAATTCGTTCGAGTCCTTTGAACATCATACCGAAACTTAAAACATATTACACTCTGTATACCATATTAGAACCTTGAAAAGCACTTTATTATAATGTAGGACTCCTTCCAAATCGTAACAACACCTTACAATACCTTATGTTAACTTAAAAGTCCATAATAAACTTAATGAATTCATCCGAGTCCTTTGAACATCGTACGAACACTCAGGACTTGTTAAGACTCTGTATGCGACATTAGCAACATGAAAGGCAATTTAGAATAATGTAGGACGCGTTACAACTTCTATGAACACCTTACATCATCGTACGAAACATTATAACTCCATAGTAAACCTGATGAATTCATCCGACACGGAAACTTAGAATATCTTACGAATCTGTATTTCACATTAGCACCTTGAAAAGCATTTTAGTATAATGTACGACGCCTTACAACTCCTAACAACACATTACATCAACGTACGTAATATTAAAACTCCATAATAAACCTAATGAATTCGTCCGAGTCCATTGAACATCCTACGGCAACTTAGGACTTGTTACGACTCTGAATGAGACATTAGCAACTTGAAAAGCAATTTAAAATAATGTAGGACGCATTACAACTCCAAAGAACACCTTACATCCCCGTCCGAAACATTAAATCTCCATAACAAACCTTATGAATTCGTTCGAGTCCTTTGAACATCGTACCACAACTTAAAACATATTACACTATATATACCATATTAGAACCTTGAAAAGCACTTTATTATAATGTAGGACTCCTTACAAATCGTAACAACACCTTACAATACCGTATGTAAACTTAAAACTCCATAATAATCCTAATGAATTCATCCAAGTCCTTTGCACGTCGTACGAACACTCAGGACTTGTTAAGACTCTGTATGCGACATTAGCAACTTGAAAGGCAATTTAGAATAATGTAGGACACGTTACAACTTCTATGAACACCTTACATCATCGTACGAAACATCAAAACTTCATAGTAAACCTAACGAATTCGTCCGAGTCATTTGAACATCGTACGACAACTTAGAATATCTTACGACTCTGTATTTCACATTAGCACCTTGAAAAGCATGTTACTATAATGTACGACGCCTTACAACTACTAACAACACTTTACATCACCGTACATAATATTAAAATTCCATAATAAACCGAATGAATTCGTCCGTGTCCATTGAACATCCTACGGCAACTTAGGGCTTGTTACAACTCTAAATGAGACATTAGCAACTTGAAAAGCAATTTAAAATAATGTAGGACGCAATACAACTCCAAAGAACACCTTACATCCCCGTCCGAAACATTAAATCTCCATAACAAACCTTATGAATTCGTTCGAGTCCTTTGAACATCGTACCGAAACTTAAAACATATTACACTCTGTATACCATATTAGAACCTTGAAAAGCACTTTATTACAATGTAGGACTCCTTCCAAATCGTAACAACACCTTACAATACCTTATGTAAACTTAAAAGTCCATAATAAACTTAATGAATTCATCCGAGTCCTTTGAACATCGTACGAACACTCAGGACTTGTTAAGACTCTGTATGCGACATTAGCAACATGAAAGGCAATTTAGAATAATGTAGGACGCGTTACAACTTCTATGAACACCTTACATCATCGTACGAAACATTATAACTCCATAGTAAACCTGATGAATTCATCCGACACGGAAACTTAGAATATCTTACGAATCTGTATTTCACATTAGCACCTTGAAAAGCATTTTAGTATAATGTACGACGCCTTACAACTCCTAACAACACATTACATCAACGTACGTAATATTAAAACTCCATAATAAACCTAATGAATTCGTCCGAGTCCATTGAACATCCTACGGCAACTTAGGACTTGTTACGACTCTGAATGAGACATTAGCAACTTGAAAAGCAATTTAAAATAATGTAGGACGCATTACAACTCCAAAGAACACCTTACATCCCCGTCCGAAACATTAAATCTCCATAACAAACCTTATGAATTCGTTCGAGTCCTTTGAACATCGTACCGCAACTTAAAACATATTACACTATATATACCATATTAGAACCTTGAAAAGCACTTTATTATAATGTAGGACTCCTTACAAATCGTAACAACACCTTACAATACCGTATGTAAACTTAAAACTCCATAATAATCCTAATGAATTCATCCAAGTCCTTTGCACGTCGTACGAACACTCAGGACTTGTTAAGACTCTGTATGCGACATTAGCAACTTGAAAGGCAATTTAGAATAATGTAGGACACGTTACAACTTCTATGAACACCTTACATCATCGTACGAAACATCAAAACTTCATAGTAAACCTAACGAATTCGTCCGAGTCATTTGAACATCGTACGACAACTTAGAATATCTTACGACTCTGTATTTCACATTAGCACCTTAAAAAGCATGTTAGTATAATGTACGACGCCTTACAACTACTAACAACACTTTACATCACCGTACATAATATTAAAATTCCATAATAAACCGAATGAATTCGTCCGTGTCCATTGAACATCCTACGGCAACTTAGGGCTTGTTACAACTCTAAATGAGACATTAGCAACTTGAAAAGCAATTTAAAATAATGTAGGACGCAATACAACTCCAAAGAACACCTTACATCCCCGTCCGAAACATTAAATCTCCATAACAAACCTTATGAATTCGTTCGAGTCCTTTGAACATCGTACCGAAACTTAAAACATATTACACTCTGTATACCATATTAGAACCTTGAAAAGCACTTTATTATAATGTAGGACTCCTTCCAAATCGTAACAACACCTTACAATACCTTATGTAAACTTAAAAGTCCATAATAAACTTAATGAATTCATCCGAGTCCTTTGAACATCGTACGAACACTCAGGACTTGTTAAGACTCTGTATGCGACATTAGCAACATGAAAGGCAATTTAGAATAATGTAGGACGCGTTACAACTTCTATGAACACCTTACATCATCGTACGAAACATTATAACTCCATAGTAAACCTGATGAATTCATCCGACACGGAAACTTAGAATATCTTACGAATCTGTATTTCACATTAGCACCTTGAAAAGCATTTTAGTATAATGTACGACGCCTTACAACTCCTAACAACACATTACATCAACGTACGTAATATTAAAACTCCATAATAAACCTAATGAATTCGTCCGAGTCCATTGAACATCCTACGGCAACTTAGGACTTGTTACGACTCTGAATGAGACATTAGCAACTTGAAAAGCAATTTAAAATAATGTAGGACGCATTACAACTCCAAAGAACACCTTACATCCCCGTCCGAAACATTAAATCTCCATAACAAACCTTATGAATTCGTTCGAGTCCTTTGAACATCGTACCACAACTTAAAACATATTACACTATATATACCATATTAGAACCTTGAAAAGCACTTTATTATAATGTAGGACTCCTTACAAATCGTAACAACACCTTACAATACCGTATGTAAACTTAAAACTCCATAATAATCCTAATGAATTCATCCAAGTCCTTTGCACGTCGTACGAACACTCAGGACTTGTTAAGACTCTGTATGCGACATTAGCAACTTGAAAGGCAATTTAGAATAATGTAGGACACGTTACAACTTCTATGAACACCTTACATCATCGTACGAAACATCAAAACTTCATAGTAAACCTAACGAATTCGTCCGAGTCATTTGAACATCGTACGACAACTTAGAATATCTTACGACTCTGTATTTCACATTAGCACCTTGAAAAGCATGTTACTATAATGTACGACGCCTTACAACTACTAACAACACTTTACATCACCGTACATAATATTAAAATTCCATAATAAACCGAATGAATTCGTCCGTGTCCATTGAACATCCTACGGCAACTTAGGGCTTGTTACAACTCTAAATGAGACATTAGCAACTTGAAAAGCAATTTAAAATAATGTAGGACGCAATACAACTCCAAAGAACACCTTACATCCCCGTCCGAAACATTAAATCTCCATAACAAACCTTATGAATTCGTTCGAGTCCTTTGAACATCGTACCGAAACTTAAAACATATTACACTCTGTATACCATATTAGAACCTTGAAAAGCACTTTATTACAATGTAGGACTCCTTCCAAATCGTAACAACACCTTACAATACCTTATGTAAACTTAAAAGTCCATAATAAACTTAATGAATTCATCCGAGTCCTTTGAACATCGTACGAACACTCAGGACTTGTTAAGACTCTGTATGCGACATTAGCAACATGAAAGGCAATTTAGAATAATGTAGGACGCGTTACAACTTCTATGAACACCTTACATCATCGTACGAAACATTATAACTCCATAGTAAACCTGATGAATTCATCCGACACGGAAACTTAGAATATCTTACGAATCTGTATTTCACATTAGCACCTTGAAAAGCATTTTAGTATAATGTACGACGCCTTACAACTCCTAACAACACATTACATCAACGTACGTAATATTAAAACTCCATAATAAACCTAATGAATTCGTCCGAGTCCATTGAACATCCTACGGCAACTTAGGACTTGTTACGACTCTGAATGAGACATTAGCAACTTGAAAAGCAATTTAAAATAATGTAGGACGCATTACAACTCCAAAGAACACCTTACATCCCCGTCCGAAACATTAAATCTCCATAACAAACCTTATGAATTCGTTCGAGTCCTTTGAACATCGAACCGCAACTTAAAACATATTACACTATATATACCATATTAGAACCTTGAAAAGCACTTTATTATATAGTAGGACTCCTTACAAATCGTAACAACACCTTACAATACCGTATGTAAACTTAAAACTCCATAATAATCCTAATGAATTCATCCGAGTCCTTTGCACGTCGTACGAACACTCAGGACTTGTTAAGACTCTGTATGCGACATTAGCAACTTGAAAGGCAATTTAGAATAATGTAGGACGCGTTACAACTTCTATGAACACCTTACATCATCGTACGAAACATCAAAACTTCATAGTAAACCTAACGAATTCATCCGAGTCATTTGAACATCGTACGACAACTTAGAATATCTTACGTCTCTGTATTTCACATTAGCACCTTGAAAAGCATGTTAGTATAATGTACGACGCCTTACAACTACTAACAACACTTTACATCACCGTACATAATATTAAAATTCCATAATAAACCTAATGAATTCGTCCGTGTCCATTGAACATCCTACGGCAACTTAGGGCTTGTTACAACTCTAAATGAGACATTAGCAACTTGAAAAGCAATTTAAAATAATGTAGGACGCAATACAACTCCAAAGAACACCTTACATCCCCGTCCGAAACATTAAATCTCCATAACAAACCTTATGAATTCGTTCGAGTCCTTTGAACATCGTACCGCAACTTAAAACATATTACACTCTGTGTACCATATTAGAACCTTGAAAAGCACTTTATTATAATGTAGGATTCCTTCCAAATCGTAACAACACCTTACAATACCTTACGTAAACTTAAAAGTCCATAATAAACCTAATGAATTCATCCGAGTCCTTTGAACATCGTACGAACACTCAGGACTTGTTAAGACTCTGTATGCGACATTAGCAACATGAAAGGCAATTTAGAATAATGTAGGACGCGTTACAACTTCTATGAACACCTTACATCATCGTATGAAACATTATAACTCCATAGTAAACCTGATGAATTCATCCGACACGGAAACTTAGAATATCTTACGAATCTGTATTTCACATTAGCACCTTGAAAAGCATTTTAGTATAATGTACGACGCCTTCCAACTCCTAACAACACATTACTTCAACTTATGTAATATTAAAACTCCACAATAAACCTAATGAATTCGTCCAAGTCCATTGAACATACTACGACAACTTAGGACTTGTTACGACTCTGAATGAGACATTAGCAACTTGAATATCAATTTAAAATAATGTAGGACACATTACAACTCCAAAGAACACCTTACATCCCCGTCCGAAACATTAAATCTACATAACAAACCTTATGAATTCGTTCGAGTCCTTTGAACATCGTACCGCAACTTAAAACATATTACACTATATATACCATATTAGAACCTTGAAAAGCACTTTATTATAATGTAGGACTCCTTACAAATCATAACAACACCTTACGATACAGTATGTAAACTTAAAACTCCATAATAAACCTAATGAATTCATCCGAGTCCTTTGCACGTCGTACGAACACTCAGGACTTGTTAAGACTCTGTATGCAAATTAGCAACTTGAAAGGCATATTAGAATAATGTAGGACGCGTTACAACTTCTATGAACACCTTACATCATCGTACGAAACATTAAAACTTCATAGTAAACCTAATGAATTAATCCAAGTCATTTGAACATCGTACGACAACTTAGAATATCTTACGACTCTGTATTTCACATTAGCACCTTGAAAAGCATGTTAGTATTACGTACGACGCCTTACAACTCCTAACAACACATTACATCACCGTACGTAATATTAAAACTCCATAATAAACCTAATGTATTCGTCCGAGTCCATTGAACATCGTACGACAACTTAGGACTTGTTACGACTCTGAATGAGACATTAGCAACTTGAAAAGCAATTTAAAATAATGTAGGACGCATTACAACTCCAAAGAACACCTTACATCCCCGTCCGAAACATTAAATCTCCATAACAAACCTTATGAATTTGTTCGAGTCCTTTGAACATCGTACCGCAACTTAAAACATATTACACTCTGTATACCATATTAGAACCTTGAAAAGCACTTTATTATAATGTAGGACTCCTTCCAAATCGTAACAACACCTTACAATACCGTATGTAAACTTAAAAGTCCATAATAAACCTAATGAATTCATCCTAGTCCTTTGAACATCGTACGAACACTCTGGACTTGTTAAGACTCTGTATGCGACATTAGCAATATGAAAGGCAATTTAGAATAATATAAGACGCGTTACAACTTCTATGAACACCTTACATCATCGTACGAAACATTAAAACTTCATAGTAAACCTAATGAATTCATCCGAGTTATTTGAACATCGTACGACAACTTAGAATATCTTACGACTCTGTATTTCACATTAGCACCTTGAAAAGCATGTTAATATAATGTACGACGCCTTACAACTCCTAACAACACATTACATCACCGTACGTAATATTAAAACTCCATAATAAACCTAATGTATTCGTCCGAGTCCATTGAACATCGTACGACAACTTAGGACTTGTTACGACTCTGAATGAGACATTAGAAACTTGAAAAGCCATTTAGAATAATGTAGGACGCATTACAACTCCAAAGAACACCTTACATCCCCGTCCGAAACACTAAATCTCCATAATAAACCTTATGAATTCGTTCGAGTCCTTTGAACATCGTACCGCAACTTAAAACATATTACACTATATATACCATATTAGAACCTTGAAAAGCACTTTATTATAATGTAGGACTCCTTACAAATCGTAACAACACCTTACAATACCGCATGTAAACTTAAAACTCCATAATAAACCTAATGAATTCATTCGAGTCCTTTGCACGTCGTACGAACACTCAGGACTTGTTAAGACTCTGTATGCGACATTAGCAACTTGAAAGGCATATTAGGATAATGTAGGACGCGTTTCAACTTCTATGAACACCTTACATCATCGTACGAAACATTATAACTCCATAGTAAACCTAACGAATTCATCCGAGTTATTTGAACAACGTACGGAAACTTAGAATATCTTACGAATCTGTATTTCACATTAGCACCTTGAAAAGCATTTTAGTATAATGTACGACGCCTTACAACTCCTAACAACACATTACATCAACGTACGTAATATTAAAACTCCATAATAAACCTAATGAATTCGTCCGAGTCCATTGAACATCCTACGGAAACTTAGGACTTGTTACGACTCTGAATGAGACATTAGCAACTTGAAAAGCAATTTAAAATAATGTAGGACGCATTACAACTCCAAAGAACACCTTACATCCCCGTCCGAAACATTAAATCTCCATAACCAACCTTATGAATTCGTTCGAGTCCTTTGAACATCGTACCGCAACTTAAAACATACTACACTATATATACCATATTAGAACCTTGAAAAGCACTTTATTATAATGTTGGACTCCTTACAAATCGTAACAACACCTTACAATACCGTATGTAAACTTAAAACTCCATAATAAACCTAATGAATTCATCCGAGTCCTTTGCACGTCGTACGAACACTCATGACTTGTTAAGACTCTGTATGCGACATTAACAACTTGAAAGGCATATTAGAATAATGTAGGACGCGTTACAACTTCTATGAACACCTTACATCATCGTAAGAAACATTAAAACTTCATAGTAAACCTAATGAATTCATCCAAGTCATTTGAACATCGTACGACAACTTAGAATATCTTACGACTCTGTATATTACATTAGCACCTTGAAAAGCATGTTAGTATAATGTACGACGCCTTACAACTCCTAACAACACATTACATCACCGTACGTAATATTAAAACTCCATAATAAACCGAATGTGTTCGTCCGAGTCCATTGAACATCGTACGCCAACTTAGGACTTGTTACGACTCTGAATGAGACATTAGCAACTTGAAAAGCAATTTAAATAATGTAGGACACATTACAACTCAAAAGAACACCTTACATCCCCGTCCGAAACATTAAATATCCATAACAAACCTTATGAATTCGTTCGAGTCCTTTGAACATCGTACCGCAACTTAAAACATATTACACTATGTATACCATATTAGAACCTTGAAAAGCACTTTATTATAATTTAGGACTCCTTACAAATCGTAACAACACCTTACAATACCGTATGTAAACTTAAAAGTCAATAATAAACCTAATGAATTCATCCGAGTCCTTTGCACGTCGTACGAACACTCAGGACTTGTTAAGACTCTGTATGCGACATTAGCAACTTGAAAGGCATATTAGAATAATGTAGGACGCGTTTCAACTTCTATGAACACCTTACATCATCGTACGAAACATTATAACTCCATAGTAAACCTAACGAATTCATCCGAGTTATTTGAACATCGTACGGAAACTTAGAATATCTTACGAATCTGTATTTCACATTAGCACCTTGAAAAGCATTTTAGTATAATGTACGACGCCTTACAACTCCTAACCACACATTACATCACCGTACGTAATATTAAAGCTCCATAATAAACCTAATGAATTCGTCCGTGTCCATTGAACATCCTACGGCAACTTAGGACTTGTTACAACTCTGAATAAGACATTAGCAACTTGAAAAGCAATTTAAAATAATGTAGGACGCAATACAACTCCAAAGAACACCTTACATCCCCGTCCGAAACATTAAATCTCCATAACAAACCTTATGAATTCGTTCGAGTCCTTTGAACATCGTACCGCAACTTAAAACATATTACACTATATATACCATATTAGAACCTTGAAAAGCACTTTATTATAATGTAGGATGTTAGGGCTATTTCCTAGTTAAGATTTACTTTGTATTTGTTTATATGTTTATGTATAGTTTAGGGTCTATTTTGTTATATTCCTTAAACTTGTAATTGTTGCTTTAAAGCATGTAGTGAGAGAGTGTGAGGAGTGAGGCTAGATCACATTTTCACGTAAGAGAGAGAACTCAGTGTGTGTGATTTATTTTCTCCTGCACTTGTATTACAAATCTGCTTTGATCATCAATATACAAAGAGAATTATTAGTATAAATTGTTTTCATGATTAAACTGTGTTTGTGTATGTTTCATTCTGATCATTGAGCGATATTAACGATCCAATTGAACCTATCAATTGGTATCAAAGCTGTTGGTATTGTGTTCTTCGATGTTCTTAAGCAAAACACTACAATATTGCTCAAATATCATGATCTGAATGAATTATTGCTGTTTTTAGTTGTGATTTATCATCGCAATCACTCCTAATTCACAACAATTGTGTAAATTCCATCAGATTATCATCAGATCTGAGGAATTAAGAAGATTGAAAAAGTTACTGTTCGATCGAATTTTGCTCAAATTCATCAAAATTTGATCATGTTTTGGATTGATTGAGATTAGGGATTGATAATCGGACCATTTCACAGCTTGTGTGTGAATTTTGAACGAATTGGACAAGTTTTTGACAAAACCAGAAAAATTCTAATGAAGAAGATGATGAACAGTATGAACTTGGTTGAAGATTAACTTGCCAGGTGATTAAATTTGACTTAGACAATTTCCTTGGACTTAGATTGAAGAACAATTAGGTCCTGTGCAGCCGTGTAAGGGAATTTGTGCTAGACGGGTAATGAATTTGACGAAGAAAAAGTGTTACTGTTCAGCCGAATCAACAACTGTTGTGCCGGGTAATACACTGTTACGCCGGGTGATTAACAATTTCATCCGGGTGATCATATACTGTGTAGCCGGGTAAACAACTGTGCCGTGTGATCAACAACTGTTCAGCCGGGTTAAGCTTTTTGCCGTGTCAAGATTCAAGTCGGGTCAAAGATTTTTGCCGTGTCAAGGTTAACTATTCTGCCGGGTAACTGTTCTGCCGGGTCAAGAACACAAGACTTACAACTGTTGAGCCGTGTGACTGTTTAGACGGGTGAAGACTTTCTCTTTGCCGGGTGAAGACAAAAGCCACTGTTTAGCCGGGTGAAGAAGGATTTTCATTGTTCAGCCGTGTGACTCATTTTAGTTGTTTTTAATACTTGTTTCTTATCTTGTCTTTAATTACTTGTCTTTATTTTAGTATTTCAATTATTTCTTTTCAAAAATTAACAAAAACCAAAAATATTTTCTTTAAAAAAATTGTTAAAATGGCTCCTAATGATGATTCTGATAATCGTGTGCCTAGACTTGTTAATCGTGCAGATTTCAAGAACTGGACAATCAGACTGAGACATCACTTATGCTCCATTGACAATGATCTATGGAAGTCAATTGAAAAGGGTCCTCAAATTCCAACTCAGACTGCTCCAGATAGTGCAAGTACCTACACCAAAGATTCAACTGAACCTTATCCTGAGGATAATTTGTCAGCAGAAGATTTGAGAAAAGTAAAGAATGATAGCAAGGCTTATTCTTTTATGTGCAAAGGACTGCCACTTCAAGTTCTGTCGAGATTGGATGCATATCAGACTGGTTATACATGTTTCAAGGCACTAAAGTCAATATGTGAAGGAGGAGAACAATTGAGAAGTTTGAAGAAATCAAAGTTGAAAAGGCAATTGGAGTTGTTCGAGCATATTAATGGAGAAACAGTACACCAGATGATGAACAGGTTTGTTCACTTAACTACTAAGATGTCAAACCTCGGAGTTAAGACTGAACTTCAAGACTTGAATGATCGATTGTTATGTGCTTTGCCATCGTCATGGAAGCAGACTGTTACTCTTTTAAAGCATACTGAGAATTTTCCAATGGATTTAGATCTACTTATTGGGAAGATTGAAGAAGTTGAGATTGACGAAGGATCGAGAAATACTGATAGATCAAGCTCACAAGCTCAATATAAGTATGTGGTAAATCCTGCCAATACTGTGGAGAATGCATTTCTTGCACAAGATGCAACCAAATTTGAAGAAGAGGGTGATTTATTTGTTGGTGCAAGTTTCTATACTGATTCATCATATTTTCCAAGTTCACCAACTTATTCTCAACCTCAATCTCCACCAAGAGCTCAAGTTCAAAGTCAGAATCTGAAGAATCAAGCAGAAAGTCAAAGTTCGAATGTTCAAGCCAAAGTAAAAGATGTGATGAACATCTTGTTACAAGATGACGAGACCAAAACTGCCTTTACAGCCTTTATGGCAAGTTTTCAAGCATACCAAGGAAGTCACTTAAGTCAAATGGATGTTGTACTTCAAGTCTTATTTGAGATGGATCCTGTTGACGTTGAGGAAATGGATTTAAACTGGCAGATGGTGATGGATGCATATAGAACGCAGAAGCATGCATATGTTAACCGAAGCTACAAGCCTCATGCAAACAAGACAGTTGGATTTGACAAATCAAAGGCCAGATGCTTCAACTGTAACTGTTATGGTCATTTTTCAAGGGAATGCAAAGCTCATAAGAATCAGAATTACAACGACCAAGCAAGTTCAAGCAATCAAGGTCAAGGTCAAAGCTCACAACAGTCTTCGAGCTACCAAAGCAGAAATCAACGTTTCTTTCAGAAACCATATCAAAGTCTTCCCATGCCAGAACTAAAGGATGAAGGCAAGAAACCAGAAGATCAAACTAAGGCACTGGTGGTCAGTGTAAAAGACGGATATGATTGGAGTGCGTATGCAGAACAATTCACATCTGATCTTACATCAGGTTTGGCACTGGTATGTGAAATAGAAGAAGACTGGTCTGAAGAAGGGGATGGTAAAATGATTGAAGATACTGTGAGTGAAGATTCAGAGGAATATGACTGGAGTGCAAAGTCTGATCCTGTTGAAGAATCTATGTCTGAAATTGCGCTGATGGCTACTGCCAGTGAGTCTTCATCATCTACCGAACAACCAAAGGTTAGTAATGACTTACCCCCTAACTATGTTCCATTACCTATTGATGTGAAAGAAAGGTTATGTTCAGAACAATGTATTCAACAAGTAGAACATTATCGAACTCATTCATTTAAAATTGGTGATAAATTAAGTAAACATGAAAAACTTCATGAACAACTTAAATTGATCACAAAATTTCTGATGAGAAGATTTTGTCACTGAAAGAATCATGGAACAAAACCTTAAAGGAACTGGAACTGGTAACAAAACAACTTGAAGAAATGACAAAGAACTTTGAACAAGAAAAAGTTGCTCATGCTGTTACACAAGTTGAGTTAACAAAAGTGAAAAGTTGTAAAACAATGGTTAAACAACTCGTAATTGAAAGAGGTAACAAAACCAAAACCGGGTTGGGTTTCACACATGAACCAATGCCAAATTCAATCACTCAAACCTTACCGGAAAACTTTAATGAATTTGATCATTCACCTGAAAATGAAAGAAAATTCAAAGAAATTCAAAGAAGTAAATCCGAGTCTGAAGGATCTGAAGTTTTGATGGAAAGTTTGAAAGAAGAAGATGGTGTGACAACTGAAGCTGATGATGAAGCTAGCAACAAATCAGAGCCTGTTCTGATTCAACTTGTTGAGTATCCGGAACTGAATCCGAAGTCAGAAACAGTGAAGGATGAAGGTGAATTTTCGGGATACAATGATCCTGAATACATCAGGTGGAAGAAAGAACAAAAGGCGCAAGTTGCTGATCAGTTGATCAAGAAGCAAGAAGTGAAGAAGGCTGAAGTTTCAACTACAAAGAAGCAGAAATCGAAAGTAATAACCAATCAATCTGAAACAAAAGAATCGAAAGGTAAAAATGTAATAAAATCGAATGACAACACCAAAGCTCAAATTGTTAAAACTGACAAGGTCAAACCTGTCAAAAAGAAAGTGTCTAAAGGAAAAACAATCAAGTTTGTGTCTGCAGGAACGTTTGATTTGAACGGATCTTATGGTAAACCAATCAATTCTCCAATCAAATCTAACTCTGGTCTGAAAACAGGTTCAGGTCCTAAGTCTTCCGCTGTCAATGATAAGAGAATTGAATCTAAAAAGGTAACCAAACAGAACAGTTTAAAATCGAACCAAAGTCCCATGCAATCAAATTCACAATCAAAATCTCCACAAAAGAATCAAGTTAATCTAAAACCGAACAAAACTGATAATGAATCACGAGTTGGTTCAACATCAAAAGTTAACAGTCGGCTCTTTAGGATTAGCAAGAAACACTATGAGATTTGTGATCGTTATAACCATGCAACTACTGAATGTTTCTTTAACAGGTATTGCAGTTTCTGTGACAAAAGAAACCATTCTTCAGAAGAATGTTATTATAACAAATTTTGTGATATTTGTGAAAGAAGGAATCATAACACAAAGGATTGTTTCTTTCGAACAAACTCAGCAAGAGAAATGACACCATTTTCAAATTTTCGAAGAAATCAGTCATCTGGTTTTCAAAATGTTAATCAAAGTCATTCTCCTGTTTTGAGAACGTTCAATCGAAACAATTCAGTTTCTAATTTGCAGGTTAACAGTTTTAAACCAAGAGCTTTAATGGTAAGAAATCAAAAGTTTGAAAATAACCTTGATCCTAAGTTAGAGGAAAGGTTCATTGCTTTGAGAAGAAAGCAATCAATGCACGCCAATGGGCGAAACAACAGTTTTCAGCATCAAAATCTCTTAAATGAAACAAATTTTCAAAATGTTCAATATCAGCAAGTTACTATTGCAGATAGATTCGGAAAACCCAAGACCGTGTGGGCCTGGGTTGACCAAACTAACTAAGTGATTGTTGAATTGCAGGTACGCCCAAGAAGACCTATCAACTCATGGTTCGTTGATAGTGGGTGTAGCCGGCATATGACAGGCAACCATGCCTTGCTTCAGGATTTCAAGCTGAAAAATGGTACACACGTTGCATT
Organism: Tagetes erecta; assembly: GCA_030867185.1. NCBI lineage: Eukaryota > Viridiplantae > Streptophyta > Magnoliopsida > Asterales > Asteraceae > Tagetes > Tagetes erecta. The sequence continues at coordinate 50,837,316 of CM061487.1, forward strand.
TGGAGGTGATGCGGGTGGTAAAATAACAGGAGAAGGAACCATATCGAATGGGGTCATTAGTTTTGATAAAGTCAACTACTGTGCACAGTTGAACTTTAATTTACTAAGTGTATCTCAAATTTGTGATAAATCGTATTCAACTTTATTTGATGATTCTTTCTGTTATATACTCAAACCAGGTTTCAAGATTGACAATGAATGGGTAGTGGTTAAAGCTCCAAGAGATCGTGATGTATACAAACTGGATATGTCGCAGATTGATGCTGAAACCGAAACTACTTGTCTCATTGCTCATGCATCAAATGATGAGAGTCAGCTTTGGCATAGACGGCTGGGCCATTCAAACTTCAGAAACATGAATCGTTTAGTGACTGGAAATCATGTTGTGGGAATACCTTCAAAGAAATTCTCTACAACTGATCTCTGTCCAGCATGTTTGAAAGGAAAACAGCACCGAATGTCTTTTAAGTCCAAGCCAGAAAACTCCATTTCAAAACCCTTGCAGATGCTACATATGGATCTTTTCGGACCAACAAATGTTCAAAGCATCGGAAAGAAGTCTTATTGTTTTGTCATCATTGACGATTTCACTAGATTTTCTTGGGTTTATTTCTTGCATGTTAAATCTGAAACTGCGGAGTTGTTAAAAGAATTTATTATCAAAGTTGAAAATCAGTTGGATTGTAAAGTGAAATTTTACGAAGTGATAATGGTACAGAATTTAAGAGCACTAATGTTGATTTGTTTTGTGCAGAAAAAGGAATTGCTAGACAATTTAGTGCTCCAAGAACGCCTCAACAGAACGAGGTTGCGGAACGGAAAAACCGGACACTGATTGAAGCAGCAAGATCCATGCTCGCAGATGCCAAAATCCCTATCACATTCTGGGACGAAGCTATTGCTACTGCGTGTTTTGTACAGAACAGGACATTATTGGTTCAGGATAAACAGAAAACATCTTATGAGTTGTTATTTGGAAGAAAGCCGAATATTTCATACTTGAAAGCATTTGGTTGTCCTGTAACGATTTTAAATTTAAATGATCATCTCGGGAAATTTGAGTCAAAATCTGACTATGGATTTTTCCTTGGTTATTCGTCTGTTTCTAAAGCTTATCGGGTTTTTAATAGCAAAACAAACACTGTTATTTAAACTATTAACGTAAACTTTTTAGAAAATTCGTTTCCGTCAGTGGCACATGGTCCCGAATGGTTATTTGATTTAGATTCGTTATCAAAATCTTTCAATTCTAACTTGTTTGATTTTTCAGGAAAAGAAGGAAAGAATCAGGTGACTTGGGATGCTTTAGTGACGATTCTGATAATGACGAGGATGGCCATCTCAACTCTGAGTATCCGTTCATGTCATTTCATAATCCTGATCATGTCAAATCTAGTCAAGCTCCGGGTCCTTCTGGTTCTGAAGAAGATCAAGAATCAAACAATCTTGAAGATGATGTTAATCCGCAAAGTTCTCCTAATGATGGTGGATCTGTTCAAAATCAACCATCATCAGATCCGAATGCTGAAGTTATTCCAGAATCATTTGATTACTTCATCAATTCACCGGATCAAGTCCCGAATTTCACTCCGCATACTTCTACTATTCTACAAGATCTACCGAATCTGAATCATTCTAATCTGGAGAGTCAAGTGCAAGGAGATGACATACCAATTCATCGAATTCACAAGAAACATCCTGTCTCTCAGATTATCGGGCCGTTGAATCAGAGAACTACAAGAAGTCAAACTGAGCAAGCAAATGTTTTTCTTTATTCATGTTTTCTTTCTCAAGTGGTGCCGAAGAACATTTCAGAAGCGTTACAGGATAATAGTTGGATTGAAGCCATGCAAGAGGAGTTACTTCAATTTCGCAAACAAGAGGTTTGGAAATTAGTGGACTTACCTGAAGGAGAGAATGCGATTGGTACAAGATGGTTGTACAAGAACAAGCCAGACGAACGTGGTATTGTTGTGAGAAACAAAGCCAGACTCATTGCACAGGGATATACTCAGGAGGAAGGCATTGATTATGAAGAAGTGTTTGCTCTGGTCGCAAGACTTGAAGCTATACGCGTTTTTCTTGCATATGCGTCCTTCATGAAGTTTATAGTATTCCAAATGGACGTTAAAGGCGCTTTTCTGTATGGACCAATTACAGATGATGTATATGTCAGACAACCTCCGGGATTTGAAGATCCTGACTATCCGCATCGTATATACAAGTTGAGTAAAGCATTATACGGTCTACATCAAGCTCCGAGAATCTGGTATGAGACATTATCTAAGCATTTACTAGAACATATTCACAAGAGGACAGATTGATCCAACTTTGTTTATGAAGAGGGAGAATGACGATCTCTTATGTGTTCAAGTTTATGTGGACGATATTATCTTCGGATCGACCAGTGAGTTAATGTGCAAAGAATTTGAGGAAATCATGAAGTCTAGATTCCAGATGAGTTCAATGGGGGAGATTAATTTCTTTCTTGGATTACAAGTGAAACAATCAGCTAACGGAATTTTTATCAACCAATCAAAATTTGTTGAGAAGTTGTTGAAGAAGTTCAAGATGCAAGATTGTCAGACAATCCGAACTCCATCTGATGTGAACTGCAAGATACAGCCGGATCCGAAAGGCAAATCCGTGGATCAAACACTATACAGATCAATGATCGGTTCACTGATGTATCTTACTGCATCAAGACCAGACATCATGTATGCTGTATGTGTGTGCGCAAGATATCAGTCTGATCCAAAAGAGTCGCACCTGGTTGCTGTTAAACGTATTTTCAGATACCTTAAAGGGAAACCGAATCTTGGGTTATGGTATCCTTATGAAGGCAATTTTGAATTATATAGATATTCTGATAGTGACTTTGGTGGTTGTGCTCTTGACAGGAAATCGACTACTGGTGGATGTCAATTTCTGGGTCCTAGACTTGTCTCTTGGCAATGCAAGAAGCAGACCAACGTTTCTGTATCCACAGCTGAAGCAGAGTATATCGCTGCATCTGCAGGATGTTCTCAAGTTTTGTGGCTACAAAACCAATTGCTTGACTACGGGTTTAACTTTCTCAAAACTCCTATTTACATAGACAATACTGCTGCTATGTTTATTACTGCTAATGCTGTTCAACACTCAAAAACGAAACATATCGAAATTCGATATCACTTTTTAAGAGACAACTCTGAAAAAGGTTTAATAATTTTGATTAAAGTTCATACCGACAAACAACTGGCAGATCTTTTCACAAAATCTTTTTTGTCAGGCCGGTTTGAATTCTTAATTCAATCCATAGGATTAATCAATCATGATTGATTCTATTTTTCGAAAACAAAACAAAAATCAGAAAATATAAAAGCCAAAAATATAATAAGTTGATGTCAAGTATTGATTCCTTTGTCTTTTATTTTATGTTTGCATTGTGTGTGTGCATGAAAAAGAAAAGCAAAAACAAAATATAAAAGCAAAACGAAAAGAAAATATCATGTCATAAGAATCTATATTGCAAAAAGTGAGAAATGATAGTTACACTAGACATTATTTGTTACATCATTTTAAATAAAGACTGATGAATGTTAATTGATGTGCTAGACAGCTCAGGCAATTAGACTGAAAAAGTAAGTTGATTGTTGACAAACATAAACTTAATGATCTTTGTGTTAAGTTCCATTGTTATACATGTCTAGATATATAGCTTTTGATGCATTGCTTGTGATGATAGTTGTGCATGATCGGGTAACGATGCAGTCTATTCAGTGTGATGAACCGCATCGTGAGCTTCTTTGTTGTGGTACCCACAGACCTGAAGTTTCACACGAAGTCTCTTTTGAGCTTCAAGGTGCAGCAAAAGATTCCCAAAGTTGGAACAAAAAGAGTCCCAAATGTGGACCATCACCAAACAAAATTCCAAAAAGGAATTCAGAAGATTCCCAAGGGGAACAATAGGAAATGATAAATTCCAAAATGGAATTAAAAAGAAGTCCCAAAGTGGACCAAATCCGAATAGAACCCAGATTCCACACTGTTTATGATTGTAAGTAACCAGGTTTTTGTGCAATATGCATTCAGGTAGTGGTTGATAAGGAAATATGTTGACATATGTATACATGTGGGTCACATAAGTCATTCGAATCGAACCTTAAAATCATCATGATACTCGAGCTAATTGGTATGTTTTCATATCATCACTCAATCAAACATAAGTCAAATGTCTATTCAAAACTTGCAAAACATGTTCAGATAATGTGTGGTATGATCTCTGTCACAACCCCAACGCGGCGGGCGGTCCCAGGTGCCCGGGGGTTATCGCGTGTGACGAATGGATATCAGGAGCAACGAAGCGGAATCAACAAACATACATACACACAGCTTAAAACTTAAGGTTGTGCATACATTAAACTTCATATATACAATACATTGATTACAAAACGACAATTGTTTGTTTGATACATAACATTAACAAACTAAAGCTAGCAACTATTCTAGGTCCAGAGCGTCTATCTTCTAAGCCCGCAAGCCCTCTACCTGCTCTAGCCTCAACAGTGCTTTCCTGCATCACACGGCACCTAGGATGTGTGCCAAAAAGTTTTAAAAGAAAGGGTCAGCTTACGCTGGTTAGTTCATAATAAAACATTTTACAAAACATTTCAAACATTCAACCAAATACTTGTAAAAACCTTGATCAACGAGTTGCCAAGCTCCATTGATCAAAGAGTTACCACTAACTCCATCATTTACAAGCATTTCATAAACATACTAGCATCATCAGATAAATATACACAGACAATACGATAAACCCCTCAACAACTCCGTCAGGCACGTCTGCGCTGGAGTAGAATATATGCATATACCCTTCACCGAGTTTACCGCCCGTCACCCTAAAAACAGAAGTTTAAGAACACAACCATTCCAAAAGAGTTTATACAAAAACTCACAATCATTTGCAACCAAAACAGGTTTAAGCAACACATCCAGTTTTGTAAAACATACCATCATTTCAAAAGAGTTTAAGTGTATGAACTCACCTCAACAAGATCACAACTAGCTTCGTTCCTTGATCTAATCCAGACAATCAATCCAAATGACTATCTTTGCAATCAACACAGATAGCTATACTGACAATCAACTTCAATAGCTAAAATCCACCTATAACGTGATATCACAACGTTATAAATAACGATTCCTAAGACTATGTAAGTCCTAGGGCATAACTAGCGAAGCATACGACTAGGTACGAGTCGTTGCCACCTAAACTTACCAAATCCCGAACCTCAGGAATCTAAACGAATCCTACCGAGATACGTTACCCGTTCACAACGGATATCATACCCCTAGGGTACGGATATTCAACCCGCACCCTCCCCGGGTAATCTACCCGTTAGTTGCGGGTGTTTAATCCCGCAACTATTTCCCCTAGCACGTCCCTTGTGCTATGCGGGTACCTTCACCCCGCATTCCCATCGGGTTCCCAACCCGATTCCCGTCCTAAACTAATCGAGAATGAAAGACCATTTACCTCGTCGATCACCGATCTTCAATTGCGCAACACCTTGATGATCACCGTTCTTCACTCGGACAGAACCTCGACGCACGCCAAGCGATCTACACGCGCCCGAGACTTGAAGGAACGTCACGACGCAGGGTACCGCACTCGAGGCGCGATTCCGCAACAAAACGGACTGGTTTCTCTCTCTAAAAAGTTCTAGAGAGAGAGAGGTTTGAGCACAAGTGAAGGGGGGTTGCACCCCCTTTTATAGGCTGTCTGGGCTGTCCAGGCGATACGCGCAGCCCACATGCACCATCTGCGCGTATCGCGTAGATGGTGAGTGGCTGCCAGCTGTTTTGCACCCGACAGGTCCTACGCCATACACGGAGGGGACTACCCCTTGATGCGCGGATCGCCTAACCTACATTTTCAGATTCACCTAGCACGTCCCTTGTGCTATGCGGGTACGCTCACTCTGCCCATCAGTTTGAGGATGATATGCCGTGCTCAAATTCAATCTAGTTCCTAGATCTTTTTGCAAACTCGCCCAAAACCTTGACGTGAATCGACTATCTCTGTCGGAGATGATCGAAAGTGGCACGCCATGTCTACTCACAATCTCCTTGATATACAATTTCGCCATCTTCTCTGGTGAGTAGCTCTCGTTATATGGTATGAAATGGGAAGACTTGGTCAATCGATCCACAATCATCCATATGGCATTATGCCCTGCACGAGTTCTTGGGAGCTTCGTGACATAATCCATTGTTATTCTTTCCCACTTCCAAACTGGTAATTCTATCTGTTGTAACAGGCCTGCTGGTTTTTGATGCTCAATCTTAACTTGCAAACAAGTTAAGCACCTTTGCACATACTGTGCAATTGATCTCTTCATATTGGGCCACCAATAATGTTCTTTCAAGCTCTTGAACATCTTATCCGTTCCAGGATGAATCGAGTACTTAGACTTGTGGGTTTCGTCAAGAATCTTATCCTGAATTCCTCCAAACTTTGGAATCCAAATTCTTGACGCAAATCTTAGAATCTCATCCTTTCCTTTTGTCAACAAACCTTCCTTTCCCACCATTCGCTCCTTCCTGATGTTTTCTTCCTTCAAGGCATTTGTCTGAGCTTCAACGATCTGATCCTTCCAATCAATCGTTACAATGATCTGCAAAGCCCTTACTCTAATGGGTTTAACCCTTTCCTTTCGACTCAGGGCGTCTGCTACCACATTGGCCTTGCCAGGGTGGTATTTGATCTCACAATCATAATCGCTAAGCAATTCCATCTATCTACGTTGCCTCATATTTAGCTCCTTCTGATCAAAAAGGTGTTGGAGGCTTTTGTGATCAGAATATATCACGAATTTAGTACCATAAAGATAGTGTCGCCAAGTCTTCAAGGTAAACACTATGGCACTTAATTCCAAATCATGTGTGGTGTAACGTTTCTCATGAACGCTTAATTGTCGTGATGCATAGGCAATGACCTTCTCTCGTTGCATCAGCACGCAACCAAGACCATTAAGTGAGGCATCACAACATACCACAAAATCCTCATTACCTTCGGCTAATGAAAGGATTGGAGCGCTACAAAGCTTCTTCTTCAAGACACTAAAGGCTTCCTCTTGCTCGGGTCCCCATTTAAACTCAGCCTTCTTCCGCGTTAATGCAGTCATCGGTGTAGCAATCTTGGAGAAGTCTTTGATAAATCTTCGGTAGTACCCAGCTAAGCCTAAGAAGCTTCTAATTTCTGTGGGAGTCTTCGGGACTTCCCATTTCATTATGGCCTCTATCTTAGTTGGATCTACCTGAACACCAGCTCCATTTATTACATGCCCGAGAAATTGAACTTCTCTCTTCCAAAAATCACACTTGGAGAACTTAGCGTACAGCTTCTCCTGCCTGAGAGTTTCCAAAACCTTCTTCAAGTGTTCAGCATGATCATTTTGATCTCTCGAATAGACCAAAATATCATCGATAAAGACAATGACAAATTTGTCTAAGTACGGCTTGCAGACTCTGTTCATGAGATCCATGAATGCTGCAGGGGCATTGGTTAGTCCAAAGGACATAACCAAAAACTCATAGTGCCCATAACGGGTTCTAAAAGCCGTCTTGGGAATATCTTCTTCCCGCACCTTTAGCTGATGGTATCCAGACCTAAGATCGATCTTGGAAAAATAACTAGCGCCTTGCAGCTGATCAAACAGATCGTCTATCCTCGGCAATGGATACTTATTCTTGATTGTCAACTTGTTCAGCTCACGGTAGTCGATGCACATCCGCATGGAACCATCCTTCTTCTTTACAAACAACACTGGTGCATCCCAAGGGGATGAACTCGTTCTAATGAAGCCTAAGTCGAGCAACTCCTGGACTTGCTTCATCAGTTCTTGCAATTCGGAAGGCGCCAAACGATAAGGAGCCTTCGCAATCGGCCTTGCTTCAGGTATTAAATCGATTCGAAATTCGATTTGTCGGTTGGGAGGGAGTCCAGGTAAGTCATCAGGAAACACGTCAGGGTAATCACACACGACTGGGATATCCGAAATCTGCTTTTCGGGCTTAGCATCTAAAGCATAGGCTATAAAAGCCTCACAACCTTTCATCAAACATTTACTAGCCTTAATTGCAGATATCATCCGGATATTACCTCCGATACTATCTCCCTTAACCATTAATGTTTCACCATCTGACTTACATACCCTAACCAACTTTTTCTCACAATCAACTTGGGCTCGATTATAAGTTAACCAGTCCATTCCTATGACTACATCATAACCACACAAGTTCATAGGCATAACATCAACTGGAAACTCAACACCATTTAAATTAAGCAAGCAATCCTTATACACTACTTTTATCATATCATTTCCTCCATTTGCGGTTTCTACCTCATATGCAAGATCTAGTACTACAGGTTCTTTTCCTAGGTATTTACCAAAGGAAGTTGACACAAAACTCTTATTTGCACCTGTGTCAAATAAAACCTTAGCATAAACGTTGTTTAGAGAGAACATACCTGCCACAACATCCTCATTAACTTCTTTATCATCACCCTTCTTCTTAACAAACACCCGCCCTTTGGCTGGGTTCTTTCCTCCGTTAATTTTAGGGCAATCATTCTTAAAATGCCCTGTTTCCTGACAATTATAGCACTTAATCGTCGGACACGACCTTGAGAGATGTCCCGATTGTTGACATCTGTAACACTTCCTTTCTTGAGATTCCTCTCCTACCTTCCCTTTACCTTTGCTACCACCTTCTCCCCTTTTGAACTTGAATCTACCGCCAGAACCACTCTTCTTATCCTCCGCCTTCCTCTTCCTTTCTCCTTCATGTGCCTCTTGACTTTGCACCTCATCATAGATGATTGCACTCAGTCCGACTGCTTCATCAAAGGTTGTTGGTCCTTTTGCCTTCACATGTGTTCGGACCTTTGGTGGAAGCCCCTGGATATAACATCTCAACCTTCTGGACTCAGGAGTGACTAAGTGGGGAACCAACAAAGCCATCTCGTTGAATCTCGAGGTGTATTCACGATGTGTCATCGATCCAGCCTCTAGCCGAAGAAACTCCATCTCCATCTTGTCCAACTCATTCTGCGGACAGAACTGTTGGAGCACCAACTCCTTCATGTCATTCCACATCATGCTGTCAATAGCAGCTTGTCCTTTCCTTTGGACTATCGTCTTCCACCAGTGCATAGCTTCTTCCTCGAACGAATGAGCAGCATACTTGACCGCTTGATCATCACGGAACTCACTGATGTTGATCACAACTTCCATCGCAGAAATCCAATTGTACGTCGCTATGGCACCACCTTTTCCATTGAAGGGTTTCGGAGTACAATCCTTAAAACCTTTATACAAGCAACCTTTCTTTAGGATTCTCCCGCCATCGTTTCCACCAGTATCATCACCGCCTCTAGCATCGCCACCACTTCCCGTGCCACCACTACCTCTAGTACCACCACTGCCTCTGGTGCCTTCAGTCCCACCACTACCATCACCGCCTCCACGGTTCCCTTCATTTGATCTCCTCTGCAATGCAGAGTCTAAGATTCTAGGCAACGTGGTTTCCAGTACCTTGGAGACTTGATCAGCAACCGCCGAATTAAACTGGGTTTCCGTCATGATAACTTCCTCTCCGTCATTATCATGATTCTCGATAGTCTCAGCGTTATCAGTTTCTTTATTCGTGTTCTTCCTAGTACTTCTTCTTGTAGGAGGACGTCTACCGCTACCTTTCCTTTTACCAGCCATAACTCTACCTACAAAAGAGAGCAGGGAGTCAGTATTCACATGATGGATCATGATTAAGAACAATATAGTGCTTGTAAACAAATAATGACAGTGGCCAGTTGCAATTATTTATTTACCGCGCTGATCGTGTTCTTAGCCATTCTCCGCCACGTTCATACCAAAACCCGTTTCACTTTTCCAAAAAGGCAACTTCTATACACCTATGCGGGCACTTATCCTATCTTATCTTAGTTTAAGTCTAGATACTAAACTTGTACCTAGTTCGCTTAAACTACGGCTCTGATACCAAGCCTGTCACAACCCCAACGCGGCGGGCGGTCCCAGGTGCCCGGGGGTTATCGCGTGTGACGAATGGATATCAGGAGCAACGCAGCGGAATCAACAAACATACATACAAACAGCTTAAAACTTAAGGTTGTGCATACATTAAACTTCATATATACAATACATTGATTACAAAATGACAATTGTTTGTTTGATACATAACATTAACAAACTAAAGCTAGCAACTATTCTAGGTCCAGAGCGTCTATCTTCTAAGCCCGCAAGCCCTCTACCTGCTCTAGCCTCAACAGTGCTTTCCTGCATCACACGGCACCTAGGATGTGTGACAAAAAGTTTTAAAAGAAAGGGTCAGCTTACGCTGGTGAGTTCATAATAAAACATTTTACAAAACATTTCAAACATTCAACCAAATACTTGTAAAAACCTTGATCAACGAGTTGCCAAGCTCCATTGATCAAAGAGTTACCACTAACTCCATCATTTACAAGCATTTCATAAACATACTAGCATCATCAGATAAATATACACAGACAATACGATAAACCCCTCAACAACTCCGTCAGGCACGTCTGCGCTGGAGTAGAATATATGCATATACCCTTCACCGAGTTTACCGCCCGTCACCCTAAAAACAGAAGTGGTATTGCCCGATATTTACCGTAGAATGCTAGCCAACCGTTCAAAAACAACAGTTTAAGAACACAACCATTCCAAAAGAGTTTATACAAAAACTCACAATCATTTGCAACCAAAACAGGTTTAAGCAACACATCCAGTTTTGTAAAACATACCATCATTTCAAAAGAGTTTAAGTGTATGAACTCACCTCAACAAGATCACAACTAGCTTCGTTCCTTGATCTAATCCAGACAATCAATCCAAATGACTATCTTTGCAATCAACACAGATAGCTATACTGACAATCAACTTCAATAGCTATAATCCACCTATAACGTGATATCACAACGTTATAAATAACGATTCCTAAGACTATGTAAGTCCTAGGGCATAACTAGCGAAGCATACGACTAGGTACGAGTCGTTGCCACCTAAACTTACCAAATCCCGAACCTCAGGAATCTAAACGAATCCTACCGAGATACGTTACCCGTTCACAACGGATATCATACCCCTAGGGTACGGATATTCAACCCGCACCCTCCCCTGGTAATCTACCCGTTAGTTGCGGGTGTTTAATCCCGCAACTATTTCCCCTAGCACGTCCCTTGTGCTATGCGGGTACCTTCACCCCGCATTCCCATCGGGTTCCCAACCCGATTCCCGTCCTAAACTAATCGAGAATGAAAGACCATTTACCTCGTCGATCACCGATCTTCAATTGCGCAACACCTTGATGATCACCGTTCTTCACTCGGACAGAACCTCGACGCACGCCAAGCGATCTACACGCGCCCGAGACTCGAAGGAACGTCACGACGCAGGGTACCGCACTCGAGGCGCGATTCCGCAACAAAACGGACTGGTTTCTCTCTCTAAAAAGTTCTAGAGAGAGAGAGAGGTTTGAGCACAAGTGAAGGGGGGTTGCACCCCCTTTTATAGGCTGTCTAGGCTGTTCCAGGCGATACGCGCAGCCCACATGCACCATCTGCGCGTATCGCGTAGATGGTGAGTGGCTGCCAGCTGTTTTGCACCCGACAGGTCCTACGCGATACGCGCAGGGGACTACCCCTTGATGCGCGGATCGCCTAACCTACATTTTCAGATTCCTCTCGTCGAAACACGTGGAATTCATATATTATGGGCTCCGTAACTCTTCTTCTAAGTCAAGATATGCTCGAAACAAGTTTTCGGGCATTCCTCGGGTGTTTTCGCATTTCCCGCTTCGTTATAACTCCGATTTGAGTTCCGTTTTCGCCCACGTTCTTCATTTTCAGTCCTCTACCACCCCTAGGGTTTATCAATATAGATTAGGACTGTTTATTCAACGTGCTATTTACATGAACACCCGCCCATTATCGACATATACTTTCGTCAAAATTTAGGGTTTTACAATCTCACTGCGATATTTTGATTCATTGCATTGCATATGTCTTTATTTTAATGTGTGTGCTTTGTGTGTGCAGGCATATGGAATCTTTATTGACACATCGACATCCTTGTTAAACTTAAAAATTTCAAGAAATTTCAAGTTTAGGGGGAGAATAAATTGAAAAAAAAAATATCTACAAAAATCCAAAAAGATTTTAGTTTGAATAAGTGTGTTTTGAATGAACAAGATTATGGGGTATGAAAAGCAAAAGTATTGGATGTGTTAAAAACAAACCCAAGGTCTTGCAATATGTTTTTCAGAAATTGCTTCGGGATATAGAAAAATTGGTTGTGCAAAAACATTTTTGAAAAACGAAAAAGAAAAATGAATTTAATTGGAATTAATGTTATTGACTTGTTTAATGTTGTTGATAATTAATATGACAAATTCTTTATAAGGATATCTTGTCTAATTAATGTGTCGAGAATGTTTGCAGGTGCAATAAATGTCGTTGAAAAGTCAACAGACGAGAAAAGTGAAGAAAATCGCTAAAGTGTTGAAGCCGGGCAAAGAATATCATAACACTATTTAGCCGGGTAATGAACACACTGTTCAGCCGGGTAAAGTTGTGAGTTTGATACAAGCCGGGTGATTGAGAAAAAGAAGTGAAGCCGGGTGAAGATATTATGACTACTGTACAGCCGGGCAATGAACATGTCAAATACAGCCGGGTGAAGGTCATAGATATCTGCCGGGTGACAAGTTGTGTCACTATACAGCCGGGTGAAGATATGTTGTCATTATACAGCCGGGTAAAAGAAATCTTATCTTGCCGTGTAAGTGTATAACACTGTGTTGCCGGGTGATATAGAAGACAACTATGTTGTCGTGTGAAGAAGAAAGCATGCCGGGTAATGGTGAAAGAAAAGCAACTGTGTTGCCGTGTGATGAAGAAAGCATGCCGGGTGAAAGAAAAGCAACTGTGTTGCCGGGTGATGAAGAAAGGTTGCCGGATGATGTTTTGAATATTACTATGCTGCCGGGTGATTAATAAAACCAATCAAGTGTAGTTGTTCTTAACCTTTACCCGTCACTACAGTGACTTACCCGTCTCTACAGTGTTTGACCCGTCAAGTGTTTTTACATGTTTTGTGTTGACCCGTCACACTTTCTGACTTGTTTCAAGTACTTGACCCGTCACAACAGTGCATGACCCATCTCAACAATGCTTGACCCGTCAAGGCTTATTGGGCTTTTTAAGCTTGCCCGTCCCATTTTGTTGACCCGGCACCTCATAACAGTGCTTGACCCATCTCAACAGTGCTTGACCCATCTCTTTGTCAGCTTGAAATATTGAGGTTTGACCTAATTTTTAACGATATAAAAACCCGCCTCTTCACACACTTATCATTTTTTCACTCACACATTCAAGCAAACACTCTGTACTTAAATCGTTTGTTATCATATTCAATCGTTTGTTCTGTAACAAGGTTGATCGATTGAATAAGGTATTGATTATATGTTTTGATCTTGATAAACCTGCAAATCGACCGATAAAATGAAAAACGATGATGGACAGTGTTTTTGATCACTGAATCGACACTTTGATTGTGTGTGTTAAAACCAAAATCGAATGTTGTTTTAAGTGTAAAACCTGTCGATCATTAACAATCAAACACTCATTTGCACCAATCCACCTTAAAACCAACCGAATCAATCAAAATTGTCATAACTGTTAAAACCGCCATTGATGAACTTTGAAAGTTATTAAATGTTAACTTCAAACTGATAAAGTATGTGTTGAACATTAACAAATCATTGTTAAAACTAAGATTAACATGTTAAACAACTTCACCTTATAAATATCAAATTTATGCTTAAGTGTTAAACTGTTAAAATTGATAAATGTTGTATAATCATTAAAATTCAAAGTTGTTTTGATCAAAGTGATGAAAATCAGTTTGTTAGATCAATTTAGGGTTAAAATGATTATGTAAATGTTTTTCTTCTTAACTTTTGTTCAAACTCTTATGAAAAATTTGATATGTTTTAATGAAGAATCTAACATATTTGTCTTGTTTGTGTTTGTGTTTGTTTTTGTTTTAACAGATGGAGAATCTAAAGTTTGAGCCTAAGCATAATTTGGTGGCATGTTTGGATGAATCTATCCCTGAAACTGAAGGTTACAGAGATATGATCAGATTCATAAAGAGGACCAAGTATGTGTATGCTATGTGTGCCAAACCGGTCATATATGCAAGGTTGATAAAGAGCTTTTGGAGAACAGCTGAAGTAATCAGAAATGATGATGGTGTTGCTGTTGTGAGAGGGAATATTACAAGAGAGTTGGTGTTAACTGTCTCTGAAGAAGCAATCAGGACAGCTTTAAGGATTGATGAAGATGAAGTGGGAATGAATGATGAATTGACCATGGCTGAGTGTCAATCGTGCTTTGTTAATATGGGACATCCTCCTGCATTTCCAAAGTCACAATTCTATAGAGCCAGATTGGGAAAGAAATGGAAGCTGTTATGCTATGTTGTCCAACAGTGCATGTCTAGGAGGAGTGCAGGTTTTGACAACTTCCCATCTGATATAGCATCTCCAATTGTTGCTATAGCTGAAAACAAACCATTTAACATGTCAAGGTGGATCATGAATGGGTTTGTGTTTAATCTGGTTAAGGGGAAAAGATTTAAGTTTCTCATGTACCCGGGATTCTTACAATTGATGATAAATGTTGCCTATCCTATCATCAGAGAAGAAGGTGTTGTTGGAGGTATATTATATACTGAGGACATGAACGATCTATCTTACAGAAAGATGAGTATCGGGAATGTGCCTAGTGTGGATTTATTTGACTATATGAGAGATATAGCAAATAATGTAGAAGATGTTGAGATTGTCTATCATCATATTTCACACGGAGAGATTGTAAATCCATAGGACCTGATTGATGAGGTGCCTGACAATTTATTGGATGATGATGAGTATAATGCTCGTCATGCAGAAGATGAAGAGAATGGATCTGAGGATGATGAAAATGATGATGGTGATAGTGATGATGAAGATAGTGATGATAGTGACAATGATGAAGATAGTGATAGTGAAAGTGGAGATGATGGTGATGGTAATGATGGTGCTGAATCTGATTCAGAGGAGGCAGAGATTAGTGAAGCAGCTGAGCCAATGGAATTGGAGATAGAAAATATTGAAGTCATTGAACAAACTGTGATAGAAGAACCTGTTGAGGTTACGGGTGTTGAAAAGGAGGTGGTTGTTGAAGTTGCAAAGCCAATCACAAAACAGTATGTTAGATCTTGAAGATCTAAATCTGTTGTGGAGAAAGTGTTGAGTGAGCCTTAACAGATAGATGTAGTTCAGATTGCTCAGGAAGTAATGGCTGAAGCTGAAACTATTGCATAGATAGTTGATGAAGCTGATGCTGGCGTTACTGATCCTATCCTTGTTGATATACCCACCACATCATCCCCTGTTGCAGAAAACATTGAACAAGTTTTGGAGTCTTCGCCAAAAGTTGTTTCAAATGTTGTTGAGAATGAAGATAAGAAAAAGATTGTTGAATTGGAAGAAATGGTGGCAAAACTGTTAGAGGCAAATGAACTGTTGAAAGCTTCAAATGATCGGAAAAAGAAAAGACTTGAACAGTTTTGGGATACTCACAATCAGAACCTGAAAACTTTCAAAGAATTGGATGCTGATCATGTTAAGCTGGCTGCTGAGCATGCAAAATTGAAGGGTGATTATGAAAGTTTGAAGGAGGAACATGAAAACTTGAAGTTTGATTATACCGAGTTGAAGGCTGAATGCAATACTCTTGAGGATGAAAAAGAGATGTTGGAGAAATGGCTAGAAGAAACACGATCAAAGAAGTCTGGATCAACATCTGATAAAGATTTTTCAGATGAAGTGGTTGAAATGACTGAAGCGACTCAAGTACCAAAAGTTTATCTGACTATAGCACGAGGCACTACAAATGTTGGCATAAGGGTGGAATCTCCAATTATCATTCCCGATGAAGCTGTTGCTGAAACTGTCAATACTGACAAAGCTGAGGGAAAAAGGAAGGTAGATGCAGTTCCAGAAATCACTGGTGATGAAGGTTGCAGTAAAAAGGCGAGGTTGGAAGAAACAGTGCAGGTTGAGCCGATTCAATCAGTAGCTGTAGTTGAAACTGAAGTGATTAAGCTGACTAAGGCAGATGAAACTGTAACTGAAGCTGAAATAGCTAAACCAGTTCAGATTGAGCCGATTCAATCTGAAGCTGTTGTTGTTGAAGAAATGCCTGAAACTGCTGAAATTGGTGAGAATGTGCCTGAAGATGTTCCAGAAGATGTAAGTCAGTTTGAGCCGGTTCAAACTGACAATGCACCTATGATCGAGGCATTAGATGATTTGGACGATATAGATTTTACTGAGTCTGAACCAGAAGCTGAGCCAGAAACTAATGTTGATCAAGAGATTCCAGATGAATTAGATCAAAGATTTGCTTACCTTGAGAAGATGAAGTATAATGCTGTGTTTCTGAATGGGCTGACAGTAAGTCAAATCAATGAAGAATATGAAAAGTGTTTAATTGCTCAAGACAAAGCTGCTGTTGATGAAAAAGAGTTTGTCATTGAAATGGGTGAATGGACACCGCTTCAAGAAAGTTTGAACATAGAAGACTTGCCTCCAACTGAATTGTATCACCAAAATCCGGAAGAGATGTCTAGTAGGAACATGCGAGATTGGTTGAGCTCAAGGAATTATCCGTATAAGACTCTGAAGAGATTGAAATCTGAGTCGTTGAGGACAATTGTTGTTAGTTTTATGAAGACGGAGAAAATGTACAATCGTTTGTTTTATTTGGACTACAACAATCCTCAATATTTCGAGCTGACAAAGAGATACAAAGTTCTCGGACCGAAGGAGATACCGGTGATGGCGTTACCTGAGAATGCACATAAGAAAAGACATGAATTGATGGATATGTTCCCAAGTGAAGCTAAGTCATATAACATACCTATGGACATACGTGAATCATGGCACAAATCAGCCACAGCAGGTGACGTTGTGAGGTCACTCCTGAGCAAGGGTCAGTCTATTGCTGAACTGCTTGATTCAATGATTGTACCAGAAAAGAACAAGAAGGTAAAAATTATTGCACGGAAATACGATGAGGTGTTTGATGCATTCATGATAAAAAGAGTTAATGGTTTATATGACGTATACCATTATTACTCTGGCATTTTCAAATTGGAAGTTCAAGATTTGAAAGAGCTGCACAAACTTAGGCTGATAAATCACACGCATGCTGAGCGTGGTGATAAATGTGCAATGCTGTTAGATGCCGGGATAGCCAGACCACCGAAATATCTTGACTTCAGAGGTCAACAAGAAGACAGTGCATATGTTCGGGCAAAGAAACAAAGAAAGGAAAAGAAGTTGGTGGTCAGTGAGGACATGTATTTAGAAGAATTTTCTGATGAGTATTTTGATAAAGTAACCAATCCTGGACTGAAAGTGATTGATGGATCTCAAATGACGAAGCCAATACTTAGAGTTTTCTACAATCAAGAAACTTTTGAGTTGAAGCTTGTTCGAAATTTGGACGATTGGGATAAAGATATGATTACTTTATTCAGTACCTTTGAGCTGAAACTGCTGCATCCATCCTATATCGATTTTCTGAGAAGTTGCAGAATGGAGAAATGCAAAGATAAACTGGCTGAAGCTGATAGAAAATTATTTGTGGTGATGATAGAGGTGATAGCTGCTGCATCTGAGAAGATTCGAGTGAGGAAGGCATTGCTAAATTCTAATCTTGTGACGGTTGATATTCCGGAGATAGAATTTATGAGGATTAGTGCGAAGGGTACTTTGGAGGTGCAAGTCAAGGGGAAGGAGATGCCTTATGAGTTTTATGCTAACATTGACTTTGCAGGTTTAAATCTGGATTCTCTGAGACGCATGAATGCCTGCCCAATTCTCACTAACGAGTCCAAACCGAGACAAGCCAAGATTGCAGAAAAGTTCAAGTCTTGTATAGAAGAAGCACTGAAGGAACAAAAAGAATTTAAAGGAAAAGAGTTGCTGGATATCAAAGAGGAACCAGAAGATTGGTAGAAAGAGATGGATGCTGAACAAGATGAAAAAGATTTGAAGATTTTGCTGAAGATTCAAAGATAAATCTTAGGGGGAGTACTGTTAGGGCTATTTCCTAGTTAAGATTTACTTTGTATTTGTTTATATGTTTATGTATAGTTTAGGGTCTATTTTGTTATATTCCTTAAACTTGTAATTGTTGCTTTAAAGCATGTAGTGAGAGAGTGTGAGGAGTGAGGCTAGATCACATTTTCACGTAAGAGAGAGAACTCAGTGTGTGTGATTTATTTTCTCCTGCACTTGTATTACAAATCTGCTTTGATCATCAATATACGAAGAGAATTATTAGTATGAATTGTGTTAATGATTAAACTGTGTTTGTGTATGTTTCATTCTGATCATTGAGCGATATTAACGATCCAATTGAACCTATCATATGACTCCTTATAAATTGTAACAACACCTTACAATACCGTATGTAAACTTAAAACTCCATAATAAACCTAATGAATTCATCCGAGTCCTTTGCACGTCGTACGAACACTCATGACTTGTAAAGACTCTGTATGCGACATTAGCAACTTGAAAGGCATATTAGAATAATGTAGGACGCGTTACAACTTCTATGAACACCTTACATCATCGTACGAAACATTAAAACTTCATAGTAAACCTAATGAATTCATCCAAGTCATTTGAACATCGTACGACAACTTAGAATATCTTACGACTCTGTATATTACATTAGCACCTTGAAAAGCATGTTAGTATAATGTACGGCGCCTTACAACTCCTAACAACACATTACATCACCATACGTAATATTAAAACTCCATAATAAACCGAATGTGTCGCGAGTCTGTTTATAGTCGCGACTGTTGTCATAGTCAACAAGGTTGAAACTTCCAGGAAAAAACTTCGAATTGGGAGGGCGATCCTCCCGGTGAACTGACCGTACCCCAAACCGACACAGGTGAACAAGTAGAGTATACTAGGGCGCTTGAGAGAACCATGTCGAAGGAACTCGGCAAAATGACCCCGTAACTTCGGCAGAAGGGGTGCTCTCCTATCTTTTGATTAGGAAAGCGGCACATACCAGGGGGTAGCGTGTGTTCGTCCGAGTCCATTGAACATCGTACGACAACTTAGGACTTGTTACGACTCTGAATGAGACATTAGCAACTTGAAAAGCAATTTAAAATAATGTAGGACGCATTAAACTCAAAAGAACACCTTACATCCCAGTCGGAACATTAAATATCCATAATTTTTTTTTTTTTAAATAAGAAGAAAATATATTAAACATCAAAGAATTTACAACAAAGTGGCAGGTAAACGGGCAACAAGTTGTGCCGCCACCCCCTTTTGAACAAACCTTATGAATTCGTTTGAGTCCTTTGAACATCGTACCGCAACTTAAAACATATTACACTATGTATACCATATTAGAACCTTGAAAAGCACTTTATTGTAATGTAGGACTCCTTACAAATCGTAACAACACCTTACAATACCGTATGTAAACTTAAAACTCCATAATAAACCTAATGAATTAATCCGAGTCCTTTGCACGTCGTACAAACACTCAGGACTTGTTAAGACTCTGTATGCGACATTAGCAACTTGAAAGGCATATTAGAATAATGTAGGACGCGTTTCAACTTCTATGAACACCTTACATCATCGTACGAAACATTATAACTCCATAGTAAACCTGACGAATTCATCCGAGTTATTTGAACATCGTACGGAAACTTAGAATATCTTACGAATCTGTATTTCACATTAGCACCTTGAAAAGCATTTTAGTATAATGTACGACGCCTTACAACTCCTAACCACACATTACATCACCGTACGCAATATTAAAGCTCCATAATAAACCTAATGAATTCGTCCGTGTCCATAGAACATCCTACGACAACTTAGGACTTGTTACAACTCTGAATAAGACATTAGCAACTTGAAAAGCAATTTAAAATAATGTAGGACGCAATACAACTCCAAAGAACACCTTACATCCCCGTCCGAAACATTAAATCTCCATAACAAACCTTATGAATTCGTTCGAGTCCTTTGAACATCGTACCGCAACTTAAAGCATATTACACTCTGTATATACCATATTAGAACCTTGAAATGCACTCTATTATAATGTAAGACTCCTTCCAAATCGTAACAACTCCTTACAATACCGTATGTAAACTTAAAAGTCCATAATAAACCTAATGAAATTCATCCTAGTCCTTTGAACATCGTACGAACACTCAGGACTTGTTAAGACTCAGTATGCGACATTAGCAACATGAAAGGCAATTTAGAATAATGTACGACGCGTTACAACTTCTATGAACACCTTACATCATCGTACGAAACATTAAAACTTCATAGTAAACCTAATGAATTCCTCCGAGTCATTTGAACATCGTACGGCAACTTAGAATATCTTACGACTCTGTATTTCACATTCGCACCTTGAAAAGCATGTTAGTATAATGTATGACGCCTTACAACTCCTAACAACACATTACAGCACCGTACGTAATATTAAAACTCCATAATAAACCTAATGTATTCAACCGAGTCCATTGAACATCGTACGACAACTTAGGACTTGTTACGACTCTGAATGAGACGTTAGCAACTTGAAAAGCAATTTAGAATATTGTAGGACGCATTACAACTCCAAAGAACAGCTTACATCCCCGTCCGAAACATTAAATCTCCATAACAAACCTTATGAATTCGTTCGAGTCCTTTGAACATCGTACCGCAACTTAAAACATATTACACTATGTATACCATATTAGAACCTTGAAAAGCACTTTATTATAACGTAGGACTCTTTACAAATCGTAACAACACCTTACAATACCGTATGTAAACTTAAAACTCCATAATAAAGCTAATGAATTCATCCGAGTCCTTTGCTCATCGTACGAACACTCAGGACTTGTTAAGACTCTGTATGCGACATTAGCAACTTGAAAGGCAATTTAGAATAATGTAGGACGCGTTACAACTTTTATGAACACCTTACATCATCGTACGAAACATTATAACTACATAGTAAACTTAATGAATTCATCCGAGTCATTTGAACATCGTACGGCAACTTAAAATATCTTACGACTCTGTATTTCACATTCGCACCTTGAAAAGCATGTTAGTATAATGTATGACGCCTTACAACTCCTAACAACACATTACATCACCGTACGTAATATTAAAACTCCATAATAAACCTAATGTATTCGACCGAGTCCATTGAACATCGTACGACAACTTAGGACTTGTTACGACACTGAATGAGACGTTAGCAACTTGAAAAGCAATTTAGAATATTGTAGGACGCATTACAACTTTTATGAACACCTTACATCATCGTACGAAACATTATAACTCCATAGTAAACCTAATGAATTCATCCGAGTTATTTGAACATCGTACGGAAACTTAGAATATCTTACGAATCTGTATTTCACATTAGCACCTTGAAAAGCATTTTAGTATAATGTACGACGCCTTACAACTCCTAACAACACATTACATCACCGTACGTAATATTAAAACTCCATAATAAACCTAATGAATTCGTCCGAGTCCATTGAACATCCTACGGCAACTTAGTGCTTGTTACGACTCTGAATGAGACATTAGCAACTTGAAAAGCAATTTAAAATAATGTAGGACGCATTACAACTCCAAAGAACACCTTACATCCCCGTCCGAAACATTAAATCTCCATAACAAACCTTATGAATTCGTTCGAGTCCTTTGAACATCGTACCGCAACTTAAAACATATTACACTCTGTATACCATATTAGAACCTTGAAAAGCACTTTATTTTAATGTAGGACTCCTTCCAAATCGTAACAACACCTTACAATACCGTATGTAAACTTAAAAGTCCATAATAAACCTAAAGAATTCATCCGAGTCCTTTGAACATCGTACGAACACTCAGGACTTGTTAAGACTCTGTATGCAACATTAGCAACATGAAATGCAATTTAGAATAATGTAGGACGCGTTACAACTTCTATGAACACCTTACATCATCGTACGAAACATTAAAACTTCATAGTAAACCTAATGAATTCATCCGAGTCATTTGAACATCGTACGACAACTTAGAATATCTTACGACTCTGTATTTCACATTCGCACCTTGAAAAGCATGTTAGTATAATGTAGGACTCCTTCCAAATCGTAACAACACGTTACAATACCGTATGTAAACTTAAAAGTCCATAATAAACCTAATGAATTTGTTGGTCCATAATGATCGTGATTTCAGTGCTTTGTTGACTTGTTTAACACCAATATGTCAAATACTTGAAGAACAAAGTGAATAAAGTCCAAATAACCCAATATCAAGATCTAACACATAATCGAGGTTAATAAGCTACAATGATGAAAGATATAAGCTCCTAGCACCTCAATTGAACGATTACACAACACAAAATGGTAAGAATTCGTCTGAGTAAAAGATGTGCAAAAGTTGTATAAAGTTGTAGATAAGGTTACAATATATAGTGATGTTAGGTTCGCTGATAGATTCGCTCTAGCGAATCTATCCAGCGAACCAACACAGGTTCGCTGGGCACATAGGTTCGCCCAGACGATACCTAAACCAAAAGACATGTTGGCCTGCGGGCGAATCTATAGATTCGCCCGTAGGTTCGCTAGAACTAATACAATTACAATACAAACAATTACATACAAAAGTAGCACCGACAAGCCGGTGGGTCCAACCTATACATAGTAGACTATCAATACTCCCCCTAGGTTGGACCTCACCTGGGGAAGTCTTCAGATTAGCTCCTGTCTTGTTGGCTTCAAAGTTGTTCAATAAAAGCTCCTGCCCGTTCTTTGATCCCGGCCTTTGGATTTGTATAGTCTTCAATTCCGGCCTCATCTTCACTCAGATTTAACATAGAATCCACAAACTCTGTTTCTGCGACCTCTGTATCAGGCTCAGGATGAACTGTCGTTTCCGCCTGAATATCAGCTGTTGGCTCCTCGCTTTCAACTTCCAAGTCTACAACTTCAACAGGTTTCTCAAACCTCTGCTCAATTGATCGATCTAGCTGTCGAGTTAGATCGTCCATTTCCAGTTGCAGATCATCTGACCTTCTCAACCTCTCATTCACTGCCTTCAGTTCTGCACGAATCCCTCGGGCTTTGTTAGCAACCTTCACAAACAGGTTTGCTTCAGCAACAGTGTCATCACCAGCCCCGTGCTTAATTCTGTGCTCACATAGCACCTTCAAGTCCTCATCACTGAAGGAGAAGACCTCCATCGGATCAAACAATCGAATTTCTGGACGGTCATCTCCACTTAGTCTAATAATGGCCTCCCCAGTGCTATTATCATAGAACCACTTGTTGAAATCCTGCAATCTGGGTGGTTGAGTATCTGGGACCCTCACCCTTGTCATCACTTTTGGAGCATCTATTTTCAAAACGATCTTGCCCTTCCATGACACCCAATGTTTATCCTTCTTCTGTCGCATCCTCCTCGGTTTTTGGTAACCAAACTCTACGAAATCAGACTTAGCAGCTTCCCTGATCGCAGCCTCAAATGCGCACGCCCTGCCGCTATCCTCCTTCCCTAAAAGCGGCAGTTCTGCCAGTCTCCTCAAGTCCCATCGAGGAAAGGTGGCAAAGTGCTTTCGGTTCTTCACGTATGTAATGTCGCCACCCCTCCTTTTAATCATGTAAGCATCCACCAAACAGTTATATTTCCATGCTATAATCTGTCTGTCTTGCTGTTTGGTGGTGGGTTCGTCTAGATTTTGGAATATCGGTACCTCGGGCACCACAGCTTCCTCTTTCCTGAACCACTCGGATTTGTCTAACTCAGCGTGTTCAAACTGGTAGCTCATCCCTTTTTCTTCAACTTTATATGCCTCAGGCTCATCCTCAATGTCCTCCTCACTTTCAGCATCGAAATCAGAGTCAGGTTCATCCACCAAAGTATAATCAACCCCAGATCCACCTACCACTTCCTCTCCTTCAAATACGTCCATGTCAATCCCCATATCCTCATCGAACTCTTCAACCACGGCTTTTCCCTTACTCTTGTCACCAAAGTCAACATCCATTAACGGATATCTTGTAATATCCGTTAAGGAGTTCAGTTCCGCTTCAGACATCGCCGGTTCAGTCCCAGCATTCACCTTCAATTCGTTTAACTCTTTGAAGACCCTCACCAAAAGGCACTGCTGATCTTTCATCATTCGGCCCATCTCATATATCACAGTAGATTTTTCAGCATCCTGTTTCTCCAGTTCTTCATGTTTACCTGTCAGCTCAGCCAGATCAGCCTTTAACTTCTCAACCTCATCCTTCAACACATTCCCAGACCCAGTATATGTACCCCCGACATCATGCTTAGCCTTCTTTGATCCCTCAGCATGTGTATCAGCCCTTTTCTTTGTCCTCAGTTCTCTGCCAGCATCAATCTCGGCCTGGATCTCATCCACCTCTCTATCAAATGAATAATCTTTATCCTTCGCATAAGCCTTTCTCTTTCGGATCTTCTTCTCAACCTCCTCAATGTTTTCACCGCCCCGTTTCTTTTCTGACTCAATCAACCTTTGTATATAAACCCACCTATCCGCCGGATACATATTCTCCCACAAGTACGTAATCCTTCCCACACATTCCGGCCTTACTGATTTACAGTCCTTGAAGATTCGTGAATGCATATCCCATACCTTCAGCTCAGCACCAATAACCGGTAGACCCGGCAACTTGTCATTCAGTACCATTTGAATGAATCTTGGATACATTAACCACTTGGCTCCTTTTGAGGCATGGATGTTCTCGAGCATGTAGTTAAATATCAGCTTTGCCAGATTTGCTTTCTGCCCTCGGCAGAACAGCACCATGGCTCGAGCCCAATCCAGGTTCAGACCGTCAGTACCCCCTTTTCTGTGATCCAGGCACATAATAAATACATGGGCGATGTACCTCCACTCCTGGATCAGGTAGGACTTGACAAACTCCATCTTCTTTTCGCCGGGCATTGGCCCCTCATACCCGGCAGTCCGAAGTGCCCCATAAACTTCTTCAGCAGTCATACCAACCTCATCACCGACATCTTCTTCTAATCTTAGTATCCTAGCCAAATCAGCTTCAGTAAATGCTAAGTCGTGGCCACTGACATTGGCACATATTCGTGACGGCTGTACCGACACATTCATGACCGCAGTTCGCCAGAAATCCCGAACGTGCGTCTCGTATATGGTGGGTGAGTGAGAGATGGCATGATAAATGTGTGACGACTTCAGCCATATGATAGCGTCTCTATAGCTGCTGGCCTTTTCGAAGTTTTCATCGAGTAAAGCACACATATTGTGCTTCTTCTCGAAGAATAAAGTCGACATTTTGCCTGAAAAATAAACGGAGATTGATCAGAAATAAAGATTTCAAAATCAGAAAATAGATTCGCTGGAAATTAGGTTCGCTGGTATAGCGAACCTGAGATTTTGGCACAAGAACCTATAGATTCGCTGACAACAATGAAAAATCAGTCATTGTTGTCGAGCGAATGTATAGGTTCGCTAGAAACAGTCGGGCGAATCTATGTTGTTGCGCGGGCAGCATAACGACATAGATTCGCTCGAAGACTTGAACTTTCGTTCAGATTCGCCAGACGAACACTTAGGTTCGCTGGAAACCCTAGCTTTTGAAAAACGGCCGAAATCACATACAGTTCATCATTTTCAGTCATTAAAGGCAACAAACAGGTAGACAAAACATTAAACAGGGCAATTATGATGAAAAACCCTAGTAACTAACAACAAAACAGTTGTTCAATCAACACTTATGCACAGATCGACAGTTAAAAACATGATAACGGTTCGATTTAGGGTTTAGATAGAGATTAGAGTGTAATCGATTACATACCGGACTATAACGTGATGTTTAATTTGTGAAAAAGACCGGAAATAGCGAGAATCGAACGTTGGTGTTAGGTTTTTGAAAAGTTGTGCTACAGTGCAATAACATGAGATAATACGCTGACACAGTATATATATACACCCATAGATTCGCTGGCAGACAGACCAGCGAACCTTAGGTTCGCCAGAAGACCAAAAGACAAAGTTTCTGACTGGTTCGCTAGCAGGTTCGCTGACACATAAACAAGGCTGTTTCATGTCAGCGAAACAAAGAGAGACCGAGCGAACCTTAGAGACCGAGCGAATCTGTAGGTTCGACATAGATTCGCTAGACAGAAAAAGAAAAAAAATATTTTTGGATTTTCTTAAAATTTTAAAATCTTTGTAAATCCGTGAAAACGTCCCACGATATCAACGCCCCAAAAATAAACATATATACATATAATCCTAAAAATTAAAATTTAAAATTTAAAATTAAAATAAAATAAAATAAGTATAACAGGAGACGGTTTTAAACGCTAGAAAGGATATTTATTTTTCATGATGTTTTGAGTAGAATCCGGAGAATCATCGATTGGCGGGATTGCAGATATGTTTGTCCATTTAAACCCATGCCTTAGTCCTTTCAACAAGAGATCAGCAGCTTCTTTTATCATGTTTTGGGTTTGATTGAAGAAACTCAGACAACTCGGTCCCCACAAACGTCTAGGTAAAAAGAACAAGTTCTGTCATCAGGGTATATCTGAGCAATACGATTTACTTTGCTTGAGTTTCATAGAACAACTTTTGAATGTTGTCTTTTGACACATGTGCAATTTTGCATCTTTTCTTTTGTGAGTGAAGCTTTGTCAGCAATTGATTCATTTTGAATACAATGCGACTTATTATTTGGGAAACTCAAATAGTCTAGAGCTCCAGGTCTATACTGACGTATAACAGAGGAGATAAACATTTGAGCATGCTCGGTGAATCTTCAGGTCAATACTTCCGTATAGCAGAGAAGATCCACCAACTCCAGGTCAATACTTTCGTATAGCAGAGGAGTTAAGCACTTGACTCAAAACGTTCTGAGGAGTTAACGAGTAACTCACTCAGAGGCTTTTCCGAAGAGCATCCCTAGCAGCTTTTTATTTTTATTTGTTTTGCATACTAGAAACTCGATTCGGGGATAGGGTGAGGGTGATTTGGGATTTTTTAGGGAAATCAAGACAAAGATTTGACACTCTCAACCCATTTTTGACAGAACCATTATCTTTGTGCAATCCAATCACGTCAAGGAGATAATCCTTGCTGTCGAGATCTTGAGCGTTATGTTTGGCTGCATAATCACTAGTTTACTTCGTTTTCGGGCTGAGCCTATCTGACATATCCCAAACGCAATGCTTCTGACCTCCTTCAACGACTTTTCAACATCAATCAAAACGGAGATCCTGAAATAGCAAAATTTGAAAAACTATAAATAGTTTATCTTTTATATCTCCCCCAAAATTTCTATATAATAGCCGTCTAATTAAGAAATTTTTGTTTTTCAGATTTTCTAAATATATATATATACAGAATTTAAAAGAAAAAGAAAAGAAGATGAAATAAAATAAAGAAACGGAGCAAAGAATCGAGTGACCCACGGATTTTTCAAAGAAGATAAAGACCCGATTATTTACGAAGAACAGATTATTTACATATTTACAAAAGGATTCTCACAGAAAAAGGTTTTCAAAAAGATATAAGTCCAAGCATGGAGATCAATTCATAAAAACGTGGTTTGTCAAAGGTTTTCGTGAAAAGATCCGCTTTTTGCTTTCTAGTTTCGATAGGAATAATATCAATAAACCCCTTTTCCTGTGCATCCCTGATAGCATGAATTCTCGTTTCAATGTGCTTGGTTCGTGTGTGATGAATAGGATTCTTGGCGATTCCAACTGCAGCTTCATTGTCACAAAAGAGTGGCGTGTGAAGAAAGTTGATGCCATAATCCATCATCTGATGTTGAATCCACAGCACTTGGCAACAGCAACTTGACGCAGCTATGTATTCTGCTTCTCCTGTGGACAGGGAGACGGTTGTTTGCTTCTTGCTTTGCCATGAAACAAGACATTCTCCAAGGTATTGACATCCACCGGTGACCGATTTCCTGTTAATCCTGCAACCAGCATGATCACTATCAGAAAACGCATGTAAATCAAAGTTCCCACCTTTTGGGTACCAAAGTCCCAAACGAGAGGAACCCTTAAGGTAACGGAAAATTCGTTTGACAGCTTTTTCGTGTGATTCTTTTGGATTTGCTTGGAAACGAGCACAGTAACACACGGCAAATGTGATATCCGGACGACTTGCAGTCAGATACATGAGAGATCCGATCATCGAACGATACCGATGAGCATCCACAGGATTCCCATTATCATCGGAAGTAAGGCATGTTTGAGCAGTAAAAGGAATCAATTCAGGAGAAGAGTCATCCATGCCAAACTTCGTGAGGATTTCTTTGATATATTTCTCTTGGTGGATTAGAATCCCATCAGGCTTTTGCTCCACTTGCAGCCCCAAGAAGAAACACATCTCCCCCATTATGGTCATCTCAAAACGATCCATCATCACCTTCTCAAATTCTCTACACAACCCTTCATTAGTCGAACCAAAAATGATATCATCAACATACACCTGAACGATCAGCAACTCGCCATCCACCTCCTTCTTAAATAATGTCATATCTATAGCCCCACGTGAGAAACCCTTACTGAGGAGATACTGTGTCAGAGTTTCATACCAGATCCTTGGAGCTTGATGTAACCCATACAACGATTTGTCAAGCTTGTAAACCTTTGACGGGAAATCAGGATCCTCGAAGCCTGGTGGTTGACACACGTAGATCTCCTCATCGATGTCTCCGTATAGAAATGCACATTTCACATCCATCTGATAAACCTTAAAGTTTTTGTTTGCTGCATGTGCAAGAAAGATTCTGATGGCTTCCAGGCGAGCGACTGGAGCAAAAACTTCGGTATAGTCAATTCCTTCCTCCTGAGCAAATCCCTGAACAACCAGTCTCGCTTTATTTCTAATTACCACACCACGATCATCTGGCTTGTTCCGAAAAACCCATTTAGTGCCAATTGGACACTTGTTAGGAGGAAGATCAACCAGTTCCCAAACTTTGAGCTTCCTGAATTGCTGCAGTTCCATCTGCATGGCATCCACCCAACTCGGATCTTCAAGTGCCTGTTTGTAATTCTTTGGAACGACTTGTGACAGAAAGGCAGCATAAAGACATTCATTTATCAAGCCGCTCTGACTCCGGGTTCGCACACCATCGGTAATAGATCCAATGATATAATCGTGAGGGTGGTTTTTCAGGGTTTTGAAGTCAGTGTTGAGTAGTAAGGGATTTTGGTCGGTTGTGGGTGGTTGATTTGATGGTTGTGGAGGTGTAGGTGTAGGTGATGGAATGGTGTTGGATGTGGATGGAATATCTGTTGTGGAAGTTTGAACAGTTTGAGGTGATGGAATATTAGGTGGAGGTGATGGGATGTCAAATGATGTGGGTGGTAGTTGTGTAGCTGATGTGGAAGGTTGTGATTGTGATGGTGTAGGTGTATGATTGAAAATAGAAACCGATGTGTGTGGAATGATGTCGTCATCGTCAGAGTCAGGAAGATTAAATGATTTGAAAATGGTGGTGGCATCATAAAACCAAGCTGGTTCACTACCGATACTGGTAGTGTTAGATTCTTGCCAATCGACATAGTAGGACTCTTGCACAATCCGCGTACGTTTGTTGTAAACACGATACGCCTTTTGTGTGGTTGAGTATCCCACAAAGAAGCATTCATCAGAGACAGCCCCAAACTTCGTCTTCTGATCTTGAGTATTCAGTAGAGTGCAAGAACATCCAAAGGGGCGTAGAAAGTCAATCAGCGGCTTAATCCCTCGAAACAGTTGGTATGAAGTCTTCATCTTTTCTTTGACTATCAGCACCCTGTTAAGAACATAAGCTGCACAATTAACCGCTTCAGCCCAGAAAATAATTGGAAGTTTTGACTCGATCAGCATAGTTCTAGCGGCCTCCACAAGGGTTCGGTTCTTTCTTTCAGCAACACCATTTTGTTGTGGTGTTCGAGCAGCGCTAAACTGTCTGAGAATACCCCTTTGTTCACAGAAGGAGTTGAAGATGTGGTTTCTGAATTCAGTTCCGTTATCGCTTCTGATGGCTTGAACCTTCTTCTTTCCAAGAACCTCTATTAGAGGTATCAGCTTCATCAATTCTTCAGCGGTCTCACTCTTGTTCGCCATGAATCTTACCCAGGTGTACCTAGAGTAATCATCTGTGACAACCAAGCAATAAGACTTTTTAGCAATTGATTTGACACTTATTGGTCCGAATAAATCAGTATGTAACAATTCAAGGGGTTCTGAGATAGTGTTTGTAATTTTGAGTTTATGTGGCTTTTTGTGCTGTTTTCCTCTAGCACAAGCCATGCATTTCTCGACCACAGAAAAATCTTTTTGTGGTAAACCCCTGACCAAATTGTTCTTAACCAATTTATTCAGAATTTTAAAATTGATGTGTCCTAAACGTTTATGCCACAAAAATGATTCAAAGGATGATGCTTTAGACAGGAGACATGTCACGGTGGAATTTGATTCCTTTGAACCCATATTCAACATATAGGTGTCATTTCGTCTCGGAGCACGCATGATCACCATATTTTCTGGAATAGTAAACTCTGGCTTCAAGAACAGGCATTCATTTTGAAGGAACAGCACAGGAATATTCTTATCACAGATTTGTGATACACTCAGAAGGTTGAACGCCAGTTCAGGAACATAGTTGACATCTTCCAAAGTAAGTGAGCCATTTGAGACTTCTCCTTGACCTATCATCTTCCCGCCTTTCTTATCTCCCGCAAAAGCAACATAGCCTCCATTTATGATCCTATAGTTAGTAAGAAGATCCTTCAATCCAGTCATATGTCTGGAACATCCGCTGTCAATATGCCAATGACTATTTACAACGGCATTTGAATGTTCCAGTTTTTCGGCGGCCAGAGCACGATCACATTGACAGTAGGGAGTGCTTCTTTTGAATTCATCGACTGCATCTATCCTTGCCTTCTCAATCACTTCTTCCAGGCTGACCTTTGACTCTTCCTCATGCTTCACTTCATTAACAGTAGCTTCACAAACTAACCCGGAATGATTCAGATGTCCTTGAGCAATAACATCTGATTGAACTTTATCAGCATTCTCCACCTTCTCCTCCTCTTCTTTACCATAAAACTCTTTGAATGGATCAAAGAGATTTATGTCATTGTCATCAAACTCAGCAATTTCAGCAACAAGGGCATGGTTAATCTCCTCCTTGGTTTCTTCGATTTCTGCACTCCAGTCAAAGTTGGTGAGCAGTGCAGTTTCATTCTTTGACTTAGCTTCTTCAACCTTTTCTTGAATTGGAGCAGGTCTTGGAGTTGCAGAGTTAACTGGCTCAGTAACGATTGGTAATGGGCATTCTCTCTTGAAGTGGCCCAGTTGCTTGCAGTTATAGCATCGTAACTTACCCTTGTCATATCCCAACTTAGCATTCTGTCCTTGATTTCCAAAGTTTCTTCTACCAGTCCTTTCCATGAATCGTCTGGCACGAAGAGTGAGCATAGCCATCTGCCATTGAATATCTGTTTCCTCCAGATCATCAGGATCCACCTGATACATGTCTTCCACTGTCATACCCTTCCCTTTTAACTCACCTGCAACAAGAGCTTCGTAACTGTGAACAAACATTCCAAATAATGCCATAGTGTCTGACGGAATCTGTGTGGTGACAGATGCATTTGAGCTTGAACCAGCGTTTGAAGATGCACCAGCAGACTTAGCAGATACATGACCTGAAGATCCTCTAGATGCTGCACTGTAAACATAAGAGTTTGCAGCGGATGAGATAAGTGCAGCATTTTGAGACGGAATGTTTGGAACCATCATTGATTGATTGTACTCTCTTCTTTTCACGTCAAGGTCAAAAGACTTCAGCTTGTTGATGACGTCCATCAATTTGTAATCAGGAAAATTCCTTTCTTGTTTCAGTAGCTTGATTTGAAGGCTCCATTGTGGTGGAAGTGAATCTAACAATTTTGCTACTTGTTCGTGATTGCCCAGCTTTTCATCATATTTCTTCAGATTGCTTGACACAGATAGGAATCGATTTGTGATATCAGTCAAGTTTTCTTGTGAATATCCCACAAAAGAGTTGAATTCCTTTTCAGCCTGAGCTTTTCTATCCAGTTTCAGATCTTCATTGCCATCATAAAATTCACACAATGCATCATACAGACTCTTTGCAGTTGTGTGTTCTGCAAACCGGTTAAAGATGTCCTGATGTAAGCAAAGTATCAGTGCCCCTAATGCCTTCTTGTCACGATCCAGTAGCTTGATATCAGTTTCAGTAAAAGTAGTTGGATCTGTGTTTACTGAAGTGACAGTTCCTTCAACAGTTGTTGGCACGTGCGGGCCATTCACTATAGATTCCCATTGGTTGTAGTCGGTGTAGTAGAAGAATGCCTTCAAACATCTTTTCCAGTCTTCAAAGTTTTCACCACTAACAAGCCTCGGTGGCCTGTTAGGTTGAACGCTGTCTAGATCATTCATATTAAGTGTTGAAGAAGTCATAACTTTTAACAGACAACAGATTCGCTGAAAAATGACAGATTCGCTGGCTAGTTTCGCTAGAAGAACACAGCAGATTCGCTGGAAATTTCGCTGGTGACAGATTCGCTAGTCAGTCAAACAGATTCGCTGACGAGCAAGCACAGATTCGCTGGCCTGATTTTGGCAGCAGTTTCGCTTGCACAATCAGTCAAATAGATGAACTTTCGTTCGATGATATGCTAGATTCGCTGGCCACAACACAACCCAAACAGGACAAAATTTTGAATTTAGATTCGCTGGAAGAACGGCAGATTCGCTGGTTGAACACACAGTTTCGCTGGTAGCTCAACCACTCTGAAATAGTACGGAAACAGCTCGAAAACCCTCAAAACTTGACCATTTGCCTTCAGGTTTGTTTTAAAAGCTTTCTACGTCCAAATAACACAAAACCAGAGCAAAATACGACTCCAAAACACAACAAACAAGCTTCAAACAGAATCGAAAGAGTTTTGACCCAAAAACTTCAAAAATCAACACAAAAATCACTTGAATCAAACAATCAAGAGCACTAAGGCTCTGATACCATATTGTTGGTCCATAATGATCGTGATTTCAGTGCTTTGTTGACTTGTTTAACACCAATATGTCAAATACTTGAAGAACAAAGTGAATAAAGTCCAAATAACCCAATATCAAGATCTAACACATAATCGAGGTTAATAAGCTACAATGATGAAAGATATAAGCTCCTAGCACCTCAATTGAACGATTACACAACACAAAATGGTAAGAATTCGTCTGAGTAAAAGATGTGCAAAAGTTGTATAAAGTTGTAGATAAGGTTACAATATATAGTGATGTTAGGTTCGCTGATAGATTCGCTCTAGCGAATCTATCCAGCGAACCAACACAGGTTCGCTGGGCACATAGGTTCGCCCAGACGATACCTAAACCAAAAGACATGTTGGCCTGCGGGCGAATCTATAGATTCGCCCGTAGGTTCGCTAGAACTAATACAATTACAATACAAACAATTACATACAAAAGTAGCACCGACAAGCCGGTGGGTCCAACCTATACATAGTAGACTATCAGAATTAATCCGAGTCCTTTGAACATCGTACGAACACTCAGGACTTGTTAGGACACTGAATGAGACGTTAGCAACTTGAAAAGCAATTTAGAATAATTTAGGATGCGTTACAACTTTTATGAACACCTTACATCATCGTACAAAACATTATAACTCCATAGTAAACCTAATGAATTCATCCGAGTTATTTGAACATCGTACGTAATATTAAAACTCCATAATAAACCTAATGTATTCAACCGAGTCCATTGAACATCGTACGACAACTTAGGACTTGTTACGACTCTGAATGAGACGTTAGCAACTTGAAAAGCAATTTAGAATATTGTAGGACGCATTACAACTCCAAAGAACACCTTACATCCCCGTCCGAAACATTAAATCTCCATAACAAACCTTATGAATTCGTTCGAGTCCTTTGAACATCGTACCGCAACTTAAAACATATTACACTATGTATACCATATTAGAACCTTGAAAAGCACTTTATTATAACGTAGGACTCTTTACAAATCGTAACAACACCTTACAATACCGTATGTAAACTTAAAACTCCATAATAAAGCTAATGAATTCATCCGAGTCCTTTGCTCATCGTACGAACACTCAGGACTTGTTAAGACTCTGTATGCGACATTAGCAACTTGAAAGGCAATTTAGAATAATGTAGGACGCGTTACAACTTTTATGAACACCTTACATCATCGTACGAAACATTATAACTACATAGTAAACTTAATGAATTCATCCGAGTCATTTGAACATCGTACGGCAACTTAAAATATCTTACGACTCTGTATTTCACATTCGCACCTTGAAAAGCATGTTAGTATAATGTATGACGCCTTACAACTCCTAACAACACATTACATCACCGTACGTAATATTAAAACTCCATAATAAACCTAATGTATTCGACCGAGTCCATTGAACATCGTACGACAACTTAGGACTTGTTACGACACTGAATGAGACGTTAGCAACTTGAAAAGCAATTTAGAATATTGTAGGACGCATTACAACTTTTATGAACACCTTACATCATCGTACGAAACATTATAACTCCATAGTAAACCTAATGAATTCATCCGAGTTATTTGAACATCGTACGGAAACTTAGAATATCTTACGAATCTGTATTTCACATTAGCACCTTGAAAAGCATTTTAGTATAATGTACGACGCCTTACAACTCCTAACAACACATTACATCACCGTACGTAATATTAAAACTCCATAATAAACCTAATGAATTCGTCCGAGTCCATTGAACATCCTACGGCAACTTAGTGCTTGTTACGACTCTGAATGAGACATTAGCAACTTGAAAAGCAATTTAAAATAATGTAGGACGCATTACAACTCCAAAGAACACCTTACATCCCCGTCCGAAACATTAAATCTCCATAACAAACCTTATGAATTCGTTCGAGTCCTTTGAACATCGTACCGCAACTTAAAACATATTACACTCTGTATACCATATTAGAACCTTGAAAAGCACTTTATTTTAATGTAGGACTCCTTCCAAATCGTAACAACACCTTACAATACCGTATGTAAACTTAAAAGTCCATAATAAACCTAAAGAATTCATCCGAGTCCTTTGAACATCGTACGAACACTCAGGACTTGTTAAGACTCTGTATGCAACATTAGCAACATGAAATGCAATTTAGAATAATGTAGGACGCGTTACAACTTCTATGAACACCTTACATCATCGTACGAAACATTAAAACTTCATAGTAAACCTAATGAATTCATCCGAGTCATTTGAACATCGTACGACAACTTAGAATATCTTACGACTCTGTATTTCACATTCGCACCTTGAAAAGCATGTTAGTATAATGTAGGACTCCTTCCAAATCGTAACAACACGTTACAATACCGTATGTAAACTTAAAAGTCCATAATAAACCTAATGAATTAATCCGAGTCCTTTGAACATCGTACGAACACTCAGGACTTGTTAGGACACTGAATGAGACGTTAGCAACTTGAAAAGCAATTTAGAATAATTTAGGATGCGTTACAACTTTTATGAACACCTTACATCATCGTACAAAACATTATAACTCCATAGTAAACCTAATGAATTCATCCGAGTTATTTGAACATCGTACGGAAACTTAGAATATCTTACGAATCTGTATTACTCATTAGCACCTTGAAAAGCATTTTAGTATAATGTACGACGCCTTACAACTCCTAACAACACATTACATCACCGTACGTAATATTAAAACTCCATAATAAACCTAATGAATTCGTCCGAGTCCATTGAACATCCTACGGCAACTTAGGGCTTGTTACGACTTTGAATGTGACATTAGCAACTTGAAAAGCAATTTAAAATAATGTAGGACGCATTACAACTCCAAAGAACACCTTACATCCCCGTCCGAAACATTAAATCTCCATAACAAACCTTATGAATTTGTTCGAGTCTTTTGAACATCGTACCGCAACATAAAACATATTACACTCTGTATACCATATTAGAACCTTGAAAACCACTTTATTATAATCTAGGACTCCTTCCAAATCGTAACAACACCTTACAATACCGTATGTAAACTTAATAGTCCATAATAAACCTAATGAATTCATCCTAGTCCTTTGAACATCGTACGAACACTCAGGACTTGTTAAGACTCTGTATGCGACATTAGCAACATGAAAGGCAATTTAGAATAATGTAGGACGCGTTACAACTTCTATGAACACCTTACATCATCGTACGAAACATTAAAACTTCATAGTAAACCTAATGAATTCATCCGAGTCATTTGAACATCGTACGACAACTTAGAATATCTTACGACTCTGTATTTCACATTCGCACCTTGAAAAGCATGTTAGTATAATGTATGACGCCTTACAACTCCTAACAACACATTACATCACCGTACGTAATATTAAAACTCCATAATAAACCTAATGTATTCGACCGAGTCCATTGAACATCGTACCACAACTTAGGACTTGTTACGACACTGAATGAGACGTTAGCAACTTGAAAAGCAATTTAGAATAATGTAGGACGCGTTACAACTTTTATGAACACCTTACATCATCGTACGAAACATTATAACTCCATAGTAAACCAAATGAATTCATCCGAGTTATTTGAACA
Source organism: Tagetes erecta (assembly GCA_030867185.1). Classification (NCBI taxonomy): domain Eukaryota; kingdom Viridiplantae; phylum Streptophyta; class Magnoliopsida; order Asterales; family Asteraceae; genus Tagetes; species Tagetes erecta. Next base: position 50,874,243 of record CM061487.1, read on the forward strand.
TCGTACGGAAACTTAGAATATCTTACGAATCTGTATTTCACATTAGCACCTTGAAAAGCATTTTAGTATAATGTACGACGCCTTACAACTCCTAAGAACACATTACATCATCGTACGTAATATTAAAACTCCATAATAAACCTAATGAATTCGTCCGAGTCCATTGAACATCCTACGGCAACTTAGGGCTTGTTACGACTCTGAATGGGACATTAGCAACTTGAAAAGCAATTTAAAATAATGTAGGACGCATTACAACTCCAAAGAACACCTTACATCCCCGTCCGAAACATTAAATCTCCATGACAAACCTTATGAATTCGTTCGAGTCCTTTGAACATCGTACCGCAACTTAAAACATATTACACTTTGTATACCATATTAGAACCTTGAAAAGCACTTTATTATAATGTAGGACTCCTTCCAAATCGTAACAACACCTTACAATACCGTATGTAAACTTAAAAGTCCATAATAAACCTAATGAATTCATCCGAGTCCTTTGAACATCGTACGAACACTCAGGACTTGTTAAGACTCTGTACGCGACATTAGCAACATGAAAGGCAATTTAGAATAATGTAGGACGCGTTACAACTTCTATGAACACCTTACATCATCGTACGAAACATTAAAACTTCATAGTAAACCTAATGAATTCATCCGAGTCATTTGAACATCGTACGACAACTTAGAATATCTTACGATAATGTATTTCACATTCGCACCTTGAAAAGCATGTTAGTATAATGTATGACGCCTTACAACTCCTAACAACACATTACATCACCGTACGTAATATTAAAACTCCATAATAAACCTAATGTATTCGACCGAGTCCATTGAACATCGTACGACAACTTAGGACTTGTTACGACACTGAATGAGACATTAGCAACTTGAAAAGCAATTCAGAATAATGTAGGACGCATTACAACTCCAAAGAACACCTTACATCCCCCTCCGAAACATTAAATCTCCATAATAAACCTTATGAATTCGTTCGAGTCCTTTGAACATCGTACGGAAACTTAGAATATCTTACGAATCTGTATTTCACATTAGCACCTTGAAAAGCATTTTAGTATAATGTACGACGCCTTACAACTCCTAACAACACCTTAGAATACAGTATGTAAACTTAATACTCCATAATAAACCTAATGAATTCATCCTAGTCCTTTGAACGTCTTACGAACACTCAGGACTTGTTAAGACTCTGTATGCGACATTAGCAACATGAAAGGCAATTTAGAGTAATGTAGGATGCGTTACAACTTCTATGAACACCTTACATCATCGTACGAAACATTAAAACTTCACAGTAAACCTAATGAATTCATCCGAGTCATTTGAACATCGTACCGCAACTTAGAATATCTTACGACTCTGTATTTCACATTAGCACCATGAAAAGCTTGTTAGTATAAAGTATGACGCCTTACAACTCCTAACAACACATTACATCACTGTACGTAATATTAAAACTCAATAAAAAACCTAATGAATTCGTCCGAGTCTATTGAACATCGTACGACAACTTAGGACTTGTTACGACTCTGAATGAGACATTAGCAACTTGAAAAGCAATTTACAGTAATGTAGGACGCATTACAACTCCAAAGAACACCTTACATCCCCGTCTGAAACATTAAATCCATAATAAACTTTATGAATTCGTTCGAAACCATTGAACATCGTATGACAACTTAAAACATATTACACTCTGTATACCATATTAGAACCTTACAAATCGTAACAACACCTTACAATACCGTATGTAAACTTAAAACTCCATAATAAACCTAATGAATTCATCTGAGTCCTTTGAACATCGTACGAACACTCAGGACTTGTTAGGACTCTGTATGCGACATTAGCAATATGAAAGGTAAATTAGAATAATGTAGGACGAGTTACAACTTCTATGAACACCTTACATCATCGTATGAAACATTAAAACTTCATAGTAAACCTAATGAATTGATCCGAGTCATTTGAACATCGTGACTCTGTATTTCACATTAGCACCTTGAAAGCATGCTAGTATAATGTACGACGCCTTACAACTCCTAAGAACACATTACATCACCGTACGTAATCGTAAAACTCCATAATAAACATATTGAATTCGTCCGAGTCCATTGAACATCATACGGCAACTTAGGACTTGTTACCACTCTGAATGAGACATTAGCAACTTGAACAACAATTTAGAATAATGTAGGACACATTACAACCTCAAAGAACACCTTATATCACCGTACGAGACATTAAATCTCGACAATAAACTTTATGAATTCGTTCGAGTCCTTTGAACATCTTACCGCAACTTAAAACATATTACACTCTGTATACCATATTAGAACCTTGAAAAGCATTTTATTATAATGTAGGACACCTTACAAATCATAAGAACACCTTACAGTACAGTATGTAAACTTAAAACTCCACAATAAACCTAATGAATTCATTCGAGTCCTTTGAACATCGTACGAACACTCAGGACTTATTAAGACTCTGTATGCGACATTAGCAACATGAAAGGCAGTTTAGAATAATGTAGGACGCGTTACAACTTCTGTGAACACCTTACATCATCGTAGGAAACATTAAAACTCCATAGTAAACCTAATGAATTCATCAGAGTCATTTGAACATCGTACGGAGTCTTAGAATATCTTACGACTCTGTATTTCACATTAGCACCTTGAAAAGCATGTTAATATAATGTACGACGCCTTACAACTCCTAACAACACATTACATCACCGTACGTAATCGTAAAACTCCATAATAAACATATTGAATTCGTCCGAGTCCATTGAACATCATACGACAACTTAGGACTTGTTACCACTCTGAATGAGACATTAGCAACTTGAAAAGCAATTTAGAATAATGTAGGACGCATTACAACCTCAAAGAACACCTTATATCACCGTACGAGACATTAAATCTCGACAATAAACTTTATGAATTCGTTTGAGTCCTTTGAACATCTTACCGCAACTTAAAACATATTACACTCTGTATACCATATTAGAACCTTGAAAATCATTTTATTATAATGTAGGACACCTTACAAATCGTAAGAACACCTTACAGTACAGTATGTAAACTTAAAACTCCACAATAAACCTAATGAATTCATTCGAGTCCTTTGAACATCGTACGAACACTCAGGACTTATTAAGACTCTGTATGCGACATTAGCAACATGAAAGGCAGTTTAGAATAATGTAGGACGCGTTACAACTTCTGTGAACACCTTACATCATCGTAGGAAACGTTAAAACTCCATAGTAAACCTAATGAATTCATCAGAGTCATTTGAACATCGTACGGAGTCTTAGAATATCTTACGACTCTGTATTTCACATTAGCACCTTGAAAAGCATGTTAATATAATGTACGACGCCTTACAACTCCTAACAACACATTACATCACCGTACGTAATCTTAAAACTCCATAATAAACATAATGAATTCGTCCGAGTCCATTGAACATCGTACGGCAACTTAGGACTTGCTACGACTCTGAATGAGACATTAGCAACTTGAAAAGCAATTTACAGCAATGTAGGACGCATTACAACTCCAAAGAACACCTTACATCCCCGTCTGAAACATTAAATCCATAATAAACTTTATGAATTCGTTCGAAACCATTGAACATCGTATGACAACTTAAAACATATTACACTCTGTATACCATATTAGAACCTTACAAATCGTAACAACACCTTACAATACCGTATGTAAACTTAAAACTCCATAATAAACCTAATGAATTCATCTGAGTCCTTTGAACATCGTACGAACACTCAGGACTTGTTAGGACTCTGTATGCGACATTAGCAATATGAAAGGTAAATTAGAATAATGTAGGACGAGTTACAACTTCTATGAACACCTTACATCATCGTATGAAACATTAAAACTTCATAGTAAACCTAATGAATTGATCCGAGTCATTTGAACATCGTGACTCTGTATTTCACATTAGCACCTTGAAAGCATGCTAGTATAATGTACGACGCCTTACAACTCCTAAGAACACATTACATCACCGTACGTAATCGTAAAACTCCATAATAAACATATTGAATTCGTCCGAGTCCATTGAACATCATACGGCAACTTAGGACTTGTTACCACTCTGAATGAGACATTAGCAACTTGAAAAGCAATTTAGAATAATGTAGGACGCATTACAACCTCAAAGAACACCTTATATCACCGTACGAGACATTAAATCTCGACAATAAACTTTATGAATTCGTTCGAGTCCTTTGAACATCTTACCGCAACTTAAAACATATTACACTCTGTATACCATATTAGAACCTTGAAAAGCATTTTATTATAATGTAGGACACCTTACAAATCGTAAGAACACCTTACAGTACAGTATGTAAACTTAAAACTCCACAATAAACCTAATGAATTCATTCGAGTCCTTTGAACATCGTACGAACACTCAGGACTTATTAAGACTCTGTATGCGACATTAGCAACATGAAAGGCAGTTTAGAATAATGTAGGACGCGTTACAACTTCTGTGAACACCTTACATCATCGTAGGAAACATTAAAACTCCATAGTAAACCTAATGAATTCATCAGAGTCATTTGAACATCGTACGGAGTCTTAGAATATCTTACGACTCTGTATTTCACATTAGCACCTTGAAAAGCATGTTAATATAATGTACGACGCCTTACAACTCCTAACAACACATTACATCACCGTACGTAATCGTAAAACTCCATAATAAACATATTGAATTTGTCCGAGTCCATTGAACATCATACGGCAACTTAGGACTTGTTACCACTCTGAATGAGACATTAGCAACTTGAAAAGCAATTTAGAATAATGTAGGACGCATTACAACCTCAAAGAACACCTTATATCACCGTACGAGACATTAAATCTCGACAATAAACTTTATGAATTCGTTCGAGTCCTTTGAACATCTTACCGCAACTTAAAACATATTACACTCTGTATACCATATTAGAACCTTGAAAAGCATTTTATTATAATGTAGGACACCTTACAAATCGTAAGAACACCTTACAGTACAGTATGTAAACTTAAAACTCCACAATAAACCTAATGAATTCATTCGAGTCCTTTGAACATCGTACGAACACTCAGGACTTATTAATACTCTGTATGCGACATTAGCAACATGAAAGGCAGTTTAGAATAATGTAGGACGCGTTACAACTTCTGTGAACACCTTACATCATCGTAGGAAACATTAAAACTCCATAGTAAACCTAATGAATTCATCAGAGTCATTTGAACATCGTACGGAGTCTTAGAATATCTTACGACTCTGTATTTCACATTAGCACCTTGAAAAGCATGTTAATATAATGTACGACGCCTTACAACTCCTAACAACACATTACATCACCGTACGTAATCTTAAAACTCCATAATAAACATAATGAATTCGTCCGAGTCCATTGAACATCGTACGGCAACTTAGGACTTGTTACCACTCTGAATGAGAAATTAGCAACTTGAGAAGCAATTTAGAATAATGTAGGACGCATTACAACCTCAAAGAACACATTGTATCACCGTACTAGACATTAAATCTCTATAATAAACCTTATGAATTCGTTCGAGTCCTTTGAACATCGTACCGCAACTTAAAACATATTACACTCTATATACCATACTAGAACATTGAAAAGAAATTTAATAAAATGTAGGACACCTTACAAATCATAACAACACTTCACAATACTGTCTGTAAACTTAAAACTCCATAATAAACCTAATGAATTCATCCGAGTCCTTTGAACGTCGTACGAATACTCAGGACTTGTTAAGACTCTGTATGCGACATTAGCAACTTGAAAGGCAATTTAGAATAATGTAGGACGCGTTACAATTTCTATGAACACCTTACATCATCGTACGATGATAGGTTCAATTGGATCGATATTGCATCAAATCAGAATGATCAAGGTACAAACACAACAATTCAATCAACAACACAAACCATTACTAAATAATTCTCTTGTATTGATGATCAAAGCAATAGTTGCAGTACAATGGTGCAGGAGAATACAATCACACACACAATTCTCTCTCTAACGTGTAAGATGTGATCTAGACTCTCTCTCTAACATTCACTAGCAACATGCTTTATGCATCAACACTTTAGGGAAAATACACAATTAACCCTAAACTATACAAACTTGTATAAACAAAGTACAAAGTAAATCTTCTATCAGAAACGAGCCCTAACAGTTCTCCCCCTAAGATTTAACTTTGGACTTTAATAAAAAATCTTCAGCTTTCAACTCTTTCGCTTTAAGCTTCAATCTCTCTTGAATTTGATTCTTCATTAAAAAATCCTCAGGTTCATCTTTGACCTTTAGCAACGGTTTTCCAGTATGTTCTTCTTGTTCTTTGATAGCTTCTTCAATGCATGATTTGAACTTTTCAGCAATCAAAGCTTGTCTCGGATTAGACTCACTGGTAAGAATGTCATAAGCAGCCATTTGTTTCAAAGTTTCCAAAGTGATACCTGCAAAATCGATGTTAGCATAACATTCGTACGGCCTTTTCTTTCCTTTGGCCCGTACTTCTAAGGTACCTTTGGAAGTAACCCTCATGAATTCAATCTCCGGAATATTGATCCTCACAAGGTCAGCACTGAGTAATGCTTTCCTTAATCGGATCTTTTCAGTGGCAGCTCCGATAACCTCAACCATTACTTCAAATAACCTTCTATCAGCTTCAGCAATTCGATCTTTCATCTTTTCCATCTTGTGATTTCGAAGATGATCAATATAAGATGGATGAAGCAGTTTGAGCTCGAATGTACTGAATAAGGTAATCATGTCTTGATTCCAATCATCCAAATTCCGAACCAACTTCAGCTCATACGTCTCTTCATGATAAAAGAATTTCAGAATAGGCTTCGTCGTTTGCGAACCTTCAATTACCTTTAATCCAGGATTTGTTACTTTGTCAAAATACTCATTTGAAAATTCTTCTAAATACATATCACGAAGTATTAACTTCTTCTGCTTCTTCTTCTTGGAATCCAAATATACTTTGTCTTCTTACTGCCCACGAAACTCCAGAAACTTTGGCATGCGACTAATTCCAGCATCCAATAACATCGCACATTTATCACCACGTTCAGCTCGCGTATGATTTATCAATCTCAGCTTGTGCAATTCTTTCAAGTCTTGAACCGGCAGCTTGAAAATACTTGAATAATAGTGATAAACATCACATAGTCCATTCACTCTTCTAATAAAAAATGCATCAAAGACCTCATCATACTTCCATGCAATGGTTTTCACATCCTTGGACTTTTCCGGTACGATCATCGAGTCTAATAAGTCAGCAACGGATTGACCTTTACTCAGCAGTGATCTTACGATATCACCTACTATGGCAGATTTATGCCATGACTCGCGTACATCCATAGGAATGTGATATGCTTTCATTTCGCTTGGAAACATATCAATTAATTCTTTCCTCTTTTTGTGAGCATCTTCGGGCAAAGCCATCAACAGAATTTCTTTTGGTTCAAGTACTTTGAACCGTTTGGTTAGTTTAAAGTATTGTGGATTATTATAATCCAAAAAGAGCATACAGTTATGCATCTTTTCTGACTTCTGAAAACTCACAACGATCTTCTTCAATGATTCCTTCTTCAACCTCTTCAACGTTTTATATGGATAGTTCCTTGACCTTAAGGATTTTGATGATATAATTCTTCCGGAGGAAGATCATCAATGTTCAGACTTTCCTGTGGAGGTGTCCACTCACCAGGCTCAACTACAAATTCTTTCACATCACCTTCAACACTATCTTGAGCATTTAAACATTTTTCATATTCCTCATTTATTTGACTGACCGTGAGTCCATTCAAATAAACAGGATTATACTTCATCTTTTCCAGATAAGCAAATCGTTCATCCAAATCAACCGGTATATCTTCACCAACATTTGCTTCAGGTTCAGAGTCAGTAAAATCAACTTCATCTGATATGTTCATCACTTCAGTTGTAGGTACAGTTTCAGCTTGAACCGGCTCAACCTGAACTGTTTCCTCGATTCTAGCTTTCTTCACAGACACATCTTCAACGATCTCAATAACTTCATCGAGTTTACGTTTTCCCTCCGCTTTGTCATAAGGCACAAAAGCAGTAGCATCATCGGGAATAGGGACTGATTCAACAATTGGTTCTGTCACAGTTTTAGATCGTCGTGATCTGGTGTAATAAACTGTGACTTCCCTAGGAGTCTCAGATACTCCAACGTCTTCATCAGCAGTAAACTTTTACCAGACTCAGATTTTTTAGTTTCATCCTCTTTCAACCATCTTTCTAACACTTCCATTTCAGCTCTTAAATTGTTACATTAAGCATGTAACTCTTTATAGTCTACCTTGAGTTTTTCGTACTCTTCATCCAATTCTTTAAACACTTGGTTGTTTTCTGATGAGTGACCCAAAAATCAGCAAGTCTCTTCTTCTTTCTTTCATTTCAAGCCTTAAGCTGAGCATTCTCATCTAATAATTTGGCTATCATCCTCTTTAAATGAAAGATTTCACCTTCTTCTTCATTCAAATCCACATCTAAATCAACCTTAGGTGAAGACTCCTTCGGTTGTTCAGCATGTTCAGTTGCAGGAATAGATGATGTGGCAATATCAACTGGATCCGGAATAATCTCAACAGCTTCAGTTTCATCAACTGTCTGTGCCATAGTCTCTACTTCAGCAACCGCTTCTTGTGCAATCTGAAGCACATTAATGTTCATGCACTTCAGACACAATAACATCCTCTATAATAGTCGATTCCACTTCAGGAACATCTATCTCTATCTCTTCTTCTTCTACTTGATCAGAAATTGTATCATCTTCAATGTTCTCAACCACATTATTATCATCATTGTTGTCATCATCCTGATCATCATCATTCTCAGAACCTTCTTCTTCTATTTCAGAGCTACTAACTTCTTCACTTTCAGATTCATTTACATCACTTTCACTTGATTCAGACTTGAGTGCATCAGGCAAATCATCTATGAGAACTTCTGGATTCACAACTTCACCTTGAGAAATGTGATGATATACCTCTCCAATATCTTCTTCATTGTTTGCTATATCTCGCATATAGTCAAACATTTGTACTTCGACAACATTTCCAATGCTCATCTTCCGATAAGATAAGGCATTCATATCTTCAGTCATTAGCAAGTCACCATTCACACCCTCTTCACGAATAACCGGATGTGCAATGTTGATCAAAAGTTGCAGAAATCTTCGATACATCAAGAATTTAAATCTCTTCCCTTTCACCAAATTGAAAATAAATCCATTCATAATCCATCTAGACATGTTGAAATGTCTGTTCATAGCTATTGCAACAATTGGGGATGCAATATCTGATGGAAAATTATCAAATCCAGCACTTCTTCTTGACATACATTGCTGAATGACATAACAGAGCAATTTCCATTGTTTTCCCAATCTGGCTCTCACAAACTGCTATTTAGGAAATACAAGAGGATGCCCCATATTTATAAAACATGCATGGCATTCAGCAGTTGTGTATTCATCAAGAGCACCAACTTCTTCTTCATCTAACCTTAGTGCAGTCCTAATTGACTCTTTAGACACAGTTATCGGTAACTGTCTGGTAATATTTCCTCTCACAACCGATATACCAGCCTCATTTCTGATAACCTCTGATGTTCTCCAAAAACTCTTAATCAATCTAGCATATACAATGGGTTTGGCACACATTGCATACAAATACTTAGTCCTTCTCAGGAATCTGATCATGTCTTTATACCCTTCTGCTTCAGGTATTGATTCATCCATTACAGCCACGAGATTATGCTTAGGCTCCAAGTTTAGGTCATTCATCTGTTAACAAACACCAAGACACATGTGTTAGACATTATCATTCAACAAATCAACAACATTTGCACAAGAAGTAAGCCCAAAGACATAATGCAACAAATCACATAGACATTAATCACTAAGTTAATCAACAATTTGATAATATCATTTTGTTAAGCAAAAACTTTTGTGCATCAATGATCATGTAATTTTACACACTTAACTGCTTAAAATCTTAAGTACAAATTAGTTATTTGCAAAATGAAGTTGTAAAACATGTTTCAGTTCATCTTTAACATCAGTTAATCAATCAATTGCAGGTGATTTATCATTTGACATTAAAATCATGAACACATTTAAAGTTCATCAATGGCGGTTTCGACAGGGTTTGAACTTTTTCTTTTGATTCAGTCTATAACAGATGATTTGGAGTAAATTAATGGATGAAAATTGGTGATTAACAGTTATTACACCTGTTACAACACTCGATTTCAGTTTTAACACACACGATTAAAGTGTCGATTCAAAGTCCAATTACTGTTCATCATCAACATTTCTATTTTATGAGCAACAGTGGGTTTAACGAGGTCTGATCATGAAAATTATACCTTATTCAATCACTAAAACTTGTTACTGAAACAAAAATTGAATATGATATGATTCGATTGATGTTTAGGGGATTTTGTTTGAGAGTGATTGTGAAAAATGATAAGTGTTTGAGAAGAGGCGGGTATTTATATGTTGATGAGCCGGCTCAAGAATTAGGTCAAACACATTGAGACGGGTCAACATTTTAGACGGGTAAACATTTAGGCCCAAAACACCTTGGACGGGTCATATTACTGTTGGGACGGGTCAACAACTTTGGACGGGTCAACATGTGGCACAACAACATTTAACATGTAAAACACTTAGACGGGTCACACACTGTTGAGACGGGTCAAGTACTGTTGGGACGGCTCAACAACATTGGACGGGTCAGAATGTCTGCACATTAAACATTCTTCATGTAAGAGCATGGTCGGGTCATGATATAGCCGTGTCACAGGGTTTGGAACGACTACACCTTTGTTTTGGTTTTACCCATCACCCGGCTGAACAGTAACATTTTCTTTACCTGGCTGTACAGTGACAGTTTCTTTCATCACCCGGCTATACAGTGACAACACTTACCCGGCTGTACAGTGATACATGGTATCATCACCCGGCTGAGCAGTGAATGATGTTTTCCCCGGCTACAACACTTATACGATCAGTTTTAGCAGCATCTTGAGCAATAAAAGCATTTTCCACTGTGTTAGAAGGATTCACCACAAATTTATACTGAGCATATGAACCTGATCTGTCAGAGTTTCTTGAACTTTCATCAATTTCCACTTCTTCAATCTTTGCAATAAGAAGGCCTAAGTCCATTGGAAACTTTTCTGTATGCTTCAGTAGAGTCACTGCTTGTTTCCATGAGGATGGAAGAGCACACAATAATCTGTCATTCAGGTCTTGAAGATCTGTCTTTGCACCAACATTTGTCATCTCAGTAGTTAGATGCACAAATCTTTTCATCATCTGGTGCACAGATTCTCCAGCAATATGCTCAAAAGTTCTAGTTGTCCCTTCAATTTTTGCTTCTTGAGACTTCTTAACTGTTCTCCTCCTTCACAAAAGTGATTTTAATGCCTTGAACAATGTGTAGCCAGTTTGATAAGTATCCAATTTGATAACACTTGAAGTGGCAGCCCTTTACACATCAAAGAATAAGCCTTACTGTCATTCTTGACCTTTCGTAAGTCTTCTGGTTGTAGATTATCGTCAGGATAAGGTTCAGTTGAATCTTTTGTGTAAGTGCTTGCACTGTCAGGAGCAGTCTGAGTAGGAATGTGAGGACCTTTATGAATAGACTTCCACAAATCATTGTCAATAGAGCATAGATGGTGTTTCAATCTGATTTTCCAGTTCTTGAAATCTGCACGATTAACCAATCTTGGAACACGATTATCAGAATCATCATTAGGTGCCATTTTAAAAGTTTTAAAGAAAATATTTTTGTGTTTTTGTTGATTTTTGAAAAGAAACAGCTAAAAATTTAAACTAAATGCAACTAAAAGGTAACAAGATAAGATAACAAAGTTTGAAACAACTAAAAAATAAGTCATGCGGCTGAACAGTGAAATTTTGTTCTTCACCCGGCTGAACAGTGAAATTTCTTCTTCACCCGGCTGAAAATTTTCTTCACCCGTCTGAACAGTCACACAGCTTGAATAGTTGTAAGACTTCACTTGATATCTTCACCCGGCTAAACAGTGTTACCCGGCTGAAAAGTCACACGGCTAAACAGATATAACTTGACACGGCAAAAACTTGACACGGCTGAAAGAATCAGTCACCCGGCTCAAAAATTATCAAACTTTCACCCGGCTGTACTTGACATGGCTAAAAGAGATAATGACCCGGCAGAATAGTAACAAGTTGATCCGGATGTAAGGTTGATCACCCAGCTAAACAGTTGCTTCACCTGTCTGAATAGAAACTTCACACGGCTGCACCGTAACTTCACCCGACACAACAATACACAACTTTTACTTGCAAAACTTCACCCGTCTAGACAAATTTCCTTTACACGGTTGCACAGGACCTATTTGTTCACAAAACTAAGTCCAAAAATATTGTCTAAGTCAAATTTTATCACCCGGCTAGTTAATCTTCAACCAGTTCATCATATTCATTATCTTCGTCAAACGAAATTTTCTGAATTTTAATAAAACTTGTCCAATTTGTCCTAAAATCACACACAAGCAACGATTTATACCGATTATCAATCCCCTATATCAATCAATCCAAAACATGATCAATTTTTGATGATTTTGAGCAAAAATTTGATCGAACGGTAACTTTCAATTTCTTCTTAATTCCTCAGATCTGATGATAATCTGATGGAATTTGCACAATTGTTGTGAATTAGAAATGATTCCAATGATGAATCAAATCCAAAAACAGCAACAGATCATTCAGATCATGATTTGAGCAATATTGATGTGTTTTTGCTTGATGAATAGCGAAGAACACACACAGTACCAACAACTTTGATACCAATTGATAGGTTCAATTGGATCGATATTGCATCAAATCAGAATGGTCAAGGTACAAACACAACAATTCAATCAACAACACAATCCATTACTAAATAATTCTCTTGTATTGATGATCAAAGCAATAGTTGCAGTACAATGGTGCAGGAGAATACAATCACACACACAATTCTCTCTCTTACGTGTAAGATGTGATCTACTCTGTATCTAACATTCACTAGCAACATGCTTTATGCATCAACACTTTAGGGAAAATACACAATTAACCCTAAACTATACAAACTAATATAAACAAAGTACAAAGTAAATCTTCTATCAGAAACGAGCCCTAACATAAGAAACATTATAACTCCATAGTAAACCTAATGAATTCATCCGAGTCACTTGAACATCGTACGGAAACTTAGAATATCTTACGACTCTGTATTTCACATTAGCACCTTGAAAAGCATGTTAGTATAATGTACGACGCCTTACAACTCCTAACAACACATTAGATCACCGTACGCAATATTAAAACTCCATATTAAACCTAATGAATTCGTCCGAGTCCATTGAACATCGTACGGCAACTTAGGACTTGTTACGACTCTGAGTGAGACATTAGTAACTTGAAAAGCAATTTACAATAATGTAGGACGCATTACAACTCCAAAGAACACCTTACATCCCCGACAGAAACATTAAATCTCTATAATAAACCTTATAACTTCGTTTGAGTCCATTTAACATCGTACGGCAACTTAAAACATATTACGACACTGTATACCATATTAGAACCTTGAAAAGCACTTTATTATAATGGACTCCTTACAAATCGTAACAACACCTTAAAATACCGTATGTAAACTTAACACTCCATAATAAACCTAATGAATTCGTCCGAGTCATTTGAACATCGTACGACAACTTAGAATATCTTACGACTCTATATTTCACATTAGCAACTTGAAAAGCATGTTAGTATAATGTACGACGCCCTACAACTCCTAACAACACATTACATCACCGTACGTAATCTTAAAACTCCATAATAAACCTAATGAATTCGTCCGAGTCCATTGAACATCGTACATCAACTTAGGACTTGTTACGACTCTGAATGAGACATTAGCAGCTTGAAAAGCAAGGTAGAATAATGTAGGACGCATTACAACCTTAAGGAACACCTTACGTCCCTGTCAGAAACATTAAATCTCTATAATAAACCTTATGAATTTGTTCGAGTCCTTTGAACATTGTACGGCAACTTAAAACATATTTCACTCTGTATACCATATTAGAACCTTGAAAAACACTTTATTATAATGTAGGACTCCTTACAAATCGTAACAACACATTACAATACATTATGTAAACTTAAAACTCTATAACAAACCTAATGAATTCGTCCGAGTCATTTGAACATCGTACGGACACTCAGGACCTGTTACGACTCTGTATGCGAAATTAGCAACATGAAAGGCAATTTAGAATAATGTAGGACGCGTTACAACTTCTTTGAACACCTTACATCGTACGAAACATTAAAACTCCATAATAAACCTAATGAATTCATCCGAGCCATTTAAACATCGGACGGCAAATTAGAATATCTTACGACTCTGTATTTCACATTAGCACCTTGAAAAGCATGTTAGTATAATGTACGACGCCTTACAACTCATAACAACACATTACAATACCGTACGTAATCTTAAAACTCCATAATAAACCTAATGAATTCACCTGAGTCCATTGAACATCGTACGACAACTTAGGACTTGTTACAACTCTGTATGAGACATTAGCAACTTGAAAATGAATTTAAAATAATGTACGACACATTAAAACTCCATAGAACACCTTACATGCCCGTCCGAAACATTAAATCTCCATAATAAACCTTATGAATTCGTTCGAGTCCTTTGAACATCGTACGACAACTTAAAACATATTACGACTCTGTATACCGTATTAGAACCTTGAAAAGAACTTTATTATAATGTAGGTCTCCTTACAAATTGTAAAACCCTAAATTTTGACGTAAGTATATGTCGATAATGGGCGGGTGTTTATGTAAATAGCACGTTAAATAAAGAGTCCTAATGTACCGAGATAAACCCTAGGGGTGATAGAGGACTTAAAATAAAGAACGTGGGCGAAAACGGAACTCAAATCGGAGTTATAACTAAGCGGGAAATGCGAAAACACCCGAGGAATGCCCGAAAACTTGTTTCGAGCATATCTTGACTTAGAAGAAGAGTTACGGAGCCCATAATATATGAATTCCACGTGTTTCGACGAGAGGAATCTGAACATGTAGGTTAGGCGATCCGCGCATCAAGGGGTAGTCCCCTGCGCGTATCGCGTAGCACCTGTCGGGTGCAAAACAGCTGGCAGCCACTCACCATCTACGCGATACGCGCAGATGGTGCCTGTGGGCTGCGCGTATCGCCTGGAACAGCCCAGACAGCCTATATAAAGGGGTGCAACCCCCCTTCACTTGTGCTCACACATCTCTCTCTCTCTAGAACTTTTTAGAGAGAGAAATCAGTCCGTTTTGTTGCGGAATCGCGCCTCGAGTGCGGTACCCTGCGTCGTGACGTTCCTTCGAGTCTCGGACGCGTGTAGATCGCTTGGCGTGTGTCGAAGTTCTGCCCGAGTGAAGAGCGGTGGTCATCGAGGTGGTGCGCAATTGAAGATCGGTGGTCGACAAGGTAAATGGTCCTTCATTCTCGATTAGTTTAGGACGGGAATCGGGTTGGGAACCCGATGGGAATGCGGGGTTAAGATACCCGCATAGCACGAGGGACGTGCTAGGGGAAATAGTTGCGGGATTAAACACCCGTAACTAACGGGTAGATTACCCGGGGAGGGTGCGGATTGAATATCCGTACCCTAGGGGTATGATATCCGTTGTGAACGGGTAACGTATCTTTGTAGGATTCGTTTAGATTCCCGAGGTTCGGGATTTGGTAAGCGTAGGTGACAACGACTCGTATCTAGTCGTATGCTTCGCTAGTTATGTCCTAGGACTTACATAGTCTTAGGAATCGTTATTTATAACGTTGTGATATCGCGTTATAGGTGGATTATAGCTATTGAAGTTGATTGTCAGTATAGCTATTTGTGTTGATTGTGAAGATATCCGTTTAGATTGATTGTTGGGACTAGATCAAGGAACGAAGCTAGTTGTGAGCTTGTTGTGATCTTGTTGAGGTGAGTTCATACACTTAAACTCTTTTGAAATGATGGTATGTTTTACAAAACTGGATGTGTTGCTTAAACCTGTTTTGGTTGCAAATGATTGTGAGTTTTTGTATAAACTCTTTTGGATTGGTTGTGTTCTTAAACTGTTGTGTTTGAACGGTTGGCTAGCAATCTACGGTAAATATCGGGCAATACCACTCCAGATTATAGGGGTGACAGCGGGTAAAACTTAGAAGGGTATATGCATATATTCTGCTCCAGCGCAGACGTGCCAGACGGAGTTGTTGAGGGGTTTTATTCGTATTGTCTGGGAATATTTAACGGATGATACTAGCATGGTTGTGAAATGTTTGTAAGTTATGGAGTTCGTGGTAACTCTTTGATCAATGGAGCTTGGTAACTCGTTGATCAAGTTTTTTTTTACAAGCATTTGGTTAAATGTTTTGAAATGTTTTGTAAAATGTTTTATTATGAACTCACCAGCGTAAGCTGACCCTTTCTTTTAAACTTTTTGGCACACATCCTAGGTGCCGAGTGATGCAGGAAAGCACTGTTGAGGCTAGAGCAGATAGAGGGCTTGCGAGCTTAGAAGATAGACGCTCTGGACCTAGAATAGTTGCTAGCTTTAGTTTGTTAATGTTATGTATTAAACAAACAATTGTCGTTTTGTAATCAATGTATTGTATATATGAAGTTTAATGTATGCACAACTTTAAGATTTAAGATGTGTGTATGTATGTTTGTTGATTCCGCTGCGTTGCTCCTGATATCCATCCGTCACACGTGATAACCCCCGGGGCAACCATCTCCTGGGACCGCCCGCCGTGTTGGGGTTGTGACAGGCTTGGTATCAGAGCCGTAGTTTAAGCGAACTAGGTACAAGCTTAGTATCTAGACTTAAACTAAGATAAGATAGGATAAGTGCCCGCATAGGTGTATAGAAGTTTCCTTTCTGGAAAGGGAAATGGGTTTTGGTATGAACGTGGCGGAGAATGGCTAAGAACACGATCAGCGCGGTAAATAAATAATTGCAACTGGCCACTGTCATTATTTGTTTACAAGCACTATATTGTTCTTAATCATGGTCCATCATGTGAATACTGACTCCCTGCTCTCTTTTTTAGGTAGAGTTATGGCTGGTAAAAGGAAAGGTAGCGGTAGACGTCCTCCTACAAGAAGAAGTACTAGGACGAACACGAATAAAGAAACTGATAACGCTGAGACTATCGAGAATCATGATAATGACGGAGAGGAAGTTATCATGACGGAAACCCAGTTTAATTCGGCGGTTGCTGATCAAGTCTCCAAGGTACTGGAAACCACGTTGCCTAGAATCTTAGACTCTGCATTGCAGAGGAGATCAAATGAAGGGAACCGTGGAGGCGGTGATGGTAGTGGTGGTACTGAAGGCACCAGAGGCAGTGGTGGTACTAGAGGTAGTGGTGGCACGGGAAGTGGTGGCGATGCTAGAGGCGGTGATGATACTGGTGGAAACGATGGCGGGAGAATCCCAAAGAAAGGTTGCTTGTATAAAGGTTTTAAGGATTGTACTCCTAAACCCTTCAATGGAAAAGGTGGTGCCATAGCGACGTACAATTGGATTTCTGCGATGGAAGCTGTGATCAACATCAGTGAGTGCCGAGAAGATCAAGCGGTCAAGTACGCTGCTCATTCGTTTGAAGAAGAAGCTATGCACTGGTGGAAGACGATAGTCCAAAGGAAAGGACAAGCCGCTATCGATAGCATGAGGTGGAATGACATGAAGGAGTTGGTACTCCAACAATTCTGTCCGCAGAATGAGTTGGACAAGATGGAGATGGAGTTTCTTCGGCTAGAGGCTGGATCGATGACACATCGTGAATACACCTCGAGATTCAACGAGATGGCTTTGTTGGTTCCCCACTTAGTCACTCCTGAGTCCAGAAGGTTGAGATGTTATATCCAGGGGCTTCCACCAAAGGTCCGAACGCATGTAAAGGCGAAAGGGCCAACGACCTTTGATGAAGTAGTAGGACTGAGCGCAATCATCTACGATGAGGTGCAAAGTCAAGAAGTACATGAAGGAGAAAGGAAGAGGAAGTCGGAGGATAAGAAGAGTGGTTCTGGCGGTAGATTCAAGTTCAAAAGGGGGGAAGGTGGTAGCAAAGATAAAGGGAAGGTAGGAGAGGAATCTCAAGAGAGGAAGTGTTACAGATGTGTCCGACATTTAAGTGTTTTAATTGTCAAGAGATTGGGCATTATAAGAGTGAATGCCCCAAAATCCAGAAAACACAAGGAGGAAAGAACCCAGCCAAAGGTCGGGTGTTTGTTATGAAGAAGGGTGGTGATAAAGAAGTTAATGAGGATGTTGTGGCAGGTATGTTCCCTCTAAACAACGTATATGCTAAGGTTTTATTTGACACGGGTGCAAATAAGAGTTTTGTGTCAACTTCCTTTGGTAAATACCTAGGAAAAGAACCTGTTGTACTAGATCTTGCATATGAGGTAGAAACCGCAAATGGAGGAAGTGATATGATAAAAGTAGTGTATAAGGATTGCTTGCTTAATTTAAATGGTGTCGAGTTTCCAGTTGATGTTATGCCTATGAACTTGTGTGGTTATGATGTAGTCATAGGAATGGACTGGTTAACTTATAATCGAGCCCAAGTTGATTGTGAGAAAAAGTTGGTTAGGGTATGTAATTCAGATGGTGAAACATTAGTGGTTAAGGGAGATAGTAACGGAGGTAATATCCGGATGATATCTGCAATTAAGGCTAGTAAGTGTCTGATGAGAGGTTGTGAGGCTTTTATAGCCTATGCTTTAGATGCCAAGCCCGAAAAGCAGATTTCGGATATCCCTGTCGTGTGTGATTACCCTGACGTGTTTCCTGACGACTTACTTGGACTCCCTCCCAACCGACAAATCGAATTTCGAATCGACTTAATACCCGAAGCAAGGCCGGTTGCGAAGGCTCCTTATCGTTTGGCGCCCTCCGAATTGCAAGAACTGATGAAGCAAGTCCAGGAGTTACTCGACTTAGGCTTCATTAGACCGAGTTCATCCCCTTGGGGTGCACCAGTGTTGTTTGTAAAGAAGAAGGACGGTTCCATGCGGATGTGCATCGACTACCGTGAGCTGAACAAGTTGACAATCAAGAACAAGTATCCATTGCCGAGGATAGACGATCTGTTTGATCAGCTGCAAGGCGCTAGTTATATCTCCAAGATCGATCTTAGGTCTGGATATCATCAGCTAAAGGTGCGGGAAGAAGATATTCCCAAGACGGCTTTTAGAACCCGTTATGGGCACTATGAGTTTTTGGTTATGTCCTTTGGATTAACCAATGCCCCTGCAGCATTCATGGATCTTATGAACAGAGTCTGCAAGCCGTATTTAGACAAGTTCGTCACTGTCTTTATCGATGATATTTTGGTCTATTCGAGAGATCAAAATGATCATGCAGAACACTTGAAGAAGGTTTTGGAGACTCTTAGACAAGAGAAGCTGTATGCTAAGTTCTCCAAGTGTGATTTTTGGAAGAAAGAAGTTCAATTTCTCGGGCATGTGATAAATGAAGCTGGTGTTCAGGTAGATCCAACTAAGATAGAGGCTATAATGAAATGGGAAGTCCCGAAGACTCCCACGGAAATTAGAAGCTTCTTAGGCTTAGCTGGGTACTACCGAAGATTTATCAAAGACTTCTCCAAGATTGCTACACCGATGACTGCATTAACGCGGAAGAAGGCTGAGTTCAAATGGGGACCCGAGCAAGAGGAAGCCTTTAATGTCTTGAAGAAGAAGCTTTGTAGCGCTCCAATCCTTTCATTACCCGAAGGTAATGAGGATTTTGTGGTATGTTGTGATGCCTCACTTAATGGTCTTGGTTGCGTGCTGATGCAACGAGATAAGGTCATTGCCTATGCATCACGACAACTGAGCGTTCATGAGAAACGTTACACCACTGATGATTTGGAATTAGGTGCCATAGTGTTTGCCTTGAAGACTTGGCGACACTATCTTTATGGCACTAGATTCGTGATATATTCTGATCACAAAAGTCTTCAACACCTTTTTGATCAGAAGGAGCTAAATATGAGGCAACGTAGATGGATGGAATTACTTAGCGATTATGATTGTGAGATCAAATACCACCCTGGTAAGGCCAATGTGGTAGCAGATGCCCTGAGTCGGAAGGAGAGGGTTAAACCCATTAGAGTAAGGGCGTTGCAGATCATTGTAACGATTGATTGGAAGGATCAGATCGTTGAAGCTCAGACAAATGCCTTGAAGGAAGAAAACATCAGGAAGGAGCGAATGGTGGGAAAGGAAGGTTTGTTGACAAAAGGAAAGGATGAGATTCTAAGGTTTGCGTCAAGAATTTGGATTCCAAAGTTTGGAGGAATTCAGGATAAGATTCTTGACGAAACCCACAAGTCTAAGTACTCGATTCATCCTGGAACGGATAAGATGTTCAAGAGCTTGAAAGAACATTATTGGTGGCCCAATATGAAGAGATCAATTGCACAGTATGTGCAAAGGTGCTTGACTTGTTTACAGGTTAAGATAGAACATCAGAAACCAGCAGGTCTGTTACAGCAGATAGAATTACCAGTTTGGAAGTGGGAAAGAATAACGATGGATTATGTTACGAAGCTCCCAAGAACTCGTGTAGGGCATAATGCCATATGGGTGATTGTGGATCGATTGACCAAGTCGTCCCATTTCATACCATATAACGAGAGTTACTCACCAGAGAAGATGGCGAAATTGTATATCAAAGAGATTGTGAGTAGACATGGCGTGCCACTTTCGATCATCTCTGATAGAGATAGTCGATTCACGTCAAGGTTTTGGTCGAGTTTGCAAAAAGATCTAGGAACTAGATTGAATTTGAGCACGGCATATCATCCTCAAACTGATGGGCAGAGTGAGCGTACGATCCAAACCCTTGAGGATATGCTGCGTGCGTGTGTGATTGACTTTAGTGGTAGTTGGGATGAATTCTTACCATTGGTTGAGTTTTCGTACAACAACAGTTATCACACCAGCATAGGGATGGCACCATTTGAAGCACTTTATGGAAGAAAGTGCAGAACTCCTGTTTGTTGGACGGAAGTTGGGGATGATCAGTTGTGTGGTACAGAGATGATGTTAGAAACAACTGATAAAATCCAACTGATTAGGCAAAGGCTGAAAGCTGCCCAGGATAGGCAGAAAAGTTATGCTGATGTTCGTAGAAGGCCCTTAGAATTCAAAATTGGAGATTACGTGATGTTGAAAGTATCTCCATGGAAAGGAGTGGTGAGGTTTATCAAACGTGGAAAGTTAGCCCCGAGGTACATTGGTCCATTTAAGGTTGTTGCGAGAGTTGGGAAAGTTGCTTATAAGCTTGAGTTACCGGAAACCTTGAAAGGTGTACACGACACCTTTCATGTGTCAAACTTAAGGAAATGTTTGGCAGATCCAAATCAAGCAGTACCTCTCGAAGACGTTCAAGTAAGCGAGAAGCTATCTTTTACAGAGAGGCCGGTAAAGATTCTTGATACGCAAGAAAGGAAATTGAGAAAGAAAAGAATCCGGTTAGTGTTGGTCCAATGGGAAGGACAAAGAGGACCGGAGAAGACTTGGGAATTGGCTAGTGAAATGAAAGCCAAATACCCTAAGTTATTTTTGTAATATTCGAATTTCGAGGACGAAATTCTTTTAAGGAGGGGAGAAATGTAAAACCCTAAATTTTGACGTAAGTATATGTCGATAATGGGCGGGTGTTTATGTAAATAGCACGTTAAATAAAGAGTCCTAATGTACCGAGATAAACCCTAGGGGTGATAGAGGACTTAAAATAAAGAACGTGGGCGAAAACGGAACTCAAATCGGAGTTATAACGAAGCGGGAAATGCGAAAACACCCGAGGAATGCCCGAAAACTTGTTTCGAGCATATCTTGACTTAGAAGAAGAGTTACGGAGCCCATAATATATGAATTCCACGTGTTTCGACGAGAGGAATCTGAAAATGTAGGTTAGGCGATCCGCGCATCAAGGGGTAGTCCCCTGCGCGTATCGCGTAGCACCTGTCGGGTGCAAAACAGCTGGCAGCCACTCACCATCTACGCGATACGCGCAGATGGTGCCTGTGGGCTGCGCGTATCGCCTGGAACAGCCCAGACAGCCTATATAAAGGGGTGCAACCCCCCTTCACTTGTGCTCACACATCTCTCTCTCTCTAGAACTTTTTAGAGAGAGAAATCAGTCCGTTTTGTTGCGGAATCGCGCCTCGAGTGCGGTACCCTGCGTCGTGACGTTCCTTCGAGTCTCGGACGCGTGTAGATCGCTTGGCGTGTGTCGAAGTTCTGCCCGAGTGAAGAGCGGTGGTCATCGAGGTGGTGCGCAATTGAAGATCGGTGGTCGACAAGGTAAATGGTCCTTCATTCTCGATTAGTTTAGGACGGGAATCGGGTTGGGAACCCGATGGGAATGCGGGGTTAAGATACCCGCATAGCACGAGGGACGTGCTAGGGGAAATAGTTGCGGGATTAAACACCCGTAACTAACGGGTAGATTACCCGGGGAGGGTGCGGATTGAATATCCGTACCCTAGGGGTATGATATCCGTTGTGAACGGGTAACGTATCTTTGTAGGATTCGTTTAGATTCCCGAGGTTCGGGATTTGGTAAGCGTAGGTGACAACGACTCGTATCTAGTCGTATGCTTCGCTAGTTATGTCCTAGGACTTACATAGTCTTAGGAATCGTTATTTATAACGTTGTGATATCGCGTTATAGGTGGATTATAGCTATTGAAGTTGATTGTCAGTATAGCTATTTGTGTTGATTGTGAAGATATCCGTTTGGATTGATTGTTGGGACTAGATCAAGGAACGAAGCTAGTTGTGAGCTTGTTGTGATCTTGTTGAGGTGAGTTCATACACTTAAACTCTTTTGAAATGATGGTATGTTTTACAAAACTGGATGTGTTGCTTAAACCTGTTTTGGTTGCAAATGATTGTGAGTTTTTGTATAAACTCTTTTGGATTGGTTGTGTTCTTAAACTGTTGTGTTTGAACGGTTGGCTAGCAATCTACGGTAAATATCGGGCAATACCACTCCAGATTATAGGGGTGACAGCGGGTAAAACTTAGAAGGGTATATGCATATATTCTGCTCCAGCGCAGACGTGCCAGACGGAGTTGTTGAGGGGTTTTATTCGTATTGTCTGGGAATATTTAACGGATGATACTAGCATGGTTGTGAAATGTTTGTAAGTTATGGAGTTCGTGGTAACTCTTTGATCAATGGAGCTTGGTAACTCGTTGATCAAGTTTTTTTTTACAAGAATTTGGTTAAATGTTTTGAAATGTTTTGTAAAATGTTTTATTATGAACTCACCAGCGTAAGCTGACCCTTTCTTTTAAACTTTTTGGCACACATCCTAGGTGCCGAGTGATGCAGGAAAGCACTGTTGAGGCTAGAGCAGATAGAGGGCTTGCGGGCTTAGAAGATAGACGCTCTGGACCTAGAATAGTTGCTAGCTTTAGTTTGTTAATGTTATGTATTAAACAAACAATTGTCGTTTTGTAATCAATGTATTGTATATATGAAGTTTAATGTATGCACAACTTTAAGATTTAAGATGTGTGTATGTATGTTTGTTGATTCCGCTGCGTTGCTCCTGATATCCATCCGTCACACGTGATAACCCCCGGGGCAACCATCTCCTGGGACCGCCCGCCGTGTTGGGGTTGTGACACAAATCGTAACAACACCTTACTAAACCGTATGTAACTTAAAACTCCATAATAAACCTAATGAATTTGTCCAAGTCATTTGAACAACGTACGGCAACTTAGAATATTTTACGACTCTGTATTTCACATTAGCACCTTGAAAAGCATGTTAGTATAATGTACGACGCCTTACAACTCCTAACAACACATTACATCACCGTACATAATCTTAAAACTCCATAATAAACCTAATGAATTCGTCCGAGTCCATTGAACATCCTACGACAACTTAGGACTTGTTACGACTCTGAATGAGACATTAGCAACTTAGGAACCGTGTCAAATGGGGTTATTAGCTTTGATAAAGTCAACTACTGTGCACAGTTGAACTTTAATTTGCTAAGTGTATCTCAAATTTGTGATAACTCATATTCAACATTGTTTGATGATTCTTTTTGTTACATACTCAAACCAGGTTTCAAGATTGACAATGAGTGGGTGGTGGTTAAAGCTCCAAGAGATCGTGATGTATACAAGCTTGATATGTCGCAGATTGATGCTGATACCGAAACCACATGTCTCATTGCGCATGCCTCAAATGATGAGAGTCAGCTTTGACATAGACGGCTGGGCCATTCAAACTTCAGAAACATGAACCGACTGGTGACTGGAAATCATGCTGTAGGAATACCGTCAAAGAAATTCTCAACAACTGATCTTTGTCCAGCATGTTTGAAAGGAAAACAACACCGAATGTCTTTTATGTCCAAGCCAGAACACTCCATTTCAAAACCCTTACAGATGCTACATATGGATCTTTTCGGACCAACAAATGTTCAAAGCATCGGAAAGAAGTCTTATTGTTTTGTCATCATTGATGATTTTACTAGATTTTCTTTGGTTTATTTCTTGCATGTTAAATCTAAAACTGCTGAGTTGTTAAAAGAATTCATAATCAAAGTTGAAAATCAATTGGCTTGTAAAGTAAAAATCTTGAGAAGTGATAATGGAACCGAGTTTAAAAACTCTAATGTCGATTTGTTTTGTGCAGAAAAAGGTATTGCTCGTCAATTTAGTGCTCCAAGAACGCCTCAACAAAACGGTGTGGCGGAACGGAAAAATCGAACACTGATTGAAGCAGCAAGATCCATGCTCGCAGATGCCAAAATCCCTATCACATTCTGGGACGAAGCTATTGCTACTGCTTGCTTTGTGCAAAACAGGACATTATTGGTTCAGGATAAACATAAAACGTCATATGAGTTATTGTTTGGAAGAAAACCAAATATTTCATACTTTAAAGCATTTGGTTGTCCTGTATCGATTCTAAATTTAAGTGATCATCTCGGTAAATTTGAGTCAAAATCTGACGATGGATTTTTTCTTGGTTACTCTTCCGTGTCAATAGCTTATCGGGTTTTTAATAGCAAAACAAACACTGTTATAGAAACCATTAACGTAAAGTTTTTAGAAAATTCATTTCCGTCAGTGGCTCATGGTCCCGAATGGTTGTTTGATTTAGATTCGTTATCAAAATCTTTCAATTCTAACTTATTTGATTTTTCAGGAAAATCGAGAAAAGAATCAGGAGACTTGGGATGTTTTAGTGATGATTCTGATAATGACGATGATAGCAATCTCAATTCTGAGTATCTGTTCATGTCATTTCATAATCCTGATCATGGTGTGTCCAATTTTGGTCATAATCGAGAAAAGCTCCGGGTCCATCTAGTTCTCAAGAAGATCAAGGTTACACTCAAGAAGAAGGTATTGACTATGAAGAAGTGTTTGCTCCGGTCGCTCGACTTGAAGCTATTCGCGTTTTACTAGCTTATGCCTCTTTCATGAAGTTCAAAGTGTTTCAAATGGATGTAAAAGGCGCTTTTCTGTTTGGAGCAATTACCGATGATGTGTATGTCAGACAACCTCCAGGTTTTGAGGATCCTGAGTATCTACATCGTGTATACAAATTGAGCAAAGCTTTATATGGTCTACATCAAGCCCCAAGGATTTGGTACGAGAAGTTATCTAAACATTTGCTGGAACATGGTTTTACAAGAGGTCAGATTGATCCAACTTTATTCATGAAGCGGGAAAATGAAGATCTTTTATGTGTTCAAGTGTATGTTGATGATATCATCTTTGGATCAACAAGTCCGTCCATGTGCAAAGAGTTTGAAGAAATTACGAAATCAAGATTTCAGATGAGTTCGATGGGGGAGATTATTTTCTTTCTCGGATTACAAGTAAAACAGTCAGCAGATGGGATATTTATCAACCAATCAAAGTTTGTTGAGAAGTTGCTGAAAAAGTCAAGATGCAAGATTGTCAGACTATTCGAACGCCATCTGATGTGAATTGCAAGATACAGCCGGATCCAAAAGGCAAATCCGTTGATCAAACACTGTACAGATCGATGATTGGTTCACTGATGTACCTTACTGCATCAAGACCAGACATTATGTATGCTGTATGTGTGTGTGCAAGATATCAGTCTGATCCGAAAGAGTCGCACCTGGTTGCTGTTAAACGTATTTTCAGATACCTTAAAGGGAAACCAAATCTCGGGTTATGGTATCCTTATGAAGGCAATTTTGAATTATATAGTTATTCTGATAGTGACTTTGGTGGGTGTGCTCTTGACAGGAAATCGACTACGGGTGGATGTCAATTTTTGGGTCCTAGACTTGTTTCTTGGCAATGCAAAAAGCAGACCAATGATTCTGTATCCACAGCTGAAGCAGAGTATATCGCTGCATCTGCAGGATGTTCTCAAGTTTTGTGGCTACAAAACCAATTGCTTGACTACGGGTTTTACTTTCTCCAAACTCCTATTTACATAGACAATACTGTTGCTATGTTCATTACTGTTAATCCTGTTCAACACTCAAAAACCAAACATATCGAAATTTGATATCACTTTCTCAGAGACAATTCTGAAAAAGGTTTAATAATTTTGATTAAAGTTCATACCGACAAACAACTGGCAGATCTTTTCACAAAATCCTTTTTGTCAGGACGGTTTGAATTCTTAATTCAATCCATAGGGTTAATCAACCATGATTAATTCTAATTTTTGAAAAATCAAACAAAAATCAGAAAATATAAAAGTCAAAAATATAATAAGTCGATGTCATGTATTGATTCTGTTGCCTTTTTATTTTATTATTTTTGCATTGTGAGTGTGCATGAAAAAGAAAAGCAAACAAAAAGAATATAAAAAGCAAAAAGAAAAGAAAATATCATGTCATAAGAATCTATATTGCAAAAAGTGAGAAATGATAGTTACACTAGCCATTATTTGTTTCATCCTTTTTAAATAAAGACTGATGAATGTTAATTGATGTGCGAGACAGCTCAGGCAATTAGACTGAAAAAGTAAGTTCATTGTTGACAAATCTAAACTTAATGATCTTTGTGTTAAGTTCCTTTGATATACATGTCTAAATATATATCTTTGGATGCATTGCTTGTGATGATAGTTGTTCATAATCAGGTAACGATGCAGTCTATTCAGTGTGATGAACCGCATCGTGAGCTTCTTTGTTGTGGTATCCACAGACCTTAAGTCTCACATGAAGTCTCTTTTAAGCTTCAAGGTGCAGCAAAAGATTCCCAAAGTTGGAACAAAAAGAGTCCCAAATGTGGACCATCACCAAACAAATTCCAAAAAGGAATTCAGAAGATTCCCAAGGGGAACGATAAGAAATGAAAAATTCCAAAATGGAATTCAAAAGAAGTCCCAAAGTGGACCAAATCCGAATAGAACCCATATTCCACACTGGTTATGACTGTAAGTGACCGTGTTTTTGTGCAATATGCATTCAGGTAGTGTTTGATAAGGAAATATGTTGACATATGTATTCATGAGGGTCACATAAGTCATCTTAATCGAACCTTAATCTCATCATGATACTGAAAAAGTAAGTGTGTCAATTCGAGCTAATTGGTATGTTTTCATATCATCACTCAATCAAACATAAGTCAAATGTCTATTCAAAACTTGCAAAACATGTTCTGTTTAATGTGTGGTATGATCTCACTGCGATATTTTGATTCATTGCATTGCATATGTTTTTATTTTAGGTTTTTTTTACATATTTCCCCTTCCTAAGTCCATTAATTACATATTTACCCAAGCCTAAAGTTTAATTACATATATCCCCTTTGACATAATAAATTACTCATTTACCCCTTCTTTTACACAAACCATAAAAAAATTTAAAAATATATTTATGAAGATCATTAAGGGTAAAATAGTAAATCAAAAGGCTATTTTAAAGAAATTGGGTAAATATGTAATATATATGGTTTAGGAAGGGGAAATATGTAATTGAATTTAAGGAGTGGGTACATACGTAATAAATGATCTTAAGAAGGGGATATATGTAAATGCCCCATTTTAATGTGTGTGCTTTGTGTGTGCAGGCATATGGAATCTTTATTGACACATCGACATCCTTGTTAAACTTAAAAATTTCAAGAAATTTCAAGTTTAGGGGGAGAATAAGTGAAGAAGAAAAATATTTACAAAAAGCCAAAAATATTTTAAAATAAGTGTGTTGTATGAATAAGATTATGTGGAATGGATAGCAAATGTTTTGAATATGTTAAAAACAAACCTAAGGTCTTGTGATTTGTTTTTAGGAAATTTCTTCGGGATATAGAAATATTGGTTGTGTAAAATCATTTTGTGAAGAAAAATCAAAGAAAATGAAAAAAGATTTTAATAAGAATTAATTTTGTTGCCCTAATTTCTATTTTTGATTATTTAAGGTGACAAACCCTAATAAGGATGTCTTGTCTAATTAATATGTCGAGAATGTTTGCAGGTGCAATAAATGCAGTTGAAAAAGTCAACAGACGGAGAAAAGAAGAAAAATCGTCTAAGTGTTGTAGCCGGGTAAAGGTATCACTGTTCAGCCGTGTGACAGAAAGAAGGTAGCCGAGTGAAAGAAGAAATGATGCCGGGTGACAAGTTGTAATTACTATACAGCCGGGTGATGAAGTGTTTGATACTGTGCAGCCGGGTAATAGAATGAAGATTCTATATAGCCGTGTAAGTGAAGAACACTGTGCAGCCGGGTAAGTATGACAACTGTACATCCGGCTGATGAAGAAAAGCTGTCACTGTACAGCCGGGTAATGAAAGACAGTATCACTATGTAGCCGTGTAATGAACATGAAGACATTGTGCAAGCCGGGTGAGGATAAGGTGTCTACTATACAACCGGGTGATGAGTAAAACCAAAAACGAAGGTGTAGTTGTTCCTAACTCTGACCCGTCTCTACAATACATGACCCGTCTCTACAGTGATTGTTAAACGTTGACCCGTCCAAAAGTTGTGACCCGTCCCAACAGTACTTGACGCGGCTCAACAGTACATGACCCGTCCAGGCTTATTGGGCTTAAATTTTTACCCGTTCAAATTGTTGACCCGTACCATTAAGTTTGACCTAATTCTTGAGCCGGCTGAACAACACATATATACCCGGCTGATAAATTATTGTGGGATTTGTTACATTGTGACATTATGTTTAAAATTTCTTATGCAAATTTCTGTTATTTGTGAATGAAAAGTCTAACACATGTGTCTTGTTTTGTCAAAACAGATGAATGATCTCAAGTTTGAGCCCAAGCACAATCTTGTTGCTATGTTAGATGAATCTATACTAGAAGCTGAAGGGTATAGAGACATGATCAGATTCCTGAGAAGAACAAAGTATGTATATGCAATGTGTGCCAAACACATTGTATATGCAAGACTTATCAAAAGCTTCTGGAGGACTGTAGAAGTTGTTACTGATGAAGCTGGAGTTATTGTGGTTAGAGGAAATATTACCAGAC
This sequence comes from Tagetes erecta, assembly GCA_030867185.1. Taxonomy (NCBI): domain Eukaryota; kingdom Viridiplantae; phylum Streptophyta; class Magnoliopsida; order Asterales; family Asteraceae; genus Tagetes; species Tagetes erecta. The sequence goes on from CM061487.1 coordinate 50,903,972, forward strand.
AGTTATAGTTAACTGTGTCTGAAGAGTCCATCCGGACTGCTTTAAGGATTGATGAAGATGAGATTGGTGCTTCTGATGAGCTAACAACTGCTGAATATTAGACTTGCTTTATCAATATGGGTCATCCTCCCATATTTCCTAAGCAGCAGCTTGTTAGAGCTAGATTGGGAAAGAAGTGGAAGCTGTTATGCTATGTCATCCAGCAGTGTATGTCTAGGAGAAGTGCTGGGTTTGACAACTTTCCTTCAGACATTGCATCTCCCATAGTTGCAATTGCTGAGAATCGGCCTTTTAACATGTCGAAGTGGATTATGAAGGGTTTTGTTTTCAATCTAGTTAAAGGGAAGAGGTTTAAGTTCTTGATGTATCCACGATTCTTGCAGCTGATGATTAATATTGCTCATCCTATTATTCGAGAAGAAGGTTTTAATGGAGGGATTTTATACACAGAAGACATGAATGCTCTATTTACCGAAAGATGAGTATTGGAGGTGTTGAAGGTGTTGAGATGTTTGACTATATGAGAGATATAGCAAACAATGATGAAGATATTGGAGGAGTGTATCATCATATATCACAAGGTGAAGTAGTAGATCCATTGGACCTTGTTGATGAGTTGCCCGACAACTTGCTTGATGATGATGAGTACCTTGCTCGTTATCCAGAAGATGAAGATGAGGATGAGAATGAAGAAGAAGATGATGAATCTGATAGTGATGATGATGATAGTGATGATGATGGTGATGGTGGAAATGATGATGTTATTGAAGAAGAAAGTGCTGAATCAGTTTATGAGGAAGCAGTACAAGAAGATGTAGAAGTGAATGTTGAGGTTGATGAACCTGTTGAAGTTGTAAAAGAAGTAGAAGATGTTATTTTGGATGCTCCTAAGGATTTTACAGTTCAATATTCTAGATCACGACGATCTAAGACTGTGATTGATCCTATGATTGTAGCGGAGCCGAGTATTTTTTAAGATGTAAGTGTGCCTGAATTAGTGGATGTTATTCAGATTGCACAGGAAGTAATTGCCGAAGTGGAGACTGTTGCACAAGCAGTTGATGATGCTGATGCTGGTGTTACTGTTCCTGATCCAGTTGATGTTCCCAAAAGTTGTGTCAAGTGATATTTTGACTGAAAAGGATAAAGAGATAGAATGCCTGAATAAGGTGGTAGAAGATTTGATGAAAGAGAATGAATTGTTGAAGGCTTCGAATGAGAGAAAGAAAGTTAAAATTGGATGAGTTTAGAGAAACAAATTTGAAGAATATGAATATCTTTGAAGAACTTGATTTAGAGTATGAAAAACTGAAGATAATTTTTGAAGTCCAAAGTTAAATCTTAGGGGGAGTACTGTTAGGGCTCGTTTCTGTTTAAGATTTACTTTGTACTTTGTTTATACATGTTTGTATAGTTTAGGGTTAATTGTGTATTTTCCCTAATATGTTAATGCATAAAGCATGTTGTGAGAGAATGTTAGAAAGAGAGACGAGATCACAATTACATACTAGAGAGAGAATTAGTGTGTGTGATTTTACATTCTCCTGCACATTTGTACTACAACTTTTATGCTTTGATCATCAATACAAGATAATTATTAGTAATGGGTTGTGTTGTTGATTGAATCGTGTGTTTGTACTTAGATCGTTCTAATTTGCAGCAATATCGATCCAATTGAACCTATCAACCTTGACAAGCACGTTAGTATAATGTTGGACACCTTACAACTCCTAAAAACACCGTATGAAACCTTAAAACTCCTTAATAAACCTAATGATTTCGTCGAAGTCCTTTGAACATCGTACGGCAACTCAAGAGAAGTTAAGGCTCGGTACGGACATTAGCAACACCAAAAGCATGTTAGAATAATGTAGGACGCGTTAAAACTCCTAAGAAAACCTTACATCACCATACGAAACTTCAAAACTACATACTAAACCTAATGAATTCGTCCGAGTCCTTTGAACGTCGTACGACAACTTAAGACATCTTACGACTCTGTATGCCATATTAGCACCTTGACAACCATGTTAGTATCATGTTAGACGCCTTAAAACTCCTAACCACACCGTATGAAACCTTAAAACTCCTTAATAAACCTAATGATTTCGTCGAAGTCCTTTGAACATCGTACGGCAACTCAGGAGAAGTTAAGGCTCGGTACGGACATTAACAACACCAAAAGCACGTTAGAATAATGTAGCACGCGTTAAAACTCCTAAGAAAACCTTACATCACCGAACGAAACTTAAAAACTACATACTAAACCTAATGAATTCGTCCGAGTCCTTTGAGCGTCGTACGACAACTTAAGACATCTTACGACTCTGTATGCCATATTAGCACCTTGACAACCATGTTAGTATAATGTTAGACGCCTTAAAACTCCTAACAACACCGTATGAAACCTTAAAACTCCTTAATAAACCTAATGATTTCGTCAAAGTCCTTTGAACATCGTACGGCAACTCAGGAGATGTTACGGCTCGGTATCGACATTAGCAACATGAAAAGCACGTTAGAATAAAGTAGGACACATTACAACTGCTAAGAACACCTTTCATCACCGTAGGAAACTTTAAAACTCCATACTAAAGCTAATTAATTCGTCCGAGTCCTTTGAACGTCGTATGGCAACCTAAGACATCTTACGACTCTGTATGCCATGTTAGTACCTTAACAAGCACGTTAGTATAATGTTTGACACGTTACAACTCCTTAAAACACCGTATGAAACCTTAAAACTCTTTAATAAACCTAATGATTTCGTCGAAGTCCATTGAACATCATATGGTAACTCAGGAGATATTACGAATCGGTATCGACATTGGCAACATGTAAAGCACGTTAGAATAATGTAGGACGCATTACAACTACTAAGAAAACCTTACATCACCGTACGAAACTTCAAAACTACATACTAAACCTAATGAATTAGTCCGAGTCCTTTGAGCATCGTACGACAACTTAAGACATATTACGACTCTGTATGCCATATTAGCACCTTGACAACCACATTAGTATAATGTTAGACGCCTTAAAACTCCTAACAACACCGTATGAAACATTTAAACTTCTTAATAAACCTAATGATTTCGTCGAAGTCTTTTGAACATCGTACGGCAACTCAGGAGATGTTACAGCTCGGTATCGACATTAGCAACATGAAAAACACGTTAGAATAATGTAGGACGCATTACAACCGATAAGAACAGCTTTCATCACCGTAGGAAACTTTAAAACTTCATACTAAACCTAATTAATTCGTCCGAGACCTTTGAACATCGTATGGCAACCTAAGACATCTAACGACTCTGTATGCCATGTTAGCACCTTGGCAAGCACGTTAGTATAATGTTGGACACCTTACAACTCCTTAAAACACCGTATGAAACCTTAAAACTCCTCAATAAACCTAATGATTTCGTCGGAGTCCTTTGAACATCGTATTGCAACTCTTGAGATATTACGGCTCGGTATCGACATTAGCAACATGAAAAGCACGTTAGAATAATGTAGGACGTTTTACAACTCCTAAGAACACATTACATCACCTTTCGAAACATCAAAACTACATACTAAACCTAATGAATTCGTCCAAGTTCTTTGAACGTCGTACGACAACTTAAGACATCTTACGACTCTGTATGCCATATTAGCATCTTGCCAACCATGTTAGTATCATGTTAGACGCCTTAAAACTCCTAACCACACCGTATGAAACCTTAAAACTCCTTAATAAACCTAATGATTTAGTCGAAGTCCTTTGAACATCGTACGACAACTCAGGAGATGTTACGGCTCGGTATCGACATTAGCAACATGAAAAGCACGTTAGAATAATGTAGGACGCATTACAACTGCTAAGAACACCTTTCATCACCGTAGGAAACTTTAAAACTCCATACCAAACCAAATGAATTCGTCCGAGTCTTTTGAACGTCGTACGGCAACTTAAGACATCTTACGACTCTCTATGCCTTGTTAGAACCTTGACAAGCACGTTAGTATAATGTTGGACACCTTACAACTCCTAAAAACACCGTATGAAACCTTAAAACTCCTTAATAAACCTAATGATTTCGTCGAAGTCCTAAGAACATCGTACGGCAACTCAGGAGATGTTACGGCTCGGTATCGACATTAGCAACATGAAAAGCACGTTAGAATAATGTAGGACACGTTGAAACTCCTAAGAAAACCTTACATCACCGTACGAAACTTCAAAACTACATACTAAACCTAATGAATTCATCCGAGTCCTTTGAGCGTCGTACGACAACTTAAGACATCTTAAGACTCTGTATGCCATATTAGCACCATGACAAGCATGTTAGTATCATGTTAGACGCCTTAAAACTCCTACAACACCGTATGAAACCTTAAAACTCGTTAATAAACCTAATGATGTCGTCGAAGTCCTTTGAACATCGTACGACAACTCAGGAGATGTTAAGTCTCGGTACCGACATTAGCAACACCAAAAGCACGTTAGTATAATGTAGGGCGCATTACAACTCCTAAGAACACTTTACATCACCATAGGAAACTTTAAAACTCCATACCAAACCTGATGAATTCGTCCGAGTCCTTTGAACGTCGTATGACAACTTAAGACATCTTACGACTCTGTATGCCTTGTTAGCACCTTGACAAGCACGTTAGTATAATGTTGGACACCTTACAACTCCTAAAAACACCGTATGAATCCTTAAAACTCCTTAATAAACCTAATGATTTCGTCGAAGTCCTTTGAACATCGTACGGCAACTCAGGAGATGTTACGTCTCGGTATCGACATTAGCAACATGAAAAGCACGTTAGAATAATGCAGGACGCGTTAAAACTCCTAAGAACACCTTACATCACCGTACGAAACTTCAAAACTACATACTAAACCTAATGAATTAGTCCGAGTCCTTTGAGCATCGTACGACAACTTAAGACATATTACGACTCTGTATGCCATATTAGCACCTTGACAACCACATTAGTATAATGTTAGACGCCTTAAAACTCCTAACAACACCGTATGAAACATTTAAACTTCTTAATAAACCTAATGATTTCGTCGAAGTCTTTTGAACATCGTACGGCAACTCAGGAGATGTTACAGCTCGGTATCGACATTAGCAACATGAAAAACACGTTAGAATAAAGTAGGACACATTACAACTGCTAAGAACACCTTTCATCACCGTAGGAAACTTTAAAACTCCATACTAAAGCTAATTAATTCGTCCGAGTCCTTTGAACGTCGTATGGCAACCTAAGACATCTTACGACTCTGTATGCCATGTTAGTACCTTAACAAGCACGTTAGTATAATGTTTGACACGTTACAACTCCTTAAAACACCGTATGAAACCTTAAAACTCTTTAATAAACCTAATGATTTCGTCGAAGTCCATTGAACATCATATGGTAACTCAGGAGATATTACGAATCGGTATCGACATTGGCAACATGTAAAGCACGTTAGAATAATGTAGGACGCATTACAACTACTAAGAAAACCTTACATCACCGTACGAAACTTCAAAACTACATACTAAACCTAATGAATTAGTCCGAGTCCTTTGAGCATCGTACGACAACTTAAGACATATTACGACTCTGTATGCCATATTAGCACCTTGACAACCACATTAGTATAATGTTAGACGCCTTAAAACTCCTAACAACACCGTATGAAACATTTAAACTTCTTAATAAACCTAATGATTTCGTCGAAGTCTTTTGAACATCGTACGGCAACTCAGGAGATGTTACAGCTCGGTATCGACATTAGCAACATGAAAAACACGTTAGAATAATGTAGGACGCATTACAACCGATAAGAACAGCTTTCATCACCGTAGGAAACTTTAAAACTTCATACTAAACCTAATTAATTCGTCCGAGACCTTTGAACATCGTATGGCAACCTAAGACATCTAACGACTCTGTATGCCATGTTAGCACCTTGGCAAGCACGTTAGTATAATGTTGGACACCTTACAACTCCTTAAAACACCGTATGAAACCTTAAAACTCCTCAATAAACCTAATGATTTCGTCGGAGTCCTTTGAACATCGTATTGCAACTCTTGAGATATTACGGCTCGGTATCGACATTAGCAACATGAAAAGCACGTTAGAATAATGTAGGACGTTTTACAACTCCTAAGAACACATTACATCACCTTTCGAAACATCAAAACTACATACTAAACCTAATGAATTCGTCCAAGTTCTTTGAACGTCGTACGACAACTTAAGACATCTTACGACTCTGTATGCCATATTAGCATCTTGCCAACCATGTTAGTATCATGTTAGACGCCTTAAAACTCCTAACCACACCGTATGAAACCTTAAAACTCCTTAATAAACCTAATGATTTCGTCGAAGTCCTTTGAACATCGTACGACAACTCAGGAGATGTTACGGCTCGGTATCGACATTAGCAACATGAAAAGCACGTTAGAATAATGTAGGACGCATTACAACTGCTAAGAACACCTTTCATCACCGTAGGAAACTTTAAAACTCCATACCAAACCAAATGAATTCGTCCGAGTCTTTTGAACGTCGTACGGCAACTTAAGACATCTTACGACTCTCTATGCCTTGTTAGAACCTTGACAAGCACGTTAGTATAATGTTGGACACCTTACAACTCCTAAAAACACCGTATGAAACCTTAAAACTCCTTAATAAACCTAATGATTTCGTCGAAGTCCTAAGAACATCGTACGGCAACTCAGGAGATGTTACGGCTCGGTATCGACATTAGCAACATGAAAAGCACGTTAGAATAATGTAGGACACGTTGAAACTCCTAAGAAAACCTTACATCACCGTACGAAACTTCAAAACTACATACTAAACCTAATGAATTCATCCGAGTCCTTTGAGCGTCGTACGACAACTTAAGACATCTTAAGACTCTGTATGCCATATTAGCACCATGACAAGCATGTTAGTATCATGTTAGACGCCTTAAAACTCCTACAACACCGTATGAAACCTTAAAACTCGTTAATAAACCTAATGATGTCGTCGAAGTCCTTTGAACATCGTACGGCAACTCAGGAGATGTTAAGTCTCGGTACCGACATTAGCAACACCAAAAGCACGTTAGTATAATGTAGGGCGCATTACAACTCCTAAGAACACTTTACATCACCATAGGAAACTTTAAAACTCCATACCAAACCTGATGAATTCGTCCGAGTCCTTTGAACGTCGTATGACAACTTAAGACATCTTACGACTCTGTATGCCTTGTTAGCACCTTGACAAGCACGTTAGTATAATGTTGGACACCTTACAACTCCTAAAAACACCGTATGAATCCTTAAAACTCCTTAATAAACCTAATGATTTCGTCGAAGTCCTTTGAACATCGTACGGCAACTCAGGAGATGTTACGTCTCGGTATCGACATTAGCAACATGAAAAGCACGTTAGAATAATGCAGGACGCGTTAAAACTCCTAAGAACACCTTACATCACCGTACGAAACTTCAAAACTACATACTAAACCTAATGAATTCATCCGAGTCCTTTGAGCGTCGTACGACAACTTAAGACATCTTACGACTCTGTATGCCATATTAGCACCTTGACAAGCATGTTAGTATCATGTTAGACGCCTTAAAACTCCTAACAACACCGTATGAAACCTTAAAACTCCTTAATAAACCTAATGATGTCGTCGAAGTCCTTTGAACATCGTACGGCAACTCAGGAGAAGTTAAGGCTCGGTACCGACATTAGCAACACCAAAAGCACGTTAGTATAATGTAGGGCGCATTACAACTCCTAAGAACACTTTACATCACCATAGGAAACTTTAAAACTCCATACCAAACCTAATGAATTCGTTCGAGTCCTTTGAACGTCGTACGGCAACTTTAGACATTTTACGACTCTGTATGCCTTGTTAGCACCTTGACAAGCACGTTAGTATAATGTTGGACACCTTACAACTCCTAAAAACACCGTATGAAACCTTAAAACTCCTTAATAAACCTAATGATTTCGTCGAAGTCCTTTGAACATCGTACGACAACTCAGGAGATGTTACGGCTCGGTATCGACATTAGCAACATGAAAAGCACGTTAGAATAATGCAGGACGCGTTAAAACTCCTAAGAAAACCTTACATCACCGTACGAAACTTCAAAACTACATACTAAACCTAATGAGTTCGTCTGACTCCTTTGAACGTCGTACGACAACTTAAGACATCTTACGACTCTGTATGCCATATTAGCAGCTTGACAACCATGTTAGCATCATGTTAGACGCCTTAAAACTCCTAACAACACCGTATGAAACCTTAAAACTCCTTAATAAACCTAATGATGTCGTCGAAGTCCTTTGAACATCGTACGGCAACTCAGGAGATGTTACGGCTCGGTAACGACATTAGCAACATGAAAAAAACTTTAGAATAATGTAGGACGCATTACAACTGCTAAGAACACCTTTCATCACCGTAGGAAACTTTAAAACTCCATACTAAAGCTAATTAATTCGTCCGAGTCCTTTGAACGTCGTATGGCAACCTAAGACATCTTACGACTCTGTATGCCATGTTAGCACCTTAACAAGCACGTTAGTGTAATGTTTGAAACCTTACAACTCCTTAAAACACCATACGAAACCTTAAAACTCTTTAATAAACCTAATGATTTCGTAGAAGTCCATTGAACATCGTACGGTAACTCAGGAGATATTACGGGTCGGTATCGACATTGGCAACATGAAAAGCATGTTAGAATAATGTAGGACGCATTACAACTACTAAGAAAACCTTACATCACCGTACGAAACTTCAAAACTACATACTAAACCTAATGAATTAGTCCGAGTCCTTTGAGCATCGTACGACAACTTAAGACATATTACGACTCTGTATGCCATATTAGCACCTTGACGCCTTAAAACTCCTAACAACTCCGTATGAAACCTTAAAACTCCTTAATAAACCTAATGATGTCGTCGAAGTCCTTTGAACATCGTACGGCAACTCAGGAGAAGTTAAGGCTCGATACCGACATTAGCAACACCAAAAGCACGTTAGTATAATGTAGGGCGCATTACAACTCCTAAGAACACTTTACATCACCATAGGAAACTTTAAAACTCCATACCAAACCTAATGAATTCGTCCGAGTCCTTTGAACGTCGTACGGCAACTTAAGATATCTTACGACTCTGTATGCCTTGTTAGCACCTTGACAAGCACGTTAGTATAATGTTGGACACCTTACAACTCCTAAAAACACCGTATGAAACCTTAAAACTCCTTAATAAACCTAATGATTTCGTCGAAGTCCTTTGAACATCGTACGGCAACTCAGGAGATGTTACGGCTCGGTATAGACATTAGCAACATGAAAAGCACGTTAGAATAATGCAGGACGCGTTAAAACTCCTAAGAAAACCTTACATCACCGTACGAAACTTCAAAACTACATACTAAACCTAATGAATTCATCCGAGTCCATTGAGCGTCGTACGACAACTTAAGACATCTTACGACTCTGTATGCCATATTAGCACCTTGACAAGCATGTTAGTATCATGTTAGAAACCTTAAAACTCCTAACAACACCGTATGAAACCTTAAAACTCCTTAATAAACCTAATGATGTCGTCGAAGTCCTTTGAACATCGTACGACAATTCAGGAGAAGTTAAGGCTCAGTACCGACATTAGCAACACCAAAAGAACGTTAGAATAATGTAGGACGCATTACAACTCCTAAGAACACTTTACATCACCATAGGAAACTTTAAAACTCCATACCAAACCTGATGAATTCGTCCGAGTCCTTTGAACGTCGTACGACAACTTAAGACATCTTACGACTCTGTATGCCTTGTTAGCACCTTGACAAGCACGTTAGTATAATGTTGGACACCTTACAACTCCTAAAAACACCGTATGAAACCTTAAAACTCCTTAATAAACCTAATGATTTCGTCGAAGTCCTTTGAACATCGTACGGCAACTCAGGCGAAGTTAAGGCTCGGTATGGACATTAACAACACCAAAAGCACGTTAGAATAAATTAGCACGCGTTAAAATCCTAAGAAAACCTTACATCACCGTACGACACTTCAAAACTACTTACTAAACCTAATGAATTCGTCCGAGTCCTTTGAGTGTCGTACGACAACTTAAGACATCTTACGACTCTGTATGCCATATTAGCACCTTGACAACCATGTTAGTATAATGTTAGACGCCTTAAAACTCCTAACAACACCGTATGAAACCTTAAAAATCCTTAATAAACCTAATGATTTCGTCGAAGTCCTTTGAACATCGTACGGCAACTTAGGAGATGTTACGGCTCGGTATCGACATTAGCAACATGAAAAGCACGTTAGAATAATGTAGGACGCATTACAACTGCTAAGAACACCTTTCATCAGCGTAGGAAACTTTAAAACACCATACTATAGCTAATTAATTCGTCCGAGTCCTTTGAACGTCGTATGGCAACTTAAGACATCTTACGACTCTGTATGCGATATTAGCACCTTGACAACCATGTTAGTATCATGTTAGACGCCTTAAAACTCCTAACAACACCGTATGAAACCTAAAAACTCCTTAATAAACCTAATGATGTCGTCGAAGTCCTTTGAACATCGTACGGCAACTCAGGAGAAGTTAAGGCTCGGTACCGACATTAGCAACACCAAAAGCACGTTAGTATAATGTAGGTCGCATTACAACTCCTAAGAACACTTTACATCACCATAGGAAACTTTAAAACTCCATACCAAACCTGATGAATTCGTCCGAGTCCTTTGAACGTCGTACGACAACTTAAGACATCTTACGACTCTGTATGCCTTGTTAGCACCTTGACAAGCACGTTAGTGTAATGTTGGACACCTTACAACTCCTAAAAACACCGTATGAAACCTTAAAACTCCTTAATAAACCTAATGATTTCGTCGAAGTCCTTTGAACATCGTACGGCAACTCAGGCGAAGTTAAGGCTCGGTATGGACATTAACAACACCAAAAGCACGTTAGACTAAATTAGCACGCGTTAAAATCCTAAGAAAACCTTACATCACCGTACGAAACTTCAAAACTACATACTAAACCTAATGAATTCGTCCGAGTCCTTTGAGTGTCGTACGACAACTTAAGACATCTTACGACTCTGTATGCCATATTAGCACCTTGACAAGCATGTTAGTATCATGTTAGACACCTTAAAACTCCTAACAACACCGTATGAAACCTTAAAACTCCTTAATAAACCTAATGATGTCGTCGAAGTCCTTTGAACATCGTACGGCAACTCAGGAGAAGTTAAGGCTCGGTACCGACATTAGCAACACCAAAAGCACGTTAGTATAATGTAGGTCGCATTACAACTCCTAAGCACACTTTACATCACCATAGGAAACTTTAAAACTCCATACCAAACCTGATGAATTCATCCGAGTCCTTTGAATGTCGTACGACAACTTAAGACATCTTACGACTCTGTATGCCTTGTTAGCACCTTGACAAGCACGTTAGTATAATGTTGGACACCTTACAACTCCTAAAAACACCGTATGAAACCTTAAAACTCCTTAATAAACCTAATGATTTCGTCGAATTCCTTTGAACATCGTACGGCAACTCAGGCGAAGTTAAGGCTCGGTATGGACATTAACAACACCAAAAGCACGTTAGAATAAATTAGCACGCGTTAAAATCCTAAGAAAACCTTACATCACCGTACGAAACTTCAAAACTACATACTAAACCTAATGAATTCGTCCGAGTCCTTTGAGCGTCGTACGACAACTTAAGACATCTTACGACTCTGTATGCCATATTAGCACCTTGACAACCATGTTAGTATAATGTTAGACGCCTTAAAACTCCTAACAACACCGTATGAAACCTTAAAAATCCTTAATAAACCTAATGATTTCGTCGAAGTCCTTTGAACATCGTACGGCAACTTAGGAGATGTTACGGCTCGGTATCGACATTAGCAACATGAAAAGCACGTTAGAATAATGTAGGACGCATTACAACTGCTAAGAACACCTTTCATCAGCGTAGGAAACTTTAAAACACCATACTAAAGCTAATTAATTCGTCCGAGTCCTTTGAACGTCGTATGGCAACTTAAGACATCTTACGACTCTGTATGCGATATTAGCACCTTGACAACCATGTTAGTATCATGTTAGACGCCTTAAAACTCCTAACAACACCGTATGAAACCTAAAAACTCCTTAATAAACCTAATGATGTCGTCGAAGTCCTTTGAACATCGTACGGCAACTCAGGAGAAGTTAAGGCTCGGTACCGACATTAGCAATACCAAAAGCACGTTAGTATAATGTAGGTCGCATTACAACTCCTAAGAACACTTTACATCACCATAGGAAACTTTAAAACTCCATACCAAACCTGATGAATTCGTCCGAGTCCTTTGAACGTCTTACGACAACTTAAGACATCTTACGACTCTGTATGCCTTGTTAGCACCTTGACAAGCACGTTAGTGTAATGTTGGACACCTTACAACTCCTAAAAACACCGTATGAAACCTTAAAACTCCTTAATAAACCTAATGATTTCGTCGAAGTCCTTTGAACATCGTACGGCAACTCAGGCGAAGTTAAGGCTCGGTATGGACATTAACAACACCAAAAGCACGTTAGAATAAATTAGCACGCGTTAAAATCCTAAGAAAACCTTACATCACCGTACGAAACTTCAAAACTACATACTAAACCTAATGAATTCGTCCGAGTCCTTTGAGTGTCGTACGACAACTTAAGACATCTTACGACTCTGTATGCCATATTAGCATCTTGACAAGCATGTTAGTATCATGTTAGACACCTTAAAACTCCTAACAACACCGTATGAAACCTTAAAACTCCTTAATAAACCTAATGATGTCGTCGAAGTCCTTTGAACATCGTACGGCAACTCAGGAGAAGTTAAGGCTCGGTACCGACATTAGCAACACCAAAAGCACGTTAGTATAATGTAGGTCGCATTACAACTCCTAAGAACACTTTACATCACCATAGGAAACTTTAAAACTCCATACCAAACCTGATGAATTCGTCCGAGTCCTTTGAACGTCGTACGACAACTTAAGACATCTTACGACTCTGTATGCCTTGTTAGCACCTTGACAAACACGTTAGTATAATGTTGGACACCTTACAACTCCTAAAAACACCGTATGAAACCTTAAAACTCCTTAATAAACCTAATGATTTCGTCGAAGTCCTTTGAACATCGTACGGCAACTCAGGCGAAGTTAAGGCTCGGTATGGACATTAACAACACCAAAAGCACGTTAGAATAAATTAGCACGCGTTAAAATCCTAAGAAAACCTTACATCACCGTACGAAACTTCAAAACTACATACTAAACCTAATGAATTCGTCCGAGTCCTTTGAGTGTCGCACGACAACTTAAGACATCTTACGACTCTGTATGCCATATTAGCACCTTGAGAACCATGTTAGTATAATGTTAGACGCCTTAAAACTCCTAACAACACCGTATGAAACCTTAAAAATCCTTAATAAACCTAATGATTTCGTCGAAGTCCTTTGAACATCGTACGGCAACTCAGGAGATGTTACGGCTCGGTATCGACATTAGCAACATGAAAAGCACGTTACAATAATGTAGGACGCATTACAACTGCTAAGAACACCTTTCATCAGCGTAGGAAACTTTAAAACTCCATACTAAAGATAATTAATTCGTCCGAGTCCTTTGAACGTCGTATGGCAACTTAAGACATCTTACGACTCTGTATGCCATATTAGCACCTTGACAACCATGTTAGTATCATGTTAGACGCCTTTAAACTCCTAACAACACCGTATGAAACCTAAAAACTCCTTAATAAACCTAATGATGTCGTCGAAGTCCTTTGAACATCGTACGGCAACTCAGGAGATGTTACGGCTCGGTATCGACATTAGCAACATGAAAAGCACGTTAGAATAATGTAGGACGCGTTGAAACTCCTAAGAAAACCTTACATCACCGTACGAAACTTCAAAACAACATACTAAACCTAATGAATTCATCCGAGTCCATTGAGCGTCGTACGACAACTTAAGACATCTTACGACTCTGTATGCCATATTAGCACCTTGACAACCATGTTAGTATCATGTTAGACGCCTTAAAACTCCTAACAACACCGTATGAAACCTAAAAACTCCTTAATAAACCTAATGATGTCGTCGAAGTCCTTTGAACATCGTACGGCAACTCAGGAGATGTTACGGCTCGGTATCGACATTAGCAACATGAAAAGCACGTTAGAATAATGTAGGACGCGTTGAAACTCCTAAGAAAACCTTACATCACCGTACGAAACTTCAAAACAACATACTAAACCTAATGAATTCATCCGAGTCCATTGAGCGTCGTACGACAACTTAAGACATCTTACGACTCTGTATGCCATATTAGCACCTTGACAAGCATGTTAGTATCATGTTAGACACCTTAAAACTCCTAACAACACCGTATGAAACCTTAAAACTCCTTAATAAACCTAATGATGTCGTCGAAGTCCTTTGAACATCGTACGGCAACTCAGGAGAAGTTAAGGCTCGATACCGACATTAGCAACACCAAAAGCACGTTAGTATAATGTATGTCGCATTACAACTCCTAAGAACACTTTACATCACCATAGGAAACTTTAAAACTCCATACCAAACCTGATGAATTCGTCCGAGTCCTTTGAACGTCGTACGACAACTTAAGACATCTTACGACTCTGTATGCCTTGTTAGCACCTTGACAAGCACGTTAGTATAATGTTGGACACCTTACACCTCCTAAAAACACCGTATGAAACCTTAAAACTCCTTAATAAACCTAATGATTTCGTCGAAGTCCTTTGAACATCGTACGGCAACTCAGGCGAAGTTAAGGCTCGGTATGGACATTAACAACACCAAAAGCACGTTAGAATAAATTAGCACGCGTTAAAATACTAAGAAAACCTTACATCACCGTACGAAACTTCAAAACTACATACTAAACCTAATGAATTCGTCCGAGTCCTTTGAGTGTCGTACGACAACTTAAGACATCTTACGACTCTGTATGCCATATTAGCACCTTGACAACCATGTTTGTATAATGTTAGACGCCTTAAAACTCCTAACAACACCGTATGAAACCTTAAAAATCCTTAATAAACCTAATGATTTCGTCGAAGTCCTTTGAACATCGTACGGCAACTCAGGAGATGTTACGGCTCGGTATCGACATTAGCAACATGAAAAGCACGTTAGAATAATGTAGGACGCATTACAACTGCTAAGAACACCTTTCATCAGCGTAGGAAACTTTAAAACTCCATACTAAAGCTAATTAATTCGTCCGAGTCCTTTGAACGTCGTATGTGAACTTAAGACATCTTACGACTCTGTATGCCATATTAGCACCTTGACAACCATGTTAGTATCATGTTAGACGCCTTAAAACTCCTAACAACACCGTATGAAACCTAAAAACTCCTTAATAAACCTAATGATGTCGTCGAAGTCCTTTGAACATCGTACGGCAACTCAGGAGATGTTACGGCTCGGTATCGACATTAGCAACATGAAAAGCACGTTAGAATAATGTAGGACGCGTTGAAACTCCTAAGAAAACCTTACATCACCGTACGAAACTTCAAAACTACATACTAAACCTAATGAATTCATCCGAGTCCATTGAGCGTCGTACGACAACTTAAGACATCTTACGACTCTGTATGCCATATTAGCACCTTGACAAGTATGTTAGTATCATGTTAGACACCTTAAAACTCCTAACAACACCGTATGAAACCTTAAAACTCCTTAATAAACCTAATGATGTCGTCGAAGTCCTTTGAACATCGTACGGCAACTCAGGAGAAGTTAAGGCTCGGTACCGACATTAGCAACACCAAAAGCACGTTAGTATAATGTAGGTCGCATTACAACTCCTAAGAACACTCTACATCACCATAGGAAACTTTAAAACTCCATACCAAACCTGATGAATTCGTCCGAGTCCTTTGAACGTCGTACGACAACTTAAGACATCTTACGACTCTGTATGCCTTGTTAGCACCTTGACAAGCACGTTAGTATAATATTGGACACCTTACAACTCCTAAAAACACCGTATGAAACCTTAAAACTCCTTAATAAACCTAATGATTTCGTCGAAGTCCTTTGAACATCGTACGGCAACTCAGGAGATGTTACGGCTCCGTATCGACATTAGCAACATGAAAAGCACGTTAGAATAATGTAAGACGCGTTAAAACTCCTAAGAAAACCTTACATCACCGTACGAAACTTCAAAACTACATACTAAACCTAATGAGTTCGTCTGACTCCATTGAACGTCGTACGACAAATTAAGACATCTTATGACTCTGTATGCCATATTAGCAGCTTGACAACCATGTTAGTATCATGTTAGACGCCTTAAAACTCCTAACAACACCGTATGAAACCTTAAAACTCCTTAATAAACCTAATGATTTCGTCGAAGTCCTTTGAACATCGTACGACAACTCAGGAGAAGTTAAGGCTAGGTACCGACATTAGCAACACCAAAAGCACGTTAGAATAATGTAGGGCGCATTACAACTGCTAAGATCACCTTTCATCACCGTATGAAACTTTAAAACTCCATACTAAACCTAATTAATTCGTCCGAGTCCTTTGAACGTCGTATGGCAACGTAAGACATCTTACGACTCTGTATGCCATGTTAGCACCTTGACAAGCACTTTAGTATAATGGTTGACACCTTACAACTCTTTAAAACACCGTATGAAACCTTAAAACTCCTTAATAAACCTAATGATTTCGTCGAAGTCATTTGAACATCGTACGGCAACTCAGGAGATGTTACGGCTCGGTCTCAACATTAGCAACATGAAAAGCACGTTAGAAAAATGTAGGACGCGTTACAACTCCTAAGAACACCTTACATCACCATACGAAACTTCAAAACTACATACTAAACCTAATGCGTTCGTCTGACTCCTTTGAACGTCGTAAGACAACTTAAGACATCTTACGACTCTATATGCCATATTAGCAGCTTGACAACCATGTTAGTATCATGTTAGACACCTTAAAACTCCTAACAACACCGTATGAAATTTTAAAACTCCTTAATAAACCTAATGATTTTGTCGAAGTCCTTTGAACATCGCACGTCAACTCAGGAGAAGTTAAGGCTAGGTACCGACATTAGCAACACCAAAAGCACGTTAGAATAATGTAGGGCGCATTACAACTGCTAAGAACACCTTTCATCACCGTATGAAACTTTAAAACTCCATACTAAACCTAATTAATTCGTCCGAGTCCTTTGAACGTCGTATGGCAACCTAAGACATCTTACGACTCTGTATGCCATGTTAGCACCTTGACAAGCACGTTAGTATAATGTTTGACCCCTTACAACTCCTTAAAACACCGTATGAAACCTTAAAACTCCTTAATAAACCTAATGATTTCGTCGAAGTCCTTTGAACATCGTATGGCAACTCAGGAGATATTACGACTCTGTATCGACATTAGCAACATGAAAAGCACGTTAGAATAATGTAGGATGTGTTACAACTCCTAAGAACAACTTACATCACCGTACGAAACTTCAAAACTACATACTAAACCTAATGAGTTCGTCTGACTCCTTTGAACGTCGTAAGACAACTTAAGACATCTTACGACTCTATATGCCTTATTAGCAGCTTGACAACCATGTTAGTATCATGTTAGACACCTTAAAACTCCTAACAACACCATATGAAACCTTAAAACTCCTTAATAAACCTAATGATTTTGTCGAAGTCCTTTGAACATCGTACGTCAACTCAGGAGAAGTTAAGGCTTGGTAAAAAAGGGTAATTGCACGGTACCCCTGACCGCGGAAGGGTTCTCCCTTCCCAAGCTAGCTTAGCCCCGACATTAGCAACACCAAAAGCACGTTAGAATAATGTAGGGCGCATTACAACTGCTAAGAACACCTTTCATCACCGTATGAAACTTTAAAACTCCATACTAAACCTAATTAATTCGTCCGAGTCCTTTGAACGTCGTATGGCAACGTAAGACATCTTACGACTCTGTATGCCATGTTAGCACCTTGACAAGCACGTTAGTATAATGTTTGACACCTTACAACTCCTTAAAACACCGTATGAAACCTTAAAACTCCTTAATAAACCTAATGATTTCGTCGATGTCCTTTGAACATCGTATGGCAACTTAGGAGATATTACGACTATGTATCAACATTAGCAACATGAAAATCACGTTAGAATAATGTAGGACGCGTTACAACTCCTAAGAACACCTTACATCACCGTACGAAACTTGAAAACTACATACTAAACCTAATGAATTCGTCCAAGTCATTTGAACGTCGTACGACAACTTAAGACATCTTACGACTCTGTATGCCATATTAGCACCTTGACAACCTTGTTAGTATCATGTTAGACGCCTTAAAACTCCTAACAACATCGTATGAAACCTTAAAACTCCTTAATAAACCTAATGATTTCGTCGAAGTCCTTTGAACATCGTATGGCAACTCAGGAGATATTACGGCTCTGTATCGACATTAGCAACATGAAAAGCACGTTAGAATAATATAGGACGCGTTACAACTCCTAAGAACACCTTACATCACCGTACGAAACTTGAAAACTACATACTAAACCTAATGAATTCGTCCAAGTCATTTGAACGTCGTACGACAACTAAAGACATCTTACGACTCTGTATGCCATATTAGCACCTTGACAACCTTGTTAGTATCATGTTAGACGCCTTAAAACTCCTAACAACATCGTATGAAACCTTAAAACTCCTTAATAAACCTAATGATTTCGTCGAAGTCCTTTGAACATCGTACTACAACTCAGGAGATATTACGGCTCGGTATCGACATTAGCAACATGAAAAGCACGTTAGAATAATGTAGGACGAATTACATCTGATAAGAACACCTTTCATCACCGTAGGAAACTTTAAAACTTCATACTAAACCTAATTAATTCGTTCGAGTCCTTTGAACGTCGTATGGCAACCTAAGACATCTTACGACTCTGTATGCCATGTTAGCACCTTGACAAGCACATTAGTATAATGTTAGACACCTTACAACTCCTCAAAACACCGTATGAAACCTTAAAACCCCTTAGTAAACCTAATGATTTCGTCGAAGTCCTTTGAACATCGTATGGCAACTCAGGAGATATTACGGCTCTGTATCGACATTAGCAACATGAAAAGCACGTTAGAATAATGTAGGACGCGTTACAACTCCTAAGAACACCTTACATCACCGTACGAAACTTGAAAACTACATACTAAACCTAATGAATTCGTCCAAGTCATTTGAACGTCGTACGACAACTTAAGACATCTTACGACTCTGTATGCCATATTAGAACCTTGACAACCTTGTTAGTATCATGTTAGACGCCTTAAAACTCCTAACAACATCGTATGAAACCTTAAAACTCCTTAATAAACCTAATGATTTCGTCGAAGTCCTTTGAACATCGTACGACAACTCAGGAGATATTACGGCTCGGTATCGACATTAGCAACATGAAAAGCACGTTAGAATAATGTAGGACGCATTACATCTGATAAGAACACCTTTCATCACCGTAGGAAACTTTAAAACTTCATACTAAACCTAATTATATCGTCCGAGTCCTTTGAACGTCGTATGGCAACCTAAGACATCTTACGACTCTGTATGCCATGTTAGCACCTTGACAAGCACGTTAGTATAATGTTAGACACCTTACAACTCCTTAAAACACCGTATAAAACCTTAAAACTCCTTAATAAACCTAATGATTTCGTCGAAGTCCTTTGAACATCGTATGGCAACTCAGGAGATATTACGGCTCTGTATCGACATTAGCAACATGAAAAGCACGTTAGAATAATGTAGGACGCGTTACAACTCCTAAGAACACCTTACATCACCGTACGAAACTTGAAAACTACATACTAAACCTAATGAATTCGTCCAAGTCATTTGAACGTCGTACGACAACTTAAGACATCTTACGACTCTGTATGCCATATTAGCACCCTGACAACCTTGTTAGTATCATGTTAGACGCCTTAAAACTCCTAACAACATCGTATGAAACCTTAAAACTCCTTAATAAACCTAATGATTTCGTCGAAGTCCTTTGAACATCGTACGACAACTCAGGAGATATTACAGCTCGGTATCGACATTAGCAACATGAAAAGCACGTTAGAATAATGTAGGACGCATTACATCTGATAAGAACATCTTTCATCACCGTAGGAAACTTTAAAACTTCATACTAAACCTAATTAATTCGTTCGAGTCCTTTGAACGTCGTATGGCAACCTAAGACATCTTACGACTCTGTATGCCATGTTAGCACCTTGACAAGCACATTAGTACAATGTTAGACACCTTACAACTCCTCAAAACACCGTATGAAACCTTAAAACTCCTTAATAAACCTAATGATTTCGTCGAAGTCCTTTGAACATCGTATGGCAACTCAAGAGATATTACGCCTCTGTATCGACATTAGCAACATGAAAAGCACGTTAGAATAATGTAGGACGCGTTACAACTCCTAAGAACACCTTACATCACCGTACGAAACTTGAAAACTACATACTAAACCTAATGAATTCGTCCAAGTCATTTGAACGTCGTACGACAACTTAAGACATCTTACGACTCTGTATGCCATATTAGCACCTTGACAACCTTGTTAGTATCATGTTAGACGCCTTAAAACTCCTAACAACATCGTATGAAACCTTAAAACTCCTTAATAAACCTAATGATTTCGTCGAAGTCCTTTGAACATCGTACGACAACTCAGGAGATATTACGGCTCGGTATCGACATTAGCAACATGAAAAGCACGTTAGAATAATGTAGGACGCATTACATCTGATAAGAACACCTTTCATCACCGTAGGAAACTTTAAAACTTCATACTAAACCTAATTAATTCGTCCGAGTCCTTTGAACATCGTATGGCAACCTAAGACATCTTACGACTCTGTATGCCATGTTAGCACCTTGACAAGCACGTTAGTATAATGTTAGACACCTTACAACTCCTTAAAACACCGTATAAAACCTTAAAACTCCTTAATAAACCTAATGATTTCGTCGAAGTCCTTTGAACATCGTATGGCAACTCAGGAGATATTACGGCTCTGTATCGACATTAGCAACATGAAAAGCACGTTAGAATAATGTAGGACGCGTTACAACTCCTAAGAACACCTTACATCACCGTACGAAACTTGAAAACTACATACTAAACCTAATGAATTCGTCCAAGTCATTTGAACGTCGTACGACAACTTATGACATCTTACGACTCTGTATGCCATATTAGCACCTTGACAACCTTGTTAGTATCATGTTAGACGCCTTAAAACTCCTAACAACATCGTATGAAACCTTAAAACTCCTTAATAAACCTAATGATTTCGTCGAAGTCCTTTGAACATCGTACGACAACTCAGGAGATATTACGGCTCGGTATCGACATTAGCAACATGAAAAGCATGTTAGAATAATGTAGGACGCATTACATATGATAAGAACACCTTTCATCACCGTAGGAAACTTTAAAACTTCATACTAAACCTAATTAATTCGTCCGAGTCCTTTGAACGTCGTATGGCAACCTAAGACATCTTACGACTCTGTATGCCATGTTAGCATCTTGACAAGCACGTTAGTATAATGTTAGAAACCTTACAACTCCTAAAAACACCGTATGAAACCTTAAAACTTCTTAATAAACCTGATGATTTCGTCGAAGTCCATTGAACATCGTACGGCAACTCAGGAGATGTTATGGCTCGGTATCAACGTTAGCAACATGAAAAGCACGTTAGTATAATGTATGACGCGCTACAACTCCTAAGAACACCTTACATCACCGTACGAAACTTCAAAACTACATACTAAACCTAATGAATTCGTCTGAGTCCTTTAAACGTCGTACGACAACTTAAGACATCTTACGACTCTGTATGCCATATTAGCAGCTTGACAACCATGTTAGTATCATCTTAGACGCCTTAAAACTCCTAACAACACCGTATGAAACCTTAAAACTCCTTAATAAACCTAATGATTTCGTCGAAGTCCTTTGAACATCTTACGGCAACTCAGGAGAAGTTAAGGCTAGGTACCGACATTAGCAACACCAAAAGCACGTTAGAATAATGTAGGGCGCATTACAACTGCTAAGAACACCTTTCATTACCGTATGAAACTTTAAAACTCCATACTAAACCTAATTAATTCGTCCGAGTCCTTTGAACGTCGTATGGCAACGTAAGACATCTTACGACTCTGTATACCATGTTAGCACCTTGACAAGCACGTTAGTATAATGTTTGACACCTTATAACTCCTTAAAACACCGTATGAAACCTTAAAACTCCTAAATAAACCTAATGATTTCGTCGAAGTTCTTTGAACATCGTATGGCAACTCAGGAGATATTACGGCTCGGTATCGACATTAGCATCATGAAAAGCACGTTAGAATAATGTAGGACGTGTTACAACTCCTAAGAACACCTTACATCACCTTACGAAACTTCAAAACTACATACTAAACCTAATGAATTCGTCTGAGTCATTTGAACGTCGTGCGACAACTTAAGACATCTTACGACTCTGTATGCCATATTAGCAGCATGACAACCATGTTAGTTTCATGTTAGATGCCTTAAAACTCCTAACAACACCGTATGAAACCTTAAAACTCCTTAATAAACCTAATGATTTCATCGAAGTCCTTCGAACATCGTACGGTAACTCAGGAAAAGTTAAGGCTAGGTACCGACATTAGCAACACCAAAAGCACGTTAGAATAATGTAGGGCGCATTACAACTGCTAAGAACACCTTTTATTACCGTATGAAACCTTAAAACTCCATACTAAACCTAATTAATTCGTCCGAGTCCTTTGAACGTCGTATGGCAACGTAAGACATCTTACGACTCTGTATGCCATGTTAGCACCTTGACAAGCACGTTAGTATAATATTTGACACCTTACAACTCCTTAAAACATCGTATGAAACCTTAAAACTCCTTAATAAACCTAATGATTTGGTCGAAGTCCTTTGAATATCGTACGACAACTCAGGAGAAGTTATGGCTAGGTACCGACGTTAGCTACACCAAAAGCACGTTAGAATAATGTAGGGCGCATTACAACTGCTAAGAACACCTTTCATTACTGTATGAAACTTTAAAACTCCATACTAAACCTAATTAATTCGTCCGAGTCCTTTGAACGTCGTATGGCAACGTAAGACATCTTACGACTCTGTATACCATGTTAGTACCTTGACAAGCACGTTAGTATAATGTTTGACACCTTATAACTCCTTAAAACACCGTATGAAACCTTAAAACTCCTTAATAAACCTAATGATTTCGTCGAAGTCCTTTGAACATCGTATGGCAACTCAGGAGATATTACAGCTCGGTATCGACATTAGCAACATGAAAAGCACGTTAGAATAATGTAGGACGCGTTACAACTCCTAAGAACACCTTACTTCACCGTACGAAACTTCAAAACTACATACTAAACCTAATGAATTCGTCTGAGTCATTTGAACGTCGTACGACAACTTAAGACATCTTACGACTCTGTATGCCATATTAGCAGCATGACAACCATGTTAGTTTCATGTTAGACGCCTTAAAACTCCTAACAACACCATATGAAACCTTAAAACTCCTTAATAAACCTAATTATTTCATCGAAGTCCTTTGAACATCGTACGGCAACTTAGGAGAAGTTAAGGCTAGGTACCGACATTAGCAACACCAAAAGCACGTTAGAATAATGTAGGGCGCATTACAACTGCTAAGAACACCTTTCATTACCGTATGAAACTTTAAAACTCCATACCAAACCTAATGAATTCGTCCGAGTCCTTTGAACGTCGTATGGCAACGTAAGACATCTTACGACTCTGTATGCCATGTTAGCACCTTGACAAGCACGTTAGTATAATATTTGACTCCTTACAACTCCTTAAAACATCGTATGAAACCTTAAAACTCCTTAATAAACCTAATGATTTGGTCGAAGTCCTTTGAATATCGTACGACAACTCAGGAGAAGTTATGGCTAGGAACCGACGTTAGCTACACCAAAAGCACGTTAGAATAATGTAGGGCGCATTACAACTGCTAAGAACACCTTTCATTACTGTATGAAACTTTAAAACTCCATACTAAACCTAATTAATTCGTCCGAGTCCTTTGAACGTCGTATGGCAACGTAAGACATCTTACGACTTTGTATACCATGTTAGTACCTTGACAAGCACGTTAGTATAATGTTTGACATCTTATAACTCCTTAAAACACCGTATGAAACCTTAAAACTCCTTAATAAACCTAATGATTTCGTCGAAGTCCTTTGAACATCGTATGGCAACTCAGGAGATATTACAGCTCGGTATCGACATTAGCAACATGAAAAGCACGTTAGAATAATGTAGGACGCGTTACAACTCCTAAGAACACCTTACTTCACCGTACGAAACTTCAAAACTACATACTAAACCTAATGAATTCGTCTGAGTCATTTGAACGTCGTACGACAACTTAAGACATCTTACGACTCTGTATGCCATATTAGCAGCATGACAACCATGTTAGTTTCATGTTAGACGCCTTAAAACTCCTAACAACACCATATGAAACCTTAAAACTCCTTAATAAACCTAATTATTTCATCGAAGTCCTTTGAACATCGTACGACAACTCAGGAGAAGTTAAGGCTAGGTACCGACATTAGCAACACCAAAAGCACGTTAGAATAATGTAGGGCGCAATACAACTGCTAAGAACACCTTTCATTACCGTATGAAACTTTAAAACTCCATACTAAACCTAATTAATTCGTCCGAGTCCTTTGAACGTCGTATGGCAACGTAAGACATCTTACGACTCTGTATACCATGTTAGCACCTTGACAAGCACGTTAGTATAATGTTTGACACCTTATAACTCCTTAAAACACCGTATGAAA
Organism: Tagetes erecta; assembly: GCA_030867185.1. Classification (NCBI taxonomy): domain Eukaryota; kingdom Viridiplantae; phylum Streptophyta; class Magnoliopsida; order Asterales; family Asteraceae; genus Tagetes; species Tagetes erecta. The sequence continues at coordinate 50,929,113 of CM061487.1, forward strand.
CCTTAAAACTCCTAAATAAACCTAATGATTTCGTCGAAGTTCTTTGAACATCGTATGGCAACTCAGGAGATATTACGGCTCGGTATCGACATTAGCATCATGAAAAGCACGTTAGAATAATGTAGGACGTGTTACAACTCCTAAGAACACCTTACATCACCTTACGAAACTTCAAAACTACATACTAAACCTAATGAATTCGTCTGAGTCATTTGAATGTCGTGCGACAACTTAAGACATCTTACGACTCTGTATGCCATATTAGCAGCATGACAACCATGTTAGTTTCATGTTAGATGCCTTAAAACTCCTAACAACACCGTATGAAACCTTAAAACTCCTTAATAAACCTAATGATTTCATCGAAGTCCTTCGAACATCGTACGGTAACTCAGGAAAAGTTAAGGCTAGGTACCGACATTAGCAACACCAAAAGCACGTTAGAATAATGTAGGGCGCATTACAACTGCTAAGAACACCTTTTATTACCGTATGAAACTTTAAAACTCCATACTAAACCTAATTAATTCGTCCGAGTCCTTTGAACGTCGTATGGCAACGTAAGACATCTTACGACTCTGTATGCCATGTTAGCACCTTGACAAGCACGTTAGTATAATATTTGACACCTTACAACTCCTTAAAACATCGTATGAAACCTTAAAACTCCTTAATAACCCTAATGATTTGGTCGAAGTCCTTTGAATATCGTACGACAACTCAGGAGAAGTTATGGCTAGGTACCGACGTTAGCTACACCAAAAGCACGTTAGAATAATGTAGGGCGCATTACAACTGCTAAGAACACCTTTCATTACTGTATGAAACTTTAAAACTCCATACTAAACCTAATTAATTCGTCCGAGTCCTTTGAACGTCGTATGGCAACGTAAGACATCTTACGACTCTGTATACCATGTTAGTACCTTGACAAGCACGTTAGTATAATGTTTGACACCTTATAACTCCTTAAAACACCGTATGAAACCTTAAAACTCCTTAATAAACCTAATGATTTCGTCGAAGTCCTTTGAACATCGTATGGCAACTCAGGAGATATTACAGCTCGGTATCGACATTAGCAACATGAAAAGCACGTTAGAATAATGTAGGACGCGTTACAACTCCTAAGAACACCTTACTTCACCGTACGAAACTTCAAAACTACATACTAAACCTAATGAATTCGTCTGAGTCATTTGAACGTCGTACGACAACTTAAGACATCTTACGACTCTGTATGCCATATTAGCAGCATGACAACCATGTTAGTTTCATGTTAGACGCCTTAAAACTCCTAACAACACCATATGAAACCTTAAAACTCCTTAATAAACCTAATTATTTCATCGAAGTCCTTTGAACATCGTACGGCAACTTAGGAGAAGTTAAGGCTAGGTACCGACATTAGCAACACCAAAAGCACGTTAGAATAATGTAGGGCGCATTACAACTGCTAAGAACACCTTTCATTACCGTATGAAACTTTAAAACTCCATACCAAACCTAATGAATTCGTCCGAGTCCTTTGAACGTCGTATGGCAACGTAAGACATCTTACGACTCTGTATGCCATGTTAGCACCTTGACAAGCACGTTAGTATAATATTTGACTCCTTACAACTCCTTAAAACATCGTATGAAACCTTAAAACTCCTTAATAAACCTAATGATTTGGTCGAAGTCCTTTGAATATCGTACGACAACTCAGGAGAAGTTATGGCTAGGAACCGACGTTAGCTACACCAAAAGCACGTTAGAATAATGTAGGGCGCATTACAACTGCTAAGAACACCTTTCATTACTGTATGAAACTTTAAAACTCCATACTAAACCTAATTAATTCGTCCGAGTCCTTTGAACGTCGTATGGCAACGTAAGACATCTTACGACTTTGTATACCATGTTAGTACCTTGACAAGCACGTTAGTATAATGTTTGACACCTTATAACTCCTTAAAACACCGTATGAAACCTTAAAACTCCTTAATAAACCTAATGATTTCGTCGAAGTCCTTTGAACATCGTATGGCAACTCAGGAGATATTACAGCTCGGTATCGACATTAGCAACATGAAAAGCACGTTAGAATAATGTAGGACGCGTTACAACTCCTAAGAACACCTTACTTCACCGTACGAAACTTCAAAACTACATACTAAACCTAATGAATTCGTCTGAGTCATTTGAACGTCGTACGACAACTTAAGACATCTTACGACTCTGTATGCCATATTAGCAGCATGACAACCATGTTAGTTTCATGTTAGACGCCTTAAAACTCCTAACAACACCATATGAAACCTTAAAACTCCTTAATAAACCTAATTATTTCATCGAAGTCCTTTGAACATCGTACGACACTCAGGAGAAGTTAAGGCTAGGTACCGACATTAGCAACACCAAAAGCACGTTAGAATAATGTAGGGCGCAATACAACTGCTAAGAACACCTTTCATTACCGTATGAAACTTTAAAACTCCATACTAAACCTAATTAATTCGTCCGAGTCCTTTGAACGTCGTATGGCAACGTAAGACATCTTACGACTCTGTATACCATGTTAGCACCTTGACAAGCACGTTAGTATAATGTTTGACAACTTACAACTCCTTAAAACACCGTATGAAACCTTAAAACTCCTTAATAAACCTAATGATTTCGTCGAAGTCCTTTGAACATCGTATGGCAACTCAGGAGATATTACGGCTCGGTATCGACATTAGCAACATTAAAAGCACATTAGAATAAGGTAGGACGCGTTACAACACCTAAGAACACCTTAAATCACCGTACGAAACTTCAAAACTACATACTAAACCTAATGAATTCGTCTGAGTCATTTGAACGTCGTACGACAACTTAAGACATCTTACGACTCTGTATGCCATATTAGCAGCATGACAACCATGTTAGTTTCATGTTACACGCCTTAAAACTCCTAACAACACCGTATGAAACCTTAAAACACCTTAATAAACCTAATGATTTCATCGAAGTCCTTTGAACATCGTACGGCAACTTAGGAGAAGTTAAAGCTAGGTACCGACATTAGCAACACCAAAAGCACGTTAGAATAATGTAGGGCGCATTACAACTGCTAAGAACACCTTTCATTACCGTATGAAACTTTAAAACTCCATACCAAACCTAATGAATTCGTCCGAGTCCTTTGAACGTCGTATGGCAACGTAAGACATCTTACGACTCTGTATGCCATGTTAGCACCTTGACAAGCACGTTAGTATAATATTTGACTCCTTACAACTCCTTAAAACATCGTATGAAACCTTAAAACTCCTTAATAAACCTAATGATTTGGTCGAAGTCCTTTGAATATCGTCCGACAACTCAGGAGAAGTTATGGCTAGGAACCGACGTTAGCTACACCAAAAGCACGTTAGAATAATGTAGGGCGCATTACAACTGCTAAGAACACCTTTCATTACTGTATGAAACTTTAAAACTCCATACTAAACCTAATTAATTCGTCCGAGTCCTTTGAACGTCGTATGGCAACGTAAGACATCTTACGACTTTGTATACCATGTTAGTACCTTGACAAGCACGTTAGTATAATGTTTGACACCTTATAACTCCTTAAAACACCGTATGAAACCTTAAAACTCCTTAATAAACCTAATGATTTCGTCAAAGTCCTTTGAACATCGTATGGCAACTCAGGAGATATTACAGCTCGGTATCGACATTAGCAACATGAAAAGCACGTTAGAATAATGTAGGACGCGTTACAACTCCTAAGAACACCTTACTTCACCGTACGAAACTTCAAAACTACATACTAAACCTAATGAATTCGTCTGAGTCATTTGAACGTCGTACGACAACTTAAGACATCTTACGACTCTGTATGCCATATTAGCAGCATGACAACCATGTTAGTTTCATGTTAGACGCCTTAAAACTCCTAACAACACCATATGAAACCTTAAAACTCCTTAATAAACCTAATTATTTCATCGAAGTCCTTTGAACATCGTACGACAACTCAGGAGAAGTTAAGGCTAGGTACCGACATTAGCAACACCAAAAGCACGTTAGAATAATGTAGGGCGCATTACAACTGCTAAGAACACCTTTCATTACCGTATGAAACTTTAAAACTCCATACCAAACCTAATGAATTCGTCCGAGTCCTTTGAACGTCGTATGGCAACGTAAGACATCTTACGACTCTGTATGCCATGTTAGCACCTTGACAAGCACGTTAGTATAATATTTGACTCCTTACAACTCCTTAAAACATCGTATGAAACCTTAAAACTCCTTAATAAACCTAATGATTTGGTCGAAGTCCTTTGAATATCGTCCGACAACTCAGGAGAAGTTATGGCTAGGAACCGACGTTAGCTACACCAAAAGCACGTTAGAATAATGTAGGGCGCATTACAACTGCTAAGAACACCTTTCATTACTGTATGAAACTTTAAAACTCCATACTAAACCTAATTAATTCGTCCGAGTCCTTTGAACGTCGTATGGCAACGTAAGACATCTTACGACTGTGTATACCATGTTAGTACCTTGACAAGCACGTTAGTATAATGTTTGACACCTTATAACTCCTTAAAACACCGTATGAAACCTTAAAACTCCTTAATAAACCTAATGATTTCGTCGAAGTCCTTTGAACATCGTATGGCAACTCAGGAGATATTACAGCTCGGTATCGACATTAGCAACATGAAAAGCACGTTAGAATAATGTAGGACGCGTTACAACTCCTAAGAACACCTTACTTCACCGTACGAAACTTCAAAACTACATACTAAACCTAATGAATTCGTCTGAGTCATTTGAACGTCGTACGACAACTTAAGACATCTTACGACTCTGTATGCCATATTAGCAGCATGACAACCATGTTAGTTTCATGTTAGACGCCTTAAAACTCCTAACAACACCATATGAAACCTTAAAACTCCTTAATAAACCTAATTATTTCATCGAAGTCCTTTGAACATCGTACGACAACTCAGGAGAAGTTAAGGCTAGGTACCGACATTAGCAACACCAAAAGCACGTTAGAATAATGTAGGGCGCAATACAACTGCTAAGAACACCTTTCATTACCGTATGAAACTTTAAAACTCCATACTAAACCTAATTAATTCGTCCGAGTCCTTTGAACGTCGTATGGCAACGTAAGACATCTTACGACTCTGTATACCATGTTAGCACCTTGACAAGCACGTTAGTATAATGTTTGACAACTTACAACTCCTTAAAACACCGTATGAAACCTTAAAACTCCTTAATAAACCTAATGATTTCGTCGAAGTCCTTTGAACATCGTATGGCAACTCAGGAGATATTACGGCTCGGTATCGACATTAGCAACATTAAAAGCACATTAGAATAAGGTAGGACGCGTTACAACACCTAAGAACACCTTAAATCACCGTACGAAACTTCAAAACTACATACTAAGCCTAATGAATTCGTCTGAGTCATTTGAACGTCGTACGACAACTTAAGACATCTTACGACTCTGTATGCCATATTAGCAGCATGACAACCATGTTAGTTTCATGTTACACGCCTTAAAACTCCTAACAACACCGTATGAAACCTTAAAACTCCTTAATAAACCTAATGATTTCATCGAAGTCCTTTGAACATCGTACGGCAACTTAGGAGAAGTTAAAGCTAGGTACCGACATTAGCAACACCAAAAGCACGTTAGAATAATGTAGGGCGCATTACAACTGCTAAGAACACCTTTCATTACCGTATGAAACTTTAAAACTCCATACCAAACCTAATGAATTCGTCCGAGTCCTTTGAACGTCGTATGGCAACGTAAGACATCTTACGACTCTGTATGCCATGTTAGCACCTTGACAAGCACGTTAGTATAATATTTGACTCCTTACAACTCCTTAAAACATCGTATGAAACCTTAAAACTCCTTAATAAACCTAATGATTTGGTCGAAGTCCTTTGAATATCGTCCGACAACTCAGGAGAAGTTATGGCTAGGAACCGACGTTAGCTACACCAAAAGCACGTTAGAATAATGTAGGGCGCATTACAACTGCTAAGAACACCTTTCATTACTGTATGAAACTTTAAAACTCCATACTAAACCTAATTAATTCGTCCGAGTCCTTTGAACGTCGTATGGCAACGTAAGACATCTTACGACTCTGTATACCATGTTAGTACCTTGACAAGCACGTTAGTATAATGTTTGACACCTTATAACTCCTTAAAACACCGTATGAAACCTTAAAACTCCTTAATAAACCTAATGATTTCGTCGAAGTCCTTTGAACATCGTATGGCAACTCAGGAGATATTACAGCTCGGTATCGACATTAGCAACATGAAAAGCACGTTAGAATAATGTAGGACGCGTTACAACTCCTAAGAACACCTTACTTCACCGTACGAAACTTCAAAACTACATACTAAACCTAATGAATTCGTCTGAGTCATTTGAACGTCGTACGACAACTTAAGACATCTTACGACTCTGTATGCCATATTAGCAGCATGACAACCATGTTAGTTTCATGTTAGACGCCTTAAAACTCCTAACAACACCATATGAAACCTTAAAACTCCTTAATAAACCTAATGATTTCATCGAAGTCCTTTGAACATCGTACGACAACTCAGGAGAAGTTAAGGCTAGGTACCGACATTAGCAACACCAAAAGCACGTTAGAATAATGTAGGGCGCAATACAACTGCTAAGAACACCTTTCATTACCGTATGAAACTTTAAAACTCCATACTAAACCTAATTAATTCGTCCGAGTCCTTTGAACGTCGTATGGCAACGTAAGACATCTTACGACTCTGTATACCATGTTAGCACCTTGACAAGCACGTTAGTATAATGTTTGACAACTTACAACTCCTTAAAACACCGTATGAAACCTTAAAACTCCTTAATAAACCTAATGATTTCGTCGAAGTCCTTTGAACATCGTATGGCAACTCAGGAGATATTACGGCTCGGTATCGACATTAGCAACATTAAAAGCACATTAGAATAAGGTAGGACGCGTTACAACTCCTAAGAACACCTTAAATCACCGTACGAAACTTCAAAACTACATACTAAACCTAATGAATTCGTCTGAGTCATTTGAACGTCGTACGACAACTTAAGACATCTTACGACTCTGTATGCCATATTAGCAGCATGACAACCATGTTAGTTTCATGTTACACGCCTTAAAACTCCTAACAACACCGTATGAAACCTTAAAACTCCTTAATAAACCTAATGATTTCATCGAAGTCCTTTGAACATCGTACGGCAACTTAGGAAAAGTTAAAGCTAGGTACCGACATTAGCAACACCAAAAGCACGTTAGAATAATGTAGGGCGCATTACAACTGCTAAGAACACCTTTCATTACCGTATGAAACTTTAAAACTCCATACCAAACCTAATGAATTCGTCCGAGTCCTTTGAACGTCGTATGGCAACGTAAGACATCTTACGACTCTGTATGCCATGTTAGCACCTTGACAAGCACGTTAGTATAATATTTGACACCTTACAACTCCTTAAAACATCGTATGGAACCTTAAAACACCTTAATAAACCTAATGATTTGGGCGAAGTCCTTTGAACATCGTATGGCAACTCAGGAGATATTACGGCTCGGTATCGACATTAGCAACATGAAAAGCACGTTAGAATAATGTAGGACGTGTTACCACTCCTAATAACACCTTACATCACCGTACGAAACTTCAAAACTACATACTAAACCTAATGAATTCGTCTAATTCCTTGAACGTCGACATCTTACGACTCTGTATGCCATATTAGCACCTTGACAACCATGTTAGTATCATGTTAGACGCCTTAAACCTCCTAACAACACCGTATGAAACCTTAAAACTCATTAATAAACATACTGATGTCGTCGAAGTCCTTTGAACATTGTACGGCAACTCAGGAGATATTACAGCTCGGTATCGACATTAGCAACATGAAAAGCACGTTAGAATAATGTAGGGCGCATTACAACTTATAAGAACACTTTACATCACCATAGGAAACTTTAAAACTCCATACCAAACCTAATGAATTCGTCCGAGTCATTTGAACGTCGTACGGCAACTTAAGACATTTTACGACTCTGTATTCCTTGTTAGCACCTTGACAAGCATGTTAGTATAATGTTGGACACCTTACAACTCCTAAAAACACCGTATGAAATTTTAAAACTCCTTAATAAAACTAATGATTTCGTCGAAGTCCTTTGAACATCGTATGGCAACTCAGGAGATATTACGGCTCGGTATCGACATTAGTAACATGAAAAGCACATTAGAATAATGTAGGCCGCGTTACAACTCCTAAGAACACCTTACATCACCGTACGAAACTTCAAAACTACATACTAAACCTAATGAATTCGTCTGAGTCATTTGAACGTCGTACGACAACTTAAGACATCTTACGACTCTGTATGCCATATTAGCAGCATGACAACCATGTTAGTTTCATGTTAGACGCCTTAAAACTCCTAACAACACCGTATGAAACCTTAAAAATCCTTAATAAACCTAATGATTTCGTCGATGTCCTTTGAACATCGTATGGCAACTCAGGAGATATTACGGCTCGGTATCGACATTAGCAACATTAAAAGCACATTAGAATAAGGTAGGACGCGTTACAACTCCTAAGAACACCTTACATCACCGTACGAAACTTCAAAACTACATACTAAACCTAATGAATTCGTCTGAGTCATTTGAACGTCGTACGACAACTTAAGACATCTTACGACTCTGTATGCCATATTAGCAGCATGACAACCATGTTAGTTTCATGTTACACGCCTTAAAACTCCTAACAACACCGTATGAAACCTTAAAACTCCTTAATAAACCTAATGATTTCATCGAAGTCCTTTGAACATCGTACGGCAACTTAGGAAAAGTTAAAGCTAGGTACCGACATTAGCAACACCAAAAGCACGTTAGAATAATGTAGGGCGCATTACAACTGCTAAGAACACCTTTCATTACCGTATGAAACTTTAAAACTCCATACCAAACCTAATGAATTCGTCCGAGTCCTTTGAACGTCGTATGGCAACGTAAGACATCTTACGACTCTGTATGCCATGTTAGCACCTTGACAAGCACGTTAGTATAATATTTGACACCTTACAACTCCTTAAAACATCGTATGGAACCTTAAAACACCTTAATAAACCTAATGATTTGGGCGAAGTCCTTTGAACATCGTATGGCAACTCAGGAGATATTACGGCTCGGTATCGACATTAGCAACATGAAAAGCACGTTAGAATAATGTAGGACGTGTTACCACTCCTAATAACACCTTACATCACCGTACGAAACTTCAAAACTACATACTAAACCTAATGAATTCGTCTAATTCCTTGAACGTCGACATCTTACGACTCTGTATGCCATATTAGCACCTTGACAACCATGTTAGTATCATGTTAGACGCCTTAAACCTCCTAACAACACCGTATGAAACCTTAAAACTCATTAATAAACATACTGATGTCGTCGAAGTCCTTTGAACATTGTACGACAACTCAGGAGATATTACAGCTCGGTATCGACATTAGCAACATGAAAAGCACGTTAGAATAATGTAGGGCGCATTACAACTTATAAGAACACTTTACATCACCATAGGAAACTTTAAAACTCCATACCAAACCTAATGAATTCGTCCGAGTCATTTGAACGTCGTACGGCAACTTAAGACATTTTACGACTCTGTATTCCTTGTTAGCACCTTGACAAGCATGTTAGTATAATGTTGGACACCTTACAACTCCTAAAAACACCGTATGAAATTTTAAAACTCCTTAATAAAACTAATGATTTCGTCGAAGTCCTTTGAACATCGTATGGCAACTCAGGAGATATTACGGCTCGGTATCGACATTAGTAACATGAAAAGCACATTAGAATAATGTAGGCCGCGTTACAACTCCTAAGAACACCTTACATCACCGTACGAAACTTCAAAACTACATACTAAACCTAATGAATTCGTCTGAGTCATTTGAACGTCGTACGACAACTTAAGACATCTTACGACTCTGTATGCCATATTAGCAGCATGACAACCATGTTAGTTTCATGTTAGACGCCTTAAAACTCCTAACAACACCGTATGAAACCTTAAAAATCCTTAATAAACCTAATGATTTCGTCGATGTCCTTTGAACATCGTATGGCAACTCAGGAGATATTACGGCTCGGTATCGACATTAGCAACATTAAAAGCACATTAGAATAAGGTAGGACGCGTTACAACTCCTAAGAACACCTTACATCACCGTACGAAACTTCAAAACTACATACTAAACCTAATGAATTCGTCTGAGTCATTTGAACGTCGTACGACAACTTAAGACATCTTACGACTCTGTATGCCATATTAGCAGCATGACAACCATGTTAGTTTCATGTTACACGCCTTAAAACTCCTAACAACACCGTATGAAACCTTAAAACTCCTTAATAAACCTAATGATTTCATCGAAGTCCTTTGAACATCGTACGGCAACTTAGGAAAAGTTAAAGCTAGGTACCGACATTAGCAACACCAAAAGCACGTTAGAATAATGTAGGGCGCATTACAACTGCTAAGAACACCTTTCATTACCGTATGAAACTTTAAAACTCCATACCAAACCTAATGAATTCGTCCGAGTCCTTTGAACGTCGTATGGCAACGTAAGACATCTTACGACTCTGTATGCCATGTTAGCACCTTGACAAGCACGTTAGTATAATATTTGACACCTTACAACTCCTTAAAACATCGTATGGAACCTTAAAACACCTTAATAAACCTAATGATTTGGGCGAAGTCCTTTGAACATCGTATGGCAACTCAGGAGATATTACGGCTCGGTATCGACATTAGCAACATGAAAAGCACGTTAGAATAATGTAGGACGTGTTACCACTCCTAATAACACCTTACATCACCGTACGAAACTTCAAAACTACATACTAAACCTAATGAATTCGTCTAATTCCTTGAACGTCGACATCTTACGACTCTGTATGCCATATTAGCACCTTGACAACCATGTTAGTATCATGTTAGACGCCTTAAACCTCCTAACAACACCGTATGAAACCTTAAAACTCATTAATAAACATACTGATGTCGTCGAAGTCCTTTGAACATTGTACGGCAACTCAGGAGATATTACAGCTCGGTATCGACATTAGCAACATGAAAAGCACGTTAGAATAATGTAGGGCGCATTACAACTTATAAGAACACTTTACATCACCATAGGAAACTTTAAAACTCCATACCAAACCTAATGAATTCGTCCGAGTCATTTGAACGTCGTACGGCAACTTAAGACATTTTACGACTCTGTATTCCTTGTTAGCACCTTGACAAGCATGTTAGTATAATGTTGGACACCTTACAACTCCTAAAAACACCGTATGAAATTTTAAAACTCCTTAATAAAACTAATGATTTCGTCGAAGTCCTTTGAACATCGTATGGCAACTCAGGAGATATTACGGCTCGGTATCGACATTAGTAACATGAAAAGCACATTAGAATAATGTAGGCCGCGTTACAACTCCTAAGAACACCTTACATCACCGTACGAAACTTCAAAACTACATACTAAACCTAATGAATTCGTCTGAGTCATTTGAACGTCGTACGACAACTTAAGACATCTTACGACTCTGTATGCCATATTAGCAGCATGACAACCATGTTAGTTTCATGTTAGACGCCTTAAAACTCCTAACAACACCGTATGAAACCTTAAAAATCCTTAATAAACCTAATGATTTCGTCGATGTCCTTTGAACATCGTATGGCAACTCAGGAGATATTACGGCTCGGTATCGACATTAGCAACATTAAAAGCACATTAGAATAAGGTAGGACGCGTTACAACTCCTAAGAACACCTTACATCACCGTACGAAACTTCAAAACTACATACTAAACCTAATGAATTCGTCTGAGTCATTTGAACGTCGTACGACAACTTAAGACATCTTACGACTCTGTATGCCATATTAGCAGCATGACAACCATGTTAGTTTCATGTTACACGCCTTAAAACTCCTAACAACACCGTATGAAACCTTAAAACTCCTTAATAAACCTAATGATTTCATCGAAGTCCTTTGAACATCGTACGGCAACTTAGGAAAAGTTAAAGCTAGGTACCGACATTAGCAACACCAAAAGCACGTTAGAATAATGTAGGGCGCATTACAACTGCTAAGAACACCTTTCATTACCGTATGAAACTTTAAAACTCCATACCAAACCTAATGAATTCGTCCGAGTCCTTTGAACGTCGTATGGCAACGTAAGACATCTTACGACTCTGTATGCCATGTTAGCACCTTGACAAGCACGTTAGTATAATATTTGACACCTTACAACTCCTTAAAACATCGTATGGAACCTTAAAACACCTTAATAAACCTAATGATTTGGGCGAAGTCCTTTGAACATCGTATGGCAACTCAGGAGATATTACGGCTCGGTATCGACATTAGCAACATGAAAAGCACGTTAGAATAATGTAGGACGTGTTACCACTCCTAATAACACCTTACATCACCGTACGAAACTTCAAAACTACATACTAAACCTAATGAATTCGTCTAATTCCTTGAACGTCGACATCTTACGACTCTGTATGCCATATTAGCACCTTGACAACCATGTTAGTATCATGTTAGACGCCTTAAACCTCCTAACAACACCGTATGAAACCTTAAAACTCATTAATAAACATACTGATGTCGTCGAAGTCCTTTGAACATTGTACGGCAACTCAGGAGATATTACAGCTCGGTATCGACATTAGCAACATGAAAAGCACGTTAGAATAATGTAGGGCGCATTACAACTTATAAGAACACTTTACATCACCATAGGAAACTTTAAAACTCCATACCAAACCTAATGAAATCGTCCGAGTCATTTGAACGTCGTACGGCAACTTAAGACATTTTACGACTCTGTATTCCTTGTTAGCACCTTGACAAGCATGTTAGTATAATGTTGGACACCTTACAACTCCTAAAAACACCGTATGAAATTTTAAAACTCCTTAATAAAACTAATGATTTCGTCGAAGTCCTTTGAACATCGTATGGCAACTCAGGAGATATTACGGCTCGGTATCGACATTAGTAACATGAAAAGCACATTAGAATAATGTAGGCCGCGTTACAACTCCTAAGAACACCTTACATCACCGTACGAAACTTCAAAACTACATACTAAACCTAATGAATTCGTCTGAGTCATTTGAACGTCGTACGACAACTTAAGACATCTTACGACTCTGTATGCCATATTAGCAGCATGACAACCATGTTAGTTTCATGTTAGACGCCTTAAAACTCCTAACAACACCGTATGAAACCTTAAAAATCCTTAATAAACCTAATGATTTCGTCGAAGTCCTTTGAACATCGTATGGCAACTCAGGAGATATTACGGCTCGGTATCGACATTAGCAACATTAAAAGCACATTAGAATAAGGTAGGACGCGTTACAACTCCTAAGAACACCTTACATCACCGTACGAAACTTCAAAACTACATACTAAACCTAATGAATTCGTCTGAGTCATTTGAACGTCGTACGACAACTTAAGACATCTTACGACTCTGTATGCCATATTAGCAGCATGACAACCATGTTAGTTTCATGTTACACGCCTTAAAACTCCTAACAACACCGTATGAAACCTTAAAACTCCTTAATAAACCTAATGATTTCATCGAAGTCCTTTGAACATCGTACGGCAACTTAGGAGAAGTTAAAGCTAGGTACCGACATTAGCAACACCAAAAGCACGTTAGAATAATGTAGGGCGCATTACAACTGCTAAGAACACCTTTCATTACCGTATGAAACTTTAAAACTCCATACCAAACCTAATGAATTCGTCCGAGTCCTTTGAACGTCGTATGGCAACGTAAGACATCTTACGACTCTGTATGCCATGTTAGCACCTTGACAAGCACGTTAGTATAATATTTGACACCTTACAACTCCTTAAAACATCGTATGGAACCTTAGAACACCTTAATAAACCTAATGATTTGGGCGAAGTCCTTTGAACATCGTATGGCAACTCAGGAGATATTACGGCTCGGTATCGACATTAGCAACATGAAAAGCACGTTAGAATAATGTAGGACGTGTTACAACTCCTAATAACACCTTACATAACCGTACGAAACTTCAAAACTACATACTAAACCTAATGAATTCGTCTAATTCCTTTGAACGTCGACATCTTACGACTCTGTATGCCATATTAGCACCTTGACAACCATGTTAGTATCATGTTAGACGCCTTAAACCTCCTAACAACACCATATGAAACCTTAAAACTCATTAATAAACATAATGATGTCGTCGAAGTCCTTTGAACATTGTACGGCAACTCAGGAGATATTACAGCTCGGTATCGACATTAGCAACATGAAAAGCACGTTAGAATAATGTAGGGCGCATTACAACTCATAAGAACACTTTACATCACCATAGGAAACTTTAAAACTCCATACCAAACCTAATGAATTCGTCCGAGTCATTTGAACGTCGTACGGCAACTTAAGACATTTTACGACTCTGTATTCCTTGTTAGCACCTTGACAAGCATGTTAGTATAATGTTGGACACCTTACAACTCCTAAAAACACCGTATGAAATTTTAAAACTCCTTAATAAAACTAATGATTTAGTCGAAGTCCTTTGAACATCGTATGGCAACTCAGGAGATATTACGGCGCGGTATCGACATTAGCAACATGAAAAGCACATTAGAATAATGTAGGCCGCGTTACAACTCCTAAGAACACCTTACATCAAGGTACGAAACTTCAAAACTACATACTAAACCTAATAAATTCGTCTGAGTCATTTGAACGTCGTACGACAACTTAAGACATCTTACGACTCTGTATGCCATATTAGCAGCATGACAACCATGTTAGTTTCATGTTACACGCCTTAAAACTCCTAACAACACCGTATGAAACCTTAAAACTCCTTAATAAACCTAATGATTTCATCGAAGTCCTTTGAACATCGTACGGCAACTTAGGAGAAGTTAAAGCTAGGTACCGACATTAGCAACACCAAAAGAACGTTAGAATAATGTAGGGCGCATTACAACTGCTAAGAACACCTTTCATTACCGTATGAAACTTTAAAACTCCATACCAAACCTAATGAATTCGTCCGAGTCCTTTGAACGTCGTATGGCAACGTAAGACATCTTACGACTCTGTATGCCATGTTAGCACCTTGACAAGCACGTTAGTATAATATTTGACACCTTACAACTCCTTAAAACATCGTATGGAACCTTAGAACACCTTAATAAACCTAATGATTTGGGCGAAGTCCTTTGAACATCGTATGGCAACTCAGGAGATATTACGGCTCGGTATCGACATTAGCAACATGAAAAGCACGTTAGAATAATGTAGGACGTGTTACAACTCCTAATAACACCTTACATCACCGTACGAAACTTCAAAACTACATACTAAACCTAATGAATTAGTCTAATTCCTTTGAACGTCGACATCTTACGACTCTGTATGCCATATTAGCACCTTGACAACCATGTTAGTATCATGTTAGACGCCTTAAACCTCCTAACAACACCGTATGAAACCTTAAAACTCATTAATAAACATAATGATGTCGTCGAAGTCTTTTGAACATTGTACTGCAACTCAGAAGAAGTTAAGGCTCGGTACCGACATTAGCAACACCAAAAGCTCGTTAGTATAATGTAGGGCGCATTACAACTCATAAGAACACTTTACATCACCATAGGAAACTTTAAAACTCCATACCAAACCTAATGAATTCGTCCGAGTCATTTGAACGTCGTACGACAACTTAAGACATTTTACGACTCTGTATTCCTTGTTAGCACCTTGACAAGCATGTTAGTATAATGTTGGACACCTTACAACTCCTAAAAACACCGTATGAAATTTTAAAACTCCTTAATAAACCTAATGATTTCGTCGAAGTCCTTTGAACATCGTATGGCAACTCAGGAGATATTACGGCTCGGTATCGACATTAGCAACATGAAAGGCACATTAGAATAATGTAGGCCGCGTTACAACTCCTAAGAACACCTTACATCACCGTACGAAACTTCAAAACTACATACTAAACCTAATGAATTCGTCTGAGTCATTTGAACGTCGTACGACAACTTAAGACATCTTACGACTCTGTATGCCATATTAGCAGCATGACAACCATGTTAGTTTCATGTTAGACGCCTTAAAACTCCTAACAACACTGTATGAAACCTTAAAAATCCTTAATAAACCTAATGATTTCATCGAAGTCCTTTGAACATCGTACGGCAACTCAGGAGAAGTTAAGGCTAGGTACCGACATTAGCAACACCAAAAGCACGTTAGAATAACATAGGGCGCATTACAACTGCTAAGAACACCTTTCATCACCGTATGAAACTTTAAAACTCCATACCAAACCTAATGAATTCGTCCGAGTCCTTTGAACGTCGTATGGCAACGTAAGACATCTTACGACTCTGTATGCCATGTTAGCACCTTGACAAGCACGTTAGTATAATATTTGACACCTTACAACTCCTTAAAACATCGTATTAAACCTTAAAACTCCTTAATAAACCTAATGATTTGGTCGAAGTCCTTTGAACATCGTATGGCAACTCAGGAGATATTACGGCTCGGTATCGACATTAGCAACATGAAAAGCACGTTAGAATAATGTAGGACGCGTTACAACTCCTAATAACACCATACATCACCGTACGAAACTTCAAAACTACATACTAAACCTAATGAATTCGTCTGACTCATTTGACCGTCGTACGACAACTTAAGACATCTTACGACTCTGTATGCCATATTAGCAGCATGACAACCATGTTTTTTTCATGTTAGACGCCTTAAAACTCCTAACAAAACTGTATGAAACCTTAAAACTCCTTAATAAACCTAATGATTTCATCGAAGTCCTTTGAACATCGTACGACAACTCAGGAGAAGTTAAGGCTAGGTACCGACATTAGCAACACCAAAAGCGCGTTAGAATAATGTAGGGCGCATTACAACTGCTAAGAACACCTTTCATTACCGTATGAAACTTTAAAACTCCATACTAAACCTATTTAATTCGTCCGAGTCCTTTGAACGTCGTATGGCAACGTAAGACATCTTACGACTCTGTATACCATGTTAGCACCTTGACAAGCACGTTAGTCGAATGTTTGACACCTTACAACTCCTTAAAACACCGTATGAAACCTTAAAACTCCTTAATAAACGTAATGATTTCGTCGAAGTCCTTTGAACATCGTATGGCAACTCAGGAGATATTACGGCTCGGTATCGACATTAGCAACATGAAAAGCACATTAGAATAATGTAGGACGCGTTACAACTCCTAAGAACACCTTACATCATCGTACGGAACTTCCAAACTACATACTAAACCTAATGGATTCGTATGAGTCCTTTGAACGTCGCACGACAACTTAAGACATCTTACGACTCTGTATGCCATATTAGCAGCTTCACAACCATGTTAGTATCATCTTAGACGCCTTAAAACTCCTAACAACACCGTATGAAACCTTAAAACTCCTTAATAAACCAGATGATTTCATCGAAGTCCTTTGAACATCGTACGGCAACTCAGGAGAAGTTAAGGCTAGGTACCGACATTAGCAACACCAAAAGTACGTTAGAATAATGTAGGGCGCATTACAACTGCTAAGAACACCTTTCATTACCGTATGAAACTTTAAAACTCCATACTAAACCTAATTAATTCGTCCGAGTCCTTTGAACGTCGTATGGCAACGTAAGACATCTTACGACTCTGTATACCATGTTAGCACCTTGAGAAGCACGTTAGTATAATGTTTGACACCTTACAACTCCTTAATACACCGTATGAAACCTTAAAACTCCTTAATAAACGTAATGATTTCGTCGAAGTCCTTTGAACATCGCACGGCAGCTCAGGAGAAGTTAAGGCTCGGTACCGACATTAGCAACACCAAAAGCTCGTTAGTATAATGTAGGGCGCATTACAACTCATAAGAACACTTTACATCACCGTAGGAAACTTTAAAACTCCATACCAAACCTAATTAATTCGTCCGAGTCCTTTGAACGTCGTATGGCAACGTAAGACATCTTACGACTCTGTATGCCATATTAGCAGCATGACAACCATGTTAGTTTCATGTTAGACGCCTTAAAACTCCTAACAACACCGTATGAACCTTAAAACTCCTTAATAAACCTAATGATTTCATCGAAGTCCTTTGAACATCGTACGACAACTCAGGAGAATTTAAGGCTAGGTACCGACATTAGCAACACCAAAAGCACGTTAGAATAATGTAGGGCGCATTACAACTGCTAAGAACACCTTTCATTACCGTATGAAACTTTAAAACTCCATACCAAACCTAATTAATTCGTCCGAGTCCTTTGAACGTCGTATGGCAACGTAAGACATCTTACGACTCTGTATGCCATGTTAGCACCTGGAGAAGCACGTTAGTATAATGTTTGACACCTTACAACTCCTTAAAACATCGTATGAAACCTTAAAACTCCTTAATAAACCTAATGATTTCGTCGAAGTCCTTTGAACATCATATGGCAACTCAGGTGATATTACGGCTCGGCATCGACATTAGCAACAAGAAAAGCACGTTAGAATAATGTAGGACGCGTTACAACTCCTAATAACACCTTACCTCACCGTACAAAACTTCAAAACAACATACTAAACCTAATGAATTCGTCTGAGTCCTTTGAACGTCGTACGACAACTTAAGACATCTTACGACTCTTTATGTCATATTAGCAGCTTGACAACCATGTTAGTATCATGTTAGACGCCTTAAAACTCCTAACAACACAGTATGAAACCTTAAAACTCCTTAATAAACCTAATGATTTCGTCGAAATCCTTTGAACATCGTACGGTAACTCAGGAGAAGTTAAGGCTAGGTACCGACATTAGCAACACCAAAAGCACGTTAGAATAATGTAGGGCGCATTACAACTGCTAAGAACACCTTTCATCACCGTATGAAACTTTAAAACTCCATACTAAACCTAATTAATTCGTCCGAGTCCTTTAAACGTCGTATGGCAACGTAAGACATCTTACGACTCTGTATACCATGTTAGCACCTTGACATGCACGTTTGTATAATGTTTGACACCTTACAACTCCTTAAAACACCGTATGAAACCTTAAAACTCCTTAATGAACCTAATGATTTCGTCGAAGTCCTTTGAACATCGTACGGAAACTCAGGAGATGTTACGTCTCGGTATCGACATTAGCAACATGAAAAGCACGTTAGAATAACGTAGGACGCATTACAATGCTAAGAACAACTTTCAACACCGTAGGAAACTTTAAAACTCCATACTAAAGCTAATTAATTCGTTCGAGTCCTTTGAACGTCGTACGTCAACTTAAGACATCTTCCGACTTTGTATGCCATATTAGCACGTTGACAAGCATGTTAGTATCATGTTAGACGCCTTACAACTCCTTAAAACACCGTATGAAACCTTAAAACTCTTTAATAAACCTAATGATTTCGTCGAAGTCCTTTGAACATCATATGGTAACTCAGGAGATATAACGGCTCGGTTTCTACATTAGCAACATGAAAAGCACGTTAGAATAATGTAGGACGCGTTACAACTCCTAATAACACCTTACATCACCGTACGAAACTTCAAAACTACATACTAAACCTAATGAATTCGTCTAAGTCCTTTGAACGTCGTACGACAACTTAAGACATCTTACGACTCTGTATGATATATTAGCCCCTTGACAACCATGCTAGTATCATGTTAGACGCCTTAAAACTCCTACCAACACGTATGAAACCTTAAAACTCGTTAATAAACATAATGATGTCGTCGAAGTCCTTTGAACATGGTACGGCAACTCAGGAGAAGTTAAGGCTCGGTACCGACATTAGCAACACCAAAAGCACGTTAGTATAATGTAGGGTGCATTACAACTCCTAAGAACACTTTACATCACCATAGGAAACTTTAAAACTCCATACCAAACGTAATGAATTCGTCCGAGTCCTTTGAACGTCGTACGACAACATAAGACATCTTACGACTCTGTATGCCTTGTTAGCAACTTGACAAGCATGTTAGTATAATGTTGGACACCTTACAACTCCTAAAACCACCGTATGAAACCTTAAAACTCTTAATAAACCTAATGAATTCGTCGAAGTCCTTTGAACATCGTACGGCAACTCAGGAGATGTTACGGCTCGGTATCAACATTAGCAACATGAAAATCACGTTAGAATAATGTAGGACGCGTTACAACTCCTAAGGACACCTTACATCACCGTTCGAAACATCAAAACTACATACTAAACCTAATGAATTTGACTGAGTCCTTTGAACTTCGTACAACAACTTAAGACATCTTACGACTCTGTATGCCATATTAGCAGCTTGACAACCATGTTAGAATCATATTAGACGCCTTAAAACTCCTAACAACACCGTATGAAAACTTAAAACTCCTTAATAAACCTAATGATTTCTTCGAAGTCCTTTGAACATCGTACGGCAACTTAGGAGAAGTTAAGGCTAGGTACCCACATTAGCAACACCAAAAGCACGTCAGAATAATGTAGGGCGCATTACAACTGCTAAAAACACCTTTCATCACCGTATGAAACTTTAAAACTCCATACTAAACCTAATTATTCGTCCGAGTGCTTTGAACGTCGTATGGCAACGTAAGACGTCTTACGACTTTGTATGCCATGTTAGCACCTTGACAAGCACGTTAGTATAATGTTTGACACCTTACAACTCCTTAAAACACCGTATGAAACCTTAAAACTCCTTAATAAACCTAATGATTTCGTCGAAGTCCTTTGAACATCGTATGGAAACTCAGGAGATATAACGGCTCTGTATCGACATTAGCAACATGAAAAGCACGTTAGAATAATGTAGGACCCGTTACAACTCCTACGGAAACCTTACATCACCGTACGAAACTTCAAAACTACATACTAAACCTAATGGATTCGTCTGAGTCCTTTGAACGTCGTACGACAACTTAAGACATCTTACGACTCTGTATGCCATATTAGCAGCTTCACAACCATGTTAGTATCATCTTAGACGCCTTAAAACTCCTAACAACACCGTATGAAACCTTAAAACTCCTTAATAAACCTAATGATTTCTTCGAAGTCCTTTGAACATCGTACGGCAACTCAGGAGAAGTTAAGGCTAGGTACCGACATTAGCTCACCAAAAGCACGTTAGAATAATGTAGGGCGCATTACAACTGCTAAAAACACCTTTCATCACCGTATGAAACTTTAAAACTCCATACTAAACCTAATTAATTCGTCCGAGTCCTTTGAACGTCATATGGCAACGTAAGACATCTTACGACTCTGTATGCCATGTTAGCACCTTGACAAGCACGTTAGTATAATGTTTGACACCTTACGACTCCTTAAAACACCGTATGAAACCTTAAAACTCCTTAATAAACCTAATGATTTTGTCGAAGTCCTTTGAACATCATATGGCAACTCAGGAGATATTACGGCTCAGTATCGACATTAGCATCATGAAAAGCATGTTAGAATTATGTAGAACGCGTTACAACTCCTAAGAACACCTTACATCACCGTACGGAACTTCAAAACTACATACTAAACCTAATGGATTCGTCTGAGTCCTTTGAACGTCGTACGACAACTTAAGACATCTTACGACTCGATATGCCATATTAGAAGCTTGACAACCATGTTAGAATCGTATTAGACGCCTTAAAAATCCTAACAACACCGTATGGAACCTTAAAACTCCTTAATAAACCTAATGATTTCTTCGAAGTCCTTTGAACATCTTACGGCAACTCAGGAGAAGTTAAGGCTAGGTACCGACATTAGCAACACCAAAAGCACGTTAGAATAATGTAGGGCGCATTACAACTGCTAAGAACATATTTCATCACCGTATGAAACTTTAAAACACCATACTAAACCTAATTAATTCGCATCTTACGACTCTGTATGCCATGTTATCACCTTGACAAGCACGCTAGTATAATGTTTGACACCTTACAACTTCTTAAAACACCGCATGAAACCTAAAAACTCCTTAATAAACCTAATGATATCGTCGAAGTCCTTTGAACATCGTATGGCAACTCAGGAGATATTACGGCTCTGTATGGACATTAGCAACATGAAAAGCACGTTAGAATAATGTAGGACGCGTTACAACTCCTAAGAACACCTTACATCATCGTACGGAACTTCCAAACTACATACTAAACCTAATGGATTCGTATGAGTCCTTTGAACGTCGCACGACAACTTAAGACATCTTACGACTCTGTATGCCATATTAGCAGCTTCACAACCATGTTAGTATCATCTTAGACGCCTTAAAACTCCTAACAACACCGTATGAAACCTTAAAACTCCTTAATAAACCTAATGATTTCTTCGAAGTCCTTTGAACATCGTATAGCAACTTAGGAGAAGTTAAGGCTAGGTACCGACATTAGCAACACCAAAAGCACTTTAGAATAATGTAGGGCGCATTACAACTGCTAAAAACACCTTTCATCACCGTATGAAACTTTAAAACTCCATACTAAACCTAATTAATTCGCATCTTACGACTCTGTATGCCATGTTATCACCTTGACAAGCACGCTAGTATAATGTTTGACACCTTACAACTGCTTAAAACACCGTATGAAACCTTAAAACTCCTTAATAAACCTAATGATTTCGTCGAAGTCCTATGAACATCGTATGGCAACTCAGGAGATATTACGGCTCTGTATCGACATCAGCAACATGAAAAGCACGTTAGAATAATGTAGGACGCTTTACAACTCCTAAGAACACCTTACATCACCGTACGGAACATCGAAACTACATACTAAACCTAATGGATTCGTATGAGTCCTTTGAACGTCGTACGACAACTTAAGACATTTTACTACTCTGTATTGCATATTAGCAGCATCACAACCATGTTAGTATCATCTTAGACGCCTTAACACTCCTAACAACATCGTATGAAACCTTAAAACTCCTTAATAAACCTAATGATTTCTTCGAAGTCCTTTGAACATCGCACGGCAGCTCAGGAGAAGTTAAGGCTAGGTACCGACATTAGCAACACCAAAAGCACGTTAGAATAATGTAGGGCGCATTACAACTGCTAAAAACACCTTTCATCATCGTATGAAACTTTAAAACTCCATACTAAACCTAATTAATTCGTCCGAGTCCTTTGAACGTCGTATGGCAACGTAAGACATCTTACGACTCTGTATGCCATGTTAGCACCTTGACAAGCACGTTAGTATAATGTTTGACACCTTACGACTCCTTAAAACACCGTATGAAACCTTAAAACCCCTTAATAAACCTAATGATTTTGTCGAAGTCCTTTGAACATCATATGGCAACTCAGGAGATATTACGGCTCGGTATCGACATTAGCAACATGAAAAGCATGTTAGAATTATGTAGAACGCGTTACAACTCCAAAGAACACCTTACATCACCGTACGGAACTTCAAAACTACATACTAAACCTAATGGATTCGTCTGAGTCCTTTGAACGTCGTACGACAACTTAAGACATCTTACGACTCTATATGCCATATTAGCAGCTTCACAACCATGTTAGTATCATCTTAGACGCCTTAAAACTCCTAACAACACCGTATGAAACCTTAAAACTCCTTAATAAACCTAATGATTTCTTCGAAGTCCGTTGAACATCTTACGGCAACTCAGGAGAAGTTAAGGCTAGGTACCGACATTAACAACACCAAAAGCACGTTAGAATATTGTAGGGCGCATTACAACTGCTAAGAACACCTTTCATCACCGTATGAAACTTTAAAACTCCATACTAAACCTAATTAATTCGCATCTTACGACTCTGTATGCCATGTTATCACCTTGACAAGCACGCTAGTATAATGTTTGACACCTTACAACTGCTTAAAACACCGTATGAAACCTAAAAACTCCTTAATAAACCGAATGATTTCGTCGAAGTCCTTTGAACATCGTATGGCAACTCAGGAGATATTACGACTCTGTATCGACATTAGCAACATGAAAAGCACGTTAGAATAATGTAGGACGCGTTACAACTCCTAAGAACACCTTACATCACCGTACGGAACTTCGAAACTACATACTAAAACTAATGGATTCGTATGAGTCCTTTGAACGTCGTACGACAACTTAAGACATCTTACGACTCTGTATGCCATATTAGCAGCTTCACAACCATGTTAGTATCATCTTAGACGCCTTAAAACTCCTAACAACACCGTATGAAACCTTAAAACTCCTTAATAAACCTAATGATTTCTTCGAAGTCCTTTGAACATCGTACGGCAACTCAGGAGTAGTTAAGGCTAGGTACCGACATTAGCAACACCAAAAGCACGTTAGAATAATGTAGGGCGCATTACAACTGCTAAAAACACCTTTCATCACCGTATGAAACTTTAAAACTCCATACTAAACCTAATTAATTCGTCCGAGTCTTTTGAACGTCGTATGGCAACGTAAGACATCTTACGACTCTGTATGCCATGTTAGCACCTTGACAAGCACGTTAGTATAATGTTTGACACCTTACAACTCCTTAAAACACCGTATGAAACCTTAAAACTCCTTAATAAACCTAATGATTTAGTCGAAGTCCCCTGAACATCGTATGGCAACTCAGGAGATATTACGGCTCGGTATCGACATTAGCAACATGAAAAGCACGTTAGAATAATGTAGGACGCGTTACAACTCCTAAGAACACCTTACATCACCGTACGAAACTTCAAAACTACATACTAAACCTAATGAATTCGTCTGAGTCCTTTGAACGTCGTACGAAAAGTTAAGACATCTTACGACTCTGTATGCCATATTAGCAGCTTGACAACCATGTTAGTATCATGTTAGACGCCTTAAAACTCCTAACAACACCGTATGAAACCTTAAAACTCTTTAATAAACCTAATGATTTCGTCGAAGTCCTTTGAACATCGTACTGCAACTCAGGAGAAGTTAAGGCTAGGTACCGACATTAGCAACACCAAAAGCACGTTAGAATAATGTAGGGCGCATTACAACTGCTAAAAACACCTTTCATCACCGTATGAAATTTTAAAACTCCATACTAAACCTAACTAATTCGTCCGAGTCCTTTGAACGTCGTATGGCAACGTAAGACATCTTACGGCTCTATATGCCATGATAGCACCTTGACAAGCACGTTAGTATAGTGTTTGACACCTTACAACTCCTAAAAACACCGTATGAAACCTTAAAACTCCATAATAAAGCTAATGATTTTTTCGAAGTCCACTGAACATCGTATGGCAACTCAGGAGATATTACGGCTCGGTATCGACATTAGCAACTTGAAAAGCACGTTAGAATAATGTAGGACGCATTACAACTCCTAAGAACACCTTACATCACCGTACGAAACTTCAAAACTACATACTAAACCTAATGAATTCGTCTGAGTCCTCTGAACGTCGTACGAAAACTTAAGACATCTTACGACTCTGTATGCCATATTAGCAGCTTGACAACCATGTTAGTATCATGTTAGACGCCTTAAAACACCTAACAACACCGTATGAAACCTTAAAACTCTTTAATAAACCTAATGATTTCGTCGAAGTCCTTTGAACATCGTACTGCAACTCAGGAGAAGTTAAGGCTAGGTACCGACATTAGCAACACCAAAAGCACGTTAGAATAATGTAGGGCGCATTACAACTGCTAAAAACACCTTTCATCACCGTATGAAATTTTAAAACTCCATACTAAACCTAACTAATTCGTCCGAGTCCTTTGAACGTCGTATGGCAACGTAAGACATCTTACGACTCTATATGCCATGATAGCACCTTGACAAGCACGTTAGTATAGTGTTTGACACCTTACAACTCCTAAAAACACCGTATGAAACCTTAAAACTCCTTAATAAACCTAATGATTTTTTCGAAGTCCCCTGAACATCGTATGGCAACTCAGGAGATATTACGGCTCGGTATCGACATTAGCAACTTGAAAAGCACGTTAGAATAATGTAGGACGCGTTACAACTCCTAAGAACACCTTACATCACCGTACGAAACTTCAAAACTACATACTAAACCTAATGAATTCGTCCGAGTTCTTTGAACGTCGTACGACAACTTAAGACATCTTACGACTCTGTATGCCATATTAGCAGCTTGACAACCATGTTAGTATCATGTTAGACGCCTTAAAACTCCTAACAACACCGTATGAAACCTTAAAACTCTTTAATAAACCTAATGATTTTGTCGAAGTCCTTTGAACATCGTACGGCAACTCAGGAGAAGTTAAGGCTAGGTACCGACATTAGCAACACCAAAAGCACGTTAGAATAATGTAGGGCGCATTACAACTGCTAAGAACACCTTTCATAACCATATGAAACTTTAAAACTCCATACTAAACCTAATTAATTCGTCCGAGTCCTTTGAACGTCGTATGGCAACGTAGGACATTTTACGACTCTATATGCCATGTTAGCACCTTGACAAGCACTTTAGTATAATGTTTGACACCTTACAACTCCTTAAAACACCGTATGAAACCTTAAAACTCCTTAATAAACCTAATGATTTCGTCGAAGTCTTTTGAACATCGTATGGCAACTCAGGAGATATTACGGCTCTGTATCGACATTAGCAACATGAAAAGCACGTTAGAATAATGTAGGATGCGTTACAACTCCTAAGAACACCTTACATCACCGTACAAAACTTGAAAACTACATACTAAACCTAATGAATTCGTCCGAATTCTTTGAACGTCGTACGACAACTTAAGACATCTTACGACTCTGTATGCCATATTAGCACCTTGACAACCTTGTTAGTATCATGTTAGACGCCTTAAAACTCCTAACAACATCGTATGAAACCTTAAACTCCTTAATAAACCTAATGATTTTGTCGAAGTCCTTTGAACATCGTACGGCAACATCAGGAGAAGTTAAGGCTAGGTACCGACATTAGCAACACCAAAAGCACGTTAGAATAATGTAGGGCTCATTACAACTGCTAAGAACACCTTTCATTACCGTATGAAACTTTAAAACTCCATACTAAACCTAATTAATTCGTCCGAGTCCTTTGAACGTCGTATGGCAACGTAAGACATCTTACGACTCTGTATACCATGTTAGCACCTTGACAAGCACGTTAGTATAACGTTTGACACCTTACAACTCCTTAAAACACCGTATGAAACCTTAAAACTCCTTAATAAACCTAATGATTTCGTCGAAGTCCTTTGAACGTCATATGGCAACTCAGGAGATATTAAGGCTCGGTATCGACATTAGCAACAAGAAAAGCACGTTAGAATAATGTATAACGCGTTACAACTCCTAAGAACACCTTACATCACCGTACAGAACTTCAAAAATACATACCAAACCTAATGGATTCGTCTGAGTCATTTGAACGTCGTACGATAACTTAAGACATCTTACGACTCTGTATGCCATATTAGCAGCTTGACAACCATGTTAGTATCATGTTAGACGCCTTAAAACTCCTAACAACACCGTATGAAACCTTAAAACTCTTTAATAAACCTAATGATTTTGTCGAAGTCCTTTGAACATCGTACGGCAACTCAGGAGAAGTTAAGGCTAGGTACCGACATTAGCAACACCAAAAGCACGTTAGAATAATGTAGGGCGCATTACAACTGCTAAGAACACCTTTCATAACCGTATGAAACTTTAAAACTCCATACTAAACCTAATTAATTCGTCCGAGTCCTTTGAACGTCGTATGGCAACGTAGGACATGTTACGACTCTATATGCCATGTTAGCACCTTGACAAGCACTTTAGTATAATGTTTGACACCTTACAACTCCTTAAAACACCGTATGAAACCTTAAAACTCCTTAATAAACCTAATGATTTCGTCGAAGTCTTTTGAACATCGTATGGCAACTCAGGAGATATTACGGCTTTGTATCGACATTAGCAACATGAAAAGCACGTTAGAATAATGTAGAATGCGTTACAACTCCTAAGAACACCTTACATCACCGTACAAAACTTGAAAACTACATACTAAACCTAATGAATTCGTCCGAATTCTTTGAACGTCGTACGACAACTTAAGACATCTTACGACTCTGTATGCCATATTAGCACCTTGACAACCTTGTTAGTATCATGTTAGACGCCTTAAAACTCCTAACAACATCGTATGAAACCTTAAACTCCTTAATAAACCTAATGATTTTGTCGAAGTCCTTTGAACATCGTACGGCAACATCAGGAGAAGTTAAGGCTAGGTACCGACATTAGCAACACCAAAAGCACGTTAGAATAATGTAGGGCTCATTACAACTGCTAAGAACACCTTTCATTACCGTATGAAACTTTAAAACTCCATACTAAACCTAATTAATTCGTCCGAGTCCTTTGAACGTCGTATGGCAACGTAAGACATCTTACGACTCTGTATACCATGTTAGCACCTTGACAAGCACGTTAGTATAACGTTTGACACCTTACAACTCCTTAAAACACCGTATGAAACCTTAAAACTCCTTAATAAACCTAATGATTTCGTCGAAGTCCTTTGAACGTCATATGGCAACTCAGGAGATATTAAGGCTCGGTATCGACATTAGCAACATGAAAAGCACGTTAGAATAATGTATAACACGTTACAACTCCTAAGAACACCTTACATCACCGTACGGAACTTCAAAACTACATACTAAACCTAATGGATTCGTCTGATTCCTTTGAACGTCGTATGACAACTTAAGACATCTTACGAGTCTGTATGCCATATTAGCAGCTTGACAACCATGTTAGTATCTTTTTAGACGCCTTAAAACTCCTAATAACACCGTATGAAACCTTAAAACTCC
Source organism: Tagetes erecta (assembly GCA_030867185.1). NCBI lineage: Eukaryota > Viridiplantae > Streptophyta > Magnoliopsida > Asterales > Asteraceae > Tagetes > Tagetes erecta. The sequence continues at coordinate 50,958,206 of CM061487.1, forward strand.
TTAACAAACCTAATGATTTCTTCGAAGTCCTTTGAATATCGTACGGTAACTCAGGAGAAGTTAAGGCTAGGTACCGACATTAGCAACACCAAAAGCACGTTAGAATAATGTAGGGCGCATTACAACTGCTAAAAACACCTTTCATCACCGTATGAAACTTTAAAAGTCCATACTAAACCTAATTAATTCGTCCGAGTCCTTTGAACGTCGTATGGCAACGTAAGACATCTTACGACTCTGTATGCCATGTTAGCACCTTGACAAGCACGTTAGTATAATGTTTGACACCTTACAACTCCTTAAAACACCGTATGAAACCTTAAAACTCCTTAATACACCTAATGATTTCGTCGAAGTCCTTTGAACATCGTATGGCAACTCAGGAGATATTACGGCTCGGTATCGACATTAGCAACTTGAAAAGCACGTTAGAATAATGTAGGACGCGTTACAACTCCTAAGAACACCTTACATCACCGTACGGAACTTCAAAACTACATACTAAACCTAATGGATTTGTCTGAGTCCTTTGAACGTCGTACGACAACTTAAGACATCTTATGACTCTGTATGCCATATTAGCAGCTTGACAACCATGTTAGTTTCATCTTAGACGCCTTAAAACTCCTAACAACACCGTATGAAACCTTAAAACTCCTTAATAAACCTAATGATTTCTTCGAAGTCCTTTGAACATCGTACGGCAACTCAAGAGAAGTTAAGGCTAGGTACCGACATTAGCAACACCAAAAGCATGTTAGAATAATGTAGGGCGCATTAGAACTGCTAAAAACACCTTTCATCACCGTATGAAACATTAAAACTCCATACTAAACCTAATTAATTCGTCCGAGTCCTTTGAACGTCGTATGGCAACGTAAGACATCTTACGACTCTTTATGCCATGTTAGCACCTTGACAAGCACGTTAGTATAATGTTTGACACCTTACAACTCCTTAAAACACCGTATGAAACCTTAAAACTACTTAATAAACCTAATGATTTCGTCGAAGTCCTTTGAACATCGTATGGCAACTCAGGAGATATTACGGCTCGGTATCGACATTAGCAACATGAAAAGCACGTTAGAATAATGTAGGACGCGTTACAACTCCTAAGAAAACCTTACATCACTGTACGGAACTTCAAAACTACATACTAAACCTAATGGATTCGTCTGATTCCTTTGAACGTCGTATGACAACTTAAGACATCTTACGACTCTGTATGCCATATTAGCAGCTTGACAACCATGTTAGTTTCATCTTAGACGCCTTAAAACTCCTAACAACACCGTATGAAACCTTAAAACTCCTTAATAAACCTAATGATTTCTTCGAAGTCCTTTGAACATCGTACGGCAACTCATGAGAAGTTAAGGCTAGGTACCGACATTAGCAACACCAAAGCACGTTAGAATAATGTAGGGCGCATTAGAACTGCTAAAAACACCTTTCATCACCATATGAAACTTTAAAACTCCATACTAAACCTAATTAATTCGTCCGAGTCCTTTGAACGTCGTATGGCAACGTAAAACATCTTACGACTCTGTATGCCATGTTAGCACCTTGACAAGCACGTTAGTATAATGTTTGACACCTTACAACTCCTTAAAACACCGTATGAAACCTTAAAACTCCTTAATACACCTAATGATTTCGTCGAAGTCCTTTGAACATCGTATGGCAACTCAGGAGATATTACGGCTCGGTATCGACATTAGCAACTTGAAAAGCACGTTAGAATAATGTAGGACACGTTACAACTCCTAAGAACACCTTACATCACCGTACAGAACTTCAAAACTACATACTAAACCTAATGGATTCGTCTGATTCCTTTGAACGTCGTATGACAACTTAAGACATCTTACGACTCTGTATGCCATATTAGCATCTTGACAACCATGTTAGTATCATCTTAGACGCCTTAAAACTCCTAATAACACCGTATGAAACCTTAAAACTCCTTAACAAACCTAATGATTTCTTCGAAGTCCTTTGAATATCGTACGGTAACTCAGGAGAAGTTAAGGCTAGGTACTGACATTAGCAACACCAAAAGCACGTTAGAATAATGTAGGGCGCATTACAACTGCTAAAAACACCTTTCATCGCCGTATGAAACTTTAAAACTCCATACTAAACCTAATTAATTCGTCCGAGTCCTTTGAACGTCGTATGGCAACGTAAGACATCTTACGACTCTGTATGCCATGTTAGCACCTTGACAAGCACGTTAGTATAATGTTTGACACCTTACAACTCCTTAAAACACCGTATGAAACCTTAAAACTCCTTAATACACCTAATGATTTCGTCGAAGTCCTTTGAACATCGTATGGCAACTCAGGAGATATTACGGCTCGGTATCGACATTAGCAACTTGAAAAGCACGTTAGAATAATGTAGGACGCGTTACAACTCCTAAGAACACCTTACATCACCGTACGGAACTTCAAAACTACATACTAAACCTAATGGATTTGTCTGAGTCCTTTGAACGTCGTACGACAACTTAAGACATCTTATGACTCTGTATGCCATATTAGCAGCTTGACAACCATGTTAGTTTCATCTTAGACGCCTTAAAACTCCTAACAACACCGTATGAAACCTTAAAACTCCTTAATAAACCTAATGATTTCTTCGAAGTCCTTTGAACATCGTACGGCAACTCAAGAGAAGTTAAGGCTAGGTACCGACATTAGCAACACCAAAAGCATGTTAGAATAATGTAGGGCGCATTAGAACTGCTAAAAACACCTTTCATCACCGTATGAAACATTAAAACTCCATACTAAACCTAATTAATTCGTCCGAGTCCTTTGAACGTCGTATGGCAACGTAAGACATCTTACGACTCTTTATGCCATGTTAGCACCTTGACAAGCACGTTAGTATAATGTTTGACACCTTACAACTCCTTAAAACACCGTATGAAACCTTAAAACTACTTAATAAACCTAATGATTTCGTCGAAGTCCTTTGAACATCGTATGGCAACTCAGGAGATATTACGGCTCGGTATCGACATTAGCAACATGAAAAGCACGTTAGAATAATGTAGGACGCGTTACAACTCCTAAGAAAACCTTACATCACTGTACGGAACTTCAAAACTACATACTAAACCTAATGGATTCGTCTGATTCCTTTGAACGTCGTATGACAACTTAAGACATCTTACGACTCTGTATGCCATATTAGCAGCTTGACAACCATGTTAGTTTCATCTTAGACGCCTTAAAACTCCTAACAACACCGTATGAAACCTTAAAACTCCTTAATAAACCTAATGATTTCTTCGAAGTCCTTTGAACATCGTACGGCAACTCATGAGAAGTTAAGGCTAGGTACCGACATTAGCAACACCAAAGCACGTTAGAATAATGTAGGGCGCATTAGAACTGCTAAAAACACCTTTCATCACCGTATGAAACTTTAAAACTCCATACTAAACCTAATTAATTCGTCCGAGTCCTTTGAACGTCGTATGGCAACGTAAAACATCTTACGACTCTGTATGCCATGTTAGCACCTTGACAAGCACGTTAGTATAATGTTTGACACCTTACAACTCCTTAAAACACCGTATGAAACCTTAAAACTCCTTAATAAACCTAATGATTTCGTCGAAGTCCTTTGAACATCGTATGGCAACTCAGGAGATATTACGGCTCGGTATCGACATTAGCAACTTGAAAAGCACGTTAGAATAATGTAGGACGCGTTACAACTCCTAAGAACACCTTACATCACCGTACGGAACTTCAAAACTACATACTAAACCTAATGGATTCGTCTGATTCCTTTGAACGTCGTATGACAACTTAAGACATCTTACGACTCTGTATGCCATATTAGCAGCTTGACAACCAGGTTAGTATCATCTTAGACGCCTTAAAACTCCTAATAACACCGTATGAAACCTTAAAACTCCTTAACAAACCTAATGATTTCTTCGAAGTCCTTTGAATATCGTACGGCAACTCAGGAGAAGTTAAGGCTAGGTACCGACGTTAGCAACACCAAAAGCACGTTAGAATAATGTAGGGCGCATTACAACTGCTAAAAACACCTTTCATCACCGTATGAAACTTTAAAAGCCATACTAAACCTAATTAATTCGTCCGAGTCCTTTGAACGTCGTATGGCAACGTAAGACATCTTACGACTTTGTATGCCATGTTAGCACCTTGACAAGCACGTTAGTATAATGTTTGACACGTTACAACTCCTTAAAACACCGTATGAAACCTTAAAACTACTTAATAAACCTAATGATTTCGTCGAAGTCCTATGAACATCGTATGGCAACTCAGAAGATATTACGGCTCGGTATCGACATTAGCAACATGAAAAGCACGTTAGAATAATGTAGGACGCGTTACAACTCCTAAGAAAACCTTACATCACTGTACGGAACTTCAAAACTACATACTAAACCTAATGGATTTGTCTGAGTCCTTTGAACGTCGTATGACAACTTAAGACATCTTACGACTCTGTATGCCATATTAGCAGCTTGACAACCATGTTAGTATCATCTTAGACGCCTTAAAACTCCTAATAACACCGTATGAAACCTTAAAACTCCTTAACAAACCTAATGATTTCTTCGAAGTCCTTTGAATATCGTACGACAACTCAGGAGAAGTTAAGGCTAGGTACCGACATTAGCAACACCAAAAGCACGTTAGAATAATGTATGGCGCATTACAACTACTAAAAACACCTTTCATCACCGTATGAAACTTTAAAACTCCCTACTAAATCTAATTAATTCGTCCGAGTCCTTTGAACGTCGTATGGCAACGTAAGACATCTTACGACTCTGTATGCCATGTTAGCACCTTAACAAGCACGTTAGTATAATGTTTGACACCATACAACTCCTTAAAACACCGTATGAAACCTTAAAACTCCTTAATGAACTTAATGATTTCGTTGAAGTCCTTTGAACATCGTATGGCAACTCAGGAGATATTACGGCTCGGTATCGACATTAGCAACATGAAAAGCACGTTAGAATAATGTAGAACGCGTTACAACTCCTAAGAACACCTTACATCAACGTACGGAACTTCAAAACTACATACTAAACCTAATGGATTCGTCTGAGTCCTTTGAACGTCGTATGACAACTTAAGACATCTTACGACTCTGTATGCCATATTAGCAGCTTGACAACCATGTTAGTATCATCTTAGACGCCTTAAAACTCCTAATAACACCGTATGAAACCTTAAAACTCCTTAACAAACCTAATGATTTCTTCGAAGTCCTTTGAATATCGTACGGCAACTCAGGAGAAGTTAAGGCTAGGTATCGACATTAGCAACACCAAAAGCACGTTAGAATAATGTAGGGCGCATTACAACTGCTAAAAACACCTTTCATCACCGTATGAAACTTTAAAAGTCCATACTAAACCTAATTAATTCGTCCGAGTCCTTTGAACGTCGTATGGCAACGTAAGACATCTTACGACTCTGTATGCCATGTTAGCACCTTGACAAGCACGTTAGTATAATGTTTGACACCTTACAACTCCTTAAAACACCGTATGAAACCTTAAAACTACTTAATAAACCTAATGATTTCGTCGAAGTCCTTTGAACATCGTATGGCAACTCAGGAGATATTACGGCTCGGTATCGACATTAGCAACATGAAAAGCACGTTAGAATAATGTAGGACGCGTTACAACTCCTAAGAAAACCTTACATCACTGTACGGAACTTCAAAACTACATACTAAACCTAATGGATTTGTCTGAGTCCTTTGAACGTCGTACGACAACTTAAGACATCTTATGACTCTGTATGCCGTATTAGCAGCTTGACAACCATGTTAGTTTCATCTTAGACGCCTTAAAACTCCTAACAACACCGTATGAAACCTTAAAACTCCTTAATAAACCTAATGATTTCTTCGAAGTCCTTTGAACATCGTACGGCAACTCAAGAGAAGTTAAGGCTAGGTACCGACATTAGCAACACCAAAAGCACGTTAGAATAATGTAGGGCGCATTAGAACTGCTAAAAACACCTTTCATCACCGTATGAAACTTTAAAACTCCATACTAAACCTAATTAATTCGTCCGAGTCCTTTGAACGTCGTATGGCAACGTAAGACATCTTACGACTCTGTATGCCATGTTAGCACCTTGACAAGCACGTTAGTATAATGTTTGACACCTAACAACTCCTTAAAACACCGTATGAAACCTTAAAACTACTTAATAAACCTAATGATTTCGTCGAAGTCCTTTGAACATCGTATGGCAACTCAGGAGATATTACGGCTCGGTATCGACATTAGCAACATGAAAGGCACGTTAGAATAATGTAGGACGCGTTACAACTCCTAAGAAAACCTTACATCACTGTACGGAACTTCAAAACTACATACTAAACCTAATGGATTTGTCTGAGTCCTTTGAACGTCGTACGACAACTTAAGACATCTTATGACTCTGTATGCCATATTAGCAGCTTGACAACCATGTTAGTTTCATCTTAGACGCCTTAAAACTCCTAACAACACCGTATGAAACCTTAAAACTCCTTAATAAACCTAATGATTTCTTCGAAGTCCTTTGAACATCGTACGGCAACTCAAGAGAAGTTAAGGCTAGGTACCGACATTAGCAACACCAAAAGCACGTTAGAATAATGTAGGGCGCATTAGAACTGCTAAAAACACCTTTCATCACCGTATGAAACTTTAAAACTCCATACTAAACCTAATTAATTCGTCCGAGTCCTTTGAACGTCGTATGGCAACGTAAGACATCTTACGACTCTGTATGCCATGTTAGCACCTTGACAAGCACGTTAGTATAATGTTTGACACCTTACAACTCCTTAAAACACCGTATGAAACCTTAAAACTACTTAATAAACCTAATGATTTCGTCGAAGTCCTTTGAACATCGTATGGCAACTCAGGAGATATTACGGCTCGGTATCGACATTAGCAACATGAAAAGCACGTTAGAATAATGTAGGACGCGTTACAACTCCTAAGAAAACCTTACATCACTGTACGGAACTTCAAAACTACATACTAAACCTAATGGATTTGTCTGAGTCCTTTGAACGTCGTACGACAACTTAAGACATCTTATGACTCTGTATGCCGTATTAGCAGCTTGACAACCATGTTAGTTTCATCTTAGACGCCTTAAAACTCCTAACAACACCGTATGAAACCTTAAAACTCCTTAATAAACCTAATGATTTCTTCGAAGTCCTTTGAACATCGTACGGCAACTCAAGAGAAGTTAAGGCTAGGTACCGACATTAGCAACACCAAAAGCACGTTAGAATAATGTAGGGCGCATTAGAACTGCTAAAAACACCTTTCATCACCGTATGAAACTTTAAAACTCCATACTAAACCTAATTAATTCGTCCGAGTCCTTTGAACGTCGTATGGCAACTTAAGACATCTTACGACTCTGTATGCCATGTTAGCACCTTGACAAGCACGTTAGTATAATGTTTGACACCTAACAACTCCTTAAAACACCGTATGAAACCTTAAAACTACTTAATAAACCTAATGATTTCGTCGAAGTCCTTTGAACATCGTATGGCAACTCAGGAGATATTACGGCTCGGTATCGACATTAGCAACATGAAAAGCACGTTAGAATAATGTAGGACGCGTTACAACTCCTAAGAAAACCTTACATCACTGTACGGAACTTCAAAACTACATACTAAACCTAATGGATTTGTCTGAGTCCTTTGAACGTCGTACGACAACTTAAGACATCTTATGACTCTGTATGCCATATTAGCAGCTTGACAACCATGTTAGTTTCATCTTAGACGCCTTAAAACTCCTAACAACACCGTATGAAACCTTAAAACTCCTTAATAAACCTAATGATTTCTTCGAAGTCCTTTGAACATCGTACGGCAACTCAAGAGAAGTTAAGGCTAGGTACCGACATTAGCAACACCAAAAGCACGTTAGAATAATGTAGGGCGCATTAGAACTGCTAAAAACACCTTTCATCACCGTATGAAACTTTAAAACTCCATACTAAACCTAATTAATTCGTCCGAGTCCTTTGAACGTCGTATGGCAACGTAAGACATCTTACGACTCTGTATGCCATGTTAGCACCTTGACAAGCACGTTAGTATAATGTTTGACACCTTACAACTCCTTAAAACACCGTATGAAACCTTAAAACTACTTAATAAACCTAATGATTTCGTCGAAGTCCTTTGAACATCGTATGGCAACTCAGGAGATATTACGGCTCGGTATCGACATTAGCAACATGAAAAGCACGTTAGAATAATGTAGGACGCGTTACACCTCCTAAGAAAACCTTACATCACTGTACGGAACTTCAAAACTACATACTAAACCTAATGGATTTGTCTGAGTCCTTTGAACGTCGTACGACAACTTAAGACATCTTATGACTCTGTATGCCGTATTAGCAGCTTGACAACCATGTTAGTTTCATCTTAGACGCCTTAAAACTCCTAACAACACCGTATGAAACCTTAAAACTCCTTAATAAACCTAATGATTTCTTCGAAGTCCTTTGAACATCGTACGGCAACTCAAGAGAAGTTAAGGCTAGGTACCGACATTAGCAACACCAAAAGCACGTTAGAATAATGTAGGGCGCATTAGAACTGCTAAAAACACCTTTCATCACCGTATGAAACTTTAAAACTCCATACTAAACCTAATTAATTCGTCCGAGTCCTTTGAACGTCGTATGGCAACGTAAGACATCTTACGACTCTGTATGCCATGTTAGCACCTTGACAAGCACGTTAGTATAATGTTTGACACCTAACAACTCCTTAAAACACCGTATGAAACCTTAAAACTACTTAATAAACCTAATGATTTCGTCGAAGTCCTTTGAACATCGTATGGCAACTCAGGAGATATTACGGCTCGGTATCGACATTAGCAACATGAAAAGCACGTTAGAATAATGTAGGACGCGTTACAACTCCTAAGAAAACCTTACATCACTGTACGGAACTTCAAAACTACATACTAAACCTAATGGATTTGTCTGAGTCCTTTGAACGTCGTACGACAACTTAAGACATCTTATGACTCTGTATGCCATATTAGCAGCTTGACAACCATGTTAGTTTCATCTTAGACGCCTTAAAACTCCTAACAACACCGTATGAAACCTTAAAACTCCTTAATAAACCTAATGATTTCTTCGAAGTCCTTTGAACATCGTACGGCAACTCAAGAGAAGTTAAGGCTAGGTACCGACATTAGCAACACCAAAAGCACGTTAGAATAATGTAGGGCGCATTAGAACTGCTAAAAACACCTTTCATCACCGTATGAAACTTTAAAACTCCATACTAAACCTAATTAATTCGTCCGAGTCCTTTGAACGTCGTATGGCAACGTAAGACATCTTACGACTCTGTATGCCATGTTAGCACCTTGACAAGCACGTTAGTATAATGTTTGACACCTTACAACTCCTTAAAACACCATATGAAACCTTAAAACTACTTAATAAACCTAATGATTTCGTCGAAGTCCTTTGAACATCGTATGGCAACTCAGGAGATATTACGGCTCGGTATCGACATTAGCAACATGAAAAGCACGTTAGAATAATGTAGGACGCGTTACACCTCCTAAGAAAACCTTACATCACTGTACGGAACTTCAAAACTACATACTAAACCTAATGGATTTGTCTGAGTCCTTTGAACGTCGTACGACAACTTAAGACATCTTATGACTCTGTACGCCGTATTAGCAGCTTGACAACCATGTTAGTTTCATCTTAGACGCCTTAAAACTCCTAACAACACCGTATGAAACCTTAAAACTCCTTAATAAACCTAATGATTTCTTCGAAGTCCTTTGAACATCGTACGGCAACTCAAGAGAAGTTAAGGCTAGGTACCGACATTAGCAACACCAAAAGCACGTTAGAATAATGTAGGGCGCATTAGAACTGCTAAAAACACCTTTCATCACCGTATGAAACTTTAAAACTCCATACTAAACCTAATTAATTCGTCCGAGTCCTTTGAACGGCGTATGGCAACGTAAGACATCTTACGACTCTGTATGCCATGTTAGCACCTTGACAAGCACGTTAGTATAATGTTTGACACCTTACAACTCCTTAAAACACCGTATGAAACCTTAAAACTCCTTAATAAACCTAATGATTTCATCGAAGTCCTTTGAACATCGTATGGCAACTCAGGAGATATTACGGCTCGGTATCGACATTAGCAACTTTAAAAGCACGTTAGAATAATGTAGGACGCATTACAACTCCTAAGAACACCTTACATCACCGTACGGAACTTCAAAACTACATACTAAACCTAATGGATTCGTCTGATTCCTTTGAACGTCGTATGACAACTTAAGACATCTTACGACTCTGTATGCCATATTAGCAGCTTGACAACCATGTTAGTATCATCTTAGACACCTTAAAACTCCTAATAACACCGTATGAAACCTTAAAACTCCTTAACAAACCTAATTATTTCTTCGAAGTCCTTTGAATATCGTACGGCAACTCAGGAGAAGTTAAGGCTAGGTACCGACGTTAGCAACACCAAAAGCACGTTAGAATAATGTAGGGCGAATTACAACTGCTAAAAACACCTTTCATCACCGTATGAAACTTTAAAAGCCATACTAAACCTAATTAATTCGTCCGAGTCCTTTGAACGTCGTATGCCAACGTAAGACATCTTACGACTCTGTATGCCATGTTAGCACCTTGACAAGCACGTTAGTATAATGTTTGACACCTTACAACTCCTTATAACACCGTATGAAACCTTAAAACTACTTAATAAACCTAATGATTTCGTCGAAGTCCTTTGAACATCGTATGGCAACTCAGGAGATATTACGGCTCGGTATCGACATTAGCAACATGAAAAGCACGTTAGAATAATGTAGGACGCGTTACACCTCCTAAGAAAACCTTGCATCACTGTACGAAACTTCAAAACTACATACTAAACCTAATGGATTTGTCTGAGTCCTTTGAACGTCGTACGACAACTTAAGACATCTTATGACTCTGTATGCCGTATTAGCAGCTTGACAACCATGTTAGTATCATCTTAGACGCCTTAAAACTCCTAATAACACCGTATGAAACCTTAAAACTCCTTAACAAACCTAATGATTTCTTCGAAGTCCTTTGAATATCGTACGGCAACTCAGGAGAAGTTAAGGCTAGGTACCGACATTAGCAACACCAAAAGCACGTTAGAATAATGTAGGGCGCATTACAACTGCTAAAAACACCTTTCATCACCGTATGAAACTTTAAAAGTCCATACTAAACCTAATTAATTCGTCCGAGTCCTTTGAACGTCGTATGGCAACGTAAGACATCTTACGACTCTGTATGCCATGTTAGCACCTTGACAAGCACGTTAGTATAATGTTTGACACCTTACAACTCCTTAAAACACCGTATGAAACCTTAAAACTACTTAATAAACCTAATGATTTCGTCGAAGTCCTATGAACATCGTATGGCAACTCAGGAGATATTACGGCTCGGTATCGACATTAGCAACATGAAAAGCACGTTAGAATAATGTAGGACGCGTTACAACTCCTAAGAAAACCTTACATCACTGTACGGAACTTCAAAACTACATACTAAACCTAATGGATTTGTCTGAGTCCTTTGAACGTCGTACGACAACTTAAGACATCTTATGACTCTGTATGCCATATTAGCAGCTTGACAACCATGTTAGTTTCATCTTAGACGCCTTAAAACTCCTAACAACACCGTATGAATCCTTAAAACTCCATAATAAACCTAATGATTTCTTCGAAGTCCTTTGAACATCGTACGGCAACTCAAGAGAAGTTAAGGCTAGGTACCGACATTAGCAACACCAAAAGCACGTTAGAATAATGTAGGGCGCATTAGAACTGCTAAAAACACCTTTCATCACCGTATGAAACTTTAAAACTCCATACTAAACCTAATTAATTCGTCCGAGTCCTTTGAACGTCGTATGGCAACGTAAGACATCTTACGACTATGTATGCCATGTTAGCACCTTGACAAGCACGTTAGTATAATGTTTGACACCTTACAACTCCTTAAAACACCGTATGAAACCTTAAAACTCGTTAATAAACCTAATGATTTCGTCGAAGTCCTTTGAACATCGTATGGCAACTCAGGAGATATTACGGCTCGGTATCGACATTAGCAACTTGAAAAGCACGTTAGAATAATGTAGGACGCGTTACAACTCCTAAGAACACCTTACATCACCGTACGGAACTTCAAAACTACATACTAAACCTAATGGATTCGTCTAATTCCTTTGAACGTCGTATGACAACTTAAGACATCTTACGACTCTGTATGCCATATTAGCAGCTTGACAACCATGTTAGTATCCTCTTAGACGCCTTAAAACTCCTAATAACACCGTATGAAACCTTAAAACTCCTTAACAAACCTAATGATTTCTTCGTAGTCCTTTGAATATCGTACGGCAACTCAGGAGAAGTTAAGGCTAGGTACCGACATTAGCAACACCAAAAGCACGTTAGAATAATGTAGGGCGCATTACAACTGCTAAAAACACCTTTCATCACCGTATGAAACTTTAAAAGTCCATACTAAACCTAATTAATTCGTCGGAGTCCTTTGAACGTCGTATGGCAACGTAAGACATCTTACGACTCTGTATGCCATGTTAGCACCTTGACAAGCACGTTAGTATAATGTTTGACACCTTACAACTCCTTAAAACACCGTATGAAACCTTAAAACTACTTAATAAACCTAATGATTTCGTCGAAGTCCTTTGAACATCGTATGGCAACTCAGGAGATATTACGGCTCGGTATCGACATTAGCAACATGAAAAGCACGTTAGAATAATGTAGGACGCGTTACAACTCCTAAGAAAACCTTGCATCACTGTATGGAACTTCAAAACTACATACTAAACCTAATGGATTTGTCTGAGTCCTTTGAACGTCGTACGACAACTTAAGACATCTTATGACTCTGTATGCCGTATTAGCAGCTTGACAACCATGTTAGTTTCATCTTAGACGCCTTAAAACTCCTAACAACACCGTATGAATCCTTAAAACTCCTTAATAAACCTAATGATTTCTTCGAAGTCCTTTGAACATCGTACGGCAACTCAAGAGAAGTTAAGGCTAGGTACCGACATTAGCAACACCAAAAGCACGTTAGAATAATGTAGGGCGCATTAGAACTGCTAAAAACACCTTTCATCACCGTATGAAACTTTAAAACTCCATACTAAACCTAATTAATTCGTCCGAGTCCTTTGAACGTCGTATGGCAACGTAAGACATCTTACGACTCTGTATGCCATGTTAGCACCTTGACAAGCACGTTAGTATAATGTTTGACACCTTACAACTCCTTAAAACACCGTATGAAACCTTAAAACTACTTAATAAACCTAATGATTTCGTCGAAGTCCTATGAACATCGTATGGCAACTCAGGAGATATTACGGCTCGGTATCGACATTAGCAACATGAAAAGCACGTTAGAATAATGTAGGACGCGTTACAACTCCTAAGAAAACCTTACATCACTGTACGGAACTTCAAAACTACATACTAAACCTAATGGATTTGTCTGAGTCCTTTGAACGTCGTACGACAACTTAAGACATCTTATGACTCTGTATGCCATATTAGCAGCTTGACAACCATGTTAGTTTCATCTTAGACGCCTTAAAACTCCTAACAACACCGTATGAATCCTTAAAACTCCATAATAAACCTAATGATTTCTTCGAAGTCCTTTGAACATCGTACGGCAACTCAAGAGAAGTTAAGGCTAGGTACCGACATTAGCAACACCAAAAGCACGTTAGAATAATGTAGGGCGCATTAGAACTGCTAAAAACACCTTTCATCACCGTATGAAACTTTAAAACTCCATACTAAACCTAATTAATTCGTCCGAGTCCTTTGAACGTCGTATGGCAACGTAAGACATCTTACGACTATGTATGCCATGTTAGCACCTTGACAAGCACGTTAGTATAATGTTTGACACCTTACAACTCCTTAAAACACCGTATGAAACCTTAAAACTCGTTAATAAACCTAATGATTTCGTCGAAGTCCTTTGAACATCGTATGGCAACTCAGGAGATATTACGGCTCGGTATCGACATTAGCAACTTGAAAAGCACGTTAGAATAATGTAGGACGCGTTACAACTCCTAAGAACACCTTACATCACCGTACGGAACTTCAAAACTACATACTAAACCTAATGGATTCGTCTAATTCCTTTGAACGTCGTATGACAACTTAAGACATCTTACGACTCTGTATGCCATATTAGCAGCTTGACAACCATGTTAGTATCCTCTTAGACGCCTTAAAACTCCTAATAACACCGTATGAAACCTTAAAACTCCTTAACAAACCTAATGATTTCTTCGTAGTCCTTTGAATATCGTACGGCAACTCAGGAGAAGTTAAGGCTAGGTACCGACATTAGCAACACCAAAAGCACGTTAGAATAATGTAGGGCGCATTACAACTGCTAAAAACACCTTTCATCACCGTATGAAACTTTAAAAGTCCATACTAAACCTAATTAATTCGTCGGAGTCCTTTGAACGTCGTATGGCAACGTAAGACATCTTACGACTCTGTATGCCATGTTAGCACCTTGACAAGCACGTTAGTATAATGTTTGACACCTTACAACTCCTTAAAACACCGTATGAAACCTTAAAACTACTTAATAAACCTAATGATTTCGTCGAAGTCCTTTGAACATCGTATGGCAACTCAGGAGATATTACGGCTCGGTATCGACATTAGCAACATGAAAAGCACGTTAGAATAATGTAGGACGCGTTACAACTCCTAAGAAAACCTTGCATCACTGTATGGAACTTCAAAACTACATACTAAACCTAATGGATTTGTCTGAGTCCTTTGAACGTCGTACGACAACTTAAGACATCTTATGACTCTGTATGCCGTATTAGCAGCTTGACAACCATGTTAGTTTCATCTTAGACGCCTTAAAACTCCTAACAACACCGTATGAATCCTTAAAACTCCTTAATAAACCTAATGATTTCTTCGAAGTCCTTTGAACATCGTACGGCAACTCAAGAGAAGTTAAGGCTAGGTACCGACATTAGCAACACCAAAAGCACGTTAGAATAATGTAGGGCGCATTAGAACTGCTAAAAACACCTTTCATCACCGTATGAAACTTTAAAACTCCATACTAAACCTAATTAATTCGTCCGAGTCCTTTGAACGTCGTATGGCAACGTAAGACATCTTACGACTCTGTATGCCATGTTACCACCTTGACAAGCACGTTAGTATAATGTTTGACACCTTACAACTCTTTAAAACACCGTATGAAACCTTAAAACTCCTTAAGAAACCTAATGATTTCGTCGAAGTCCTTTGAACATCGTATGGCAACTCAGGAGATATTACGGCTCGGTATCGACATTAGCAACATGAAAAGCACGTTAGAATAATGTAGGACGCGTTACAACTTCTAAGAAAACCTTACATCACTGTACGGAACTTCAAAACTACATACTAAACCTAATGGATTCGTCTGAGTCCTTTGAACGTCGTACGACAACTTAAGACATCTTATGACTCTGTATGCCATATTAGCAGCTTGACAACTATGTTAGTTTCATCTTAGACGCCTTAAAACTCCTAACAACACCGTATGAAACCTTAAAACTCCTTAATAAACCTAATGATTTCTTCGAAGTCCTTTGAACATCGTACGGCAACTCAGGAGAAGTTAAGGCTAGGTACCGACATTAGCAACACCAAAAGCACGTTAGAATAATGTAGGGCGCATTAGAACTGCTAAAAACACCTTTCATCACCGTATGAAAGTTTAAAACTCCATACTAAACCTAATTAATTCGTCCGAGTCCTTTGAACGTCGTATGGCAACATAAGACATCTTACGACTCTGTATGCCATGTTAGCACCTTGACAAGCACGTTAGTATAATGTTTGACACCTTACAACTCCTTAAAACACCGTATGAAACCTTAAAACTACTTAATAAACCTAATGATTTCGTCGAAGTCCTTTGAACATCGTATGGCAACTCAGGAGATATTACGGCTCGGTATCGACATTAGCAACATGAAAAGCACGTTAGAATAATGTAGGACGCGTTACAACTCCTAAGAACACCTTACATCACTGTACGGAACTTCAAAACTACAAACTAAACCTAATAGATTCTTCTGAGTCCTTTGAACGTCGTACGACAACTTAAGACATCGTATGACTCTGTATGCCATATTAGCAGCTTGACAACCATGTTAGTTTCATCTTAGACACCTTAAAACTCCTAATAACACAGTATGAAACCTCAAAACTCCTTAACAAACCTAATGATTTCTTCGAAGTCCTTTCAACATCGTACGGCAACTCAGGAGAAGTTAAGGCTAGGTACCGACATTAGCAACACCAAAAGCACGTTAGAATAATGTATGGCGCATTACAACTGCTAAAAACACCTTTCATCACAGTATGAAACTTTAAAACTCCCTACTAAATCTAATTAATTCGTCCGAGTCTTTTGAACGTCGTATGACAACGTAAGACATCTTACGACTCTGTATGCCATGTTAGCACCTTAACAAGCACGTTAGTATAATGTTTGACACCATACAACTCCTTAAAACACCGTATGAAACCTTAAAACTCCTTAATGAACTTAATGATTTCGTTGAAGTCCTTTGAACATCGTATGGCAACTCAGGAGATATTACGGCTCGGTATCGACATTAGCAACATGAAAAGCACGTTAGAATAATGTAGGACGCGTTACAACTCCTAAGAACACCTTACGTCACTGTACGGAACATCAAAACTACATACTAAACCTAATGGATTCGTCTTAGTCCTTTGAACGTCGTACGACAACTTAAGACATGTTATGACTCTGTATGCCATATTAGCAGCTTGACAACCATGTTAGTTTCATCTTAGACACCTTAAAACTCCTAATAACACCGTATGAAACCTTAAAACTCCTTAACAAACCTAATGATTTCTTCGAAGCCCTTTGAACATCGTACGGCAACTCAGGAGAAGTTAAGGCTAGGTACCGACATTAGCAACACCAAAAGCACGTTAGAATAATGTATGGCGCATTACAACTGCTAAAAACACCTTTCATCACCGTATGAAACTTTAAAACTCCCTACTAAATCTAATTAATTCGTCCGAGTCCTTTGAACGTCGTATGGCAACGTAAGACATCTTACGACTCTGTATGCCATGTTAGCACCTTAACAAGCACGTTAGTATAATGTTTGACACCATACAACTCCTTAAAACACCGTATGAAACCTTAAAACTCCTTAATGAACTTAATGATTTCGTTGAAGTCCTTTGAACATCGTATGGCAACTCAGGAGATATTACGGCTCGGTATCGACATTAGCAACATGAAAAGCACGTTAGAATAATGTAGAACGCGTTACAACTCCTAAGAACACCTTACATCAACGTACGGAACTTCAAAACTACATACTAAACCTAATGGATTCGTCTGAGTCCTTTGAACGTAGTAAGACTGCTTAAGACATCTTACGACTCTGTATGCCATATTAGCAGCTTGACAACCATGTTAGTATCATCTTAGACGCCTTAAAACTCCTAACAACACCGTATGAAACCTTAAAACTCCTTAATAAACCTAATGATTTCTTCGAAGTCCTTTGAACATCGTACGGTAACTCATGAGAAGTTAAGGCTAGGTACCGACATTAGCAACACCAAAAGCACGTTAGAATAATGTAGGGCGCATTACAACTGCTAAAAACACCTTTCATCACCGTATGAAACTTTAAAACTCCATACTAAACCTAATTAATTCTTCCGAGTCCTTTGAACGTCGTATGGCAACGTAAGACATCTTACGACTCTGTATGCCATGTTAGCACCTTGACAAGCACGTTAGTATAATGTTTGACACCTTACAACTCCTTAAAACACCGTATGAAACCTTAAAACTCCTTAATAAACCTAATGATTTCGTCGAAGTCCTTTGAACATCGTATGGCAACTCAGGAGATATTACGGCTCTGTATCGACATTAGCAACATGAAAAGCATGTTAGAATAATGTAGGACGCGTTACAACTCCTAAGAACACCTTACATCACCGTACGGAACTTCAAAACTACATACTAAACCTAATGGATTCGTCTGAGTCCTTTGTACGTCGTACGACAACTTAAGACATCTTACGACTCTGTATGCCATATTAGCAGCTTGAACCATGTTAGTATCATCTTAGCGCCTTAAAACTCCTAACAACACCGTATGAAACCTTAAAACTCCTTAATAAACCTAATGATTTCTTCGAAGTCCTTTGAACATCGTTCGGCAACTCAGGAGAAGTTAAGGCTAGGTACCGACATTAGCAACACCAAAAGCACATTACAATAATGTAGGGCACATTACAACTGCTAAAAACACCTTTCATCACCGTATGAAACTTTAAAACTCCATACTAAACCTAATTAATTCGTCCGAGTCCTTTGAACGTCGTATGGCAACGTAAGACATCTTACGACTCTGTATGCCATGTTAGCACCTTGACAAGAACATTAGTATAATGTTTGACACCTTACAACTCCTTAAAACACCGTACGAAACCTTAAAACTCCTTAATAAACCTAATGATTTCGTCGAAGTCCTTTGAAATCGTATGGCAACTCAGGAGATATTACGGCTCTGTATCGACATTAGCAACATGAAAAGCACGTTAGAATAATGTAGGACGCGTTACAACTCCTAAGAACACCTTACATCACCGTACGGAACTTCAAAACTACATACTAAACCTAATGGATTCGTTTGAGTCCTTTGAACGTCGTACGACAACTTAAGACATCTTACGACTCTGTATGCCATATTAGCAGCTTGACAACCATGTTAGTATCATCTTAGACGCCTTAAAACTCCTAACAACACCGTATGAAACCTTAAAACTCCTTAATAAACCTAATGATTTCTTCGAAGTCCTTTGAACATCGTACGGCAACTCATGAGAAGTTAAGGCTAGGTACCGACATTAGCAACACCAAAAGCACGTTAGAATAATGTAGGGCGCATTACAACTGCTAAAAACACCTTTCATCACCGTATGAAACTTTAAAACTCCATACTAAACCTAATTAATTCGTCCGAGTCCTTTGAACGTCGTATGGCAACGTAAGACATCTTACGACTCTGTATGCCATGTTAGCACCTTGACAAGAACATTAGTATAATGTTTGACACCTTACAACTCCTTAAAACACCGTACGAAACCTTAAAACTCCTTAATAAACCTAATGATTTCGTCGAAGTCCTTTGAAATCGTATGGCAACTCAGGAGATATTACGGCTCTGTATCGACATTAGCAACATGAAAAGCACGTTAGAATAATGTAGGACGCGTTACAACTCCTAAGAACACCTTACATCACCGTACGGAACTTCAAAACTACATACTAAACCTAATGGATTCGTCTGAGTCCTTTGAACGTCGTACGACAACTTAAGACATCTTACGACTCTGTATGCCATATTAGCAGCTTGACAACCATGTTAGTATCATCTTAGACGCCTTAAAACTCCTAACAACACCGTATGAAACCTTAAAACTCCTTAATAAACCTAATGATTTCTTCGAAGTCCTTTGAACATCGTACGGCAACTCAGGAGAAGTTAAGGCTAGGTACCGACATTAGCAACACCAAAAGCACGTTAGAATAATGTAGGGCGCATTACAACTGCTAAAAACACCTTTCATCACCGTATGAAACTTTAAAACTCCATACTAAACCTAATTAATTCGTCCGAGTCCTTTGAACGTCGTATGGCAACGTAAGACATCTTACGACTCTGTATGCCATGTTAGCACCTTGACAAGAACATTAGTATAATGTTTGACACCTTACAACTCCTTAATACACCGTACGAAACCTTAAAACTCCTTAATAAACCTAATGATTTCGTCGAAGTCCTTTGAACATCGTATGGCAACTCAGGAGATATTACGGCTCTGTATCGACATTAGCAACATGAAAAGCATGTTAGAATAATGTAGGACGCGTTACAACTCCTAAGAACACCTTACATCACCGTACGGAACTTCAAAACTACATACTAAACCTAATGGATTCGTCTGAGTCCTTTGAACGTCGTACGACAACTTAAGACATCTTACGACTCTGTATGCCATATTAGCAGCTTGAACCATGTTAGTATCATCTTAGACGCCTTAAAACTCCTAACAACACCGTATGAAACCTTAAAACTCCTTAATAAACCTAATGATTTCTTCGAAGTCCTTGGAACATCGTACGGCAACTCAGGAGAAGTTAAGGCTAGGTACCGACATTAGCAACACCAAAAGCACATTACAATAATGTAGGGCGCATTACAACTGCTAAAAACACCTTTCATCACCGTATGAAACTTTAAAACTCCATACTAAACCTAATTAATTCGTCCGAGTCCTTTGAACGTCATATGGCAACGTAAGACATCTTACGACTCTGTATGCCATGTTAGCACCTTGACAAGAACATTAGTATAATGTTTGACACCTTACAACTCCTTAAAACACCGTACGAAACCTTAAAACTCCTTAATAAACCTAATGATTTCGTCGAAGTCCTTTGAAATCGTATGGCAACTCAGGAGATATTACGGCTCTGTATCGACATTAGCAACATGAAAAGCACGTTAGAATAATGTAGGACGCGTTACAACTCCTAAGAACACCTTACATCACCGTACGGAACTTCAAAACTACATACTAAACCTAATGGATTCGTCTGAGTCCTTTGAACGTCGTACGACAACTTAAGACATCTTACGACTCTGTATGCCATATTAGCAGCTTGACAACCATGTTAGTATCATCTTAGACGCCTTAAAACTCCTAACAACACCGTATGAAACCTTAAAACTCCTTAATAAACCTAATGATTTCTTTGAAGTCCTTTGAACATCGTACGGCAACTCAGGAGAAGTTAGGGCTAGGTACCGACATTAGCAACACCAAAATCACGTTAGAATAATGTAGGGCGCATTATAACTGCTAAAAACACCTTTCATCAACGTATGAAACTTTAAAACTCCATACTAAACCTAATTAATTCGTCCGAGTCCTTTGAACGTCGTATGGCAACGTAAGACATCTTACGACTCTGTATGCCATGTTAGCACCTTGACAAGAACATTAGTATAATGTTTGACACCTTACAACTCCTTAAAACACCGTACGAAACCTTAAAACTCCTTAATAAACCTAATGATTTCGTCGAAGTCCTTTGAAATCGTATGGCAACTCAGGAGATATTACGGCTCTGTATCGACATTAGCAACATGAAAAGCACGTTAGAATAATGTAGGACGCGTTACAACTCCTAAGAACACCTTACATCACCGTACGGAACTTCAAAACTACATACTAAACCTAATGGATTCGTCTGAGTCCTTTGAACGTCGTACAACAACTTAAGACATCTTACGACTCTGTATGCCATATTAGCAGCTTGACAACCATGTTAGTATCATCTTAGATGCCTTAAAACTCCTAACAACACCGTATGAAACCTTAAAACTCCTTAATAAACCTAATGATTTCTTCGAAGTCCTTGGAACATCGTACGGCAACTCAGGAGAAGTTAAGGCTAGGTACCGACATTAGCAACACCAAAAGCACATTACAATAATGTAGGGCGCATTACAACTGCTAAAAACACCTTTCATCACCGTATGAAACTTTAAAACTCCATACTAAACCTAATTAATTCGTCCGAGTCCTTTGAACGTCGTATGGCAACGTAAGACATCTTACGACTCTGTATGCCATGTTAGCACCTTGACAAGAACATTAGTATAATGTTTGACACCTTACAACTCCTTAAAACACCGTACGAAACCTTAAAACTCCTTAATAAACCTAATGATTTCGTCGAAGTCCTTTGAAATCGTATGGCAACTCAGGAGATATTACGGCTCTGTATCGACATTAGCAACATGAAAAGCACGTTAGAATAATGTAGGACGCGTTACAACTCCTAAGAACACCTTACATCACCGTACGGAACTTCAAAACTACATACTAAACCTAATGGATTCGTCTGAGTCCTTTGAACGTCGTACAACAACTTAAGACATCTTACGACTCTGTATGCCATATTAGCAGCTTGACAACCATGTTAGTATCATCTTAGACGCCTTAAAACTCCTAACAACACCGTATGAAACCTTAAAACTCCTTAATAAACCTAATGATTTCTTCGAAGTCCTTGGAACATCGTACGGCAACTCAGGAGAAGTTAAGGCTAGGTACCGACATTAGCAACACCAAAAGCACATTACAATAATGTAGGGCGCATTACAACTGCTAAAAACACCTTTCATCACCGTATGAAACTTTAAAACTCCATACTAAACCTAATTAATTCGTCCGAGTCCTTTGAACGTCGTATGGCAACGTAAGACATCTTACGACTCTGTATGCCATGTTAGCACCTTGACAAGAACATTAGTATAATGTTTGACACCTTACAACTCCTTAAAACACCGTACGAAACCTTAAAACTCCTTAATAAACCTAATGATTTCGTCGAAGTCCTTTGAAATCGTATGGCAACTCAGGAGATATTACGGCTCTGTATCGACATTAGCAACATGAAAAGCACGTTAGAATAATGTAGGACGCGTTACAACTCCTAAGAACACCTTACATCACCGTACGGAACTTCAAAACTACATACTAAACCTAATGGATTCGTCTGAGTCCTTTGAACGTCGTACGACAACTTAAGACATCTTACGACTCTGTATGCCATATTAGCAGCTTGACAACCATGTTAGTATCATCTTAGACGCCTTAAAACTCCTAACAACACCGTATGAAACCTTAAAACTCCTTAATAAACCTAATGATTTCTTTGAAGTCCTTTGAACATCGTACGGCAACTCAGGAGAAGTTAGGGCTAGGTACCGACATTAGCAACACCAAAATCACGTTAGAATAATGTAAGGCGCATTATAACTGCTAAAAACACCTTTCATCAACGTATGAAACTTTAAAACTCCATACTAAACCTAATTAATTCGTCCGAGTTCTGTGAACGTCGTATGGCAACGTAAGACATCTTACGACTCTGTATACCATGTTAGCACCTTGATATGCACGTTAGTATAATGTTTGACACCTTACAACTCCTTAAAACACCGTATGAAACCTTAAAACTCCTTAATAAACCTAATGATTTCGTCGAAGTCCTTTGAACATCGTATGGCAACTCAGGAGATATTACGGCTCGGTATCGACATTAGCAACATGAAAAGCACGTTAGAATAATGTAGAACGTGTTACAACTCCTAAGAACACCTTACATCACCGTACGAAACTTCAAAACTACATACTAAACCTAATGAATTCGTCTGAGTAATTTGAACGTCGAACGACAACTTAAGACATCTTACGACTCTGTATGCCATATTAGCACCTTGACAACCATGTTTGTATAATGTTAGACGCCTTAAAACTCCTAACAACACCGTATGAAACCTTAAAACTCCTTAATAAACCTAATGATTTCGTCGAAGTCATTTGAACATCGTACGACAACTCAGGAGATGTTAAGGCTCGGTACCGACATTAGCAACATTAAAAGCACGTTAGAATAATGTAGGGCGCTTTACAACTCCTAAGAACACCTTACATCACCATAGGAAACTTTAAAACTCCATACCAAACCTAATGAATTCGTCCGAGTCCTTTGAACGTCGTACGGCAACTTATGACATCTTACGACTCTGTATGCCTTGTTAGCACCTTGACAAGCACGTTAGTATAATGTTGGACACCTTACAACTCCTAAAAACACCGTATGAAACCTTAAAACTACTTAATAAACCTAATGATTTCGTGGAAGTCCTTTGAACATCATACGGAAACTCAGGAGATGTTACGGCTCGGTATCGACCTTAGCAACATGAAAAGCATGTTATGTTGGGGTTATTTGAATATGTCACTTTCCAAATATAAGCGAGTGAAGATATCGAGCATCATCACAAGCAAGCGCGGGTGAAGACGTTCATTAATTATATTTGTCTTAGAATATTTGTGTAATCTTTTCGTGCTTAAATGCGTGTTTGTGCTTAATTGCACGTGTTTAGGTTACATTGTAAGGTGAATGGTATAGACTATAAATACCATCACCTAGGTCATTTGTTAAAAGAGTTTCCTGCATTTCATTCCATATCCTTTGTAACCTCTCCATTGATCTAATACAATTCACCTATTCATATTATCGTCATCTTCATCATACCTTGCATTGATCTTCATGAACATTCAAGCATCAATACGTGATTACTGAGATTCCGCATCACTGATCGCAAACAACATCACAAAAAAATCTCAGATATATATCCAAGTTCGGTTAGTCTCGAACTATCACGTTAAAATAATGTAGGACGCGTTAAAACTCCTAAGAAAACCTTACATCACCGTACGAAACGTCAAAACTACATACTAAACCTAATTCGTCCGAGTTCTTTGAGCTTCATATGAAAACTTAGGACATCCTACGACTCTGTATGCCATATTCGCACCTTGACAACCACGTTAGTATAATGTTAGACACCTTAAAACTCCTAACAACACCGTATGAAACCTTAAAACTCCATAATAAACCTATTGATTTCGTGGAAGTCCATTGAACATCGTACGGCAACTCAGGAGATGTTACGGCTCGATATCAACATTAGCAACATGAAAAGCACGTTAGAATAATGTAGGACGCATTCGAACTCCTAAGAACACCTTTCATCACCGTAGGAAACTTTAAAACTCCATACTAAACCTAATGAATTCGTCCCAGTCCTTTGAACGTCGTATGGCAACCAAAGACATCTTATGACTCTGTATGCCATGTTAGCACCTTGACAAGCACGTTAGTATAATGTTGGAAACCTCACAACTCCTTAAAACACAGTATGAAACCTTAAAACTCTTTAATAAACCTAATGATTTCGTCGAAGTCCTTTGAACATTGTATGGCAACTCAGGAGATATTACGGCTCTGTATCGACATTAGCAACATGAAAAGCACGTTAGAATAATGTAGGACACGTTAAAACTCCTAAGAAAACCTTACATCACCGTACGAAACTTCAAAACTACATACTAAACCTAATGAATTCGTCCGAGTCCTTTGAGCGTCGTATGAAAACTTTGGACATCCTACGACTCTGTATGCCATATTCGCACCTTGACAACCACGTTAGTATAATGTTAGACACATTAAAACTCCTAACAACACCGTATGAAAGTCTTTTGAACATCGTATGGCAACTCAAGAGATATTACGGCTCGGTATCGACATTAGCAACATGAAAAGCACGTTAGAATAATGTAGGACGCGTTACAACTCCTAAGAACACCATACATCACCGTACGGAACTTCAAAACTACATACTAAACCTAATGGATTCGTCTGAGTCCTTTGAACGTCGTACGACAACTTAAGACATCTTACGACTCTGTATGCCATATTAGCAGCTTGACAACCATGTTAGCATCATCTTAGACGCCTTAAAACTCCTAACAACATCGTCTGAAACCTTAAAACTCCTTAATAAACCTAATGATTTCTTCGAACTCCTTTGAACATCGTAAGGCAACTCAGGAGAAGTTAAGGCTATGTACCGACATTAGCAACACCAAAAGCACGTTAGAATAATGTAGGGCGCATTACAACTGCTAAAAACACCTTTCTTCGCGGTATGAAACTTTAAAACAACATACTAAACCTAATTAATTGGTCTGAGTCCTTTGAACGTCGTATGGCAACGTAAGACATCTTACGACTCTGTATGCCATGTTAGCACCTTGACAATCACGTTAGTATAATGTTTGACACCTTACAACTACTTAAAACACCATATGAAACCTTAAAACTCCTTAATAAACCTAATGATTTCGTCGAAGTCCTTTGAACATCGTATGGAAACTCAGGAGATATTACGGCTCGGTATCGACATTAGCAACATGAAAAGCACGTTAGAATAATGTAGGACGTGTTACAACTCCTAAGAACACCTTACATCACCGTACGGAACTTCAAAACTACATACTAAACCTAATGGATTCGTCTGAGTCCTTTGAACGTTGTACGACAACTTAAGACATCTTACGACTCTGTATGCCATATTAGCAGCTTGACAACCATGTTAGCATCATCTTAGACGCCTTAAAACTCCTAACAACACCGTATGAAACCTTAAAACTCCTTAATAAACCTAATGATTTCTTCGAAGTCCTTTGAACATCGTACGGCAACTCAGGAGAAGTTAAGGCTAGGTACCGACATTAGCAACACCAAAAGCACGTTAGAATAATGTAGGGCGCATTACAACTGCTAAAAACACCTTTCTTCGCCGTATGAAACTTTAAAACAACATACTAAACCTAATTAATTCGTCCGAGTCCTTTGAACGTCGTATGGCAACGTAAGACATCTTACGACTCTGTATGCCATGTTAGCACCTTGACAAGCACGTTAGTATAATGTTTGACACCTTAGAACTCCTTAAAACACCGTACGAAACCTTAAAACTCCTTAATAAACCTAATGATTTCGTCGAAGTCCTTTGAACATCGTATGGCAACTCAGGAGATATTACGGCTCGGTATCGACATTAGCAACATGAAAAGCACGTTAGAATAATGTAGGACGCGTTACAACTCCTAAGAACACCTTACATCACCGTACGGAACTTCAAAACTACATACTAAACCTAATGGATTCGTCTGAGTCCTTTGAACGTCGTACGAAAACTTAAGACATCTTACGACTCTGTATGCCATATTAGCAGCTTGACAACCATGTTAGTATCATCTTAGACGCCTTAAAACTCCTAACAACACCGTATGAAACCTTAAAACTCCTTAATAAACCTAATGATTTCTTCGAAGTCCTTTGAACATCGTACGGCAACTCAGGAGAAGTTAAGGCTAGGTACCGACATTAGCAACACCAAAAGCACGTTAGAATAATGTAGGGCGCATTACAACTGCTAAAAACACCTTTCATCACCGTATGAAACTTGAAAACTCCATACTAAACCTAATTAATTCGTCCGAGTCCTTTGAACGTCGTATGGCAACGTAAGACATCTTACGACTCTGTATGCCATGTTAGCACATTGACAAGCACGTTAGTTTAATGTTTGACACCTTACAACTCCTTAAAACACCGTATGAAACCTTAAAACTCCTTAATAAACCTAATGATTTCGTCGAAGTCCTTTGAACATCGTATGGCAACTCAAGAGATATTACGGCTCGGTATCGACATTAGCAACATGAAAAGCACGTTAGAATAATGTAGGACGCGTTACAACTCCTAAGAACACCTTACATCACCGTACGGAACTTCAAAACTACATACTAAACCTAATGGATTCGTCTGAGTCCTTTGAACGTTGTATGACAACTTAAGACATCTTACGACTCTGTATGCCATATTAGCAGCTTGACAACCATGTTAGCATCATCTTAGACGCCTTAAAACTCCTAACAACACCGTATAAACCTTAAAACTCCTTAATAAACCTAATGATTTCTTCGAAGTCCTTTGAACATCGTACGGCAACTCAGGAGAAGTTAAGGCTAGGTACCGACATTAGCAACACCAAAAGCACGTTACAATAATGTAGGGCGCATTACAACTGCTAAAAACACCTTTCATCACCGTATGAAACTTGAAAACTCCATACTAAACCTAATTAATTCGTCCGAGTCCTTTGAACGTCGTATGGAAACGTAAGACATCTTACGACTCTGTATGCCATGTTAGCACATTGACAAGCACGTTAGTTTAATGTTTGACACCTTACAACTACTTAAAACATCGTATGAAACCTTAAAACTCCTTAATAAACCTAATGATTTCGTCGAAGTCCTTTGAACATCGTATGGCAACTCAAGAGATATTACGGCTCGGTATCGACATTAGCAACATGAAAAGCACGTTAGAATAATGTAGGACGCGTTACAACTCCTAAGAACACCTTACATCACCGTACGGAACTTCAAAACTACATACTAAACCTAATGGATTCGTCTGAGTCCTTTGAACGTTGTATGACAACTTAAGACATCTTACGACTCTGTATGCCATATTAGCAGCTTGACAACCATGTTAGCATCATCTTAGACGCCTTAAAACTCCTAACAACACCGTATAAACCTTAAAACTCCTTAATAAACCTAATGATTTCTTCGAAGTCCTTTGAACATCGTACGGCAACTCAGGAGAAGTTAAGGCTAGGTACCGACATTAGCAACACCAAAAGCACGTTACAATAATGTAGGGCGCATTACAACTGCTAAAAACACCTTTCATCACCGTATGAAACTTGAAAACTCCATACTAAACCTAATTAATTCGTCCGAGTCCTTTGAACGTCGTATGGCAACGTAAGACATCTTACGACTCTGTATGCCATGTTAGCACCTTGACAAGCACGTTAGTATAATGTTTGACACCTTACAACTCCTTAAAACACCGTATGAAACCTTAAAACTCATTAATAAACCTAATGATTTCGTCGAAGTCCTTTGAACATTGTATGGCAACTCAAGAGATATTACGGCTCGGTATCGACATTAGCAACATGAAAAGCACGTTAGAATAATGTAGGACGCGTTACAACTCCTAAGAACACCTTACATCACCGTACGGAACTTCAAAACTACATACTAAACCTAATGGATTCGTCTGAGTCCTTTGAACGTCGTACGACAACTTAAGACATCTTACGACTATGTATGCCATATTAGCAGCTTGACAACCATGTTAGTATCATCTTAGACGCCTTAAAACTCCTAACAACACCGTATGAAACCATAAAACTCCTTAATAAACCTAATGATTTCTTCGAAGTCCTTTGAACATCGTACGACAACTCAGGAGAAGTTAAGGCTAGGTACCGACATTAGCAACACCAAAAGCACGTTAGAATAATGTAGGGCGCATTACAACTGCTAAAAACACCTTTCATCACCGTATGAAACTTGAAAACTCCATACTAAACCTAATTAATTCTTCCGAGTCCTTTGAACGTCGTATGGCAACGTAAGACATCTTACGACTCTGTATGCCATGTTAGCACCTTGACAAGCACGTTAGTATAATGTTTGACACCTTACAACTCCTTAAAACACCGTATGAAACCTTAAAACTCCTTAATAAACCTAATGATTTCGTCGAAGTCCTTTGAACATCGTATGGCAACTCAAGAAATATTATGGCTCGGTATCGACATTAGCAACATGAAAAGCACGTTAGAATAATGTAGGACGCGTTACAACTCCTAAGAACACCTTACATCACCGTACGAAACTTCAAAACTACATACTAAACCTAATGAATTCGTCTGAGTAATTTGAACGTCGTACGACAACTTAAGACATCTTACGACTCTGTATGCCACATTAGCAGCATGACAACCATGTTAGTTTCATGTTAGACGCCTTAAAACTCCTAACAACACCGTATGAAACCTTAAAACTCCTTAATAAATCTAATGATTTCTTCGAAGTCCTTTGAACATCGTACGACAACTCAGAAGAAGTTAAGGCTAGGTACCGATATTAGCAACACCAAAAGCACGTTAGAATAATGTAGGGCGCATTACATCTGCTAAGAACACCTTTCATTACCGTATGAAACTTTAAAACTCCATACTAAACCTAATTAATTCGTCCGAGTCCTTTGAACGTCGTATGGAAACGTAAGACATCTTATGACTATGTATGCCTTGTTAGCACCTTGACAAGCACGTTAGTATAATATTTGACACCTTACAACTCCTTAAAACACCGTATGAAACCTTAAACCTCCTTAATAAACCTAATGATTTCGTCGAAGTCCTTTGAACATCGTATGGCAACTCAGGAGATATTACCGCTCGGTATCGACATTAGCAACATGAAAAGCACGTTAGAATAATGTAGGACGTGTTACAACTCCTAAGAGCACCTTACATCACCGTACGAAACTTCAAAACTACATACTAAACCTAATGAATTCGTCTGAGTCCTTTGAGCGTCGTACGACAACTTAAGACATCTTACGACTCTGTATGCCATATTAGCACCTTGACAACCACGTTTGTATAATGTTAGACGCCTTAAAACTCCTAACAACACCGTATGAAACCTTAAAACTTCTTAATAAACCTAATGATTTCGTCGAAGTCATTTGAACATCGTACGACAACTCAGGAGATGTTAAGGCTCGGTACCGACATTAGCAACATTAAAAGCACGTTAGAATAATGTAGGGTGCATTACAACTCCTAAGAACACCTTACATCACCATAGGAAACTTTAAAACTCCATACCAAACCTAATGAATTCGTTCGAGTCCTTTGAACGTCGTACGACAACTTAAGACATCTTACGACTCTGTATGCCTTGTTAGCACCTTGACAAGCACGTTAGTATAATGTCGGACACCTTACAACACCTAAAAACACCGTATGAAACCTTAAAACTACTTAATAAACCTAATGATTTCGTGGAAGTCCTTTGAACATCCTACGGCAACTCAGGAGATGTTACGGTTCGGTATCGACTTTAGCAACATGAAAAGCATGTTATGTTGGGGTTATTTGAAGATGTCACTTTCCAAATATAAGCGAGTGAAGATATCGAGCATCATCACAAGCAAGCGCGGGTGAAGTCGTTCATTAATTATAATTGTCTTAGAATATTTGTGTAATCGTTTCGTGCTTAAATGCGTGTTTGTGCTTAATTGCACGTGTTTAGGTTACATTGTAAGGTGAATGGTATAGACTATAAATACCATCACCTAGGTCATTTGTTAAAAGAGTTGCCTGCATTTCATTCCATATCCTTTGTAACCTCTCCATTGATCTAATACAATTCACCTATTCATATTATCATCATCTTCATCATACCTTGCATTGATCTTCATGAACATTCAAGCATCAATACGTGATTAGTGAGATTCCGCATCACTGTTCGCAAACAACATCACCAAAAAATCTCAGATATAGATCCAAGCTAGGTTCGTCTCGAACTATCACGTTAAAATAATGTAGGACGCGTTAAAACTCCTAAGAAAACCTTACATCACCTTACGAAACTTCAAAACTACATACTAAACCTAATGAATTCGTCCGAGTTCTTCGAGCGTCGTACGAAAACTTAGGACATCCTACGACTCTGTATGCCATATTTGCACCTTGACAACCACGTTAGTATAATGTTAGACACCTTAAAACTCCTAACAACACCGTATGAAACCTTAAAACTCCTTACTAAACCTATTGATTTCGTGGAAGTCCTTTGAACATCGTACGGCAACCAAAGACATCTTACGACTCTGTATGCCATGTTAGCAGCTTGACAAGCACGTTCGTATAATGTTGGAAACCTCACAACTCCTTAAAACACAGTATGAAACCTTAAAACTCCTTAATAAACCTAATGATTTCGTCGATGTCCTTTGAACATCGTATGGCAACTCAGGAGATGTTACGCTTCGGTATCGACATTAGCAACATAAAAACCACGTTAAAATAATGTAGAACACGTTAAAACTCCTAAGAAAACCTTACATCACCGTACGAAACTTCAAAACTACATACTAAACCTAATGAATTCGTCCGAATCCTTTGAGCGTCGTATGAAAACTTTGGACATCCTACGACTCTGTATGCCATATTCGCACCTTGACAACCACGTTAGTATAATGTTAGACACATTAAAACTCCTAACAACACCGTATGAAACCTTAAAACTCCTTCATAAACCTAATGATTTCGTGGAAGTCCTTTGAACATCGTATCGCAACTCAGGAGATATTACGGCTCGGTATCGACATTAGCAACATAAAAAGCACGTTAGAATAATGTAGGACGCGTTACAACTCCTAAGAACACCTTACATCATCGTAAGAAACTTCAAAACTACATACTAAACCTAATGAATTCGTCCGAGTCCTTTGAACGTCGTACGACAACTTAAGACATCTTACGACTCTGTATGCCATATTAGCACCTTGACAACCATGTTAGTATCATATTAGACGCCTTAAAACTCCTAACAACACCGTATGAAACCTTAAAACTCCTTAATAAAACTAATGATGTCGTCGAAGTCCTATGAACATCGTACGGCGACTCAGGAGAAGTTAAGGCTCGGTACCGACATTAGCAACACCAAAAGCACGTTAGAATAATGTAGGGAGCATTACAACTCCTTAGAACACTTCACATCACCATAGGAAACTTTAAAACTCCATACCAAACCTAATGAATTCGTCTGAGTCCTTTGAACGTCGTACGACAACTTAAGACATCTTACGACTCGGTATGCCTTGTTAGCACCTTGACAAGCACGCTAGTATAATGTTGGACACCTTACAACTCCTAAAACACCGTATGAAATCTTAAAAAGCCTTAATAAAACTAATTATTGTGTCGAAGTCCTTTGAACATCGTACGGCAACTCAGGATATGTTACGGCTCGGTATCGACAATAGCAACATGAAAAGCACGTTAGAATAATGTAGGATGTGTTAGAACTCCTAAGAAAACCTTACATCACCGTACGAAACTTCAAAACTACATACTAAACCTTATGAATTCGCCTGAGTCCTTTGAGTGTCGTACGACAACTTAAGACATCTTACGACTCTGTATGCCATATTAGTACCTTGACAACCACGTTAGTATAATGTTAGACGCCTTAAAACTCCTAACAACACCGTATGAAACCTAAAAACTCCATAATAAACCTAATCATTTCGTCGAAGTCCTTAGAACATCGTACGACAACTCTGGAGATGTTACGGCTCGGTATCGACGTTAGAAACATGAAAAGCACGTTAGAATAATGTAGGACGCATTACAACTCAAAAGAACACTTTTCATCACCATAGGAAACTTTAAAACTCCATACTAAACCTAATGAATTCGTCCGAGTCCTTTGTACGTCGTATGGGAACCTAACACATCTTACGACTCTGTATGCCATGTTAGTACCTTGACAAGCACGTTAGTATAATGTTGGACACCTTACAACTCCTTAAAACACCGTTTGAAACCTTATAAGTTCTTAATAAGCCTATTGATATCGTCGAAGTCCTTTGAACATCGTATGGAAACTCAGGAGATGTTACGGCTCGGTATCGACATTAGCAACATGAAAAGCACGTTAGAATAATGTAGGACGCGTTACAACTCCTAAGAACACCTTACATCACCGTTCGAAACTTCAAAACTACATACTAAACCTAATGAATTCGTCCGAGACCTTTGAACGTCGTACGACAACTTAAGACATCTTACGACTTTGTATGCCATATTAGCACCTTGACAACCATGTTAGTATCATGTTAGACGCCTTAAAACTCCTAACAGCACCGTATGAAACCTTAAAACTCTTTACTAAAGCTAATGATTTCGTCGAAGTCCTTTGAACATCGTACGGCAACTCAGGAGATGTTAAGGCTCGGTACCAACATAAGCAACATTAAAAGCACGTTAGAATAATGTAGGACGCATTACAACTCCTAAGAACACCTTACAACACCATAGAAAACTTTAAAACTCCATACCAAACCTAATGATTTCGTCCGAGTCCTTTGAACGTCGTACGACAACTTAAGACGTCTTACGACTCTGTATGCCTTGTTAGCACCTTGACAAGCACGTTAGTATAATGTTGGACACCTTACAACCCCTAAAAACACCGTATGAAACCTTAAAACTCCTTAATAAACCTAATGATTTCGTGGAAGTACTTTGAACATGGTACAGCAACTCAGGAGATGTTACGGCTCTGTATCGACCTTAGCGACATGAAAAGCACGTTAAAATAATGTAGTACACATTAAAACTCCTAAGAAAACATTACATCACCGTACGAAACTTCAAAACTACATACTAAACCTAATGAATTCGTCCGAGTCCTTTGAACGTCGTACGAAAACTTAGGACATCCTACGACTCTGTATGCCATATTCGCACCTTGACAACAACGTTAGTATAATGTTAGACACATTAAAACTCCTAACAACACCGTATGAAACCTTAAAACTCCTTAATAAACCTAATGATTTCGTGGAAGTCCTTTGAACATCGTACGGCAACACAGGAGATGTTTGATGCGAACCGTGTGGTATATGAAAATGTGTTTGGATCGTAACTCAGGTTTTAAATTTGTAAAAAGGAAAAACCCAACAAGTTCACACAATCGGCAAGTGTACCGGTCGTATGTAGCAAGTTAAGTAAGTCCGGATATCGTACCCAAAGATCTGAGTTTGGCGTCCTTCAGTACTGGATCTCTATCGACTTCTAACCGTTGTAAAAGACTTGAGTTTAGATTTTAAAGACTAAATTAAACAAGCAAGAGACAATTTATCTAAAATTACTCTAAGAATAAGATTTAAACTAAGGAAAATTATCTAAATAAACTAGGGGTAAAAACTTAACTAAATGGAAACTAAAGGCGAAAATAAGCTAAAAGAGAACTATGGATGGAATGATGACTATTTAGGCGGGATTCCTGATGATAATATGACAACTCTCGGCTTTCTAGATATGTCGGCACCGGATCTGAGAATATATCTACTCAAAACAATCTAACACATCAGTACCTACTACTAAGGTCTCGTGGGTGCTAGAAAGTCCTAAAATAAATATGTGAAGCTAACGGTGTGAGGAATGTTGACAAATCACTCCCGGATGTCTAAGGGATCCTAAACTGGCTCACCTCTCGGCTTACAAGTCCATTTATCCTTGAAACTGACTTGATCAGTAAACTAAAATAACGGGATCAATCAATTTATGATAAATCAAGACTAGATAACACAAGTTGCTAATTTTTATTAAGCAAAACCTACTCCCGTAGTATTTTAACCTAAACCAACTAACAAAAGGATGAAATCTACAAATCCTCACCTTCCGGTAACGAATCCGGCTAGCACATTGGCTCAAATCCACAAATCAATCTTAACTTATGAGTATCTATTCCTAGATCTACTCAAATGATGATTAAATCTAGTAGACTAACCACCAAAAATGTGAAATCTATTATCAAGTTAACAAATCAAGATAATATTATCCACAATCAAGTCAAGATCTCAACATGAATCATAAAGTCAACACACAAATTGCATACAAGATCATCATAAACCAACTTTCTCAATAGAACATCCAACCAACATATCATGAACAACAAAAAATCATCATATCATCATCAATTATCCATAATGCCTAAATAGTCATACTAAATCTAGCCAATCATCATCCCAATCATCAAATCAAACATAAAAATAACTAGATCTAACAACATTGTATATAGAAGATGAACAAAGATTAAAAGAAGAGGAATTTAGATACACCAACCACCAAAAACTCCTCAAATCTTCAAATCAATGCTTTATCTTCACCAAATTAGCTCTAGATCTTCAAATTCTTCCTTGATCTTCACCCAACAGCAGCAAAATCTTCAATCCAAGCTTCAATCTTCAAGATCCATCTTCTAAACCCAAAGATCAAGCTTCAAATCTCTAAGTTTAGCCTCTAAATCCTTGAATCAAAGCTCAAATATGCTCACAAACCCTCAAAACCCTTGTATTCAGCCGTTTTGTGTGTTTGGGTGAACAGATGATGCCCTAAAATCCATCAAGAGATGAATTTATAGTCAAAAAATGGGTTTTTTCTAGGGGTGTGCGCGGTGCGGTTAGGTTCGGTTTTTATCTTTAACCGCAACCACAACCGCAATATGCGGTTAGTGGTTTTCATAAACCGTTCGGTGATCGGTTTTTTCGGTTTGTGGGTTTCGGTTTATTCGCGGTTTCAGTGCGGTTACGGTGCGGTGCGGTTATTTATTTATTTATTTATTTTGTTTTACTAACCGAAGTTTGAAAGAGTAAACAATAAGTATATTGATAGATACGACATAAATTCATTAGTGAGATAAAATGCATTACATCAATAGTAAACCACGATGTGTTACGTTCATAAAGAAACAAAGTTCATTAAAGTAAAAAAAAAGACAATCAATAAAGTTCAAAAGATTGTTTTGTAGTCTTCATCAGAAAGATCCACTACACTTTTGCCTGTAAATATAAACAAAACCACACCACTTTAGTTCAATAAATAAGATCCACGATCTACATGCCATATTTATACTTATATTAAAACGAAGTACTTAGGTAAAGCTATATTATAATTAAAGAAGTTAATTATAGTTCGGTGCGGTTCGGTTATTTCGGTGGTTAGAAAAAGGAATAACCAAACCGCAACCGCAAATGTCGGTTTTGGTTAATTTCGGTTCGGTTAATTACGGTTACCTTTTCGGTTTGGTTATTTCGGTTCGGTTTAATCGGTTAGTTCGGTTTTGATTCGGTTAATTCGGTTTTTTGCACACCCCTAGTTTTTTCACGTCAGATGGGCCCGGAGAACCGTTGGGCTTTTCTGGTGGGTTCCAGCGAACCGTTGGGCGGAGGAGAATGCATTGTTTTCAGCCCAGTGCCCAGAGAACCGTTGGGTGTTCCTGGGGGGTTCCAGCGGTTCTCCGGGTTGGTCACGGGGCTCGTTTTCTTCATTTTTCTTCTCGTTTTCGTCCCGTTTCGCTCCGAAACCGCTTCTTTCATTATTATTACCTAAAAATAAAAGATAAAGATAATAAGTGACTAAAAATAAAATATATTTACATAAACAGAGGATAAAGACGTGAAATACGTCAATAAAACCATGTGTTTTAACAACACATCAAATATCCCCACACTTAACATTTTGCTTGTCCCTAAGCAAAACAAATATATACAAACACATCCAACACAATTCCCAAACAAATACGCATCCATCGAGTAAAATCAAGTCCGAATTGCGGGATCCCTAACTTAATTATTATGTTTATTATTACGATCAAAGATTTATAACCCAACTAGCACGGTGAAGCAATTTTAAAACCTTAGTCTACCCAATCAAGCTTTGTTCACCTTCAAGTATCAAACTATACATACTTGCACCCCTCACTATCACTCAATCACTCGGCTAAATATGAAATTTGGGAGTGACCTTTCAATGCCGATTAAAGTAGTGCAATATAAACATAAGCTTGTATGCCAATCATATCTCCACCTTTTGACAAGAAATTAACAATAATCAAAAGGTCTTTATTCGGGTTGTAACGTGGCTAGGGCTAGGGGTAGGATAAACAAAGGAAAAACAAACGAAAAGTGCTAAAAACCCGGCTTTGTCAATATCTAAACAATCAAAACACTTAACTTGTAACCAAAACCAAAACTTTGATCAAACTTGGATCCCAAACCTAATATACTATCACCTTAGGGTCAATTTTCTTACCCTTTTTCTTCTTTTCTCATCTTTCTCAACATTCTTTTTTTTTTTTTTTTTGTTTTTTTTTCTTCTCTTTTTTTTTACACTTATTCATACTTTCTGACTATATACAAACTTCTAGAAATTTCAAACTACTTAAAACAATAAAAAGCTTAATTTAAATACTAACTTAGCCGGATTTTCAAACACAGGGGCCAAAGCAAAAAGGGTAAAATATATACGAAAGGAAATGGCTAAATGGGTCAAACAAATAAAAAGGCTAAGGCTCAGACGGGGTAACTAGGGGAAATATATAAAATGGGCAGGTATAAACAGGTCGGAATAGGTGAATCCTAAATGCCTCAATCATATTCTTGTTTTAATTTCAAGTCTAAGGTCTCAAAATGCATCAAAGCATGCAAGTTCTATAATTGCAACTACAATAATGGTCAAACTCTCAACAAAAGAATAATGAGCATATATATAATCAGGTAAAGCTCAATAATCAGGCTCAAATCCTCACAAGACAAGGGGTATGGGATAATGATGCAAGCATTGTATAATTTTTAACTATCTGGTTCACTCCACTATCTTAGGCATCCTAAGATTTTATTTTTATTAAAAATGCTAGTTAGGAAAACTTTTCTCGTTTTATTTAGTTATATTAAAATATAAAAGTTAAGAACCCGCAAATCCAAACCGACCAACCTTTGTCAACGATTTACATTGAATGAGACGCGTCTTTTGTGCAAAAAGGTGATAAAAAACGGGATAAGCCTTTTAAAAGAAAATAACTTTTATTCTATTTTTGTATTTTTCAGAATTTTCAAATTTTTATGTATTTTTTTAATAAGAAAAAGTGAACCGAACCACTCCCGAATGGAGATTGAGTACGAGAGTGGTTTGATAGAAAATAATGACCGAAAATCTAACTAAAACCCATCCCCACACTTGAAACACACATTGTCCCCAATGTGTGAAACAAATATACAAATGATTGAAAAATAAAATCAACATAAAAGGATAAGCGAAACTCCCCTGAAATGCAGCATGCGATGACAAGCAATAATCAACAATCTCTATTGCCATTGTGCATGCCATCCATCCCCACCATGTAATCTCAATCAGGAGGCTTCTCCTTTATTCTCTTCCCACTTGTCTTACTCAACTTCTTCCTCATACCATTTGTCGGGAAGAATGCAACGATAGGATCGGAATGAACTCTAATAGAAGTAACTGACTCGGCCCACCAATCCTTAAACCTACCTCTTCGTGTCCTCTCCCGTGGTAACTCTGATATGGGTCGCGATCCATTGTATTCTCCTTCCACGGGCCGACTATACTCAATGTGATGTGGTTGCTTTGTTTCCTCAAGCACTTCCTTCTTTCCTTGTACTTCCTCACACTTTCTTTCTGGCTCCCCGAATATCAATGTTTCTAATTCAGCAAGATCACCAATAGGGTCAAATGATGCTCCCTTTTCTCCCAGGGTTGATATACCAAACAACTCATCACCAAACTCATCCTCCCAATCGAACACAACTCTGACACCCTCAAACTCATCAACAACTCCAGCATCCGCATCCATAATATCTAACTCAGCCTGAACCGGAGGTGGGACATGCGTGTAAGTATGTGGAATAGCAAAAAACGCATTATCCATTATCGTCTCCAGTTTTGAAAATTTCTCAATTACATCAATGGAGAGACCAGTGTCACAAAAAGTACTCTCGAGCTGATGGTTTGAAGTAATCTGGTCTATCAAAACTCCCAACTCTTCTGTCCTACGAACCAAGTCCTCAGATTCTTTAAGTCTAATCGCACGTTCCTCGCCATTTTGCTCATGTTGTGAAGCAAGATAGTTTTGGAACACCTGGTTCATCTCAAACATAGCTGTGTGGAGATCGGGTGTGGATGGTGGACCCTCGACTGGTGGAGTGTAAGGATAAGGATCATCATAACCTGTGGAGTAGCCCTGTGAGTAGCAACAATAATATGTATAATGGGGTCCTCCACAGATCTCACACCAAACACTAGTACGATGATCCCCGTAGCTATAAGTATTGCCTTCGTAATCATCCTCATAGTAGCTATCCATGAGAAAAAAACTGCAAAAACAAACTCAAAACGCAACGATCACGAGCACCAGATAGAAAAAAGCTAAAAAAAATATATAATGATAATAATAATAATAATAACTAAAAA
Organism: Tagetes erecta; assembly: GCA_030867185.1. Lineage (NCBI taxonomy): Eukaryota > Viridiplantae > Streptophyta > Magnoliopsida > Asterales > Asteraceae > Tagetes > Tagetes erecta. The sequence continues at coordinate 50,997,896 of CM061487.1, forward strand.
TATAAAGCAAAATAAGTCTAAACTAGCAAAAGAACAAATTGCAAGCAAATAATCAAATAAACACTAAACTAGCAAGAAAAATAGCAAGTAATAATGGTTAGACCCCCGACTCGGATCTTTCTTAAAGTCGCCAAAATGCTCAAATCCCCGGCAACGGCGCCAAAAACTTGATGCGAACCGTGTGGTATATGAAAATGTGTTTGGATCGTAACTCAGGTTTTAAATTTGTAAAAAGGAAAAACCCAACAAGTTCACACAATCGGCAAGTGTACCGGTCGTATGTAGCAAGTTAAGTAAGTCCGGATATCGTACCCAAAGATCTGAGTTTGGCGTCCTTCAGTACTGGATCTCTATCGACTTCTAACCGTTGTAAAAGACTTGAGTTTAGATTTTAAAGACTAAATTAAACAAGCAAGAGACAATTTATCTAAAATTACTCTAAGAATAAGATTTAAACTAAGGAAAATTATCTAAAATAAACTAGGGGTAAAAACTTAACTAAATGGAAACTAAAGGCGAAAATAAGCTAAAAGAGAACTATGGATGGAATGATGACTATTTAGGCGGGATTCCTGATGATAATATGACAACTCTCGGCTTTCTAGATATGTCGGCACCGGATCTGAGAATATATCTACTCAAAACAATCTAACACATCAGTACCTACTACAAAGGTCTCGTGGGTGCTAGAAAGTCCTAAAATAAATATGTGAAGCTAACGGTGTGAGGAATGTTGACAAATCACTCCCGGATGTCTAAGGGATCCTAAACTGGCTCACCTCTCGGCTTACAAGTCCATTTATCCTTGAAACTGACTTGATCAGTAAACTAAAATAACGGGATCAATCAATTTATGATAAATCAAGACTAGATAACACAAGTTGCTAGTTTTTATTAAGCAAAACCTACTCCCGTAGTATTTTAACCTAAACCAACTAACAAAAGGATGAAATCTACAAATCCTCACCTTCCGGTAACGAATCCGGCTAGCACATTGGCTCAAATCCACAAATCAATCTTAACTTATGAGTATCTATTCCTAGATCTACTCAAATGATGATTAAATCTAGTAGACTAACCACCAAAAATGTGAAATCTATTATCAAGTTATCAAATCAAGATAATATTATCCACAATCAAGTCAAGATCTCAACATGAATCATAAAGTCAACACACAAATTGCATACAAGATCATCATAAACCAACTTTCTCAATAGAACATCCAACCAACATATCATGAACAACAAAAAATCATCATATCATCATCAATTATCCATAATGCCTAAATAGTCATACTAAATCTAGCCAATCATCATCCCAATCATCAAATCAAACATAAAAATAACTAGATCTAACAACATTGTATATAGAAGATGAACAAAGATTAAAAGAAGAGGAATTTAGATACACCAACCACCAAAAACTCCTCCAATCTTCAAATCAATGCTTTATCTTCACCAAATTAGCTCTAGATCTTCAAATTCTTCCTTGATCTTCACCCAACAGCAGCAAAATCTTCAATCCAAGCTTCAATCTTCAAGATCCATCTTCTAAACCCAAAGATCAAGCATCAAATCTCTAAGTTTAGCCTCTAAATCCTTGAATCAAAGCTCAAATATGCTCACAAACCCTCAAAACCCTTGTATTCAGCCGTTTTGTGTGTTTGGGTGAAGAGATGATGCCCTAAAATCCATCAAGAGATGAATTTATAGTGAAAAAATGGGTTTTTTCACGTCAAATGGGCCCGGAGAACCGTTGGGCTTTTCTGGTGGGTTCCAGCGAACCGTTGGGCGGAGGAGAATGCATTGTTTTCAGCCCAGCGCCCAGAGAACCGTTGGGTGTTCCTGGGGGGTTCCAGCGGTTCTCCGGGTTGGTCACGGGGCTCGTTTTCTTCATTTTTCTTCTCGTTTTCGTCCCGTTTCGCTCCGAAATCGCTTCTTTCATTATTATTACCTAAAAATAAAAGATAAAGATAATAAGTGACTAAAAGTAAAATATATTTACATAAACAGAGGATAAAGACGTGAAATACGTCAATAAAACCATGTGTTTTAACAACACATCAATGTTACGGCTCGGTATCAACATTAGCAACATGAAAAGCAAGTTAGAATAATGTAGGACGCATTAGAACTCCTAAGAACACCTTTCATCACCGTAGGAAACGTTAAAACTCCATACTAAACCTAATGAATTCGTCCGAGTCCTTTGAACGTCGTACGACAACTTAAGATATCTTACGACTCGGTATGCCATATTAGCACCTTGACAACCATATTAGTGTTATGTTAGACGCCTTAAAACTCCTAACAACACCGTATGAAACCTTAAAACTCCTTAATAAACCTAATGATTTCGTCAAAGTCCTTTAAACATCGTACGACAACTCAGGAGATGTTACGACTCGGTATCGACATTAGCAACATGAAAAGCACGTTAGAATAACGTAGAACTAATTACAACTGCTAAGAACACCTTTCGTCACCGTAGGAAACTTTAAAAATCCATGCTAAAGCTAATTAATTCGTCTGAGTCCTTTGAACGTCGTATGGCAACCTAAGACATCTTACGACTCTGTACGCCATGTTAGCACCTTGACAAGCACACTAGTATAATGTTTGACACCTTACAACTCCTTAAAACACCGTATGAAACCTTAAAACTCCTTAATAAACCTAATGATTTGATCGAAGTCATTTGAACATCGTATGGCAACTCAGGAGATATTACGGCTCGGTATCGACATTTGCAATATGACAAGCACGTTAAAATAATGTAGGACGCAGTACAACTCCTAAGAACACCTTACATCACCGTACGAAACTTCAAAACTACATACTAAACCTAATGAATTCGTCCGAGTCCTTTGAACGTCGTACGACAACTTAAGACATCTTACGACTCTGTATGCCATTTTAGCACCTTGACAACCATGTTAGTATCATGTTAGACGCCTTAAAACTCCTAACAGCACCGTATGAAACCTTAAAACTCCTTACTAAAGCTAATGATTTCGTCGAAGTCCTTTGAACATCGTACGGCAACTCAGGAGAGGTTAAGGCTCGGTACCGACATAAGCAACATTAAAAGCACGTTAGAATAATGTAGGACACATTACAACTCCTAAGAAAACCTTACAACACCATAGGAAACTTTAAAACTCCATACCAAACCTAATGAATTCTTCCGAGTCCTTTGAACGTCGTACGACAACTTAAGACGTCTTACGACTCTATATGCCTTGATAGCACCTTGACAAGCACGTTAGTATAATGTTCGAAACCTTACAACTCCTAAAAACACCGTATGAAACCTTAAAACTCCTTAATAAACCTAATGATCTTGTCGAAGTCTTTTGAACAACGTACGGCAACTCAGGAGATGTTATGGCTCGGTATCGACAACAACAACATGAAAAGCATGTTAGAATAATGTAGGACGCGTTAAAACTCCTAAGAAACCCTTACAACACCGTACGAAACTTCTAATCTACATACAAAACCTAATGAATTCGTCCGAGTCCATTGAGCGTCGTACGTCAACTTAAGACATCTTACGACTCTGTATGCCATATTAGCACCTTGACAACCACGTTAGTATAATGTTAGACGCCTTAAAACTCCTAACAACACCGTATGAAACCTTAAAACTCCATAATAAACCTAATGATTTCGTCGACGTCCTTTGAACATCGTACGACAACTCAGGAGACGTTACGGCTCGGTATCGACATTAGAAATATGAAAAGCACGTTAGAATAATGTAGGACGCATTACAACTCCTAAGAACACCTTTCATCACCATAGGAAACTTTAAAACTTGTTAGTGTATTTTGATCATCATACTTAAAAGTCTTTTGAAGAAAAACCGGATGTGCGGACAAAAGATGTGCGGACAAGAAAGATGTGCGGACAGCTTTTGTAGCAGAGATGTGCGGACAGAACTGCCACCCGCACATCATTTTAACAGTTCGTTATTTTGTTTTTCTTATTTCATGTATTGATGTTAGCTAGTATAAATAGAGTAGTGTGCAATGTTATTAGTAGACTTTTGAATACATTTTATTGCAACTACACCGTTTGTACACAAAGTTAACCATATCAATACAAGCATTTTATTAGTAAATCATCTGTTCATTCTCTGTTTGTTTGATTGAGTCACAACATGTTTACAAAACGTTTAACAGATTCTTGAGCTCTTATTGCGACCTGATTTGGATACACAATTGGTATCAGAGCTTTCGGTTATATAGTATTGAACTTCGTTCGAACTACTTGAATCTGTTAATTCTTAAACATTTTGAATCATCGAACCGATTCAATTTGTTATATTCACTACTGAGATAAATCCTTTGAACATTTTGAAGAGAATTAACGTGAAGATTGACAGAAATATGGATTTGAAGTGATTGTTGGTGAACAAACTGTTCTTCGAGAGATTGGTGATTAAAGTCTGTTTTGATCAAATTGAAGATTTAGCGAAGAAATGAAGATGAATGCATGCAAAGTTTTCGTTTAATTTCAAGCAAATTCAGAGTTAAAATCATCAAATTCAAAATTTCAACTTTCTCTGTTCATCGCAAATTGAGCTATTGACAGTTGTTCGCAAATCGAAGATGATGATGTTCACAGAAGTTGATCCTTTAGTCGTTCAATTTCCGATTATGTTCTTCATCTTTATCTGTGTTTTGGCTTGGTTTGAATTGTTGGAATGATTTTGCTTCAAGGTTGAACTCAACTCTTGTTCGCAGATCAACGTTGAATATCCTGTTGTTCGCAGATCAAGTTCATAGTTAGAGTTTGTTGAATATTGAGTTGAAAAAGATTGTAACAAGTAGTCTGACTCTGTTCAAAGATCATTAGTGTTGAAAATTGTTTACCGCAGATCAAATCTGTAGTTCGCAGATCTTTACTGCAGTCCGCAGATCTTCACTGTCGTCCGCAGATCAACTAAATTGTTCGCAGCTCAGAAATTTTCAACAATGTCAAACAACAACTCAATGACTGACTATGCATCAAAAGTACCATTGCTAAAATCAAGAGCTGATTTCAAGGGATGGGAGATCAGATTCAGAAATCATCTAAATACTGTGGATCATAATCTTTGGAGGTCTATTGCTAATGGTCCTCGTATCCCAAGACCAGCTTCTAATAGTGATAAGTACAAGGATGATGCATACAAAACAGGAATGAAGGCTATTCCTATGGAGGACTAGAAGGAGAAGAACTTAAAGACGATTTGAGGAAGTGTGCTATTGATCTCAAAGCCTATTCTTTACTCACAATGGCTATTCCTTTAGCCTTTTTAACCAGAACCAAGAAATATGTGACTGCAAATTCTCTGTACAAGATGTTACATAAATTGTGTGAAGGAGGTACAGAAATACAAAGCATGAAGAAGCAGAAATTGAAAAGACAACTTGAAATGTTCTCAGCTTTACCTGGTGAATCCATCAACTCTCATTTAAACAGGTTTGTGCATCTTGTAACAGAAATGGAAGCAATGGAGATTTCAACCAACACAGAAGATATTAATCTAAGGCTGTTGCATTATTTGCCAGAGAGTTGGAAGCATACTGTCACCACTCTCAAACAAACTTTGTCCTTGGATGTTCAAGATCTAGATTTTATGGTTACAAAGATTGAATCTTTAGCTATGGATGAACAGTCCAGAAATCATGACAAAGAAAGAGATGGAGCAGTACATTTTTTAAAGGAGAGAAGCCTGGTCAACAAGCATTTATAACAGCTGATGTTGTAGATGAACACTTTCAAGGTGATTGTTTTTTTGCTAATGCTGCTGATTTATGCAATGTAAGTGAATTTTGTGAGGAACATGCAGAAGTTGCTGCTGGAAAAATCAAAACTGTCAATGTTGATAAAAGTCAAGATGTGATCAACATTGTGTTAAAGACTGAGGAGCATAAAGCTGCATATGCTGCATTCACTGCTAGTTTTCAGGCTTATCTTGGAAGTCAACTGACTCCAATGGAATTATTGGTGCAAGATCTCAATGATATGCATCCAGATGATGTAGAGGAGATGGACATCCAATGGAACATGGTGATGCTGGCATATAGATCACAAAAGCAGATGAAATCAAACAGAAACTTCAGCAAACCAAGCTTAAACAAGAAGATGGGATTTGACAAGCCAAAAGTCAGTTGCTTTAAATGTAATCTGTATGGACATTTCTCTAGAGATTGCAACAATCCAGCTGCCAAGTTCACTCAAAACATCTTCAATTCTTCTACACAAGCATCCACTTCAACAAACAATTTTGCTGAACCCTCCAAAGCCATGTGTGTGACTTATGATGGGGAAACTGATTGGAATGCTTATGGAGCTGAAATGGAAAAGGAGTCTGGTTTGATGGCACTGAATACAGATGAAGAAAAGGTGAGAGTACCTCATGGTTATGATGGAAGCACATTTGATGCAAGCAAATTTGATTCAAGTAAGCACCCTCCAATGCCTGATGATGTCAAGGACAAGGTATGCACAAAGGCCTGTATGCATGAGGTAAGTCACTACAGATCTCATTCTTTTGCTACCTATGAGAAACTAAAAGATGAAATTTATAGGCATAATAAAACAAAAGAACAACAAAAGGAATTTTAAAAGAAAATCAATTCACTAACAGAGGACTTAAAAGAATCTAAAAACAAGAGCAAATTTTAAAGAACTCATTAAAAACTCTTGAAGATTCTTTCATCCAAAGTCAACTTGAAGCTTCCACCTTTAAAATGAAATATGAACAGTAAATGTCAACAAAAGAACAAATGGAAAGGTGGATGGCTAGTCAAAAAGGGGAAAAAATTGTAATGGGTTGGGTTTTTCACAAGTGGCATATCAAACAACACCTCCTCCTGTGAACTATGAAAAGATGCCAACTGCCATGACAAACACTTTACCAACTGATTTTAATTCCCATGACTATTCCAATGAAGCACAAACAAAGTTTAAAGTGAATCAAAATTCAGAATCTTCTAATGATTCTGAAAGTTCAAAGCTGAATAAAAGTGTGTACATTGAACATGATAAAAGAAAGATCAAAGAAGGTCACCCTGTGAAGATAACTTCATATGAACCTAAAAAGGTGTACCTTAAAACAAAGAATTTCAATGGTTTTGTAAAATCTGAACTTTCACCAATTGAACATTCAAACTTTGTTGAAGAAGTTAAAGAAAAATCTGAATTGAGAAACAAAGGTAAAATTCAAATGATTTACAATGATCACAAAGGTGAAAAGAGTGAAGGAGTTGGGTTTGATAATCCTCATTTCAAAAGATATCTTAACCAACAAGAATCAAAGAAACCTGAAAACAAGTTCAAAACAAATTCTGATCTGAAAATAGGTCAAGATCCTGAAACTTCCGCTGCTAAACTTGAACTTAAACAGAAAACCAAGAGGAAACAAAAGAAGAAAACTAAGTCAAACTTAAATTCTTCAGCAGTTTCTGATGGTGACAAGGTTGACTCTGCTGGTCAAAGTTCTTTGAATGTACATAACAGGGCTAAACAAGTGTACAAACCCAAACAAAATCCAAACTTTCACAGAACAAATCAGTCACAAAGTGCCAAATCTGGATTTTATGAAAAGACAACTAGTCTGTGGTGTGACATTTGTAAAATGACTAATCATAACACCATTGACTGTTACTTTTCTAAATATTGCCATATTTGTGATATGACCAACCATTCTGTTGATGATTGTTATTTTAACAAATGGTGTGAAAATTGTGGCTGGGTAAATCATAACACTGATGAGTGTTACTACAAGGAAAGAAAAAAGGTTCACAAGAAGGAGCAATCAAAGAAATCAACATCATTTGACAATGATGAGGATTTTTATGATTCCTGGACTCCTAGAAACAAGAGATTGAATGATTCAAATCAATTTTCCAACAAACACATTGCTAAATCAAACATGCAAATCATTTCAAGGATTGCATCTCATCCTCATTCAATGGATAGTGTTAAAAGGAATTTGATTAAACAGTTTTTAAATGAACCGGAAATTTCAAAATCTGTTCAATCTCATCATGTTTCTAATCAACTGAAGTCAACATATGATTCTACTGAACCTCTATCTAAATCTTTTGTTCATAAAAACAAATCAAATGAATTGCCAAGTGATTTGAATGACAGGTTTGAGATTTTGATGAATCAATATGCTAAGTTGAAAACAGAAATGTTAACTACTTTTGGTTTACAATGTGCTAAACAAACAGTTTTTGATGAAAATGGCAAACCTGAAACTACAACTGTTTGGGTTGATCATACTAACTGATTGTTTTTAATGTGCAGGCACATCCACCAAGAGCCAAAAATAGTTTATGGATTGTGGATAGTGGCTGCTCAAGACACATGACTGGTAACCAGGAGCTGTTAGATCAATATCAAAAAAAGAAAGGCTCTTATGTAGCTTTTGTTGATGGAGGAGGATGGATAACAGGAGAAGGAACTGTCAGCAACGGGTCTTTAAGCTTTGATCATGTCAACTATTGTGAACAACTCAAGTTCAACTTGCTGAGTGTTACACAAATCTGTGACAAATCTTACAAGACAATGTTTGATGACAAGTTTTCCTATATCTTGAAGCCTGGTTTTCAAATTCCAAAAGAATGGATACAAATGAAAGCACCCAGACATAACAACATTTATATGATGGACATGAGCTCTATGTCTGATAATGTTCATGAAACATGTTTTCTTTCAAAGGCATCCATTAATGAATTTGTTCCATGGCATAGACATCTAGGTCATACACATTACAATAACATGAATAATTTGGTAAAAAATGATCATTTAGTGGGTATACCTCAAAAGACATTCTCTGACATAGAAAAGTGCTCAGCTTGTTTGAAAGGAAAACAACATCGCACATCACACAAGACAAAAATTATGAACTCAAATGTTACACCTTTAAAACTTTTGCATATGGACTTATTTGTATAGATAACTATTCCAGATTCACATGGGTGTTTTTCATGTATAGAAAAAGTGAAACAGCTGACATTCTCAAAGCTTTCATTATAAAGATTAAAAATCAATTTGATTGCAAAGTAAAGATAATGAGAAGTGATAATGGAACTGAATTTAAGAATGATGTGTTTGACTCTTTTTGTGCAGAAAAAGGGAGAGAAAGACAGTTCAGTGCAGCTAGAACTCCACAACAAAATGGAGTTGTAGAACACAAGAACCGGACTTTAATCGAAGCTGCTCGAACTATGCTTGCTGATTCTAAAGTACCAATCACTTTTTGGGCAGAAGCAGTTTCAACAGTATGTTTTGTTCAAAACAAGAGTCTAATAGTCAAACCTCATAATAAGACACCTTATGAATTGTTTTTCAAAAGAAAACCACAAATTGGTTTCTTAAGATCATTCGGTTGTCCAGTGTCTGTATTGAATACCTCAGATCGTTTAGCAAAGTTTGATGAAAAATCAAGTGATGGATTTTTTGTTGGATATTCATCCCAATCCATTGCTTATCGAGTTTACTTGTCAAAACACAACATCATTGAGGAATTAATGAATGTTGAGTTTCATGAAAACTCATTTCCAAAAGCTATAAATGGTCATGTATGGTTATTTGATATAGATGCATTGACTACATCATTAAATTCTAATTTCATTGACTTTTCTGCAGGTTTTGACTCTGGGGGAGAATCTGATGATGAAGTTATTCTTCCAAACATTCATGCAAACTTTGAAGAATGTAGTCCACCCACAGTTGATCCACTTGTTCCAAATGATGAGTTGATTGCTGATGATGGATACAACTACTTTCACAATGCACCACATGAATCTGATCCTTCCATCCACACCACAATAGTGCAAGACTTCAATTACACAAATCTTGAAAATGAGGTGGTTGTTGATCCTGCTCCTGTGTCACGGACATTGAGAAGCCTCTCATAATCCAACAATATTGGAAGTCTGCATGAAAGAGTGACTAGAAGTAAAAGCACAAATGCCAAAAATTGTCTTTATTCTTGCTTCTTATCACAAACAGTGCCAAACAATATTTCAGAAGCTCTCAAAGATTCAAGTTGGATTGAAGCAATGCAAGAAGAGCTTCTTCAATTCCAAATTCAAAATGTTTGGACACTAGTTGATCATCATGAAGGACATTATGCCATAGGAACTCGATGGTTATATAGAAACAAATCAGATGAGCGTGGCAATATCATAAGGAATAAAGCAAGGTTAATAGCTCAAGGATATACTCAGGAAGAAGGCATTGATTATAAAGAAGTTTTTGCTCCTGTAGCATGCCTTAAAGCTATAAGATTGTTTCTTGCTTACTCTGCATATATGAATTTCACTGTCTATCAAATGGACCTGAAATGTGCATTTTTGTATGGAGAAATTAGTGAAGAGGTGTATGTTCAACTACCTCCAGGCTTTGAAGATAAAGAATTTCCTCATCGAGTGATGAAGCTTGATAAAGCTCTTTATGGCTTGCATCAAGCACCACGCAAGTGGTATGAGACACTGTCTTCTCATTTGATGGAGAATGGCTTCAAAAGAGGAAGGATTGATCAAACACTCTTCTTGAAGAAAAAGGATAAAGATTTACTTTTGGTCCAAATCTATGTGGATGATATCACATTTGGATCAACAAGTAAAGAACCGTGCAAAGAATTTGAGGCTATTATGCAGTTAAAGTTCCAGATGAGCTCTATGGGAGAGATGAACTTCTTCTTAGGACTGCAAGTCACTCAAGCTCAAGATGGAAACTTTATCAATCAAGAAAAGTACATCAAAAAGATCCTCAAGAAATTTTCATTTGAAGATGTTCAATCTATCAGAACACCACTGGATAAAGCTCACAAATTGGAGCCAGATGAAAGTGGTAAGACTGTAGATCAAACATATTACAGATCATTGATTGGATCACTGATGTATTTGACTGCTAGTAGGCCTGACATTATGTTTGCAGTATGCTTATGTGCAAGATATCAAGCTAACCCCAAGGAATCACACTTACAAGCTGTCAAACGCATTTTCAGATATCTTAAAGGAAAAGCTGCCCTTGGGTTGTGGTATCCTAAAGATGGAAACTTTGATCTGCAGGCATACACTGATAGTGACTATGGTGGTTGTAACCTTAACAGAAAATCTACTTCAGGGGGTTGCCAGTTTTTGGGTCCGAGATTAATCTCATGGCAATGCAAGAAACAGACAAATGTTTCAGTATCCACTGCGGAAGCTGAATATATTGCTGCTTCTGCATGTTGCTCATAGGTCCTTTGGTGTCAAAACCAACTCTTGGACTATGGGTTTAATTTCTTAAAAACCCCTATCTACATTGATAATACTGCAACCATATTCATAACAAGTAATCCAGTACAACACTCAAAAACTAAACATATTGAAATCAAATATCACTTTCTTCGTGATAACTCTGAAAAAGGATTAATACTATTGGTACAAGTAAGCACAGAAAACCAATTGGCAGATTTGAACATTTAGTTCAAGCCATTGGTATGATCAACTATGAACCATGATTATTGAGCAATGCCAAACAAATAAAAAAAATATAATAAAGGGGAGGAGTACATAATAATAGATGAATGCTAGACTGAGCAAAATAAAAGAAATGATAGTATATCTCTTTGATAATCTTTTACATAGTTTTAAAAAATCAATAAAGACTGACTGATCATCTTGCTTGTGTGGGTAAGCTGAAAAATGTAAACTGAAAAGTAAACATGGATGTGATACAAACTAAAGTTCTCTATGTCTAGTTGTGTCAAGTTCCATCTAAGTAGCATTGGTGAAGTTTTCATTTTTCAGATAGGCTGCTAGTTGTGTTACTTACACATATCAAGTAATGATGCAATAGAATACATGTTTAGCAAACATTTGTGAGCTTCTTTGTTGTGGTATCCACAGACCTGAAGTCTCACACGAGGTCTCCTTTGTTGTAGTGATCTACAGACCTAGAACACCTTAAGATGTACAAAAGATTCCAAAATGGAACAACACCTGTGTTAAAAGATTCCAAAAAGGAACAGTGTCAATTCCAAAAATGGAAAGTAAAGAAGATTCCCAAAGGGAACCCACCAATAATTTATAACCCAAAGCTCCACGGATTATGTTGTAAGTGACCTGATTTGTTAAAGTGCCTGCTAGTATGTTCTCGAAGTTAGTGGACCTTCTAAGATGTTTCTAAGTGTGGTTCACATGCTAGACATACTTAATAAACTCCAAACATGATAAAAGTATCACAAAGTGTTGAAAAGTAAGTGTGAAATAAGCTTTATGCCCATCATGCAAATTGAAAAATTGTTTATGTCTATTCAAAATCTTATTTTTCTTTGTGTGAAGATTATTAAATGTGATATGATCTCTTTGCTTATCTGCCTTTATTCATAAAAGTACTTGCTTGCCAGAATAAATCAAAAAGAATAAATTTGGTCTTGTTCATACATGAGATTGATTCATATTTGATCATGAGTAAAGTTTAAATTTTCTTCTCTTAGAAAATTAAAACTTTAGGGGGAGAAAATGTCATATTCAACAAATAAAGATGAAATCTTTAAGAAAATATGAATGAATCTGATTTGATCTGTATCAGTATTACGAAAGTAGATTGAATGTGTGTAATGTGCAAGCAAATTTGATTTTGAAAATTTGGTTTCTGCATGATACAACTGCATCTGTTGTGAGATATGATCAAAAGATCATTTTAAATGTGTCAAAGCTTGAATTTTGAAAATGAAAAAGTTGTGAACACTATTGTTCGCAGATCGAGATGTGCAAACACTGTTGCTCACAGATTGATGAAATAGTGAACTGTTAAGATATGTGAACAATGTTGTTCGCAGATCGTGATGTGCGAACACTGTTTTCCGCAGATCAGTTGACACTGTGACCAGCAGATCAACTAAACTCACTAAACTCAGTGTCATAAATCAATGAAGTGAAATTTACTTTACTTTGATGATTTTTAAAGTTGTTCATGAATCATGATAAATGAGCTAATGAGTTGATTTTTGTGTGTGTAGATAAGCAAGGAAGGATAAAATTGAGAATTGATGAATGAATTTGTCTCAAGTACACAGAATTGTTACCCATTGATCAATTCATGATCTTTGAGTACTTTTCTAAGTACAATATCAATAAAGTGTGTGAAAGATGTGCTGGATGACACTATTGTCCGCAGATCAACCAAAAATCAAAGATTTCAAACTTTAGAAGTAAATCAGTTTTGAACATTGATTTAAGTCTAAAATGAATATATTTGATTCATTCAAGGAATTTTTGAAGGATGTGCGAACAACAGTACAATTCAAAAGTGTTACTGTTGCAAGCATATCATGTACAGATCACAAATTTGTTTGATTTAAAAAACAGAGTTTGATACTGAAAAATTGATAATCACTTGTAAATGTTTTTTGAATTAAGAAATTCAAAATTTTCAAATAATCATTCTACTTGTGAACTGCTTAAGAATTAAGGCGATGTGTGAACAACCTGTTGTCCGCATATCTTTTTAAAGTCTATTTTTATAAATACACTAAGTGTGGGCATAGTACATAAACCCTTCAAAACCCTTAAACCTTTCATTTCACATCTCACTCAGGCAAACAGACGATCATCATACATTCAAAATCTAAATTCACATTCAGTCATTAGTTCATCATAATCAAATCATCTAGATATCAAAATCACTGTGCATATCAATTTGGTAAGAACTAATCGAGAAGATGAACTAACACTGTTCACCGCAGAAGAAATCAATCGACAAATTTTAATTTTTGACAAAATCAACCTAAACTTTGGAATTAATTTGAGAGTTTATCACAAAACTTGATTTGATACATTATCATTGTGTGATTAAACTTAACATCAAGTTAAAACTGAAATTTGAACTCTATCAACTTTGACCTAAAAGTCAAAATCGGTTAAATTTTTAAATTTAAACTGAAATCTGATTAAATTCCTTCTTTTGCGGGATAGATGGCTGAACTAAAATTTGTTAAAGAGCATAATGCTGTATCATATCTGAGTCCTGATGTGCCAGCTGATAAGGAGCAATTCTTAGAGGTTATTCAGTTCTTGTCAAGAACAAGATTGGCTTATGCTATGTGCATTGATCCAGTAATTGCTGCAAGATTTATAAAAAGATTTTGGAGAAATGCTGTAGTTGAATCTGTTGAAGGAATTACAAGAAGCTGATATACTTCAATGTTTTGAAGATATTGGATATGAGGGAGGACCAGCCAGAAAACAACTTCCTAAAGGGCAAATAAGTTCTAGGTGGAGATTCATTATTCATTGCATACAACATTCTTTATCTAAGAGGAAGTCAGGGTGGAATGATATGACATTCAGAACGGCTTCAATTCTTGTATCTTTGGTGATGAACAGAGGTTTTAACATGTCAAATTATATATTCAATGGTCTGAGAATGAATATAGAAGAGGACAGGAGGAACAAATTTTTGATGTATCCAAGATTCATTCAATGTCTGATTAATCAAGCTCATCCAGAACTTGTTGATAGGTATAAGGGTCCAACACTTAGAGTCTTGCATCATGACTCTAAGGTGTTTGCTTACTTAACAAGAACAAATGCCAAAAGTAATTTTAGTGGAGTGGAGACTGATCTCACACAGTATATGAAAGATGTGGCTGCTGGATTGATAGCAAACAATGATGATCAGGTTAACTTGGTTGATGAACCAATTAGCATGGATGAACTGATTGGAGAAGAACCTGTTATTCCTGAAGATAGTTCTGAAGAATATTTTGAGAATAATGATCAAGAACCTGTTAATGTGAATGATGATGCTCAAGTGAATGCTGATGGTGATGATGATCAACATGTAAACATACAAGATGAGAATGTGATTGATGATGTTATTGAAGTAGATGATAGTTCTGAAAAGACACTATCTGATCATCAAGAAGAAATTGATAGAATAATCTTAGAGAATGTAAATTTTGTAGATGAAGAGTATGAAAGTACATTCAAAGCAGTTGAAGAAGATGAGACAGTTATCCATTCGTCTGATGAAGAAAAAGAGATGAGCTTAAAGAATGTTGAGGAAGTCACTGATGACTTGCCTTTGAATTATCCTACAAATGAAGATGAGATACCTGTTGGAGATTTATCTCAACTTGATTTAGAGGATGTGACCGAAATGAATAAACTGACTCTTGAGATTGAAGAGTTAAACAAAAGGATAAATGATTCTGATAATCTGTTCAATAAGTTTGGATTAACATCCAGTGAGCTTGTTGAAAGGTATAACAGAATGGTTACAAAGAATCATGATGAGAAGAAGAAAAATATTGATTTAACCAAGGAGATTGAAAATAAGGTGAAAGAGTTAGACAAATTGTCTTCACCGTTGAATGAGAAAGATGAACAAATCCAAGATTTGAAGAGTGAAAGTGATTTGAAGAGCAGACAGATTGAAGATTTATTGAAACTTATTGATTCAATGAAGAAAGTACATGCTGAGTTGTCATCTGAAGATAGTGAATCATCATCTAGGTCTGAATCTACTTCAAGTGATGATTATCATGATCATGATGATATTTTAGATGATGAAGATGAGTTGAAATTGACAGTTCAAAATTCTGAAACTGAAATTGAATTGAAATATCCAGATGAATTAGATGAAGTGTTAAACTTTGAACTAGATGAAACCACACCTGAAGTTAAAAAGACTGTTGAGTTTGCTTTTAGTAACAAAATCATGTTTTTGTTACAAAAAGGATTTAACAGAGTATATGTGTTGGGAAGAACTGAAGAAGAATTGGATATGGATATTGAAAAGCTTAAGTCTTCGAAAACTGAAGAAGAAGAATTTGATGTTGAGAAACATTTTGAAGACTTAGAATCTGAAAATCCAAAGACTTTAGTACATCTTGTCATAGATAGAATGAAAAAGAATGAATTGAAAGATTGGCTTTTGTCAAGGAATTATCCTGCTAGACAAATGGAGAAGGATGGTTGAAACTTTTCAGATCAAAGAGAAAGCTGAAAGGAAAATGGTGAAGCTGAATCCTTTTAAAGACAAGTACATTGATGTGTCTGAAACGAAGCCAATTCCTTCACCAAAGAAGAAGTCTGTCACACCCCAAAAATCCACTAACGGAGTTTTACCGTTAAGTGTGTGACAAACCAGGATCTCAGTCTTTAGTTACACCAAACGACACCATATGAATTTAAAACATACGTGTCTCATTAAATGAGAAAATTTAATACAGAGTTAACGTTTAAAAGTTTGCGGAAGCGTAATCGAAATGTAATGTCAAAATATTAAATGTAAACTAAATGCATAGAACGCGCCCAGCACGAGATACACAGTCTAAATAGTAATTAAACTCATAACATGATTTCTAATGCAAGAAAGTGTTTAAATGAAAAGCAGTGACTCCATGCCATGTCCTAAGTGCGTGGTACCTCAATGACCTGTAAAAATGAAAGGCTAACAAGTGTCAACACGACGGTTGGTGAGTTCACATAGTAAGTATAAAGTCCAGTAAGTTCAGTTGCAAGAAGAAATATAAATTAAGTATGTCATTGTAGGTAGCTAGTCTACAGCACATGTCCTAGAGGCGTATGTATCTGACCGAAGCTGACGTATGTACACATTAAGTGTATTTTGCCCGTTCGTACATCCCAGCAGGATGCACTGTAAGTTTGTTAGGTCATTTAACACCCGTTCGACAGGTCCTTCTATCGTGCTAGCGCGACTAGCCCGGGAGGGGTTTGTCAAACCCATTAGTACTACTCAAAATTTCCCCGCTATTTCACAAATACTAACGGTCAACTAGGTATCCATGAGGTCTTTAATCAACAAAATAAAAGTTGCTCTAATCCAGACATGCGACATACAAAATTTGTAAATCCTTAAAAGTAATTGTCCGTGTTCAGACTATAAAAGGGTAGAATAGTAAAAGTGCAGTTTAGTGAACTCACCTTCGGGTGCACAGCTTCAAGCATCAGCAAGGTAAAAGCAAACACATTATTCCTACTACATGATAAGTCCATAAGTGTGTGTTTGTGCAGGTTTGTAAAACCATATGCATCCAAACAGTTCAATTGTTTACTTGCGATTTGAAAAGTTTGACTTTTGACAAACTTTGACCAAAGTTGACTTTTGTTGACCCAACAACCCATGGGTGAGTTTTTAATTGTATTCATGTTTGTTTATGTTCATTTAGACAATGAGAGCAATCAAATTCTAGCACATAGTACATATGTTAAAGAATCAAACTTGTGTTTTTAGTAAAGTTACTATTTCTAGGAAGTCACATCCGAGACTACATTTTAAGCGAATCCAACACTACTATAAGTAACCATATAAACATCACCTAACTCACATATAGTGTCTATCATGCTCCTTATGAAAGTTCTCAACACTTGGATTTCCGTTACATGTAACTGTTTGTGTAACAAGTAGCACATTTAATTCAACTAATTATGTGTGGAGTATAATTTCATTAATGGAAATAACGGGATTTAGTTAACGAAGTTAATCCGAAAGTTTTGGGTGTCACATCATCCCCTTGTTGAAAGAATTTTCGTCCTGAAAATTGGATACGGTCGGTAAAAGGGTTTGAAATGAAAAGGAAATTTTCCGAATTGCAACATCATCTCCTTGTTGAAAGAAATTTCGTCCCAAAATTTATCTAAAAATACTAGTGTTTGATGTTGTCATTTTGAATAGTTAAATTTGTTTGTACATTATTAGGTTTTCAGTCTCTTACATGAACATTGGTACACGGTTTAAACTAGAACAAAATTTGATTATAGGGTCCTTACTGCGTCCAAGTGTGCTGAATTCTTTGCCCGTAATTTCAACAGATTTTTCGGTGAAACGTTGTTGTTCATCAATTTGAACCTCGTTAAGTGGGACGACGAGTGTTCCATCAGGTAAGAGCATGATTAGGTTTGAGACATCAGAAACGTTGTGTACTATGCTTATCTCTTCGAATTGATCTAGTCAATAAGCAACAAGACCAATCCTCTACAGATTTCAAATGGTATGATGTATCATGGGTTTAGATTCCAAAGTTTTTAGAGAGGAATTATAAAAGGTGATTTATATGCATGATGTTTCGGGGATTTAGATCCATGAGTTTAGAGTGTTATTATTCGGATATCAGAGGATTGAGTCTTCACATAAGAAATCAAATATTATTATAGATCGCTAAATTGACACAACATGTGTATGAGGTAGAGAGGAAATGAACTATCCACCACATATAGGTGCTCAAAATTACCAAGGGGTGTTTTCAAACCGCGAACATTATGGATGTCATAGAAACCATATGGATAGATAGAGGAAGATGAATAATGTCACTACTTATAAGTATAGAAATGCATGTTTTAGGAAAACATGATCAATACATTTAATAAGTATTTCTATCTTCGATACTATGATATTTGTTGTAATTGAAAGGACAAGCGGTTGTGTGACATATAGTAATGTGTTATCAAAGTTTACATATTCAAGTGATGTTAAACAAGAGAGTCCTTGTTAAATGAGGCGCTTCTAATCCTTTGGAGTATAATGCATGTTGTTTGTAAATCATAAAGTTTTGCAATACTCATTACCTACTTATTTTAGACTCGTGGTTCTGAATTCGTTAGAAATTATGATCCTATAACAATAGCGGAAAACTAGTGTTCTTAAGGGCATCTTATTCTAGATTGAACCCTAGGGAAATGTTTACAAATGTGTTGGATTATATGACACGCAAACCATTTTCTCATAGGGAAGGTTCCCATGAGATTTGTAAGCCGACACCAAGTGGAGATTGATTCACTTTTGGATATTCTTTATGGAGATATCGTTGTAGTTCAAACTAATATTTGTGGTTTTAGTTCCCTAACATATTAGGTAAGGGTTCCAGTTCAAAACAATAAGATTCTAGCATGATTTTTAAAACGGGATTCATCATACGATAGTGTTTAGATTCACCATTTGAGTATATAAAAGATGATGAGGTATAACAGTCCGGTTAAATTCTAGAGTTCTAAGTTCATTAACGGGTTAGAAAAGGATCCCATGTTATATCATTACATGTGTCGTGTGGCTTCAGTATCATCATAACCTATATGGTTTCCTCTACTAGGGCTATGCCTGGCAAAATGGGCGGGTCGGGTTGGGTTGAGGTGTCGGGTCATAATGGGTCCGGGTCAAAACGGGTGTGGGTCATAACGGGTTAATTAAAAAATGGGTTGGGATGGGTCGGGTCATAACGGGTCTGGGTCAGGATTGGTCGTGTCGATACGGGTCAAATACAAAATTTGTTTAAATCCCGGTCGAATTCAAAATTTGTTACAATCCATGTAATTAACTGATTTCGACCATTTCACATTACAAACACATTAAATAAGTTAATATTTAAAATATCAAACAAGGTTAATATTTAAAATATCAAATAAGTTTCTGAATATATTTTCGGTAAGCAATTGTATTTAAAACACTTACTGTGTTTATTATAATTGAATGTAATTTATATTTTATTTAAAAACTAGATTTAAATTATAAATAGTAGAAAATAGATACAACTGTATCGCACATTAAGGCAGTGGTTCACTCAATTTGATCCACCGGCGATTGGAGTCTACCGGAGAGAAATGGGCGTCGCCGGAAAATTTGTATTAAATGTCGTAGCAATATTGGAGATGACGGTTAACCGATTCACCGACTGTCATTACAACAACAATGATGGGTTGCAACGGCTTTAGTTGGCAGTGGTTGCAGCGTTGGTGGTTGACGGTGGTCACGATGGAAGCGGTGGTGCGTTTGTAGTGGCGATTTGTAGGTGATGGTCCCAGCTCCGTCAAAGTTGGTGGTTATCATGAACCATGAGCATAGCAATTTCAGGTTTAACTTTGAAATGTTAACCCGTCGGAAATGTTTGGACCCATCTAAACCCGTTCCTATATTCATATGGTTTTTGGGTGACCCATTCTGACCCGTTCAAGGTTATCTTACCACCCAAACCAACCCAAAGTATAAATTCTTTTAACCCAAATTAACCCATTTAAGTTGTTATGGGTCATGATTGCCAGGTCTAACTAGGGCATTAACATGTTAGAATAGCTAGGTTAAAGTTTCTAACATGGCGACTAAAACAATTTTGATTAAGGAAGCTAATTAAGTTTAATATGGAAATTCTTGAATAATGGAGCTTCTAAGAAGGGACATTAGACGTTCATACTGTCAAATGATAATGAGAGTATCAAATATTGTGTTTCTTGGAAAATACAAAGGTGTATTACGAATGAAAACAAGATGGGAAGTGGTTATCCTGGACCGTAATGGATTAATCTCTCTCATAACATTAGTTGGTAGTGGCGGTTCATTGTTGACGATGGTATTCATCACGTGATTCCTTAGAGTTGTGAAATATAATCAAAACCATAATTTATATAAGTGAGTCAGTTACGAAACATTTGGTTTTTGTTATTACTGTGAATAAGGGTTGTATGAAAGTTATAACTATCTGAGTATATATTAGGTTACCCTATGAATGATAGATTGAATAGCATTATTAGAAATTATGTGTTTTTAAAAGGTATGAGAATGATATATTAGAGTTTTCCAGGTTAATTATTGGTTCGTTTTTGAGTCCCACATCCAACGTACTGTTAGTGTTTATGTACAGGGTGTACCGCAGCTAACCCACCACACCCCAGCACCTTGAAGGCGTACATGTCACCTACTAACATTCTTCCATACTTTACTAAGTCATCCAAAGGGGTTGAGAAAAAAAAATATACCTTAAGTGAAATGGAAAAGCTATAATATATATGGTAACTTCGGTTATGTATTAGTATTTTGTGTGGTTTGAATGTGAATAATCACAGATCGAGACTTTGACAATGCTTAACTTGGTTCAGTTACACGAATAATCGAGTAGAGGAGTTTGAATATATATTAGGATGGACATAATGTAGATAATGTTTTAAAAGTAAATGTTCTTAAGAAAAAAATAATTAGTCCCAAAGCATGTTTTACAATAGTGAAGATGTAGATTGGGTGTGAGAATTCACATTTACAAGAGTGTTAGATCAAGGCGAATCATCCAACTAGATCGAAACGTATGCATAACAAACGTGTGGTTTGTTGGTGCATCGTTAATAGTAGGAACATCATAAGCCAGAATTATTGTTTGGGTAACATATTATCAGAAACAACTTGAAGTTCTGTTTATCTTGAAGAATTGAGAATAGGGTACGATTAGGTGAAGTTATGTTACGAGTTTTTTTTACATGAATGTTTAAGCGATATGGATTTATTCACGAGTGACCTTGAATGGGAAATATTACGTGGTTGGTTATTATACCAACAAGAAGTATGTATATATGTGTGTGTATATATATATACATATATATATATATATATAATTTTCGAATCAGTTGTTTGCTTTATGAGGTTCCTCCATGGAATCCTAAAAACTTTATAGGGTTTGTTTAACATTCATTTGCAGATCCAATTATCTTAAGATGTTACCGACTGTTGGCAAAAGGTCATAGTACACCGACCATAAAATAAAGCGTCTCATTATGTATCATAAGGTTGTGACTTTAGTAAGGTACATGTTTCAACTGGTGGATTGAGATTGATTATATGTGGAATGAGTCATATCATTTGGGGACAAATATAATAGTAGTGAAACATCATCATGTTTGTCAACATAGATCTTAGTTCTTATTTGTGTGTCACCAATGAAAGATTTTAATTATTTTAATTTAGGTGTTTAAGGTAAAGTGTATGTAGTTTAAATATAAACTTATGATATGCCATCAAAGGTTGTGTTGTAACTGTCTACTATCCATAGATGGATTTTATGGGTTAAGTCAAAGATAGACTTGATATCGGTGCATTATTTAGAAATGGATGTTTGTTCCAGATGAATTTGTATAGATTGATTCTTCACTTTCGGGTGTCTTTTTGGGTATCACTGACATGGCAGATTTTGCCAGGATCATCGTGTACATGTAAATCACCATTATGTTGCGCACCCGTAATCGTCAATTTACCTTACACAATCACCCCAATTTGTCTCCCTTCGGGTACATTAATCTTACGTTTTATAATATTCTTTGATTTACATTCATCCGTATGGTATTGCTATCACATGTTAAGTATTGAATGTGTATAAGTGTATGATAAACCTATAAGCAGGAGGCAACTATTCTACATGTGTAGGACACTAACAAATTATTAGTGTGATGTACCTATGGATCGCATATATCAGGTATAGTGTAAGACTACTTGTCTAAACACAATGTGAGTGTACAAATGAGCATGAGCTATGATAACATCAAATCAAGTAGATGGCACGTAGTGGATCACACAATAAGTGACATATTACATCTCATATTAAGTAACATGTTATAGCTCACGAATGCACCATATAATAAGTGATGTGTAATAGCACATAGTAGGTTGCATAAGTATTAAGTCAAGACCTCTATGAATGAGTATCTGGATAGAACTCCAGTCCAGGTGTTCATGTACCCCTATACATTAGGCGTTGGTCTCAGCCGGTTGGTTGCCATAATGAGGTAGATAATTCAAAAATGTGTTGTTTAGGCTTAGTACGGCACCAGTTTGTTGCCATAATGTTGCAGGCTTCAGGTTATAATAAAATGTAAACATATCTCAACTAAAGTCCCCAAAAAAAATTTTGACCTAAAAATGGATTAACTTTTGAACAAAATCATGGTCAAACATGTCTCATGCATACTTCAATGAACAATTTAGAAGCTAGCAAATACACACCTAGTTCAAGCTTTACTAACAGAGCAAGTCCCTAAAAAGTATTTTCCCTAATGTGTCACATAATACAAGTTGGTCACTTCATGTAATGCTAGTGTATGTGTGTGTATGTGTAAATAACATGTATATGGGTCACAAATGAATTCACACAAGTGAAACTAATGCAGTGTTCAGTTATAGTCTAGAATGCAATGCAATGCAAACCTAGTTCGCTATAACCAATGGCTCTGATACGAATCTGTCACACCCCAAAATCCACTAACGGAGTTTTATCGTTAAGTGTGTGACAAACCAGGATCTCAGTCATTAGTTACACCAAACAACACTATATGAATTTAAAACATACGTGTCTCATTAAATGAGTAAATTTAATACCGAGTTAACGTTTAAAAGTTTGCGGAAGCGTAATCGAAATGTAATGTCAAAATATTAAATGTAAACTAAATGCATAGAACACGCGCCCAACACAAGATACACAGTCTAAATAGTCATTAAACTCATAACATGATTTTTAATGCAAGAAAGTGTTTAAATGAAAAGCCGTGACTCCATGCCATGTCCTAAGTGCGTGGTACCCCAATGACCTGTAAAAATGAAAGGCTAACAAGTGTCAACACGACGGTTGGTGAGTTCACATAGTAAGTATAAAGTCCAGTAAGTTCAGTTGCAAGCAAAAATATAAATTAAGTATGTCATTGTAGGTAGCTAGTCTACAGCACATGTCCTAGAGGCGAATGTATCTGACCGAAGCTGACGTATGTACACATTAAGTGTATGTTGCCCGTTCGTACATCCCAGCAGGATGCACTATAAGTATGTTAGGTCATTTAACACCCGTTCGACAGGTCCTTCTGTCGTGCTAGCGCGACAAGCCCGGGTGGGGTTTGTCAAACCCAGTAGTACTACTCAAAATTTCCCCGCTATTTCACAAATACTAACGGTCAACTAGGTATCCATGAGGTCTTTCATGAACAAAATAAAAGTTGCTCTAATCCAGACATGCGACATACAAAATTTGTAAATCCGTAAAAGTGTCTGTGTTCAGCCCATAAAAGGGTAGAATAGTAAAAGTGCAGTTTAGTGAACTCACCTTCGGGTGCACAACTACAAGCATCAGCAAGGTAAAAGCAAACACAGCATTCATACTACATGATAAGTCCATAAGTGTGTGTTTTCACTACAAGAAATTGAGGTGTTTACCTACACATATTTTATCTACACATATACATGTGTGGGTAAATACCTACACATCGATTTATATGTGTAGGTAAAGTTATACTTATATATTTTCAAAATGAGTTACACTTAACATGTGTTGGTAATACGTTTCACCTACACTTGATGTTGGTGGGAAAATTTCCCTCCAAATTGATGGCCAATTAAGTGTTAAATTACCCACAAATGTAGCAAGTTTTCGTTATGTGTAGCTAAATTATCTACACATATGTTAAAATCTAATACATGTGTTGGTAATCGACTATGTTTTACCAACACAAATTAGTTACAAATATATATGTAGATAAAGTAAGTAAACAAACTTTCATCGAAAATTTTAAAAATGACATGCCAAACTAAATACCTACACATGTTCTAAAAATGACTCTATATGTGGGTAATCAACTATGTTTTTACCAACACATAATTTTAATATACAAAATATATAGATAAGCACCGTAAATCATTTTTTATTATTTTTTTAAGAATGACGTGGAAAAATAACTACCAACACTTATGTTAAAAACCGCTATATGTGTGGGTAAACGACCATCTTTTTACCAACACATAATATGTTTAAATAAATATGTAGATAAATTAAGTAAACAAAGTTTCATATAAAAGTTTGAAAATGACATGGCAAAATAAATACCTACACATATACTAAAGAAATAATATATGTGTGGGTAAATGATCATATTTTTACCGACGCATAATTTTTGTATATAAATATTTGGATAGACTTAGTGAACATATTTTATCTTATTTATTAGAAATAACGTGGCAAAAAAAATTTACACATGAGGTACAAAAAATTTTATGCGTGGGTAAATGACCATATTTTTAACAAGATATAATATTAGTGAATATATATGTTGTTGAACTAAGTCAATATATTTTTATCTTATTTATTAATTAGATATGTGGTAGCAAAAGAAATGCCTATATATATGTAAAAACTAATATATGTGTGGGTAAATGAATGTGTTTAACAACATATAATTTTGTATATATATAAACCAAGTAAAAAAGTTTTGATGTTACCTTTTCAAAATGACGTGACATTATAAATGCCTACACATATTATTAGAAAGTATACAATTGTTGCAAACTTATCATGGATTTTTCACGCTTAGGATAAGTTTTGATTCTTAAGATTAGTAATGGCAATATTAGGTTTAACAATAGTTAGTGCTAGTCAATTAGGCATCTAGATAAATGTCATTTGTTATTTACAAGTCACGTGATACAATTTAGTTGTACGTATTATCTTCGTCTAATACACTCATGTGTACGGATTGAACCCGAATGGGTTGAAAACATTTAATAAACAATATGAAAACATTGGCGATAGCTATTCTATATAATGTACACTAAATGTGAAGCAAAGAAAAAGGAAAAGAGAATGTATAAAGAGACTTGAGATCTCAAAGATCTTAAGTGGTGCGCTAAACCACCAAACCAAACAACCAACTTGTAAATAAACTTTTATAATAACATATATAACTTAAATTAAAAAATTGTTAATTTTTATGAGGGTGGGTTTCGACCCGGCACACATGAAACGCATGTGATTTCTAGTGAACTAGAACATCATGTTATTGGAATGATATTATTTTTATTTATTAAGTGTAAACAAAATTGACATGAATGGGCTTTGAAAGAACAAAAAAAATCGTTGCAGGAGGAGGGGGGATTGAACCCATGACCTCTACGACTACAACATAGGAGAATACCATTGAACCAAACCAAACTTCTTATCAGTTTCATTAGTATTGATTAGTTATATACAATAAGAAGTCTGGTTAGTAGTATTTTTATATGCGAAAAAAAAAATTAAAGTTTAACCTAGCTTTTTCATAACCCATGCAATTATCGAACGCCATTCATATGCAGCATACCCACATTCTCTTCAATGATCAACAACTCAAATACTCTCAATTACTCCCACATCCGTGTGTTACTTTTCTTTGAAGTTTTTTTCTGGCAGGGAGAGACTCATTATCAGCTAACTAACGAATTTTGTTCCTTAATAGGTTCTGATTCATCTTCTTCACTGACCAGGTTACGAACTTTGTTCCTTAATAGGTTCTGATCCATCGTCTTCAGTGACCAAGTAACGAACTTTGTTCTTTAATAGATTATGATTAATCTTCTTAAATTACTCATATGTATTGATAGTTTGCTATTAAACTGGAATTGATTTACAAAATCATAAATTAATCAAATGACCCAGCTCCAAAGTCGATATAGATGGTTATTATCCTAGCAAATTTAATAATTTGTTGAGTATTAATTTAAAGTTGTAGTACTGTATGTATAGAGCTAGCAAAAAGAAGGATTAAAGTTAATTTTGTTTGAAGGATTTTATTAATATCCAGCTTCGTTATAAGAGTATACTTTGGATAGTTATGATTAAAGGGTTATCAATACTCACCTATATGATTCACTTTTGTTTATGCATGTACAAGATAATGTAGTATGTTAGATTTTGTTCATTTGATCACATTAGTTGTGTGTTTGTTTCATGTAATTATTGGTTCATATCTACTTATAAGGATCACTACATTACACCGGTTATGTTGTTTAACATTGTTAATATTTCAACTTACAGTTTTTTTACTAATTGTATATGGTTTTACAAAATTGCATCTGGTATTGTAAACCTCTATTCGTAATCATGCAATATTAAGGTAAATGTCATATTTTGGTAGTTTTTTTAGCTCTTTCAATGATCAGCCTGCAAAACAATCAGACTCATTACAACTCCAAGTTGATAAACCGCATCCAAACACTAACTCTAACAACCTGGTTCTGACCCCTTTTTCATACTCTGTTAACATCATGACAGTAAAATATGAGTCATCAATGGGTGAAGAATGGGAATCGGGTTTCGATCGAGTATGTTGAAGGAGTAAAGGAATTTCTAAATGTTGCCCGACAAACTTTGAACTCCAACGGGTTAACTTTATGCCCATGCACTAATTGTCTCAATTCAAGACTTCAAAATATCAGTGTTATTGCTGCTCATTTGATTGATGTAGGAATTGATAAGTCATACACACAGTGGGTGTACCATGGCGAGGATGAAGAATCCGCTGGCTTAAGAGCAGGATTAGAGGATGAGATTGGTCATCCATTTTTTAATATTGGCCCTATCAATGATCTAACTGGAAATCAACAACCAAGTGTTGAAAATACTCGCTCTGAAAAGCTGCAAGAAGCGCTAAATAATCCTTTGTATGAAGAATGCAAGAATTCTTCTACCTTGACTTTTGTTGTGAAATTAATGAATTTGAAAGTAATGAATAAGTGGACAGATAATTCTTTTGATATGTTGCTAAAGTTGCTACATGAGGTTCTTTCTGATGGTAATAATTGCCCAGAGAGCTATTATGATGTTAGAATGCTGCTTTGTGGAGTTGGTTTAGGTTATGAGCTTATTGATGTTTGTCAATATGATTGTGTTATTTTCTATGGGGAGAACAAAGACGCCATAACATGCCCAATTTGTCAAAGCAGTCGTTATGTGCGCAACAAAATTGCGCATAAAAAATTGCGTTACTTTCCACTAAGACCTCGTTTTAAGCGCCTTTATGCATCTCGCCACACAACTAAAGATATACGGTGGCATAAAGAAGTACGCAAGGACGAGCATGGAGTATTGCGTCATCCTGCGGATGGAAGGGCTTGGAAACATTTTGATGAGATGTATCATGATTTTGCAAATGATCCTAGGAGTATACGATTGGGGTTGGCTTCAGATGGGTTTAACCCTTTTAGTAATATGTCAACAACACATAGTATGTGGCCAGTCATTTTGATGCCCTATAACATGCCACCTTGGTATACCATGCATAAGAGCAATTATCTTTAAAGTTTATTGATTCCTGGGCCAAAATCTCCTGGTAAAGATTTTGATGTCTTCTTAAGGCCGCTGGTAGATGAACTTAAAATCTTATGGCTTGAGGGGGTTAAAACGTATGATGGGTATTCAAAATCAGATTTCACTCTTTATGCTGCAATAATATGGACGATCAGTGACTTCCCCGCTTATGCTTACTTGTCTGGGTGGAGCACTATGGGCAAATTGGCATGTCCAGTATGCCTCGAAGATACTCGTTCTAACAGGATTCGTGGTAAACAATGTTATACAGGGCATCAATGCTTTTTAAGTAAAGCACACAGGTGGAGAAAGAGCTTAGAGTTTGACGGAAAGCAAGAGAAAAGGGATCGACCTCGTCAATATACAGGTAGTGATATTTTAAGGCAGTTAGATGATATTCCTAGATGCACACCTGGAAAAGCACCTAGTAACGAGGATAGGAAGCGTAAACGAGGAATTGATGAGTTGAACTGGTCAAAAAAGAGTATCTTATTTGAACTCCCGTATTGGTCTAACTTATTAATGCGTCATAATCTTGATGTTATGCATATAAAAAAAAAATGTATGTGATAATATAATAGGAACATTGTTAAATGATCCTGTGAAATCAAAGGATACTACAAAAGCACGTTTAGACCTGGAGGATCTTAACATACGTAAGGAACAATGGTTGAAAGAGAGAAATGGAAAGTTTGAGAAACCTCATGCTAATTTCACTTTGACTAAAGATGAATGTATGGAGTTTTGCAAATTTATTAAATCTGTTCGCCTACCTGACGGCTATGCGTCCAACATCAGTCGATGTGTGACGGACCATAATACACTTGGAGGGATGAAAACACATGATTGCCATGTATTGCTTCAGAAAATATTCCCGGTAGCCATTCTTCCTTTCTTGAGTAAGGAAATACGTGCAACTTTGATAGAGTTTTGCCAGTTCTTTCAAAAAATATGCTCTAAAACTTTATATGCCAAAGAACTTGAGGATATGAAGACAGGGATTGTTATTATATTATGCAAACTTGAGAAGTTATTTCCTCCTGCCTTTTTTACGATTATGGTTCACTTCTGTGTACATCTACCCGAGGAGGCATTACTAGGAGGACCGGTAAGTCAGCGATGGATGTTTGGGATCGAACGACGTATGGGTACATACAAGGGATATGTGTGTAACTTTGCACGTCCTGATGGGTCTATTACTTAAGCGTACGTTGTCGACTAGGCAATCACATTTTTATCTCGTTATGTAGATGATATTGAGACAAGATTCAACCGTGCAGAACGCAATTGGGATGTAGTGACCACTAAACATGGGATGGAGTTATTTAACAATAAAGTTCGTACATTACGGGCTTCAAAATTTGGACAACTAGGGGACCATATTGATGTGGTGCAATGGTACATCATCAACAATTGTGGAGATGAACTTTATGTTTACCTAAAGTGAGTTGATTGTATTTAGCTATACCCGTATTTTGTATTTACTAGTTAGTTTAAAAATCACAACTCACTTGTTTTTATATTTAGGGAGCACAAAGAAGATTTATACTCAAGAAGTATAGGAGAAGTGAATTTAGATACTATACAGAAACATGAATTTCCCTCTTGGTTCAAGAAAAAGGTTAAACTAAAAATTTATTTCTTTTAATAATAAATTAAGCATTTTAATAACTGAGGGTGTAACTATGGGCTCTACACTAGGTCTCCCTCCACCGGGAGTTTCCATCTCCAACTCTTCATCTACCTCCTCCTCTTTCTCCTCTATCTCAACTATCTCTAGTATCTTATCTCCTCCCTTACCACTACGAGTAGTTACCGCTTTCACGGAAGCATTCGGATTAGTTTGAGTGGATCCTGAAAATGAACCTGACTGCCTAGACTGTTGACTTAGCTGTTTGGAAATCTCACCCACGGAGCGCTGAAGATCTAAGAATGCGGATTGCTGATTTCTCAGCAGGATATCGTGCTCTTTCAGCCTCTGTTGGGTTTCCTGATCTCTATTGACTATCTGTGATATCAATTGGGTTTGAGTAGTTAAGAGATCCTTAATATCCTTCAATTCACTACCACTCGAGTTACTATTCCCACTACCCGATCCCGAGCCTACGTCACCACTAGCCTGAGGTTTTCTCTGCTGAAACCCGGGAGGATTTCGGCCAGACCTCCAACTAAAGTTGGGATGATTCCTCCATCCCGGATTATAAGAACCACTAAAAGCACCACCAGATCCCCTACCCTGACCTCCTATGAAATCTACTTGTTCCTGACTCATGGTTGGGCAATCTATGGTGTCATGTCCTCCCCTACACACCTCACACTTATTCACACTCATCTTAAGGTCTTTTATCTCATTACGCACAGCTTCCATCATGACTGCTAGATCCGACCCTGGACTTACCTGGTAAACCCCCCTAGTAGTGGAACTAGATGCTCTAGTAGCAGAAGTAGACGACTTCGGATGGGGACTTTCCTGCTCAGATAGCGCAAAACTCTCGAACATTTCTTCACATTGAGGCACACTCTTCTTCTCCATGATGTGTCCTCCAGCAGCAGTGTTAAACATTACTTGAGTTTCGTGGGTAAGACCGTTATAGAATTTCTAAACAAGTGCCCACTCGATCAACCCATGCTGGGGACATCTACTCCGCAGCGTGTTGAAACGCTCCCAAGCCATGTGGTAAGGCTCGTCGGGACCCATACGGAAGGAATGAATTTGCTCCCTCAGGCGAGCAGCTCTAGACGGTGGATAATACTTCTTAAGAAACTTGGCCTGCAGATCAGCCCAAGTGGTGATGGAGTCCTGAGGGAGTGTATCTAGCCAACTAGCAGCGCGAACCTCCCGGTGAAGTTTTGGAGCTGGATTTCATACTCGGTAGAAAGGTATTTGTGTTTCGTTGCAAGTGGTATAATACCGATCTAAAGGGAAAAGGATGGTGTTTGATCACAACTTGACATTAATTGACATTACATCTAAGTGGTATGTAGATGAACCATTTATTTTGGCTAATCAAGCTCAACAAGTTTTTTATCTGAATGATTTAGCACGAGGGAAGAACTGGATGGTGGCACAAAAAGTAAACCATCGAAACATTTATGATATACTTGAGCATGACGAGGATATAGCATCAATGAATGATATATTTCAAGAGGATGAATCTAGTGAGCTGCCACCTTTACTCCCAAGAGAAGAATTACCTAACACGTCTATGATAGTTCGAAAGGATGTGGAACCAGAAACTTTACAATATGAGGCAGTTGTAGCAATACGTACTGGAAATGCCTCCATGGATGACTTAGAAGAAGAAGAAGAAGATGATGATGATGATGATGATGATGATGATGAGGGTGTAATTTTTTTAATAATGAATCTATGCTTGATTATGAGACTGACCATGATTCTGATGATCCAAATCCTAGTAGCAATGATGATGATTCTTTTGCATGATTTTCTTAATAGTTTTAGGTTAGCTTTGAGTAACAATCTTTTTATTGTTAAATTTAGTATTATTATTTAGTTGATTTATAAAATGCTTACTTTTCTTTCTATTTTCAAAGGCATAATGACAAGACGAGGGGGGCTACACAGACGAGGTGGGCTAGTCCTGAAGATGGACGACGTACCGGTATGTTTGTACTCCTTTCTTTTTTGTTGAACAGTTTAGCTAAGTGTTTTGTGTACTTTTTTTTATATGGTGAATCATAAATGGTAATGAGAGTTAACCACTATAAATTCAATTCTCATTTGGAAATTATAAAGCATCCAAGCTTTATCAATTATCAATATATTTCCCAACCACATTATACTGACAACCACCTTAATACCGTATAAAAAGTTGATCACTAATTTTTGTATATGTATACTAATCCAGGAGATCCACCCCTCCACAAAAAAGCATGAACCTGATCCAATATCTTCAATCTTAGGTAAATAGACACTTCTTCAACAAACCAAGTTAGTAGTGTGGAGCAATATCAAGAAGCAGAGAGATAAATTAGTAAAGGCCTCCATGGATGACTTAGAAGATAATGATGTTTAAGTGTTTGAATTCTATAACTAGTACTTTATTTTGGTGGTTGAAGGATGATGTTTCAACTTTTAATTTTCAAATGGTACCCTCGGCTACATATGTTTCTTTCTTTAAACACGGTTTAGAAGCAGCCAATAGGTCATAAGTGTTTCAAATTGGGGTTCAAATCTTTAAATACATAACTGAATTTGTTATTTGTCATTATATCTTTAATACATGATGATTTCTTGCTTAACCATGTGATAAAGGGGCTGAATCGAATCACGTTTCAGATTATATCTTCTTCTTTAACTTATACATTCTACAGCTGATTTATTCTTTTTGACAAGGTGATCTGTTGTGGTTGGCTGATGTTGCAGCTAATTGTGTGATTGAATGGAGAATAACCTGATGTTATTTTCGGCTTGCTATTGCTCTATGCAGAGTTGAAGGCTTGATAGTCTTCTTCATCAGTCATGGGGAATAACTTATCATGGTTGATTGGATTGTTATCCTCTAGACAAACATTTGGTTTTTGTCTACCACGTGGCTAATATTTATGTATTTTATGCTTGCAAATCAAAAAATCCTAGTAGACTGCACATCTAATTAGCTGGTTAAAATAGCTACTCCTAATATATATGAAAATCGATAGCCAGTTAGTCACTGGGTCAAAACACTTGCTGCTAATATTTGTGACTGCTAATAAAAGTAGTTTATGCTAATAACGTGTCATGTGGGTCAAATTTAATTATTGAAAGCTCATTAGGTTCAAATAGGTATTTTGACCCATTTAGACTAAAATTGAAGTATTATATCTCATTTGGTTTAAAATGGGTTATTTTGACATGTTTAGATTAAAACTACACTACTATAGCTCACTGGGTTCAAATGGGTTGTTTTGACCCATTTATATTATAATTGGTTGTTTTGACCCATGTAATATATTGTCTATGGCAAACTTTTACATGATCAACTACCGAACTGAGTGGGGATTTAAACTTATATCTAAGCTCATGTTACCTTTGCAAGATTACACATGTTTTTATGTTATTGTGCACACAGGTCTATTCATGTATAATTATTGCCACATGTAATTTTTATATTTTTAAAGATTCTGTAT
Source organism: Tagetes erecta (assembly GCA_030867185.1). Classification (NCBI taxonomy): domain Eukaryota; kingdom Viridiplantae; phylum Streptophyta; class Magnoliopsida; order Asterales; family Asteraceae; genus Tagetes; species Tagetes erecta. The sequence continues at coordinate 51,030,902 of CM061487.1, forward strand.
TTTGTGCTTTTAGCCCTTGGTTTCACTGTTGGCCAACTTCCGATTGAAGTTACACATTTGGCACCACAAGTAAGGATAAGTCAATACACGTGAACAAGTATTTGTATAACCGTTAACCAAAACTAGAAATTATTTTTTGCATATGAACTTGAACATTTGGCATAACTTTTCACCTTTTACATAGCAAGTAAACAACATGTGTAGCATTCTTTAGACTTCCGACTGTAAAAGACAGGTCAATCTGAAGAAATTGTATGCACTTTCGACTCGTACGTCGGTATGCGCATCACTTATTTTTTTTGACTCTGCAACAAAGCTTTGATGTTCTCTTGGTTAAAAGTGGGTTGTTATAAGTGTGTTATGTGCAAATGAGTCGTTTTGACCCATTTAGATGTAAATTGGAAATTTTCAAGCTCCTTATGGTCAAATGGGTCATTTGGACCCATTTAGATTAAAATTGGTATTTACTATTTACAATACAAGTCGTGCGTTACCATTATTTGTCGTTGTACATATTACCTTCGTCTAACATATTCTATATAAGTCCACTAAATTTGAGCAAAATAAAAAACTTATAAGTTTTGAACACACCTTAAAACCACCAAACCAAACAACCAACTATGATATATTGTGTGTTATATAACATATATAACTAACAACAATAACTTAAAAAAAATCAACACATGTTGTATTCGAACCCATGACCTTTGACATTTCTGGAAAAGTCCATACCACTGCACCAACCAGATTGTTTATTTACTGAACTAGGGATATTGTTTATATAAACAAAATTGCATTGTGATAAAAAAAGGTTTGACCTAAGACTCACGTTCATTGTCATTCAAAAACAAATCTCACACTCAAATTGACCCATCCATGATGTAACACAATCACATTGAATTCGGGATGTCAATCCCACGTTGTCTTGTTTGATAAAAGAACCGGTATCCCACACATGCTTTTTGCTTTTCAGCGAACAGTTTTTGGCTGGGAGAAAACGATCAAATAGGTAACGAAAATATGACTCATGTTATTTTTTTTGAGAAGTTTGTTGTTTGATGCTAAATTGGAGTGATTTGAAATGCATTGGATTTGTAAGGACCTTAATTCATGCGTGTTTATGTACAACATAATGCAGGAGATCCAATACCTTCACTCACAAGCCATGAACCTGATCCAATATCTCCAACATTAGGTGCTAGTTTACTAATTTTTGCATGTGTATTTATACCTACTAATTATTCTACTTTGTAAACAGAAACATCTCCAGCAAACCAGCTTAGTAATGCAGCAAACCAGGTTAGTAATGCAGCAAACTAGGATAGTAATGCGGAGCAATTTCAAGAAGATGAGCAAGAAATTGGTAATGGTACGACAAACAAAATTTTGTTTAACTTTACTTGTGAGTATATTTTTGTGAGTAATCTCATCACTGTAAATGTTTTTATGCTTGTTTGTAGATGCACTTGGTGAGACAGGGCAAGCAAATGGCAATGATATGACAAACAGAAAACGTGGCAACACGTGTGGAAAGGGAGCTCGTAAAGTGATGAAAGCGTCTAAGAATAGATTGCCAGTGGACTTTAACTTTCAATCGAGGCGAGTGATTAATGTAAATGACTCATCCTTCATGCACGAGTGTGGCTACATTTTGCGTAACAATTGTAGCTTACAATATAAAGAGTGGAGGCATGTACCAAATAAAGAGAAGTCTCCACTACGCCACAAACTAACTGTGAGTCTCTATTTATAATTTAGTATGATTTGAACATATATCTACATGACTTAATGGTTAATTATGAGTGTTGCTTGAAGACACTTTTTGATATTGATGTGGAGAATTCGGATGTTTGCAAAGTGATCGATAGCTACATGGCAAGGGCATGGAGAGGTTACCGAGCTGAATTGCATGTTGACTTCAAAGATATGGGAGGGCCCGAAGAACTAGCAAAAGCAAAAAGCACACCCCCTCGTAATGTTAGCAAAGAAGATTGGGAATACCTTTGTGATATGTGGTCTGACCCTAAATATCTGGTAACGTGTTGACAATAATTTTAATTTAAGTATTATATTATTAATCATTCTTGAACTGCATGTTTTATTTGGTTTATGTATGTGAAGGAAACCACAAAAAAGAGGGTTATGGCACGTGCAAAGCGAAAAGTCAACAGTAAAAATGGTTCAAATAGCACAATACGCTATCACGTTGAGCGTGGATTGAGTTTGGATTCTTCATCAGGTCAACTTGAAACTTGGCGTCTTACACACTACGATGCTGAAAAAGGTTGGGAAACTCCGGATCTTGCTGCAAAATACGTAAGTTTACTTAGCAATTGTCTGCTGCCAAATATTCATTATCTGGCCACTAATTATTTTGTTGTACGTTTTTGTTTTTTCCCACTAAAAGGAAGAGATGATGAAGCTGAGAAATGAGCATTCGGTGGAAGCAATGAGTGACAAGTCAATTATAGAGAAGGTGCTTGGACGAAATTCAGTTCGTTTGAATGGGTGGGGACGGGATCCGGTTATTGCTAGTAACACACCGGGTATTACTCAGAATTCAAAGCGTCCAACGTATGACGAGCTAGTGGATACAGTTATAAAAGTGAATGGTAGATGTGCAATTATGGAGCAAGCATTTCAAATGGGTAGTTTTGACCAATGACCAAACGGGCTATTTTGACCCATTTAGATTAATACATGATGATTTCTTATTTAATCATGGATAAAGGGGCTGAATTGGATCACATTTCAGAATGTATATATTTCTTTAACTTATACATTCTGCAGTTGACTTTTTCTGTTTGACCAGACGTTCTATTGTAGTTGGCTGATGTTGTAGCTGATTGTATTAAGAATTACCTGATGCTATAACAGCTTGCTGCTTGACTTATTAATATGTTGTTATAATCTTTGGGTTTCTACTTGGTTGCTGTGATTTTGATCTTAATTTGTTGTTGTAATCTTTGGCTTTCTACTTGGCTGTTGTGATTATGGTCGCGATTTGCAATTGATGTGGTGTTGTTTTAGTGTTTGGCTCTCTACTTTGTTGTTGTCGTATCAGCGTTTGACAACCTTTATTATGTTTTCAGCAACGTTTGACCCGTCTCACTTGGTTATTGTAGATTAATGTCTTAAGGTGTTCATCAACATAGTTAGATGTTTATTATTGCATCACTTGTATTGTTTTCAGAGTGTGTATGCGCTGAAGTTGTTGACTTGTTGAGCGTGATTGTGTAATTGAAGTACTAGAGTTGAAAGTATTTTCTTTGGTAATCCCATTTTAAAAAATGCTTAGAAAAGATTTGTTGAACATGAAGTGGAGAATACAACCCATATTCAGTTTGAATGTAACATCACAATGAGCCTATAAGCTCATTTGGTTCAAATGGGTCGTTTTGACCTATTTAGAATAAATTTGACATATTAAAAGATTGTTTGGTTCAAATGGGGTGTTTTGAGCCATTTGGATTATATTTGAAAGATTATACGCTCATTTGGTTCAAATGGGACGTTTTGACCCATTTGGATTAAAATTGGATTACCGTAAGCTAGTTAGGTTCAAATGGGTCGTTTTAACCCATATAGATTAAAATTAAAAGACTATAAGCTCATTTGGTTCAAACAGGTCGTTTTGACCTATTTAGAATAAATTTGACATATTAAAAGATTGTTTGGTTCAAATGGGGTGTTTTGAGCCATTTGGATTATATTTGAAAGATTATACGCTCATTTGGTTCAAATGGGACGTTTTGACCCATTTGGATTAAAATTGGATTACCGTAAGCTAGTTAGGTTCAAATGGGTCGTTTTAACCCATATAGATTAAAATTAAAAGACTATAAGCTCATTTGGTTCAAACAGGTCGTTTTGACCCATTTAGAATAAATTTGACATATTATAAGATTGTTTGGTTCAAATGGGGTGTTTTGAGCCATTTATATTTGAAAGATTATAAGCTCATTTGGTTCAAATGGGACGTTTTGACCCATTTAGATTAAAATTGGTTTACCGTAAGCTAGTTAGGTTCAAATGGGTCGTTTTAACCCATATAGATTAAAATTAAAAGACTATAAGCTCATTTGGTTCAAATGGGTCGGTTTGACCCGTTTAGAATAAATTTGACATATTATAAGATTGTTTGGTTCAAATGGGGTGTTTTGAGCCATTTGGATTATATTTGAAACTATGAAAGATTATAAGCTCATTTGGTTCAAATGGGACGTTTTGACCCATTTAGATTAAAATTGGATTACCGTAAGCTAGTTAGGTTCAAATGGGTCGTTTTAACCCATATAGAATAAAATTAAAAGACTATAAGCTCATTGGTTCAAATGGGTCGTTTTGACCCATTTAGAATAAATTTGACATGTTATAAGATTGTTTGGTTCAAATGGAGTGTTTTGAGCCATTTGGATTATATTTGAAAGATTATAAGCTCATTTGGTTCAAATGGGACGTTTTGACCCATTTAGATTAAAATTGGATTACCGTAAGCTATTTAGGTTCAAATGGGTCGTTTTAACCCATATAGATTAAAATTAAAAGACTATAAGCTCATTTGGTTTAAATAGGTCGTTTTGACCCATTTAGTATAAATTTGACATATTATAAGATTGTTTGGTTCAAATGGGGTGTTTTGAGCCATTTGGATTATATTTGAAAGATTATAAGCTCATTTGGTTCAAATGGGACGTTTTGACATATTTAGATTTAAATTGGATTATTATAAGCTCGTTAGGTTCATATGGGTCCTTTTGACACATTTAGATTACAATTATTTATTTGAAGCTAATTTGGTTCAAATGGATCGTTTTCACCCATATAGATTAAAATTTAAATATTTTAAGCTTTTTTGTTGAAATATGTCATTTTGACATATTTAGATTAAAATTTTATTTTTATAAGCTTTCGATTAAAATTGAAAGATTATAGCGCTTTTGGTTCAAAAGGGTCGTTTTGATATATTTAGATTAAAATTAAAAGATTAAAAGCCCATTTGATTCAAATGAGTCATTTTGACCCATTTAGATTACAAATAAAAGATTAAAAGATCATTTGGTTCAAATTGATCGTTTTAACCCATTTTGATTAAAGTTGAAATATTAGAAGCTTTTTGGTTCAAATAGGATGTTAGGGGCCCTAAGTGACAATCAGTAACCCTAATGACCAAAGTAACCCTAACCTACCATCAATGACCATAATTTGCGGATATTAATCTGTATGATTCTCCTCCTTAACCGGCCATCATTTACCATAATTTTTTGTCATTGGCCATAAGTGACCACAATTATCCTTAATTGACCATCATGTAACCTAATTGGTCGTTAGCGACCCTAAGTGACCACTAGTTACCTTAATGACCATCATAAGCCTTAACTGGCCATTATTTACCATAAAATGATTACGATTGACCTTGATTGACCAAGGTAAATTCAAATCAGAGTTTAATAACCAAAATTAGCCTAACTGGTTATCAATGACCCTTATTGGTTGTTACTGACCCGAAATGACCAATTAAGTTTAATCGTCTGTTCGTGAGTTTAAGTGACCATCAATAACCTTAAGTGACAATCATTTACCTAAAACAACAATCAATGGTACTAGTTAATTATAATAAAAAAAAATGACTCCAATTGGTCATTAAATGATGAATATATACTAATTTTTTTTTTATCTTTTTTAATAATTAAAGTTTTTATATAGTATGATTTTTATTTTTTAAACATACTTTAATTTCCCTCCTAATCCTTCTAAAAAAATTGAATTTTGCCTCTTAATTTTTTCTTTCCCCCTAAACTCACTACAACACATCTCGATCTACATGTCTATGATTAACTTCCATTCTTCACCCATCTCTTCTTCAAGAAACTTGTTCCATGATTCATGACCTCCAAAATATTCACAATATCTTTCATTCAAGCAATCTGTATAGAACACCAATAAAAAATAGGTTAGAATCTCTAAAACTCTCAAGTGAAGTTCAAATCGTCGCCATTACTTCTTAAACCGCAAAAGGATGAAGTTTGCAACTAGCTAATCGTAAAATCGGGTTGCAGGACTTTATCGGCTGTCGGGAGTTACTTGATACACCGATTGGTCTTCAACGACGATGGTAGGTTGGGTATTGCCTCATTTCGATTTATGATTTTTGCAAATTAGTTTTTTTTTCTTTGTTTACTGGATCACTCTTCATACAGATTCCGGTTTCAAAGTCATGTTCAATTGATTTTAGAAAACTCATAAATACCTCAGTGGAACTAAAAGTCAGGAAAGTTCATCTTCAACTGATTTTATGTGGTCATTATACTTTAGATACAAGTTTAGATGTGATAAGTCACTCTAATATATATAGATTTATGAAGTGATACTCTACTTAGAGCAAGCATTGTCTGTGGCTTCTAAAAAGAATGAGTTATCAGTTCAACTTTGCTTGGTTTGCTAAACAAATTAATTGGGTTCTACTGGTTTTTTCAATTTCAAATGTATTTTTCATTTGTGTTCATTAAGACTATAATCGTGTTTTTACCAATTACAAGCATGTTATACTTCAATTTTTTTGAATTATAATCTTTTTCATCTATCTAATAAGTTTGACATTTTTGTGTTTTAGCTTCATTTGTAAGATTATGTATCTGATTTGCTTCTTCATAGACGGAAAATCTAAGATATGACAAATTAACTAGGGAAAACAAACGAATAACGAGACTAAACTAAACTATTGTCCTAATCAAGCTAATTTCACTATTGCCAAGTGTCCCCGGCAACGACGCCAAAAACTTGATGTACTAAAACGGGCCTATAAAAATAAAACCAAAAATACCTAACCTAAGACTCGACTTAGACACTCGAGTTAAACTCTAGACAACTTTCACTAGACCACGGGACAGGCAAGTGTACCTATCGAATGTAGACAAGCGTTGAGAAGTCCGGATATCGAACCATAGAGACACTATAAATAAGAAATAAGACTTAACTAGGACAAAATAAAGTTGTTAACTGAAGGGGGGGGGTTTTCTAATGAAATGATCCTAAAAGACTTTAAAATAAAATACTTAAGCTACCGAACAACTCAAAACTGACAAGAATAGAAACTTTGATAACAATCAAGAAAAAGAAGAAGTACCACTTAGATGAATCCTGAATGCGAACTATGAACTTGACCCGACTACCTCGAATAGAAATGAAACCGAATTCCTAAACATATGAATCTTAGCAACTAAATGGATCTCGGATCTTTCTCCAAGTGTGACCAATTAATCCCTAAGGAACGCTTTTCTATTATCGGTTGGTCGAATTACCTCTCGGTCTCTCCGATTATATTAGCACACCCGAAAATCTATTAATCTTTCGATCTAAAAGACTCATCACATTATCATGCAAAGGGGCATCACAAATAACAATTAATTGAACTCAATCAACACAATAATTAACTAATTAGGTAACCTCCTCTCGGACTGTTAAAATCCTAACTATTTAACTATTACGATTAACCGATTAGCTAATATCTTTCAATCAAAAGCTAAGTAGATCATTAAAGCTTTAAACCCAATCTTTACCGGTTCTAATGGTCACTACGTCTAGCAACACATTACACAAGTTGTTTAATTATGATGAACAACTAGGCTACCTAAATCATATGATCGAAACAACCATCCAATTCAAGTAGAAACGTGGTAAAAATATCAAAGATTATATCTTTAACAATCAAACACATCCAACAACTATTAATCATGCATTGAACTAACATATATTCCATAAACCATTCGAAACAATCGAGTCAAGCATAATTCAACAAACGTTCATCATCTAAATGGCACTAAGATGTTTAGCTACTCATAATTGCAGAAATTAACATAAAAAACAAAGGTTTCAAAGTTAACATCATCAACAAGTAGCGAAAACGTAAAGAAGTAAAGACTAAAAAACCTGGTTTTATGATCCCGAACGATTCCACGACCCGAATCTTGATCTTTAACTCCTTCTTCTTGCTCTTCCTTCAAAATTCGTCCTTCTTTGCTCCTTAAACGGCCAGAATCAAGTATGTTTTGTCTAGGGTTTTTCTTAGGTTTAAATAACAAGTTTAATAAAAAAAACCTGTAGACACACACTAGGCGATACGCGCATCAGGACACATGTCCTGCGCGTATCGTGTGTCATCTAAAAAAGCCCATTCCGCGTTTGATCCTTCTACGCGATACCCGCATCAGGACACACATCCTGCGCGTATCGCCTAACACCTGTTCAACCAGAAAGTCTTGAACTTTTCATGGTGTAACCTCCAATTCCTTCCAATTCTTCTTCCTTCAAGCTTCCGCTCAACTTGCATCCTGTTTCCATGCTGGCTTTGCTTCTGATTACGTCCAAATTACTGAAAGAACATTACAAGAACTAAGAATAGACTTAAAGATTAAAATTTAACTAAAAACCAACTAAAATGACTCGAAACTACCTAAATAAACCACAAAACACTTAGAAAAAGGTGATGTGTTTTGCAACACATCTAAATACCCACACTTACTCTTTTTTCGTCCTCGAAAAAGCATGCAAAATGGAATCACAACCAGACAAATTAGCTTTCATTCATTTCCAAAATTTCCAAGCAAACAACAACCAAGTAACGAGTCATTAACATTTTGTCAAGTCAATCCTAACACTAGCCAATCGGGTTTCTTGAGAACATGTTCCATATCTTAAATGATTCAATCCATTTCAGGGCCTCACACTAAGGAAGATTTAATTTAGCCTGGTTTAATTGTTGCTTGACGAGGCATGGTTCAAATCATTTGATTCTCCCAACCCACAATAATTCAAGGGACTTAACCTAGTTGAATACGAGTGTCATATTGGGTTGGACAATTGACGGATGATGTTTACGGGCATAGACCTTCTTTCTTTTTTCTTTTTTTTTTAAAACAAGATCACCTCACCCAGGGGTGTCGGCTCCAAGTCGCTATCCCAGAGGTAGAGCACATGAGGTCTTGGATCACTTGTTTTAACTTTATTTGGCTCATTTTGAGCTCTTTTTTTTTTTTTTTTTTTTTTTTTTTGCATTTCAAGCATCTTTGAGCTTTCTTTGGCTACTTTGAGCCTTATTTTCAGTCTATACCCTTGTGAACATTGATTATGGAGCGCCACTTCTTTTGAAAGAAGCGTGCTATAAATCCCACCATGACACTTATTCTCAACTAGTGTAAGTCCAACAAATTAAAGTGGTGCCTAAGTTTTTCTTAGTTAAGGCTTCTTTAACTCTCCTATGGTGATAACCCACAAAATTTCTCAAATAACTCGAGTTTAAACGTTGCACTTAATGAACCCTCAAAGCTAATTGGATTTTCAACAAAATATCAAACGACTCATCCTTGCTTTATTATTCACTTATCTTTTCTTCCATTCAAAAGCTAATTTACCAGTTTTTTCTATCATTTCCCATTTATCTTGCAAGGCTTTCCAGCGACATTTTTGATTTTTATATATATATATTTTTTTTATATCAAATTAACCTCCCATACCCACACTTGAAACGCACATTGTCCCCAATGTGATTAGGTAACTACAAAACGACTAAAACAACTAGACTAACTCAAACAATAATAAAACAAACATAAAGACAATAAAATGAATATAAGTTGGAACAGTCACACATGGTATATGCAGGGAAAATTGGTGTGCAAGCTGCTCCCGTCCGTCCTTCTACTCATCTGGGTCATCATCACCAGCACCCCCTTGTCCTCCATAAGGACCATGATAAGGTGAATACCCCTGATAGGGGTATGTGAACCAATCAGTCACCGGAATATGTTGTTGTTCCATGACATACCGAATCGCGCCATCCTGCCGATCTAACCTTTCATGCATCCTAGCATTTTCAGCGCGATAATAAGCATCCTGCTGATCGAATCTCCCAAAAATCGCGTCCCGCAAACTTTCCAATCCAAAGGGTTCCGGCGGAAACTCCCGCAACGGATATTGTTGCTGCGGGAGTTCATGCCGTGCACGATGTATAGGACGCTGTCGATGCGGTGGTGCACCCCTATGCAATTCATCCGCTGCATAAGTCCCAGCCGGTGGTGGTTCCTGTGCATCCTGCCTTGGCGCCACCCACCTAACTGGGTCATCCCATTCAATAATACCAGATGATCGAAGCTCTTGCAACCCAAACACTCCTGTAACGGGCCCTTGCGTCAAATGATTTTCCGGATAGCGATTGAACACACCCAAGTGATTAGCAATCCGTGTGACAAACGGCCCTAAATCCAACCTAGCCGTCGGGCCTCCCTTTCTCCCCCTTATAAACGAGCTCAACAGGAAACATGCCAAATTCACCTCTCTCCTATTTGCTAAGCAGTACATGGCAAACAGATCCAAGTTGTTCACCTTGTCCTTCCCTTTCCTACCCACAATCGTTCCTGCCAATAACCTATGAACATATTTCAGGAATGGATCTCGAATTGCGGATGCAACCATGTTCGACGAATACCCTGTGCCTGAAATCTGCCTCCAATATTCTCCTAACTCCGCTTGTGACACAGTTCTCTCTACATCCTTTCTGTCCTCCCCTCTCAAAGCCATATCGAACTCGGGTTGGTGAATTTCATATTCTGTGTAAAATCCGGCTGCAACCCCAAATTGACCCACACTCATCTCATAAATCTGCCTCCCTAGAGAAAATGATACTGCATTTGCTCGATTATAATGGCTCGGATTGTACTTGAGCGTGGAATGAAACTCAACTGTAAGCTCGCAGTATTGCTGATCCATACACTGTATTGCACCCAACCATCGAGGCCCAAAATAATCCGAAATCTGCTGTTGTGCACCCAGCTGGTTCATGAGCCCCCAATCTATTGTCCTGTGTCGCAGGAGCTCTATTTCAGTGAACTTTTCACACTTTTCCAACTCTTTTGTTCCCATTTGAAACCTTAAGAAAGTGTGACGGGAAAGGACTCTGTCTTCCTCCGGGATGGGTATATCATTGGGCTGAGGAATAATTGGCGGTGCAGAATATCGGATGGTTCTTGTGATGACATGAACCGGCCGATTTCCATCATCCGACTGGCGCGCCCTTCGTTTCCCCGCTCTAGACGAACCTTCACCTCGATGCATGTCTGCAAAAACAAACCAAGCATACAATAGTAAATAAGGGGTTCGATATCCAGGTTCAAACGATTGTATAGCATTTCGGTCGCAATCGTTTGAATCATCCAAAGAAGATATAAGACGAACCGTACGGAAAGAAATATGTAAATAACGACTAAATCAAGCTTCTCATGCTTGAATGGAGATTGAGTACAAGCACGAGAAACCGGATTTAGTAGCAACCCCCTAAGACCTAGACGCCTCAAACAAAACTTAAAGACTCCATTTTTCACATGAACTACCTAATAGAAACCCGGATAAAATTCTTTAGTCTTTTTGAACAAATTCAACATACTTGCAAGTCATACTTAAGCACAATATATCCTACATGATGTAGACTTGATAAAAAAAACTAAACTCGGACATTAGCATGTTACTTGATACCCACACTTGGTTGTTTGACTTATGGCTATGTTATCATGATAAGACAAAGAAGTATTCCAAGTCAAAACACCAAGTTGTTCCACAAACGACAAACTACCTTTATCAAAACTTGACAGTGACACAAATTATTGTTTCTAACCATGCTAAACACTTGTCACCCACAATGCCTTCTCTTAAGTAGGCCAAAGCATAGGCTAATTCGACCAACCTACTTGCACTTTCCTAACCCCAAATTCCAATCAACCTCAAATTTTGAAGCAAAACAAACAATCCGGATTTCAATTATGTAGCACATATGAAGACATACACTTGCAAACATTAAACTAACACACCAAATAAAGAAACGAAAGAGAAATCATACATGGTTGAAGAAGTAATCTAAGGATGAAAGAGTAGAGATCAAACCCAAAATCACCACTTGTTGTGATAATGTGAACTATGGTGAGGGTGGATGGATGAATTGATGCTCGCAATGGTGGTGGTGTGGTGTTGCAGGGCGGTGGTCGGAGGGTTGTGGTGGTAGTGGTGGGCGGAGGTTGGGTGGGGGCTGGGTGAAAGTGATGTGTGGTGATTAGGGTTCGTGTGTGCCCCTTTTGTGCGACCCGTTTCTTTTTTCTGTCAAATATGTGCTACGCGATACGCGCATTATGATGTTCACCCTGCGCGTATCGCCTAGTAAGGGATTTGACCCGCTCTTTGACCATCTTCTACGCGATACGCGCATCATGCTGTTCACTCTGCGCGTAACGCCTAGAAGGCATATGACCAGAAAAAAAACAATTGTTACTTAGAAAAATATTTCAACACTTAACATTATAACACATTGTTTTCTCTCAAAGATTTTTATGATTTAAATTATAGACCGCACAAACCTGGATCTTCATCCCAGCTCGATTTCTCCTCAATTCCGGGTTGAGTCCCTGAAGCACAAGCACATACCGACGCATAATACCCGAAAAACACAAAATAAGACTAACGGAAAAGAACGTAAGACTTAAACACACAACTAACGAAACAAAAAGAAGAAAATAAAAATTAACTAAACACATGTGTACAAACTTTACACTCGGTTGTTAACCCGAGATCCACAATCACAGTTTAAGCATGATCGACATCAAGGAGAGTCACTTCCTCCTCGATGGTTGTGTCAACCGGTCCACCTATATAATGCTTGAGCCTGTGACCGTTGACTTTCCACGAACTACCCACATCATCCGAGATCTCGACCGTGCCATAAGTGAAAACCTCTTTAACTATGAACGGCCCTCTCCACCTAGATTTTAGCTTACCCGGGAATAACTTCAAGCGCGAATTATAAGGTAAGACTTTATCCCCGGTGTGAAACTCCTTCACTCCTCTCAACCTACTATCATGCAACGCCTTAGTTCGCTCCTTATAATTCCATGACCTAGCGTATGCATCGTCCCTCAATTCTTCTAACTCGTGTAGTTGGAGAAACCGGTTTTTTCCCGCTTTAGACAAGTCAAGATTGACCGCCTTAAGCGCCCAAAAAGCTCTATGTTCTAACTCTACCGGTAGATGACACGCTTTTCCATAGACAATTTTAAACGTGTGGTTCCTATGGGTGTTTTAAAAGCGGTCCTAAAAGCCCATAGCGCGTCATCTAACTTATCGGCCCAATCCTTTCGATTGGCTCCGACAGTCTTCTCCAAGATACGTTTTATACCCCTGTTAGCATTTTCGACTTGACCACTGGTTTGCGGATGATAAGTGTCACACCCCCAATTTCCACTAACGGAGTTCTACCGTTTAGGGCGTGACATACCAGGATCTCATTGCCATTAGTTACATTGAACGACCTCTATATGAATTAAAAACCAACATTTATAAAATAAAAAAATTTTAAAATAAGTTTCAGTGCGGAAACATAAATAAAAATCCAAAACAATTCAATGCGCAAACCGCGCGTTCCAAAAACCAAGTCTAATAAAAATAAAATAAAAAGAGTTTTGAATGAAACTAAGACTTAACCAAAGCATGCTCCTAATCCGTGCACAACACCTGAGAAAGACATGCTAAATCGTGTCAACACTAGGTTGGTGAGTTCACAGGTTTAAGTAAATAAAAATACAACAACAGCCGATAGTGTAAAATACAATTATATCGTTGGGTAGCGAACCCAGTTTCTTATTATTTAAGCGTTTCGATACCGAGCTGACTGAGATTTATATGCGCCTCGACACCATTGCTACAACAATGGACCAACAACATAGGACAATTCACACCTACCCGGCTCCCAGCCGAGGGTGGGGTTTGTCAAACCCAGTAGTACTACCCGAACTTCCTCGCTATACCCCGTATATTAACGGCTCGAAGATTTAGTGAGGACTTGACAACTTGTTACGTTTACGCTTAATAATCAAGAGATATAATGTAAATACAATTATCAAAATTAAGTTCAGTGCATGCTTTCTCCCCCAACAGGAAAATAGTAAAAGGGGCCGTGAAACTCACCTTAGGTTGCGCAGCTACCAGTAATTAGCAAAAATAGAATCCCCAAGGTCAACCAACGACCTGTTTAAGCTATACTAATTAGGTAAAAATTACCCTAATAGATTTATGTTTGGTTTCGCATTTTCGGTTCGGTTTCGTACCAATTCCCAACTATAACCTCATTAGTTAACTCAAAAGCTTAGACTCAATTTTTATCAACAAACAAATACATCCATTTTCTTAAAGCGTCCATCCATGTTTATATACATTTAAATTATGAATGTATCATATAATTCATATTACACAACATCATCATGCAACCTATCATGATCACACTTTTACTTCATATTAACCATCCTACCAACTCATCATGTCTATCCTCATGATACACACATATCGTCTATCATTGTTTAGTACCATTACCAATATATTTTAATATGATGTGCACACATATTTCATCTCATTTATATAATACAGATGAACACATCTTTGTCAGTATATATACATATGCATAACGTACACACTCAAGAATGTAATCATATATATATATATACTTATTATGTTACGCATGCATACACCCATACATATATACTTATCCACACTGTTGCTGCTACTTTAACACATGCAAGCATATATTGTTACGCATCACATATATGCATATTTACTTGCCATAATACACAATCATACACACAAACATTTTGACTACTGTTGCTAGCGGATGTTCATCCCATCAACGACACACACATACACTCGCATATATATATACACACATACAAGCTGCCATATACATACAATTACTACACTCGCATACATGATGTATATATATACTCGGAATCATATTTGAACAACCCGTACCCGAACGAAACCGAAACCGCGATCAAAAGAAACAAGAAACAAGTCCAGAACTTTACCGTAATGGTTTTCAAAAGAGCAAGAAGCTTCGTCGGTGAGTTACGGTGGCCGGGGACGGTGAAACAGCTGTGTTGGTGACGTACGTTGAATAGTGGCGGTGACGAAACGATGGCGGTGGCTGAGATGGTTGCACGGAGATGGAATAGCGGCTGGGTTTTGGAGGTGGAATGGTGTTAACTGTTACGGAAGTTGCGAACGGCAATTTATGTGTTTAGGGTTATGAATGTGGGTGACGGGTTGGGGGGTTGGTTACATATATACATATTTTCAAGTTTTGCAATTTAGTCCCTCTTCTTTCAAAACATTAAAACTTGTTTCCAAAGTTATATAATTTAACTTTCATTAATTACTAACTGAACCTCGTACTTTTTATATCGTATTTATTTTATGAAGTTAGTCCGTTTATTCTTCGGTATATTTTCGAGTCATGTGTATTAGTTATTCCCAAATTACGAATATTTACACGTCACTCGTTATGATCCGAAAATTGATTGAATTACTATTTTTGCAATAAATATTCATTTAGCTATTTATTTAAGTTAATACTTTTAATTAATTATTGTGATAATGTACTAGATAGGATTTCCACGTTGAAAGCGACTAACGGAATTTAGTAAAGTTGGGTTAACGGCGTTGACCTGAAATTACCGGGTGTCACATCATCCCCTTGTTGAAAGAATTTTCGTCCCGAAAATTTGTTAAGGTTGGTAAGGGTTTGAGGTTACAAGGAAGAAAGGAAAGAGAAAAAAAAGAATTTTGGGTTGTCACAATAAGCAGTGGATAACCTATGGTTCACTCCGTACCTAGCTAACACTCTCTCCATTTGGGCATTGCAGAAATGTGTGCCCTGATCACTAATTAGAGCCTTCGGGGTTCCGAACCTACTGAACAACCTCCTCAGAAAGGCTACCACGACCCTTGCATCATTAGTAGTCAAGGCTTGAGCCTCAACCCACTTAGAAACATAGTCAATGGCAACAAGAATATATCTATGACCTCGCGATGAAGGGAATGGTCCCATGAAATCTATACCCCACACATCGAACACTTCAACTACTTGGATCGGGTTTTGGGGCATCTCATTTTTTGATGAGATGTTACCCGTCCGTTGACACGCATCACATGAGCATCCTTAAACACTGTTGGCCAATAAAACCCTGCATCAAGCACCTTCTTTGCGGTGTATGATGGACCATGGTGGCCTCCCGTCAAACCCTCGTGACAGTGTTTAAGAATCTCTCTGCCCTCCTCAGCACTAACGCACCTCCTAAACACTCGGTCGGCTCCTAAACGAAACAAATACGGGGCATCCCAGATGTAATGATTAGCATCTGCAAAAAACTTATTCCTCTGCTGGGATGACATACCCGTCACTACCTTCCCTTCGGACAGTTAGTTTGCCAGATCAGAGAACCATGGCAAACCTTGATCTTCCGCTTTCACATACATCAGAGATTCATGAGGGAACGTGTCTCCGATGTTCTCCTCGAAGATCTCATCCCTAGACGGATCCTCCAAACGTGATAGATGATCTGCCGCCACGTTTTCGGCCCCCTTTTTATCCTTAATCTCTATGTCGAATTCAGAAAGGAGGAGGATCCACCGAATCAATCTAGGCTTGGCATCTTTCTTCGCAAACAAATATCGCACAGCCTGATGATCGGTATAAACAACGGTCTTGGACAGAACCAAATAAGACCGGAACTTGTCAAATGCGAAGACGACTGCTAGAAGCTCTTTCTCGGTGGTCGTGTAATTCTCTTGAGCGTCGTTGAGCGTCTTACTTGCGTAATAGATCGGATGGAAGTGCTTATTCTTCCTCTATCCAAGCACAGCCCCGACTGTGAAGTCACTAGCATCACACATGAGTCAAAGGGAAGACTCCAGTCGGGTGCTATCAGAATAGGAGCGCTAGTCAACTGCTCCTTCAGAAACTCAAACGCCTTAAGACATTCCGCATCGAAGACATACGGGATGTCCTTCTCAAGAAGGCGGGTCATGGGTCTAGTGATTTTAGAAAAATCCCTACTGAACCTACGATAAAAACCCGCATGACCCAGAAAACTACGAACGGATTTCACGTTTGTGGGTGGAGGAAGCTTACTGATGGTTTCTATCTTAGCGCGATCTACCTCTATACCCTCACGTGAAATCTTATGCCCTAGAACGATCCCCTCGGTTACCATAAAATGGCACTTCTCCCAGTTCAACATGAGGTTCGTTTCTATGCACCGCTTCAGCATACTCTCAAGGTTAGACAAACAATGATCGAATGAACTCCCAAACACTGAAAAATCATCCATAAATACTTCCATGGAGTTCTGCATCATATCGTGAAAAATAGCCACCATGCATCTCTGAAAAGTGGCTGGAGCGTTACATAACCCAAATGGCATACGGCGATATGCGAAAGTCCCGAAAGGGCATGTAAACGTGGTTTTCTCCTGATCCTCAGGTGCAATGGGGATCTGGATATAACCTGAGAATCCATCAAGGAAACAGTAGAACTGCTGCCCTGCTAGACGCTCCAACATCTGATCAATGAAAGGAAGGGGAAAATGATCCTTCCTTGTGGCATCATTGAGCCTTCTATAATCTATGCAGACTCGCCATCCTGTGACAGTTCTAGTCGGAATCAGCTCATTCTTATCACTAACGATTACTGTCATCCCTCCTTTCTTCGGGACAACCTGAACAGGACTCACCCAGTTGGAATCAAATATGGGATAGATCATGCCGGCGTCGAGGAGCTTGAGAACCTCCTTCTTAACCACCTCAGACATGTTCGGGTTGAGTCTCCTCTGCGGATGAACAACAGGCTTATACTCATCCTCCATGAGTATTTTATGCGTGCAAAAGGAAGGGCTGATGCCCTTGATATCAGTGAGATTCCACGCAATAGCCTGTCTGTGTGCCTGGAGCACAGCAATCAAACGCAACTTTTCTTCCTCCGTCAGTTGACTAGAGATAATGACGGGCAAACCTACCTCCCCATCTAAGAATGCATACTCTAAGTGTGAAGGGAGGTCCTTAAGCTCTAAAGATGGCTAGGCTTCTACCGAAGGTTTACCAACCCCCTCGGTATCATCCTTCACCTCGAATGCCTGGGAAAATTCAGGAGGCTTACTAGCCGGGTTGTTCATGAGGTGTTCGGGTCGAACATCCATCTCAACTTCCCGGTTCTCCTCATCCAGGTCTTCCATGGGCAGCAGATCTGCACCACTGATGTAGTCAAGACAGCGGTCCACTTGAGAAATGAACGCATCGAGAAAATAGACCGAATCGTCTTGACCACTGGAATTGTTCATCGCTTTCGAGACATCGAAGGTGACTGTCTCATCCCCTACACGAAGTGTGATCTTACCGTCGTAGACGTCGATCAGTGCTTTTGCGGTGCGCAAGAAGGGTCGTCCCAAGATCAGTGGAACTTTGTCATCCACCTCCATGTCCAGAATAACGAAATCCACGGGGAAAACAAATTTATCGACCTTCACCAACAAGTTCTCCACTATCCCCCGTGGATATTTGACCGATCGGTCGTCTAACGAAATGCTCATGCGCGTAGGAGTCGGATCCCCTAGGCCTAACCGTTTATAGATAGAATACGGCATAAGATTTATGCTAGCACCTAGATCCGCTAACGCGTGGTTCACAGTCGAACTACCAAACAAACACGGGATCGTGAAGACTCCCGGATCTGCTAACTTCTCCGGTAGTTTGTTCTGGACCACCGCAGAGCATCTTTCACTGAGAGTGACCGTCGAGAGCTCCTCCAGCTTCTTTTTATTAGATAGGAGATCTTTCAGGAACTTCGCATACTTGGGCATATGCTGGAGTGCCTCGACGAATGGAAGATTTATTTTCAATTGTTTGAACAGTTCAAGGAAATGCCCATAATCCCTCAAGTATTTCTGTCGCAATAACCGAGCGGGATATGGACATCGACTGTAATCCTCATCATCTACAGGACCTTTCTTCTTCCCCTCACTCTTCTTACCCACTGTTTCCCTAGGTGGAGGTTCGCTAGCTAAGGGTGTAACTATGGGCTCTACACTAGGTCTCCCTCCACCGGGAGTTTCCATCTCCAACTCTTCATCTACCTCCTCCTCTTTCTCCTCTATCTCAACTATCTCTAGGTTCTTATCTCCTCCCTTACCACTACGAGTAGTTACCGCTTTCACGGAAGCATTCAGATTAGTTTAAGTGGATCCTGAAAATGAACCTGACTGCCTAGACTGTTGACTTAGCTGTTTGGACATCTCACCCACGGAGCGCTGAAGATCTAAGAATGCGGATTGCTGATTTCTCAGCAGGATATCGTGCTCTTTCAGCCTCTGTTGGGTTTCCTGATCTCTATTGACTATCTGTGATATCAATTGGGTCTGAGTAGTTAAGAGATCCTTAATATCCTTCAATTCACTACCACTCGAGTTACTATTCCCACTACCCGATCCCGAGCCTACGTCACCACTAGCCTGAGGTTGTCTCTGCTGAAACCCGGGAGGATTTCCGCCAGACCTCCAACTAAAGTTGGGATGATTCCTCCATCCCGGATTATAAGAACCACTAAAAGCACCACCAGATCCCCTACCCTAACCTCCTATGAAATCTACTTGTTCCTGACTCATGGTTGGGCAATCTATGGTGTCATGTCCTCCCCTACACACCTCACACTTATTCACACTCATCTTAAGGTCTTTTATCTCATTACGCACAGCTTCCATCATGACTGCTAGATCCGACCCTGGACTTACCTGGTAAACCCTCCTAGTAGTGGAACTAGATGCTCTAGTAGCAGAAGTAGACGACTTCGGATGGGGACTTTCCTGCTCAGATAGCGCAAAACTCTCGAACATTTCTTCACATTGAGGCACACTCTTCTTCTCCATGATGTGTCCTCCAGCAGCAGTGTTAAACATTACTTGAGTTTCGTGGGTAAGACCGTTATAGAATTTCTAAACAAGTGCCCACTCGATCAACCCATGCTGGGGACATCTACTCCGCAGCGTGTTGAAACGCTCCCAAGCCATGTGGTAAGGCTCGTCGGGACCCATACGGAAGGAATGAATTTGCTCCCTCAGGCGAGCAGCTCTAGACGGTGGATAATACTTCTTAAGAAACTTGGCCTGCAGATCAGCCCAAGTGGTGATGGAGTCCTGAGGGAGTGTATCTAGCCAACTAGCAGCGCGACCAGACAATGAGAAGGGAAAAAGGCGCAAATACACCGCATCCCCATTGACATTGGTGATGTTGAACGTGTCGCAGACTCGCACGAATCGGGAAAGATGGCCCGGCGCATCCTCTTCCTCAAGGCCATGGAATTGGGTGGCGCTAGTGATGGTGGTCATAACGTACGAAGGGATTTGCCAATTGTTGGTGTTGGCTACTTCGGGGCGAGTGATGGATGAGCGAGCCCCGGTGACGCCATCGCTGGCGCGCTCATGAACAGTGCGGTTATTCACATCAGAAAACAAGGGAGGAACGTGTACCTTTTTCTCTTCGATAATAGCTGCCAAACGTGCACGAAGTAGTCTATACCGCTCGTGCAAATCTCTCTCTGGCTCCGCAGATTCAGGGAATGGTGGCGATCCTTTCGAACGGGTATGTGGCATACACTGGAAAAAGAAAATGAAAGTAGATGAGGAAATAGACGGAAAATCTAAGATATGACAAATTAACTAGGGAAAACAAACGAATAACGAGACTAAACTAAACTATTGTCCTAATCAAGCTAATTTCACTATTGCCAAGTGTCCCCGGCAACGGCACCAAAAACTTGATGTACTAAAACGGGCCTATAAAAATAAAACCAAAAATACCTAACCTAAGACTCGACTTAGACACTCGAGTTAAACTCTAGACAACTTTCACTAGACCACGGGACAGGCAAGTGTACCTATCGAATGTAGACAAGCGTTGAGAAGTCCGGATATCGAACCCTAGAGACACTATAAATAAGAAATAAGACTTAACTAGGACAAAATAAAGTTGTTAACTGAAGGGGGGGGGGGTTTTCTAATGAAATGATCCTAAAAGACTTTAAAATAAAATACTTAAGCTACCGAACAACTCAAAACTGACAAGAATAGAAACTTTGATAACAATCAAGAAAAAGAAGAAGTACCACTTAGATGAATCCTGAATGCGAACTATGAACTTGACCCGACTACCTCGAATAGAAATGAAACCGAATTCCTAAACATACGAATCTTAGCAACTAAATGGATCTCGGATCTTTCTCCAAGTGTGACCAATTAATCCATAAGGAACGCTTTTCTATTATCGGTTGGTCGAATTACCTCTCGGTCTCTCCGATTATATTAGCACACCCGAAAATCTATTAATCTTTCGATCTAAAAGACTCATCACATTATCATGCAAAGGGGCATCACAAATAACAATTAATTGAACTCAATCAACACAATAACTAACTAATTAGGTAACCTCCTCTCGGACCGTTAAAATCCTAACTATTTAACTATTACGATTAACCGATTAGCTAATATCTTTCAATCAAAAGCTAAGTAGATCATTAAAGCTTTAAACCCAATCTTTACCGGTTCTAATGGTTACTACGTCTAGCAACACATTACACAAGTTGTTTAATTATGATGAACAACTAGGCTACCTAAATCATATGATCGAAACAACCATCCAATTCAAGTAGAAACGTGGTAAAAATATCAAAGATTATATCTTTAACAATCAAACACATCCAACAACTATTAATCATGCATTGAACTAACATATATTCCATAAACCATTCGAAACAATCGAGTCAAGCATAATTCAACAAACGTTCATCATCTAAATGGCACTAAGATGTTTAGCTACTCATAATTGCAGAAATTAACATAAAAAACAAAGGTTTCAAAGTTAACATCATCAACAAGTAGCGAAAACGTAAAGAAGTAAAGACTAAAAAACCCGGTTTTATGATCCCGAACGATTCCACGACCCGAATCTTGATCTTTAACTCCTTCTTCTTGCTCTTCCTTCAAAATTCGTCCTTCTTTGCTCCTTAAACGGCCAGAATCAAGTATGTCTTGTCTAGGGTTTTTCTTAGGTTTAAATAACAAGTTTAATAAAAAAAAACCCGTAGACACACACTAGGCGATACGCGCATCAGGACACATGTCCTGCGCGTATCGCGTGTCATCTAAAAAAGCCCATTCCGCGTTTGATCCTTCTACGCGATACCCGCATCAGGACACACATCCTGCGCGTATCGCCTAACACCTGTTCAACCAGAAAGTCTTGAACTTTTCATGGTGTAACCTCCAATTCCTTCCAATTCTTCTTCCTTCAAGCTTCCGCTCAACTTGCATCCTGTTTCCATGCTGGCTTTGCTTCTGATTACGTCCAAATTACTGAAAGAACATTACAAGAACTAAGAATAGACTTAAAGATTAAAATTTAACTAAAAACCAACTAAAATGACTCGAAACTACCTAAATAAACCACAAAACACTTAGAAAAAGGTGATGTGTTTTTTATTAAACTGGTTTTTTCAATTTCAAATGTATTTTTCATTTGTGTTCATTAAGACTATAATCGTGTTTTTACCAATTACAAGCATGTTATACTTCAATTTTTTTTGAATTATAATCTTTTTCATCTATCTAATAAGTTTCACATTTTTGTGTTTTAGCTTCATTTGTAAGATTATGTATCTGATTTGCTTCTTCATACATGTGAATTTGGATAACAGGTTGCTTCTTAATGTTCATAATTATTCAGTTATGTATACTAGGGTCATAATGTGACAATTGAGCTTTTTAACTAAAAGTAACAGATTAAGTACTATGAGGTCAATTGTTGTATTTGTAACTTTACTAACTAAGTGTGGTCATATGTAGTTTGATATGTGAATGTTCTAAAGAAGTGAAATTTGGGAAATTTTTTGTTTGTATTTAGTCTGATATGTGTGATGGATCAAAATGTGAATTTCAAATCTGAGTTTTCTTGATTTTCTTAACTATTGTTTTTTTTAAATGCTTTTTGCAAGTATACGATCATCCTACACATACTTTTCTATTTCTAAGGTGTTTGGGTTTGATTTTGTTGTTGATATTTATGGTGAACATGTACCAAGTTTGCAATAAAGAGGTTTTCTATTAATTTGCAGCCCAAAGTTAACTTCTTTGACCAATAGACCCAAAAAAGTCAACTTATCTGTTGACTACCATGTTTGCGTTATCCTTTGGGTTATGCTGTTATACCTCATCCCATCAACTTATTTTGTTGCAATTTTTATAAATTCCATTTAATAATCTGAAAGACATGATTGATCGTTCTTGGATAATATCATGGTGTTATTTGTTTACCTTTGCATTTTGATCATTTATTTATTTGCAGTAATTGATTCTGTTAAATGGGTAGGAGGAAAGCTGGAATAGTTGTAGTTTCAATTTCCGTAATGCAATTTAGTAGGAGGCTCTATGGTGGTAAAAGACTTCAATGGTATTGTGTTGTAAATTACACTTAATAATACCAAATCCTACACTTAGTAGAGTACTCAATATTCTCTCTATTTTACATGCAGAACATGAGATCAAATGCTCCTTATTAGTAAGGCATCTCATATTTTAAGTGTTGGTGTCGGATTTTGATAGGACTAAATTGTGACTCGGTTTTTTTAGAGTCAATTCCGATGTACTAAGATAATGTGAACTCAAACTTTGCATACATGATGTTATTTATAAAATCTTTAAATTTTCAAATAAGTTTAATTACAATTATTTTAATCTTTACATCTTATCGTTTCATCCTTGCAATACGCGGGCTCTAACCTACTACATTATATTTTACTTTCTTGCTTATTTAGATATTGATCGTCTGATGAATATGTTTCTTGTTTATTTAGTTTATTGATTGTATAATTGTTGATTATGGATTTATGGTTGTGTATTTGTCTATTGTGAAGTTGTTCATCTGGTATACTTTGATATCTTATCTTAGGCGAGAAGGCTGAGTTGTTTGCTTTTAATTATATGCATTTGTGTTGTGTAACCTGTTATTAATTATAGTTGATATTCATTAAGTTCAGCCTGACTTGTAATTTTCAACACAAAGCTAATCTATGTATTTCATTTTTTATTTTCGATAAGTATCTGATCAGTTTTGATCAAATGATTAGGTCAAATATCATATATTCAGACCAATTTCACATAATTGAAGGTATAATCTCTCGCATTTTATTTGGTTTTACTTTATTTTTCGCATGTGTTGCTCTTATCGATTATGGATTTTTCATTCACTTTTTGCGACATTGGATCAACTTAGTTTTATTGGTTTTTTGTTGAAATTAGTTGTTGAGTTATTGAATTAGATTAAGTTCTGAATTTGGTCAATGAACCCTAAAAGCAAAAAATTTGAAGAACTTGAGTTTTGAAGAAATTATCACTCATAAGTGTCATGTTTATTAAAAAAATTCCTCTTCCTCATCCTTTATTAAGAAAATACCTAACTATTTTAATTCTCATATACGATCTAGAGAGCTTAGTTGTGGATCTTATACCACAATACTTGAACTACACAATAGTGACTATACACACTTTACTGTATCTACGCATAAGCTAATGTATTCTAAAGCTTATTGTAAGAGCAAGAGATATCTTTGCTACAAGTGCATGACAAAGCATTGGTAATGGTTTGGCTTATCACTCTTGATATGTAATATAATGATAGGTTATTAGGATTGTTAGAAATTACTATTGGTATACAATTTAGGTTTAATATACTTTTAATAGTTTATTTAATCTCATGTGAGTCTGCAATACAAACAAATGGGTTGTAAAAGTTAAAATATAGATGTTTTAGTTTCATTTGCATTTTATTTAATTCATCACTATTGCAACATGTATTATATGTAGATGTTACCATCCACAACATAACTTCCATGATATAGTTAAGGAAGCTCTTGGCGCTCTCATGGACGACACGGATAAAAAAATTGAGATAATGCCAACTAGCCAACACAAATTGCTCCTGTATGGCAAAGGTACCCTTCACATACTTTTCAACTTATTTGTTAAACATTTACTGTCAATTAAACTCCTTGATCTTTTTCCTGTAATTGCAAATTACTGGTGGTAAAATTGATGGTTTAGTAACAGGTTATTAAAGATCGGGTTAAAACATGATATTTTACCAATGGGTAAAGTTGATTTGAGCTAAGAATCTGTGTAGTTATTCCAACTTTTTATTAGATAGTTACACTTCTAATATGATTATATCTATGAATAAAGTTATTACGTTTCATACATTAAAGTTACAGTTTGGGCGATTTGTAACTTGTTTGACCCATTTTGTAACCTATTCGACCCATTTGGTAATGAGAATGAGTGAGAGAGTTGGCTCTGGTTATAGTGATTTGATTTATTTACTGGTTACGAAGACTGGATGTGCTAGTCATATATTGCTATATGTTTGCGCTTGATACCTATACATGCCATTTATGCTTATCAATTTGGTTACAAATTTGACCTTTTCTTTCTCTATTATATGAGCATAATAACTAAGTATATGATTCTCACAATAGTAATAGATATGTCGAAACCACAAGTATGCCAATTCATTTCAGCAGGTGCTTGTTATAAAGACTCCTGGGTGCCACTTTTTTTTTATTGCACACATTAAAAACTATTTTTGTTTGAATTCAATGATTCTACAGAATTATTTAAGACTTCAACTTGGATTGTTAGGTATTCAAGAGTTAAACTTTAGATGATTATCTCCTATGATTCTAGGTTATCTTATCATGGTTATATCATTTATTTCTTTTCTAATTCTAATATGATTCTATTAACCTAATTTGTGACAAACATATTTGTGTGATGAGTTGAAGTATAGCTTCAATTAATCATAGAGAACATATGTAAAACTTTACAGATCATGTAAATAATATCTAAATATAGCTTATATGTACGAACCAGTGAAAAATATGTTGTTTAAATTGTGATAAAATCATATTATTTTTGAGTTTAGGCATATTAGTTTTGACCTGATAATAACATTTTTTACTCTTCATTTTATCCTAAATTTTATATCTAGTTCATATGCCTCTTAACCAATCATGGTTCAATTTCAGCATGGACTCTTGATGTATTTGAATGGCTATTTAACTCGACCATATTGCCATCATCAAGGCTTCAAAACTCATTAACCAAATCTATGACGTATTTGCAGGTAGTTTTATTTTTAAAATGGAGCTTTTTAATGCACTTTGATCATTTACAACTTATTCCAAAATTTGTTTCAATTTTTTATTTATATTACATGGATGAAATGTTATACAATATGATTCATACAAGTTGGCAATGAAAAGGATATTGGCGTCAACAAGAAGGTATGCTATCTATATTTATTTATAGACATTCATCATGTATTATACAATGTGAACTGACCTCATAGTTTTTGAATCATCTTCACTCGTCCAACTTCACTTGTTCAATACACACTTGTTACCAACAACGAATACCAAGGTACACATACTGAATTCTAGCTATTATTTCATTTGTAATTTTTTTACAGCACCAAGTTTTGATAGAAGAAGAATTAACCCAAAGAATGTGGCGGCAATAATACTCGATGGTGGTGCAGGAACTCATCTCTTCCCTCTTACAAGTGACCTCAAAAGTTTTAAATTTATATTTTTTTCTTTCTTGTTTCTGATTTTGACGGTATGTGTTGTACATGTACCTGTGGGAGGATGTTATAGACTAATAGGCATCCTAATGAGCAATTGTATTAATAGCACTATAAACAAGATCTTTGTTCTGACTCAGTTCAATTCTGCTTCACTTAATCGTCACATTTCCCGAACTTATTTTGGCACCAGTGTGAATTTTGGGGATGGTTTCGTGGAGGTATGTTCTATCTTTCACGAATATCAAGTGTCAAAATGGTATAGATTATAAGAATTTATTGTACTTTCTGAGAAGTTTTCAAAGAAAGATTTGACTTTTATAGGTGTTGGCTGCTACTTAAATACCTGGCGAGACGGGAATGAATTGGTTCCAAGGAACTACAGATGCCGTGAGGCAATTTACATGGGTTTTTGAGGTTCGTTTGTGCATTCTATTAATTAGTTGAATACACCCTAAAAGAAGCTTCAACTCAATGCACTTGCTCAATGTTTCTTTGTGTTGACTTTTTTTTCTGCTCAATGTAGGATGCCAAGAACAAGGATATTGAGGATATACTAATCATGTCTGGTGATCATCTTTACCGTATGGACTATCTAAACCTTTTGCAGGTATGTATGTTGTTTTTTTTGCATCATGAAGTGAAAAAGACTAATTTCACTGCCTTTTCGAAATGTACAAACAGAATCATATTGAGAGAGACGCTGATATTACTGTTTCTTGCGTGCCAGTTGGTGAAATGTCTATAAATCTAAAACTTCATACTCTCTCTTTTTTAATGATCCATTTTATCTAATCTGAAATGGGTTGTTGTATCTTTCAGCCGGGCATCTATTTTGGACTGTTAAAGTTTGATAACAAGGGTAGAGTCGTCCAATTTGCAGAAAAACGGAAGGGATACGATTTGCAAGAAATGGTGAGTGTACATTATTATCTCGTCAAGACGTTAACCTTAAGTGTTTGAATTGTATAACATTAGTACTGTATCTTTTGTGGTTTGAAAGATGATGTTTCAACTTTTAATTTTAGAATGACAATCTTGGTTGCATGCGTTTTATATTCGCACCTATATATTTGTTATTGTTTGTATGCATTTGAGGATTATTACCTACATATAAACTTGTAAATGTCCACACATAAATTTATTCTTACCAACACATATATATTTCTTTTTACACATATTCAGATTGAATATCTACACATTAATTACTTTTAACTACACATTCTATAACTTTTGCCCACACATTTATAGGTGTTTCTACACATTCTTCAAATCAAATATCTACACATCGACTACTTTTACCTACACATTATATAACTATAACCAATAAATCTGTAGTTATTTCTACACATATTGAAATGAATGCCTACACATAGTTCACTTTTAACTACACATAATATTACTTTTACCCACACATATTATTTCTTTTACCCACACATTTGATTCTGACACGTGTCAAGAACACTTTTCTTGACGTCATCATTATGGTCCACGTCACCCGCCACGTCACTCGCCACGTCACTCGCCACGTCATCCACCAAAAAAACAAATGTAATACTTCTACCCACACATAATAATTAACATTAGCTACACATATTTGAGTAGGTATTGCGTGTTATATGCCTACACATAACTAATGTGTGGGTGATGACCTATCTCCACAGGTGCGAGGCAACACATCACGACACTTAAATCACGTGTAGGTAAAGAAAATCTCCCACACATAATAGGGTTTTACTAACACATATGATGTGTAGGTAAAGGCCGTGATTTCTTGTAGTGTTTGTGCAGGTATGTAAAACCATATGCATCCAAACAGTTCAATTGTTTACTTGCGTTTTGAAAAGTTTGACTTTTGACCAAAGTTGACTTTTGTTGACCCAACAACCCATGGGTGAGTTTTTAAATGTATTCATGTTTGTTTATGTTCATTTAGACAATGAGAGCAATCGAATTCTCGCACATAGTACATATGTTAAAGAATCAAACTTTGTTTTTAGTAAAGTTACTATTTCTAGGAAGTCACATCCGAGACTACATTTTAAGCGAATCCACTCTACTATAAGTAACCATATAAACATCACATAACTCACATATAGTGTCTATCATGCTCCTTATGAAAGTTCTCAACACTCGTTTCAATAATGCTACTAACTTTAACAAGATTAACTGATCACATTCAAAATCATCAAGTTATCCACCTATGAGTATGCATATTTGAAACATTCATATTACTTACTTATGAACCTAATAGCATGAAAGCATCATCACCAAGTCATCATATGTCTAATTGACAAGTTACACACAAAACACAAGTGAAACACATTGCAAGTCTATTATTCGGATTTTTCAGCTTTGTTGACCCTTTTTATTTTGTACAGAAACCAACATAAACTAACTTGTTCAAGTCCCAAATTTTAACTATAGATTAAATACTGTCTTAAGTTCATTTCGTATTTTATATACTTTACTTGAAACCTAAATCAACTATTTATTAAAAATACTTCTTTACATAAAGGTCAAAAAAAAACATCTGATTGCACACTGTAATGTTTTATAAGATTTGGAAGACCATAAAGTAGAATAAAAATACAAAGTTTACCAATATAGAAAGCTAAGACATTAAGGTTTAATTTGGTATAAAAATCATCCAAGAATACGTTGTAATTGTAAAGTTATGCCCTTTTGAAGTTGACCCATTTTCTGCCCAGATTTACAGATTTGACATCCGTTTTTGTAAAATCAAAAATATTAACTTATTCTTCTCTAAAAATTTATTGGTTTAGTTTTCTGGAAACTAGACTCTTTAAACTACAATCTAGGCTCAAGAATGATCCAATTTTGTTCTGTTTTCAACAAGTTGTAGTCCATGTAAACTCAGGTTACGAATCTGTCCAACATCTATCATCATACAAGTTCATATCTAGCTATATTCAATCATGATTGTGTATAAAATTCCATGTTCTCATGCCTTCATAATCACCCCAGTTTCACAAAAACACAAACATAGATTCTATTGATTACCAATTTATCAAAACATCAAATAACCTATAATCAATATCCAATTTCACATATAGATTATCAATTGAAGAACTTGGATGAACTAGGGTTTTGAAAGATCAAATTTTCGCAACATATATGATAGCTTTAAGATCAAAACTTACTTGTATAGTGTCTAAAACTCCAAAAAGCAAGCAAAATCACAACCAATTGATCAAAAATCACGAAATCAAGGAGGCTAGATGGCCATATGGATGAGCCGTAGGTTAATGTTGTTGTAGGAGGCTTAGGGTTGATTTTTGTTGTTTAGGAGATTAGGGTTTTGTTCTTTTTTTTTATTAAAATTAATTAATTTGGTTAAAGGGTGGATCTTGGACTATCCATGGATCACCTAGATGATCCATGGGTTATCTTTTAATTAAGGTTTGTAAAAGTAGAAGAAAGGTCCTTCCCTAAACTTCTTGTAATGATAAATTTTGTTTTTTAAAATTTACCGAATTCGACAAAACGTTAAAACTGTAAGATATTGCGATTTCCCGAAAATTCACGACATTAAACATGTAAGTCACATAACATATAAATTCACTAAATTTATATTTATTTTGTTTTTCGGGATTTGTATTTTATTAATTCATCAACATTCGTGTATTAACTCACGTGATCTGGTAATTCCTTGGATTTCCGTTACATGTAACTGTTTGTGTAACAAGTAGCACGTTTAATTCAACTAATTATGTGTGGAGTATAATTTCATTAATGGAAATAACGGGATTTAGTTAACGGAGTTAATCCGAAAGTTTTGGTGTCATAATGTCTATGAGAGAGATTAAAGAAAAATATAAGATAAAGTCAAAGGTTGTGAGACCTTATAAAGTTGAAAAGTTTGTACCTTCTACTAAAGAAGAAATGGAGAATTGGTTTCCTAAAAAACCAATTGGTGTTAGTGTGAGATCTTTGGTAGAAAAAGGTCAAACTGTTCAAGAACTGCTGGCCAAAACTGTTGCTTATTCAATTGATCACAAAGCCAAAATCATTGCTTGGAAATTTGATGAAGATTTCAAAGGCTTTATAATCAAGAGAATTAATGGAGCTTGTGAAGTATATTACTTTCTGACTCATATTGCAAAGTTAGATCAGCAAGATTTAAAGGAATTGAGAAATCTATCATTGGTTAATCACAAGTACAGTGTGAGAGGAACTTCTTGTGAATTTATGCTTGATAGATTGTTTACTTCCAACAAAGAATATTATTTGAATCTGGCAAAAGTGCAAGATGCAAAATATTTTCATGAAAAATCTGAAACTTATAAGAAGAAAAAAACAGCTTTTGTTCCTGGACTGATCAGACAGTTTATGTTGGATGATATTGCTAAATATCTACCTAAACTTGAGCAACAGGGAGTTAAAGTGTTTACTGGTGATCAAACAAGTCATCCTATCCGTAGATGGTTTTATGATACTGGGAATAAGGAGCTTGTATTGGTAAGAAATGTAGAAGATCAAAGTGAGGATGAAATCAGAATGTTTGGAGTATTTGAACTCAGACTTCTACATCCTTCTTACATTCATTTTTTGGCAAAACAGAAATTTGAAAAGGTGATTGGAAAGGATTCTGTAAAAGATCTTTGTTACTTCTTGCATATGATTGAAATTTTATCTGTTGCTTTTGAAAATATGGCTTTGAGAAGAGAACTGTTATCTTTAAAAGTTGGGACTTTAAACTTAACTGGTATTAAATCTTTGGAGATCAACAACAGAAGAAATTTGGTAATCAAGTGTGATTCAAGAAGTGAAGAGATGTTTACTAAAGATGATATTCTTAATTTGGCTCAAGAAACAATTGAAGAAATGATTCAAATGCAAATAATTGTGAAGGTAGGCAAACACTCTAAAGTTGCTGATCAGTTCAAGCATTACATTAAAGCTGCAAGAGACTTTTGGACAATCAAACCATTGTTAGAATTTGTGGAAGCAAAAGAAGAAGAAACTGAAGAACTTTGAAGCATGATGATAGGGGGAGATTGTTAGAGTATTTTGATCATCATACTTAAAAGTCTTTTGAAGAAAAACAAGATGTGCGGACAAGAAAGATGTGCGGACAGCTTTTGTAGCAGAGATGTGCGGACAGAACTACCATCCGCACATCATTTTAACAGTTCGTTATTTTGTTTTTCTTATTTCATGTATTGATGTTAGCTAGTAGAAATAGAGTAGTGTGCAATGTTATTAGTAGACTTTTGAATACATTTTACTGCAACTACACCGTTTGTACACACAGTTAACCATATCAATACAAAATTTTATTAGTAAATCATCTGTTCATTCTCTGTTCGTTTGATTGATTCACAACATGTTTACTGAACGTTTAATAGATTCTAGACCTCTTGTTGCGACCTGATTTGGATACACAAAACTCCATACTAAACCTAATGAATTCGTCTGAGTCTTTTGAACGTCGTATGGCAACCTAAGACATCTTACGACTCTGTATGCCATGTTAGCAACTTGACAAGCACGTTAGTATAATGTTGGAAACCTTACAACTCCTTAAAACACCGTATGAAACCTTAAAACTCCTTAATAAACCCAATGATTTAGTTGAAGTCCTTTGAACATCATATAGTAACTCGGGAGATGTTACGGCTCGGTATCGACATTAGCAACATGAAAAGCACGTTAGAATAATGTAGTGCACATTACAACTCCTAAGAACACCTTACATCACGATAGGAAACTTTAAAACTCCATACCAAACCTAATGAATTCGTCCGAGTCCTTTGAACGTCGTACGACAACTTAAGACATCTTACGACTCTGTATGCCTTGTTAGCACCTTGACAAGCACGTTAGTATAATGTTGGACACCTTACAACTACTAAAAACACCGTATGAAACCTTAAAACTCCTTAATAAACCTAATGATTTCGTCGAAGTACTTTTAACATCGTACGACAACTCAGGAGATGTTAAGGCTCGGTACCGACAATAGCAACATTATAGGCACGTTAAAATAATATAGGGCGCATTAAAACTCTTAAGAACACCTTACATCAACCTAGGAAACTTTAAAACTCCATACCAAATTTAATGATTTCGTCTGAGTTCTTTGAACGTTGTACGGCAACTTAAGACATCTTACGACTCTATATTCCTTGTTAGCACCTTAACAAGCATGTTAGTATAATGTTGGACACCTTACAACTCCTAAAAACACCGTATGAAACCATAAAACTCCTAATAAACCTAATGATTTCGTTGAAGTCCTTTGAGCATCGTATGGCAACTCAGGAGATGTTGCGGCTCGGTATCGACATTAGCAACATGAAAAACACGTTAGAATAATGCAGGACGCGTTAAATCTCCTAAGAAAACCTTACATCACCGTACGAAACTTCAAAACTACATACTAAACCTAATGAATTCGTCCGAGTCCTTTGAGCGTCGTACGACAACTTAAGACATATTACGACTCTGTATGCCATATTAGCACCTTGACAAGCACGTTAGTATAATGTTGGACACCAACTCCTAAGAACACCCTATGCAACCTTAAAACTCTTTAATAAACCTAATGATTTTGTCGAATTCCTTTGAACATCGTATAGCAACTCAGGAGATGTTACGGCTCGATATCGACATTAGCAACATCAAAAGCACGTTAGAATAATGTAGGACACGTTACAACTCCTAAGAACACATTATATCACCGTACGAAACTTCAAAACTACATACTAAACCTAATGAATTCGTCCGAGTCCTTTGAACGTCGTACGACAACTTAAGACATCTTACGACTCTGTATGCCATGTTAGCACCTTAACAAGCACTTTAGTATAATGTTGGACACATCACAACTCCTTAAAACACCCTATGAAACCTTAAAACCCCTTAATAAACCTAATGATTTCGTCGAAGTCCTTTGAACATAGTATGGCAACTTAGGAGATGTTACGGCTCGGTATCGACATTAGCAACATGAAAAGCACGTTAGAATAATGTAGGACGCGTTACAACTCCTAAGAACACCTTATATCACCCTACGAAACTTCAAAACTACATACTAAACCTAATGAATTCGTCCGTGTCCTTTGAACGCCGTATGACAACTTAAGACTTCTTACGACTCTGTATGCCATATTAGCACCTTCACAACCATGTTAGTATCATGTTAGACGCCTTAAAACTTCTAACAACACCGTATGAAACCTTAAAACTCCTTAATAAACCTAATGATTTCGTCGAAGTCCGTTGAACATCGTACAACAACTCAGTAGATGTTACGGCTCGGTATCGACATTAGCAACATGAAAAGCACGTTATAATAATGTAGGACGTCTTAAAACTCCTAAGAAAACCTTACACCACCGTACGAAACTTCAAAACTACATATTAAACCTAATGAATTCGTCTGAGTACTTTGAGCAACGTACGACAACTTAAGATATCTTACGACTCTGTATGCCATGTTAGCACCTTGACAAGCACTTTAGTATAATGTTGGACACCTTACAACTCCTTAAAACACCCTATGAAACCTTAAAACTCCTTAATAAACCTAATAAATTCGTCGAAGTCCTTTGAACATTGTATGGCAACTCAGGAGATGTTACGGCTCGGTATCGACATTAGCAACAGGAAAACCCGTTAAAATAATGTAGGATGCGTTACAACTCCTAAGAACACCTTATATCACCCTACGAAACTTCAAAACTACATACTAAACCTAATGAATTCGTCCGCGTCCTTTGAACGTCGTACAACAACTTAAGACATCTTACGACTCTTTATGCCATATTAGCACCTTGACAACCATGTTAGTATCATGTTAGACGCCTTAAATCTCCTAACAACACCGTATGAAACCTTAAAACTCCTTAATAAACCTAATGATTTTGTCGAAGTCCTTTGAACATCGTACGACAACTCAGTAGATGTTACGGCTCGGCATCGACATTAGCAACATGAAAAGCACGTTAGAATAATGTAGGACGCCTTAAAACTCATAAGAAAACCTTACATCACCGTACGAAACTTCAAAACTACAAACTAAACCAAATGAATTCGTCCGAGTTCTTTGAGCAACGTACGACAACTTAAGACATCTTACGACTCTGTATGCTATATTAGCACCTTGACAATCACGTTAGTATAATCTTAGACCCCTTAAAACTCCTAACAACACCGTATGAAACCTTAAAACTCATATAAACCTAATGATTTCGTCGAAGTCATTTAAACATCGTACGCCAACTCAGGAGATGTTACGGCTCGGTATCGACATTAGCAACATGAAAAGCACGTTAGAATAATATAGGACGCATTACAACTCCTAAGAACAACTTTCATCACCGTAGGAAACTTTAAAACTCCATACTAAACCTAATGAATTCGTCTGAGTCCTTTGAACGTCGTATGGCAACCTAAGACATCTTATGACTCTGTATGCCATGTTAGCACCTTGACAAGCATGTTAGTATAATGTTGGACACCTTACAACTCCTTAAAACACCCTATGAAACCTAAAACTCCTTAATAAACCTAATGATTTCGTCGAAGTCCTTTGAACATCGTACGACAACTCAGGAGATGTTAAGGCTCTGTACCGACACTAGCAACATTATAAGCACGTTAGAATAATATAGGGCGCAATAAAACTCCTAAGAACACCTAAAATCACCGTAGGAAACTTTAAAACTCCATACCAAACCTAATGATTTCGTGTGCGTCCTTTGAACGTCGTATGGCAACCTAAGACATCTTATGACTCTGTATGCCATGTTAGCACCTTGACAAGCATGTTAGTATAATGTTGGACACCTTAAAACACCGTATGAAACCTTAAAACTCCTTATTAAACCTAATTATTTCGTCGAAGTCCTTTGAACATCGTACGGCAACTCAGTAGATGTTACGGCTCGGTATCGACATTAGCAACATGAAAAGCACGTTAGAATAATGTAGGACGCCTTAAAACTCCTAAGAAAACCTAATATCACCGTACGAAACTTCAAAACTACAAACTAAACCTAATGAATTCGTCCGAGTACTTTGAGCAACGTACGACAACTTAAGACATCTTACGACTCTGTATGCCATATTAGCACCTTGACAACCACGTTAGTATAATGTTAGACGCCTTAAAACTCCTAACAACACCGTATGAAACCTTAAAACTCCTTAATAAACCTAATGATTTTGTGGAAGTCCTTTGAACATCGTACGGCAACTCAGGAGATGTTACGGCTCGATATCGAAATTTGCAACATGAAAAGCACGTTAGAATAATGTAGGACGCATTACAACTTATAAGAACACCTTTCATCACCGTAGGAAACTTAAAACTCCATACAAAACCTAATAAATTCGTCCGAGTCCTTTGAACGTCGTATGCCAACCTAAGACATCTTACGACATGTTTGCCAAATTAGCACGTTGACAAGCACGTTAGTATAATGTTGGACACCTTACAACTCCATAAAACACCGTATGAAACCTTAAAACTCCTTAATAAACCTAATGATTTCGTCGAAGTCATTTGAACATCGTATGGCAACTCATGAGATATTACGGCTCGGTATCGTCATTAGCAACATATAAAGCATGTTATAATAATGTAGGACGCGTTACAACTCCTAAGAACACCTTACATCACCGTACGAAACTTCAAAACTACATACTATACCTAATGAAATCGTTTGAGTCCTTTGAACGTCGTACGACAACATAAGACATCTTACGAATCTGTATGCCATATTAGGACCTTGACAACCATGTTAGTATCATGTTAGACGCCTTAAAACTCCTAACAACACCGTATGAAACCTTAAAACTCCTTAATAAACCTAATGATTTCGTCGAAGTCCTTTTAACATCGTACGACAACTCAGGAGATGTTAAGGCTCGGTACCGACAATAGCAACATTATAAGCACGTTAAAATAATATTGGGTGCATTAAAACTC
Organism: Tagetes erecta; assembly: GCA_030867185.1. Classification (NCBI taxonomy): domain Eukaryota; kingdom Viridiplantae; phylum Streptophyta; class Magnoliopsida; order Asterales; family Asteraceae; genus Tagetes; species Tagetes erecta. The sequence continues at coordinate 51,067,401 of CM061487.1, forward strand.
CTAAGAACACCTTACATCACCATAGGAAACTTTAAAACTCCATACCAAACCTAATGATTTCGTCTGAGTCCATTGAACGTCGTATGGCAACTTAAGACATCTTACGACTCTGTATTCCTTGTTAGCACCATAACAAGCACGTTAGTATAATGTGGGACACCTTACAACTCCTAAAAACACCGTATGAAACCATAAAACTCCTTAAAAAACCTAATGATTTCGTCGAAATCCTTTGAGCATCATACGGAAACTCAGGAGATGTTACGGCTCGGTATCGACATTAGCAACATGAAAAGCACGTTAGAATAATGCAGGACGCGTTACATCTCCTAAGAAAACCTTACATCATCGTATGAAACTTCAAAACTACATACTAAACCTAATGAATTCGTCCGAGTCCTTTGAGCGTCGTACGAAAACATAAGACATCTTACGACTCTGTATGCCATATTAGCACCTTGACAACCATGTTAGTATCATGTTAGAGGCCTAAAAACTCCTAACAACACCGTATGAAACCATAAAACTCCTTAATAAACCTAATGATTTCGTCGAAGTCGTTTGAACATCGTACGGAAACTTAGGAGATGTTACGGCTCGGTATCGACATTAGCAACATGAAAAGCACGTTAGAATAATGTAGGACGCATTACAACTCCTAAGAACACCTTTCATCACCTTAGGAAACTTTAAAACTCCATACTAAACCTAATGAATTCGTCCGAGTCCTTTGAACGTCGTATGGAAACCTAAGACATCTTATGACTTTGTATGCCATGTTAGAATAATGTAGGACGCGTTACAACTCCTAAGAACACCTTACATCACCGTACGAAACTTCAAAACTACATACTATACCTAACGAAATCGTTTGAGTCCTTTGAACGTCGTACGACAACATAAGACATCTTACGAATCTGTATGCCATATTAGCACCTTGACAACCATGTTAGTATCATGTTAGACGCCTTAAAACTCCTAACAACACCGTTTGAAACCATAAAACTCCTTAATAAACCTAATGATTTCGTCGAAGTCCTTTTAACATCGTACGGCAACTCAGGAGATGTTAAGGCTCGGTACCGACAATAGCAACATTATAAGCACGTTAAAATAATATTGGGTGCATTAAAACTCCTAAGAACACCTTACATCACCATTGGAAACTTTAAAACTCCATACCAAACCTAATGATTTCGTCTGAGTCCTTTGAACGTCGTATGGCAACTTAAGACATCTTACGACTCTGTATTCCTTGTTAGCACCATAACAAGCACGTTAGTATAATGTGGGACACCTTACAACTCCTAAAAACACCGTATGAAACCATAAAACTCCTTAAAAAACCTAATGATTTCGTCGAAATCCTTTGAGCATCGTACGGAAACTCAGGAGATGTTACGGCTCGCTATCGACATTAGCAACATGAAAAGCACGTTAGAATAATGCAGGACGCGTTACATCTCCTAAGAAAACCTTACATCATCGTATGAAACTTCAAAACTACATACTAAACCTAATGAATTCGTCCGAGTCCTTTGAGCGTCGTACGAAAACATAAGACATCTTACGACTCTGTAAACCATATTAGCACCTTGACAACCATGTTAGTATCATGTTAGAGGCCTAAAAACTCCTAACAACACCGTATGAAACCATAAAACTCCTTAATAAACCTAATGATTTCGTCGAAGTCGTTTGAACATCGTACGGAAACTTAGGAGATGTTACGGCTCGGTATCGACATTAGCAACATGAAAAGCACGTTAGAATAATGTAGGACGCATTACAACTCCTAAGAACACCTTTCATCACCTTAGGAAACTTTAAAACTCCATACTAAACCTAATGAATTCGTCCGAGTCCTTTGAACGTCGTATGGAAACCTAAGACATCTTATGACTTTGTATGTCATGTTAGAATAATGTAGGACGCGTTACAACTCCTAAGAACACCTTACATCACCGTACGAAACTTCAAAACTACATACTATACCTAACGAAATCGTTTGAGTCCTTTGAACGTCGTACGACAACATAAGACATCTTACGAATCTGTATGCCATATTAGCACCTTGACAACCATGTTAGTATCATGTTAGACGCCTTAAAACTCCTAACAACACCGTTTGAAACCTTAAAACTCCTTAATAAACCTAATGATTTCGTCGAAGTCCTTTTAACATCGTACGGCAACTCAGGAGATGTTAAGGCTCGGTACCGACAATAGCAACATTATAAGCACGTTAAAATAATATTGGGTGCATTAAAACTCCTAAGAACACCTTACATCACCATAGGAAACTTTAAAACTCCATACCAAACCTAATGATTTCGTCTGAGTCCTTTGAACGTCGTATGGCAACTTAAGACATCTTACGACTCTGTATTCCTTGTTAGCACCATAACAAGCACGTTAGTATAATGTGGGACACCTTACAACTCCTAAAAACACCGTATGAAACCATAAAACTCCTTAAAAAACCTAATGATTTCGTCGAAATCCTTTGAGCATCGTACGGAAACTCAGGAGATGTTACGGCTCGCTATCGACATTAGCAACATGAAAAGCACGTTAGAATAATGCAGGACGCGTTACATCTCCTAAGAAAACCTTACATCATCGTATGAAACTTCAAAACTACATACTAAACCTAATGAATTCGTCCGAGTCCTTTGAGCGTCGTACGAAAACATAAGACATCTTACGACTCTGTATGCCATATTAGCACCTTGACAACCATGTTAGTATCATGTTAGAGGCCTAAAAACTCCTAACAACACCGTATGAAACCATAAAACTCCTTAATAAACCTAATGATTTCGTCGAAGTCGTTTGAACATCGTACGGAAACTTAGGAGATGTTACGGCTCGGTATCGACATTAGCAACATGAAAAGCACGTTAGAATAATGTAGGACGCATTACAACTCCTAAGAACACCTTTCATCACCTTAGGAAACTTTAAAACTCCATACTAAACCTAATGAATTCGTCCGAGTCCTTTGAACGTCGTATGGAAACCTAAGACATCTTATGACTTTGTATGCCATGTTAGAATAATGTAGGACGCGTTACAACTCCTAAGAACACCTTACATCACCGTACGAAACTTCAAAACTACATACTATACCTAACGAAATCGTTTGAGTCCTTTGAACGTCGTACGACAACATAAGACATCTTACGAATCTGTATGCCATATTAGCACCTTGACAACCATGTTAGTATCATGTTAGACGCCTTAAAACTCCTAACAACACCGTTTGAAACCTTAAAACTCCTTGATAAACCTAATGATTTCGTCGAAGTCCTTTTAACATCGTACGGCAACTCAGGAGATGTTAAGGCTCGGTACCGACAATAGCAACATTATAAGCACGTTAAAATAATATTGGGTGCATTAAAACTCCTAAGAACACCTTACATCACCATAGGAAACTTTAAAACTCCATACCAAACCTAATGATTTCGTCTGAGTCCTTTGAACGTTGTATGGCAACTTAAGACATCTTACGACTCTGTATTCCTTGTTAGCACCATAACAAGCACGTTAGTATAATGTGGGACACCTTACAACTCCTAAAAACACCGTATGAAACCATAAAACTCCTTAAAAAACCTAATGATTTCGTCGAAATCCTTTGAGCATCGTACAGAAACTCAGGAGATGTTACGGCTCGGTATCGACATTAGCAACATGAAAAGCACGTTAGAATAATGCAGGACGCGTTACATCTCCTAAGAAAACCTTACATCATCGTATGAAACTTCAAAACTACATACTAAACCTAATGAATTCGTCCGAGTCCTTTGAGCGTCGTACGAAAACTTAAGACATCTTACGACTCTGTATGCCATATTAGCACCTTGACAACCATGTTAGTATCATGTTACAGGCCTAAAAACTCCTAACAACACCGTATGAAACCATAAAACTCCATAATAAACCTAATGATTTCGTCGAAGTCGTTTGAACATCGTACGGAAACTTAGGAGATGTTACGGCTCGGTATCGACATTAGCAACATGAAAAGCACGTTAGAATAATGTAGGACGCATTACAACTCCTAAGAACACCTTTCATCACCTTAGGAAACTTTAAAACTCCATACTAAACCTAATGAATTCGTCCGAGTCCTTTGAACGTCGTATGGAAACCTAATACATCTTATGACTCTGTATGCCATGTTAGAATAATGTAGGACGCGTTACAACTCCTAAGAACACCTTACATCACCGTACGAAACTTCAAAACTACATACTATACCTAATGAAATCGTTTGAGTCCTTTGAACGTCGTACGACAACATAAGACATCTTACGAATCTGTATGCCATATTAGCACCTTGACAACCATGTTAGTATCATGTTAGACGCCTTAAAACTCCTAACAACACCGGATGAAACCTTAAAACTCCTTGATAAACCTAATGATTTCGTCGAAGTCCTTTTAACATCGTACGGCAACTCAGGAGATGTTAAGGCTCGGTACCGACAATAGCAACATTATAAGCACGTTAAAATAATATTGGGTGCATTAAAACTCCTAAGAACACCTTACATCACCATAGGAAACTTTAAAACTCCATACCAAACCTAATGATTTCGTCTGAGTCCTTTGAACGTTGTATGGCAACTTAAGACATCTTACGACTCTGTATTCCTTGTTAGCACCATAACAAGCACGTTAGTATAATGTGGGACACCTTACAACTCCTAAAAACACCGTATGAAACCATAAAACTCCTTAAAAAACCTAATGATTTCGTCGAAATCCTTTGAGCATCGTACAGAAACTCAGGAGATGTTACGGCTCGGTATCGACATTAGCAACATGAAAAGCACGTTAGAATAATGCAGGACGCGTTACATCTCCTAAGAAAACCTTACATCATCGTATGAAACTTCAAAACTACATACTAAACCTAATGAATTCGTCCGAGTCCTTTGAGCGTCGTACGAAAACTTAAGACATCTTACGACTCTGTATGCCATATTAGCACCTTGACAACCATGTTAGTATCATGTTACAGGCCTAAAAACTCCTAACAACACCGTATGAAACCATAAAACTCCATAATAAACCTAATGATTTCGTCGAAGTCGTTTGAACATCGTACGGAAACTTAGGAGATGTTACGGCTCGGTATCGACATTAGCAACATGAAAAGCACGTTAGAATAATGTAGGACGCATTACAACTCCTAAGAACACCTTTCATCACCTTAGGAAACTTTAAAACTCCATACTAAACCTAATGAATTCGTCCGAGTCCTTTGAACGTCGTATGGAAACCTAATACATCTTATGACTCTGTATGCCATGTTAGAATAATGTAGGACGCGTTACAACTCCTAAGAACACCTTACATCACCGTACGAAACTTCAAAACTACATACTATACCTAATGAAATCGTTTGAGTCCTTTGAACGTCGTACGACAACATAAGACATCTTACGAATCTGTATGCCATATTAGCACCTTGACAACCATGTTAGTATCATGTTAGACGCCTTAAAACTCCTAACAACACCGGATGAAACCTTAAAACTCTTTAATAAACCTAATGATTTCGTCGCAGTCCTTTTAACATCGTACGGCAACTCAGGAGATGTTAAGGCTCGGTACCGACAATAGCAACATTATAAGCACGTTAAAATAATATTGGGTGCATTAAAACTCCTAAGAACACCTTACATCACCATAGGAAACTTTAAAACTCCATACCAAACCTAATGATTTCGTCTGAGTCCTTTGAACGTCGTATGGCAACTTAAGACATCTTACGACTTTGTATTCCTTGTTAGCACCATAACTAGCACGTTAGTATAATGTGGGACACCTTACAACTCCTAAAAACACCGTATGAATCCATAAAACTCCTTAAAAAACCTAATGATTTCGTCGAAATCCTTTGAGCATCGTACGGAAACTCAGGAGATGTTACGGCTCGGTATCGACATTAGCAACATGAAAAGCACGTTAGAATAATGCAGGACGCGTTAAATCTCCTAAGAACACCTTTCATCACCGTAGGAAACTTTAAAACTCCAAACTAAACCTAATGAATTAGTCCGAGTCCTTTGAACGTCGCATGGCAACCTAAGACATCTTACGACTCTGTATGCCATGTTAGCACCTTGACCAGCACTTTTGTTAGGGCTCGTTTATAGTTAAAGATTTACTTTGTACTTTGTTTATACATTTTGTATAGTTTAGGGTTTATTTTGTATTTTCCCTAAATGTATTGTTGCATAAAGCATGTAGTAAGTGAATGTAAGTGAGAGACTAGATCACAGATACACGTTAGAGAGAGAGTTAACTGTGTGTGATTTACATTCTCCTGCACTTTTGTACTACAATATTGCTTTGATCAGCAATACAAAGAGAATTATTAATAATGAATTGTGTTGCTGATTGAACTGTTTGTTTGTGTACTTGTTTCGTTCTGATCATCGAGCAATATCGATCCAATTGAACCTATCAATTGGTATCAGAGCTGTTGGTATTGTGTTCTTCACTATTCATCAAGCAAAAACACATCAATATTGCTCAAAATCATGATCTGAATGATCTGTTGCTGTTTTTAGTTGTGATTTATCATAGCATTCACTTCTAATTCACAACGATTGTGCAAATTCCATCAGATTATCATCAGATCTGAGGAATCAAGGAGATAGAAAAAGTTACTGTGCGATCAAATTTTTGCTCAAATTCATCAAAATTTGATCATGTTTTGGATTGATTGAGATTGGAGATTGATATTCGATACATTTCACTGATTGTGTGTGATTTTTGAAGTAATTGGACAAGTTTTTGAAGATGATGAACAGGATGAACTGGTTGAAGATTAACTAGCCGGGTGATAATTTTGACTTAGACAAATTCCTTTGGACTTAGATTTGTGAACAAATTAGGTCCTGTGCAGTCGGGTAAAGGATTTTGTGCTAGACGGGTAAAGGTTTTTGCGTGAAAAAGGTTGTACAGTTCAGCCGGATCAAGAACTATTGTGTCGGGTGATTAACAAATTCAGCCGGGTGAATTGTCAACTGTTTAGCCGGGTAAACAATTACTCTGCCGGGTGATCAACTGTTCAGTCGTGTAAAGCCTGTTGCCGTGTCAAGTTCAAGCGGGGTCAAGATTGTCTGCCGTGTAAATTGAAACTGTTCAGCCGGGTAACTGTTCTGTCGGGTGAAGACTACAAGTGTTGAAGACTTACAACTGTTAAGCCGGGTCACTGTTTAGACGGGTGAAGGTTTTCTCAGCCGGGTGAAGAAGAAAAGCTACTGTTCAACCGGGTGAAGAAGAAATTTTCACTGTTCAGCCGTGTGATCCTTTTTTCAGTTGTTTCAAACCTTGTTTCTTATCTTGTCATTATTTACTTGTCTTTATTTTAGTATTTTAACTGTTTCTTTCCAAAAATCATCAAAAACACAAAAATACTTTCTTTAAAATTTTTAAAAATGGCACCTAATGATGATTCTGATAACCGTGTTCCTAGATTGGTTAATCGTGCAGATTTCAAGAATTGGACGATTAGACTAAAGCATCATCTATGCTCGATTGACAACGATCTTTGGAAGTCAATTGATAAGGGTCCTCACATACCTACACAGACAGCTCCGGATAGCGCAAGTACCTACACCAAAGACACTACTGAATCTTATCCAGAAGATAATTTATCAGCAGAAGACTTAAGAAAAGTAAAGAATGATAGCAAAGCCTACTCTTTGATGTGTAAAGGACTGCCACTACAAGTACTGTCAAGGTTGGATGCTTATCAAACGGGCTATCCACTGTTCATAGCTTTGAAGTCAATCTGTGAAGGAGGTGAACAACTTAGAAGTCTCAAGAAACCAAAGCTGTAGAGACAATTGGAGTTATTTGAACATATTGCTGGAGAGTCTGTGCACCAGATGATGAATAGGTTTGTTCATCTTACTACTGAAATGACCAATGTGGGTGCAAAGACAGATCTCCAAGACCTGAATGACAGATTACTATGTGCTCTTCCATCATCCTGGAAACAAACTGTGACACTACTGAAGCATACTGAAAAGTTTCCGATGGATTTGGATCTGCTCATTGCAAAGATAGAGGAAGTAGAGATTGATGAAAGTTCTAGAAATACTAATAGAACTGGTTCACATGCACAGTACAAGTTTATTGTGAATCCTGCTAACACTGTGGAGAATGCCTTTCTGGCTCAAGAATCTGCTAAGATTGATGATGAGGGAGATCTATTTGTCGGTGCAAGTTTTTATACTGATTCTTCATACATTCCAAACTCACCAACTTATTCTCAACCTCAATCTCCACTAAGAGCTCAAAGTCAAAGTCAGAATGTGAAAAATCAATCAGAACATCAGAGTACTACTGTTCAAGCCAAAGTAAAAGATGTGATGAACATCTTGTTACAAGATGACGAGACCAAGACTGCCTTTATTGCTTTCATGGCAAGCTTTCAAGCTTATCAAGGAAGTCATTTGTCTCAGATGGATGTCGTACTTCAAGATCTTTTTGAAATGGATCCTGATGACGTTGAGGAAATGGATCTAAACTGGCAAATGGTGATGGTTGCATATCGAACACAGAAACATGCATATGTTAACCGAAGCTTCAAGCCACATGCAAACAAGACAGTTGGTTTTGACAAATCAAAGGCCAGATGTTTTAACTGTAACTGCTATGGTCACTTTTCAAGGGAATGCAAGGCTCCTAAGAATCAGAACTACAATGATCAAGCAAGTTCGAGTGGACAAAATCATGGTCAAGGTCAAAGCTCACAACCGTCTTCAAGTTATCAAAACAAAAATCAACGTTTCATGCAGAAGCCATATCAAAGTCTTCCAATGCCAGAACTTAAAGATGAAAGCAAGAAGCCAGAAGATCAGACTAAAGCACTGGTGGTTAGTGTGAAAGATGGATACGATTGGAGTGCTTATGCGGAATAGTTTACATCTGATCTTACGTCAAGTTTGGCATTAGTCTGTGAAATTGAAGAAGACTGGTCTGAAGAAGGGGATGGTAAAGTGATTGATACTGTGAGTGAAGATTCTGAGGAATATGACTGGAGTGCAAAGGCAGATCCTGTTGAAGAATCTGAACCAGAAGTTGCACTTATGGCTACATCCAATGAGTCTTCATCATCTACTAAACAACCAAAGGTTAGTACTGAATTACCCCCTAACTATGTTCCTTTGCCTGATGATGTTAAAGAAAGGTTATGTTCTGATCAATGCATTAAACAAGTGGAACATTATCGAACTCATTCATTTAAAATTGGTGACAAATTAAGCAAACATGAGAAAATTCATGAACAACTTAAAATTGATCACAAAATTGCTGATGAGAAGATTTTGTCACATAAAGAATCATGGAACAAAACCTTAAAGGAACTGGAAGTTGTGACCAAACAACTTGAAGAAATGACAAAGAATTTCGAACAAGAAAAGGTTGCTCATGCAGTCACTCAAGTTGAATTAACAAAGGTTAAGAGTTGTAAAACAATGGTAAAATAACTTGTGAGTGAAAGAGGTAACAAAAACAAACTAGGATTGGGTTTTACTCATTAACCAATGCCTAAATCAATCACACAAACTTTACCTGAAAACTTCAATGAATTTGATCATTCACCTGAAAATGAACGAAAATTCAAAGAAGTAAATCCGAATCCGAAGGATCTGAAGTGTTGATTGAAAGTTTGAAAGAAGATGATGCAGTGACAGTTGAAGCTGATGATGAAGCTAGCAACAAATCAGAGCCTGTTCTGATTCAACTGGTTGAATATCCTGAACTGAATCCGAAGCCAGAGGAAAAGGTGAAGGATGAAGGTGAATTTTCAGGATACAATGATCCTGAATACATCAGGTGGAAGAATGAACAAAAGGCGAAAGTTGCTGATCAACTGATCAAGAAGAATGCAGTGAAGAAGGTTGAAGTTTCAAATGCGAAGATGCAGAAATCGTAAGTAACAAACAATCAATCTGAAACAAAACAGTTAAAAGGTAAAAGTGTCATAACATCAAATGACAAACCCAAAGCTCAAACTGTTAAAACTGACAATGTCAAACCTGTCAAGAAGAAAGTGTTAAAAGGTAAAACAATCAAGTTTGTATCTGTAGGAACTTTCGATATGAACGGATCTTATGGTAACCAAATCAATTCTTCAATCAAATCTAACTCTGGTCTGAAAACAGGTTCAGGTCCTAAGTCTTCGGCTGTCAATGATAAAAGAATTGAATCAAAGAAGGTAACCAAACAAGATGGTTTAAAATCGAACCAAGTTCTCAAGCAATTAAAATCACAAACAAAATCTCAACTAAAGAATCAAGTTAATCTAAAACCGAACAAAACTGATAATGAATCACGAGTGGGTTCAAAATCAAAAGTTAACAATCGGCTCTTTAGGATTAGCAAGAAACATTGTGAGATTTGTGATCGTTATAATCATGTCAATGCTGAATGTTTCTTTAACAGGTACTGCAGTTACTGTGACAAAAGAAATCATTCTTCAGAGGAATGTTTTTATAACAAATTCTGTGATATTTGTGAAAGAAGAAATCATGACACAACAGATTGTTTCTTTCGGAAAAACTCATCAAGAGAAATGATTTCGTTTCCAAATTTTCAAAGAAATCAAACTTTTGGTTTTCAAAAATTTAACCAAAGTCATTCTCCTGATTTGAGAACTTTCAAACGAAACAATTCTGGTTTTAATGACTTTTCATCAAGAAATGTGCAGGTTAACAGTTTTAAGCCGAGAGCTTTGATGGTGAGAAATCAGAAATTTGAAAATAACCTTGATCCTAAGTTAGAGGAAAGGTTTACTGCTATAAGAAGAAAGCAATCGAATCAAGCCAATGGGTGAAACAATTTTCAACCAAATCTCTTGAATGAAACAAATTTTCAAAATCTTCATTATCAACAAGTTACTGTTACAGATAGATTCGGAAAACCCAAGACCATGTGGGCCTGGTTTGACCAAACTAACTAGTTGAATTGTTGAAATGCAGGTACGCCCTCGAAGACCTATCAACTCATGGTTTGTTGATAGTGGGTGTAGCCGGCACATGACAGGCAACCATGCCTTGCTTCAAGATTTTAAGCTAAAGAATGGTACACATGTTGCAGTTGGAGGAGATGCTGGTGGTAAAATAACTGGAGAAGGAACCGTGTCAAATGGGGTCATTAGCTTTGATAAAGTCAACTACTGTGCACAGTTGAACTTTAATTTGCTAAGTGTATCTCAAATCTGTGATAAATCTTATTCAACACTATTTGATGATTTTTTCTGTTATATACTCAAACCAGGTTTCAAGATTGACAATGAGTGGGTGGTGGTTAAAGCTCCAAGAGATCGTGATATATACAAGCTTGATATGTCGCAGATTGATGCTGAAACTGAAACCACATGTCTCATTGCGCATGCTTCAAATGATGAGAGTCAGCTTTGGCATAGACGGCTAGGCCATTCAAACTTCAGAAACATGAATCGTTTAGTGATTGGAAATCATGATGTGGGAATACCGTCAAAGAAATTCTCAACAACTGATCTCTGTCCAGCATGTCTGAAAGGAAAGCAGCACCGAACGTCTTTTAAGTCCAAGCCAGAAAACTCCATTTCAAAACCTTTGCAGATGCTACATATGGATCTATTCGGACCAACAAATGTTCAAAGCATCGGAAAGAAGTCTTATTGTTTTGTCATCATTGATGATTTTACTAGATTTTCTTGGGTTTATTTCTTGCATGTTAAATCTGAAACTGCTGAGTTGTTAAAAGAATTTATCATCAAAGTTGAAAATCAGTTGGATTGTAAAGTGAAAATCTTAAGAAGTGATAATGGAACCGAGTTTAAAAACTCTAATATCGATTTGTTTTGTGCAGAAAAAGGAATTGCGCGACAATTTAGTGCTCCAAGAACGCCTCAACAAAATGGGGTTGCGGAACGGAAAAATCGGACACTGATTGAAGCAGCAAGATCCATGCTCGCAGATGCAAAAATTCCTATCACATTCTGGGACGAAGCTATTGCTACTGCGTGTTTTGTAAAAAAAAGGACATTATTGGTTCAGGATAAAAATAAAACATCTTATGAGTTATTGTTTGGAAGAAAACAGAATATTTCATACTTGAAAGCATTTGGTTGTCCTGTATCAATTCTAAATTTAAGTGATCATCTCGGGAAATTTGAGTCAAAATCTGACGATGGATTTTTCCTTGGTTACTCGTCTGTTTCAAAAGCTTATCGGGTTTTTAATAGCAAAACAAACATTGTTATAGAAACTATTAACGTAAAGTTTTTAGAAAATTCGTTTCCGTCAGTGGCTCATGGTCCCGAATGGTTGTTTGATTTAGATTCGTTATCAAAATCTTTCAATTCTAACTTATTTGATTTTCCAGGAACATCGAGAAAAGAATCAGGAGATTTGAGATGTTTCAGTGATGATTCTGATAATGATGATGATAGCAATCTCAATTCTGAGTATCCGTTCATGTCATTTCATAATCCTGATCATGGAGTATCCAGTCGAGCTCCGGGTCCTTCTGGTTCTCAAGAAGATCAAGATTCAAACAATCTTGGTGATGATGTGAATCCGCAAGTTTCTCCTAATGATGGTGAATCTGTTTAGAATCAACCATCATCTGATCCGAATGCTGAAGTTGTTCCAGAAACTTTTGACTACTTCATCAATTCACCAGAACAAGTTCCTAATTTCACTCCGCATACGTCTACAATTATACAAGATATACCGAATTTGAATCAGTCTAATCTGGAGAGTCAAGTACAAGGTGACGCTATACCAACTCACCGAGTTCACAGGAATCATCCTCTCTCTCTCAGATTATTGGGCCTTTGAATCAGAGAAGTATGAGAAGTCAGACTGAACATGCAAACATTTGTCTTTATTCATGTTTTCTTTCTCAAGTGGTACCGAAGAACATTTCAGAAGCGTTACAAGATAACAGTTGGATTGAAGCAATGCAAGAGGAGTTACTTCAATTTCGCAAACAAGAGGTTTGGAAGTTAGTGGACTTACCTGAAGGAGAAAATGCGATTGGTACAAGATGGTTGTACAAGAACAAGCCAGATGAACATGGCATTGTGGTCAGAAATAAAGCCAGACTTATTGCACAAGGTTACACTCAGGAAGAAGGTATTGACTATGAGGAAGTGTTTGCTCCAGTCGCTCGACTTGAAGCTATTCGCGTTTTTCTAGCTTATGCCTCTTTTATGAAGTTTAAGGTGTTTCAAATGGACGTTAATGGCACTTTTTCTGTATGGATCAATTACCGATGATATGTACGTCAGACAAACTCCAGGTTTTGAGGATCCTGAGTATCCACATCGTGTATACAAATTGAGCAAAGCATTGTATGGTCTACATCAAGCTCCAAGAATTTGGTACGAGACGTTATCTAAACATTTGCTAGAACATGGTTTTACAAGAGGTCAGATTGATCCAACTTTATTCATGAAGCGGGAAAATGAAGATCTTTTATGTGTTCAAGTGTATGTGGATGATATCATCTTTGGATCAACAAGTCCGTCCATGTGCAAAGAGTTTGAAGAAATCATGAAATCAAGATTCCAGATGAGTTCGATGGGGGAGATTAATTTCTTTCTCAGATTGCAAGTAAAACAGTCAGTAGACGGGATTTTTATCAACCAATCACAGTTTGTTGTGAAGTTGCTGAAAAAGTTCAAGATGCAAGATTGTCAGACTATTCGAACGCCATCTGATGTTAATTGCAAGATACAGCCGGATCCAAAAGGCAAATCCGTTGATCAAACACTGTACAGATCAATGATTGGTTCACTGATGTATCTTACTGCATCAAGACCAGACATTATGTATGTTGTATGTGTGTGTGCAAGATATCAGTCTGATCCGAAAGAGTCGCACCTGGTTGCTGTTAAATGTATTTTCAGATACCTTAAAGGAAAACCAAATCTCGGGTTATGGTATCCTTATGAAGGCAATTTTGAATTATATAGTTATTCTGATAGTGACTTTGGTGGGTGTGCTCTTGACAGGAAATCGACTACTGGTGGATGTCAATTTCTGGGTCCTAGACTTGTTTCTTGGCAATGCAAAAAGCAGACCAATGTTTCTGTATCCACAGCTGAAGCAGAGTATATCGCTGCATCTGCAGGATGTTCTCAAGTTTTGTGGCTACAAAACCAATTGCTTGACTACGGGTTTAACTTTCTCAAAACTCCTATCTACATAGACAATACTGCTGCTATGTTCATTACTGCTAATCCTGTTCAACACTCAAAAACCAAACATACAGAGACAACTCTGAAAAAGGTTTAATAACTTTGATTAAAGTTCATACCGACAAACAACTGGCAGATCTTTTCACAAAATCCTTTTTGTCAGGATGGTTTGAATTCTTAATTCAATCCATAGGGTTAATCAACCATGATTAATTCTAATTTTTGAAAAACCAAACAAAAATCAGAAAATATAAAAGTCAAAAATATAATAAGTCGATGTCAAGTATTGATTCTTTTGTCTTTTATTTTATTGTTTTGCATTGTGTGTGTGCATGAAAAAGAAAAAGCAAACAAAAAGAATATAAAAAGCAAAAAGAAAAGAAAATATCATGTCATAAGAATCTATATTGCAAAAAGTGAGAAATGATAGTTACACTAGACATTATTTGTTACATCATTTTTAATAAAGACTGATGAATGTTAATTGTTGTGCGAGACAGCTCAGACAATTAGACTGAAAAAGTAAGTTCATTGTTGACAAATCTAAACTCAATGATCTTTGTGTTAAGTTCCTTTGCTATACATGTCTAGATATATATCTTTTGATGCATTGCTTGTGATGATAGTTGTTCATGATCGGGTAACGATGCAGTCTATTCAGTGTGATGAACCGCATCGTGAGCTTCTTTGTTGTGGTATCCACAGACCTGAAGTCTCACATGAAGTCTCTTTTGAGCTTCAAGGTGCAGCAAAAGATTCCCAAAGATGGAACAAAAAGAGTCCCAAATGTGGACCATCACCAAACAAAAAATTCCAAAAAGGAATTCAGAAGATTCCCAAGGGGAACGATAGGAAAAGAAAAATTCCAAAATGGAATTCAAAAGAAGTCCCAAAGTGGACCAAATTCGAATAGAACCCATATTCCACACTGTTTATGACTGTAAGTGACCAGGTTTTTGTGCAATATGCATTCAGGAAGTGATTGATGAGGAAATATGTTGACATATGTATGCATGAGGGTCACATAAGTCATTTTAATCGAACCTTAATCTCATCATGATACTGAAAAAGTAAGTGTGCCAACTCGAGCTAATTGGTATGTTTTCATATCATCACTCAATCAAACAGAAGTCAAATGTCTATTCAAAACTTGCAAAACATGTTCAGATAATGTGTGGTATGATCTCACTGCGATATTTTGATTCATTGCATTGCATATATTTTTATTTTAATGTGTGTGCAGGCATATGGAATCTTTATTGACACATCGACATCCTTGTTAAACTTAAAAATTTCAAGAAATTTCAAGTTTAGGGGGAGAATAAGTGAAGAAGAAAAATATTACCAAAAAGCCAAAAATATTTTGAAATAATTGTGTTGAAGTTTGGATTTTGTGGTTAATGAAAGCAAGTGGTGTATTGAATATGTTAAAAACAAACCTAAGGTCTTATGATTCGTTTTTAGAAAATTGCTTCGGGATATAGAAATTTTGGTTGTGCAAAACATTTTTGAAAGGAAAATCAAAGAAAATGAAAAAGGAATTTTAATTGAATTAAAATTGTTGCCCTAAATAATATTGTTGATTAATTAATGTGACAAACCCTAATAAGGATGTCTTGTCTAATTAATATGTCGAGAATGTTTGCAGGTGCAATAAATGCAGTTGAAAAGTCAACAGACGGAGAAAAAGGAAAAAATTGCTTAAGTGTTGAAGCCGGGTAAAGATATCAGAAGACTATTCAGCCGGGTAAGAGTCTTGATTGATATCAGCCGGGTGGTTAGAAGAGAAGATTGCCGGGTGAAGATATTATGACTACTGTGTTGCCGGGTA
This sequence comes from Tagetes erecta, assembly GCA_030867185.1. Lineage (NCBI taxonomy): Eukaryota > Viridiplantae > Streptophyta > Magnoliopsida > Asterales > Asteraceae > Tagetes > Tagetes erecta. Next base: position 51,083,462 of record CM061487.1, read on the forward strand.
ATGAAGTGATAAGTTACCAGCCGGGTAATGAACAAGTCACTATTGTGCCGGGTAAAGATGTCATGTTAATATCTGCCGGGTGACAAGTTGTTTGACACTGTACAGCCGGGTAATAGAATGAAGATTCTATGCAGCCGGGTAAGTAAGACAATTGTATTGCTGGGTGATGAAGAGAAGCTGTTTCTATACAGTCGGGTGATGAAGAATATCACTATGCAGCCGGGTAATGAACAAGAAGTTATTGAGCAAGCCGGGTGATGTTAGAAGACCACTATACAGCCGGGTGATGGGTAAAACCAAAACAGGTGTAGCTGTTCCTAACTCTTACCCGTCTCTACAGTGCTTTACACGTCTCTATAGTGATTGACCCGTCCAAGTGTTTTTACATGTTTTATGTTGACCCGTCCAAGTTGTGACCCGTCCTAAGACCTTGACCCGTCCCAACAGTGCATGACACTAGTCAACAGTGCATGACCCGTCCAGGCTTATTGGGCTTAAATGTTTACCCGTCCCAAACTGTTGACCCGTCCCAATAAGTTTGACCTAATTTTTCAATCATATAAAAACCCGCCTCTTCACAACACTTATCATTTTTCACCAAAGTTTTCAAGCAAAAATCCCCTGTACCTTAAACCGTTGATTATCATATTCAATCGATTGTTCTGTAACAAGTTATATTGATTGAATAAGGTATTTTCTACATGATTCGACCTTGATAAACCTGCTAAATGATTGTAAAAACGAAAAATGATGATGAACAGTAATTTAATCACTGAATAGACACTTTGATTTTGCGTGTTAAAACAGAAATCGAATGTTGTAATAGGTGTAAAAATTGTCGATCATCAACAATCATTCATTAATTTGCATCAAATTGCTTAAAATCAACTGAATCAACTAAAATTTGCTCATAACTGTCGAACCGCCATTGATGACCTGTTGAATGGTCATAAGTTTTAACATCAAAATGATGAAATGTGTGTTAAGAAGTGACAAATCAATGTTAAAACTGAGCTAAAACATGTTATTCAACTACATCATACAAATTTCAGATTTGTGTTCTTAAGTGTTTTAACTGTTAAGTGTAAGATATTATATGATCATTAATTTCCAAAAGTTATGTTAATCAAAATGGTGAAAATCTGATTGATAGTTTAACTTAGGTGATAAATTGATCATGTGATTGTTCTACATTGTAACTTTATGCTTAAAAATTTATGCAAATTTGAAATTTATGAATGAAAAATCTAACTCATATGTATTGTCTTTGTCAAAACAGATGGAGAATCTGAAGTTTGAACCTAAGCACAATCTGGTTGCATGTTTGGATGAATCTATACCAGAAACAGAGGGGTATAGAGATATGATTAGATTTATCAGAAGAACCAAGTATGTGTATGCTATGTGTGCGAAGCCAGTCATATATGCAAGACTCATCAAGAGTTTCTGGAGGACGGCTGAGGTTGTTACTAATGAAGATGGTGTGACAGTGGTTAGAGGAAATATCACCAGAGAATTGCAATTGACTGTATCTGAAGAAGCTATCAGAACAGCCTTAAGGATAGATGATGATGAGGTTGGTGCAAATGATGAGTTGACAACTGCTGAGTGCCAAGCATGCTTCCTCAATATGGGTCATCCTCCCATATTCCCTAAACAACAGTTTTTCAGAGCTAGACTGGGAAGAGTGGAAACTGCTATGTTATGTGATTCAGCAGTGCATGTCTAGAAGGAGTGCTGGTTTTGATAACTTCCCTTCTGGCATTGCATCCCCCATTGTTGCTATTGCAGAGAACAAACCTTTCAATATGTCGAAGTGGATCATGAAAGGGTTTGTGTTCAATTTAGTGAAAGGCAAGAGGTTCAAGTTTCTCATGTATCCGAGATTCTTGCAACTTATGATCAATGTTGCATATCTAAACATTCGAGAAAAAGGTTTTAGTGGAGGGATTTTATACACTGAGGACATGAACGACCTATCATATAGGCAGATGAGTATAGGAGGTGTAGAAAGTGTTGAACTGTTTGACTATATGCGGGATATAGCAAACAACGATGAGGATATTGAGATTGTGTATCATCACATATCACATGGAGAGATTGTGAATCCTCAGGATTTAGTTGATGAGGTGCCTGACAATTTGCTAGATGATGATGAGTACTTTGCTCGTCATCCAGATAAGGAAAATGAGTCTGAAAATGAAGAAGGTGATGATGAATCTAATGATAGTGATGATGATGATAGTGATGATGGTGGTGATGATGGAAATAATGTTAGTATTGAAGATTAAAGTGCTGAATCTGTTCCAGAGGAGGCAGAGAATGTTGAAGCTGATGAACCATTTGTGATTGAAAATGTAGAGGTTGCTGAGCCGATTGAGATGGAAACAGATGAAGTTGTTGAACCAGTTGAAGTTGAGAAAGCAGTTGAAGAGATTGTTATTGAAGCTCCTAGGAACATCACAGTTCATTATTTCAGATCTCGAAGATCTAAAACTGTGGATGATCCTAAGATTGTTGAGGAGCCAAGTGTGTTTGAAAATGTGGATGTGCCTGAACAGATTGACATAGTTCAGATTGCACAAGAAGCTGCAGCAGAAGTGGAGACTGTGGCACAGACAGTCGATGATACTGATGTTTGTGTGAATGTTCCTACACCAGTTGATATTGCCACATCCTCCAAAGCTGCTGAAAACATTGAACAACCTTTGGAGTCTTCACCAAAAGTTGGTTCAAGTGTGAATGAAGAAAAGGAGAAAATTATTCAGTTGGAAAAGATGGTAGCCAAGTTGTTGGAAGCCAATGAGTTATTGAAAGCATCAAATGAAAGGAAGAAAAAGAGGTTGGAGGAATTTTGGGCTATTCATCAGAAGAACTTGGAAACGTTTAAAGAATTAGATACTGATCATGAAAAGTTGAAAGCTGATCATGAGAAATTGAAAGGGGATTATAAAGAGTTATATGCGGAATGCAATACTCTGAATGCTGAAAAGGAGATGCTTGAAAAATGGTTGGAAGAAGCCAAACCAAAGAAGTCTGGTTCTACATCTGATAAAGAGTTTTCAGATGATGTGATGGAAGTTGCCGAGCCTACACAAGAAGTTAAAGTTTATTATACTAGAGCTCGAGGTACAAAGAATGTGGGTGAAATGATTGATACACCAATTCCAATTCCCGATGAAGCTGCTAATCCTGTCAATCTTGACAAAGCTGAGGGAAAACGCAAACTGGATGTTGTGCCTGAGGTTATTGGAGAAGAGGTAATTGCTAAGAAAGCCAGAATGGAAGAAACAGTTCAGATCGAGCCGATTCAATCTGAATCTGTAACTGAAACCAAAGTGCCTAAGGTGGCGAAGGTGACTGAGTTAGTAAAGGAAATTGAAGCTGATAAAACAGTTCAGATTGAGCTGATTCAATCGGAATCTGTAGTGGCAGCTGAAGTGCCTGAAGTGATTGAAGTAGTTGAGAATGTGCAAGAAACTGTTACTGAAGAAGCATTTTAGTTTGAGCCGGTTCAAACTGAAACTGCAGCGATGATAGAAGCACTCGATGATTTAGATGATATAGACTTTACAGACTCTGAACCTGAGGCTAATCCAGATGATGAGATACCTGTTGATCTTCCTGAACGATTTGCTTATCTAGAAAAGATGAAGTATAATCCTGTCTACTTGAATGGACTCACAGTTAGTCAGATAAATGAAGAATATGAGAAGTGTTTGAATGCGCAAGATAAGGTGACTGCTGATGAGAAAGAGTTTGTTGTAGAAATGGGTGAGTGGACGCCTCTGCAAGAAAGTTTAAATATTGATGATCTTCCACATGAAGAATTATATCATCAAGATCCGGAAGAGATGACTACTGTTAGCATGCGTCAATGGTTGAGTTCGAGGAACTACCCATACAAAACTTTGAAGAGACTGAAAAGGGAATCTCTGAAAAAAATAGTGGTGAGTTTTATGAAGACAGAAAAGATGCATAATAGAATGTTTTTCTTGGATTACAATAATCCACAGTACTATGAGCTGACCAAAAGATATAGAGTGCTGGAACCCAAAGAGATACTGTTGATGGCTTTACCAGTTGATGCACACAAGAAAAGAAAGGAGTTGATAGACATGTTTCCTAGCGAGATGAAATCTTACAACCTTCCAGTGGATGTACGAGAAAAATGGCACAAGTCTACCACAACAGGTGATGTTGTCAGATCACTGCTGAGTAAGGGTCAGTCAGTTGCTGAACTACTTGATTCAATGATCGTGCCGGCCAAGTCCAAAAATGTGAAGATTATCGCTTGGAAATATGATGAAGTGTTTGATGCATTTTTGATAAAAAGAGTTAATGGTCTGTGTGATGTTTATCATTATTACTCAAGTATATTCAAGCTGCAAGTGCAAGATTTGAAGGAACTGCACAAACTAAGATTGATTAATCACACGCATGCTGAGCGTGGTGATAAATGTGCGATGCTACTAGATGCTGGGATGAGCTGTTTGCCAAAGTTTTTGGAGTTTAGAGGACAACAAGAAGACAGTGAATATGTTCAGATGAAGAGAACGAGGAAACCAAAGAAGTTGGTATTGCGAGACATGTATTTAGAGGAGTTCTCAGATGAATATTTTGATAAAGTCACAGATCCGGGGTTGAAAGTGATTGAAGGTTCTCAAGCGACAAAGCCCATTTTAAAGGTGTTTTACAATCAAGAGACTTATGAGCTGAAACTTGTTCGTAATTTGGATGACTGGGATCAGGACATGATTACCTTGTTTAGTACGTTTGAGCTCAAACTACTACATCCATCTTACATTGACTATCTTCGAAACATCAAGATGGAAAAGGTGAAAGATGCTGTTGCTGAAGAAGATAGAAGACTGTTTGTGATTATGATTGAGGTGATTGGGGCTGCTACTGAGAAAATCAGATTAAGGAAGGCATTACTTAATGCTAACCTTGTGAAGATTGATATACCGCAGATCGAGTACATGAGGGTGACGTCCAAGGGTACATTCGAGGTGAAGGTCAAAGGAAGGAAGAAACCGCATGTGTTTTATTCTAACATTGACTTTGCAGGTATTAACTTGGACTCGCTGAAAATAATGAAAGACTGTTACATTTTGACGAATGAATCAAAGCCAAGACAAGCCAAGATTGCTGAGAAGTTCAAGTCTTGCATTGAGGAGGCTTTGAAGGAACAAGAAAAATATCAAGGAAAGCCGTTGCTGGATGTTAAAGACGAACCAGAAGAATGGTGAGAGATTGAAGCTGAAAAAGCAAGTGTTAAAAACTGAAGATTTTTGAAGTCCAAAGATAAATCTTAGGGGGAGTACTGTTAGGGCTCGTTTCTAGTTAAAGATTTACTTTGTACTTTGTTTATACATTTTGTATAGTTTAGGGTTTATTTTGTATTTTCCCTAAATGTATTGTTGCATAAAGCATGTAGTAAGAGAATGTTAGTGAGAGACTAGATCACAGATACACGTTAGAGAGAGAGTTAACTGTGTGTGATTTACATTCTCCTGCACTTTTGTACTACAATATTGTTTTGATCATCAATACAAAGAGAATTATTAGTAATGAATTGTGTTGCTGATTGAACTGTTTGTTTGTGTACTTGTTTTGTTCTGATCATCGAGCAATATCGATCCAATTGAACTTATCAACGTTAGTATAATGTTGGACACCTTACAACTCCTTAAAACACCGTATGACACCTTAAAACTCCTTTATAAACCTAATGATTTCGTCAAAGTCCATTGAACATCGTATGGCAACTCAGAAGATATTACGGCTCGGTATCGACATTAGCAACATGAATAGCACGTTAGAATAATGTAGGACGCGTTACAAATCCTAAGAACACCTTACATCACCGTACGAAACTTCAAAACTATAAACTAAACCTAATGAATTTGTCCGAGTCCATTGAACGTCGTACGACAACTTAAGACATTTTACGACTCTGTATGTCATATTAGCACCTTGACAACCATGTTAGTAACATGTTAGACACCTTAAAACTCCTAACAACACCGTATGAAACCTTAAAACTCCTTAATAAACCTAATGATTTCGTCGAAGTCCTTTTAACATCGTACGGCAACCCAAGAGATGTTAAGGCTCGGTACCGACATTAGCAACATTATAAGCAAGTTGGAATAATAAAGCGTGCATTAAAACTCCTAAGAACACCTTACATCACCATAGGAAACTTTAAAAATCCATACCAAACCTAATGATTTCGTCTGAGTCCTTTGAACGTCGTACGACAACTTAAGACATCTTACGACTTTATATTCCTTGTTAGCACCTTAACAAGCACGTTAGTATATTGTTGGACACCTTCCAACTCCGAAAAACACCGTATTAAACCATAAAACTCCTTAAAAAACCTAATGATTTCATCGAAGTCCTTTGAGCATTGTACGGCAACTCAGGAGATGTTACGGCTCGATATCGACATTAGCAACATGAAAAGCACGTTAGAATAATGCAGGACGCGTTAAATCTCCTAAGAAAACCTTACATCATCGTACGAAACTTCAAAACTACATACTAAACCTAATGAACTCGTCCGAGTCCTTTGAGCGTCGTACGAGAACTTAAGACATCTTACGACTCTGTATCTCATATTAGCACCTTGACAACCATGTTAGTATCATGTTAGACGCCTTAAAACTCCTAACAACACCGTATGAAACCATAAAAATCCTTAATAAACCTAATGATTTCGTCGAAGTCGTTTGAACATCGTACGACAACTTAGGTGATGTTACGGCTCGGTATCGACATTAGCAACATGAAAAACACGTTAGAATAATGTAGGACGCATTACAACTCCTAAGAACACCTTTCATCAACTTCGGAAACTGTAAAACTCCATACAAAACCTAATGAATTTGTCCGAGTCCTTTGAACGTCGTATGGAAACCTAAGACATCTTATGGCTCTGTATGCCATGTTAGCGCCTTAACAAGCACTTTAGTATCATGTTGGACACCTCACAACTCCTTAAAACACCCTATGAAACCTTAAAACTCCTTAATAAACCTAATGATTTTGTCGAAGTCCTTTGAACATTGTATGGCAACTCAGGATATATTACGGCTCGGTATCGACAGTAGCAACATGAAAAGCACGTTAGAATAATGTAGGACGCGTTAAAACTCCTAAGACAACCTTACATCACCGTATGAAACTTCAAAACTACATACTAAACCTAATGAATTCGTCCGAGTCCTTTGAGCGTCGTACGAAAACTTAAGACATCTTACGACTCTGTATGCCATATTAGCACCTTGAGAACCATGTTAGTATCATGTTAGACGCCTTAAAACTACTAACAACACCGTATGAAACCTTAAAACTCCTTAATAAACCTAATGATTTCGTCGAAGTTCTTCGAACATCGTACGACAACTCAGGAGATGTTACGGCTCGGTATCGACATTAGCAACATGAGAAGCACGTTGGAATAATGTAGGACGCATTACAACTGCTAAGAACACCTTTCATCACCGTAAGAAACTTTAAAACTCCATACTAAACCTAATGAATTAGTCCGAGTCCTTTGAACGTCGCATTGCAACCTAAGACATCTTACGACTCTGTATGCCATGTTAGCACCTTGACAAGCACTTTTGTTAGGGCTCGTTTCTAGTTAAAGATTTACTTTGTACTTTGTTTATACATTTTGTATAGTTTAGGGTTTATTTTGTATTTTCCCTAAATGTATTGTTGCATAAAGCATGTAGTAAGAGAATGTAAGTGAGAGACTAGATCACAGATACACGTTAGAGAGAGTTAACTGTGTGTGATTTACCTTCTCCTGCACTTTTGTACTACAATATTGCTTTGATCATCAATACAAAGAGAATTATTAGTAATGAATTGTGTTGCTGATTGAACTGTTTGTTTGTGTACTTGGTTCGTTCTGATCATCGAGCAATATCGATCCAATTGAACCTATCAACGTTAGTATAATGTTGGACGCCTTACAACTCCTTAAAACACCGTATGACACCTTAAAACTCCTTATAAAACCTAAAGATTTCGTCGAAGTCCATTGAACATCGTATGGCAACTCAGAAGATATTACGGCTCGGTATCGACATTAGCAACATGAATAGCACGTTAGAATAATGTAGGACGCGTTACAAATCCTAAGAACACCTTACATCACCGTACGAAACTTCAAAACTACATACTAAACCTAATGAATTCGTCCGAGTCCTTTGAGCGTCGTACGAAAACTTAAGACATCTTACGACTCTGTATGCCATATTAGCATCTTGAGAACCATGTTAGTATCATGTTAGACGCCTTAAAACTACTAACAACACCGTATGAAACCTTAAAACTCCTTAATAAACCTAATGATTTCGTCGAAGTTCTTCGAACATCGTACGACAACTCAGGAGATGTTACGGCACGGTATCGACATTAGCAACATGAGAAGCACGTTGGAATAATGTAGGACGCATTACAACTGCTAAGAACACCTTTCATCACCGTAGGAAACTTTAAAACTCCATACTAAACCTAATGAATTCGTCCAAGTCCTTTGAACGTCGTATGGCAACCTAAGACATCTTACGACTCTGTATGCCATGTTAGCACCTTGACAAGAACGTTAGTATAATGTTGGACACCTTACAACTCTTTAAAACACCGTATGACACCTTAAAACTCCTTAATAAACCTAATGATTTCGTCGAAGTCCATTGAACATCGTATGGCAACTCAGGAGATATTACGGCTCGGTATCGACATTAGCCACATGAATAGCACGTTAGAATAATGTAGGACGCGTTACAAATCCTAAGAACACCTTACATCACCGTACGAAACTTCAAAACTTCATACTAATCCAAATGAATTTGTCCGAGTCCATTGAACGTCGTACGACAACTTAAGACATCTTACGACTATGTATGCCATATTAGCAACCTTGACAACCATGTTAGTATCATGTTAGACGCCTTAAATCTCCTAACAACACCGTATGAAACCTTAAAACTCCTTAGTAAACCTAATGATTTCGTCGAAGTCCTTTGAACATCGTACGACAACTCAGTAGATGTTACAGGTCGGTATCGACAATAGCAACATGAAAAGCACGTTAGAATAATGTAGGACGCCTTAAAACTCCTAAGAAAACCTTACATCACCGTATGAAACTTCAAAACTACAAACTAAACCTATTTAATTCGTCCAAGTACTTTGAGCAACGTACGACAACTTAAGACATCTTATGACTCTATATGCCATATTAGCACCTTGACAATCACGTTAGTGTAATGTTAGACGCCTTAAAACTCCTAACAACATCGTATGAAACCTTAAAACTCCTTAATAAACCTAATGATTTCGTCGAAATCATTTAAACATCGTACGGCAACTCAGGATATGTTACGGCTCGGTATCGACATTAGCAACATGAAAAGTACATTAGAATAATGTAGGACGCACTACAACTCCTAAGAACACCTTTCACCACCGTAGGAAACTTTAAAACTCCATACTAAACCTAATGAATTTGTCCGAGTCCTTTGAACGTCGTATGGTAACCTAACACATCTTATGACTCTGTATGCCAAGTTAGCACCTTGACAAGCATGTTAGTAGAATGTTGGACACCTTACAACTCCTTAAAGCACCCTATGAAACCTTAAAACTCCTTAATAAACCTAATAATTTCGACGAAGTCCTTTGAACATTGTATGGCAACTCAGGATATATTACGGCTTGGTATCGACATTAGCAACATGAAAAGCACGTTAGATTAATGTAGGACGCCTTAAAACTCCTAAGAAAACCTTACATCACCGTACGAAACTTCAAAACTACTACTAAACCTAATGAATTCGTCCGAGTCCTTTGAGCAACGTACGACAACTTAAGACATCTTACAACTCTGTATGCCATATTAGCACCTTGACAATCACGTTAGTATAATGTTAGACGCCATAAAACTCCTAACAACACCGTATGAAACCTTAAAACTCCTTAATAAACCTAATGATTTCGTCGAAGTCATTTAAACATCGTACGGCAACTCAGGATATGTTACGGCTCGGTATCGACATTAGCAACATGAAAAGTACATTAGAATAATGTAGGACGCACTACAACTCCTAAGAACACCTTTCACCACCGTAGGAAACTTTAAAACTCCATACTAAACCTAATGAATATTTCCGAGTCCTTTGAACGTCGTATGGCAACCTAACACATCTTATGACTCTGTACGCCAAGTTAGCACCTTGACAAGCATGTTAGTATAATGTTGGACACCTTACAACTACTTAAAGCACCCTATGAAACCTTAAAACTCCTTAGTAAACCTAATGATTTCGTCGAAGTCCTTTGAACATCGTACGACAACTTAGTAGATGTTACGGCTTGGTATCAACATTAGCAACATGAAAAGCACGTTAGACTAATGTATGACGCCTTAAAACTCCTAACAAAACCTTACATTACCGTACGAAACTTCAAAACTACTACTAAACCTAATGAATTCGTCCGAGTCCTTTGAGCAACGTACGACAACTTAAGACATCTTACGACTCTGTATGCCATTTTAGCACCTTGACAATCACGATAGTATAATGTTAGACGCCTTAAAACTCCTAAGAACACCGTATGAAACCTTAAAACTCCGTAATAAACCTAATGATTTCGTCGAAGTCATTTAAACATCGTACGGCAACTCAGGAGATGTTACAGCTCGGTATCGACATTAGCAACATGAAAAGTACATTAAAATAATGTAGGACGCATTACAACTCCTAAGAACACCTTTCATCACCGTAGGAAACTTTATAACTCCATACTAAACCTAATGAATTCGTCCGAGTCCTTTGAACGTCGTATGGCAACCTAACACATCTTATGACTCTGTATGCCATGTTAGCACCTTGACAAGCATGTTAGTATAATGTTGGACACCTTACAACTCCTTAAAGCACCCTATGAAACCTTAAAACTCCTTAATAAACCTAATGATTTCGTCGAAGTACTTTGAACATTGTATGGCAACTCAGGAGATGTTACGGCTCGGTATCGACATTAGCAACATGAAAAGCTCGTTAGAATAATGTAGGACGCGTTACAACTCCTAAGAACACCTTATATCACCGTACGAAACTTCAAAACTACATACTAAACCTAGTGAATTCGTCCGCGTCGTTTGAACGTCGTACGACAACTTAAGACATATTACGACTCTGTATGCCATATTAGCACCTTGAAACCATGTTAGTATCATGTTAGACGCCTTAAAACTCCTAACAACACCGTATGAAACCATAAAACTCCTAAATAAACCTAGTGATTTCGTCGAAGTGCTATGAATATCGTACGACAACTCAGTAGATGTTACGGCTCGATATCGACATTAGCAACATGAAAAGCTTGCTAGAATAATGTAGGACGCCTTAAAGCTCCTAAGAAAACCTTACATCACCGTACGAAACTTCAAAACTACATACTAAACCTAATGAATTCGTCTGAGTCCTTTGAGCGTCGTACGATAACTTAAGACATCTTACGACTTTGTATGCCATATTAGCATCTTGACAACCACGTTAGTATAATGTTAGACGCCTTAAAACTCCTAACAACACCATATGAAACCTTAATAAACCTAATGATTTCGTCAGAGTCATTTAAACATCGTACGACAATTCAGGAGATGTTACGGCTCGGTATCGACATTAGCAACTTGAAAAGTACGTTAGAATAATGTAGGACGCATTACAACTCCTAAGAACACCTTTCATCACCGTAGGAAACTTTAAAACTCCATACTAAACCTAATGAATTCGTCCGAGTCCTATGAACGTCGTATGGCAACCTAAGACATGTTATGACTCTGTATGCCATGTTAGCACCTTCACAAGCATGTTAGAATAATGTTGGACACCTTACAACTCCTTAAAACACCCTATGAAACCTTAAAACTCCTTAATAAACCTAATGATTTCGTCGAAGTCCTTTGAACATCGTACGGCAACTCAGTAGATGTTACGGCTCGGTATCGACATTAGCAACAAGAAACGCACGTTAGAATAATGTAGGACGCCTTAAAACTCCTAAGAAAACCTTACATCACCGTACGAAACTTCAAAACTACATACTAAACCTAAAAATTCGTCCGCGTCGTTTGAACGTCGTACGACAACTTAAGACATCTTACGACTCTGTATGCCATATTAGCACCTGGACAATCACGTTAGTATAATGTTAGATGCCATAAAACTCCTAACAACACCGTATGAAACCTTAAAACTCCTTAATAAACCTAATGATTTCGTCGAAGTCATTTAAACATCGTACGAAAATTCAGGAGATGTTACGGTTCGGTACCGACATTAGCAACATGAAAAGCACGTTAGAATAATGTAGGACGCATAACAACTCCTAAGAACACCTTTCGTCACCGTAGGAAACTTTAAAACTCCATACTAAACCTAATGAATTCGTCTGAGTCCTTTGAACGTCGTATGGCAACCTAAGACATCTTATGACTCTGTATGCCATGTTAGCACCTTGACAAGCATGTTAGTATAATGTTGGACACCTTACAACTCCTTAAAACACCCAATGAAACCTTAATACTGCTTAGTAAACATAATTATTTCGTCGAAGTCCTTTGAACATCGTACGGCAACTCAGTAGATGTTATGGATCGGTATCGACATTAGCAACATGAAACGCACGTTAGAATAATGTAGGACGCCTTGAAACTCCTAAGAAAACCTTACATCACCGTACGAAACTTCAAAACTACATACTAAACCTAAGAATTCGTCCGAGTACTTTGAGCAACGTAGGACAACTTAAGACATCTTACGACTCTTTATGCCATATTAGCACCTTGACAATCACGTTAGTATAATGTTAGACGCCTTAAAACTCCTAACAACACCGTATGAAACCTAAAAACTCTTTAATAAACCTAATGATTTCGTCGAAGTCATTTAAACATCGTACGGCAACTCAGGAGATGTTACGGTTCGGTACCGACATTAGCAACATGAAAAGCACGTTAGAATAATGTAGGACGCATTACAACTCCTAAGAACACCTTTCATCACCGTAGGAAACTTTAAAACTCCATACTAAACCTAATGAATTCGTCCGAGTCCTTTGAACGTCATATGGCAACCTAAGACATCTTATGACTCTGTATGCCATGTTAGCACCTTGACAAGCAGGTTAGTATAATGTTGGACACCTTACAACTCCTTAAAACACCCTATGAAACCTTAAAACTTCTTAATAAACCTATTGATTTCGTCGAAGTCCTTTGAACATCGTACGGCAACTCAGTAGATGTTACGGCTCAGTATCGACATTAGCAACATGAAACGCACGTTAGAATAATGTAGGACGCCTTAAAACTCCTAAGAAAACCTTACATCACCGTACGAAACTTCAAAACTACATACTAAAGCTAAGAATTCGTCCGAGTACTTTGAGCAACGTACGACAACTTAAGTCATCTTACGACTCTGTATGCCATATTAGCACCTGGACAATCACGTTAGTATAACGTTAGACGCCATAAAACTCCTAACAACACCGTATGAAACCTTAAAACACCTTAATAAACATAATGATTTCGTCGAAGTCATTTAAACATCGTACGACAATTCAGGAGATGTTACGGCTCGGTATCGACATTAGCAACATGAAAAGTACATTAGAATAATGTAGGACGCATTACAACTCCTTAGAACACCTTTCATCACCGTAGGAAACTTTAAAACTCCATACTAAACCTAATGAATTCGTCCGAGTCCTTTGAACGTCGTATGGCAACCTAAGACATCTTATGACTCTGTATGCCATGTTAGCACCTTGACAAGCATGTTAGAAAAATGTTGGACACCTTACAACACCTTAAAACACCCTATGAAACCTTAAAACTCCTTAATAAACCTAATGATTTCGTCGAAGTCCTTTGAACATCGTACGGCAACTCAGTAGATGTTACGGCTCGGTATCGACATTAGCAACAAGAAACGCACGTTAGAATAATGTAGGACGCCTTAAAACTCCTAAGAAAACCTTACATCACCGTACGAAACTTCAAAACTACATACTAAACCTAAGAATTCGTCCGACTACTTTGAGCAACGTACGACAACTTAAGACATCTTACGACTCTGTATGCCATATTAGCACCTGGCAATCACGTTAGTATAATGTTAGATGCCATAAAACTCCTAACAACACCGTATGAAACCTTAAAACTCCTTAATAAACCTAATGATTTCATCGAAGTCCTTTGAACATCGTACGACAATTCAGTAGATGTTACGGGCCGGTATCGACATTAGCAACATGAAAAGCACGTTTCAATAATGTAGGACGCATTACAACTCCTAAGAACACCTTTCATCACCGTAGGAAACTTTAAAACTCCATACTAAACCTAATGAATTCGTTCGAGTACTTTGAACGTCGTATGGCAACCTAAGACATCTTATGACTCTGTATGCCATGTTAGCACCTTGACAAGCATGTTAGTATAATGTTGGACACCTTACAACTCCTTAAAAAACCCAATGAAACCTTAATACTGCTTAGTAAACATAATTATTTCGTCGAAGTCCTTTGAACATCGTACGGCAACTCAGTAGATGTTACGGCTCGGTATCGACATTAGCAACATGAAACGCACGTTAGAATAATGTAGGACACCTTGAAACTCCTAAGAAAACCTTACATCACCGTACGAAACTTCAAAACTACATACTAAACCTAAGAATTCGTCCGAGTACTTTGAGCAACGTAGAACTTAAGACATCTTACGACTCTGTATGCCATATTAGCACCTTGACAATCACGTTAGTATAATGTTAGACGCCTTAAAACTCCTAACAACACCGTATGAAACCTTAAAACTCTTTAATAAACCTAATGATTTCGTCGAAGTCATTTAAACATCGTACGGCAACTCAGGAGATGTTACGGTTCGGTACCGACATTAGCAACATGAAAAGCACGTTAGAATAATGTAGGACGCATTACAACTCCTAAGAACACCTTTCATCACCGTAGGAAACTTTAAAACTCCATACTAAACCTAATGAATTCGTCCGAGTCCTTTGAACGTCGTATGGCAACCTAAGACATCTTATGACTCTGTATGCCATGTTAGCACCTTGACAAGCATGTTAGTATAATGTTGGACACCTTACAACTCCTTAAAACACCCTATGAAACCTTAAAACTCCTTAATAAACCTAATGATTTCGTCGAAGTCCTTTGAACATCGAACGGCAACTCAGTAGATGTTACGGCTCGGTATCGACATTAGCAACATGAAACGCACGTTAGAATAATGTAGGACGCCTTAAAACTCCTAAGAAAACCTTACATCACCGTACGAAACTTCAAAACTACATACTAAACCTAAGAATTCATCTGAGTACTTTGAGCAACGTACGACAACTTAAATCATCTTACGACTCTGTATGCCATATTAGCACCTGGACAATCACGTTAGTATAATGTTAGACGCCATAAAACTCCTAACAACACCGTATGAAACCTTAAAACTCCTTAAGAAACCTAATGATTTCGTCGAAGTCCTTTGAACATCGTACGTCAACTCAGTAGATGTTACGGGCCGGTATCGACATTAGCAACATGAAAAGCACGTTTGAATAATGTAGGACGCATTACAACTCCTAAGAACACCTTTCATCACCGTAGGAAACTTTAAAACTCCATACTAAACCTAATGAATTCGTTCGAGTACTTTGAACGTCGTATGGCAACCTAAGACATCTTATGACTCTGTATGCCATGTTAGCACCTTGACAAGCATGTTAGTATAATGTTGGACACCTTACAACTCCTTAAAACACCCAATGAAACCTTAATACTGCTTAGTAAACATAATTATTTCGTCGAAGTCCTTTGAACATCGTACGGCAACTCAGTAGATGTTACGGCTCGGTATCGACATTAGCAACATGAAACGCACGTTAGAATAATGTAGGACGCCTTGAAACTCCTAAGAAAACCTTACATCACCGTACGAAACTTCAAAACTACATACTAAACCTAAGAATTCGTCCGAGTACTTTGAGCAACGTAGGAGAACTTAAGACATCTTACGACTCTGTATGCCATATTAGCACCTTGACAATCACGTTAGTATAATGTTAGACGCCTTAAAACTCCTAACAACACCGTATGAAACCTTAAAACTCTTTAATAAACCTAATGATTTCGTCGAAGTCATTTAAACATCGTACGGCAACTCAGGAGATGTTACGGTTCGGTACCGACATTAGCAACATGAAAAGCACGTTAGAATAATGTAGGACGCATTACAACTCCTAAGAACACCTTTCATCACCGTAGGAAACTTTAAAACTCCATACTAAACCTAATGAATTCGTTCGAGTACTTTGAACGTCGTATGGCAACCTAAGACATCTTATGACTCTGTATGCCATGTTAGCACCTTGACAAGCATGTTAGTATAATGTTGGACACCTTACAACTCCTTAAAACACCCAATGAAACCTTAATACTGCTTAGTAAACATAATTATTTCGTCGAAGTCCTTTGAACATCGTACGGCAACTCAGTAGATGTTATGGCTCGGTATCGACATTAGCAACATGAAACGCACGTTAGAATAATGTAGGACGCCTTGAAACTCCTAAGAAAACCTTACATCACCGTACGAAACTTCAAAACTACATACTAAACCTAAGAATTCGTCCGAGTACTTTGAGCAACGTAGGACAACTTAAGACATCTTACGACTCTGTATGCCATATTAGCACCTTTACAATCACGTTAGTATAATGTTAGACGCCTTAAAACTCCTAACCACAACGTATGAAACCTTAAAACTCTTTAATAAACCTAATGATTTCGTCGAAGTCATTTAAACATCGTACGGCAACTCAGGAGATGTTACGGTTCGGTACCGACATTAGCAACATGAAGAGCACGTTAGAATAATGTAGGACGCATTACAACTCCTAAGAACACCTTTCATCACCGTAGGAAACTTTAAAACTCCATACTAAACCTAATGAATTCGTCCGAGTCCTTTGAACGTCGTATGGCAACCTAAGACATCTTATGACTCTGTATGCCATGTTAGCACCTTGACAAGCATGTTAGTATAATGTTGGACACCTTACAACTCCTTAAAACACCCTTTGAAACCTTAAAACTCCTTAATAAACCTAATGATTTCGTCGAAGTCCTTTGAACATCGAACGGCAACTCAGTAGATGTTACGGCTCGGTATCGACATTAGCAACATGAAACACACGTTAGAATAATGTAGGACGCCTTAAAACTCCTAAGAAAACCTTACATCACCGTACGAAACTTCAAAACTACATACTAAACCTAAGAATTCATCTGAGTACTTTGAGCAACGTACGACAACTTAAATCATCTTACGACTCTGTATGCCATATTAGCACCTGGACAATCACGTTAGTATAATGTTAGACGCCATAAAACTCCTAACAACACCGTATGAAACCTTAAAACTCCTTAAGAAACCTAATGATTTCGTCGAAGTCCTTTGAACATCGTACGACAACTCAGTAGATGTTACGGTCCGGTATCGACATTAGCAACATGAAAAGCACGTTTGAATAATGTAGGACGCATTACAACTCCTAAGAACACCTTTCATCACCGTAGGAAACTTTAAAACTCCATACTAAACCTAATGAATTCGTTCGAGTACTTTGAACGTCGTATGGCAACCTAAGACATCTTATGACTCTGTATGCCATGTTAGCACCTTGACAAGCATGTTAGTATAATGTTGGACACCTTACAACTCCTTAAAACACCCAATGAAACCTTAATACTGCTTAGTAAACATAATTATTTCGTCGAAGTCCTTTGAACATCGTACGGCAACTCAGTAGATGTTACGGCTCGGTATCGACATTAGCAACATGAAACGCACGTTAGAATAATGTAGGACGCCTTGAAACTCCTAAGAAAACCTTACATCACCGTACGAAACTTCAAAACTACATACTAAACCTAAGAATTCGTCCGAGTACTTTGAGCAACGTAGGAGAACTTAAGACATCTTACGACTCTGTATGCCATATTAGCACCTTGACAATCACGTTAGTATAATGTTAGACGCCTTAAAACTCCTAACAACACCGTATGAAACCTTAAAACTCTTTAATAAACCTAATGATTTCGTCGAAGTCATTTAAACATCGTACGGCAACTCAGGAGATGTTACGGTTCGGTACCGACATTAGCAACATGAAAAGCACGTTAGAATAATGTAGGACGCATTACAACTCCTAAGAACACCTTTCATCACCGTAGGAAACTTTAAAACTCCATACTAAACCTAATGAATTCGTTCGAGTACTTTGAACATCGTATGGCAACCTAAGACATCTTATGACTCTGTATGCCATGTTAGCACCTTGACAAGCATGTTAGTATAATGTTGGACACCTTACAACTCCTTAAAACACCCAATGAAACCTTAATACTGCTTAGTAAACATAATTATTTCGTCGAAGTCCTTTGAACATCGTACGGCAACTCAGTAGATGTTATGGCTCGGTATCGACATTAGCAACATGAAACGCACGTTAGAATAATGTAGGACGCCTTGAAACTCCTAAGAAAACCTTACATCACCGTACGAAACTTCAAAACTACATACTAAACCTAAGAATTCGTCCGAGTACTTTGAGCAACGTAGGACAACTTAAGACATCTTACGACTCTGTATGCCATATTAGCACCTTTACAATCACGTTAGTATAATGTTAGACGCCTTAAAATTCCTAACAACAACGTATGAAACCTTAAAACTCTTTAATAAACCTAATGATTTCGTCGAAGTCATTTAAACATCGTACGGCAACTCAGGAGATGTTACGGTTCGGTACCGACATTAGCAACATGAAAAGCACGTTAGAATAATGTAGGACGCATTACAACTCCTAAGAACACCTTTCATCACCGTAGGAAACTTTAAAACTCCATACTAAACCTAATGAATTCGTCCGAGTCCTTTGAACGTCGTATGGCAACCTAAGACATCTTATGACTCTGTATGCCATGTTAGCACCTTGACAAGCATGTTAGTATAATGTTGGACACCTTACAACTCCTTAAAACACCCTATGAAACCTTAAAACTCCTTAATAAACCTAATGATTTCGTCGAAGTCCTTTGAACATCGTACGGCAACTCAGTAGATGTTACGGCTCGGTATCAACATTAGCAACAAGAAACGCACGTTAGAATAATGTAGGACGCCTTAAAACTCCTAAGAAAACCTTACATCACCGTACGAAACTTCAAAACTACATAGTAAACCTAAAAATTCGTCCGCGACGTTTGAACGTCGTACGACAACTTAAGACATCTTACGACTCTGTATGCCATATTAGCACCTGGACAATCACGTTAGTATAATGTTAGACGCCATAAAACTCCTAACAACACCGTATGAAACCTTAAAACTCCTTAATAAACCTAATGATTTCGTCGAAGTCCTTTGAACATCGTACGAAAATTCAGGAGATGTTACGGTTCGGTACCGACATTAGCAACATGAAAAGCACGTTTGAATAATGTAGGACACATTACAACTCCTAAGAACACCTTTCATCACCGTAGGAAACTTTAAAACTCCATACTAAACCTAATGAATTCGTTCGAGTACTTTGAACGTCGTATGGCAACCTAAGACATCTTATGACTCTGTATGCCATGTTAGCACCTTGACAAGCATGTTAGTATAATGTTGGACACCTTACAACTCCTTAAAACACCCAATGAAACCTTAATACTGCTTAGTAAATATAATTATTTCGTCGAAGTCCTTTGAACATCGTACGGCAACTCAGTAGATGTTACGGCTCGGTATCGACATTAGCAACATGAAACGCACGTTAGAATAATGTAGGACGCCTTGAAACTCCTAAGAAAACCTTACATCACCGTACGAAACTTCAAAACTACATACTAAACCTAAGAATTCGTCCGAGTACTTTGAGCAACGTAGGAGAACTTAAGACATCTAACGACTCTGTATGCCATATTAGCACCTTGACAATCACGTTAGTATAATGTTAGACGCCTTAAAACTCCTAACAACACCGTATGAAACCTTAAAACTCTTTAATAAACCTAATGATTTCGTCGAAGTCATTTAAGCATCGTACGGCAACTCAGGAGATGTTACGGTTCGGTACCGACATTAGCAACATGAAAAGCACGTTAGAATAATGTAGGACGCATTACAACTCCTAAGAACACCTTTCATCACCGTAGGAAACTTTAAAACTCCATACTAAACCTAATGAATTCGTTCGAGTACTTTGAACGTCGTATGGCAACCTAAGACATCTTATGACTCTGTATGCCATGTTAGCACCTTGACAAGCATGTTAGTATAATGTTGGACACCTTACAACTCCTTAAAACACCCAATGAAACCTTAATACTGCTTAGTAAACATAATTATTTCGTCGAAGTCCTTTGAACATCGTACGGCAACTCAGTAGATGTTATGGCTCGGTATCGACATTAGCAACATGAAACGCACGTTAGAATAATGTAGGACGCCTTGAAACTCCTAAGAAAACCTTACATCACCGTACGAAACTTCAAAACTACATACTAAACCTAAGAATTCGTCCGAGTACTTTGAGCAACGTAGGACAACTTAAGACATCTTACGACTCTGTATGCCATATTAGCACCTTGACAATCACGTTAGTATAATGTTAGACGCCTTAAAACTCCTAACAACACCGTATTAAACCTTAAAACTCTTTAATAAACCTAATGATTTCGTCGAAGTCATTTAAACATCGTACGGCAACTCAGGAGATGTTACGGTTCGGTACCGACATTAGCAACATGAAAAGCACGTTAGAATAATGTAGGACACATTACAACTCCTAAGAACACCTTTCATCACCGTAGGAAACTTTAAAACTCCATACTAAACCTAATGAATTCGTCCGAGTCCTTTGAACGTCGTATGGCAACCTAAGACATCTTATGACTCTGTATGCCATGTTAGCACCTTGACAAGCATGTTAGTATAATGTTGGACACCTTACAACTCCTTAAAACACCCTATGAAACCTTAAAACTCCTTAATAAACCTAATGATTTCGTCGAAGTCCTTTGAACATCGTACGACAACTCAGTAGATGTTACGGCTCGGTATCGACATTAGCAACATGAAACGCACGTTAGAATAATGTAGGACGCCTTAAAACTCCTAAGAAAACCTTACATCACCGTACGAAACTTCAAAACTACATACTAAACCTAAGAATTCATCTGAGTACTTTGAGCAACGTACGACAACTTAAATCATCTTACGACTCTGTATGCCATATTAGCACCTGGACAATCACGTTAGTATAATGTTAGACGCCATAAAACTCCTAACAACACCGTATGAAACCTTAAAACTCCTTAAGAAACCTAATGATTTCGTCGAAGTCCTTTGAACATCGTACGACAACTCAGTAGATGTTACGGGCCGGTATCGACATTAGCAACATGAAAAGCACGTTTGAATAATGTAGGACGCATTACAACTCCTAAGAACACCTTTCATCACCGTAGGAAACTTTAAAACTCCATACTAAACCTAATGAATTCGTCCGAGTACTTTGAACGTCGTATGGCAACCTAAGACATCTTATGACTCTGTATGCCATGTTAGCACCTTGACAAGCATGTTAGTATAATGTTGGACACCTTACAACTCCTTAAAACACCCAATGAAACCTTAAAACTGCTTAGTAAACATAATTATTTCGTCGAAGTCCTTTGAACATCGTACGGCAACTCAGTAGATGTTACGGCTCGGTATCGACATTAGCAACATGAAACGCACGTTAGAATAATGTAGGACGCCTTGAAACTCCTAAGAAAACCTTACATCACCGTACGAAACTTCAAAACTACATACTAAACCTAAGAATTCGTCCGAGTACTTTGAGCAACGTAGGAGAACTTAAGACATCTTACGACTCTGTATGCCATATTAGCACCTTGACAATCACGTTAGTATAATGTTAGACGCCTTAAAACTCCTAACAACACCGTATGAAACCTTAAAACTCTTTAATAAACCTAATGATTTCGTCGAAGTCATTTAAACATCGTACGGCAACTCAGGAGATGTTACGGTTCGGTACCGACATTAGCAACATGAAAAGCACGTTAGAATAATGTAGGACGCATTACAACTCCTAAGAACACCTTTCATCACCGTAGGAAACTTTAAAACTCCATACTAAACCTAATGAATTCGTTCGAGTACTTTGAACGTCGTATGGCAACCTAAGACATCTTATGACTCTGTGTGCCATGTTAGCACCTTGACAAGCATGTTAGTATATTGTTGGACACCTTACAACTCCTTAAAACACCTAATGAAACCTTAATACTGCTTAGTAAACATAATTATTTCGTCGAAGTCCTTTGAACATCGTACGGCAACTCAGTAGATGTTATGGCTCGGTATCGACATTAGCAACATGAAACGCACGTTAGAATAATGTAGGACGCCTTGAAACTCCTAAGAAAACCTTACATCACCGTACGAAACTTCAAAACTACATACTAAACCTAAGAATTCGTCCGAGTACTTTGAGCAACGTAGGACAACTTAAGACATCTTACGACTCTGTATGCCATATTAGCACCTTTACAATCACGTTAGTATAATGTTAGACGCCTTAAAACTCCTAACAACAACGTATGAAACCTTAAAACTCTTTAATAAACCTAATGATTTCGTCGAAGTCATTTAAACATCGTACGGCAACTCAGGAGATGTTACGGTTCGGTACCGACATTAGCAACATGAAAAGCACGTTAGAATAATGTAGGACGCATTACAACTCCTAAGAACACCTTTCATCACCGTAGGAAACTTTAAAACTCCATACTAAACCTAATGAATTCGTCCGAGTCCTTTGAACGTCGTATGGCAACCTAAGACATCTTATGACTCTGTATGCCATGTTAGCACCTTGACAAGCATGTTAGTATAATGTTGGACACCTTACAACTCCTTAAAACACCCTATGAAACCTTAAAACTCCTTAATAAACCTAATGATTTCGTCGAAGTCCTTTGAACATCGAACGGCAACTCAGTAGATGTTACGGCTCAGTATCGACATTAGCAACATGAAACACACGTTAGAATAATGTAGGACGCCTTAAAACTCCTAAGAAAACCTTACATCACCGTACGAAACTTCAAAACTACATACTAAACCTAAGAATTCATCTGAGTACTTTGAGCAACGTACGACAACTTAAATCATCTTACGACTCTGTATGCCATATTAGCACCTGGACAATCACGTTAGTATAATGTTAGACGCCATAAAACTCCTAACAACACCGTATGAAACCTTAAAACTCCTTAAGAAACCTAATGATTTCGTCGAAGTCCTTTGAACATCGTACGACAACTCAGTAGATGTTACGGGCCGGTATCGACATTAACAACATGAAAAGCACGTTTGAATAATGTAGGACGCATTACAACTCCTAAGAACACCTTTCATCACCGTAGGAAACTTTAAAACTCCATACTAAACCTAATGAATTCGTTCGAGTACTTTGAACGTCGTATGGCAACCTAAGACATCTTATGACTCTGTATGCCATGTTAGCACCTTGACAAGCATGTTAGTATAATGTTGGACACCTTACAACTCCTTAAAACACCCAATGAAACCTTAATACTGCTTAGTAAACATAATTATTTCGTCGAAGTCCTTTGAACATCGTACGGCAACTCAGTAGATGTTACGGCTCGGTATCGACATTAGCAACATGAAACGCACGTTAGAATAATGTAGGACGCCTTGAAACTCCTAAGAAAACCTTACATCACCGTACGAAACTTCAAAACTACATACTAAACCTAAGAATTCGTCCGAGTACTTTGAGCAACGTAGGACAACTTAAGACATCTTACGACTCTGTATGCCGTATTAGCACCTTGACAATCACGTTAGTATAATGTTAGACGCCTTAAAACTCCTAACAACACCGTATGAAACCTTAAAACTCTTTAATAAACCTAATGATTTCGTCGAAGTCATTTAAACATCGTACGGCAACTCAGGAGATGTTACGGTTCGGTACCGACATTAGCAACATGAAAAGCACGTTAGAATAATGTAGGACGCATTACAACTCCTAAGAACACCTTTCATCAACGTAGGAAACTTTAAAACTCCATACTAAACCTAATGAATTCGTTCGAGTACTTTGAACGTCGTATGGCAACCTAAGACATCTTATGACTCTGTATGCCATGTTAGCACCTTGACAAGCATGTTAGTATAATGTTGGACACCTTACAACTCCTTAAAACACCCAATGAAACCTTAATACTGCTTAGTAAACATAATTATTTCGTCGAAGTCCTTTGAACATCGTACGGCAACTCAGTAGATGTTATGGCTCGGTATCGACATTAGCAACATGAAACGCACGTTAGAATAATGTAGGACGCCTTGAAACTCCTAAGAAAACCTTACATCACCGTACGAAACTTCAAAACTACATACTAAACCTAAGAATTCGTCCGAGTACTTTGAGCAACGTAGGACAACTTAAGACATCTTACGACTCTGTATGCCATATTAGCACCTTGACAATCACGTTAGTATAATGTTAGACGCCTTAAAACTCCTAACAACACCGTATTAAACCTTAAAACTCTTTAATAAACCTAATGATTTCGTCGAAGTCATTTAAACATCGTACGGCAACTCAGGAGATGTTACGGTTCGGTACCGACATTAGCAACATGAAAAGCACGTTAGAATAATGTAGGACACATTACAACTCCTAAGAACACCTTTCATCACCGTAGGAAACTTTAAAACTCCATACTAAACCTAATGAATTCGTCCGAGTCCTTTGAACGTCGTATGGCAACCTAAGACATCTTATGACTCTGTATGCCATGTTAGCACCTTGACAAGCATGTTAGTATAATGTTGGACACCTTACAACTCCTTAAAACACCCTATGAAACCTTAAAACTCCTTAATAAACCTAATGATTTCGTCGAAGTCCTTTGAACATCGTACGACAACTCAGTAGATGTTACGGCTCGGTATCGACATTAGCAACATGAAACGCACGTTAGAATAATGTAGGACGCCTTAAAACTCCTAAGAAAACCTTACATCACCGTACGAAACTTCAAAACTACATACTAAACCTAAGAATTCATCTGAGTACTTTGAGCAACGTACGACAACTTAAATCATCTTACGACTCTGTATGCCATATTAGCACCTGGACAATCACGTTAGTATAATGTTAGACGCCATAAAACTCCTAACAACACCGTATGAAACCTTAAAACTCCTTAAGAAACCTAATGATTTCGTCGAAGTCCTTTGAACATCGTACGACAACTCAGTAGATGTTACGGGCCGGTATCGACATTAGCAACATGAAAAGCACGTTTGAATAATGTAGGACGCATTACAACTCCTAAGAACACCTTTCATCACCGTAGGAAACTTTAAAACTCCATACTAAACCTAATGAATTCGTCCGAGTACTTTGAACGTCGTATGGCAACCTAAGACATCTTATGACTCTGTATGCCATGTTAGCACCTTGACAAGCATGTTAGTATAATGTTGGACACCTTACAACTCCTTAAAACACCCAATGAAACCTTAAAACTGCTTAGTAAACATAATTATTTCGTCGAAGTCCTTTGAACATCGTACGGCAACTCAGTAGATGTTATGGCTCGGTATTGACATTAGCAACATGAAACGCACGTTAGAATAATGTAGGACGCCTTGAAACTCCTAAGAAAACCTTACATCACCGTACGAAACTTCAAAACTACATACTAAACCTAAGAATTCGTCCGAGTACTTTGAGCAACGTACGACAACTTAAGTCATCTTACGACTCTGTATGCCATATTAGCACCTGGACAATCACGTTAGTATAATGTTAGACGCCATAAAACTCCTAACTACACCGTATGAAACCTTAAAACTCCTTAAGAAACCTAATGATTTCGTCGAAGTCCTTTGAACATCGTACGACAACTCAGTAGATGTTACGGGCCGGTATCGACATTAGCAACATGAAAAGCACGTTTGAATAATGTAGGACACATTACAACTCCTAAGAACACCTTTCATCACCGTAGGAAACTTTAAAACTCCATACTAAACCTAATGAATTCGTTCGAGTACTTTGAACGTCGTATGGCAACCTAAGACATCTTATGACTCTGTATGCCATGTTAGCACCTTGACAAGCATGTTAGTATAATCTTGGACATCTTACAACTCCTTAAAACACCCAATGAAACCTTAATACTGCTTAGTAAACATAATGATTTCGTCGAAGTCCTTTGAACATCGTACGGCAACTCAGTAGATGTTACGGCTCGGTATCGACATTAGCAACATGAAACGCACGTTAGAATAATGTAGGACGCATTACAACTCCTAAGAACACCTTTCATCACTGTAGGAAACTTTAAAAGTCCATACTAAACCTAATGAATTCGTCCAAGTCCTTTGAACGTCGTATGGCAACCTAAGACATCTTATGACTCTGTATGCCATGTTAGCACCTTGACAAGCATGTTAGTATAATGTTGGACACCTTACAACTCCTTAAAACACCCTACGAAACCTTAAAACTCCTTAATAAACCCAATCATTTCGTCGAAGTCCGTTGAACATTGTATGGCAACTCAGGAGATGTTACGGCTCGGTATCGATATTAGCAACATGAAAAGCACGTTAGAATGATGTAGGGCTCGTTACAACTCCTAAGAACAGCTTATATCATCGTACGAAACTTCAAAACGACATACTAAACCTAATGAATTCGTCTGCGTCCTTTGAATGTCGTACGGCAACTTAAGACATCTTACGACTCTGTATGCCATATTCGCACCTAGAGAACCATGTTAGTATCATGTTAGATGCCTTAAAACTCCTACCAACATCGTATGAAACCTTAAAACTCCTTAATAAACCTAATGATTTCGTCGAAGTCCTTTGAACATCGTACGGCAACTCAGGAGATGTTAAGGCTCGGTATCGACATTAGCAACATGAAAAGTACATTAGAATAATGTAGGACGCATTACAACTCCTAAGAACACCTTTCATCACCGTAGGAAACTTTAAAACTCCATACTAAACCTAATGAATTCGTCCGAGTCCTTTTGTGACAACCCGCAAAATCCAGAGTATAGCCGTTAAATATTTGTTAGCTATTCCATTAAGTTTATTAACCTTAAGGTTCGCGTTGTAATTAACTAAACTAGTTAGTAACCTTAAAGCCTAGACTAAACAATCATTCAAT
This sequence comes from Tagetes erecta, assembly GCA_030867185.1. Classification (NCBI taxonomy): domain Eukaryota; kingdom Viridiplantae; phylum Streptophyta; class Magnoliopsida; order Asterales; family Asteraceae; genus Tagetes; species Tagetes erecta. The sequence continues at coordinate 51,110,878 of CM061487.1, forward strand.
TTACAAGGACAAAAAGTGTAATGTTAATTACAATTAACCAGCCCTAGCCGCCGCCCCCATGTTTGCACCGATCATTATCATCTTCATCGACAATTCAATCGATTGAATAGCAGCCACATTCATCGACTGGTAACCCCCCCCCCCACGCCATCTCTTCTCCGATCAACAGTCATAAGCAGCGCCGGAGCTCTCTCTCTCCCTTTTTCCTGATCAACGGTTGTTATCAGCCCGAAGCAGCAGCCGCACCACCCACTATCACCGGCGAACATACAACCATCCCCGCTACCTCGTACGAGCACCGCCACAACCACTGATTCCACCAAGGCGCACTGTTTTCACAACCAACACAGTTTTTTTCTACCACTGGTACCGCCGCCGTCGAACGTTGTTACCAACACCGACGATCCCCGGTAGACTCACTGAACACTTGTAAATCACCGCGTAAGCTTTCCGGTAAGTTTCGATAACTCGCGTTATAGTTTCGATTCGTTTCAGTTTCGAGTCGTGGATTGGTTTCGTTTCAAATTCGATTATGATGAATATGTGTGTATGATGCGTATAAAGACTGCATTGTGTATCGGAATATATCGGATTTTAACTCATATGTAGTGTGCGTGTAACAGTAAACATTATGATGTATGTTATGTATGTGTACAAATGAGGTTATGCATATATATATGTATTAATATGTATGAAAGTTATATGAGGTGAACGTATGTGGAAGTATATACTTTGATGTGTGAAAGTTAGGATAGCAAATATCTATGTATGTGTATATATGGAAGTAATTGTATAGAGGTTATATGTGTATGCTAATATGTATATGTTGCTAAAGTATAGTTATGTAATGCGGATACCTTTTCGTGATTGATAGTATGTAAAAGTGTACTGTAAGTATATATAAAGCATGTGTATGTATGCGCTTCATTATTATATTGGTTATGCGTGAGCATATATATATATGGATGCATGTTTGTACGTATAAGGTTGAAGGAGTTGAACTGTATGCATGTGCTTGAATTGAAAACTGAGAGTGTTATATGTGTATGTGCATATACGTATGTAGGGATTAAACATATTTATGTAGGTGTTTTAACATACAAATCACACAATAACATGATAATTTTGTTTCATGTAGCGTTGTGGGTAATTGTGGATTATATATAAGTTAACCATGTTAGGTGTCTTAATCTTTATGATGATGATTAGACAAAAATAGCTTAATGCGCAAATGATAATGTGGTGGTCATGTGTCGTTATAAAAACATAATATAGATCACGAAATAAATATATGCGAAGTATGTATATCATGGTAATAAGTAAATAATGCGTGACAAGTTTGTATAACTGGGTGGTTGATTTAAGTGAGTTATGATAATAATAGTCTGAACATTTCAATCGAGTCACATGTCAAAACTTATTTTATCTGTTTTATTACATGACATATATATGTTAAGATATTTGGTACGAAACCGAACGAGAACGCGAAACCAAACATGATCTCAATTATAGTATTTTATATCTAACTAGTAGAACTTGATCAGGTCTTTGGTCGACCTAGGAAATTCGTTTCCTGTTGATTTAATTGTAGCTATGCAAAGCTAAGGTGAGTTCACTAAACAGCACTTTTACTATTCTACCCTTTTATGGACTGAACACGGACGATTACTTTTTTACGGATTTACGAATTATGTATGTCGCATGTCTGGATTAGAGCACTTTTATTTTTGTTCATGAAAGACCTCATGGATACCTAGTTGACCGTTAGTATTTGTGAAATAGCGGGGAAATTTTGAGTAGTACTACTGGGTTTGACAAACCCCACCCGGGCTAGTCGCGCTAGCACGACAGAAGGACCTGTCGAACGGGTGTTGAATGACCTAACATACTTACAGTGCATCCTGCTGGGATGTACGAACAGGCAAACTGCACTTAATGTGTACATACGTCAGCTTCGGTCAGATACATACGCCTCTAAGGACATGTGCTGTAGACTAGCTACCTACAATGGCATACTTAATTTATATTTCTGCTTGCAACGAACTTACTTGATTTTGTAACTATTATGTGAACTCACCAACCGTCGTGTTGACACTTGTTAGCCTTTCACTTTTTCAGGTCATTGATGTACAACGCACTTAGGACATGGCATGGAGTCACAGCTTTTCATTTAAGCATTTCTTGCATTCAAAAACTATGTTTTGAACTTAACAAATATTTAAACTGTGTTACACCTGTGGAGCACGTGTTTTGCGCATTTAGTTTCAAACGTTAACTCTGTATTAAATTTTCTCATTTAATGAGACACGTATGTTTTAAATTCATATAGCGTCGTTTGGTGTAACTAATGACTGAGATCCTGGTTTGTCACACACTTAACGGTAAAACTACGTTAGTGGATTTTGAGGGTGTGACAGATTGGTATCAGAGTCATTGGTTATAGCGAACTAGGTTTGCATTGAATTGCATTCTAGACTATAACTGTACACTGCATTAGTTACACTTGTTCAAATTTATTTGTGACCCATATACATGAGGCTTACTCATACACACGCTTACACTAGCATTACATGAGGTGACCAACCTGTATTATGTGACATATTTGGAAATTTATTTTTGAGCTTTAGTTGGGATAAGTTTACCTTTCATTATAATTTGAAACTTACAACATTATGGCAACAAACTTGTTTCGTATGAAGCCTAAACAATTCACTTTTGAATCTTACCTACCTCTTTATAGCAACCAACCGGCAGTGACCGATGCTTAAGGTACAGAGGTACATGAACAACAGTAATGGATTTTATCCAGCAACTCATTCATACAGAGGTCTTGACTTGTTAGTTATGCGACCTACTATGTGCTATTACACGTCACTTATTGTATGACACATTCGTATGCTATAACATGTCCCTTAATACGAGACATATTGTTAGTTGTAACATGTCACTTATTGCGTGATCCACAACGTGCTATCTACTTGATTTGATATTACCACTGCATATGCACATTATACACTCATATTGTGTTTAGACTAGTAGTCTTACATTTATTATGAACTTACACCATACCTGGTACATGCGACCCCTTTGATACAGCATACTAATAGTTTATTAGTGTCTTATACATCTAGTATAGTTGTCTCCTACTTATAAGTCTATCATGCACTTATACATCTTCAATACTTGATATGGGATAACAATGCCACACAGATGAATGTAAATCCAAGAACATAACTAAACGTAAGATTAATGTACCCGGTGGGAGACAAACTTGGGTGATTGTGTAAGGTAAATTGCCGATTACGGGTGCGCAACGTAATGATGAATTTACAGGTACATGATGATCCTGGCAAAATCTGCCATATGGGTGATACCCAAAAAGAAACACAAAAGTGAAGAATCAATCAATACAAATTCATTTGAAACAAACATCCATCTCTAAATAATACACCGATATCAGGTCTATGCTTAACTGAACCCATAAAATCCATATACGGATGGTATACAATTACAATACAACCTTTGATGGCATATGATAAGTTTATTATTAAACTACATACATTTTACCATATACATCTTAATTAAAGATAATTGAAATCTTTTCATGGTGACACACAAATAAGGACGAAAATCTATGTTGACAAACCTAATAACGTTTCACTACTACTATAATTGTCCTCTAATGATATGACTCATCCACATATAATCAATCTGAATTCACCAGTTGAAACATTTACTTTACATAAGTCACAACCTTATGATACGTAATGAGATGCTTTAATTTATGTTCGGTATACCATGACCTCCTACCAACAGTCGGTAACATTTTAACATCATTGGTTCTGCAAATAAATGTTAAACAAACCCTATAGTTTTTAGAATTCCTTGGAGGAGCCTAATAAAGCTAACAACTTATATATATATATATATATATATATATATATATATATATATATATATATATATATATATATATATAATAAAACTCTTGTTGATATGACAAACCAACCGCGTAATATCGCTCCTTCAAAAATCACTTCTTGTGAAGTAATCTGTATTGCTTAAACATTCATGTGAATACCTCGTAACATACCAGGTTCGTCCTAAAAAGTACTTCACCTAATTGTACTCTATTCTCAATTCTTCAGGATAAATAGAACTATAAGTTATTTCTGATAATAAGTTACCTCGAAATAATTCCGACTCATGATGTTTCAATTGTTAACGATGCACTGGCGAGCCACACGTGTAGTATGCATACGTTTCGATCTAGTGGGATGATTCGCATTGATCCAACACCCTTGTAAATGTTAATTCTCACACCCCATCCGCACCTCTATTATGGTAAAACACGTTTTGGATTTAATTTAAATTACTTATTATTATCATTATTACTATTTTTATCTTTGAAGAACATATATTTAATTTAAAAACATTATCTACTGCTGTACATCTTAATATATAATCGAACTTCTTTACCTGCTCAGTAGAGCAGAATCCAAGTTAAGCGTTCTTAAAGTCTCGAGTCAGTGGTCATGTAGAATCGAACCACATGAAATCTCAATAGATAACCGATGTTACAGTATATATATTACAACGTAACAAATTTCACTTAATATATATTCCCTTTTCCCCAACCCCTTTGAAAGGTTTAGTAAAGTAGGCAGTAATGTTAGTAGGTTATATGTACGCCTCCAAGGTGCTGGTGGTGTGGTTGGTTAACTACGGTACACCCTATACATAATCATTAACAGTATGTTGAATGTGGGACTCGAAACGAAGACAATAATTAACCTGGGAAACTCTAACATATCATTTTCATACATTTAAAAAAATAATAATTCCTAATAATGTTATTCAATCTTTCATTCATAGGGTAACCTGCTTTGTACTCAGATAGTAATAATTTTCATACATCCTTTATTCACAGTAATAACAAAAACCAAATGTTTTGAAACTGATTCATATATATAAACTATGATTTTGAATACATTTCACGACTCCAAGGATTCACGTGATGAATACCATCGTCAATAGCGAACCGCTAATACCAACTAACGTTTTGAGAAAGCTTTGCCCATTACGGTCCAGGATAACCACTTTCTATTATATTTCATTCCTGGTAACACCTATCATCTGGGTTATACCTAGAAGCACAAAAGTGAAGAATAACTCAACACAAAATTCACCTGAACGATAGCCTAACTGGAACGAAAATTTATTCTTAAGTAACGCACTAATATCAAGTTTATTCTCGATTACGTTCGTTGAACACTTACAATACCACTATAGATGAGAAACAATATGAACTCAAATATGTGCAAACTTTCTCACATCTAAATTATGATACACATCCTACAGTTAAAGTCCATCTATAATGACCCGATCACAAGACTTACGAATTATGTTGACAACTTAATAAGATTACATTACTATACATCGACACCAATGTTAATGATTATCCCCCTTATATAAATATGAATATCGAATACGTATCATGACGCTAAAGATTCACATGATGAATAAAACAATTCACAATAAACAACTAATACCAACTATCGTTCTATGTGAGCCATATCCATTGTTGTTTTGGATAACAACTTCTCCTTTCGTTTCATCTCGATACAGTTTGTGTTTTGTTAAAAATAATAATAATAATAATAATAATAATAATAATAATAATAATAATAATAATAATACATATATATTATAATAATTGGTGCTCGCATTGTCATTTGACACTTCAATCGTGCAATATTTTTTTTCAAAGCTCCAGTTATTCAAGAGATTCCACCTCATATGTAATTAACCTTCTTGATCAAAACTATATGAGACACAATGTAAGCAATTGTCACCTAATCGTTCTAAACTATGAAAATATACTAACAGAAGGAACTGCATGCTTAAGGAAACTAGTGAAGCTACACGACCAAAGTGATAAAATAACTTGATATTTCTATCGGATCCGTTAAACTCAAAGTCTCAACTAAACTATTATCTCACATCATCTATTCAACACACTAATGACGAATTCAAACACTGCCACCCAATGAATCTCGGTATCAAAATCCTTGCTAGCATTTCGTTGTTTTGAACACTTATCAACTCTATTTGTAGACTAAAACCTATATCTTAGAATAAATATTGTTACTTCACCCTAAAGGACATACAAGATTAAATGGCCTTCAATTGGAATAGAAACACAAGATTTATGAAAATTTTCTCCATGAGAAAACGCTTGGCATAACATATAACCCCCCCCCCCCCCCGCGCATACTTCTTACAGTAACACTTAGATTTCATCAACATTAAAACTTATTGTACTCCCATGACTAGGAACAACTCATGTAACATCAACTCTTTTGGTTTAACACTACTTCAGTACGTAAAATTTAACAACCTATTACTCTATGCCGTATGATCACTTGTTCTCCTTAACACAGAAAATTCAATAACTATCAAAGAAAGAAATACCTATTCAATTACTTTATCATTTTTTCCTGAAACATGTGCTTTCGAAACATATTAGTGTTATTGTTCATCCTTCTCCATCTACTCATACGATTTCTATGACATCCCTGTTGTTCGTGTTTTAATAACACTCTTTTCAACAAAACAAAGTACCTACATACGGTGGATAGTTTATTTCCTCTTTACATCGTACCCAAGTTGTCTTAGTTTAACGATCTATATCAATAAATGAACTCTTTAGCTAGAACTCAGTTCTTAGGTAGCTAAATAACAACGTGAAACTCATTCATTTAAATCCCCGAAACATACAGTATAGAAATCACTATTTATAAATTCCATCCAAAAATTGTAGAATCCCATTAAAACCATGATACATTAAACAACTTGAAATCCTGGGGTATTGGCCTTCTAGATCGATGACTGGATCAGTTTTAAAAGATGAACATGATACACAACGTTTCTGATGTCTTCAAACTAATCAAGCTCTTACCTAATAGAACACTCGTCATCCTAATCGACGAACAACAACGTTTCAGGGAAAAATCTGGGGGAACTATGGGCAACGAATTCAAAACACTCAAACATTGTAAGATTACTATAATCAAAGTTTGCTAGAACTTTGAAGCATGGACCAGAGTCAACGTACAAGTGTGAAAAAGATCAAATAATGTACAAGAATCCTTAACTATTCCAAATGACAACATCCAATACTAATACTATTGGTTAAATTTTCGGGACGAAAATTCTTTCAACAAGGGGATGATGTGACACCCCAAACTTTCAGATTAACTCTGTTAACTAAATCCCGTTATTTATGGAACTTATACTCCACATTTAATTAGTTGAATTAAACGTGCTACTCGTTACACAAACAGTTACATGTAACGACAACCCAAAGAGTTACCAGATCACGTGAGTTAATACACGAATGTTGGAGAATTAATAAAATAGTAACTCCGAACAACTAAATAAATATAAATTTAGTGAATTTATATGTTATGTGACTGACATGTTTTCGGGAACATGGATGTGACAACTCGGAACTCTAAATTCTTTCATTTTCAGACCTATTTTAACGACCGTATCCAATTTTCGGGACGAAAATCCTTTCAACAAGGGGATGATGTGACAACCCGCAAAATCCAGAGTATGGCCGTTAAATATTTGTTAGCTATTCCATTAAGTTTATTAACCTTAAGGTTCGCGTTGTAATTAACTAAACTAGTTAGTAACTTTAAAGCCTAGACTAAACAATCATTCAATTTACAAGGACCAAAAGTGTAATGTTAATTACAATTATCCAGCCCTAGCCGCCGCCCCCATGTTTGCACCGATCATTATCATCTTCATCGACAATTCAATCGATTGAACAGCAGCCACATTCATCGACTGGTAACCCCCCCCACGCCATCTCTTCTCCGATCAACAGTCATAAGCAGCGCCGGAGCTCTCTCTCTCCCTTTTTCCTGATCAACGGTTGTTATCAGCCCGAAGCAGCAGCCGCACCACCCACTATCACCGGCGAACATACAACCATCCCCGCTACCTCGTACGAGCACCGCCACAACCACTGATTCCACCAAGGCGCACTGTTTTCACAACCAACACAGTTTTTTTTCTACCACTGGTACCGCCGCCGTCGAACGTTGTTACCAACACCGACGATCCCCGGTAGACTCACTGAACACTTGTAAATCACCGCGTAAGCTTTCCGGTAAGTTTCGATAACTCGCGTTATAGTTTCGATTCGTCTCAGTTTCGAGTCGTGGATTGGTTTCCTTTCAAATTCGATTATGATGAATATGTGTATATGATGCGTATAAAGACTGCATTGTGTATCGGAATATATCGGATTTTAACTCATATGTAGTGTGTGTGTAACAGTAAACATTATGATGTATGTTATGTATGTGTACAAATGAGGTTATGCATATATATATGTATTAATATGTATGAAAGTTATATGAGGTGAACGTATGTGGAAGTATATACTTTGATGTGTGAAAGTTAGGATAGCAAATATCTATGTATGTGTATATATGGAAGTAATTGTATAGAGGTTATATGTGTATGCTAATATGTATATGTTGCTAAAGTATAGTTATGTAATGCGGATACATTTCCGTGATTGATAGTATGTAAAAGTGTACTGTAAGTATATATAAAGCATGTGTATGTATGCGCTTCATTATTATATTGGTTATGCGTGAGCATATATATATATGGATGCATGTTTGTACGTATAAGGTTGAAGGAGTTGAACTGTATGCATGTGCTTGAATTGAAAACTGAGAGTGTTATATGTGTATGTGCATATACGTATGTAGGGATTAAACATATTTATGTAGGTGTTTTAACATACAAATCACACAATAACATGATAATTTTGTTTCATGTAGCGTTGTGGGTAATTGTGGATTATATATAAGTTAACCATGTTAGGTGTCTTAATCTTTATGATGATGATTAGACAAAAATAGCTTAATGCGCAAATGATAATGTGGTGGTCATGTGTCGTTATAAAAACATAATATAGATCACGAAATAAATATATGCGAAGTATGTATATCATGGTAATAAGTAAATAATGCGTGACAAGTTTGTATAACTGGGTGGTTGATTTAAGTGAGTTATGATAATAATAGTCTGAACACTTCAATCGAGTCACATGTCAAAACTTATTTTATCTGTTTTATTACATGACATATATATGTTAAGATATTTGGTACGAAACCGAACGAGAACGCGAAACCAAACATGAACTCAATTATAGTATTTTATATCTAACTAGTAGAACTTGATCAGGTCTTTGGTCGACCTAGGAAATTCGTTTCCTGTTGATTTAATTGTAGCTGTGCAAAGCTAAGGTGAGTTCACTAAACCGCACTTTTACTATTCTACCCTTTTATGGACTGAACACGGACGATTACTTTTTTACGGATTTACGAATTATGTATGTCGCATGTCTGGATTAGAGCAGTTTTATTTTTGTTCATGAAAGACCTCATGGATACCTAGTTGACCGTTAGTATTTGTGAAATAGCGGGGAAATTTTGAGTAGTACTACTGGGTTTGACAAACCCCACCCGGGCTAGTTGCGCTAGCACGACAGAAGGACCTGTCGAATGGGTGTTGAATGACCTAACATACTTACAGTGCATCCAGCTGGGATGTACGAATAGGCAAACTGCACTTAATGTGTACATACGTCAGCTTCGGTCAGATACATACGCCTCTAAGGACATGTGCTGTAGACTAGCTACCTACAATGGCATACATAATTTATATTTCTGCTTGCAACGAACTTACTTGATTTTGTAACTATTATGTGAACTCACCAACCGTCGTGTTGACACTTGTTAGCCTTTCACTTTTTCAGGTCATTGATGTACAACGAACTTAGGACATGGCATGGATTCATAGCTTTTCATTTAAGCATTTTCTTGCATTCAAAAACTATGTTTTGAACTTAACAAATATTTAAACTGTGTTACACCTGTGGAGCACGTGTTTTGCGCATTTAGTTTCCATTTAAATGTTTTAACAATTGCATTTCGATTACGCTTCCGCAAACTTTCAAACGTTAACTCTGTATTAAATTTTCTCATTTAATGAGACACGTATGTTTTAAATTCATATAGTGTCGTTTGGTGTAACTAAGGACTGAGATCCTGGTTTGTCACACACTTAACGGTAAAACTACGTTAGTGGATTTTGAGGGTGTGACACCTTTGAACGTCGTATGGCAACCTAAGACATCTTATGACTCTGTATGCCATGTTAGCACCTTGACAAGCATGTTAGTATAATGTTGGACACCTTACAACTCCTTAAAACACCGTATGAAACCTTAAAACTCCTTAATAAACCTAATGATTTCGTCGAAGTCTTTTGAACATCGTACGGCAACTAAGTAGATGTTACGGCTCGGTATCGACATTAGCAACATGAAACGCACGTTAGAATAATTTAGGACGCCTTAAAACTCCTAAGAACACCTTTCATCACCGTACGAAACCTCAAAACTACATACTAAACCTAAGAATTCGTCCGAGTACTTTGAGCAACGTACGACAACTTAAGACATCTTACGACTCTGTATGCCATATTAGCACCTTGACAATCACGTTAGTATAATGTTAGACGCCTTAAAACTCCTAACAACACCGTATGAAACCTTAAAACTCCTTAATAAACCTAATGATTTCGTCGAAGTCATTTAAACATCGTACGGCAACTCAGGAGATGTTACGGCTCGGTACCGACATTAGCAACATGAAAAGCACGTTAGAATAATGTAGCACGCATTACAACTCCTAAGAACACCTTTCATCACCGTAGGAAACTTTAAAAGTCCATACTAAACCTAATGAATTCGTCCGAGTCCTTTGAACGTCGTATGGCAACCTAAGACATCTTATGACTCTGTATGCCATGTTAGCACCTTGACAAGCATGTTAGTATAATGTTGGACACCTTACAACTCTTTAAAACACCCTATGAAACCTTAAAACTCCTTAATAAACCTAATGATTTCGTCGAAGTCCGTTGAACATTGTATGGCAACTCAGGAGATGTTACGGCTCGGTATCGACATTAGCAACATGAAAAGCACGTTAGAATGATGTAGGGCTCGTTACAACTCCTAAGAACAGCTTATATTATCGTACGAAACTTCAAAACTACATACTAAACCTAATGAATTCGTCTGCGTCCTTTGAACGTCGTACGGCAACTTAAGACATCTTACGACTCTGTATGCCATATTCGCACCTTGACAACCATGTTAGTATCATGTTAGACGCCTTAAAACTCCTAACAACATCGTATGAAACCTTAAAACTCCTTAATAAACCTAATGATTTCGTCGAAGTCCTTTGAACATCGTACGGCAACTCAGTAGATGTCACGGCTTGGTATCGACATTAGCAACATGAAAAGCACGTTAGAATAATGTAGGACGCCTTAAAACTCCTAAGAAAACCTTACATCACCGTACGAAACTTCAAAACTACTACTAAACCTAATGAATTCGTCCGAGTCCTTTAAGCAACGTACGACAACTGAAGACATCTTACGACTCTGTATGCCATATTAGCACCTGGACAATCACGTTAGTATAATGTTAGACGTCATAAAACTCCTAACAACACCGTATGAAACCTTAAAACTCCTTAATAAACCTAATGATTTCGTCGAAGTAATTTAAACATCGTACGGCAACTCAGGAGATGTTACGGCTCGGTATCGACATTAGCAACATGAAAAGTACATTAGAATAATGTAGGACGCATTACAACTCCTAAGAACACCTTTCATCACCGTAGGAAACTTTAAAACTCCATACTTAACCTAAGAATTCGTCCGAGTCCTTTGAGCAACGTACGACAACTTAAGACATCTTACGACTCTGTATGCCATATTAGCACCTTGACAATCACGTTAGTATAATGTTAGACGCCTTAAAACTCCTAACAACACCGTATGAAACCTTAAAACTCCTTAATAAACCTAATGATTTCGTCGAAGTCCTTTGAACATCGTACGGCAACTCAAGAGATGTTACGGCTCGGTATCGACATTAGCAACATGAAACGCACGTTAGAATAATGTAGGACGCCTTAAAACTACTAAGAAAACCTTACATCAGCGTACGAAACTTCAAAACTACATACTAAACCTAAGAATTCGTCCGAGTACTTTGAGCAACGTACGAAAACATAAGACATCTTACGTCTCTGTATGCCATGTTAGCATCTTGACAAGCACTTTAGTATAATGTTGGACACCTTACAACTCCTAAAAACACTCTATGAAACCTTAAAACTCCTTAATAAACCTAATAATTTCGTCGAAGTCCATTGAACATTGTATGGCAACTCAGGAGATGTTACGGCTCGGTATCGACATTAGCAACATGAAAAGCACGTTAGAATAATGTAGGACGCGTTACAACTCCTAAGAACACCTTATATCACCGTTCGAAACTTCAAAACTACATACTAAACCTAATGAATTCGTCCGCATCCTTTGAACGTCGTACGACAACTTAAGACATCTTACGGCTGTGTATGCCATATTCGCACCTTGACAACCATGTTAGTATCATGTTAGACGCCTTAAATCTCCTAACAACACCGTATGAAACCTTAAAACTCCTTAATAAACCTAATGATTTCGTCCTAGTCCTTTGAACATCGTACGGCAACTCAGTAGATGTTACGGGTCGGTATCGACATTAGCAACATGAAAGGCACGTTAGAATAATGTAGGACGCATTACAACTCCTAAGAAAACCTTACATCACCGTACGAAACTTCAAAACTACAAACTAAACCTAATGAATTCGTCCGAGTACTTTGAGCAACGTACGAAAACTTAAGACATCTTACGACTCTGTATGCCATATTAGCACCTTGACAATCACGTTAGTATAATGTTAGACGCCTTAAAACTCCTAACAACATCGTATGAAACCTTAAAACTCCTAATAAACCTAATGATTTCGTCGAAGTCATTTAAACATCGTAGGGCAACTCAGGAGATGTTACGGCTCGGCATCAACATTAGCAACATGAAAAGCACGTTAGAATAATGTAGGACGAATTACAACTCCTAAGAACACCTTTCATCACCGTAGGAAACTTTAAAACTCCATACTAAACCTAATGAATTCGTCCGAGTCCTTTGAACGTCGTATGGCAACCTAAGACATCTTATGACTCTGTATGCCATGTTAGCACCTTGACAAGCATGTTAGTATATGTTGGACACCTTACAACTCCTTAAAACACCCTACGAAACCTTAAAACTCCTTAATAAACCTAATGATTTTGTCGATGTCCTTTGAACATCGTACGGCAACTCAGTAGATGTTACGGCTCGGTATCGACATTAGCAACATGAAACGCACGTTAAAATAATGTAGGACGCCTTAAAACTCGTAAGAAAACCTTACATCAGCGTACGAAACTTCAAAACTACATACTAAACCTAAGAATTCGTCCGAGTACTTAGAGCAACGTACGACAACTTAAGACATCTTACGTCTCTGTATGCCATGTTAGCACCTTGACAAGCACTTTAGTATAATGTTGGACACCTTACAACTCCTAAAAACACCCTATGAAACCTTAAAACTCCTTAATAAACCTAATAATTTCGTCGAAGTCCATTGAACATTGTATGGCAACTCAGGAGATGTTACGGCTCGGTATCGACATTAGCAACATGAAAAGCACGTTAGAATAATGTAGGACGCGTTACAACTCCTAAGAGCACCTTATATCACCGTACGAAACTTCAAAACTACATACTAAACCTAATGAATTCGTCCGCATCGTTTGAACATCGTACGACAACTTAAGACATCTTACGGCTGTGTATGCCATATTAGCACCTTGACAACCATGTTAGTATCATGTTAGACGCCTTAAATCTCCTAACAACACCGTATGAAACCTTAAAACTCCTTAATAAACCTAATGATTTCGTCGAAGTCCTTTGAACATCGTACGGCAACTCGATAGATGTTACGTCTTGTTATCGACATTAGCAACATGAAAAGCACGTTAGAATAATGTAGGACGCCTTAAAACTCCTAAGAAAACCTTACATCACCGTATGAAACTTCAAAACTACATACTAAACCTAATGAATTCGTCCGAGTACTTTGAGCAACGTATGACAACTTAAGACATCTTACGACTCTGTATGCCATATTAGCACCTTGACAATCACGTTAGTATAATGTTAGACGCCTTAAAACTCCTAACAACACCGTATGAAACCTTAAAACTCCTTAATAAACCTAATTATTTCGTCGAAGTCATTTAAACATCGTACGGCAACTCAGGAGATGTTACAGCTCGGTATCGACATTAGCAACATGAAAAGTACATTAGAATAATATAGGACGCATTACAACTCCTAAGAACACCTTTATCACCGTAGGAAACTTTAAAACTCCATTCTAAACCTAATGAATTGGTCCGAGTCCTCTGAACGTCGTATGGCAACCTAAGACATCTTATGACTCTGTATGCCATGTTAGCACCTTGACAAGCATGTTAGTATAATGTTGGACATCTTACAACTCCTTAAAACACCCTATGAAACCTTAAAACTCCTTAATAAACCTAATGATTTCGTCGAAGTTCTTTGAACATCGTACGGCAACTCAGTAGATGTTACGGCTCGGTATCGACATTAGCAACATGAAAAGCACGTTAGAATAATGTAGGACGCCTTAAAACTCCGAAGAAAACCTTACATCACCGTACGAAACTTCAAAATTACATACTAAACATAATGAATTCGTCCGAGTAGTTTGACCAACGTACGACAACTTAAGACATCTTACGACTCTGTATGCCATGTTAGCACCTTGACAAGCATGTTAGTATAATGTTGGACACCTTACAACTCCATAAAACACCCTATGAAACCTTAAAACTCCTTAATAAACCTAATGATTTTGTCGAAGTCATTTAAACATCGTACGGTAACTCAGGAGATGTTATGGCTCGGTATCGACATTAGCGACATTAACAAGTACATTAGAATAATGTAGGACGCATTACAACTCCTAAGAACACCTTTCATCACCATCGGAAACTTTAAAACTCCATTCTAAACCTAATGAATTCGTCCGAGTCCTTTGAACGTCGTATGCAAACCTAAGACATCTTATGACTCTGTATGTCATGTTAGCACCTTGACAAGAATGTTAGTATAATGTTGGACACCTTACAACTCCTTAAAACACCCTATGAAACCTTAAAACTCCTTAATTAACCTAATGATTTTGTCGAAGTCATTTAAACATCGTACGTCAACTCAGGAGATGTTACGGCTCGGTATCGACATTAGCGACATTAACAAGTACATTAGAATAATGTAGGACGCATTACAACTCCTAAGAACACCTTTCATCACCGTAGGAAACTTTAAAACTCCATTCTAAACCTAATGAGTTCGTCCGAGTCCTTTGAATGTCGTATGGAAACCTAATACATCTTATGACTCTGTATGCCATGTTAGCACCTTGACAAGCATGTTAGTATAATGTTGGACACCTTACAACTCCTTAAAACACCCTATGAAACTTTAAAACTCCTTAATAAACCTAATGATTTCGTCGAAGTCATTTAAACATCGTACGACAACTCAGGAGATGTTACGATTCGGTATCGACATTAGCGACATTAAAAAGTACATTAGAATAATGTAGGACGCATTACAACTCCTAAGAACACCTTTCATCACCGTAGGAAACTTTAAAACTCCATTCTAAACCTAATGAATTCGTCCGAGTCCTTTGAACGTCGTATGGAAATCTAAGACATCTTATGACTCTGTATGCCATGTTAGCACCTTGACAAGCATGTTAGTATAATGTTGGACACCTTACAACTCCTTAAAACACCCTACGAAACTTTAAAACTCCTTAATAAACCTTATGATTTCGTCGAAGTCATTTAAACATCGTACGACAACTCAGGAGATGTTACGGCTCGGTATCGACATTAGCGACATTAAAAAGTACATTAGAATAATGTAGGACGCATTACAACTCCTAAGAACACCTTTCATGATCATAGGAAACTTTAAAACTCCATTCTAAACCTAATGAATTCGTCCGAGTCCTTTGAACGTCGTATGGAAACCTAAGTCATCTTATGACTCTGTATGCCATGTTAGCACCTTGACAAGCATGTTAGTATAATGTTGGACACCTTACAACTCCTTAAAACACCCTATGAAACCTTAAAACTCCTTAATAAACCTAATGATTTCGTCAAAGTCATTTAAACATCGTACGACAACTCAGGAGATGTTACGGCTCGGTATCGACATTAGCGACATTAAAACGCACGTTAGAATAATGTAGGACGCATTAAAACTCCTAAGAAAACCTTACTTCACATTACGAAACTTTAAAACTCCATTCTAAACCTAATGAGTTCGTCCGAGTCCTTTGAACGTCGTATGGAAACCTAAGACATCTTATGACTCTGTATGCCAGTTAGCACCTTGACAAGCATGTTAGTATAATGTTGGACACCTTACAACTCCTTAAAACACCCTATGAAACTTTAAAACTCCTTAATGAAGCTAATGATTTCGTCGAAGTCATTTAAACATCGTACGACAACTCAGGAGATGTTACGACTCGGTATCGACATTAGCGACATTAAAAAGTACATTAGAATAATGTAGGACGCATTACAACTCCTAAGAACACCTTTCATCACCGTAGGAAAATTTAAAACTCCATTCTAAACCTAATGAATTCGTCCGAGACCTTTGAACGTCGTATGGAAACCTAAGACACCTTATGACTCTGTATGCCATGTTAGCACCTTGACAAGCATGTTAGTATAATGTTGGACACCTTACAACTCCTTAAAACACCCTATGAAACCTTAAAACTCCTTAATAAATCTAATGATTTCGTCAAAGTCATTTAAACATCGTACGACAACTCAGGAGATGTTACGGCTCGGTAATGACATTAGCGACATTAAAAAGCACGTTAGAATAATGTAGGACGCCTTAAAACTCCTAAGAAAACCTTACTTCACATTACGAAACTTTAAAACTCCATTCTAAACCTAATGAGTTCGTCCGAGTCCTTTGAACGTCGTATGGAAACCTAAGACATCTTATGACTCTGTATGCCATGTTAGCACCTTGACAAGCATGTTAGTATAATGTTGGACACCTTACAACTCCTTAAAACACCCAATGAAACTTTAAAACTCCTTAATAAAGCTAATGATTTCGTCGAAGTCATTTAAACATCGTACGACAACTCAGGAGATGTTACGACTCGGTATCAACATTAGCAACATTAAAAAGTACATTAGAATAATGTAGGACGCATTACAACTCCTAAGAACACCTTTCATCACCGTAGGAAACTTTAAAACTCCATTCTAAACCTAATGAGTTCGTCCGAGTCCTTTGAACGTCGTATGGAAACCTAAGACATCTTATGACTCGGTATGCCATGTTAGCACCTTGACAAGCATGTTAGTATAATGTTGGACACCTTACAACTCCTTAAAACACCCTATGAAACCTTAAAACTCCTTAATTAACCTAATGATTTTGTCGAAGTCATTTAAACATCGTACGGCAACTCAGGAGATATTACGGCTCGGTAACGACATTAGCAACATGAAAAGTACATTAGATTAATGTAGGACGCATTACAACTCCTAAGAACACCTTTCATCACCGTAGGAAACTTTAAAACTCCATTCTAAACCTAATGAATTCGTCCGAGCCCTTTGAACGTCGTATGGAAACCAAAGACATCTTATGACTTTGTATGCCATGTTAGCACCTTGACAAGCATGTTAGTATAATGTTGGACACCTTACAACTCCTTAAAACAACCTATGAAACTTTAAAACTCCTTAATAAAGCTAATGATTTCGTCGAAGTCATTTAAACATCGTACGAAAACTCAGGAGATGTTACGACTCGGTATCAACATTAGCAACATTAAAAAGTACATTAGAATAATGTAGGACGCATTACAACTCCTAAGAACACCTTTCATCACCGTAGGAAAAACTTTAAAACTCCATTCTAAACCTAATGAATTCGTCCGAGTCCTTTGAACGTCGTATGGAAACCTAAGAAATCTTATGACTCTGTATGCCATGTTAGCACCTTGACAAGCATGTTAGTATAATGTTGGACACCTTACAACTCCTTAAAACACCCTACGAAACTTTAAAACTCCTTAATAAACCTAATGATTTCGTCGAAGTCATTTAAACATCGTACGGCAACTCAGGAGATGTTACGGCTCGGTATCGACATTAACGACATAAAAAGTACATTAGGATAATGTAGGACTCATTACAACTCCTAAGAACACCTTTCATCGTCGTAGGAAACTTTAAAACTCCATTATAAACCTAATGAATTCGTCCGAGACCTTTTAACGTCGTATGGAAACCTAAGACATCTTATGACTCTGTATGCCATGTTAGCACCTTGACAAGCATGTTAGTATAATGTTGGACACCTTACAACTCCTTAAAACACCCTATGAAACCTTAAAACTCCTTAATAAACCTAATGATTTCGTCAAAGTCATTTAAACATCGTACGACAACTCAGGAGATGTTACGGCTCGGTAATGACATTAGCGACATTAAAAAGCACGTTAGAATAATGTAGGACGCCTTAAAACTCCTAAGAAAACCTTACTTCACATTACGAAACTTTAAAACTCCATTCTAAACCTAATGAGTTCGTCCGAGTCCTTTGAACGTCGTATGGAAACCTAAGACATCTTATGACTCGGTATGCCATGTTAGCACCTTGACAAGCATGTTAGTATAATGTTGGACACCTTACAACTCATTAAAACACCCTATGAAACATTAAAACTCCTTAATAAAGCTAATGATTTCGTCGAAGTCATTTAAACATCGTACGACAACTCAGGAGATGTTACGACTCGGTATCGACATTAGCGACATTAAAAAGTACATTAGAATAATGTAGGACGCATTACAACTCCTAAGAACACCTTTCATCACCGTAGGAAACTTTAAAACTCCATTCTAAACCTAATGAATTCGTCCGAGTCCTTTGAACGTCGTATGGAAACCTAAGACATCTTATGACTCTGTATGCCATGTTAGCACCTTGACAAGCATGTTAGTATAATGTTGGACACCTTACAACTCCTTAAAACACCCTATGAAACTTTAAAACTCCTTAATAAACCTAATGATTTCGTCGAAGTCATTTAAACATCGTACGGGAACTCAGGAGATGTTACGGCTCGGTATCGACATTAGCGACATTAAAAAGTACATTAGAATAATGTAGGACGCATTACAACTCCTAAGAACACCTTTCATCATCGTAGGAAAATTTAAAACTCCATTATAAACCTAATGAATTCGTCCGAGACCTTTGAACGTCGTATGGAAACCTAAGACATCTTATGACTCTGTATGCCATGTTAGCACCTTGACAAGCATGTTAGTATAATGTTGGACACCTTACAACTCCTTAAAACACCCTATGAAACCTTAAAACTCCTTAATAAACCTAATGATTTCGTCAAAGTAATTTAAACATCGTACGACAACACAGGAGATGTTACGGCTCGGTAATGACATTAGCAACATTAAAAAGCACGTTAGAATAATGTAGGACGCCTTAAAACTCCTAAGAAAACCTTACTTCACCGTACGAAACTTTAAAACTCCATTCTAAACCTAATGAATTCGTCCGAGTCCTTTGAACGTCGTACGACAACATAAGACATCTTATGACTCTGTATGCCATATTAGCACCTTGACAATCACGTTAGTGTAATGTTAGACGCCTTAAAACTCCTAACAACACCGTATGAAACCTTAAAACTCCCTAATAAACCTAATGATTTCGTCGAAGTCCTTTGAACATCGTACTGCAACTCAGTAGATGTAACGGCTCGGTATCAACATTAGCAACATGAAAAGCACGTTAGAATAATGTAGGACGCCTTAAAACTCCGAAGAAAACCTTACATCATCGTACGAAACTTCAAAACTACTACTAAACCTAATGAATTCGTCTGAGTCCTTTGAGCAACGTACGACAACTTAAGACATCTAACGACTCTGTATGCCATATTAGCACCTTGACCATCACGTTAGTATAATGTTAGACGCCTTAAAACTCCTAACAACACCGTATGAAACCTTAAAACTCCTTAATAAACATAATGATTTCGTCAAAGTCATTTAAACATCGTACGGCAACTCAGGAGATATTACGGCTCGGTAACGACATTAGCAACATGAAAAGTACATTAGATTAATGTAGGACGCATTACAACTCCTAAGAACACCTTTCATCACCGTAGGAAACTTTAAAACTCCATTCTAAACCTAATGAATTCGTCCGAGCCCTTTGAACGTCGTATGGAAACCAAAGACATCTTATGACTTTGTATGCCATGTTAGCACCTTGACAAGCATGTTAGTATAATGTTGGACACCTTACAACTCCTTAAAACAACCTATGAAACTTTAAAACTCCTTAATAAAGCTAATGATTTCGTCGAAGTCATTTAAACATCGTACGAAAACTCAGGAGATGTTACGACTCGGTATCAACATTAGCAACATTAAAAAGTACATTAGAATAATGTAGGACGCATTACAACTCCTAAGAACACCTTTCATCACCGTAGGAAAAACTTTAAAACTCCATTCTAAACCTAATGAATTCGTCCGAGTCCTTTGAACGTCGTATGGAAACCTAAGAAATCTTATGACTCTGTATGCCATGTTAGCACCTTGACAAGCATGTTAGTATAATGTTGGACACCTTACAACTCCTTAAAACACCCTACGAAACTTTAAAACTCCTTAATAAACCTAATGATTTCGTCGAAGTCATTTAAACATCGTACGACAACTCAGGAGATGTTACGGCTCGGTATCGACATTAACGACATTAAAAAGTACATTAGGATAATGTAGGACTCATTACAACTCCTAAGAACACCTTTCATCGTCGTAGGAAACTTTAAAACTCCATTATAAAACTAATGAATTCGTCCGAGACCTTTTAACGTCGTATGGAAACCTAAGACATCTTATGACTCTGTATGCCATGTTAGCACCTTGACAAGCATGTTAGTATAATGTTGGACACCTTACAACTCCTTAAAACACCCTATGAAACCTTAAAACTCCTTAATAAACCTAATGATTTCGTCAAAGTCATTTAAACATCGTACGACAACTCAGGAGATGTTACGGCTCGGTAATGACATTAGCGACATTAAAAAGCACGTTAGAATAATGTAGGACGCCTTAAAACTCCTAAGAAAACCTTACTTCACATTACGAAACTTTAAAACTCCATTCTAAACCTAATGAGTTCGTCCGAGTCCTTTGAACGTCGTATGGAAACCTAAGACATCTTATGACTCGGTATGCCATGTTAGCACCTTGACAAGCATGTTAGTATAATGTTGGACACCTTACAACTCATTAAAACACCCTATGAAACATTAAAACTCCTTAATAAAGCTAATGATTTCGTCGAAGTCATTTAAACATCGTACGACAACTCAGGAGATGTTACGACTCGGTATC
The DNA here is from genome assembly GCA_030867185.1 of Tagetes erecta. Classification (NCBI taxonomy): domain Eukaryota; kingdom Viridiplantae; phylum Streptophyta; class Magnoliopsida; order Asterales; family Asteraceae; genus Tagetes; species Tagetes erecta. The sequence goes on from CM061487.1 coordinate 51,132,480, forward strand.
GACATTAGCGACATTAAAAAGTACATTAGAATAATGTAGGACGCATTACAACTCCTAAGAACACCTTTCATCACCGTAGGAAACTTTAAAACTCCATTCTAAACCTAATGAATTCGTCCGAGTCCTTTGAACGTCGTATGGAAACCTAAGACATCTTATGACTCTGTATGCCATGTTAGCACCTTGACAAGCATGTTAGTATAATGTTGGACACCTTACAACTCCTTAAAACACCCTACGAAACTTTAAAACTCCTTAATAAACCTAATGATTTCGTCGAAGTCATTTAAACATCGTACGGGAACTCAGGAGATGTTACGGCTCGGTATCGACATTAGCGACATTAAAAAGTACATTAGAATAATGTAGGACGCATTACAACTCCTAAGAACACCTTTCATCATCGTAGGAAAATTTAAAACTCCATTATAAACCTAATGAATTCGTCCGAGACCTTTGAACGTCGTATGGAAACCTAAGACATCTTATGACTCTGTATGCCATGTTAGCACCTTGACAAGCATGTTAGTATAATGTTGGACACCTTACAACTCCTTAAAACACCCTATGAAACCTTAAAACTCCTTAATAAACCTAATGATTTCGTCAAAGTCATTTAAACATCGTACGACAACACAGAAGATGTTACGGCTCGGTAATGACATTAGCAACATTAAAAAGCACGTTAGAATAATGTAGGACGCCTTAAAACTCCTAAGAAAACCTTACTTCACCGTACGAAACTTTAAAACTCCATTCTAAACCTAATGAATTCGTCCGAGTCCTTTGAACGTCGTACGACAACATAAGACATCTTATGACTCTGTATGCCATATTAGCACCTTGACAATCACGTTAGTGTAATGTTAGACGCCTTAAAACTCCTAACAACACCGTATGAAACCTTAAAACTCCCTAATAAACCTAATGATTTCGTCGAAGTCCTTTGAACATCGTACTGCAACTCAGTAGATGTAACGGCTCGGTATTAACATTAGCAACATGAAAAGCACGTTAGAATAATGTAGGACGCCTTAAAACTCCGAAGAAAACCTTACATCATCGTACGAAACTTCAAAACTACTACTAAACCTAATGAATTCGTCTGAGTCCTTTGAGCAACGTACGACAACTTAAGACATCTAACGACTCTGTATGCCATATTAGCACCTTGACCATCACGTTAGTATAATGTTAGACGCCTTAAAACTCCTAACAACACCGTATGAAACCTTAAAACTCCTTAATAAACATAATGATTTCGTCAAAGTCATTTAAACATCGTACGGCAACTCAGGAGATATTACGGCTCGGTAACGACATTAGCAACATGAAAAGTACATTAGATTAATGTAGGACGCATTACAACTCCTAAGAACACCTTTCATCACCGTAGGAAACTTTAAAACTCCATTCTAAACCTAATGAATTCGTCCGAGTCCTTTGAACGTCGTATGGAAACCAAAGACATCTTATGACTTTGTATGCCATGTTAGCACCTTGACAAGCATGTTAGTATAATGTTGGACACCTTACAACTCCTTAAAACAACCTATGAAACTTTAAAACTCCTTAATAAAGCTAATGATTTCGTCGAAGTCATTTAAACATCGTACGAAAACTCAGGAGATGTTACGACTCGGTATCAACATTAGCAACATTAAAAAGTACATTAGAATAATGTAGGACGCATTACAACTCCTAAGAACACCTTTCATCACCGTAGGAAAAACTTTAAAACTCCATTCTAAAACTAATGAATTCGTCGGAGTCCTTTGAACGTCGTATGGAAACCAAAGACATCTTATGACTCTGTATGCCATGTTAGCACCTTGACAAGCATGTTAGTATAATGTTGGACACCTTACAACTCCTTAAAACACCCTATGAAACCTTAAAACTCCTTAATAAACCTAATGATTTCGTCGAAGTCATTTAAACATCCTACGACAACTCAGGAGATGTTACGGCTCGGTATCGACATTAGCGACATTAAAAAGTACATTAGAATAATATAGGACGCATTACAACTCCTAAGAACACCTTTCATCACCGTAGGAAACTTTAAATCTCCATTCTAAACCTAATGAAGTCGTCCGAGCCCTTTGAACGTCGTATGGAAACCTAAGACATCTTATAACTTTGTATGCCATGTTAGCACCTTGACAAGCATGTTAGTATAATGTTGGACACCTTACCACTCCTTAAAACACCCTATGAAACCTTAAAACTCCTTAATAAACCTAATGATTTCGTCAAAGTCCTTTGAACAACGTACGACAACTCAGTAGATGTTACGGCTCGGTATCGACATTAGCAACATGAAAAACACGTTAGAATAATGTAGGACACCTTAAAACTCCTAAGAAAACCTTACTTCACCGTACGAAACTTCAAAACTACATACTAAACCTAATGAATTCGTCCGAGTAGTTTGAGCAACGTACGACAAATAAGACATCTTACGACTCTGTATGCCATATTAGCACCTTGACAATCATGTTAGTGTAATGTTAGACGCCTTAAAACTCCTAACAAAACCGTATGAAACCATAAAACTCCTTAATAAACCTAATGATTTCGTCGAAGTCCTTTGAACATTGTATGGCAACTTAGGAGATGTTACGGCTGGGTATCGACATTAGCAACATGACAAGCATGTTAGAATAATGTAGGACGCGTTACAACTCCTAAGAACACCTTATATCACCGTACGAAACTTCAAAACTACATACTAAACCAAATGAATTCGTCCGCGTCCTTTGAACGTCGTACGACAACTTAAGACATCTTACGACTCTGTATGTCATATTAGCAACTTGACAACCATGTTAGTATCATGTTAGACGCCTTAAAACTCCTAACAACACCGTATGAAACCTTAAAACTCCTTAATAAACCTAATGGTTTCGTCGAAGTCCTTTGAACATCGTACTGCAACTCAGTATATGTAACGGCTCGGTATCAACATTAGCAACATGAAAAGCACGTTAGAATAATGTAGGACGCCTTAAAACTCCGAAGAAAACCTTACATCATCGTACGAAACTTCAAAACGACTACTAAACCTAATGAATTCGTCTGAGTCCTTTGAGCAACGTACGACAACTTAAGACATCTTACGACTCTGTATGCCATATTAGCACCTTGACCATCACGTTAGTATAATGTTAGACGCCTTAAAACTCCTAACAACACCGTATGAAAACTTAAAACTCCTTAATAAACATAATGATTTCGTCGAAGTCATTTAAACATCGTACGGCAACTCAGGAGATGTTACTGCTCGGTAACGACATTAGCAACATGAAAAGTACATTAGATTAATGTAGGACGCATTACAACTCCTAAGAACACCTTTCATCACCGTAGGAAACTTTAAAACTCCATTCTAAAACTAATGAATTCGTCGGTGTCCTTTGAACGTCGTATGGAAACCAAAGACATCTTATGACTCTGTATGCCATGTTAGCACCTTGACAAGCATGTTAGTATAATGTTGGACACCTTACAACTCCTTAAAACACCCTATGAAACCTTAAAACTCCTTAATAAACCTAATGATTTCGTCGAAGTCATTTAAACATCCTACGACAACTCAGGAGATGTTACGGCTCGGTATCGACATTAGCGACATTAAAAAGTACATTAGAATAATATAGGACGCATTACAACTCCTAAGAACACATTTCATCACCGTAGGAAACTTTAAATCTCCATTCTAAACCTAATGAAGTCGTCCGAGCCCTTTGAACGTCGTATGGAAACCTAAGACATCTTATAACTTTGTATGCCATGTTAGCACCTTGACAAGCATGTTAGTATAATGTTGGACACCTTACCACTCCTTAAAACACCCTATGAAACCTTAAAAATCCTTAATAAACCTAATGATTTCGTCGAAGTCCTTTGAACAACGTACGACAACTCAGTAGATGTTACGGCTCGGTATCGACATTAGCAACATGAAAAACACGTTAGAATAATGTAGGACACCTTAAAACTCCTAAGAAAACCTTACTTCACCGTACGAAACTTCAAAACTACATACTAAACCTAATGAATTCGTCCGAGTAGTTTGAGCAACGTACGACAAATAAGACATCTTACGACTCTGTATGCCATATTAGCACCTTGACAATCATGTTAGTGTAATGTTAGACGCCTTAAAACTCCTAACAACACCGTATGAAACCATAAAACTCCTTAATAAACCTAATGATTTCGTCGAAGTCCTTTGAACATTGTATGGCAACTTAGGAGATGTTACGGCTGGGTATCGACATTAGCAACATGACAAGCATGTTAGAATAATGTAGGACGCGTTACAACTCCTAAGAACACCTTATATCACCGTACGAAACTTCAAAACTACATACTAAACCAAATGAATTCGTCCGCGTCCTTTGAACGTCGTACGACAACTTAAGACATCTTACGACTCTTTATGCCATATTAGCAACTTGACAACCATGTTAGTATCATGTTAGACGCCTTAAAACTCCTAACAACACCGTATGAAACCTTAAAACTCCTTAATAAACCTAATGGTTTCGTCGAAGTCCTTTGAACATCGTACTGCAACTCAGTATATGTAACGGCTCGCTATCAACATTAGCAACATGAAAAGCACGTTAGAATAATGTAGGACGCCTTAAAACTCCGAAGAAAACCTTACATCATCGTACGAAACTTCAAAACGACTACTAAACCTAATGAATTCGTCTGAGTCCTTTAAGCAACGTACGACAACTTAAGACATCTTACGACTCTGTATGCCATATTAGCACCTTGACCATCTGTTAGTATAATGTTAGACGCCTTAAAACTCCTAACAACACCGTATGAAAACTTAAAACTCCTTAATAAACATAATGATTTCGTCGAAGTCATTTAAACATCGTACGGCAACTCAGGAGATGTTACGCTCGGTAACGACATTAGCAACATGAAAAGTACATTAGATTAATGTAGGACGCATTACAACTCCTAAGAACACCTTTCATCACCGTAGGAAACTTTAAAACTCCATTCTAAAACTAATGAATTCGTCGGAGTCCTTTGAACGTCGTATGGAAACCAAAGACATCTTATGACTCTGTATGCCATGTTAGCACCTTGACAAGCATGTTAGTATAATGTTGGACACCTTACAACTCCTTAAAACACCCTATGAAACCTTAAAACTCCTTAATAAACCTAATGATTTCGTCGAAGTCATTTAAACATCCTACGACAACTCAGGAGATGTTACGGCTCGGTATCGACATTAGCGACATTAAAAAGTACATTAGAATAATATAGGACGCATTACAACTCCTAAGAACACCTTTCATCACCGTAGGAAACTTTAAATCTCCATTCTAAACCTAATGAAGTCGTCCGAGCCCTTTGAACGTCGTATGAAAACCTAAGACATCTTATAACTTTGTATGCCATGTTAGCACCTTGAAAAGCATGTTAGTATAATCTTGGACACCTTACCACTCCTTAAAACACCCTATGAAACCTTAAAACTCCTTAATAAACCTAATGATTTCGTCGAAGTCCTTTGAACAACGTACGACAACTCAGTAGATGTTACGGCTCGGTATCGACATTAGCAACATGAAAAACACGTTAGAATAATGTAGGACACCTTAAAACTCCTAAGAAAACCTTACTTCACCGTACGAAACTTCAAAACTACATACTAAACCTAATGAATTCGTCCGAGTAGTTTGAGCAACGTACGACAAATAAGACATCTTACGACTCTGTATGCCATATTAGCACCTTGACAATCATGTTAGTGTAATGTTAGACGCCTTAAAACTCCTAACAACACCGTATGAAACCATAAAACTCCTTAATAAACCTAATGATTTCGTCGAAGTCCTTTGAACATTGTATGGCAACTTAGGAGATGTTACGGCTCGGTATCGACATTAGCAACATGACAAGCATGTTAGAATAATGTAGGACGCGTTACAACTCATAAGAACACCTTATATCACCGTACGAAACTTTAAAACTACATACTAAACCAAATGAATTCGTCCGCGTCCTTTGAACGTCGTACGACAACTTAAGACATCTTACGACTCTGTATGCCATATTAGCAACTTGACAACCATGTTAGTATCATGTTAGACGCCTTAAAACTCCTAACAACACCGTATGAAATCTTAAAACTCCTTAATAAACCTAATGGTTTCGTCGAAGTCCTTTGAACATCGTACTGCAACTCAGTATATGTAACGGCTCGGTATCAACATTAGCAACATGAAAAGCACGTTAGAATAATGTAGGACGCCTTAAAACTCCGAAGAAAACCTTACATCATCGTACGAAACTTCAAAACGACTACTAAACCTAATGAATTCGTCTGAGTCCTTTGAGGAACATACGACAACTTAAGACATCTTACGACTCTGTATGCCATATTAGCACCTTGACCATCACGTTACTATAATGTTAGACGCCTTAAAACTCCTAACAACACCGTATGAAAACTTAAAACTCCTTAATAAACATAATGATTTCGTCGAAGTCATTTAAACATCGTATGGCAACTCGGGAGATGTTACGGCTCGGTAACGACATTAGCAACATGAAAAGTACATTAAATTAATGTAGGACGCATTACAACTCCTAAGAACACCTTTCATCACCGTAGGAAACTTTAAAACTCCATTCTAAAACTAATGAATTCGTCCGAGTCCTTTGAACGTCGTATGGAAACCAAAGACATCTTATGACTCTGTATGCCATGTTAGCACCTTGACAAGCATGTTAGTATAATGTTGGACACCTTACAACTCCTTAAAACACCCTATGAAACCTTAAAACTCCTTAATAAACCTAATGATTTCGTCGAAGTCATTTAAACATCCTACGACAACTCAGGAGATGTTACGGCTCGGTATCGACATTAGCGACATTAAAAAGTACATTAGAATAATATAGGACGCATTACAACTCCTAAGAACACCTTTCATCACCGTAGGAAACTTTAAATCTCCATTCTAAACCTAATGAATTCGTCCGAGCCCTTTGAACGTCGGATGGAAACCTAAGACATCTTATAACTTTGTATGCCATGTTAGCACCTTGACAAGCATGTTAGTATAATGTTGGACACCTTACCCCTCCTTAAAACACCCTATGAAACCTTAAAACTCCTTAATAAACCTAATGATTTCGTCGAAGTCCTTTGAACAACGTACGACAACTCAGTAGATGTTACGGCTCGGTATCGACATTAGCAACATGAAAAACACGTTAGAATAATGTAGGACACCTTAAAACTCCTAAGAAAACCTTACTTCACCGTACGAAACTTCAAAACTACATACTAAACCTAATGAATTCGTCCGAGTAGTTTGAGCAACGTACGACAAATAAGACATCTTACGACTCTGTATGCCATATTAGCACCTTGACAATCATGTTAGTGTAATGTTAGACGCCTTAAAACTCCTAACAACACCGTATGAAACCATAAAACTCCTTAATAAACCTAATGATTTCGTCGAAGTCCTTTGAACATTGTATGGCAACTTAGGAGATGTTACGGCTCGGTATCGACATTAGCAACATGACAAGCATGTTAGAATAATGTAGGACGCGTTACAACTCATAAGAACACCTTATATCACCGTACGAAACTTCAAAACTACATACTAAACCAAATGAATTCGTCCGCGTCCTTTGAACGTCGTACGACAACTTAAGACATCTTACGACTCTGTATGCCATATTAGCAACTTGACAACCATGTTAGTATCATGTTAGACGCCTTAAAACTCCTAACAACACCGTATGAAATCTTAAAACTCCTTAATAAACCTAATGGTTTCGTCGAAGTCCTTTGAACATCGTACTGCAACTCAGTATATGTAACGGCTCGGTATCAACATTAGCAACATGAAAAGCACGTTAGAATAATGTAGGACGCCTTAAAACTCCGAAGAAAACCTTACATCATCGTACGAAACTTCAAAACGACTACTAAACCTAATGAATTCGTCTGAGTCCTTTGAGGAACGTACGACAACTTAAGACATCTTACGACTCTGTATGCCATATTAGCACCTTGACCATCACGTTAGTATAATGTTAGACGCCTTAAAACTCCTAACAACACCGTATGAAAACTTAAAACTCCTTAATAAACATAATGATTTCGTCGAAGTCATTTAAACATCGTATGGCAACTCGGGAGATGTTACGGCTCGGTAACAACATTAGCAACATGAAAAGTACATTAAATTAATGTAGGACGCATTACAACTCCTAAGAACACCTTTCATCACCGTAGGAAACTTTAAAACTCCATTCTAAAACTAATGAATTCGTCCGAGTCCTTTGAACGTCGTATGGAAACCAAAGACATCTTATGACTCTGTATGCCATGTTAGCACCTTGACAAGCATGTTAGTATAATGTTGGACACCTTACAACTCCTTAAAACACCCTATGAAACCTTAAAACTCCTTAATAAACCTAATGATTTCGTCGAAGTCATTTAAACATCCTACGACAACTCAGGAGATGTTACGGCTCGGTATCGACATTAGCGACATTAAAAAGTACATTAGAATAATATAGGACGCATTACAACTCCTAAGAACACCTTTCATCACCGTAGGAAACTTTAAATCTCCATTCTAAACCTAATGAATTCGTCCGAGCCCTTTGAACGTCGGATGGAAACCTAAGACATCTTATAACTTTGTATGCCATGTTAGCACCTTGACAAGCATGTTAGTATAATGTTGGACACCTTACCACTACTTAAAACACCCTATGAAACCTTAAAACTCCTTAATAAACCTAATGATTTCGTCGAAGTCCTTTGAACAACGTACGACAACTCAGTAGATGTTACGGCTCGGTATCGACATTAGCAACATGAAAAACACGTTAGAATAATGTAGGACACCTTAAAACTCCTAAGAAAACCTTACTTCACCGTACGAAACTTCAAAACTACATACTAAACCTAATGAATTCGTCCGAGTAGTTTGAGCAACGTACGACAAATAAGACATCTTACGACTCTGTATGCCATATTAGCACCTTGACAATCATGTTAGTGTAATGTTAGACGCCTTAAAACTCCTAACAACACCGTATGAAACCATAAAACTCCTTCATAATCCTAATGATTTCGTCGAAGTCCTTTGAACATTGTATGGCAACTTAGGAGATGTTACGGCTCGGTATCGACATTAGCAACATGACAAGCATGTTAGAATAATGTAGGACACGTTACAACTCCTAAGAACACCTTATATCACCGTACGAAACTTCAAAACTACATACTAAACCAAATGAATTCGTCCGCGTCCTTTGAACATCGTACGACAACTTAAGACATCTTACGACTCTGTATGCCATATTAGCAACTTGACAACCATGTTAGTATCATGTTAGACGCCTTAAAACTCCTAACAACACCGTATGAAACCTTAAAACTCCTTAATAAACCTAATGGTTTCGTCGAAGTCCTTTGAACATCGTACTGCAACTCAGTATATGTAACGGCTCGGTATCAGCATTAGCAACATGAAAAGCACGTTAGAATAATGTAGGACGCCTTAAAACTCCGAAGAAAACCTTACATCATCGTACGAAACTTCAAAACGACTACTAAACCTAATGAATTCGTCTGAGTCCTTTGAGCAACGTACGACAACTTAAGACATCTTACGACTCTGTATGCCATATTAGCACCTTGACCATCACGTTAGTATAATGTTAGACGCCTTAAAACTCCTAACAACACCGTATGAAAACTTAAAACTCCTTAATAAACATAATGATTTCGTCGAAGTCATTTAAACATCGTACGGCAACTCAGGAGATGTTACGGCTCGGTAACGACATTAGCAACATGAAAAGTACATTAGATTAATGTAGGACGCATTACAACTCCTAAGAACACCTTTCATCACCGTAGGAAACTTTAAAACTCCATTCTAAAACTAATGAATTCGTCCGAGTCCTTTGAACGTCGTATGGAAACCAAAGACATCTTATGACTCTGTATGCCATGTTAGCACCTTGACAAGCATGTTAGTATAATGTTGGACACCTTACAACTCCTTAAAACACCCTATGAAACCTTAAAACTCCTTAATAAACCTAATGATTTCGTCGAAGTCATTTAAACATCCTACGACAACTCAGGAGATGTTACGGCTCGGTATCGACATTAGCGACATTAAAAAGTACATTAGAATAATATAGGACGCATTACCACTCCTAAGAACACCTTTCATCACCGTAGGAAACTTTAAATCTCCATTCTAAACCTAATGAATTCGTCCGAGCCCTTTGAACGTCGAATGGAAACCTAAGACATCTTATAAATTTGTATGCCATGTTAGCACCTTGACAAGCATGTTAGTATAATGTTGGACACCTTACCACTCCTTAAAACACCCTATGAAACCTTAAAACTCCTTAATAAACCTAATGATTTAGTCGAAGTCCTTTGAACAACGTACGACAACTCAGTAGATGTTACGGCTCGGTATCGACATTAGCAACATGAAGAACACGTTAGAATAATGTAGGACACCTTAAAACTCCTAAGAAAACCTTACTTCACCGTACGAAACTTCAAAACTACATACTAAACCTAATGAATTCGTCCGAGTAGTTTGAGCAACGTACGACAAATAAGACATCTTACGACTCTGTATGCGATATTAGCACCTTGACAATCATGTTAGTGTAATGTTAGACGCCTTAAAACTCCTAACAACACCGTATGAAACCATAAAACTCCTTAATAAACCTAATGATTTCGTCGAAGTCCTTTGAACATTGTATGACAACTTAGGAGATGTTACGGCTCGGTATCGACATTAGCAACATGACAAGCATGTTAGAATAATGTAGGTCGCGTTACAACTCCTAAGAACACCTTATATCACCGTACGAAACTTCAAAACTACATACTAAACCAAATGAATTCGTCCGCGTCCTTTGAACGTCGTACGACAACTTAAGACATCTTACGACTCTGTATGCCATATTAGCAACTTGACAACCATGTTAGTATCATGTTAGACGCCTTAAAACTCCTAACAACACCGTATGAAACCTTAAAACTCCTTAATAAACCTAATGGTTTCGTCGAAGTCCTTTGAACATCGTACTGCAACTCAGTATATGTAACGGCTCGGTATCAACATTAGCAACATGAAAAGCACGTTAGAATAATGTAGGAAGCCTTAAAACTCCGAAGAAAACCTTACATCATCGTACGAAACTTCAAAACGACTACTAAACCTAATGAATTCGTCGGAGTCCTTTGAGCAACGTACGACAACTTAAGACATCTTACGACTCTGTATGCCATATTAGCACCTTGACCATCACGATAGTATAATGTTAGACGCCTTAAAACTCCTAACAACACCGTATGAAAACTTAAAACTCCTTAATAAACATAATGATTTCGTCGAAGTCATTTAAACATCGTACGGCAACTCAGGAGATGTTACGGCTCGGTAACTACATTAGCAACATGAAAAGTACATTAGATTAATGTAGGACGCATTACAACTCCTAAGAACACCTTTCATCACCGTAGGAAACTTTAAAACTCCATTCTAAAACTAATGAATTCGTCCGAGTCCTTTGAACGTCGTATGGAAACCAAAGACATCTTATGACTCTGTATGCCATGTTAGGACCTTGACAAGCATGTTAGTATAATGTTGGACACCTTAGAACTCCTTAAAACACCCTATGAAACCTTAAAACTCCTTAATAAACCTAATGATTTCGTCGAAGTCATTTAAACATCCTACGACAACTCAGGAGATGTTACGGCTCGGTATCGACATTAGCGACATTAAAAAGTACATTAGAATAATATAGGACGCATTACAACTCCTAAGAACAGCTTTCATCACCGTAAGAAACTTTAAATCTCCATTCTAAACCTAATGAATTCGTCCGAGCCCTTTGAACGTCGTATGGAAACCTAAAACATCTTATGACTTTGTATGCCATGTTAGCACCTTGACAAGCATGTTAGTATAATGTTGGACACCTTACCACGCCTTAAAACACCCTATGAATTCTTAAAACTCCTTAATAAACCTAATGATTTCGTCGAAGTCCTTTGAACAATGTACGGCAACTCAGTAGATGTTACGGCTCGGTATCGACATTAGCAACATGAAAAGCACGTTAGAATAATGTAGGACACCTTAAAACTCCTAAGAAAACCTTACTTCACCGTACGAAACTTCAAAACTACATACTAAACCTAATGAATTCGTCCGAGTAGTTTGAGCAACGTACGACAACATAAGACATCTTACGACTCTGTATGCCATATTAGCACCTTGACAATCACGTTAGTGTAATGTTAGACGCCTTAAAACTCCTAACAACACCGTATGAAACCTTAAAACTCGTTAATAAACCTAATGATTTCGTCGAAGTCCTTTGAACATTGTATGGCAACTAAGGAGATGTTACGGCTCGGTATCAAAATTAGCAACATGACAAGCATGTTAGAATAATGTAGGACGCGTTACAACTCCTAAGAACACCTTATATCACCGTACGAAACTTCAAAACTACATACTAAACCAAATGAATTCGTCTGCGTCCTTTGAACGTCGTACGACAACTTAAGACATCTTACGACTCTGTATGACATATTAGCACCTTGACAACCATGTTAGTATCATGTTAGACGCCTTAAAACTCCAAACAACACCGTATGAAACCTTAAAACTCCTTAATAAACCTAATGGTTTCGTCGAAGTCCTTTGAACATCGTACTGCAACTCAGTAGATGTAACTGCTCGGTATCGACATTAGCAACATGAAAAGCACGTTAGAATAATTTAGGACGCCTTAAAACTCCGAAGAAAACCTTACATCATTGTATGAAACTTCAAAACTACTACTAAACCTAATGAATTCGTCCGAGTCCTTTGAGCAACGTACGACAACTTAAGACATCTTACGACTCTGTATGCCATGTTAGCACCTTGACCATCACGTTAGTATAATGTTAGACGCCTTAAAACTCCTTACAACACCGTATGAAACCTTAAAACTCCTTAATAAACATGTTGACTTCGTCGAAGTCATTTAAACATCGTACGGCAACTAAGGAGATGTTACGGCTCGGTAACGACATTAGCAACATGAAAAGTACATTAGATTAATGTAGGACGCATTACAACTCCTAAGAACACCTTTAAAACTCCATTCTAAACCTAATGAATTCGTTCGAGTCCTTTGAACGTCGTATGGAAACCTAAGACATCTTATGACTCTGTATGCCATGTTAGCACCTTGACAAGCATGTTAGTATAATGTTGGACACCTTACCCCTCCTTAAAACACCCTATGAAACCTTAAAACTCCTTAATAAACCTAATTATTTCGTCGAAGTCCTTTGAACAACGTACGGCAACTCAGTAGATGTTACGGCTCGGTATCGACATTAGCAACATGAAAAACACGTTAGAATAATGTAGGACACCTTAAAACTCCTAAGAAAACCTTACTTCACCGTACGAAACTTCAAAACTACATACTAAACCTAATGAATTCGTCCGAGTAGTTTGAGCAACGTACGACAACATAAGACATCTTACGACTCTATATGCCATATTAGCACCTAGACAACCACATTAGTATAATGTTAGACGCCTTAAAACTACTAACAACACCGTATGAAACCTTAAAACTCCTTAATATACCTAATGATTTCGTCGAAGTCCTTTGAACATTGTATGGCAACTCAGGAGATGTTACGGCTCAGTATCGACATTAGCAACATGACAAGCATGTTAGAATAATGTAGGACGCGTTACAACTCCTAAGAACACCTTATATCACCGTACGAAACTTCAAAACTACATACTAAACCTAATGAATTCGTCCGCGTCCATTGAAAGTCGTACGGAAACTTAAGACATCTTGCGACTCTGTATGCCTTATTAGCACCTTGACAACCATGCTAGTATCAGGTTGGACGCCTTAAAACTCCTAACAACACCGTATGAAACCTTAAAACTCCTTAATAAACCTAATGGTTTCTTCGAAGTCCTTTGAACATCGTACTGCAACTCAGTAGATGTACCGGCTCGGTATCAACATTAGCAACATGAAAAGCACGTTAGAATAATGTAGGACGCCTTAAAACTTTGAAGAAAACCTTACATCATCGTACGAAACTTAAAAACTACTACTAAACCTAATGAATTCGTCCGAGTCTTTTGAGCAACGTACGACAACTTAAGACATCTAACGACTCTGTATGCCATATTAGCACCTTGACCATCACGTTAGTATAATGTTAGACGCCTTAAAACTCCAAACAACACCGTATGAAACCTTAAAACTCCTTAATAAACATAATGACTTCGTCGAAGTCATTTAAACATCGTACGGCAACTAAGGAGATGTTACGGCTCGGTAACGACATTAGCAACATGAAAAGTACATTAGATTAATGTAGGACGCATTACAACTCCTAAGAACACCTTTAAAACTCCATTCTAAACCTAATGAATTCGTTTGAGTCCTTTGAACGTCGTATGGAAACCTAAGACATCTTATGACTCTGTATGCCATGTTAGCACCTTGACAAGCATGTTAGTATAATGTTGGACACCTTACCCCTCCTTAAAACACCCTATGAAACCTTAAAACTCCTTAATAAACCTAATTATTTCGTCGAAGTCCTTTGAACAACGTACGGCAACTCAGTAGATGTTACGGCTCGGTATCGACATTAGCAACATGAAAAGCACGTTAGAATAATGTTGGACACCTTAAAGCTCCTAAGAAAACCTTACTTCACCGTACGAAACATTAAAACTACATACTAAACCTAATGAATTCGTCCGAGTAGTTTGAGCAACGTACGACAACTTAACACATCTTACGACTCTGTATGCCATATTAGCACCTAGACAACCACATTAGTATAATGTTAGACGCCTTAAAACTCCTAACAACACCGTATGAAACCTTAAAACTCCTTAATATACCTAATGATTCCGTCGAAGTCCTTTAAACATCGTACGGCAACTCAGGAGATGTTACGGCTCGGTATCGACATTAGCAACATGAAAAGCATGTTAGAATAATGTAGGAAACTTTAAAACTCCATACTAAACCTAATTAATTCGTCCGCGTCCTTTGAACGTCGTATGACAACCTAAGACATCTTATGACTCTGTATGCCATGTTAGCACCTTGACAACCATGCTAGTATCAGGTTGGACGCCTTAAAACTCCTAACAACACCGTATGAAACCTTAAAACTCCTTAATAAACCTAATGGTTTTGTCGAAGTCCTTTGAACATCGTACTGCAACTCAGTAGATGTACCGGCTCGGTATCAACATTAGCAACATGAAAAGCACGTTAGAATAATGTAGGACGCCTTAAAACTTTGAAGAAAACCTTACATCATCGTACGAAACTTAAAAACTACTACTAAACCTAATGAATTCGTCCGAGTCTTTTGAGCAACGTACGACAACTTAAGACATCTAACGACTCTGTATGCCATATTAGCACCTTGACCATCACGTTAGTATAATGTTAGACGCCTTAAAACTCCAAACAACACCGTATGAAACCTTAAAACTCCTTAATAAACATAATGATTTCGTTGAAGTCATTTAAAAATCGTACGGCAACTCAGGAGATGTTACGGCTCGGTAACGACATTAGCAACATGAAAAGTACATTAGATTAATGTAGGACGCATTACCATTCCTAAGAACACCTTTCATCACCGTAGGAAACTTTAAAACTCCATACTCAACCTAATGAATTCGTCCGAGTCCTTTGAACGTCGTATGGCAACCTAAGACATCTTATGACTCTTTATGCAATGTTAGCACCTTGACAAGCATGTTAGTATAATGTTGGACACCTTACAACTCTATAAAAACCCTATGAAACCTTAAAACTCCTTAATAAAGTTAATGATTTCATCGAAGTCCTTTGAACATTGTACGGCAACTCAGTAGATGTTACGGCTGGGTATCGACATTAGCAACATGAAAAGCACGTTAGAATAATGTAGGACGCAATAAAACTCCTAAGAAAACCTTACATCACGGTACGAAACTTCAAAACTACATACTAAACCTAATGAATTTGTCCGAGTACTTTGAGCAACGTACAACAACTTAACACATCTTACGACTCTGTATGCCATATTAGCACCTTGACAATCACGTTAGTGTAATGTTAGACGACTTAAAACTCCTAACAACACCGTATGAATCCTTAAAACTCCTTAATAAACCTAATGATTTTGTCGAAGTCATTTAAACATCGTACGGCAACTCAGGAGATGTTACGGCTCGGTATCGACATTAGCAACATGAAAAGCATGTTAGAATAATGTAGGACACATTACAATTCCTAAGAACACCTTTCATCACCGTAGGAAACTTTAAAACTCCATACTAAACCTAATTAATTCGTCCGCGTCCTTTGAACGTCGTATGACAACCTAAGACATCTTATGACTCTGTATGCCATGTTAGCACCTTGACAACCATGCTAGTATCAGGTTGGACGCCTTAAAACTCCTAACAACACCGTATGAAACCTTAAAACTCCTTAATAAACCTAATGGTTTTGTCGAAGTCCTTTGAACATCGTACTGCAACTCAGTAGATGTACCGGCTCGGTATCAACATTAGCAACATGAAAAGCACGTTAGAATAATGTAGGACGCCTTAAAACTTTGAAGAAAACCTTACATCATCGTACGAAACTTAAAAACTACTACTAAACCTAATGAATTCGTCCGAGTCTTTTGAGCAACGTACGACAACTTAAGACATCTAACGACTCTGTATGCCATATTAGCACCTTGACCATCACGTTAGTGTAATGTTAGACGCCTTAAAACTCTAAACAACACCGTATGAAACCTTAAAACTCCTTAATAAACATAATGATTTCGTTGAAGTCATTTAAACATCGTACGGCAACTCAGGAGATGTTACGGCTCGGTAACGACATTAGCAACATGAAAAGTACATTAGATTAATGTAGGACGCATTACAATTCCTAAGAACACCTTTCATCACCGTAGGAAACTTTAAAACTCCATACTCAACGTAGTGAATTCGTCCGAGTCCTTTGAACGTCTTTATGCAATGTTAGCACCTTGACAAGCATGTTAGTATAATGTTGGACACCTTACAACTCTATAAAAACCCTATGAAACCTTAAAACTCCTTAATAAAGCTAATGATTTCATCGAAGTCCTTTGAACATTGTACGGCAACTCAGTAGATGTTATGGCTGGGTAGCGACATTAGCAACATGAAAAGCACGTTAGAATAATGTAGGACGCCATAAAACTCCTAAGAAAACCTTACATCACCGTACGAAACTTGAAAACTACATATTAAACCTAATAAATTCGTCCGAGTAGTTTGAGCAACGTACGACAACATAAGACATCTTACGACTCTATAATGCCATATTAGCACCTAGACAACCACGTTAGTATAATGTTAGACGCCTTAAAACTCCTAACAACACCGTATGAAACCATAAAACTCCTTAATATACCTAATGATTTCGTCGAAGTCATTTGAACATTGTATGGCAACTCAGGAGATGTTACGGCTCGGTATCGACATTAGCAACATGACAAGCATGTTAGAATAATGTAGGACGCGTAACAACTCCTAAGAACACCTTATATCACCGTACGAAACTTCAAAACTACATACTAAACCTAATGAATTCGTCCGCGTCTTTTGAACTTCGTACGGCAACTAAAGACATCTTGCGACTCTGTATGCCATATTAGCACCTTGACAACCATGCTAGTATCAGGTTGGACGCCTTAAAACTCCTAACAACACCGTATGAAACCTTAAAACTCCCTAATAAACCTAATGGTTTCGTCGAAGTCCTTTGAACATCGTACTGCAACTTAGTAGATGTACCTGCTCGGTATCAACATTAGCAACATGAAAAGCACCTTAAATAATGTAGGACGCCTTAAAACTTTGAAGAAAACCTTACATCATCGTATGAAAATTCAAAACTATTACTAAACCTAATGAATTCGTCCGAGTCTTTTGAGCAACGTACGACAACTTAAGACATCTAACGACTCTGTATGCCATATTAGCACCTTGACCATCACGTTAGTATAATGTTAGACGCCTTAAAACTCCAAACAACACCGTATGAAACCTTAAAACTCCTTAATAAACATAATGATTTCGTTGAAGTCATTTAAACATCGTACGACAACTCAGGAGATGTTACGGCTCGGTAACAACATTAGCAACATGAAAAGTACATTAGATTAATGTAGGACGCATTACAACTCCTAAGAACACCTTTCATCACCGTAGGAAACTTTAAAACTCCATACTCAACCTAATGAATTCGTCCGAGTCCTTTGAACGTCGTATGGCAACCTAAGACATCTTATGACTCTTTATGCAATGTTAGCACCTTGACAAGCATGTTAGTATAATGTTGCACACCTTACAACTCTATAAAAACCCTATGAAACCTTAAAACTCCTTAATAAAGCTAATGATTTCATCGAAGTCCTTTGAACATTGTACGGCAACTCAGTAGATGTTACGGCTGGGTATCGACATTAGCAACATGAAAAGCACGTTAGAATAATGTAGGACGCCATAAAACTCCTAAGAAAACCTTACATTAGCGTACGAAACTTCAAAACTACATACTAAACCTAATGAATTTGTCAGAGTACTTTGAGCAACGTATGACAACTTAAGACATCTTACGACTATGTATGCCATATTAGCACCTTGACAATCACGTTAGTGTAATGTTAGACATCTTAAAACTCCTAACAACACCGTATGAATCCTTAAAACTCCTTAATAAACCTAATGATTTCGTCGAAGTCATTTAAACATCGTACGGCGACTCAGGAGATGTTACGGCTCGGTATCGACATTAGCAACATGAAAAGCACGTTAGAATAATGTAGGACGCATTACAATTCCTAAGAACACCTTTCATCACCGTAGGAAACTTTAAAACTCCATACTAAACCTAATTAATTCGTCCGCGTCCTTTGAACGTCGTATGACAACCTAAGACATCTTATGACTCTGTATGCAATGTTAGCACCTTGACAACCATGCTAGTATCAGGTTGGACGCCTTAAAACTCCTAACAACACCGTATGAAACTTTAAAACTCCTTAATAAACCTAATGGTTTCGTCGAAGTCCTTTGAACATCGTACTGCAACTCAGTAGATGTACCGGCTCGGTATCAACATTAGCAACATGAAAAGCACCTTAGAATAATGTAGGACGCCTTAAAACTTTGAAGAAAACCTTACATCATCGTACGAAACTTCAAAACTACTACTAAACCTAATGAATTCGTCCGAGTCTTTTGAGCAACGTACGACAACTTAAGACGTCTAACGACTCTGTATGCCATATTAGCACCTTGACCATCACGTTAGTATAATGTTAGACGCCTAAAAACTCCAATCAACACCGTATGAAACCTTAAAACTCCTTAATAAACATAATGATTTCGTTGAAGTCATTTAAACATCGTACGACAACTCAGGAGATGTTACGGCTCGGTAACGACATTAGCAACATGAAAAGTACATTAGATTAATGTAGGACACATTACAACTCCTAAGAACACCTTTCATCACCGTAGGAAACTTTAAAACTCCATACTCAACCTAATGAATTCGTCCGAGTCCTTTGAACGTCGTATGGCAACCTAAGACACCTTATGACTCTTTATGCAATGTTAGCACCTTGACAAGCATGTTAGTATAATGTTGGACACCTTACAACTCTATAAAAACCATATGAAACCTTAAAACCCCTTAATAAAGCTAATGATTTCATCGAAGTCCTTTGAACATTGTACGACAACTCAGTAGATGTTACGGCTGGGTATCGACATTAGCAACATGAAAAGCACGTTAGAATAATGTAGGACGCCATAAAACTCCTAAGAAAACCTTACATCACCGTACGAAACTTCAAAACTACATACTAAACCTAATGAATTTGTCCGAGTACTTTGAGCAACGTACGACAACTTAAGACATCTTACGACTCTGTATGCCATATTAGCACCTTGACAATCACGTTAGTGTAATGTTAGACGCCTTAAAACTCCTAACAACACCATATGAATCCTTAAAACTCCTTAATAAACCTAATGATTTCGTCGAAGTCATTTAAACACCGTACGACAACTCAGGAGATGTTACGGCTCGGTATCGACATTAACGACATTAAAAAGTTCATTAGAATAATGTAGGACGCATTACAACTCCTAAGAACACCTTTCATCACCGTAGGAAACTTTAAAACTCTATTCTAAACCTAATGAATTCGTCCGAGTCCTTTGAACGTCGAATAGAAACCTAAGACATCTTATGACTTTGTATGCAATGTTAGCACCTTGACAAGCATGTTAGTATAATGTTGGACACCTTACAACTCTATAAAAACCCTATGAAACCTTAAAACTCCTTAATAAAGCTAATGATTTCATCGAAGTCCTTTGAACATTGTACGGCAACTCAGTAGATGTTAAGGCTGGGTATCGACATTAGCAACATGAAAAGCACGTTAGAATAATGTAGGACGCCATAAAACTCCTAAGAAAACCTTACATCACCGTACGAAACTTCAAAACTACATATTAAACCTAATGAATTCGTCCGAGTAGTTTGAGCAACGTACGACAACATAAGACATCTTACGACTCTATAATGCCATATTAGCACCTAGACAACCACATTAGTATAATGTTAGACGCCTTAAAACTCCTAACAACACCGTATGAAACCTTAAAACTCCTTAATATACCTAATGATTTCGTCGAAGTCCTTTGAACATTGTATGGCAACTCAGGAGATGTTACGGCTCGGTATCGACATTAGCAACATGACAAGCATGTTAGAATAATGTAGGACGCGTTAAAACTCCTAAGAACACCTTATATCACCGTACGAAACTTCAAAACTACATACTAAACCTAATGAATTCATCCGCGTCCTTTGAACGTCGTACGGCAACTTAAGACATCTTGCGACTCTGTATGCCATATTAGCACCTTGACAACCATGCTAGTATCAGGTTGGACGCCTTAAAAACTCCTAACAACACCGTATGAAACCTTAAAACTCCTTAATAAACCTAATGGTTTCGTCGAAGTCCTTTGAACATCGTACTGCAACTCAGTAGATGTACCGGCTCGGTATCAACATTAGCAACATGAAAAGCACGTTAGAATAATGTAGGACGCCTTAAAACTTTGAAGAAAACCTTACATCATCGTACGAAACTTCAAAACTACTACTAAACCTAATGAATTCGTCCGAGTCTTTTAAGCAACGTACGACAACTTAAGACATCTAACGACTCTGTATGCCATATTAGCACCTTGACCATCACGTTAGTATAATGTTAGACGCCTTAAAACTCCAAACAACACCGTATGAAACCTTAAAACTCCTTAATAAACATAATGATTTCGTTGAAGTCATTTAAACATCGTACGGCAACTCAGGAGATGTTACGGCTCGGTAACGACATTAGCAACATGAAAAGTACATTAGATTAATGTAGGACACATTACAACTCCTAAGAACACCTTTCATCACCGTAGGAAACTTTAAAACTCCATACTCAACCTAATGAATTCGTCCGAGTCCTTTGAACGTCGTATGGCAACCTAAGACACCTTATGACTCTTTATGCAATGTTAGCACCTTGACAAGCATGTTAGTATAATGTTGGACACCTTACAACTCTATAAAAACCATATGAAACCTTAAAACCCCTTAATAAAGCTAATGATTTCATCGAAGTCCTTTGAACATTGTACGACAACTCAGTAGATGTTACGGCTGGGTATCGACATTAGCAACATGAAAAGCACGTTAGAATAATGTAGGACGCCATAAAACTCCTAAGAAAACCTTACATCACCGTACGAAACTTCAAAACTACATACTAAACCTAATGAATTTGTCCGAGTACTTTGAGCAACGTACGACAACTTAAGACATCTTACGACTCTGTATGCCATATTAGCACCTTGACAATCACGTTAGTGTAATGTTAGACGCCTTAAAACTCCTAACAACACCATATGAATCCTTAAAACTCCTTAATAAACCTAATGATTTCGTCGAAGTCATTTAAACACCGTACGACAACTCAGGAGATGTTACGGCTCGGTATCGACATTAACGACATTAAAAAGTTCATTAGAATAATGTAGGACGCATTACAACTCCTAAGAACACCTTTCATCACCGTAGGAAACTTTAAAACTCTATTCTAAACCTAATGAATTCGTCCGAGTCCTTTGAACGTCGAATAGAAACCTAAGACATCTTATGACTTTGTATGCAATGTTAGCACCTTGACAAGCATGTTAGTATAATGTTGGACACCTTACAACTCTATAAAAACCCTATGAAACCTTAAAACTCCTTAATAAAGCTAATGATTTCATCGAAGTCCTTTGAACATTGTACGGCAACTCAGTAGATGTTAAGGCTGGGTATCGACATTAGCAACATGAAAAGCACGTTAGAATAATGTAGGACGCCATAAAACTCCTAAGAAAACCTTACATCACCGTACGAAACTTCAAAACTACATATTAAACCTAATGAATTTGTCCGAGTAGTTTGAGCAACGTACGACAACATAAGACATCTTACGACTCTATAATGCCATATTAGCACCTAGACAACCACATTAGTATAATGTTAGACGCCTTAAAACTCCTAACAACACCGTATGAAACCTTAAGACTCCTTAATATACCTAATGATTTCGTCGAAGTCCTTTGAACATTGTATGGCAACTCAGGAGATGTTACGGCTCGGTATCGACATTAGCAACATGACAAGCATGTTAGAATAATGTAGGACGCGTTAAAACTCCTAAGAACACCTTATATCACCGTACGAAACTTCAAAACTACATACTAAACCTAATGAATTCATCCGCGTCCTTTGAACGTCGTACGGCAACTTAAGACATCTTGCGACTCTGTATGCCATATTAGCACCTTGACAACCATGCTAGTATCAGGTTGGACGCCTTAAAAACTCCTAACAACACCGTATGAAACCTTAAAACTCCTTAATAAACCTAATGGTTTCGTCGAAGTCCTTTGAACATCGTACTGCAACTCAGTAGATGTACCGGCTCGGTATCAACATTAGCAACATGAAAAGCACGTTAGAATAATGTAGGACGCCTTAAAACTTTGAAGAAAACCTTACATCATCGTACGAAACTTCAAAACTACTACTAAACCTAATGAATTCGTCCGAGTCTTTTAAGCAACGTACGACAACTTAAGACATCTAACGACTCTGTATGCCATATTAGCACCTTGACCATCACGTTAGTATAATGTTAGACGCCTTAAAACTCCAAACAACACCGTATGAAACCTTAAAACTCCTTAATAAACATAATGATTTCGTTGAAGTCATTTAAACATCGTACGGCAACTCAGGAGATGTTACGGCTCGGTAACGACATTAGCAACATGAAAAGTACATTAGATTAATGTAGGACACATTACAACTCCTAAGAACACCTTTCATCACCGTAGGAAACTTTAAAACTCCATACTCAACCTAATGAATTCGTCCGAGTCCTTTGAACGTCGTATGGCAACCTAAGACACCTTATGACTCTTTATGCAATGTTAGCACCTTGACAAGCATGTTAGTATAATGTTGGACACCTTACAACTCTATAAAAACCATATGAAACCTTAAAACCCCTTAATAAAGCTAATGATTTCATCGAAGTCCTTTGAACATTGTACGACAACTCAGTAGATGTTACGGCTGGGTATCGACATTAGCAACATGAAAAGCACGTTAGAATAATGTAGGACGCCATAAAACTCCTAAGAAAACCTTACATCACCGTACGAAACTTCAAAACTACATACTAAACCTAATGAATTTGTCCGAGTACTTTGAGCAACGTACGACAACTTAAGACATCTTACGACTCTGTATGCCATATTAGCACCTTGACAATCACGTTAGTGTAATGTTAGACGCCTTAAAACTCCTAACAACACCATATGAATCCTTAAAACTCCTTAATAAACCTAATGATTTCGTCGAAGTCATTTAAACACCGTACGACAACTCAGGAGATGTTACGGCTCGGTATCGACATTAACGACATTAAAAAGTTCATTAGAATAATGTAGGACGCATTACAACTCCTAAGAACACCTTTCATCACCGTAGGAAACTTTAAAACTCTATTCTAAACCTAATGAATTCGTCCGAGTCCTTTGAACGTCGAATAGAAACCTAAGACATCTTATGACTTTGTATGCAATGTTAGCACCTTGACAAGCATGTTAGTATAATGTTGGACACCTTACAACTCTATAAAAACCCTATGAAACCTTAAAACTCCTTAATAAAGCTAATGATTTCATCGAAGTCCTTTGAACATTGTACGGCAACTCAGTAGATGTTAAGGCTGGGTATCGACATTAGCAACATGAAAAGCACGTTAGAATAATGTAGGACGCCATAAAACTCCTAAGAAAACCTTACATCACCGTACGAAACTTCAAAACTACATATTAAACCTAATGAATTCGTCCGAGTAGTTTGAGCAACGTACGACAACATAAGACATCTTACGACTCTATAATGCCATATTAGCACCTAGACAACCACATTAGTATAATGTTAGACGCCTTAAAACTCCTAACAACACCGTATGAAACCTTAAAACTCCTTAATATACCTAATGATTTCGTCGAAGTCCTTTGAACATTGTATGGCAACTCAGGAGATGTTACGGCTCGGTATCGACATTAGCAACATGACAAGCATGTTAGAATAATGTAGGACGCGTTAAAACTCCTAAGAACACCTTATATCACCGTACGAAACTTCAAAACTACATACTAAACCTAATGAATTCATCCGCGTCCTTTGAACGTCGTACGGCAACTTAAGACATCTTGCGACTCTGTATGCCATATTAGCACCTTGACAACCATGCTAGTATCAGGTTGGACGCCTTAAAAACTCCTAACAACACCGTATGAAACCTTAAAACTCCTTAATAAACCTAATGGTTTCGTCGAAGTCCTTTGAACATCGTACTGCAACTCAGTAGATGTACCGGCTCGGTATCAACATTAGCAACATGAAAAGCACGTTAGAATAATGTAGGACGCCTTAAAACTTTGAAGAAAACCTTACATCATCGTACGAAACTTCAAAACTACTACTAAACCTAATGAATTCGTCCGAGTCTTTTAAGCAACGTACGACAACTTAAGACATCTAACGACTCTGTATGCCATATTAGCACCTTGACCATCACGTTAGTATAATGTTAGACGCCTTAAAACTCCAAACAACACCGTATGAAACCTTAAAACTCCTTAATAAACATAATGATTTCGTTGAAGTCATTTAAACATCGTACGGCAACTCAGGAGATGTTACGGCTCGGTAACGACATTAGCAATATGAAAAGTACATTAGATTAATGTAGGACGTATTACAACTCCTAGGAACACCTTTCATCACCGTAGGAAACTTTAAAACTCCATACTCAACCTAATGAATTCGTCCGAGTCCTTTGAACGTCGTATGGCAACCTAAGACATCTTATGACTCTTTATGCAATGTTAGCACCTTGACAAGCATGTTAGTATAATGTTGGACACCTTACAACTCTATAAAAACCCTATGAAACCTTAAAACCCCTTAATAAAGCTAATGATTTCATCGAATTCCTTTGAACATTGTACGGCAACTCAGTAGATGTTACGGCTGGGTATCGACATTAGCAACATGAAAAGCACGTTAGAATAATGTAGGACGCCATAAAACTCCTAAGAAAACCTTACATCACCGTACGAAACTTCAAAACTACATACTAAACCTAATGAATTTGTCCGAGTACTTTGAGCAACGTACGACAACTTAAGACATCTTATGACTCTGTATGCCATATTAGCACCTTGACAATCACGTTAGTGTAATGTTAGACGCCTTAAAACTCCTAACAACACCGTATGAATCCTTAAAACTCCTTAATAAACCTAATGATTTCGTCGAATTCATTTAAACACCGTACGACAACTCAGGAGATGTTACGGCTCGGTATCGACATTAGCGACATTAAAAAGTACATTAGAATAATGTAGGACGCATTACAACTCCTAAGAACACCTTTCATCACCGTAGGAAACTTTAAAACTCCATTCTAAACCTAATGAATTCGTCTGAGTCCTTTGAACGTCGTATGGAAACCTAAGACATCTTATGACTTTGTATGCCATGTTAGCACCTTGACAAGCATGTTAGTATAATATTGGACACCTTACCCGTCCTTAAAACACCCTATGAAACCTTAAAACTCCTTAATAGACCTAATTATTTCGTCGAAGTCCTTTGAACAACGTACGGCAACTCAGTAGATGTTACGGCTCGGTATCGACATTAGCAACATGAAAAGCACGTTAGAATAATGTTGGACACCTTAAAGCTCCTAAGAAAACCTTACTTCACCGTATGAAACTTCAAAACTACATACTAAACCTAATGAATTCGTCCGAGTAGTTTGAGGAACGTACGACAACATAAGACATCTTATGACTCTATATGCCATATTAGCACCTAGACAACCACATTAGTATAATGTTAGACGCCTTAAAACTCCTAACAACACCGTATGAAACCTTAAAACTCCTCAATATACCTAATGATTTCGTTGAAGTCCTTTGAACATTGTATGGCAACTCAGGAGATGTTACGGCTCGGTATCGACATTAGCAACATGACAAGCATGTTAGAATAATATAGGACGCGTTAAAACTCCTAAGAACACCTTATATCACCGTACGAAACTTCAAAACTACATACTAAACCTAATGAATTCGTCCGCGTCCTTTGAACGTCGTACGGCAACTTAAGACATCTTGCGACTCTGTATGCCATATTAGCACCTTGACAACCATGCTAGTATCAGGTTGGACGCCTTAAAAACTCCTAACAACACCGTATGAAACCTTAAAACTCCTTAATAAACCTAATGGTTTCGTCGAAGTCCTTTGAACATCGTACTGCAACTCAGTAGATGTACCGGCTCGGTATCAACATTAGCAACATGAAAAGCACGTTAGAATAATGTAGGACGCCTTAAAACTTTGAAGAAAACCTTACATCATCGTACGAAACTTCAAAACTACTACTAAACCTAATGAATTCGTCCGAGTCCTTTGAACGTCGTATGGCAACCTAAGACATCTTATGACTCTTTATGCAATGTTAGCACCTTGACAAGCATGTTAGTATAATGTTGGACACCTTACAACTCTATAAAAACCCTATGAAACCTTAAAACTCCTTAATAAAGCTAATGATTTCATCGAAGTCCTTTGAACATTGTACGGCAACTCAGTAGATGTTACGGCTGGGTATCGACATTAGCAACATGAAAAGCACGTTAGAATAATGTAGGAGGCCATAAAACTCCTAAGAAAACCTTACATCACCGTACGAAACTTCAAAACTACATACTAAACCTAATGAATTTGTCCGAGTACTTTGAGCAACGTACGACAACTTAAGACATCTTACGACTCTGTATGCCATATTAGCACCTTGACAATCACGTTAGTGTAATGTTAGACGCCTTAAAACTCCTAACAACACCGTATGAATCCTTAAAACTCCTTAATAAACCTAATGATTTCATCGAAGTCATTTAAACATCGTACGGCAACTCAGGAGATGTTACGGCTCGGTATCGACATTAGCGACATTAAAAAGTACATTAGAATAATGTAGGACGCATTACAACTCCTAAGAACACCTTTCATCACCGTAGGAAACTTTAAAACTCCATTCTAAACCTAATGAATTCGTCCGAGTCCTTTGAACGTCGTATGGAAACCTAAGACATCTTATGACTTTGTATGCCATGTTAGCACCTTGACAAGCATGTTAGTATAATGTTGGACACCTTACCCCTCCTTAAAACACCCTATGAAACCTTAAAACTCCTTAATAAACCTAATTATTTCGTCGAAGTCCTTTGAACAACGTACGGCAACTCAGTAGATGTTACGGCTCGGTATCGACATTAGCAATGTGAAAAGCACGTTAGAATAATGTTGGACACCTTAAAGCTCCTAAGAAAACCTTACTTCACCTTACGAAACTTCAAAACTACATACTAAACCTAATGAATTCGTCCGAGTAGTTTGAGCAACGTACGACAGCATAAGACATCTTACGACTCTATATGCCATATTAGCACCTAGACAACCACATTAGTATAATGTTAGACGCCTTAAAACTCCTAACAACACCGTATGAAATCTTAAAACTCCTTAATATACCTAATGATTTCGTCGAAGTCCTTTGAACATTGTATGGCAACTCAGGAGATGTTACGGCTCGGTATCGACATTAGCAACATGACAAGCATGTTAGAATAATGTAGGACGCGTTAAAACTCCTAAGAACACCTTATATCACCATACGAAACTTCAAAACTACATACTACACCGAATGAATTCGTCCGCGTCCTTTGAACGTCGTACGACAACTTAAGACATCTTGCGACTCTGTATGCCATATTAGCAGCTTGACAACCATGCTAGTATCAGGTTGGACGCCTTAAAACTCCTAACAACACCGTATGAAACCATAAAGCTCCTTAATAAACCTAATGGTTTCGTCGAAGTCCTTTGAACATCGTACTGCAACTCAGTAGATGTACCGGCTCGGTATCAACATTAGCAACATGAAAAGCACGTTAGAATAATGTAGGACGCCTTAAAACTTTGAAGAAAACCTTACATCATCGTACGAAACTTCAAAACTACTACTAAACCTAATGAATTCGTCCGAGTCCTTTGAACGTCGTATGGCAACCTAAGACATCTTATGACTCTTTATGCAATGTTAGCACCTTGACAAGCATGTTAGTATAATGTTGGACACCTTACAACTCTATAAAAACCCTATGAAACCTTAAAACTCCTTAATAAAGCTAATGATTTCATCGAAGTCCTTTGAACATTGTACGGCAACTCAGTAGATGTTACGGCTGGGTATCGACATTAGCAACATGAAAAGCACGTTAGAATAATGTAGGAGGCCATAAAACTCCTAAGAAAACCTTACATCACCGTACGAAACTTCAAAACTACATACTAAACCTAATGAATTTGTCCGAGTACTTTGAGCAACGTACGACAACTTAAGACATCTTACGACTCTGTATGCCATATTAGCACCTTGACAATCACGTTAGTGTAATGTTAGACGCCTTAAAACTCCTAACAACACCGTATGAATCCTTAAAACTCCTTAATAAACCTAATGATTTCATCGAAGTCATTTAAACATCGTACGGCAACTCAGGAGATGTTACGGCTCGGTATCGACATTAGCGACATTAAAAAGTACATTAGAATAATGTAGGACGCATTACAACTCCTAAGAACACCTTTCATCACCGTAGGAAACTTTAAAACTCCATTCTAAACCTAATGAATTCGTCCGAGTCCTTTGAACGTCGTATGGAAACCTAAGACATCTTATGACTTTGTATGCCATGTTAGCACCTTGACAAGCATGTTAGTATAATGTTGGACACCTTACCCCTCCTTAAAACACCCTATGAAACCTTAAAACTCCTTAATAAACCTAATTATTTCGTCGAAGTCCTTTGAACAACGTACGGCAACTCAGTAGATGTTACGGCTCGGTATCGACATTAGCAACGTGAAAAGCACGTTAGAATAATGTTGGACACCTTAAAGCTCCTAAGAAAACCTTACTTCACCTTACGAAACTTCAAAACTACATACTAAACCTAATGAATTCGTCCGAGTAGTTTGAGCAACGTACGACAGCATAAGACATCTTACGACTCTATATGCCATATTAGCACCTAGACAACCACATTAGTATAATGTTAGACGCCTTAAAACTCCTAACAACACCGTATGAAACCTTAAAACTCCTTAATATACCTAATGATTTCGTCGAAGTCCTTTGAACATTGTATGGCAACTCAGGAGATGTTACGGCTCGATATCGACATTAGCAACATGACAAGCATGTTAGAATAATGTAGGACGCGTTAAAACTCCTAAGAACACCTTATATCACCATACGAAACTTCAAAACTACATACTACACCTAATGAATTCGTCCGCGTCCTTTGAACGTCGTACGACAACTTAAGACATCTTGCGACTCTGTATGCCATATTAGCAACTTGACAACCATGCTAGTATCAGGTTGGACGCCTTAAAACTCCTAACAACACCGTATGAAACCATAAAGCTCCTTAATAAACCTAATGGTTTCGTCGAAGTCCTTTGAACATCGTACTGCAACTCAGTAGATGTACCGGCTCGGTATCAACATTAGCAACATGAAAAGCACGTTAGAATAATGTAGGACGCCTTAAAACTTTGAAGAAAACTTTACATCATCGTACGAAACTTCAAAACTACTACTAAACCTAATGAATTCGTCCGAGTCTTTTGAGCAACGTACGACAACTTAAGACATCTAACGACTCTGTATGCCATATTAGCACCTTGACCATCACATTAGTATAATGTTAGACGCCTTAAAACTCCAAACAACACCGTATGAAACCTTAAAACTCCTTAATAAACATAATGATTTCGTTGAAGTCATTTAAACATCGTACGACAACTCAGGACATGTTACGGCTCGGTAACGACATTAGCAACATGAAAAGTACATTAGATTAATGTCGGACGCATTACAACTCCTAAGAACACCTTTCATCACCGTAGGAAACTTTAAAACTCCATACTCAACCTAATGAATTCGTCCGAGTCCTTTGAACGTCGTATGGCAACCTAAGACATCTTATGACTCTTTATGCAATGTTAGCACCTTGACAAGCATGTTAGTATAATGTTGGACACCTTACAACTCTGTAAAAACCCTATGAAACCTTAAAACTCCTTAATAAAGCTAATGATTTCATCGAAGTCCTTTGAACATTGTACGGCAACTCAGTAGATGTTACGGCTGGGTATCGACATTAGCAACATGAAAAGCACGTTAGAATAATGTAGGACGCCATAAAACTCCTAAGAAAACCTTACATCACCGTACGAAACTTCAAAACTACATACTAAACCTAATGAATTTGTCCGAGTACTTTGAGCAACGTACGACAACTTAAGACATCTTACGACTCTGTATGTCATATTAGCACCTTGACAATCACGTTAGTGTAATGTTAGACGCCTTAAAACTCCTAACAACACCGTATGAATCCTTAAAACTCCTTAATAAACCTAATGATTTCGTCGAAGTCATTTAAACATTTACGGCAACTCAGGAGATGTTACGGCTCGATATCGACATTAGCAACATGAAAAGCACGTTAGAATAATGTAGGACGCATTACAATTCCTAAGAACACCTTTCATCACCGTAGGAAACTTTAAAACTCCATACTAAACCTAATTAATTCGTCCGCGTCCTTTGAACGTCGTATGACAACCTAAGACATCTTATGACTCTGTATGCCATGTTAGCACCTTGACAACCATGCTAGTATCAGGTTGGACGCCTTAAAACTCCTAACAACACCGTATGAAACCTTAAAACTCCTTAATAAACCTAATGGTTTCGTCGAAGTCCTTTGAACATCGTACTGCAACTCAGTAGATGTACCGGCTCGGTATCAACATTAGCAACATGAAAAGCACGTTAGAATAATGTAGGACGCCTTAAAACTTTGAAGAAAACCTTACATCAACGTACGAAACTTCAAAACTACTACTAAACCTAATGAATTCGTCCGAGTCTTTTGAGCAACGTACGACAACTTAAGACATCTAACGACTCTGTATGCCATATTAGCACCTTGACCATCACGTTAGTATAATGTTAGACGCCTTAAAACTCCAAACAACACCATATGAAACCTTAAATCTCCTTAATAAACATAATGATTTCGTTGAAGTCATTTAAACATCGTTCGGCAACTCAGGAGATGTTACGGCTCGGTAACGACATTAGCAACATGAAAAGTACATTAGATTAATGTAGGACGCATTACAACTCCTAACAACACCTTTCATCACCGTAGGAAACTTTAAAACTCCATACTCAACCTAATGAATTCGTCCGAGTCCTTTGAACGTCGTATGGAAACCAAAGACATCTTATGACTCTTTATGCAATGTTAGCACCTTGACAAGCATGTTAGTATAATGTTGGACACCTTACAACTCTATAAAAACCCTATGAAACCTTAAAACTCCTTAATAAAGCTAATGATTTCATCGAAGTCCTTTGAACATTGTACGGCAACTCAGTAGATGTTACGGCTGGGTATCGACATTAGCAACATGAAAAGCACGTTAGAATAATGTAGGACGCCATAAAACTCCTAAGAAAACCTTACATCACCGTACGAAACTTCAAAACTACATACTAAACCTAATGAATTTGTCCGAGTACTTTGAGCAACGTACGACAACTTAAGACATCTTACGACCCTGTATGCCATATTAGCACCTTGACAATCACGTTAGTGTAATGTTAGACGCCTTAAAACTCCTAACAACACCGTATGAATCCTTAAAACTCCTTAATAAACCTAATGATTTCGTCGAAGTCATTTAAACGTCGTACGGCAACTCAGGAGATGTTACGGCTCGGTATCGACATTAGCGACATTAAAAAGTACATTAGAATAATGTAGGACGCATTACAACTCCTAAGAACACCTTTCATCACCGTAGGAAACTTTAAAACTCCATACTAAACCTAATTAATTCGTCCGAGTCCTTTGAACGTCGTATGATAACCTAAGACATCTTATGACTCTGTATGCCATGTTAGCACCTTGACAAGCATGTTAGTAAAATGTTGGACACCTTACAACTCGTTAAAACAACCTATAAAACGTTAAAACTTCTTAATAAACCTAATGATTTCGTCGAAGTCCTCTGAACATCGTACGGCAACTCAGTAGATGTTACGGCTCGGTATCGACATTAGCAACATGAAAAGCACGTTAGAGTAATGTAGGACGCCTTAAAACTCTTAAGAAAACCTTACATCACCGTACGAAACTTCAAAACTACATACTAAACCTAATGAATTTGTCCGAGTACATTGAGCAACGTACGACAACTTAAGACATCTTACGACTCTGTATGCCATATTAGCACCTTGACAACCATGTTAGTATCATGTTAGACGCCTTAAAACTCCTAACAACATAGTATGAAACCTTAAAACTCCTTAATAAACCTAATGATTTCGTCGAAGTCCTTTGAACATGGTACTTCAACTCAATAGATTTTACGGCTCGGTATCAACATTAGCAACATGAAAAGCACGTTAGAATAATGTAGGACGCCTTAAAACTCCGAAGAAAACCTTACATCATCGTACGAAACTTCAAAACTACTACTAAACCTAATGAATTCGTCCGAGTCCTGTGAGCAACGTACGACAACTTAAGACATCTTACGACTTTGTATGCCATATTAGCACCTTGACCATCACGTTAGTATAATGTTAGACGCCTTAAAACTCCTAACAACGCCGTATGAAACCTTAAAACTCCATAATAAACATAATGATTTCGTCGAAGTCATTTAAACATCGTACGGCAACTCAGGAGATGTTACGGCTCGGTAACGACATTAGCAACATGAAAAGTACATTAGATTAATGTAGGACGCATTACAACTCCTAAGAACACCTTTCATCACCGTAGGAAACTTTAAAACTCCATTCTAAACCTAATGAATTCGTCCGAGTCCTTTGAACGTCGTATGGAAACCTAAGACATCTTACGAATCTGTATGCCATGTTAGCACCTTGACAAGCACTTTAGTATAATGTTGGACACCTTACAACTTCTTAAAACACCCTATGATACCGTAAAACTCCTTAATAAACCTATTGATTTCGTCGAAGTCCTTTGAACATTGTATGGCAACTCAGTAGATGTTACGGCTCGGTATCGAC
The DNA here is from genome assembly GCA_030867185.1 of Tagetes erecta. Taxonomy (NCBI): domain Eukaryota; kingdom Viridiplantae; phylum Streptophyta; class Magnoliopsida; order Asterales; family Asteraceae; genus Tagetes; species Tagetes erecta. Next base: position 51,166,575 of record CM061487.1, read on the forward strand.
ATTAGCAACTTGACAAGCATGTTAGAATAATGTAGGACGCGTTACAACTCCTAAGAACAACTTTCATCACCGTAGGAAACTTTAAGACTCCATAATAAACCTAATGAATTCGACCGAGTCCTTTGAACGTCGTATGGCAACCTAAGACATCTTACGACTCTGTATGCCATCTTAGCACCTTAACAAGCACTTTAGTATAATGTTGGACACCATACAACTCCTTAAAACACCCTATGAAACCTTAAAACTCCTTAATAAACCTAATGATTTCGTCGAAATCCTTTGAACATTGTATGACAACTTAGGAGATGTTACGGCTCGGTATCGACATTAGCAACATGAAAAGCACGTTAGAAAAAAGTAGGACGCGTTACAATTCGTAAGAACATCTTATATCACCGTACGAAACTTCAAAACTACATACTAAACCTAATGAATTCGTCCGCGTCCTTTGATCGTCGTACGATAACTTAAGACATCTTACGACTCTGTATGCCATATTAGCACCTTGACAACCATGTTAGTATCATGTTAGACGCCTTAAAACACCTAACAACACCGTATGTGTGACACCCGGCAAATTTCAGTCAATATTCGTACTAGCTTAAAACGTGCTTATTATTTTGTGACGCGTCATTTGATTTAATTATGATAATTAATGTGTTATTAAAGTTAGATAAGCCCATTTTCGTGCATTGTTTTGCATTTCGTGATTTTTGAAATTGCTTAATCGCGTAGCGGTTAAATACCCGGTAATGAACGTTGGTGACTGCCTGATAAATTTTAACTGTCCAATAATTGATATAATGCTTGAAATAGCATCAAATAATATATTTTGGGTGTGTATAAGTGAAAACATAATAAAAACTAAAAGCGATGTATTTTATCCGATGTTTTTCCGGTTATCGCGTGTGTTTCAATTTTTGCCCGGTTTACTACCAGTACACTACCCGGAATACATTAAAATATTTATTAATATATTTTTACTATTTTAAGAGTAAAATAATAATATTGGAAGTATTATGGTAAATATGGGGTTAAAAGTTTAGAAGATTTGAAAAATATTAGTGATATAAGTGTGTAATGTTTATGTAAATGGTTTTTATAAAAAAAATATATTTTCTTTTTTTTTTTTACTCCAAAAACCGGCCCCCTTTATTACTCCCCCTATTCCCTAGGTAAGATCTTGTAAATCCCCCAAAATCTACCCAAAATATATTTACACACTTCCCCTTATACCACTACCACACTCCAACATACTTTCACCACTTCAACACTCCACCCTCTTCTCTTTCCCTCTCTCTAAAACCGAACCATACCTCCCATACACCAAAAATTCGGCCACAACACTACCAACACACTCCACACACTTTTCTTTCACTTCCTAGCAAGTTCTAATGCTTTTGGAGGTTCTTGATGCAAGTAGGAGCATCCAAGAGGTGTTTAAAGGCCAAATCCATCTTTTTCTAGTGTTCATAAAGGGTGTGAACATTTTCCATTTTGTTTTTATGATTTGAATGTGTTCAAGATTGTGTTCTTGAAGTGTTGTTCACCAAAACTTAAACCAAAAGATGAATGTTTTTGAAATGGAAATGGGTTTTCAAAATGGGTGTGTGTGTGTGTTTTTGAAAACAAGATTTCATAAGTGTTAAATGAATGGTTTTGAAAGAATGATAAAGGAAATGGGAAGAAATAAACAAGTATATGTTATGTATGGTCATCAAAACATGATTTTGGGTATGTATATGTATGTAATCCATAGGTATGTATGTGTATGTGTGTATTTACATACTAGTGATATCATGTTAAAGTTGTGTTCTTGCATTGATAATGTTTAGGTCAAAGCGTTGAAAGGTTGTTTTGTTGGAAATGGAATAAGATGAATAAGTGTATGTTAGTTGGGATATTAAAACATGAATGTGTATATGTGTGTGTGTACAAAACCGTATGTATGTATGTATGTGTGTAAATATATGCTAGTTGGTATTATGATGTATATTTACACTTAAATTGTTTAGATCTTAACATGCAAATAGGTATTAATGAAAATATGATAATAAGGTCACTAAATGATTTTGAATAACATGAAAAAGTGTTAGGAAAATACTTACAAAAATGTAGTCATATGGCATGAAGTTGAAAAATGTTGTTTTTGTGAAAAACTTATTACATGTTTATTTATGAAAATGGCTAGATGTAAGTATGAAAAGTAGTTTGTTATGATGATTTTGATATGATAAAATACATGACTTCTTAAAGTGTAAAATTGTTTTTAGATGTATGAAATATTGATGTAAGTAGTGATATATGATACTTGAAGGTTTAAAAAGACATAAAATGAAATTGTTATACATTTTTGCAATGATTTAAAAACTAAATTATATTCTGGAATAAAACATGTTTTTAAATATTTATGAACTTCATAAAACAAGTATTTTAAATGTATTATAAGAAAGATGTGATTAAACCTTACAAATAACGGTTTTTGATACGAAAATACGCGTAAAACGCATCGATTTATGCTTAAAAATGTAAATATGTAGAAATATTATTTTCAACAGATTATAAAGTATATTTTTAGATAAAAATATGAGATTTAAAGTTTGGTACAAAAACTTAGAGTTTTAAACTCAAAAACGTGCAAACTATGTACCCGGAAAGGCCGAAAACGACGATTTTCGACTCTAAAACGTAATATTTTTGTAAACTGATTTAGATCAGAAACTTTGGACATATTTTTAAGTTAACATACTGATCTAAAAGTACTTATAAAGTAATGACAAAAATACGGGTATTGGGTTGCTTTCCGTGACCCGAAAACGTTCCCGAAAATGTTGAAATTGACATGTTTAGCTAATATTGTGATTTTTATTGAAAATGTATGAAATATGATTTTTGTTATGTGAAAATATGTTTAGATATATATAATTTCATATGATTAATAAGTTGTTTATGAAAACATGGTTAAATGTCCCGTTAAGTGTTAACCGTCATGTTGAAAATTGCATACTAGTTAACTAGAGAAAAATGTATATTTTTCTAAGTGTTATGAACTTTAATTATGACATGAGAATATTAAATTGTATTTTCCTAAGTATATGAATAATATTGGATAAGTAAAGTGTTTGTTTTACTTAGAAAAGTTAAAGGACTAAATATAGCTTTTATGAGTCATTACATGTGTGTTATATGTGTTTATGTGATTAGTAGTATGAAAACTAGTCAAAGTTATAACAAAATAACAAAGTGTGTTATTATATATGTAATATTAATCGAAGGCAAAGATCACCAACGGCTCATTAAAATTAAGGGTTGATGTTTTTGTAAATGAAACGTTTTCACGTAAGTCTAGTTAGGTTTTGGTGAACAACCTACACGGTTTTAGACTTGATATATATGTGCATCTTTTGAACGGGTCCTTTGTGTATAGGATGTTCTTAGGTGGTGTTATTGTTGGGCTTATATGTTCTAGCTTTTGGCGCATTCACTGTGAGTTCTTCGGCCCCTTTTTAACTAACGTTTTATTTAACTGTTTTGGGGGAAAAACATGTATTGGTTTAACTTGTTTTGATATGATTTGGAAGACATGTGAGTTCTTCGACCCCTTTTTAACTAGCGTTTTATTTAACTGTTTTGGGGGAAAACATGTATTTGTTTGACTTGTTTTTTATATGAATTGGGAGACATGTGAGTTCTTCGGCCCCTTTTTAAATAACGTTTTATTTAAATATTTTCGGGGGAAAAACATGTAATTTGTTTATGTTGTTTTGGACATGTATTGGGAGACGGGTATTGTTGTTGACCAAAATGATGGCATGAGTGTTTGATGATTTTACGCGTAATGCCCTCTCATAATCATTAATTTCTCTTGGAGTGAGAAACCACAGGTTATATTGGTAGATCTATCGGGATTGGAATTCCGCCCCTCGTGATCAGTCGCTCTGATCGTGTTGACATGCGGGGGAATATAAGTTGATTGTTGTGAGGGAACCTCGTTTCTTGGTTTGATTATGGACTCATGACTTTGATGATTCATTTGTCTTTGGGCCTTGCAAACCCTTTGACGTATGGTCGGGTTGATGTCTCAAAGCCAAGCATATCTATTGTGAATGAAAAGTGATTTTTCTTATGATTAAAACCCGAAAACTCACCAACTTTATGTTGACTCAGTTTTTACATGTTTTTCAGGTACAAAGTGTTGGGCATGAGAATTTGTGGAAGGATAGTTTTTGGACTACAAACTCCACATTTGGTTTATGTGTTTTGGGACCTCTTTGTTTAAAATTTTGTTTGGCTTTACTACAAACAATCTACGCTTTATTAAGACAATATCGTATTTTATTTTCTTAATGAAAAATTGTGGGATGTTGACGTATCAACATTAACACTTTTAATTATCTTTTAAATTAATGTGGACGTTTGCTTTATAATTAATGGGTGCCAACTTCGCTCCTTACACCACGATATCGTGACTTTCCGCTGCGACGATTTTTGGGGTGTGACAGAAGTTGGTATCAGAGCCAATGGTTATAGCGAACTAGAAAATTTTTTTTTGAAAAATTCTAGACTATAACTTGAAAGTTTTTGAAAAAAAAAAAAATCTTAAAGTCCCAAAAACACTTCCAAAATTCCCAAGCATTTTTGTGTGCGTTTTGATTTTTAGATTGTATATCTAAATATACCTTGTGTGGTTTACAATTATTAGATTGGATATCTAAGTGTACCTTGTGTGCTTATTTGATATAAGTGTATTTAAGTGCCTTTTAAGCTAGAAGTTAAGTAGGAATATGCCTTTTTGTTGTCACAAATGTCTGAAAGAGTCCTCGAGACACGAGTCTCACTTAGCTACTTTAGGATCAGTCGTTGAGTCCGTGATTGATGTAGAGCCGGTAATGGAGGCTCAGAGTGATGATGTTCAAGATATCATACCTTCGGATGAATTATTACGAACCCCGAGCCCTGTATAGTATATTCCACGAGGAGTAGGAAGATTGTCCGTATGGTTATTGATGATGAGGTTGCACCCGAACCCAACAGGGTAAGGGAGTCGGTGGTTGATTCCCCAGGTGTAGAGCGCGGTTTTCCGTCTATATTCTAGTTCGACGACTCGTCTAGTACTCCACGTTTAGATTCCATGATCGAAAAAAAAATCTATCGAACGTTTTCTCCTTACTCTTACCGCAAGGTGTGCTTAGTACGAACGGTAGATCGATGAATTACAAGATAGAGATGCAGATCGTGTTTGACGCGTGCCAGATGATGCGTACCCGGTTGACTTCTCTCGAGGAGAGAACTACGTTAAAGGCGCTCGTAGATGATTCGTTAAATCGATAGAATAAAATAAATAAATAAATAAAAATAAAATAAAACTTTATATCGGTAAAGAATTCTACGATCTCACTAAATTCTGTTATTCCGAAGTAAGCCCTTCCTTTTCTTTCTATGATCATTAGATCGGTAACTTTAGTAGCCGATTTGGCGGTGAGATTGACGATAATTCACGATTTTGTTATTGATTAGTTACTTATGTTATGTGGTATTACGTACGATACTCAAACATTTAACACTATGATGTGAACTATACCTTATCATATTTATTAATATTTTGTTCGTTAGAAATAAAATACGCCCCCGGTAATTCGAATGACACCTTCGGATGGAGGTATAGGATTTAGCCTAGTTAATAGCTCCACATGGCAACGTTGCTCTGGAATAGTGTGACGCTAGTTTAATAGTAGGACGTGGTAGAGAACGTCACGTTTCAGATGGTAACCTTAGTGACATCTTAGTATTAGTAGTTCTTTAGGTATTAGATCATCTAAGCATGTATGGATGATTTTAGGAGCTTCTCGAAATAGTTAAATCAAATGGTAATCATGGATTTTATTGAACTATGGAAAAAGGAATCTATAGTGAGGATGTACTTATGAGACTTTTCAAGTTTGTCACCCACGAATTTTTACTGGTTCTGAAAGTCCACTTGACGTGGTGAGATGGATTGCGAAAATGAGTCGGATATAGCAATAGGCAATTGCCCAAGACGGCCAAAGAATTAAGAATGCCACATGTACGTTTCAGGATGAAACGTTGACGTGGTGGAATTCGTTGATCCGGAATTTGGATGAAATTACTGTTATGGTCTTTCAAGGAACAATCTGAAGGAAAGATTGTTACGGGAGTATTTTCCCTGAAACGAGCTTTGTGTCAAAGGAATTTTAAGTATTAATTGGTCTAAACTCTAGTAAGTTAGGTAAGATATATATTACTGAATTAGCTAATGGAAATAAAATGGGAACTAGCGAATTATTTAGGAATTTTTCCTAGAAATTAGAAAGTCATTCCTTTAGTATAGATCTTCGCCCGTTAAACTTGGTAGTTCCGATGTAGTTATCGGTGTGGATTGATTGATTGGACATTGTGCCGAGGAAGTTTGTTTTGAAAAGATTGTTCGGCTTCCGTTCGAAAACGGTGAAGTTTTAACTGTTTTAGGAGATAAAGGAAAGTCTTCTTTAAAAATCGAAATATCATGAAAGCTTATGAGTATTGGAGCAAAGGATGTCCGATGTTTTTACTTAGTTAAATTTATCAATGCCAAGGACGTTGAACAAAAGTTTGGGGATCACCTGTGTTGTTCGTTCTGAAAAATGATGGATCATTTAGGATGTGTATAGATTTTTGAGAAAGTTGAATGAACTTATAATTAAGATTAGATATATGCTGCCTAGGATTGATGATTTGTTCGATCAGCTACACGTTGTAGTTATTATTCTAAGATTGATATTCGATACGGCTACCATTAGTTGTTAATAGCCAAAGATGATGCCCCGAAAACTGCTTTTAGGACGCGTTATGGACATTATGAGTGTTTGGTCATGCCGTGTAGTTTTAAAAAAAACACCTGTAGTATTCATGGAGCTTATGAATAGGTTGTATAGACCTTATTTGGATAAATTCGTGATAGTATTCATCGACGATATATTTATTAATTCACAAAGCAAAGGAGATCATGAGCATATTCTAAAGTTAATTCTAGAAATGTTAAGAAATGAGAAATTTCATGCCGAGTTTTCAAAATGTGAGTCCTGGCTTAGGGAAGTTTATTTTCTTGGTCACCTAATCAATGAAAAAAAAGGAGGTATTCATGTAGATCCGGCAAAGACTGAGGCCAATAAGATTTGTGAAGCGCCAAAAACTCCTACGGAGGTGCGTTAATTTTTAGGATTAGCTGGTACTACCAAAGGTTTATTGAAAACTTCTCTAAATGATGTAGCCATTGAAGTTATCAACCCGTAAGGATAGGAAATCCGATCGGTTATATGATCAAGAGTCAGCATTCTAGACGATGAAGCAAAAGCTATGTTGTGCGTCTATATTGTCACTCCTAGAAGGAATAGATGATTTTGTAGCATGTTGTGATACGTCTTGTTTAGGTCTTACGTGTGTCTCGATTCAGAGAGAAGATGTTGTATCTTAAACGTATAAGAAACTCAAAGTGCATGAAAAGAATTACACTACGCATGGCTTGAATTTAGCATGTCTTTGATGAGAAGGAGCTCAATACGAGACGACGACGTTGGGTCGAGTTATGGAATGACTATGACTGTGATATTCGTTATCACTTAGGAAAAGACAAGGTTGTTGATGATGCACTAAGTACAAAGGAAAGAGAGAAACCTTTGCGTATGCGCGCGTTAGAATTAGCTCTTTAGTCGTATCTCACTTCCCAAATACATGATGCTTAGAGTGAAGCTCTAAAGGTAGAAAATTTGGGAAATGTAAGGATGCGAAGGAACTTTATTGGTGACCCGATATGAAAAGGGAGATAGCATCCTACGTGAGTAAATGTATAACATGTTCTAGGGTTAGAGCTGAATATCAAAAGCCTTTAGGACTTTTGCAGTAACTTGATATCACACAATGAAAATGGTAGCGAATCGTGATGGATTTCATAACGATGTTACCCCGCAAATCTAGTGGTGATAACACTATTTGGGTAATTGTTGATCGTTTGACGAAATCTACTCGCTTGTTGCCCTTTTAGGAATCTTACAAAGTAGGAAAGTTTTAAAGGATCTATCTTGAGGAGTTAGTATCTTCTCATATTGTTCTTGTCTCGATCATTTTAGATAAAGATAGTCGTTTTACATCGAGACATTAGAGAGTTTGTATAAAACTATGGGTACTCGTTTGGATATGAGTATGGTGTATCACCACAGAGATTGTCAGAGTGAACGGACGATTCAAACTCTGAAAGACTTGTTGCGAGCATGTGTGATTGATTTTGGTAGGAATTAGGATAGCCTCCTACCTATAGCTTAGTTTTCTTATAATTATAGTTATCGCGCTAGTATCAGGGCCACTCCGTGTTGAGGCTCTGTATGAAAGAAAATGTTGTTCACGACTTTGTTGTGCTAAAATGGGTGAAAAAGAATTATGTGTACCCGAGATTATCCAAGAAACTGCAGATAAAGTTTTCCAAGTTATGAAAAGATTTGAAGCCGTTGTTTATCGGCAAAAGAGTTATGCGGATAATCGGATGGGACCATTAGAATTCCGAGTAGGAAATCCGTGTATTTTTGAAAGTGTCACCTTGGAAAGGTGTAGTTAGATTTGGCAACCAAGGGAAGCTTAGTCCCCGATATATAGGACCATTCGTATTTCGAAAAGTATTGGCCTAGCTGCTTATCGACTTAAGTTACCTAGTGAGCGTATTGGGGTGCGTGACGTGTCCGTGTCTCGAATTTGAAAAAGTGTTTGTCTGATAAGACATCGATGATACCGTCTGAGGGAGTTAGTATTGATGATAAACTCCATTTCGTTGAGGAACCAGTAGAGATTTGGACTCGAAAGTTCAAAAACTCAGGCAAAGTTGTACCGATTTGGTCAAGATTAGATGTAATTCTAAATGAGGACCATATTATTCGTAGGAACGTCGAGACTGAAATAAGTAATAATACCCTCATTCATTTCTATCTAAATCGAAATAGGACTTATCGAGGTAAAATTTCGGGACGAAATTTCCTAAACGGGGGAAGACTGTGACACCCGGCAAATTTCAGTCAATATTCGTACTAGCTTAAAACGTGCTTATTATTTTGTGACGCGTCATTTGATTTAATTATGATAATTAATGTGTTATTAAAGTTAGATAAGCCCATTTTCGTGCATTGTTTTGCATTTCGTGATTTTTGAAATTGCTTAATCGCGTAGCGGTTAAATACCCGGTAATGAACGTTGGTGACTGCCTGATAAATTTTAACTGTCCAATAATTGATATAATGCTTGAAATAGCATCAAATAATATATTTTGGGTGTGTATAAGTGAAAACATAATAAAAACTAAAAGCGATGTATTTTATCCGATGTTTTTCCGGTTATCGCGTGTGTTTCAATTTTTGCCCGGTTTACTACCAGTACACTACCCGGAATACATTAAAATATTTATTAATATATTTTTACTATTTTAAGAGTAAAATAATAATATTGGAAGTATTATGGTAAATATGGGGTTAAAAGTTTAGAAGATTTGAAAAATATTAGTGATATAAGTGTGTAATGTTTATGTAAATGGTTTTTATAAAAAAAATATATTTTCTTTTTTTTTTTACTCCAAAAACCGGCCCCCTTTATTACTCCCCCTATTCCCTAGGTAAGATCTTGTAAATCCCCCAAAATCTACCCAAAATATATTTACACACTTCCCCTTATACCACTACCACACTCCAACATACTTTCACCACTTCAACACTCCACCCTCTTCTCTTTCCCTCTCTCTAAAACCGAACCATACCTCCCATACACCAAAAATTCGGCCACAACACTACCAACACACTCCACACACTTTTCTTTCACTTCCTAGCAAGTTCTAATGCTTTTGGAGGTTCTTGATGCAAGTAGGAGCATCCAAGAGGTGTTTAAAGGCCAAATCCATCTTTTTCTAGTGTTCATAAAGGGTGTGAACATTTTCCATTTTGTTTTTATGATTTGAATGTGTTCAAGATTGTGTTCTTGAAGTGTTGTTCACCAAAACTTAAACCAAAAGATGAATGTTTTTGAAATGGAAATGGGTTTTCAAAATGGGTGTGTGTGTGTGTTTTTGAAAACAAGATTTCATAAGTGTTAAATGAATGGTTTTGAAAGAATGATAAAGGAAATGGGAAGAAATAAACAAGTATATGTTATGTATGGTCATCAAAACATGATTTTGGGTATGTATATGTATGTAATCCATAGGTATGTATGTGTATGTGTGTATTTACATACTAGTGATATCATGTTAAAGTTGTGTTCTTGCATTGATAATGTTTAGGTCAAAGCGTTGAAAGGTTGTTTTGTTGGAAATGGAATAAGATGAATAAGTGTATGTTAGTTGGGATATTAAAACATGAATGTGTATATGTGTGTGTGTACAAAACCGTATGTATGTATGTATGTGTGTAAATATATGCTAGTTGGTATTATGATGTATATTTACACTTAAATTGTTTAGATCTTAACATGCAAATAGGTATTAATGAAAATATGATAATAAGGTCACTAAATGATTTTGAATAACATGAAAAAGTGTTAGGAAAATACTTACAAAAATGTAGTCATATGGCATGAAGTTGAAAAATGTTGTTTTTGTGAAAAACTTATTACATGTTTATTTATGAAAATGGCTAGATGTAAGTATGAAAAGTAGTTTGTTATGATGATTTTGATATGATAAAATACATGACTTCTTAAAGTGTAAAATTGTTTTTAGATGTATGAAATATTGATGTAAGTAGTGATATATGATACTTGAAGGTTTAAAAAGACATAAAATGAAATTGTTATACATTTTTGCAATGATTTAAAAACTAAATTATATTCTGGAATAAAACATGTTTTTAAATATTTATGAACTTCATAAAACAAGTATTTTAAATGTATTATAAGAAAGATGTGATTAAACCTTACAAATAACGGTTTTTGATACGAAAATACGCGTAAAACGCATCGATTTATGCTTAAAAATGTAAATATGTAGAAATATTATTTTCAACAGATTATAAAGTATATTTTTAGATAAAAATATGAGATTTAAAGTTTGGTACAAAAACTTAGAGTTTTAAACTCAAAAACGTGCAAACTATGTACCCGGAAAGGCCGAAAACGACGATTTTCGACTCTAAAACGTAATATTTTTGTAAACTGATTTAGATCAGAAACTTTGGACATATTTTTAAGTTAACATACTGATCTAAAAGTACTTATAAAGTAATGACAAAAATACGGGTATTGGGTTGCTTTCCGTGACCCGAAAACGTTCCCGAAAATGTTGAAATTGACATGTTTAGCTAATATTGTGATTTTTATTGAAAATGTATGAAATATGATTTTTGTTATGTGAAAATATGTTTAGATATATATAATTTCATATGATTAATAAGTTGTTTATGAAAACATGGTTAAATGTCCCGTTAAGTGTTAACCGTCATGTTGAAAATTGCATACTAGTTAACTAGAGAAAAATGTATATTTTTCTAAGTGTTATGAACTTTAATTATGACATGAGAATATTAAATTGTATTTTCCTAAGTATATGAATAATATTGGATAAGTAAAGTGTTTGTTTTACTTAGAAAAGTTAAAGGACTAAATATAGCTTTTATGAGTCATTACATGTGTGTTATATGTGTTTATGTGATTAGTAGTATGAAAACTAGTCAAAGTTATAACAAAATAACAAAGTGTGTTATTATATATGTAATATTAATCGAAGGCAAAGATCACCAACGGCTCATTAAAATTAAGGGTTGATGTTTTTGTAAATGAAACGTTTTCACGTAAGTCTAGTTAGGTTTTGGTGAACAACCTACACGGTTTTAGACTTGATATATATGTGCATCTTTTGAACGGGTCCTTTGTGTATAGGATGTTCTTAGGTGGTGTTATTGTTGGGCTTATATGTTCTAGCTTTTGGCGCATTCACTGTGAGTTCTTCGGCCCCTTTTTAACTAACGTTTTATTTAACTGTTTTGGGGGAAAAACATGTATTGGTTTAACTTGTTTTGATATGATTTGGAAGACATGTGAGTTCTTCGACCCCTTTTTAACTAGCGTTTTATTTAACTGTTTTGGGGGAAAACATGTATTTGTTTGACTTGTTTTTTATATGAATTGGGAGACATGTGAGTTCTTCGGCCCCTTTTTAAATAACGTTTTATTTAAATATTTTCGGGGGAAAAACATGTAATTTGTTTATGTTGTTTTGGACATGTATTGGGAGACGGGTATTGTTGTTGACCAAAATGATGGCATGAGTGTTTGATGATTTTACGCGTAATGCCCTCTCATAATCATTAATTTCTCTTGGAGTGAGAAACCACAGGTTATATTGGTAGATCTATCGGGATTGGAATTCCGCCCCTCGTGATCAGTCGCTCTGATCGTGTTGACATGCGGGGGAATATAAGTTGATTGTTGTGAGGGAACCTCGTTTCTTGGTTTGATTATGGACTCATGACTTTGATGATTCATTTGTCTTTGGGCCTTGCAAACCCTTTGACGTATGGTCGGGTTGATGTCTCAAAGCCAAGCATATCTATTGTGAATGAAAAGTGATTTTTCTTATGATTAAAACCCGAAAACTCACCAACTTTATGTTGACTCAGTTTTTACATGTTTTTCAGGTACAAAGTGTTGGGCATGAGAATTTGTGGAAGGATAGTTTTTGGACTACAAACTCCACATTTGGTTTATGTGTTTTGGGACCTCTTTGTTTAAAATTTTGTTTGGCTTTACTACAAACAATCTACGCTTTATTAAGACAATATCGTATTTTATTTTCTTAATGAAAAATTGTGGGATGTTGACGTATCAACATTAACACTTTTAATTACCTTTTAAATTAATGTGGACGTTTGCTTTATAATTAATGGGTGCCAACTTCGCTCCTTACACCACGATATCGTGACTTTCCGCTGCGACGATTTTTGGGGTGTGACAGTATGAAACCTTAAAACTCCTTAATAAACCTAATGATTTCGTCGAAGTCCTTTGAACATCGTACGACAACTAAGTAGATGTTACGGCTCGGTATCGACATTAGCAACATGAAAACCACGTTATAATAATGTAGTACTCCTTAAAACGCCTAAGAAAACCTTACATCACCGTACGAAACTTCAAAACTACATACTAAACCTAATGAATTCGTCTGAGGACTTTGAGCAACGTACGACAACTTAAGACATCTTACGACTATGTATGCCATGTTAGCACCTTGACAAGCACTTTAGTATAATGTTGGACACCTTACAACTCCTTAAAACACCCTATGAAACCTTAAAACTCCTTAATAAACCTAATTATTTCGTCGAAGTCCTTTGAACAACGTACGGCAACTTAGTAGATGTTACGGCTCGGTATCGACATTAGCAACATGAAAAGCACGTTAGAATAATATTGGACACCTTAAAGCTCCTAAGAAAACCTTACTTCACCGTACGAAACTTCAAAACTACATACTAAACCTAATGAATTCGTCCGAGTAGTTTGAGCAACGTACGACAGCATAAGACATCTTACGACTCTATATGCCATATTAGCACCTAGACAACCACATTAGTATAATGTTAGACGCCTTAAAACTCCTAACAACACCGTATGAAACCTTAAAACTCCTTAATATACCTAATGATTTCGTCGAAGTCCTTTGAACATTGTATGGCAACTCAGGAGATGTTACGGCTCGGTATCGACATTAGCAACATGACAAGCATGTTAAAATAATGTAGGACGCGTTAAAACTCCTAAGAACACCTTATATCACCGTACGAAACTTCAAAACTACATACTACACCTAATGAATTCGTCCGCGTCCTTTGAACGCCGTACGACAACTTAAGACATCTTGCGACTCTGTATGCCATATTAGCAACTTGACAACCATGCTAGTATCAGGTTGGACGCCTTAAAACTCCTAACAACACCGTATGAAACCTTAAAGCTCCTTAATAAACCTAATTGTTTCGTCGAAGTCCTTTGAACATTGTACTGCAGCTCAGTAGATGTACCGGCTCGGTATCAACATTAGCAACATGAAAAGCACGTTAGAATAATGTAGGACCCCTTAAAACTTTGAAGAAAACCTTACATCATCGTACGAAACTTCAAAACTACTACTATACCTAATGAATTCGTCCGAGTCTTTTGAGCAACGTACGACACCTTAAGACATCTAACGACTCTGTATGCCATATTAGCACCTTGACCATCACGTTAGTATAATGTTAGACGCCTTAAAACTCCAAACAACACCGTATGAAACCTTAAAACTCCTTAATAAACATAATGATTTCGTTGAAGTCATTTAAACATCGTATGGCAACTCAGGAGATGTTACGGCTCGGTAACGACATTAGCAACATGAAAAGTACATTAGATTAATGTCGGACGCATTACAACTCCTAAGAACACCTTTCATCACCGTAGGAAACTTTAAAACTCCATACTCAACCTAATGAATTCGTCCGAGTCCTTTGAACGTCGTATGGCAACCTAAGACATCTTATGACTCTTTATGCAATGTTAGCACCTTGACAAGCATGTTAGTATAATGTTGGACACCTTACAACTCTATAAAAACCCTATGAAACCTTAAAACTCCTTAATAAAGCTAATGATTTCATCGAAGTCCTTTGAACATTGTACGGCAACTCAGTAGATGTTACGGCTGGGTATCGACATTAGCAACATGAAAAGCACGTTAGAATAATGTAGGACGCCATAAAACTCCTAAGAAAACCTTACATCACCGTACGAAACTTCAAAACTACATACTAAACCTAATGAATTCGTCCGAGTAGTTTGAGCAACGTACGACAGCATAAGACATCTTACGACTCTATATGCCATATTAGCACCTAGACAACCACATTAGTATAATGTTAGACGCCTTAAAACTCCTAACAACACCGTATGAAACCTTAAAACTCCTTAATATACCTAATGATTTCGTCGAAGTCCTTTGAACATTGTATGGCAACTCAGGAGATGTTACGGCTCGGTATCGACATTAGCAACATGACAAGCATGTTAAAATAATGTAGGACGCGTTAAAACTCCTAAGAACACCTTATATCACCGTACGAAACTTCATAACTACATACTACACCTAATGAATTCGTCCGCGTCCTTTGAACGTCGTACGACAACTTAAGACATCTTGCGACTCTGTATGCCATATTAGCAACTTGACAACCATGCTAGTATCAGGTTGGACGCCTTAAAACTCCTAACAACACCGTATGAAACCTTAATGCTCCTTAATAAACCTAATTGTTTCGTCGAAGTCCTTTGAACATCGTACTGCAACTCAGTAGATGTACCGGCTCGGTAAAACATTAGCAACATGAAAAGCACGTTAGAATAATGTAGGACGCCTTAAAACTTTGAAGAAAACCTTACATCATCGTACGAAACTTCAAAACTACTACTATACCTAATGAATTCGTCCGAGTCTTTTGAGCAACGTACGACACCTTAAGACATCTAACGACTCTGTATGCCATATTAGCACCTTGACCATCACGTTAGTATAATGTTAGACGCCTTAAAACTCCAAACAACACCGTATGAAACCTTAAAACTCCTTAATAAACATAATGATTTCGTTGAAGTCATTTAAACATCGTACGGCAACTCAGGAGATGTTACGGCTCGGTAACGACATTAGCAACATGAAAAGTACATTAGATTAATGTCGGACGCATTACAACTCCTAAGAACACCTTTCATCACCGTAGGAAACTTTAAAACTCCATACTCAACCTAATGAATTCGTCCGAGTCCTTTGAACGTCGTATGGCAACCTAAGACATCTTATGACTCTTTATGCAATGTTAGCACCTTGACAAGCATGTTAGTATAATGTTGGACACCTTACAACTCTATAAAAACCCTATGAAACCTTAAAACTCCTTAATAAAGCTAATGATTTCATCGAAGTCCTTTGAACATTGTACGGCAACTCAGTAGATGTTACGGCTGGGTATCGACATTAGCAACATGAAAAGCACGTTAGAATAATGTAGGACGCCATAAAACTCCTAAGAAAACCTTACATCACCGTACGAAACTTCAAAACTACATACTAAACCTAATGAATTCGTCCGAGTAGTTTGAGCAACGTACGACAGCATAAGACATCTTACGACTCTATATGCCATATTAGCACCTAGACAACCACATTAGTATAATGTTAGACGCCTTAAAACTCCTAACAACACCGTATGAAACCTTAAAACTCCTTAATATACCTAATGATTTCGTCGAAGTCCTTTGAACATTGTATGGCAACTCAGGAGATGTTACGGCTCGGTATCGACATTAGCAACATGACAAGCATGTTAAAATAATGTAGGACGCGTTAAAACTCCTAAGAACACCTTATATCACCGTACGAAACTTCAAAACTACATACTACACCTAATGAATTCGTCCGCATCCTTTGAACGTCGTACGACAACTTAAGACATCTTGCGACTCTGTATGCCATATTAGCAACTTGACAACCATGCTAGTATCAGGTTGGACGCCTTAAAACTCCTAACAACACCGTATGAAACCTTAAAGCTCCTTAATAAACCTAATTGTTTCGTCGAAGTCCTTTGAACATCGTACTGCAACTCAGTAGATATACCGGCTCGGTATCAACATTAGCAACATGAAAAGCACGTTAGAATAATGTAGGACGCCTTAAAACTTTGAAGAAAACCTTACATCATCGTACGAAACTTCAAAACTACTACTATACCTAATGAATTCGTCCGAGTCTTTTGAGCAACGTACGACACCTTAAGACATCTAACGACTCTGTATGCCATATTAGCACCTTGACCATCACGTTAGTATAATGTTAGACGCCTTAAAACTCCAAACAACACCGTATGAAACCTTAAAACTCCTTAATAAACATAATGATTTCGTTGAAGTCATTTAAACATCGTACGGCAACTCAGGAGATGTTACGGCTCGGTAACGACATTAGCAACATGAAAAGTACATTAGATTAATGTCGGACGCATTACAACTCCTAAGAACACCTTTCATCACCGTAGGAAACTTTAAAACTCCATACTCAACCTAATGAATTCGTCCGAGTCCTTTGAACGTCGTATGGCAACCTAAGACATCTTATGACTCTTTATGCAATGTTAGCACCTTGACAAGCATGTTAGTATAATGTTGGACACCTTACAACTCTATAAAAACCCTATGAAACCTTAAAACTCCTTAATAAAGCTAATGATTTCATCGAAGTCCTTTGAACATTGTACGGCAACTCAGTAGATGTTACGGCTGGGTATCGACATTAGCAACATGAAAACCACGTTAGAATAATGTAGGACGCCATAAAACTCCTAAGAAAACCTTACATCACCGTACGAAACTTCAAAACTACATACTAAACCTAATGAATTCGTCCGAGTAGTTTGAGCAACGTACGACAACATAAGACATCTTACGACTCTATATGCCATATTAGCACCTAGACAACCACATTAGTATAATGTTAGACGCCTTAAAACTCCTAACAACACCGTATGAAACCTTAAAACTCCTTAATATACCTAATGATTTCGTCGAAGTCATTTAAACATCGTTCGGCAACTCAGGAGATGTTACGGCTCGGTATCGACATTAGCGACATTAAAAAGTACATTAGAATAATGTAGGACGCATTACAACGCCTAAGAGCACCTTTCATCACCGTAGGAAACTTTAAAACTCCATTCTAAACCTAATGAATTCGTCCGAGTCCTTTGAACGTCGTGTGAAAACCTAAGACATCTTATGACTTTGTATGCCATGTTAGCACCTTGACAAGCATGTTAGTATAATGTTGGACACCTTACCCCACCTTAAAACACCCTATGAAACCTTAAAACTCCTTAATAAACCTAATTATTTCGTCGAAGTCCTTTGAACAACGTACGGCATCTCAGTAGATGTTACGGCTCGGTATCGACATTAGCAACGTGAAAAGCACGTTAGAATAATGTTGGACACCTTAAAGCTCCTAAGAAAACCTTACATCATCGTACGAAACTTCAAAACTACATACTAAACCTAATGAATTTGTCCGAGTACTTTGAGCAACGTACGACAACTTAAGACATCTTACGACTCTATATGCCATATTAGCACCTTGACAATCACGTTAGTGTAATGGTAGACGCCTTAAAACTCCTAACAACACCGTATGAATCCTTAAAACTCCCTAATAAACCAAATGATTTCGTCGAAGTCATTTAAACATCGTACGGCAACTCAGGAGATGTTACGGCTCGGTATCGACATTAGCAACATGGAAAGCACGTTAGAATAATGTAGGACGCATTACAATTCCTAAGAACACCTTTCATAACCGTATGAAACTTTAAAACTCCATACTAAACCTAATTAATTCGTCCGCGTCCTTTGAACGTCGTATGACAACCTAAGACATCTTATGACTCTGTATGACATGTTAGCACCTTGACAACCATGCTAGTATCAGGTTTGACGCTTTAAAACTCCTAACAACACCGTATGAAACCTTAAAACTCCTTAATAAACCTAATGGTTTCGTCGAAGTCCTTTGAACATCGTACTGCAACTCAGTAGATGTACCGGCTCGGTATCAACATTAGCAACATGAAAAGCACGTTAGAATAATGTAGGACGCCTTAAAACTTTGAAGAAAACCTTACATCATCGTACGAAACTTCAAAACTACTACTAAACCTAATGAATTCGTCCGAGTCCTTTGAGCAACGTACGGAACTTAAGACATCTAACGACTCTGTATGCCATATTAGCACCTTGACCATCACGTTAGTATAATGTTAGACGCCTTAAAACTCCAAACAACACCGTATGAAACCTTAAAACTCCTTAATCAACCTAATGATTTCATCGAAGTCCTCTGAACATCGTACGGCAACTCAGTAGATGTTACGGCTCGGTATCGACATTAGCAACATGAAAAGCACGTTAGAATAATGTAGGACGCCTTAAAACTCTTAAGAAAACCTTACATCACCGTACGAAACTTCAAAACTACATACTAAACCTAATGAATTTGTCCGAGTACATTGAGCAACGTACAACAACTTAAGACATCTTACGACTCTGTATGCCATATTAGCACCTTGACAACCATGTTAGTATCATGTTAGACGCCTTAAAAGTCCTAACAACACCGTATGAAACCTTAAAACTCCTTAATAAACCTAATGATTTCGTCGAAGTCCTTTGAACATGGTACTTCAACTCAATAGATTTTACGGCTCGGTATCAACATTAGCAACATGAAAAGCACGGTAGAATAATGTAGGACGACTTAAAACTCCGAAGAAAACCTTACATCATCGTACGAAACTTCCAAACTACTACTAAACCTAATGAATTCGTCCGAGTCCTGTGAGCAACGTACGACAACTTAAGACATCTTTCGACTTTGTATGCCATATTAGCACCTTGACCATCACGTTAGTATACTGTTAGACGCCTTAAAACTCCTAACAACGCCGTATGAAACCTTAAAACTCCATAATAAACATAATGATTTCGTCGAAGTCAATTAAACATCGTACGGCAACTCAGGAGATGTTACGGCTCGGTAACGACATTAGCAACATGAAAAGTGCATTAGATTAATGTAGGACGCATTACAACTCCTAAGAACACCTTTCATCACCGTAGGAAACTTTAAAACTCCATTCTAAACCTAATGAATTCGTCCGAGTCCTTTGAACGTCGTATGGAAGCCTAAGACATCTTACGACTCTGTATGCCATGTTAGCACCTTGACAAGCACTTTAGTATAATGTTAGACGCCTTAAAACACCTAACAACACCGTATGAAACCTTAAAACTCCTTAATAAACCTAATGATTTCGTCGAAGTCCTTTGAACATTGTACGACAACTCAGTAGATGTTACGGCTCGGTATCGACATTAGCAACATGAAAAGCACGTTATAATAATGTAGGACTCCTTAAAACGCCTAAGAAAACCTTACATCACCGTACGAAACTTCAAAACTACATACTAAACCTAATGAATTCGTCTGAGTACTTTGAGCAACGTACGACAACTTAAGACATCTTACGACTATGTATGCCATGTTAGCACCTTGACAAGCACTTTAGTATAATGTTGGACACCTTACAACTCCTTAAAACACCCTATGAAACCTTAAAACTCGTTAATAAACCTAATGATTTCGTCGAAGTCCTTTGAACATTGTATGGCAACTCAGGAGATGTTACGGCTCGGTGTCGACATCAGCAACATGACAAGCACGTTATAATAATGTAGGATGCGTTACAACTCCTAAGAACACCTTATATCACCGTACGAAACTTCAAAACTACATACTAAACCTAATGAATTCGTCCGCGTCCTTTGAACGTCGTACGACAACTTAAGACATCTTACGACCTTGTATGCCATATTAGCACTTTGACAACCTTGTTAGTATCATGTTAGACAATTTGAAACTCCTAACAACACCGTATGAAGCCTTAAACTCTTTAATAAACATAACGCTTTCGTCGAAGTCATTTAAACATCGTACGGCAACTCAGGAGATGTTACGGCTCGGTATCGACATTAGCAACATGAAAAGTACATTAGAATAATGTAGGACGCATTACAACTCATAACAACACCTTTCATCATCGTAGGAAACTTTAAAACTCCATACTCAACCTAATGAATTCGTCCGAGTCCTTTGAACGTCGTATGGCAACCTAAGACATCTTATGACTCTTTATGCCATGGTAGCACCTTGACAAGCATGTTAGTATAATGTTGGACACCTTACAACTCCTTAAAACACCCTATGAAACCTTAAAACTACTTAATAAACCTAATGATTTCGTCGAAGTCCTTTGAACATTGTATGGCAACTCAGGAGATGTTAAGGCTCGGTATTGACATTAGCAACATGAAAAGCACGTTAGAATAATTTAGGACGCGTTACAACTCCTAAGAACACCTTATATCACCGTATTAAACTTCAAAACTACATACTAAACCTAATGAATTCGTCCGCGTCCTTTGAGCAACGTACGACAACTTAAGACATCCTACGACTCTGTATGCCATGTTAGCACCTTAACAAGCACTTTAGTATAATGTTGGACACCTTACAACTCCTTAAAACACCCTATGAAACCTTAAAACTCCTTAATAAACCTAATGATTTTGTCGAAGTGCTTTGAACATTGTATGGCAACTCAGGAGATGTTAAGGCTCGGTATCGACATTAGCAACATGAAAAGCACGTTAGAATAATATAGGACGCGTTACAACTCCTAAGAACACCTTATATCACTGTATGAAACTTCAAAACTACATACAAAACCTAATGAATTCGTCCGAGTACTTTGAGCAACGTATGACAACTTAAGACATCTTACGACTCTGTATGCCATGTTAGCACCTTGACAAACACTTTAGTATAATGTTGGACACCTTACAACTCCATAAAACACCCTATAAAACCTTAAAACTCCTTAATAAACCTAATGATTTCGACGAAGTCCTTTGAACATTGTATGGCAACTCAGGAGATGTTAAGGCTCGGTATCGACATTAGCAACATGAAAAGCACGTTAGAATAATGTAGGACACGTTACAACTCTTAAGGACACCTTATATCACCGTATGAAACTTCAAAACTACATACTTAACCTAACGAATTCGTCTGAGTACTTTGAGCAACGTACGAAAACTTAAGACAACTTACGACTCTGTATGCCATGTTAGCACCTTGACAAGCACTTTAGTATAATGTTGGACTCCTTACAACTCCTTAAAACACCCTATGAAACCTTAAAACTCCTTAATAAACCTAATGATTTCGTCGAAGTCCTTTGAACATTCTATGGCAACTCAGGAGATGTTAAGGCTCAGTATTGACATTAGCAACATGAAAAGAACGTTAGAATAATGTAGGACGCGTTACAACTCCTATGAACACCTTATATCACCGTACGAAACCTCAAAACTACATACTAAACCTAATGAATTCGTCCACGTCCTTTGAACGTCGTACGACAACTTAAGACATCTTACGACTCTGTATGCCATATTAGCACCTTGACAACCATGTTAGTATCATGTTAGACGCCTTAAAACACCTAACAACACCGTATGAAACCTTAAAACACCTTAATAAACCTAATTATTTAGTCGAACTCCTTAGAACATCGTACGGCAACTCAGTAGATGTTACGGCTCGGTATCGACATTAGCAACATGAAAAGCACGTTATAATAATGTAGGACTCCTTAAAACGCCTAAGAAAACCTTACATCACCGTACGAAACTTCAAAACTACATACTAAACCTAATGAATTCGTCTGACTACTTTGAGCAACGTACGACAACTTAAGACATCTTATGACTTTGTATGCCATGTTAGCACCTTGACAAGCATGTTAGTATAATGTTGGACACCTTACAACTCCTTAAAACACCCTATGAAACCTAAAAACTCCTTAATAAACCTAATGATTTCGTCGAAGTCCTTTGAACATTGTATGGCAACTCAGGAGATGTTAAGGCTCAGTATTGACATTAGCAACATGAAAAGCACGTTAGAATAATTTAGGACGCGTTACAACTCTTAAGAACACCTTATATCACCGTATGAAACTTCAAAACTACATACTAAACCTAATGAATTCGTCCGCGTCCTTTGAGCAACGTACGACAACTTAAGACATCCTACGACTCTGTATGCCATGTTAGCACC
Organism: Tagetes erecta; assembly: GCA_030867185.1. NCBI lineage: Eukaryota > Viridiplantae > Streptophyta > Magnoliopsida > Asterales > Asteraceae > Tagetes > Tagetes erecta. Next base: position 51,189,358 of record CM061487.1, read on the forward strand.
TTAACAAGCACTTTAGTATAATGTTGGACACCTTACAACTCCTTAAAACACCCTATGAAACCTTAAAACTCCTTAATAAACCTAATGATTTTGTCGAAGTGCTTTGAACATTGTATGGCAACTCAGGAGATGTTAAGGCTCGGTATCGACATTAGCAACATGAAAAGCACGTTAGAATAATATAGGACGCGTTACAACTCTTAAGGACACTTAAAATCACCGTATGAAACTTCAAAACTACATACTTAACCTAACGAATTCGTCTGAGTACTTTGAGCAACGTACGAAAACTTAAGACAACTTACGACTCTGTATGCCATGTTAGCACCTTGACAAGCACTTTAGTATAATGTTGGACTCCTTACAACTCCTTAAAACACCCTATGAAAACTTAAAACTCCTTAATAAACCTAATGATTTCGTCGAAGTCCTTTGAACATTCTATGGCAACTCAGGAGATGTTAAGGCTCGGTATTGACATTAGCAACATGAAAAGAACGTTAGAATAATGTAGGACGCGTTACAACTCCTATGAACACCTTATATCACCGTACGAAACTTCAAAACTACATACTAAACCTAATGAATTCGTCCACGTCCTTTGAACGTCGTACGACAACTTAAGACATCTTACGACTCTGTATGCCATATTAGCACCTTGACAACCATGTTAGTATCATGTTAGACGCCTTAAAACACCTAACAACACCGTATGAAACCTTAAAGCTCCTTAATAAACCTAATGATTTAGTCGAACTCCTTAGAACATCGTACGGCAACTCAGTAGATGTTACGGCTCGGTATCGACATTAGCAACATGAAAAGCACGTTATAATAATGTAGGACTCATTAAAACGCCTAAGAAAACCTTACATCACCGTACGAAACTTCAAAACAACATACTAAACCTAATGAATTCGTCTGAGTACTTTGAGCAACGTACGACAACTTAAGACATCTTATGACTCTGTATGCCATGTTAGCACCTTGACAAGCATGTTAGAATAATGTTGGACACCTTACAACTCCTTAAAACACCCTATGAAACCTTAAAACTCCTTAATAAACCTAATGATTTCGTCGAAGTCCTTTGAACATTGTATGGCAACTCAGGATATGTTAAGGCTCGGTATTGACATTAGCAACATGAAAAGCACGTTAGAATAATTTAGGACGCGGTACAACTCTTAAGAACACATTATATCACCGTATGAAACTTCAAAACTACATACTAAACCTAATGAATTCGTCCGCGTCCTTTGAGCAACGTACGACAACTTAAGACATCCTACGACTCTGTATGCCATGTTAGCACCTTAACAAGCACTTTAGTATAATGTTGGACACCTTACAACTCCTTAAAACACCCTATGAAACCTTAAAACTCCTTAATAAACCTAATGATTTCGTCGAAGTGCTTTGAACATTGTATGGCAACTCAGGAGATGTTAAGGCTCGGTATCGACATTAGCAACATGAAAAGCACGTTAGAATAATATAGGACGCGTTACAACTCCTAAGAACACCTTATATCACTGTATGAAACTTCAAAACTACATACTAAACCTAATGAATTCGTCCGAGTACTTTGAGCAACGTATGACAACTTAAGACATCTTACGACTCTGTATGCCATGTTAGCACCTTGACAAACACTTTAGTATAATGTTGGACACCTTACAACTCCTTAAAACACCCTATGAAACCTTAAGACTCCTTAATAAACCTAATGATTTCGACGAAGTCCTTTGAACATTGTATGGCAACTCAGGAGATGTTAAGGCTCGGTATCGACATTAGCAACATGAAAAGCACGTTAGAATAATGTAGGACGCGTTACAACTCTTAAGGACACTTAAAATCACCGTATGAAACTTCAAAACTACATACTTAACCTAACGAATTCGTCTGAGTACTTTGAACAACGTACGAAAACTTAAGACAACTTACGACTCTGTATGCCATGTTTGCACCTTGACAAGCACTTTAGTATAATGTTGGCCTCCTTACAACTCCATAAAACACCCTATGAAACCTTAAAACTCCTTAATAAACCTAATGATTTCGTCGAAGTCCTTTGAACATTCTATGGCAACTAAGGAGATGTTAAGGCTCGGTATTGACATTAGCAACATGAAAAGCACGTTAGAATAATTTAGGACGCGTTACAACTCCTAAGAACACCTTATATCACCGTATGAAACTTCAAAACTACATACTAAACCTAATGAATTCGTCCGCGTCCTTTGAGCAACGTACGACAACTTAAGACATCCTACGACTCTGTATGCCATGTTAGCACCTTAACAAGCACTTTAGTATAATGTTGGACACCTTACAACTCCTTAAAACACCCTATGAAACCTTAAAACTCCTTAATAAACCTAATGATTTTGTCGAAGTGCTTTGGACATTGTATGGCAACTCAGGAGATGTTAAGGCTCGGTATCGACATTAGCAACATGAAAAGCACGTTAGAATAATATAGGACGCGTTACAACTCCTAAGAACACCTTATATCACTGTATGAAACTTCAAAACTACATACTAAACCTAATGAATTCGTCCGAGTACTATGAGCAACGTATGACAACTTAAGACATCTTACGACTCTGTATGCCATGTTAGCACCTTGACAAACACTTTAGTATAATGTTGGACACCTTACAACTCCTTAAAACACCCTATGAAACCTTAAGACTCCTTAATAAACCTAATGATTTCGACGAAGTCCTTTGAACATTGTATGGCAACTCAGGAGATGTTAAGGCTCGGTATCGACATTAGCAACATGAAAAGCACGTTAGAATAATGTAGGACGCGTTACAACTCCTATGAACACCTTATATCACCGTACGAAACTTCAAAACTACATACTAAACCTAATGAATTCGTCCACGTCCTTTGAACGTCGTACGACAACTTAAGACATCTTACGACTCTGTATGCCATATTAGCACCTTGACAACCATGTTAGTATCATGTTAGACGCCTTAAAACACCTAACAACACCGTATGAAACCTTAAAGCTCCTTAATAAACCTAATGATTTAGTCGAACTCCTTAGAACATCGTACGGCAACTCAGTAGATGTTACGGCTCGGTATCGACATTAGCAACATGAAAAGCACGTTATAATAATGTAGGACTCATTAAAACGCCTAAGAAAACCTTACATCACCGTACGAAACTTCAAAACAACATACTAAACCTAATGAATTCGTCTGAGTACTTTGAGCAACGTACGACAACTTAAGACATCTTATGACTCTGTATGCCATGTTAGCACCTTGACAAGCATGTTAGAATAATGTTGGACACCTTACAACTCCTTAAAACACCCTATGAAACCTTAAAACTCCTTAATAAACCTAATGATTTCGTCGAAGTCCTTTGAACATTGTATGGCAACTCAGGATATGTTAAGGCTCGGTATTGACATTAGCAACATGAAAAGCACGTTAGAATAATTTAGGACGCGGTACAACTCTTAAGAACACATTATATCACCGTATGAAACTTCAAAACTACATACTAAACCTAATGAATTCGTCCGCGTCCTTTGAGCAACGTACGACAACTTAAGACATCCTACGACTCTGTATGCCATGTTAGCACCTTAACAAGCACTTTAGTATAATGTTGGACACCTTACAACTCCTTAAAACACCCTATGAAACCTTAAAACTCCTTAATAAACCTAATGATTTCGTCGAAGTGCTTTGAACATTGTATGGCAACTCAGGAGATGTTAAGGCTCGGTATCGACATTAGCAACATGAAAAGCACGTTAGAATAATATAGGACGCGTTACAACTCCTAAGAACACCTTATATCACTGTATGAAACTTCAAAACTACATACTAAACCTAATGAATTCGTCCGAGTACTTTGAGCAACGTATGACAACTTAAGACATCTTACGACTCTGTATGCCATGTTAGCACCTTGACAAACACTTTAGTATAATGTTGGACACCTTACAACTCCTTAAAACACCCTATGAAACCTTAAGACTCCTTAATAAACCTAATGATTTCGACGAAGTCCTTTGAACATTGTATGGCAACTCAGGAGATGTTAAGGCTCGGTATCGACATTAGCAACATGAAAAGCACGTTAGAATAATGTAGGACGCGTTACAACTCTTAAGGACACTTAAAATCACCGTATGAAACTTCAAAACTACATACTTAACCTAACGAATTCGTCTGAGTACTTTGAACAACGTACGAAAACTTAAGACAACTTACGACTCTGTATGCCATGTTTGCACCTTGACAAGCACTTTAGTATAATGTTGGCCTCCTTACAACTCCATAAAACACCCTATGAAACCTTAAAACTCCTTAATAAACCTAATGATTTCGTCGAAGTCCTTTGAACATTCTATGGCAACTAAGGAGATGTTAAGGCTCGGTATTGACATTAGCAACATGAAAAGCACGTTAGAATAATTTAGGACGCGTTACAACTCCTAAGAACACCTTATATCACCGTATGAAACTTCAAAACTACATACTAAACCTAATGAATTCGTCCGCGTCCTTTGAGCAACGTACGACAACTTAAGACATCCTACGACTCTGTATGCCATGTTAGCACCTTAACAAGCACTTTAGTATAATGTTGGACACCTTACAACTCCTTAAAACACCCTATGAAACCTTAAAACTCCTTAATAAACCTAATGATTTTGTCGAAGTGCTTTGGACATTGTATGGCAACTCAGGAGATGTTAAGGCTCGGTATCGACATTAGCAACATGAAAAGCACGTTAGAATAATATAGGACGCGTTACAACTCCTAAGAACACCTTATATCACTGTATGAAACTTCAAAACTACATACTAAACCTAATGAATTCGTCCGAGTACTATGAGCAACGTATGACAACTTAAGACATCTTACGACTCTGTATGCCATGTTAGCACCTTGACAAACACTTTAGTATAATGTTGGACACCTTACAACTCCTTAAAACACCCTATGAAACCTTAAGACTCCTTAATAAACCTAATGATTTCGACGAAGTCCTTTGAACATTGTATGGCAACTCAGGAGATGTTAAGGCTCGGTATCGACATTAGCAACATGAAAAGCACGTTAGAATAATGTAGGACGCGTTAGAACTCTTAAGGACACTTAAAATCACCGTATGAAACTTCAAAACTACATACTTAACCTAACGAATTCGTCTGAGTACTTTGAACAACGTACGAAAACTTAAGACAACTTACGACTCTGTATGCCATGTTTGCACCTTGACAAGCACTTTAGTATAATGTTGGACTCCTTACAACTCCATAAAACACCCTATGAAACCTTAAAACTCCTTAATAAACCTAATGATTTCGTCGAAGTCCTTTGAACATTCTATGGCAACTAAGGAGATGTTAAGGCTCGGTATTGACATTAGCAACATGAAAAGCACGTTAGAATAATTTAGGACGCGTTACAACTCCTAAGAACACCTTATATCACCGTATGAAACTTCAAAACTACATACTAAACCTAATGAATTCGTCCGCGTCCTTTGAGCAACGTACGACAACTTAAGACATCCTACGACTCTGTATGCCATGTTAGCACCTTAACAAGCACTTTAGTATAATGTTGGACACCTTACAACTCCTTAAAACACCCTATGAAACCTTAAAACTCCTTAATAAACCTAATGATTTTGTCGAAGTGCTTTGGACATTGTATGGCAACTCAGGAGATGTTAAGGCTCGGTATCGACATTAGCAACATGAAAAGCACGTTAGAATAATATAGGACGCGTTACAACTCCTAAGAACACCTTATATCACTGTATGAAACTTCAAAACTACATACTAAACCTAATGAATTCGTCCGAGTACTTTGAGCAACGTATGACAACTTAAGACATCTTACGACTCTGTATGCCATGTTAGCACCTTGACAAACACTTTAGTATAATGTTGGACACCTTACAACTTCTTAAAACACCCTATGAAACCTTAAAACTCCTTAATAAACCTAATGATTTCGACGAAGTCCTTTGAACATTGTATGGCAACTCAGGAGATGTTAAGGCTCGGTATCGACATTTGCAACATGAAAAGCACGTTAGAATAATGTAGGACGCGTTACAACTCTTAAGGACACTTAAAATCACCGTATGAAACTTCAAAACTACATACTTAACCTAACGAATTCGTCTGAGTACTTTGAGCAACATACGAAAACTTAAGACCACTTACGACTATGTATGCCATGTTAGCACCTTGACAAGCACTTTAGTATAATGTTGGACTCCTTACAACTCCTTAAAACACCCTATGAAACCTTAAAACTCCTTAATAAACCTAATGATTTCGTCGAAGTCCTTTGACATTCTATGGCAACTCAGGAGATGTTAAGGCTCGGTATTGACATTAGCAACATGAAAATAACGTTAGAATAATGTAGGACGCGTTACAACTCCTATGAACACCTTATATCACCGTACGAAACCTCAAAACTACATACTAAACCTAATGAATTCGTCCACGTCCTTTGAACGTCGTACGACAACTTAAGACATCTTACGACTCTGTATGCCATATTAGCACCTTGACAACCATGTTAGTATCATGTTAGACGCCTTAAAACACCTAACAACACCGTATGAAACCTTAAAACTCCTTAATAAACCTAATGATTTAGTCGAACTCCTTAGAACATCGTACGACAACTCAGTAGATGTTACGGCTCGGTATCGACATTAGCAACATGAAAAACACGTTATAATAATGTAGGACGCCTTAAAACTCCTAAGAAAACTTTACATCACCGTACGAAACTTCAAAACTATATACTAAACCTAATAAATTTGTCCGAGTACTTTGAGCAACGTACGACAACTTAAGACATCTTACAACTCTGTATGCTATGTTAGCACCTTGACAAGCACTTTAGTATAATGTTGGACACCTTACAACTCCTAACAACACCGTATGAAACCTTAAAACTCCTTAATAAACCTAATGATTTCGTCGAAGTCATTTAAACATCGTACGACAACTCAGGAGATGTTACGACTCGGTATCGACATTAGCAATATGAAAAGCACATTAGAAAAATGTAGGACGCATTACAACTCCTAAGAACACCTTTCATCACCGTGGGAAACTTTAAAATTCCATACTAAACCTAATGAATTCGTCCGAGTCCTTTGAACGTCGTATGGCAACCTAAGACATCTTATGACTCTGTATGCCATGTTAGCACCTTGACAAGAATGTTAGTATAATGTTGGACACCTTACAACTCCTTAAAACACCCTATGAAACCTTAATACTCCTTAATAAACCTAATGATTTCGTCAAAGTCCTTTGAACATCGTACGGCAACTCAGTAGATGTTACGGCTAGGTATCGACATTAGCAACATGAAAAGCACGTTAAAATACTACTAAACCTAATGAACTCGTCCGAGTCCTTTGAGCAACGTACGACAACGTTTGACATCTTACGATTCTGTATGCAATATTAGCACCTTGACAATCACGTTAGTATAATGTTAGACGCCTTAATACACCTAACAACACCGTCTGAAACCTTAAAACTCCGTAATAAACCTAATGATTTCGTCGAAGTCATTTAAACATCGTACGGCAACTCAGGAGATGTTACGACTCGGTATCGACATTAGCAACATGAAAAGCACGTTAGAATAATGTAGGACACATTACAACTCCTAAGAACACCTTTCATTACCGTAGGAAACTTTAAAACTCCATACTAAACATAATGAATTCGTCTGAGTCCTTTGAACGTCGTATGGCAACCTTAGACATCTTACGACTCTGTATGCCATGTTAGCACCTCGACAAGCACTTTAATATAATGTTGGACACCTTACAACTCCTAAAAACACCTTATGAAACTTTAAAACTCCTTAATAAACCTAATGATTTCGTCGAAGTCCTTTGAACATTGTATAGCAACTCAGGAGATGTTACGGCTCGGTATCGACATTAGCAACATGAAAAGCACGTTAGAATAATGTAGGACGCGTTACAACTCCTAAGAACACCTTATATCACCGTATGAAACTTCAAAACTACATACTAAACCTAATGAATTCGTCCGAGAACTTTGAGCAACGTATGACAACTTACGACATCTTACGACTCTGTATGCCATGTTAGCACCTTGACAAACACTTTAGTATAATGTTGGACACCTTACAACTCCTTAAAAGACCCTATGAAACCTTAAAACTCCTTAATAAACCTAATGATTTCGACGAAGTCCTTTGAACATTGTATGGCAACTCAGGAGATGTTAAGGCTCGGTATCGACATTAGCAACATGAAAAGCACGTTAGAATAATGTAGGACGCGTTACAACTCTTAAGGACAATTAAAATCACCGTATGAAACTTCAAAACTACATACTTAACCTAACGAATTCGTCTGAGTACTTTGAGCAACGTACGAAAACTTAAGACAACTTACGACTATGTATGCCATGTTAGCACCTTGACAAGCACTTTAGTATAATGTTGGACTCCTTACAACTCCTTAAAACACCCTATGAAACCTTAAAACTCCTTAATAAACCTAATGATTTCGTCGAAGTCCTTTGACATTCTATGGCAACTCAGGAGATGTTAAAGCTCGGTATTGACATTAGCAACATGAAAATAACGTTAGAATAATGTAGGACGCGTTACAACTCCTATGAACACCTTATATCACCATACGAAACCTCAAAACTACATACTAAACCTAATGAATTCGTCCACGTCCTTTGAACGTCGTACGACAACTTAAGACATCTTACGACTCTGTATGCCATATTAGCACCTTGACAACCATGTTAGTATCATGTTAGACGCCTTAAAACACCTAACAACACCGTATGAAACCTTAAAACTCCTTAATAAACCTAATGATTTAGTCGAACTCCTTAGAACATCGTACGACAACTCAGTAGATGTTACGGCTCGGTATCGACATTAGCAACATGAAAAGCACGTTATAATAATGTAGGACGCCTTAAAACTCCTAAGAAAACCTTACATCACCGTACGAAACTTCAAAACTACATACTAAACCTAATAAATTTGTCCGAGTACTTTGAGCAACGTACGACAACTTAAGACATCTTACAACTCTGTATGCTATGTTAGCACCTTGACAAGCACTTTAGTATAATGTTGGACACCTTAAAACTCCTAACAACACCGTATGAAACCTTAAAACTCCTTAATAAACCTAATGATTTCGTCGAAGTCATTTAAACATCGTACGACAACTCAGGAGATGTTACGACTCGGTATCGACATTAGCAATATGAAAAGCACATTAGAATAATGTAGGACGCATTACAACTCCTAAGAACACCTTTCATCACCGTGGGAAACTTTAAAATTCCATACTAAACCTAATGAATTCGTCCGAGTCCTTTGAACGTCGTATGGCAACCTAAGACATCTTATGACTCTGTATGCCATGTTAGCACCTTGACAAGAATGTTAGTATAATGTTGGACACCTTACAACTCCTTAAAACACCCTATGAAACCTTAATACTCCTTAATAAACCTAATGATTTCGTCAAAGTCCTTTGAACATCGTACGGCAACTCAGTAGATGTTACGGCTAGGTATCGACATTAGCAACATGAAAAGCACGTTAAAATACTACTAAACCTAATGAACTCGTCCGAGTCCTTTGAGCAACGTACGACAACGTTTGACATCTTACGATTCTGTATGCAATATTAGCACCTTGACAATCACGTTAGTATAATGTTAGACGCCTTAATACACCTAACAACACCGTCTGAAACCTTAAAACTCCGTAATAAACCTAATGATTTCGTCGAAGTCATTTAAACATCGTACGGCAACTCAGGAGATGTTACGACTCGGTATCGACATTAGCAACATGAAAAGCACGTTAGAATAATGTAGGACACATTACAACTCCTAAGAACACCTTTCATTACCGTAGGAAACTTTAAAACTCCATACTAAACATAATGAATTCGTCTGAGTCCTTTGAACGTCGTATGGCAACCTTAGACATCTTACGACTCTGTATGCCATGTTAGCACCTCGACAAGCACTTTAATATAATGTTGGACACCTTACAACTCCTAAAAACACCTTATGAAACTTTAAAACTCCTTAATAAACCTAATGATTTCGTCGAAGTCCTTTGAACATTGTATAGCAACTCAGGAGATGTTACGGCTCGGTATCGACATTAGCAACATGAAAAGCACGTTAGAATAATGTAGGACGCGTTACAACTCCTAAGAACACCTTATATCACCGTATGAAACTTCAAAACTACATACTAAACCTAATGAATTCGTCCGAGAACTTTGAGCAACGTATGACAACTTAAGACATCTTACGACTCTGTATGCCATGTTAGCACCTTGACAAACACTTTAGTATAATGTTGGACACCTTACAACTCCTTAAGACACCCTATGAAACCTTAAAACTCCTTAATAAACCTAATGATTTCGACGAAGTCCTTTGAACATTGTATGGCAACTCAGGAGATGTTAAGGCTCGGTATCGACATTAGCAACATGAAATGCACGTTAGAATAATGTAGGACGCGTTACAACTCTTAAGGACACCTTATATCACCGTATGAAACTTCAAAACTACATACTTAACCTAACGAATTCGTCAGAGTACTTTGAGCAACGTACGAAAACTTAAGACAACTTACTACTCTGTATGCCATGTTAGCACCTTGACAAGCACTTTAGTATAATGTTGGACTCCTTACAACTCCTGAAAACACCCTATGAAACATTAAAACTCCTTAATAAACCTAATGATTTCGTCGAAGTCATTTGAACATTCTATGGCAACTCAGGAGATGTTAAGGCTCGGTATCGACATTAGCAACATGAAAAGAACGTTAGAATAATGTAGGACGCGTTACAACTCCTATGAACACCTTATATCACCGTACGAAACCTCAAAACTACATACTAAACCTAATGAATTCGTCCACATCCTTTGAACATCGTACGACAACTTAAGACATCTTACGACTCTGTATGCCATATTAGCACCTTGACAACCATGTTAGTATCATGTTAGACGCCTTAAAACACCTAACAACACCGTATGAAACCTTAAAACTCCTTAATAAACCTAATGATTTAGTCGAACTCCTTAGAACATCGTACGGCAACTCAATAGATGTTACGGCTCGGTATCGACATTAGCAACATGAAAAGCATGTTATAATAATGTAGGACGCCTTAAAACTCCTAAGAAAACCATACATCACCGTACGAAACTTCAAAACTACATACTAAACCTAATAAATTTGTCCGAGTACTTTGAGCAACGTACGACTACTTAAGACATCTTACAACTCTGTATGCTATGTTAGCACCTTGACAAGCTCTTTAGTATAATGTTGGACACCTTACAACTCCTTAAAACACCCTATGAAACCTTAAAACTCCTAAATCCTTTGGACATTGTATGGAAACTCAGGAGATGTTAAGGCTCGGTATCGACATTACCAACATGAAAAGCACGTTAGAATAATGTAGGACGCATTACAACTCCTAAGAACAACTTATATCACCGTATGAAACATCAAAACTACATACTAAACCTAATGAATTCGTCCGCGTCCTTTGAGCAACGTACGACAACTTAAGACATCTTACAACTCTGTATACCATATTAGCACCTTGACAATCACGTTAGTATAATGTTAGACGCCTTAAAACTCCTAACAACACCCTATGAAACCTTAAAACTCCTTAATAAACATAATGATTTTGTCGAAGTCATTTAAACATTGTACGACAACTCAGGAGATGTTAAGGCTCGGTATCGACATTAGAAACATGAAAAGCACGTTATAATAATGTAGGACGCCTTAAAACTGCTAAGAAAACCTTACATCACCGTACGAAACTTCAAAACTACATACTAAACCTAATGAATTAGTCCGAGTACTTTGAGCAAAGTACGACAACTTAAGACATCTTACGACTCTGTATGCCATGTTAGCACCTTGACAAGCACTTTAGTATAATGTTGGACACCTTACAACTCCTAACAACACCGTATGAAACCTTAAAACTCCTTAATAAACCTAATGATTTCGTCGAAACCATTTAAACATCGTACGACAACTCAGGAGATGTTACGGCTCGGTATCGACATTAGCAATATGAAAAGCACATTAGAATAATGTAGGACGCATTACAACTCCTAAGAACACCTTTCATCACCGTAGGAAACTTTAAAATTCCATACTAAACCTAATGAATTCATATGAGTCCTTTGAACGTCGTATGGCAACCCTAGACATCTTACGACTCTGTATGCCATGTTAGCACCTCGACAAGCACTTTAATATAATGTTGGACACCTTACAACTCCTAAAAACACCTTATTAAACTTTAAAACTCCTTAATAAACCTAATGATTTCGTCGAAGTCCTTTGAACATTGTATTGCAACTCAGGAGATGTTACGGCTCGGTATCGACATTAGTAACATGAAAAGCACGTTAGAATAACGTAGGACGCGTTACAACTCCTAAGAACACCTTATATCACCGTATGAAACTTCAAAACTACATACTAAACCTATTGAATTCGTCCGCGTCCTTTGAACGTCGTACGACAACTTTAGACATCTTATGACTTTGTATGCCATATTAGCACCTTGACAAGAATGTTAGTATAATGTTGGACACCTTACAACTCCTTAAAACACCCTATGAAACCTTAATACTCCTTAATAAACCTAATGATTTCGTCGAAGTCCTTTGAACATCGTACGGCAACTCAGTAGATGTTACGGCTAGGTATCGACATTAGCAACATGAAAAGCACGTTAAAATACTACTAAACCTAATGAACTCGTCCGAGTCCTTTGAGCAACGTACGACAACATTTGACATCTTACGATTCTGTATGCAATATTAGCACCTTGACAATCACGTTAGTATAATGTTAGACGCCTTAATACACCTAACAACACCGTCTGAAACCTTAAAACTCCGTAATAAACCTAATGATTTCGTCGAAGTCATTTAAACATCGTACGGCAACTCAGGAGATGTTACGACTCGGTATCGACATTAGCCACTTGAAAAGCACGTTAGAATAATGTAAGACACATTACAACTCCTAAGAACACCTTTCATTACCGTAGGAAACTTTAAAACTCCATACTAAACCTAATGAATTCGTCTGAGTCCTTTGAACGTCGTATGGCAACCTTAGACATCTTACGACTCTGTATTCCATGTTAGCACCTCGACAAGCACTTTAATATAATGTTGGACACCTTACGACTCCTAAAAACACCTTATGAAACTTTAAAACTCCTTAATAAACCTAATGATTTCGCCGAAGTCCTTTGAACATTGTATTGCAACTCAGGAGATGTTACGGCTCGGTATCGCCATTAGCAACATGAAAAGCACGTTAGAATAATGTAGGACGCGTTACAACTCCTAAGAACACCTTATATCACCGTATGAAACTTCAAAACTACATACTAAACCTAATGAATTCGTCCGAGTACTTTGAGCAACGTATGACAACTTAAGACATCTTACGACTCTGTATGCCATGTTAGCACCTTGACAAACACTTTAGTATAATGTTGGACACCTTACAACTCCTTAAAACACCCTATGAAACCTTAAAACTCCTTAATAAACCTAATGATTTCGACGAAGTCCTTTGAACATTGTATGGCAACTCAGGAGATGTTAAGGCTCGGTATCGACATTAGCAACATGAAATGCACGTTAGAATAATGTAGGATGCGTTACAACTCTTAAGGACACCTTATATCACCGTATGAAACTTCAAAACTACATACTTAACCTAACGAATTCGTCTGAGTACTTTGAGCAACGTACGAAAACTTAAGACAACTTACGACTCTGTATGCCATGTTAGCACCTTGACAAGCACTTTAGTATAATGTTGGACACCTTACAACTCCTTAAAACACCCTATGAAACCTTAAAACTTCTTAATAAACCTAATGATTTCGTCGAAGTCCTTTGAACATTCTATGGCAACTCAGGAGATGTTAAGGCTCGGTATCGACATTAGCAACATGAAAAGAACGTTAGAATAATGTAGGACGCGTTACAACTCCTATGAACACCTTATATCACTGTACGAAACCTCAAAACTACATACTAAACCTAATGAATTCGTCCACATCCTTTGAACATCGTACGACTACTTAAGACATCTTACGACTCTGTATGCCATATTAGCACCTTGACAACCATGTTAGTATCATGTTAGACGCCTTAAAACACCTAACAACACCGTATGAAACCTTAAAACTCCTTAATGAACCTAATGATTTAGTCTAACTCCTTAGAACATCGTACGGCAACTCAATAGATGTTACTGCTCGGTATCGACATTAGCAACATGAAAAGCATGTTATAATAATGTAGGACGCCTTAACACTCCTAAGAAAACCTTACATCAACGTACGAAACTTCAAAACTACATACTAAACCTAATAACTTTGTCCGAGTACTTTGAGCAACGTACGACAACTTAAGACATCTTACAACTCTGTATGCTATGTTAGCACCTTGACAAGCTCTTTAGTATAATGTTGGACACCTTACAACTCCTTAAAACACCCTATGAAACCTTAAAACTCCTAAATAAACCTAATGATTTCGTCGAAGTCCTTTGGACATTGTATGGCAACTCAGGAGATGTTAAGGCTCGGTATCGACATTACCAACATGAAAAGCACGTTAGAATAATGTAGGACGCATTACAACTCCTAAGAACACCTTATATCACCGTATGAAATTTCTAAACTACATACTAAACCTAATGAATTCGTCCGCGTCCTTTGAGCAACGTACGACAACTTAAGACATCTTACAACTCTGTATACCATATTAGCACCTTGACAATCACGTTGGTATAATGTTAGACGCCTTAAAACTCCTAACAACACCGTATGAAACCTTAAAACTCCATAATAAACATAATGATTTCGTCGAAGTCATTTAAACATTGTACGATAACTCAGGAGATGTTAAGGCTCGGTATCGACATTAGCAACATGAAAAGCACGTTATAATAATGTAGGACGCCTTAAAACTGCTAAGAAAACCTTACATCACCGTACGAAACTTCAAAACTACATACTAAACCTAATGAATTAGTCCGAGTACTTTGAGCAATGTACGACAACTTAAGACATCTTACGACTTTGTATGCCATGTTAGCACCTTGACAAGCACTTTAGTATAATGTTGGACACCTTACAACTCCTAACAACACCGTATGAAACCTTAAAACTCCTTAATAAACCTAATGATTTCGTCGAAATCATTTAAACATCGTACGGCAACTCAGGAGATGTTACGGCTCGGTATCGACATTAGCAATATGAAAAGCACATTAGAATAATGTAGGACGCATTACAACTCCTAAGAACACCTTTCATCACCGTAGGAAACTTTAAAATTCCATACTAAACCTAATGAATTCATCTGAGTCCTTTGAACGTCGTATGGCAACCCTAGACATCTTACGACTCTGTATGCCATGTTAGCACCTCGACAAGCACTTTAATATAATGTTGGACACCTTACAACTCCTAAAAACACCTTATGAAACTTTAAAACTCCTTAATAAACCTAATGATTTCGTCGAAGTCCTTTGAACATTGTATTGCAACTCAGGAGATGTTACGGCTCGGTATCGACATTAGTAACATGAAAAGCACGTTAGAATAATGTAGGACGCGTTACAACTCCTAAGAACACCTTATATCACCGTATGAAACTTCAAAACTACATATTAAACCTATTGAATTCGTCCGCGTCCTTTGAACGTCGTACGACAACTTAAGACATCTTATGACTTTGTATGCCATATTAGCACCTTGACAACCATGTTAGTATCATGTTAGACACCTTAAGACTCCTAACAACACCGTATGAAACCTTAAAACTACTTTGATAGTCACATGTATAGGTTGGACTCACCGGTGTGTCGGTGTTACTTTTGTATGTATTTGTATAACTTTTGTTTGTAGTTGTTCTAGCGAACCTACGGGCGAATCTATAGATTCGCCCGTAGTTCAAGTTAGCTTTTGTATTAGGTGTCGACTGGGCGAACCTGTATGTGCCCAGCGAACCTGTGTGGTTCGCTAGATAGATTCGCTATAGCGAATCTATCAGCGAACCTAACACTGATATATATTGTAACCTTATCCTCATCTTAATATAACTTTTGCACATCTTTAACCAAAACTCTTATCTACTGATTGTGTTGTGTAATCGTTCACCTGAGGTGCTAGGAGCATATTCTACTTATCTTTGTAGCTTATATACCTCGGTCGTGTGTTGTAATCTTGTTATTGGGTTTGTTTGGTTATTATACACTTTGTTGTTCAAGTCTTGGGTATTTTGTTGTTAAACAAGTCAATATAGCACTGAAATCACGATCATTATGGACCAACAATATGGTATCAGAGCCTTAGTGCTCTTGATTGTTTGATTCTAGTGATTTTTGTGTTGATTTTGGGGTTTTTGGGTCGAAACACTATTTGATTCTGTTCTGAGCTTGTTTTGGTGTTTTGGAGTCGTATTTTGCTCAAGTATTGTGTTATTTGGTCATAGGAAGCTTTTAAAACAAACGTATCTGCAAATGGTCAAGTTTTGAAGGTGTTCGGGTTGTGTTCGTACTGTTACAGGCTGGTTCGTAATCCAGCGAATCTATCTGTTCTTCCAGCGAATCTGTTTTGTTCATCCAGCGAATCTACTTCAAATTTTTGTACTGTTGGTTTGTGTTGTGGCTAGCGAATCTGACATTTCATCGAACGAAAGTTCACTGGTTTTGCTCATCGTGCAAGCGAAACTGCTGCCAAAAACAGGCGAGCAAAACTGTGCTTGCTTTGTCAGCGAATCTGTTTTGTTTGTCCAGCGAATCTGTCTTCAGCGAATCTAACAGCGAATCTGTTGTGTTCTTTGAGCGAATCTAGTCAGCGAATCTATTTGTCTTCAGCGAATCTATAATCTGTTCAAAATTATGACTTCATCAACACTGAATATGAATGATCTGGATAGCGTTCAACCTAACAGGCCACCGAGGCTTGTTAGTGGTGAAAACTTTGAAGACTGGAAAAGATGTTTGAAAGCCTTTTTCTATTACACAGACTACAATCAATGGGAATCTATCGTAAATGGTCCGCACGTGCCAACAACAGTTGAATGAACTGTTACTTCAATAAACACAGATCCAAGCACTTTTACTGAAGCAGATACCAAGTTACTAGATCGAGACAAGAAGGCAATCGAGGCATTGATACTTTGCTTGCATCAGGATATCTTCAACAGGTTTGCTGAACACACAACTGCAAAAAGCTTGTATGATGCATTGTGCGAGTTTTATGATGGTAATGAGGATCTGAAACTGGATAGAAAAGCTCAGGCTGAAAAAGAGTTTAACTCTTTCGTGGGGTATTCGCAAGAGAACTTGACTGATATTACAAATCGATTCCTATCTGTATCAAGTAATCTGAAGAAGTATGATGACAAGCTGGGCAATCATGAACAAGTTGCAAAACTGTTAGATTCTCTTCCTCCTCAGTGGAGTCTTCAAATCAAGCTGTTGAAACAAGAGAGAAACTTTCCTGACTACAAGCTGATGGATGTAATAAACAAGCTGAAGTCTTTCGAACTTGATGTGAAGAGAAGAGAATACAATCAGTCTATGATGGTTCCAAACATTCCTTCTCAGAATGCTGCACTTATTTCATCCGCTGCAAACTCTTATATCTACAGTGCTGCACCTAGAGGATCATCAAGTCATGTGTCTGCTAAATCTGTTGGTGCATCTACAAATATTGGTTCAAGCTCAAATGCATCTGTCACCACTCAGATTCCATCTGACACTATGGCTTTATTTGGAATGTTTATTCACAGCTATGAAGCTCTTGTTGCAGGTGAGTTAAAGGGGAAGGGTATGACTGTAGAAGATATGTATCAGGTGGATCCTGATGATCTGGAGGAAACCGACATCCAATGGCAGATGGCCATGCTTACTCTTCGTGCCAGACGATTCATGGAAAGAACCGGTAGAAGAAACTTTGGAAATCAGGGACAAAATAGCAAGCTGGGGTATGACAAGGGAAAGCTGAGATGCTATAACTGCAAACAATTGGGTCACTTCAAAAGGGAATGCCCTTTACCAATTGTTACTGAGACAGTAAACTCTGCAAATCCAAGATCTGTTCCAAATCAAGAAAAGGTTGAGGAAGCAAAGTCAAAGAATGAAACTGCACTGCTCACCAACTTTGATTGGAGTGCAGAAATTGAAGAACCCAAGGAGGAGATTAATCATGCCCTTGTTGCTGAGATTGCTGAGATTGATGACAACGATATAAATTGCTTTGATCCTTTCAAAGAATTTTATGGAAAAGATGAGGAAGAGAAAGTGGAGAATGTTAATAAAGATCAATCAGATGTTATTGTTCAAGGGCATCTGAATCATTCAGGATTGGTTTGTGAAGCTGCTGTTAATGAAGTAAAGCATGAGGAGGAGTCAAAGCTTAGCTTGGAAGCAATGATTGAGAAGGCGAGGTTTGATGCAGTTGATGAATTCAAAAGAAGCACTCCCTACTGTCAGTGTGATCGTGCTCTTGCTGCCGAAAAACTGGTAATTGGTCTTCCTTACGATGTTATTGAAGATATGTGTTCATCTGCTTGCAAAATTCGTTTAATTGGCATATACAAAGCTAATAAATTGTTAATGTCAAACGAAAACGAATTAAAAAGAACCATCAAAGAGCTTAAATTAAGTGAATCAAAATATTTTGTCAAATTAAGAGAAGCTTTAAAAGAAAATGAACACTTAAAAAGAACTCTTTTGGAAAAGAACTGTGAAATAAACTACTTGACGGAGCAAGTTACACTTGCTGAATTTGAAGCAAGAAAACTTAAAAACAAATTGCAGCAGTGGACGATATCTGGTATGAAAAGGGAGGAACTCTGCAAGAAACAAAGGGGGGCCAGAATAAGACAGGTTTGGGTCTTAGTAACAATGAAACATATGCATATCCTCCACCTAGTACCTTCTGTTACTCTCCTACACCTATTCCTCATCCCTCAAATGAGTTAATTCAAGAGATTATACAGAATGATACTGACAGTTCCATTGCAGGTTTAAGTGAAGTAAATCTTAAGGAGGTTAGAGAGGATTAGCATATGGTGGGAGTGTTGGGCTCGGTTGTTCTAGCAGTAGTGATTGCAGTAGTTCTGATTCCAAGAAGTCTTTTGAAGACATTAGTTTAATTAATTCTGTTTGTAGTAATGTGTCATATTCGGACAATTCCATGTTTAATAGTAATTTAGGGTGCTCTACTTCAAACCCTAATGTGTTGAATGATGATTTGATTGAAAATGCGTGTGTGAATGACAAAGACAAACTTTCAGGTCATGTCTCTGAAAGTCAAACCAAAGCAAACTGTTTTCAAAAGTTCTTCACTCATCAAATTTCATCTTTCACACCAGTGAGAATTTCAAAACCAAAAGACAAGGAATCATCTTTTTCATACATTCTTAAACCAAAACCTGAATCTGATAAAGTTAAAGTCACAACAGTTAAGTTAAAAGAACTCTATGACACTTACAGTGACTCCAACTCTCAACTGTCTGAATGTGATGAGGAAATTGAAATGGATAAAATTCCCGTTAACAGAGTTTCCAAAACTGGTTTGAAGTCTCATTGTTTTAAATGTGGGAATACTGGTCATACTATTAAGCAATGCCCTAAGTTAATCCAAAACAGCTCAAAGCAAAAATCTTTCGGAAAAAGATTAAACACATTTGTAAATAAATTCTTTTGTAATTCTTCATCTGCTCCACCACCCAAGTACACAAAGGCTTGGGTGCCAATTTCAAAGGTCTAACTTTTCATTTCTTTTAATAAATGTCAGGAACATTCAAATGCCGTTGTAAATAGTCATTGGCATATTGACAGCGGATGTTCCAGACATATGACAGGGTTGAAGGACCTACTGACTAACTATAGGATCATAAATGGTGGATATGTTGCTTTTGCGGGAGACAAAAAAAGGTGGCAAGATGATTGGTCAAGGAGAAGTCTCAAATGGTTCACTTACTTTGGAAGACGTCAACTATGTTCCTGAACTGGCATTCAATCTTCTCAGTGTATCACAAATCTGTGATAAGAATATTCCAGTGATGTTTCTTCCAAATGAATGCTTGTTCTTGAAGCCAGAGTTTACTATTCCTGAAGATATGGTGATCATGCGAGCTCCGAGACGAAATGATACCTATATGCTGAATATGGGATCAAGGGAATCAAATTCCACAGTGACCTGTCTCCTGTCTAAAGCTTCATCTTTTGAATCGTTTATGTGGCATAAACGTTTAGGGCACATTAATTTTAAAATTCTGAATAAATTGGTTAAGAACAATTTGGTTAGGGGTTTACCACTCAAAGACTTTTCAGTGGTTGAGAAATGCATGGCTTGTGCTAAAGGAAAACAGCACAAAAAGCCACATAAACTTAAAATTACAAATACCATCTCAGAACCCCTCGAATTGTTACATACTGATTTATTTGGTCCCATAAGTGTCAAATCTATTGCTAAAAAGTCTTATTGCTTGGTTGTTAAAGATGATTACTCTAGGTACACTTGGGTGAGATTCATGGCAAACAAGAGTGAGACTGCCGAAGAGTTGATGAAGCTGATTCCTCTAATCGAGGTTCTTGGAAAGAAAAAGGTTCAAGCCATCAGAAGCGATAACGGAACTGAATTCAGAAACCATATCTTCAACTCCTTCTGTGAACAACGGGGTATTCTCAGACAGTTTAGCGCCGCACGAACACCACAACAAAATGGTGTTGCTGAAAGGAAGAATCGAACCCTTGTGGAGGCCGCTAGAACTATGCTGATTGAGTCAAAGCTTCCAATTATTTTCTGGGCTGAGGTAGTTAATTGTGCAGCTTATGTTCTGAACAGGGTACTGATTGTCAAGGAAAAGATGAAGACTTCATACCAACTGTTTCGAGGGATTAAGCCGCTGATTGACTTTCTGCGCCCCTTTGGATGTTCTTGCACTCTTTTGAATACTCAAGATCAGAAGACGAAGTTTGGTGCTGTCTCTGATGAATGCTTCTTTGTGGGATACTCGAACACACAAAAGGCGTATCGTGTTTACAACAAGCGAACGCGGATTGTGCAAGAGTCCTACTATGTTGACTGGCAAGAGTCAAACACTACCAGTATTGGCAGTGAACCGGCATGGTTTTATGATTCCACCACAATTTTCAAATCATTTAATCTTCCTGACTCTGACGATGATGACATCATTCCACACACATCAGTTTCTATCTTTAACCATCTGCCTCAACCACAACCACAACCTTCAACTACACAACTACCTCCCACTTCATTTGACATTCCACCACCTCCACCACATCAAACTGTTTCAACTTCTCCATCAGATATTCCATCCTCATCCACTACCATTCAATCATCTACCACTAATACAATTCCTTCAACTTCACATACTACACCTTCACAACCATCTAATCCACCACCCTCAACCGAAACTAATCCTTTACTCCTCAACACTGACTTCAAAACCCTGAAAAACCACCCTCATGATTATATCATCGGATCAATTACTGATGGTGTGCGAACTCGGAGTCAGAGTGGTTTGATAAATGAATGTCTTTATGCTGCCTTTCTGTCTCAAGTTGTTCCAAAGAATTATAAACAAGCACTTGAAGATCCAAGTTGGGTGGATGCCATGCAAATGGAACTGCAACAATTTAGGAAGCTCAAAGTTTGGGAACTAGTTGATCTTCCTCCTAATAAGTGTCCAATCGGCACCAAGTGGGTTTTCCGAAACAAGCCTGATGATCGCGGTGTTGTTATCAGAAACAAGGCGAGATTGGTTGTTCAGGGATTCGCACAAGAGGAGGGGATTGACTACACCGAAGTTTTTGCTCCAGTCGCTCGCCTGGAAGCCATCAGAATCTTTCTTGCTCATGCTGCGAACAAAAACTTTAAAGTTTATCAGATGGATGTGAAATGTGCATTTCTATATGGAGATATCGATGAGGAGATCTACGTATGTCAACCACCAGGTTTCGAGGATCCAGATTTCCCGTCAAAGGTTTACAAGCTTGATAAATCCTTGTATGGGTTGCATCAAGCTCCACGTATCTGGTATGAAACCTTGACACAGTATCTTCTCAGCAAAGGTTTCTCTCGTGGGACTATAGATATGACATTGTTCAAGAAGGAGGTGAATGGTGAGCTGCTGATCGTACAAGTGTATGTTGATGATATCATTTTCGGTTCGACAAATGAAGAGCTGTGTAGAGAATTTGAGAAGGTAATGATGGATCGCTTTGAGATGACAATAATGGGGGAGATGTGTTTCTTCTTGGGGTTGCAAGTGGAACAAAAGCCAGATGGCATTCTTATCCACCAAGAGAAATATATCAAAGAAATCCTCACAAAGTTTGGCATGGATGATTCTTCTCCTGAATTGATTCCTTTTACAGCTCAAACATGCCTTACTTCCGATGATAATGGGAATCCAGTGGATGCTCATCGGTACCGCTCGATGATCGGATCTCTCATGTATCTGACTGCAAGCCGTCCAGATATTACATTTGCCGTGTGTTACTGTGCTCGTTTCCAAGCCAACCCAAAAGAATCACATGAGAAAGCTGTTAAACGCATTTTTCGCTACCATAAGGGTTCCTCTCGTTTGGGACTTTGGTACCCAAAAGGTGGGAACTTTGATTTACATGCTTTTTCTGATAGTGATCATGCTGGTTGCAGGATTAACAGAAAATCAGTCACTGGCGGATGTCAATACCTTGGAGAATGTCTTGTTTCCTGGCAAAGCAAGAAGCAAACAACCGTCTCTCTGTCCACAGGAGAAGCAGAATACATTGCTGCTTCAAGTTGTTGTTGCCAAGTGCTCTGGATTCAGCATCAGATGATGGATTATGACATCAACTTTCTTCATACGCCACTCTTCTGTGATAATGAAGCTGTTGTTGGAATTGCCAAGAATCCTATTCATCACACTCGCACCAAGCACATTGAAACAAGAATTCATACAATCCGGGATGCACAGGAAAAGGGGTTCATTGATATTATTCCTATTGAAACTCGAAAGCAAAAAGCCGATCTTTTCACAAAAACTTTTGACAAACCACGTTTTTATGAACTGATCTCCATGCTGGGACTTATATCTTTTTGAAAACCTTTTTCTGTGAGAATCAATTTGTAAATATGTAAATAACTTTTTCTTTTCTTCTTTGAAAATTCCGTGGGTCGCTCGATTCATCGCTCCGTTTCCTTATTTTATCTTTATTTTCTTTTATTTCCTTCCATCTTTCTTTTATTCTGTATATATATATATTAAGAAAATCTGAAAAACAAAAATTTCTTATTAGACGGCTATTATATATAAATTTTGGGGGAGATATAAAAGATTAACTATTTATAGTTTTTCAAATTTTGCTATATCAGGATCTCCGTTTTGATTGATGTTGAAGAGTCGTTGAAGGAGGTCAGAAGCATTACGTTTAGGATATGTCAGATAGGCTCAGCCCGAAAACAAAGTAAACAGTGATTGTGCAGCCAAACATAACGCTCAAGATCTCGACAACAAGGATTATCTCCTTGACATGATTGGATTGCGCAAAGATAAGGGTTCTGTCAAAAATGGGTTGAGAGCGTCAAATCTTTGCCTTGATTTCCCTAAACATCCCAAATCACCCTCGCCCTATCCCCGAATCGAGTTTCTAGTATGCAAAACAAATAAAATAAAAAGCTGCTAGTGATGCTCTTCGGAAAAGCCTCTGAGTGAGTTACTTGTTAACTCCTCAGAACGTATTGAGTCAAAGTGCTTAACTCCTCTGCTATACGGAAGTATTGACCTGGAGTTGGTGAATCTTCTCTGCTATACGGAAGTATTGACCTGAAGATTCACCGAGCATGCTCAAATGATTATCTTCTCTGTTATACGTCGGTATAGACCTGGAGCTCTGAACTATTTGAGTTTCCCAAATAATAAGTCGCATTGTGTTCAAAAGAATCAATTGCTGACAAGCTCCACTCACAAAGAAAAGATGCAAAAATTGCACAAGTGTCAAAAGATGCAAATGCATCGATCAACATTCAAAAGTTGATCATTGAAATTCAAGCAAAGTCAATCGTATTGCTCAGATATACCCTGATGACAGAACTTGTTCTTTTTACCTAGATGTCTGAGGGGACCAAGTTGTCTGAGCTTCTTCAATCAAACCATAAACATGATAAAAGAAGCTGCTGATCTCTTGTTGAAAGGACTAAGGCATGGGTTTAAATGGACAAACATATCTGCAATCCCGCCAATCGATGATTCTCCGGATTCTGCTCAAAACATCATGAAAAATATATATATCCTTCTTTAGGAATTATAATTCCTGTCGTTATCTTCCTTTTATTTTATTTTTCTAAATTCTATCTTGTTTTTATTTGTATTTTCTTTTTGGATTTTTAGGATAATATGTTTATTTTTTTTGGAGCGTTGATATCGTGGGACGTTTTCACGGATTTACAAAGATTTTAAATTTTAAGAAAAACCAAAAATATTTTAATTTGTGTGCGAGCGAACCTGCTAGCGAACCTACAGGTTCGCCCGAACCTCAGGTTCGCCCGCAACCTCTTTTGCACCGCCGCCGCAGGCAGTTTTGACTTTTTGTCTTCCGGCGAATCTAAAGTTCGCTGGTCTGTCTGCTAGCGAACCTATGTCGGTATATATAGGTTGTGACAGCGAAATTTTTCAAAATTTCGCTGTCACCACTGTAGCAACGTTTTTCAAAATCCAACCGCCGCTCGTTCGATTCTCACTTTCAACCGACTTTTTCACACTTAAACATCACTTATATTGTCTGGTATGTGATCGTTTTCATCTTAATCTCTGTTTTAAACCCTTAATTGCACCTTAAACCTGTTAAATCTGTCGATCTATGATTGTGTGTTGATTAAATGACTGATTTGGTGTTTGTTGTTAGGGATTTACTTCATAATAGCCTCGTTTAATGCTTATATTACTTGTCTGTTGCCTTGAATGCCTGATAATGATGTATTGTCTGTGATTTTGGCCGTTTTTCAAAAACTAGGG
Organism: Tagetes erecta; assembly: GCA_030867185.1. Lineage (NCBI taxonomy): Eukaryota > Viridiplantae > Streptophyta > Magnoliopsida > Asterales > Asteraceae > Tagetes > Tagetes erecta. Next base: position 51,214,554 of record CM061487.1, read on the forward strand.
TTTCCAGCGAACCTATGTGTTCGTCTGGCGAATCTGAACGAAAGTTCAAAACTTCGAGCGAACCTATGTCGTTATGCTGCCCGCGCAACAACATAGATTCGCCCGACTGTTTCTAGCGAACCTATACATTCGCTCGACCAAAATGACTGATTTTTCATGTCAGCGAATCTATAGGTTCTGGTGCCAAAATCTCAGGTTCGCTCTTTCAGCGAACCTAATTTCCAGCGAATCTATTAACTGTTTTTCAAATCTTCATTCCTGATCAATCTCCGTTTATTTTTCAGGCACAATGTCGACTTTATTCTTCGAAAGAAAGCACAATATGTGTGCTTTGCTTGATGAGAATCACGATAAGGCCGGCGGCTATAGAGACTGTATCAAGTGGCTGAAGTCATCTCACATACATTATGCCATTTCTCACTCACCTACCATATACGAGATGCATGTTCGGGATTTCTGGCGAACTACGGTGATGAATGTGTCTACACAGCCATCGCGTATATGTGCCAAAGTCGGTGGCCATGATTTGGAGTTTACTGAAGCCGATCTGGCTAGAATCTTGAGGTTAGAAGAGGATGTGGGTGAGGAGCTCAGTATGACTGCTGAAGAAGTGTATGGGGCATTCAGGACTGCGGGGTATGAGGGACCGATGCCCGGTGAGAAGAAGATGGAATTTGTGAAGTCCTATCTGATCCAGGAATGGAGGTATATTGCACACGTGTTTATCATGTGCCTGGATCATAGGAAAGGGGGTACCGATGGACTAAATTTGGATTGGGCACGGGCAATGCTGCTGTTTTGTCGAGGACAAAAAGCCAATCTTGCGAAGCTGATCTTCAACTACATTCTCGAGAACATCCATGCTACCAAAGCCGCTAAATGGTTTATGTATCCGAGATTCATTCAGATGGTGCTGAATGACAAACTGCCGGATCTACCTGTAGTTGGAGATGTACTGAAGATTTGGGAGATGCACCCTAGGATATTCCGTGACTGTAAATCGGTAAAGGCAGATTGTGTGGGGAGGCCTTCATTCTTATGGGAGAATATGTACCCGGCAGATAGATGGGTACAGATACAGAGATTGATTGAGTCTGAAAGAAAAAGGGGTGGCGAGAATATTGAGGTAGTTGAGAAGAAAATAAAGAAAAGGAAGGCGTACGCCAAAGACAAAGACTATTCATTTGATCGAGAAGTGGATGAGATTCAGGCAGAGATAGATGCTGGTAGGGAACAGAGAACGAAGAGAAAGTCTGATGCTCAGACTGAAACATCAAAGAAGGCAAAGCACGATACCGGGGGTACATCTGCTGAGTCTGGTAATGAATTGAAGGGTGAGATTGAAAGATTGAAGGCAGAACTGGTGGAACTGAAAGGCAAATATGAAGAGTTGGAGACACAGGATGCTGAGAAATCGACTGTCATTTATGAAATGGGTAGAATGATGAAAGATCAGCAGTGCTTGATGGTCAGGATTTTCAAAGAACTGAACAGTTTGAAGGAAAAGGAGGGGACTGAACCTGCTATGACTGAAGCTGAACTGAACTCCTTAACGGATGCTGCAAAGTATCCGTTAATGGATGTTGATTTTGGAGACAAAGGAAAGGGCAAAGCAGTTGAGGAGGAGTTTGACGAGGAAATGGGGATTGATTTGGATGTTTTTGAAGGAGATGAAGTGGTCGGAGGATCTGGTGTAAATTTTACTTTGATAGATGAACCAGAGATTGATATCGGTGCTGATAGTGAGGAGGATCTGGAAGATGAGCCGGAAATGTATAAGATTGAACAAAAGGGGGTCAGCTATCAGTTTGAGCATGTTGAGCTAGATAAATCTGAGTGGTTCCGAAAAGAAGAAGAAGCTATCCCTGAGGTACCCATATTTCAACATCTGGATGAACCCAACACCAAACAGCTGGATAGGCAGGTAATAGCATGGAAGTATAATAGTCAGGTGGATGCGTATGGTCAAACGAAGGGGAGGGGATATCTGTTATATAAAGAATAGGAAGCATTTCGCCACTCTGCCAAGGTGGGATTTGCGGAGGTTGGCCGAACTTCCATTATTGGGAAAAGAGGATAGTGGGAGGGCTTGTGCTTTCGAAGTGACGATCAGAGAGGCTGCAAAGACGAATTTTGTGGATTTTGGATATCAGAAGCCGAGGAGGATGAGGCAGAAAAGGGATAGACATTGGGTCTCGTGGAAAGGAAAGATCGTTTTGAAGGTTGAAGCACCAAAGGTAATGACCAGGGTTAGGGTTCCGGACACTCAGCCACCCAGACTGCAGGATTTTCTTAAATGGTTTTACGATAACAGTACAGGTGAAGCTGTTGTCAGATTAAAAGGAGATGACCGTCCAGAATTCCGTTTATTTGATCCAATGGAGGTCTTCTCTTTTTGCGATGAGGATCTGAGAGTGTTGTGTGAGAACCAGATAAAGCACGGGGCTGGAGATGATACAAGAACAGAGGCGAACCTGTTTGTGAAGGTCGCAAACAAAGCTCGTGGAATTCGTGCTGAACTAAAGTCGGTGAATGAGAGATTGAGGAAGACTGATGATCAGCGAATGGAGATGGATGACCTATCAAGACAGCTGGATCAAACCATTGAAAGAAGGTTCGAGAAACCGGTGGAGGTTATTGATTTGGATGTTACGGGCGAGGAGCATACTGCAGAGATTCAGGCGGAAACGACAGTTCAAGAAATGCCTGATACTGAGGTCGCAGATGCAGAGTTTGTGGAAACAATGCTAGTGTTCAGTGAAGATGAGGCCGGATCAGAAGATGTTACAAATCCGTTGGCCGGTATTGAAGACAGGGCAGGAGCTTTCATTGAAAACCTTTGAAGCCAAGACAAAGACAGGAGCTTAATCAGAAGACTTCCCCAGGTGAGGTCCAACCTAGGGGGAGTATTGATAGTCACATGTGTAGGTTGGACTCACCGGTGTGTCGGTGTTACTTTTGTATGTATTTGTATAACTTTTGTTTGTAGTTGTTCTAGCGAACCTACGGGCGAATCTATAGATTCGCCCGTAGTTCAAGTTAGCTTTTGTATTAGGTGTCGACAGGGCGAACATGTATGTGCCCAGCGAACCTGTGTGGTTCGCTAGATAGATTCGCTATAGCGAATCTATCAGCGAACCTAACACTGATATATATTGTATCCTTATCCTCATCTTAATATAACTTTTGCACATCTTTAACCAAAACTCTTATCTACTGATTGTGTTGTGTAATCGTTCACCTGAGGTGCTAGGAGCATATTCTACTTATCTTTGTAGCTTATATACCTCGGTTGTGTGTTGTAATCTTGTTATTGGGTTTGTTTGGTTATTATACACTTTGTTGTTCAAGTCTTGGGTATTTTGTTGTTAAACAAGTCAATATAGCACTGAAATCACGATCATTATGGACCAACATACTTAATAAACCTAATGATTTTGTCGAAGTCCTTTGAACATCGTACGGAAACTCAGTAGATGTTACGTCTCGGTATCGACATTAGCAACATGAAAAGCAAGTTAGAATAATGTAGTACGCCTTAAAACTCCTAAGAAAACCTTACATCACCGTACAAAACTTCAAAACCTCTACTAAACCTAATGAATTCGTCCGAGTCCTTTGAACATCGTATGGCAACCTAAGACATCTTACGACTCTGTATGCCATGTTAGCACCTTGTCAAGCATGTTAGCATAATGTTGGACACCTTACAACTCCTTAAAACACCCTATGAAACCTTAAAACTACTTAATAAACCTAATGATTTCGTCGAAGTCCTTTGAACATCGTACGGCAACTCAGAAGATGTTAAGGCTTGGTTCCGACATTAGCAACATGAAAAGCACGTTAGAATAATGTAGGACGCGTTACAACTCCTAAGAACACCTTTTATCACCATAGGAAAATTTCAACCTCCATACTAAACCTAATAAATTCATTCGAGTCCTTTGAACGTCGTATGGCAACCTTAGACATCTTACGACTCTGTATGCCATGTTAGCACCTCGACAAGCACTTTAATATAATGTTGGACACCTTACAACTCCTTAAAACCCCCTATGAAACTTTAAAACTCCTTAATAAACCTAATGATTTCGTCGAAGTAATTTGAACATTGTATTGCAACTCAGGAGATGTTACGGCTCGGTATCGACATTAGTAACATGAAAAGCACGTTAGAATAATGTAGGATGCGTTACAACTCCTAAGAACACCTTATATCACCGTATGAAACTTCAAAACTACATACTAAACCTAATGAATTCGTTCGCGTCCTTTGAACGTCGTACGACAACTTAAGACATCTTATGACTTTGTATGCCATATTAGCACCTTGACAACCATGTTAGTATCATGTTAGACACCTTAACACTCCTAACAACACCGTATGAAACCTTAAAACTACTTAATAATCCTAATGATTTTGTCGAAGTCCTTTGAAATCGTACGGAAACTCAGTAGATGTTACGTCTCGGTATCGACATTAGCAACATGAAAAGCAAGTTAGAATAATGTAGTACGCCTTAAAACTCCTAAGAAAACCTTACATCACCGTACAAAACTTCAAAACCACTACTAAACCTAATGAATTCGTCCGAGTCCTTTGAACTTCGTATGGCAACCTAAGACATCTTACGACTCTGTATGCCATGTTAGCACCTTGTCAAGCATGTTAGCATAATGTTGGACACCTTACAACTCCTTAAAACACCCTATGAAACCTTAAAACTACTTAATAAACCTAATGATTTCGTCGAAGTCCTTTGAACATCGTACGACAACTCAGGAGATGTTAAGGCTTGGTTCCGACATTAGCAACATGAAAAGCACGTTAGAATAATGTAGGACGCGTTACAACTCCTAAGAACACCTTTTATCACCATAGGAAAATTTAAACCTCCATACTAAACCTAATAAATTCATCTGAGTCCTTTGAACGTCGTATGGCAACCTTAGACATCTTACGACTCTGTATGCCATGTTAGCACCTCGACAAGCACTTTAATATAATGTTGGACACCTTTCAACTCCTTAAAACCCCCTATGAAACTTTAAAACTCCTTAATAAACCTAATGATTTCGTCGAAGTAATTTGAACATTGTATTGCAACTCAGGAGATGTTACGGCTCGGTATCGACATTACTAACATGAAAAGCACGTTAGAATAATGTAGGACGCGTTACAACTCCTAAGAACACCTTATATCACCGTATGAAACTTCAAAACTACATACTAAACCTAATGAATTCGTCCGCGTCCTTTGAACGTCGTACGACAACTTAAGACATCTTATGACTTTGTATGCCATATTAGCACCTTGACAACCATGTTAGTATCATGTTAGACACCTTAAGACTCCTAACAACACCGTATGAAACCTTAAAACTACTTAATAATCCTAATGATTTCGTCGAAGTCATTTAAACATTGAACGGCAACTCAGTAGATGTTACGGCTCGGTATCGACATTAGCAACATGAAAAGCACATTAGAATAATGTAGGATGCATTACAACTTCTAAGAACACCTTTCATCACCGTAGGAAACTTTAAAACTCCATACTAAACCTAATGAATTCGTCCGAGTCCTTTGAACATCGTATGGCAACCTAAGACATCTTACGACTCTGTATGCCATGTTAGCACCTTGTCAAGCATGTTAGTATAATGTTGGACACCTTACAACTCCTTAAAACACCCTATGAAACCTTAAAACTACTTAATAAACCTAATGATTTCGTCGAAGTCCTTTGAACATCGTACGGAAACTCAGGAGATGTTAAGGCTCGGTTTCGACATTAGCAACATGAAAAGCACGTTAGAATAATGTAGGACGCGTTACAACTCCTAAGAACACCTTTTATCACCATAGGAAAATTTAAACCTCCATACTAAACCTAATAAATTCATCTGAGTCCTTTGAACGTCGTATGGCAACCTTAGACATCTTACGACTCTGTATGCCATGTTAGCACCTCGACAAGCACTTTAATATAATGTTGGACACCTTACAACTCCTTAAAACACCCTATGAAACTTTAAAACTCCTTAATAAACCTAATGATTTCGTCGAAGTAATTTGAACATTGTATTGCAACTCAGGAGATGTTACGGCTCGGTATCGACATTAGCAACATGAAAAGCACGTTAGAATAATGTAGGACGCGTTACAACTCCTAAGAACACCTTATATCACCGTATGAAACTTCAAGTTAGAATAATGTAGGACGTGTTACAACTCCTAAGAACATCTTATATTACCATATGAAACTTCAAGTTAGAATAATGTAGGACGCGTTACAACTCGTAAGAACACCTTATATTACCGTATGAAACTTCAAAACTACATACTAAACCTAATGAATTCGTCCGCGTCCTTTGAACGTCGTACGACAACTTAAGACATCTTACGACTCTGTATGCCATATTAGCACCTTGACAACCATGTTAGTATCATGTTAGACACCTTAAAACTCCTAACAACACCATATGAAACCTTAAAACTCCTTAATAAACCTAATGATTTCGTCGAAGTCCTTTGAACATCGTACGGAAACTCAGTAGATGTTACGGCTCGGTATCGACATTAGCAACATGAAAAGCAAGTTAGAATAATGTAGTACGCCTTAAAACTCCTAAGAAAACCTTACATCACCGTATGAAACTTCAAAACCACTACTAAACCTAATGAATTCGCCCGAGTCCTTTGAGCAAAGTACGACAACTTAAGACATCTTTCAACTCTATATGCCATATTAGCACCTTGACAACCACGTTAGTATAATGTTAGACGCCTTAAAAATCCTAACAACACCGTATGAAACCTTAAAACTCCGTAATAAACCTAATGATTTCGTCGAAGTTATTTAAACATCGTACAGAACTCAGGAGATGTTACGGCTCGGTATCGACATTAGCAACATGAAAAGCACATTAGAATAAAGTAGGACGCATTACAACTCCTAAGAACACCTTTCATCACCGTAGGAAATTTTAAAACTCCATACTAAACCTAATGAATTCATCCAAGTCCTTTGAACGTCGTATGGCAACCTAAGACATCTTATGACTCTGTATGCCATGTTACCACCTTGACAAGCATGTTAGTATAATGTTGGACACCTTAAAACTCCTTAAAACACCCTATGAAACCTTAAAACTACTTAAAAAACCTAATGATTTCGTCGAAGTCCTTTGAACATCGTACGGCAACTCAAGAGATGTTAAGGCTCGGTTCCGACATTAGCAACATGAAAAGCACGTTAGAATAATGTAGGACGCGTTACAACTCCTAAGAACACCTTTTATCGCCATAGGAAAATTTAAACCTCCATACTAAACCTAATAAATTCATCTGAGTCCTTTGAACGTCGTATGGAACCTTAGACATCTTACGACTCTGTATGCCATGTTAGAACCTCGACAAGCACTTTAATATAATGTTGGACACCTTACAACTCCTTAAAACACCCTATGAAACTTTAAAACTCTTTAATAAACCTAATGATTTCGTCGAAGTCATTTGAACATTGTATTGCAACTCAGGAGATGTTACGGCTCGGTATCGACATTAGCAACATGAAAAGCACGTTAGAATAATGTAGGACGCGTTACAACTCCTAAGAACACCTTATATCACCGTATGAACACCTTATATTACCGTATGAAACTTCAAAACTACATACTAAACCTAATGAATTCGTCCGCGTCCTTTGAACGTCGTACGACAACTTAAGACATCTTACGACTCTGTATGCCATATTAGCACCTTGACAACCATGTTAGTATCATGTTAGACACCTTAAAACTCCTAACAACACCATATGAAACCTTAAAACTCCTTAATAAACCTAATGATTTCGTCGAAGTCCTTTGAACATCGTACGGAAACTCAGTAGATGTTACGGCTCGGTATCGACATTAGCAACATGAAAAGCAAGTTAGAATAATGTAGTACGCCTTAAAACTCCTAAGAAAACCTTACATCACCGTATGAAACTTCAAAACCACTACTAAACCTAATGAATTCGCCCGAGTCCTTTGAGCAAAGTACGACAACTTAAGACATCTTTCAACTCTATATGCCATATTAGCACCTTGACAACCACGTTAGTATAATGTTAGACGCCTTAAAAATCCTAACAACACCGTATGAAACCTTAAAACTCCGTAATAAACCTAATGATTTCGTCGAAGTTATTTAAACATCGTACGGAACTCAGGAGATGTTACGGCTCGGTATCGACATTAGCAACATGAAAAGCACATTAGAATAAAGTAGGACGCATTACAACTCCTAAGAACACCTTTCATCACCGTAGGAAATTTTAAAACTCCATACTAAACCTAATGAATTCATCCGAGTCCTTTGAACGTCGTATGGCAACCTAAGACATCTTATGACTCTGTATGCCATGTTACCACCTTGACAAGCATGTTAGTATAATGTTGGACACCTTAAAACTCCTTAAAACACCCTATGAAACCTTAAAACTACTTCAAAAACCTAATGATTTCGTCGAAGTCCTTTGAACATCGTACGGCAACTCAAGAGATGTTAAGGCTCGGTTCCGACATTAGCAACATGAAAAGCACGTTAGAATAATGTAGGACGCGTTACAACTCCTAAGAACACCTTTTATCGCCATAGGAAAATTTAAACCTCCATACTAAACCTAATAAATTCATCTGAGTCCTTTGAACGTCGTATGGAACCTTAGACATCTTACGACTCTGTATGCCATGTTAGAACCTCGACAAGCACTTTAATATAATGTTGGACACCTTACAACTCCTTAAAACACCCTATGAAACTTTAAAACTCTTTAATAAACCTAATGATTTCGTCGAAGTCATTTGAACATTGTATTGCAACTCAGGAGATGTTACGGCTCGGTATCGACATTAGCAACATGAAAAGCACGTTAGAATAATGTAGGACGCGTTACAACTCCTAAGAACACCTTATATCACCGTATGAACACCTTATATTACCGTATGAAACTTCAAAACTACATACTAAACCTAATGAATTCGTCCGCGTCCTTTGAACGTCGTACGACAACTTAAGACATCTTATGACTCTGTATGCCATATTAGCACCTTGACAACCATGTTAGTATCATGTTAGACACCTTAAAACTCCTAACAACACCATATGAAACCTTAAAACTCCTTAATAAACCTAATGATTTCGTCGAAGTCCTTTGAACATCGTACGGAAACTCAGTAGATGTTACGGCTCGGTATCGACATTAGCAACATGAAAAGCAAGTTAGAATAATGTAGTACGCCTTAAAACTCCTAAGAAAACCTTACATCACCGTATGAAACTTCAAAACCACTACTAAACCTAATGAATTCGCCCGAGTCCTTTGAGCAAAGTACGACAACTTAAGACATCTTTCAACTCTATATGCCATATTAGCACCTTGACAACCACGTTAGTATAATGTTAGACGCCTTAAAAATCCTAACAACACCGTATGAAACCTTAAAACTCCGTAATAAACCTAATGATTTCGTCGAAGTTATTTAAACATCGTACGGAACTCAGGAGATGTTACGGCTCAGTATCGACATTAGCAACATGAAAAGCACATTAGAATAAAGTAGGACGCATTACAACTCCTAAGAACACCTTTCATCACCGTAGGAAATTTTAAAACTCCATACTAAACCTAATGAATTCATCCAAGTCCTTTGAACGTCGTATGGCAACCTAAGACATCTTATGACTCTGTATGCCATGTTACCACCTTGACAAGCATGTTAGTATAATGTTGGACACCTTAAAACTCCTTAAAACACCCTATGAAACCTTAAAACTACTTCAAAAACCTAATGATTTCGTCGAAGTCCTTTGAACATCGTACGGCAACTCAAGAGATGTTAAGGCTCGGTTCCGACATTAGCAACATGAAAAGCACGTTAGAATAATGTAGGACGCGTTACAACTCCTAAGAACACCTTTTATCGCCATAGGAAAATTTAAACCTCCATACTAAACCTAATAAATTCATCTGAGTCCTTTGAACGTCGTATGGAACCTTAGACATCTTACGACTCTGTATGCCATGTTAGAACCTCGACAAGCACTTTAATATAATGTTGGACACCTTACAACTCCTTAAAACACCCTATGAAACTTTAAAACTCTTTAATAAACCTAATGATTTCGTCGAAGTCATTTGAACATTGTATTGCAACTCAGGAGATGTTACGGCTCGGTATCGACATTAGCAACATGAAAAGCACGTTAGAATAATGTAGGACGCGTTACAACTCCTAAGAACACCTTATATCACCGTATGAACACCTTATATTACCGTATGAAACTTCAAAACTACATACTAAACCTAATGAATTCGTCCGCGTCCTTTGAACGTCGTACGACAACTTAAGACATCTTACGACTCTGTATGCCATATTAGCACCTTGACAACCATGTTAGTATCATGTTAGACACCTTAAAACTCCTAACAACACCATATGAAACCTTAAAACTCCTTAATAAACCTAATGATTTCGTCGAAGTCCTTTGAACATCGTACGGAAACTCAGTAGATGTTACGGCTCGGTATCGACATTAGCAACATGAAAAGCAAGTTAGAATAATGTAGTACGCCTTAAAACTCCTAAGAAAACCTTACATCACCGTATGAAACTTCAAAACCACTACTAAACCTAATGAATTCGCCCGAGTCCTTTGAGCAAAGTACGACAACTTAAGACATCTTTCAACTCTATATGCCATATTAGCACCTTGACAACCACGTTAGTATAATGTTAGACGCCTTAAAAATCCTAACAACACCGTATGAAACCTTAAAACTCCGTAATAAACCTAATGATTTCGTCGAAGTTATTTAAACATCGTACGGAACTCAGGAGATGTTACGGCTCGGTATCGACATTAGCAACATGAAAAGCACATTAGAATAAAGTAGGACGCATTACAACTCCTAAGAACACCTTTCATCACCGTAGGAAATTTTAAAACTCCATACTAAACCTAATGAATTCATCCGAGTCCTTTGAACGTCGTATGGCAACCTAAGACATCTTATGACTCTGTATGCCATGTTACCACCTTGACAAGCATGTTAGTATAATGTTGGACACCTTAAAACTCCTTAAAACACCCTATGAAACCTTAAAACTACTTCAAAAACCTAATGATTTCGTCGAAGTCCTTTGAACATCGTACGGCAACTCAAGAGATGTTAAGGCTCGGTTCCGACATTAGCAACATGAAAAGCACGTTAGAATAATGTAGGACGCGTTACAACTCCTAAGAACACCTTTTATCGCCATAGGAAAATTTAAACCTCCATACTAAACCTAATAAATTCATCTGAGTCCTTTGAACGTCGTATGGAACCTTAGACATCTTACGACTCTGTATGCCATGTTAGAACCTCGACAAGCACTTTAATATAATGTTGGACACCTTACAACTCCTTAAAACACCCTATGAAACTTTAAAACTCTTTAATAAACCTAATGATTTCGTCGAAGTCATTTGAACATTGTATTGCAACTCAGGAGATGTTACGGCTCGGTATCGACATTAGCAACATGAAAAGCACGTTAGAATAATGTAGGACGCGTTACAACTCCTAAGAACACCTTATATCACCGTATGAACACCTTATATTACCGTATGAAACTTCAAAACTACATACTAAACCTAATGAATTCGTCCGCGTCCTTTGAACGTCGTACGACAACTTAAGACATCTTACGACTCTGTATGCCATATTAGCACCTTGACAACCATGTTAGTATCATGTTAGACACCTTAAAACTCCTAACAACACCATATGAAACCTTAAAACTCCTTAATAAACCTAATGATTTCGTCGAAGTCCTTTGAACATCGTACGGAAACTCAGTAGATGTTACGGCTCGGTATCGACATTAGCAACATGAAAAGCAAGTTAGAATAATGTAGTACGCCTTAAAACTCCTAAGAAAACCTTACATCACCGTATGAAACTTCAAAACCACTACTAAACCTAATGAATTCGCCCGAGTCCTTTGAGCAAAGTACGACAACTTAAGACATCTTTCAACTCTATATGCCATATTAGCACCTTGACAACCACGTTAGTATAATGTTAGACGCCTTAAAAATCCTAACAACACCGTATGAAACCTTAAAACTCCGTAATAAACCTAATGATTTCGTCGAAGTTATTTAAACATCGTACGGAACTCAGGAGATGTTACGGCTCGGTATCGACATTAGCAACATGAAAAGCACATTAGAATAAAGTAGGACGCATTACAACTCCTAAGAACACCTTTCATCACCGTAGGAAATTTTAAAACTCCATACTAAACCTAATGAATTCATCCGAGTCCTTTGAACGTCGTATGGCAACCTAAGACATCTTATGACTCTGTATGCCATGTTAGCACCTTGACAAGCATGTTAGTATAATGTTGGACACCTTACAACTCCTTAAAACACCCTATGAAACCTTAAAACTACTTAATAAACCTAATGATTTCGTCGAAGTCCTTTGAACATCGTTCGGCAACTCAGGAGATGTTAAGGCTCGGTTCCGACATTAGCAACATGAAAAGCACGTTAGAATAATGTAGGACGCGTTACAACTCCTAAGAACACCTTTTATCGCCATAGGAAAATTTAAACCTCCATACTAAACCTAATAAATTCATCTGAGTCCTTTGAACGTCGTATGGAACCTTAGACATCTTACGACTCTGTATGCCATGTTAGAACCTCGACAAGCACTTTAATATAATGTTGGACACCTTACAACTCCTTAAAACACCCTATGAAACTTTAAAACTCTTTAATAAACCTAATGATTTTGTCGAAGTCATTTGAACATTGTATTGCAACTCAGGAGATGTTACGGCTCGGTATCGACATTAGCAACATGAAAAGCACGTTAGAATAATGTAGGACGCGTTACAACTCCTAAGAACACCTTATATCACCGTATGAACACCTTATATTACCGTATGAAACTTCAAAACTACATACTAAACCTAATGAATTCGTCCGCGTCCTTTGAACGTCGTACGACAACTTAAGACATCTTACGACTCTGTATGCCATATTAGCACCTTGACAACCATGTTAGTATCATGTTAGACACCTTAAAACTCCTAACAACACCATATGAAACCTTAAAACTCCTTAATAAACCTAATGATTTCGTCGAAGTCCTTTGAACATCGTACGGAAACTCAGTAGATGTTACGGCTCGGTATCGACATTAGCAACATGAAAAGCAAGTTAGAATAATGTAGTACGCCTTAAAACTCCTAAGAAAACCTTACATCACCGTATGAAACTTCAAAACCACTACTAAACCTAATGAATTCGCCCGAGTCCTTTGAGCAAAGTACGACAACTTAAGACATCTTTCAACTCTATATGCCATATTAGCACCTTGACAACCACGTTAGTATAATGTTAGACGCCTTAAAAATCCTAACAACACCGTATGAAACCTTAAAACTCCGTAATAAACCTAATGATTTCGTCGAAGTTATTTAAACATCGTACGGAACTCAGGAGATGTTACGGCTCGGTATCGACATTAGCAACATGAAAAGCACATTAGAATAAAGTAGGACGCATTACAACTCCTAAGAACACCTTTCATCACCGTAGGAAATTTTAAAACTCCATACTAAACCTAATGAATTCATCCGAGTCCTTTGAACGTCGTATGGCAACCTAAGACATCTTATGACTCTGTATGCCATGTTAGCACCTTGACAAGCATGTTAGTATAATGTTGGACACCTTACAACTCCTTAAAACACCCTATGAAACCTTAAAACTACTTAATAAACCTAATGATTTCGTCGAAGTCCTTTGAACATCGTACGGCAACTCAGGAGATGTTAAGGCTCGGTTCCGACATTAGCAACATGAAAAGCACGTTAGAATAATGTAGGACGCGTTACAACTCTTAAGAACACCTTTTATCGCCATAGGAAAATTTAAACCTCCATACTAAACCTAATAAATTCATCTGAGTCCTTTGAACGTCGTATGGCAACCTTAGACATCTTACGACTCTGTATGCCATGTTAGCACCTTGACAAGCACTTTAATATAATGTTGGACACCTTACAACTCCTTAAAACACCCTATGAAACTTTAAAACTCCTTAATAAACCTAATGATTTCGTTGAAGTCATTTGAACATTGTATTGCAACTCAGGAGAGTTTACGGCTCGGTATCGACATTAGCAACATGAAAAGCACGTTAGAATAATGTAGGACGCGTTACAACTCCTAAGAACACCTTATATCACCGTATGAAACTTCAAGTTAGAATAATGTAGGACGTGTTACAACTCCTAAGAACATCTTATATTACCGTATGAAACTTCAAGTTAGAATAATGTAGGACGCGTTACAACTCCTAAGAACACCTTATATTACCGTATGAAACTTCAAAACTACTTACTAAACCTAATGAATTCGTCCGTGTCCTTTGAACGTCGTACGACAACTTAAGACATCTTACGACTCTGTATGCCATATTAGCACCTTGACAACCATGTTAGTATCATGTTAGACACCTTAAAACTCCTAACAACACCATATGAAACCTTAAAACTCCTTAATAAACCTAATAATTTGTCGAAATCCTTTGAACATCGTACGGAAACTCAGTAGATGTTACGGCTCGGTATCGACATTAGCAACATGAAAAGCACGTTAGAATAATGTAGGACGCCTTAAAGCTCCTAAGAAAACCTTACATCACCGTACGAAACTTCAAAACCACTACTAAACCTAATGAATTCGTCCTAGTCCTTAGAGCAACGTACGACAACTTAAGACATCTTTCGACTCTATATGCCATATTAGCACCTTGACAATCACGTTAGTATAATGTTAGACTCCTTAAAACTCCTAACAACACCGTATGAAACCTTAAAACTCCGTAATAAACCTAATGATTTCGTCGAAGACATTTAAACATCGTACGACAACTCAGGAGATGTTGCGGCTCGGTATCGACATTAGCAACATGAAAAGCACATTAGAATAATGTAGGACGCATTACAACTCCTAAGAACACCTTTCATCACCGTAGGAAACTTTAAAACTCCATACTAAACCTAATGAATTCGTCCGAGTCCTTTGAATGTCGTATGGCAACCTAAGACATCTTATGACTCTGTATGCCATGTTAGCACCTTGACAAGCATGTTAGTATAATGTTGTACACCTTACAACTCCTTAAAACACACTATGAAACCTTAAAATTCCTTAATAAACCTAATGATTTCATAGAAGTCATTTGAGCATTGTACGGCAACTCAGGAGATGCTAGGGCTCGGTTCCGATATTAGCAACATTACAAGCATGTTAGAATAATATAGGGCGCATTAAAACTCCTAAGAACACCTTACATCTCCGTAGGAAACTTTAAAACTCCATACCAAACCTAATGATTTCGTGTGAGTCATTTGAACGTCGACGGCAACTTAAGACATCTTACGACTCTGTATGCCATATTAGCACCTTGACAACCACGTTAGTATAATGTTAGACGCCTTAAAACTCCCAACAACTTCGTATGAAACCATAAAGCTCCTTAATAAACCTAATGATTTCGTCGAAGTCCTTTGAACATCCTACGACAACTCAGGAGATGTTACGGCTCGGTATCGACATTAGCAACATGAAAAGCACGTTAGAATAATGTAGGACGCATTACAACTCCTAAGAACACCTTTCATCACCGTAGGAAACTTTAAAACTCCATACTAAACCAAATGAATTCGTTCGAGTCCTTTGAGCGTCGTACGACGACTTAAGACATCTTACGACTCTGTATGCCATGTTAGCACCTTGACAAGCATGTTAGTATAATGTTAGACACCTTACAACTCCTTAAAACACCCTATGAAACCTTAATACTTCTTAATAAACCTAATGATTTCGTCGAAGTCCTTTGAACATCGTACAGCAACTCAGTAGATGTTACGGCTCAGTATCGACATTAGCAACATGAAAAGCACGTTAAAATAATGTAGGACGCCTTAAAACTCCTAAGAAAACCTTACATCACCGTACGAAACTTCAAAACTACTACTAAACCTAATGATTTCGTGTGAGTCCTTTGAACGTCGTACGGCAACTTAAGACATCTTACGACTCTTTATGCCATATTAGCACCTTGACAATCACGTTAGTATAATGTTAGACTCCTTAAAACTCCTAACAACACCGTATGAAACCTTAAAACTCCGTAATAAACCTAATGATTTCGTCGAAGTCATTTAAACATCGTACGACAACTTAGGAGATGTTGCGGCTCGGTATCGACATTAGCAACATGAAAAGCACATTAGAATAATGTAGGACGCATTACAACTCCTAAGAACACCTTTCATCACCGTAGGAAACTTTAAAACTCCATACTAAACCTAATGAATTCGTCCGAGTCCTTTGAATGTCGTATGGCAACCTAAGACATCTTATGACTCTGTATGCCATGTTAGCACCTTGACAAGCATGTTAGTATAATGTTGTACACCTTACAACTCCTTAAAACACACTATGAAACCTTAAAATTCCTTAATAAACCTAATGATTTCATAGAAGTCATTTGAGCATTGTACGGCAACTCAGGAGATGCTAGGGCTCGGTTCCGATATTAGCAACATTACAAGCACGTTAGAATAATATAGGGCGCATTAAAACTCCTAAGAACACCATACATCTCCGTAGGAAACTTTAAAACTCCATACCAAACCTAATGATTTCGTGTGAGTCATTTGAACGTCGACGGCAACTTAAGACATCTTACGACTCTGTATGCCATATTAGCACTTTGACAACCACGTTAGTATAATGTTAGACGCCTTAAAACTCCCAACAACTTCGTATGAAACCATATAACTCTTAATAAACCTAATGATTTCGTCGAAGTCCTTTGAACATCCTACGACAACTCAGGAGATGTTACGGCTCGGTATCGACATTAGCAACATGAAAAGCACGTTAGAATAATGTAGGACGCATTACATGCAACTCCTAAGAACACCTTTCATCACCGTAGGAAACTTTAAAACTCCATACTAAACCAAATGAATTCGTTCGAGTCCTTTGAGCGTCGTACGACAACTTAAGACATCTTACGACTCTGTATGCCATGTTAGCACCTTGACAAGCATGTTAGTATAATGTTAGACACCTTACAACTCCTTAAAACACCCTATGAAACCTTAATACTTCTTAATAAACCTAATGATTTCGTCGAAGTCCTTTGAACATCGTACAGCAACTCAGTAGATGTTACGGCTCAGTATCGACATTAGCAACATGAAAAGCACGTTAAAATAATGTAGGACGCCTTAAAACTCCTAAGAAAACCTTACATCACCGTACGAAACTTCAAAACTACTACTAAACCTAATGATTTCGTGTGAGTCCTTTGAACGTCGTACGGCAACTTAAGACATCTTACGACTCTTTATGCCATATTAGCACCTTGACAACCACGTTTGTATAATGTTAGACGCCTTAAAACTCCTAACAACACTGTATGAAAACTTAAAACTCGGTAATAAACCTAATGATTTCGTCGAAGTCATTTAAACATCGTACGACAAATGAGGAGATGTTGCGGCTCGGTATCGACATTAGCAACATGAAAAGCACATTAGAATAATGTAGGACGCATTACAACTCCTAAGAACACCTTTCATCACCGTATGAAACTTTAAAACTCCATACTAAACCTAATGAATTCATACGAGTACTTTGAACGTCGTATGGCAACCTAAGACATCTTATGACTCTGTATGCCATGTTAGCACCTTGACAAGCATGTTAGTATAATGTTGGACACCTTACAACTCCTTTAAACACACTATGAAACCTTAAAACTCCTTAATAAACCTAATGATCTCATCGAAGTCCTTTGAACATCGTACGGCAACTCAGGAGATGTTAGGGCTCGGTTCCGACATTAGCAACATTATAAGCACGTTAGAATAATATAGGGCGCATTAAAACTCCTAAGAACACCTTACATCGCCGTAGGACACTTTAAAACTCCATACCAAACCTAATGATTTCGTGTGAGTCGTTTGAACGTCGTACGACAAATTAAGACATCTTACGACACTGTATGCCATATTAGCACCTTGACAACCACGTTAGTATAATGTTAGACGCCTTAAAAATCCTAACAACACCGTATGAAACCTTAAAACTCCGTAATAAACCTAATGATTTCGTCGAAGTTATTTAAACATCGTACGGAACTCAGGAGATGTTACGGCTCGGTATCGACATTAGCAACATGAAAAGCACATTAGAATAAAGTAGGACGCATAACAACTCCTAAGAACACCTTTCATCATCGTAGGAAACTTTAAAACTCCATACTAAACCTAATGAATTCATCCGAGTCCTTTGAACGTCGTATGGCAACCTAAGACATCTTATGACTCTGTATGCCATGTTAGCACCTTGACAAGCATGTTAGTATAATGTTGGCACCTTACAACTCCTTAAAACACACTATGAAACCTTAAAACTCCTTAATAAAACTAATGATTTCATCGAAGTCCTTTGAACATCGTACGGCAACTCAGGAGATGTTAGGGCTCGGTTCCGACATTAGCAACATTATAAGCACGTTAGAATAATATATGGCGCATTAATACTCCTAAGAACACCTTAGATCACCGTAGGAAACTTTAAAACTCCATACCAAACCTAATGATTTCGTGTGAGTCTTTTGAACGTCGTAAGGCAACTTAAGACATCTTACGACTCTGAATGCCATATTAGCACCTTGACAACCACGTTTGTATAATGTTAGACGCCTTAAAACTGCTAACAACACCGTATGAAACCTTAAAACTCCGTAATAAACCTAATGATTTCGTCGAAGTCATTTAAACATCGTACGACAACTCAGGAGATGTTGCGGCTCGGTATCGACATTAGCAACATGAAAAGCACATTAGAATAATGTAGGACGCATTAGAACTCCTAAGAACACCTTTCATCACCGTAGGAAACTTTAAAACTCCATACTAAACCTAATGAATTCGTCCGAGTCCTTGGAACGTCGTATGGCAACCTAAGACATCTTATGACTCTGTATGCCATGTTAGCACCTTGACAAGCATGTTAGTATAATGTTGGACTCCTTACAACTCCTTAAAACACACAATGAAACCTTAAAACTCCTTAATAAACCTAATGATTTCATAGAAGTCATTTGAGCATCGTACGGCAACTCAGGAGATGTTAGGGCTCGGTTCCGATAATAGCAACATTATAAGCACGTTAGAATAATATAGGGCGCATTAAAACTCCTAAGAACACCTTACATCTCCGTAGGAAACTTTAAAACTCCATACCAAACCTAATGATTTTATGTGAGTCCTTTGAACGTCGTACGACAACTTAAGACATCTTACGACTCTGTATGCCATATTAGCACCTTCACAACCACGTTAGTATAATGTTAGACGCCTTAAAACTCCTAACAACACCGTATGAAACCTTAAAACTCCTTTATAAACCTAATGATTTTGTCGAAGTCCTTTGAACATCCTACGACAACTCAGGAGATGTTACGGCTCGGTATCGCCATTAGCAACATGAAAAACACATTAGAATAATATAGGACGCATTACAACTCCGAAGAACACCTTTCATCACCGTAAGAAACTGTAAAACTCCATACTAAACAAATGAATTCGTCCGAGTCCTTTGAACGTCGTATGGCAACCTAAGACATCTTATGACTCTGTATGCCATGTTAGCACCTTAACAAGCATGTTAGTATAATGTTGGACACCTTACAACTCCTTAAAACACACTATGAAACCTTAAAACTCCTTAATAAAACTAATGATTTCATCGAAGTCATTTGAGCATCGTACGACAACTCAGGAGATGTTAGGGCTCGGTTCCGATATTAGCAACATATAAGCACGTTAGAATAATATAGGGCGCATTAAAACTCCTAAGAACACCTTACATCGTCGTAGGACACTTTAAAACTCCATACCAAACCTAATGATTTCGTGTGAGTCCTTTGAACGTCGACGGCAACTTAAGACATCTTACGACTCTGTATGCCATATTAGCACCTTGACAACCACATTAGTATAATGTTAGACGCCTTAAAACTCCTAACAACACCGAATGAAACCTTAAAACTCCATAATAAACCTAATGATTTCGTCGAAGTCATTTAAACATCGTACGAAAACTCAGAAGATGTTACGGCTCGGTATCGACATTAGCAACATGAAAAGCACGTTAGAATAATGTAGGACGCATTACAACTCCTAAGAACACCTTTCATCACTATATGAAACTTTAAAACTCCATAGTAAACCTAATGAATTCGTCCAAGTCTTTTGAACGTCGTATGGCAACCTAAGACATCTTACGACTCTGTATGCCTTGTTAGCTCCTTTAGAAGCAAGTTATTATAATGCTGGACACCTGACAACTCCTAAAAACAACGTATGAAACCTTAAAACTCCTTAATAAACCTAATGATTTCGTCGAAGTCCTTTGAACATCGTACGGCAACTCAGGAGATGTTACGGCTTGGTATCGACATTAGCAACATGAAAAGCACATTAGAATAATGTAGGACGCGTTAAAACTCCTAAGAAAACCTTACATCACCGTATGAAACTTCAAAACACATACTAAACCATATGAATTCGTCCGAGTCCTTTCAGCGTCGTACGATAACTTAAGACATCTTACGACTCTGTATGCCATGTTAGCACCTTGACAAGCATGTTAGTATAATGTTAGACACCTTACATCTCCTTAAAACACCCTTAGAAACCTTAATACTCCTTAATAAACCTAATGATTTCGTCGAAGTCCTTTGAACATCGTACGGCAACTCAGTAGATGTTACGGCGCGGTATCGACATTAGCAACATGAAAAGCACGTTAAAATAATGTAGGACGCCTTAAAACTCCTAAGAAAACCTTACATCACCGTACGAAACTTCAAAACTACTACTAAACCTAATGAATTCGTCCGAGTCCTTTGAGCAACGTACGACAACTTAAGACATCTTACGACTCTGTATGCCATATTAGCACTTTGACAACCACATTAGTATAATGTTAGACGCCTTAAAACTCCTAACAACACCGAATGAAACGTTAAAACTCCATAATAAACCTAATGATTTCGTCGAAGTCATTTAAACATCGTACGAAAACTCAAGAGATGTTAAGGCTCGGTATCGACATTAGCAACATGAAAAGCACGTTAGAATAATGTAGGACGCATTACAACTCCTAAGAACACCTTTCATCACCATATGAAACTTTAAAACTCCATAGTAAACCTAATGAATTCGTCCAAGTCTTTTGAACGTCGTATGGCAACCTAAGACATCTTACGACTCAGTATGCTTGTTAGCTCCTTTACAAGCAAGTTATTATAATGCTGGACACCTGACAACTCCTAAAAACAACGTATGAAACCTTAAAACTCCTTAATAAACCTAATGATTTCGTCGAAGTCCTTTGAACATCGTACGGCAACTCAGGGGATGTTACGGCTTGGTATCGAAATTAGCAACATGAAAAGCACATTAGAATAATGTAGGAAGCCTTAAAACTCATAAGAAAACCTTACATCACCGTACGAAACTTCAAAACACATACTAAACCATATGAATTCGTCCGAGTCCTTTCAGCGTCGTATGATAACTTAAGACATCTTACGACTCTGTATGCCATGTTAGCACCTTGACAAGCATGTTAGTATAATGTTAGACACCTTACAACTCCTTAAAACACCCTTAGATACCTTAATACTCCTTAATAAACCAAATGATTTCGTCGAAGTCCTTTGAACATCGTACGGCAACTCAGTAGATGTTACGGCTCGGTATCGACATTAGCAACATGAAAAGCACGTTAAAATAATGTAGGACGCCTTAAAATTCCTAAGAAAACCTTACATCACCGTACAAAACTTCAAAACTACTACTAAACCTAATGAATTCGTCCGAGTCCTTTGAGCAACGTACGACAACTTAAGACATCTTACGACTCTGTATGCCATATTAGCACCTTGACAACCACATTAGTATAATGTTAGACGCCTTAAAACTCCTAACAACACCGAATGAAACCTTAAAACTCCATAATAAACCTAATGATTTCGTCGAAGTCATTTAAACATCGTACGAAAACTCAGGAGATGTTACGGCTCGGTATCGACATTAGCAACATGAAAAGCACGTTATAATAATGTAGGACGCATTACAACTCCTAAGAACACCTTTCATCACCATATGAAACTTTAAAACTCCATAGTAAACCTAATGAATTCGTCCAAGTCTTTTGAACATCGTATGGCAACCTAAGACATCTTACGACTCTGTATGCCTTGTTAGCTCCTTTACAAGCAAGTTATTATAATGCTGGACACCTGACAACTCCTAAAAACAACGTATGAAACCTTAAAACTCCTTAATAAACCTAATGATTTCGTCGAAGTCCTTTGAACATCGTACGGCAACTCAGGAGATGTTACGGCTTGGTATCGACATTAGCAACATGAAAAGCACATTAGAATAATGTAGAACGCGTTAAAACTCCTAAGAAAACCTTACATCACCGTACGAAACTTCAAAACAATTACTAAACCATATGAATTCGTCCGAGTCCTTTCAGCGTCGTACGATAACTTAAGACATCTTACGACTCTGTATGCCATGTTAGCACCTTGACAAGCATGTTAGTATAATGTTAGACACCTTACAACTCCTTAAAAAACCCTTAGAAACCTTAATACTCCTTAATAAACCTAATGATTTCGTCGAAGTCCTTTGAACATCGTACGGCAACTCAGTCGATGTTACAGCTCGGTATCGACATTAGCAACATGAAAAGCACGTTAAAATAATGTAGGACGCCTTAAAACTCCTAAGAAAACCTTACATCACCGTACGAAACTTCAAAACTACTACTAAACCTAATGAATTCGTCCGAGTCCTTTGAGCAACGTACGACAACTTAAGACATCTTACGACTCTGTATGCCATATTAGCACCTTGACAACCACATTAGTATAATGTTAGACGCCTTAAAACTCCTAACAACACCGAATGAAACCTTAAAACTCCATAATAAACCTAATGATTTCGTCGAAGTCATTTAAACATCGTACGAAAACTCAGGAGATGTTACGGCTCGGTATCGACATTAGCAACATGAAAAGCACGTTATAATAATGTAGGACGCATTACAACTCCTAAGAACACCTTTCATCACCATATGAAACTTTAAAACTCCATAGTAAACCTAATGAATTCGTCCAAGTCTTTTGAACATCGTATGGCAACCTAAGACATCTTACGACTCTGTATGCCTTGTTAGCTCCTTTACAAGCAAGTTATTATAATGCTGGACACCTGACAACTCCTAAAAACAACGTATGAAACCTTAAAACTCCTTAATAAACCTAATGATTTCGTCGAAGTCCTTTGAACATCGTACGGCAACTCAGGAGATGTTACGGCTTGGTATCGACATTAGCAACATGAAAAGCACATTAGAATAATGTAGAACGCGTTAAAACTCCTAAGAAAACCTTACATCACCGTACGAAACTTCAAAACAATTACTAAACCATATGAATTCGTCCGAGTCCTTTCAGCGTCGTACGATAACTTAAGACATCTTACGACTCTGTATGCCATGTTAGCACCTTGACAAGCATGTTAGTATAATGTTAGACACCTTACAACTCCTTAAAAAACCCTTAGAAACCTTAATACTCCTTAATAAACCTAATGATTTCGTCGAAGTCCTTTGAACATCGTACGACAACTCAGTCGATGTTACGGCTCGGTATCGACATTAGCAACATGAAAAGCACGTTAAAATAATGTAGGACGCCTTAAAACTCCTAAGAAAACCTTACATCACCGTACGAAACTTCAAAACTACTACTAAACCTAATGAATTCGTCCGAGTCCTTTGAGCAACGTACGACAACTTAAGACATCTTACGACTCTGTATGCCATATTAGCACCTTGACAACCACATTAGTATAATGTTAGACGCCTTAAAACTCCTAACAACACCGAATGAAACCTTAAAACTCCATAATAAACCTAATGATTTCGTCGAAGTCATTTAAACATCGTACGAAAACTCAGGAGATGTTACGGCTCGGTATCGACATTAGCAACATGAAAAGCACGTTATAATAATGTAGGACGCATTACAACTCCTAAGAACACCTTTCATCACCATATGAAACTTTAAAACTCCATAGTAAACCTAATGAATTCGTCCAAGTCTTTTGAACATCGTATGGCAACCTAAGACATCTTACGACTCTGTATGCCTTGTTAGCTCCTTTACAAGCAAGTTATTATAATGCTGGACACCTGACAACTCCTAAAAACAACGTATGAAACCTTAAAACTCCTTAATAAACCTAATGATTTCGTCGAAGTCCTTTGAACATCGTACGGCAACTCAGGAGATGTTACGGCTTGGTATCGACATTAGCAACATGAAAAGCACATTAGAATAATGTAGAACGCGTTAAAACTCCTAAGAAAACCTTACATCACCGTACGAAACTTCAAAACAATTACTAAACCATATGAATTCGTCCGAGTCCTTTCAGCGTCGTACGATAACTTAAGACATCTTACGACTCTGTATGCCATGTTAGCACCTTGACAAGCATGTTAGTATAATGTTAGACACCTTACAACTCCTTAAAAAACCCTTAGAAACCTTAATACTCCTTAATAAACCTAATGATTTCGTCGAAGTCCTTTGAACATCGTACGACAACTCAGTCGATGTTACGGCTCGGTATCGACATTAGCAACATGAAAAGCACGTTAAAATAATGTAGGACGCCTTAAAACTCCTAAGAAAACCTTACATCACCGTACGAAACTTCAAAACTACTACTAAACCTAATGAATTCGTCCGAGTCCTTTGAGCAACGTACGACAACTTAAGACATCTTACGACTCTGTATGCCATATTAGCACTTTGACAACCACATTAGTATAATGTTAGACGCCTTAAAACTCCTAACAACACCGAATGAAACGTTAAAACTCCATAATAAACCTAATGATTTCGTCGAAGTCATTTAAACATCATACGAAAACTCAGGAGATGTTACGGATCGGTATCGACATTAGCAACATGAAAAGCACGTTAGAATAATGTAGGACGCATTACAACTCCTAAGAACACCTTTCATCACCATATGAAACTTTAAAACTCCATAGTAATCCTAATGAATTCGTCCAAGTCTTTTGAACTTCGTAAGGCAACCTAAGACATCTTACGACTCTGTATGCCTTGTTAGCTCCTTTACAAGCAAGTTATTATAATGCTGGACACCTGACAACTCCTAAAAACAACGTATGAAACCTTAAAACTCCTTAATAAACCTAATGATTTCGTCGAAGTCCTTTGAACATCGTACGGCAACTCAGGAGATGTTACGGCTTGGTATCGACATTAGCAACATGAAATGCACATTAGAATAATGTAGGACGCGTTAAAACTCCTAAGAAAACCTTACATCACCGTATGAAACTTCAAAACACATACTAAACCATATGAATTCGTCCGAGTCCTTTCAGTGTCGTACGATAACTTAAGACATCTTACGACTCTGTATGCCATGTTAGCACCTTGACAAGCATGTTAGTATAATGTTAGACACCTTACATCTCCTTAAAACACCCTTAGAAACCTTAATACTCCTTAATAAACCTAATGATTTCGTCGAAGTCCTTTGAACATCGTACGGCAACTCAGTAGATGTTACGGCGCGGTATCGACATTAGCAACATGAAAAGCACGTTAAAATAATGTAGGACGCCTTAAAACTCCTAAGAAAACCTTACATCACCGTACGAAACTTCAAAACTACTACTAAACCTAATGAATTCGTCCGAGTCCTTTGAGCAACGTACGACAACTTAAGACATCTTACGACTCTGTATGCCATATTAGCACTTTGACAACCACATTAGTATAATGTTAGACGCCTTAAAACTCCTAACAACACCGAATGAAACGTTAAAACTCCATAATAAACCTAATGATTTCGTCGAAGTCATTTAAACATCATACGAAAACTCAGGAGATGTTACGGATCGGTATCGACATTAGCAACATGAAAAGCACGTTAGAATAATGTAGGACGCATTACAACTCCTAAGAACACCTTTCATCACCATATGAAACTTTAAAACTCCATAGTAATCCTAATGAATTCGTCCAAGTCTTTTGAACTTCGTAAGGCAACCTAAGACATCTTACGACTCTGTATGCCTTGTTAGCTCCTTTACAAGCAAGTTATTATAATGCTGGACACCTGACAACTCCTAAAAACAACGTATGAAACCTTAAAACTCCTTAATAAACCTAATGATTTCGTCGAAGTCCTTTGAACATCGTACGGCAACTCAGGAGATGTTACGGCTTGGTATCGACATTAGCAACATGAAATGCACATTAGAATAATGTAGGACGCGTTAAAACTCCTAAGAAAACCTTACATCACCGTATGAAACTTCAAAACACATACTAAACCATATGAATTCGTCCGAGTCCTTTCAGCGTCGTACGATAACTTAAGACATCTTACGACTCTGTATGCCATGTTAGCACCTTGACAAGCATGTTAGTATAATGTTAGACACCTTACATCTCCTTAAAACACCCTTAGAAACCTTAATACTCCTTAATAAACCTAATGATTTCGTCGAAGTCCTTTGAACATCGTACGGCAACTCAGTAGATGTTACGGCGCGGTATCGACATTAGCAACATGAAAAGCACGTTAAAATAATGTAGGACGCCTTAAAACTCCTAAGAAAACCTTACATCACCGTACGAAACTTCAAAACTACTACTAAACCTAATGAATTCGTCCGAGTCCTTTGAGCAACATACGACAACTTAAGACATCTTACGACTCTGTATGCCATATTAGCACCTTGACAACCACATTAGTATAATGTTAGACGCCTTAAAACTCCTAACAACACCGAATGAAACCTTAAAACTCTGTAATAAACCTAATGATTTCGTCGAAGTCATTTAAACATCGTACGAAAACTCAGCAGATGTTACGGCTCGGTATCGACATTAGCAACATGAAAAGCACGTTATAATAATGTAGGACGCATTACAACTCCTTAGAACACCTTTCATCACCATATGAAACTTTAAAACTCCATAGTAAACCTAATGAATTCGTCCAAGTCTTTTGAACGTCATATGGCAACCTAAGACATCTTACGACTCTGTATGCCTTGTTAGCTCCTTTACAAGCAAGTTATTATAATGCTGGACACCTGACAACTCCTAAAAACAACGTATGAAACCTTAAAACTCCTTAATAAACCTAATGATTTCGTCGAAGTCCTTTGAACATCGTACGGCAACTCAGGAGATGTTACGGCTTGGTATCGACATTAGCAACATGAAAAGCACATTAGAATAATGTAGGACGCGTTAAAACTCCTAAGAAAACCTTACATCACCGTACGAAACTTCAAAACAATTACTAAACCATATGAATTCGTCCGAGTCCTTTTAGCGTCGTACGATAACTTAAGACATCTTACGACTCTGTATGCCATGTTAGCACCTTGACAAGCATGTTAGTATAATGTTAGACACCTTACAACTCCTTAAAAAAACCCTAAGAAACCTTAATACTCCTTAATAAACCTAATGATTTCGTCGAAGTCCTTTGAACATCATACGACAACTCAGTCGATATTACGGCTCGGTATCGACATTAGCAACATGAAAATCACGTTAAAATAATGTAGGACGCCTTAAAACTCCTAAGAAAACCTTACATCACCGTACGAAACTTCAAAACTACTACTAAACCTAATGAATTCGTCCGAGTCCTTTGAGCAACGTACGACAACTTAAGACATCTTACGACTCTGTATGCCATATTAGCACTTTGACAACCACATTAGTATAATGTTAGACGCCTTAAAACTCCTAACAACACCGAATGAAACGTTAAAACTCCATAATAAACCTAATGATTTCGTCGAAGTCATTTAAACATCGTACGAAAACTCAGGAGATGTTACGGATCGGTATCGACATTAGCAACATGAAAAGCACGTTAGAATAATGTAGGACGCATTACAACTCCTAAGAACACCTTACATCACCGTATGAAACTTCAAAACGCATACTAAACCATATGAATTCGTCCGAGTCCTTTCAGCGTCGTACGATAACTTAAGACATCTTACGACTCTGTATGCCATGTTAGCACCTTGACAAGCATGTTAGTATAATGTTAGACACCTTACAACTCCTTAAAACACCCTTAGAAACCTTAATACTCCTTAATAAACCTAATGATTTCGTCGAAGTCCTTTGAACATCGTACGGCAACTCAGTAGATGTTACGGCTCGGTATCGACATTAGCAACATGAAAAGCACGTTAAAATAATGTAGGACGCCTTAAAACTCCTAAGAAAACCTTACATCACCGTACGAAACTTCAAAACTACTACTAAACCTAATGAATTCGTCCGAGTCCTTTGAGCAACATACGACAACTTAAGACATCTTACGACTCTGTATGCCATATTAGCACCTTGACAACCACATTAGTATAATGTTAGACGCCTTAAAACTCCTAACAACACCGAATGAAACCTTAAAACTCTGTAATAAACCTAATGATTTCGTCGAAGTCATTTAAACATCGTACGAAAACTCAGCAGATGTTACGGCTCGGTATCGACATTAGCAACATGAAAAGCACGTTATAATAATGTAGGACGCATTACAACTCCTTAGAACACCTTTCATCACCATATGAAACTTTAAAACTCCATAGTAAACCTAATGAATTCGTCCAAGTCTTTTGAACGTCATATGGCAACCTAAGACATCTTACGACTCTGTATGCCTTGTTAGCTCCTTTACAAGCAAGTTATTATAATGCTGGACACCTGACAACTCCTAAAAACAACGTATGAAACCTTAAAACTCCTTAATAAACCTAATGATTTCGTCGAAGTCCTTTGAACATCGTACGGCAACTCAGGAGATGTTACGGCTTGGTATCGACATTAGCAACATGAAAAGCACATTAGAATAATGTAGGACGCGTTAAAACTCCTAAGAAAACCTTACATCACCGTACGAAACTTCAAAACAATTACTAAACCATATGAATTCGTCCGAGTCCTTTTAGCGTCGTACGATAACTTAAGACATCTTACGACTCTGTATGCCATGTTAGCACCTTGACAAGCATGTTAGTATAATGTTAGACACCTTACAACTCCTTAAAAAAACCCTAAGAAACCTTAGTACTCCTTAATAAACCTAATGATTTCGTCGAAGTCCTTTGAACATCATACGACAACTCAGTCGATATTACGGCTCGGTATCGACATTAGCAACATGAAAATCACGTTAAAATAATGTAGGACGCCTTAAAACTCCTAAGAAAACCTTACATCACCGTACGAAACTTCAAAACTACTACTAAACCTAATGAATTCGTCCGAGTCCTTTGAGCAACGTACGACAACTTAAGACATCTTACGACTCTGTATGCCATATTAGCACTTTGACAACCACATTAGTATAATGTTAGACGCCTTAAAACTCCTAACAACACCGAATGAAACGTTAAAACTCCATAATAAACCTAATGATTTCGTCGAAGTCATTTAAACATCGTACGAAAACTCAGGAGATGTTACGGATCGGTATCGACATTAGCAACATGAAAAGCACGTTAGAATAATGTAGGACGCATTACAACTCCTAAGAACACCTTACATCACCGTATGAAACTTCAAAACACATACTAAACCATATGAATTCGTCCGAGTCCTTTCAGCGTCGTACGATAACTTAAGACATCTTACGACTCTGTATGCCATGTTAGCACCTTGACAAGCATGTTAGTATAATGTTAGACACCTTACAACTCCTTAAAACACCCTTAGAAACCTTAATACTCCTTAATAAACCTAATGATTTCGTCGAAGTCCTTTGAACATCGTACGGCAACTCAGTAGATGTTACGGCTCGGTATCGACATTAGCAACATGAAAAGCACGTTAAAATAATGTAGGACGCCTTAAAACTCCTAAGAAAACCTTACATCACCGTACGAAACTTCAAAACTACTACTAAACCTAATGAATTCGTCCGAGTCCTTTGAGCAACGTACGACAACTTAAGACATCTTACGACTCTGTATGCCATATTAGCACCTTGACAACCACATTAGTATAATGTTAGACGCCTTAAAACTCCTAACAACACCGAATGAAACCTTAAAACTCTGTAATAAACCTAATGATTTCGTCGAAGTCATTTAAACATCGTACGAAAACTCAGCAGATGTTACGGCTCGGTATCGACATTAGGAACATGAAAAGCACGTTATAATAATGTAGGACGCATTACAAATCCTAAGAACACCTTTCATCACCATATGAAAGTTTAAAACTCCATAGTAAACCTAATGAATTCGTCCAAGTCTTTTGAACATTGTATGGCAACCTAAGACATCTTACGACTCTGTATGCCTAGTTAGCTCCTTTACAAGCAAGTTATTATAATGCTGGACACCTGACAACTCCTAAAAACAACGTATGAAACCTTAAAACTCCTTAATAAACCTAATGATTTCGTCGAAGTCATTTGAACATCGTACGGCAACTCAGGTGATGTTAGGGCTCGGTTCCAACGTTAGCAACATTATAAGCACGTTAGAATAATATAGGGCGCATTAAAACTCCTAAGAACACCTTACATCACCGTAGGAAACTTTAAAACTCCATACCAAACCTAATGATTTCGTGTGAGTCCTTTGAACGTCGTACGGAAACTTAAGACATCTTACGACTCTGTATGCCATATTAGCACCTTGACAACCACGTTAGTATAATGTTAGACGCCTTAAAACTCCTAACAACACCGTATGAAACCTTAAAACTCCTTAAAAAACCTAATGATTTCGTCGAAGTCCTTTGAACATCGTACGGCAACTCAGGAGATGTTATGGCTTGGTATCGACATTAGCAACATGAAAAGCACATTAGAGTAATGTAGGATGCGTTAAAACTCCTAAGAAAACCTTACATCTCCGTACGAAACTTCAAAACACATACTAAACCAAATGAATTCGTCTGAGTCCTTTGAGCGTCGTACGATAACTTTAGACATCTTACGGCTCTGTATGCCATGTTAGCACCTTGACAAGCATGTTAGTATAATGTTAGACACCTTACAACTCCTTAAAACACCCTATGAAACCTTAATACTCCTTAATAAAACTAATGATTTCGTCGAAGTCCTTTGAAAATCGTACGGGAACTCAGTAGATGTTACGGCTCGGTATCGACATTAGCAACATGAAAAGCACGTTAAAATAATGTAGGACGCCTTAAAACTCCTAAGAAAACCTTACATCACCGTACGAAACTTCAAAACTACTACTAAACCTAATGAATTCGTCCGAGTCCTTTGAGCAACGTACGACAACTTAAGACATCTTACGACTCTGTATGCCATATTAGCACCTTGACAACCACATTAGTATAATGTTAGACGCCTTAAAACTCCTAACAACACCGTATGAAACCTTAAAACTCTGTAATAAACCTAATGATTTCGTCGAAGTCATTTAAACATCGTACGACAATTCAGGAGATGTTACGGCTCGGTATCGACATTAGCAACATGAAAAGCACATTAGAATAATGTAGGATGCATTACAACTCCTAAGAACACCTTTCATCACCGTAGGAAACGTTAAAACTCCATACTAAACCTAATGGATTCGTCCGAGTCCTTTGAACGTCGTATGGTAACCTAAGACATCTTATGACTCTTTATGTCATGTTAGCACCTTGACAATCATGTTAGTATAATGTTGGACACCTTACAACTCCTTAAAACACACTATGAAACCTTAAAACTCCTTAATAAACCTAATGATTTCATCGAAGTCCTTTGCACATCGTACGGCAACTCAGGTGATGTTAGGGCTCGGATCCGACGTTAGCAACATTATAAGCACGTTAGAATAATATAGGGCGCATTAAAACTCCTAAGAACACCTTACATCACCGTAGGAAACTTTAAAACTCCATACCAAACCTAATGATTTCGTGTGAGTCCTTTGAACGTTGTACGACAACTTAAGACATCTTACGACTCGGTATGCTATATTAGCACCTTGACAACCACGTTAGTATAATGTTAGACGCCTTAAAACTCCTAACAACACCGTGTGAAACCTTAAAACTCCTTAACAAACCTAATGATTTCGTCGAAGTCCTTTGAACATCGTACGGCAACTCAGGAGATGTTATGGCTTGGTATCGACATTAGCAACATGAAAAGCACATTAGAATAATGTAGGACGCGTTAAAACTCCTAAGTAAACCTTACATCACCGTACGAAACTTCAAAACACATACTAAACCAAATGAATTCGTCTAAGTCCTTTGAGCGTCGTACGATAACTTAAGACATCTTACGACTCTGTATGCCATGTTAGCATCTTGACAAGCATGTTAGTATAATGTTAGACAACTTACAACTCCTTAAAACACCCTATGAAACCTTAATACTCCTTAATAAACCTAATGATTTCGTCGAAGTCCTTTGAACATCGTACGGCAACTCAGTAGATGTTACGGCTCGGTATCGACATTAGCAACATGAAAAGCACTTTAAAATAATGTAGGACGCCTTAAAATTCCTAAGAAAACCTTACATCACCGTACGAAACTTCAAAACTACTACTAAACCTAATGAATTCGTCCGAGTCCTTTGAGCAACGTACGACAACTTAAGACATCTTACGACTCTGTATGCCATATTAGCACTTTGACAACCACATTAGTATAATGTTAGACGCCTTAAAACTCCTAACAACACCGAATGAAACGTTAAAACTCCATAATAAACCTAATGATTTCGTCGAAGTCATTTAAACATCATACGAAAACTCAGGAGATGTTACGGATCGGTATCGACATTAGCAACATGAAAAGCACGTTAGAATAATGTAGGACGCATTACAACTCCTAAGAACACCTTTCATCACCATATGAAACTTTAAAACTCCATAGTAATCCTAATGAATTCGTCCAAGTCTTTTGAACTTCGTAAGGCAACCTAAGACATCTTACGACTCTGTATGCCTTGTTAGCTCCTTTACAAGCAAGTTATTATAATGCTGGACACCTGACAACTCCTAAAAACAACGTATGAAACCTTAAAACTCCTTAATAAACCTAATGATTTCGTCGAAGTCCTTTGAACATCGTACGGCAACTCAGGAGATGTTACGGCTTGGTATCGACATTAGCAACATGAAATGCACATTAGAATAATGTAGGACGCGTTAAAACTCCTAAGAAAACCTTACATCACCGTATGAAACTTCAAAACACATACTAAACCATATGAATTCGTCCGAGTCCTTTCAGCGTCGTACGATAACTTAAGACATCTTACGACTCTGTATGCCATGTTAGCACCTTGACAAGCATGTTAGTATAATGTTAGACACCTTACAACTCCTTAAAAAACCCTTAGAAACCTTAATACTCCTTAATAAACCTAATGATTTCGTCGAAGTACGTTGAACATCGTACGACAACTCAGTCGATATTACGGCTCGGTATCGACATTAGCAACTTGAAAAGCACGTTAAAATAATGTAGGACGCCTTAAAACTCCTAAGAAAACCTTACATCACCATACGAAACTTCAAAACTACTACTAAACCTAATGAATTCGTCCGAGTCCTTTGAGCAACGTACGACAACTTAAGACATCTTACGACTCTGTATGCCATATTAGCACCTTGACAACCACATTAGTATAATGTTAGACGCCTTAAAACTCCTAACAACACCGAATGAAACCTCAAAACTCCATAATAAACCTAATGATTTCGTCGAAGTCATTTAAACATCGTACGAAAACTCAGGAGATGTTACGGCTCGGTATCGACATTAGCAACATGAAAAGCACGTTATAATAATGTAGGACGCATTACAACTCCTAAGAACACCTTTCATCACCATACGAAACTTTAAAACTCCATAGTAAACCTAATGAATTCGTCCAAGTCTTTTGAACGTCGTATGGCAACCTAAGACATCTTACGACTCTGTATGCCTTGTTAGCTCCTTTACAAGCAAGTTTTTATAATGCTGGACACCTGACAACTCCTAAAAACAACGTATGAAACCTTAAAACTCCTTAATAAACCTAATGATTTCGTCGAAGTCCTTTGAACATCGTACGGCAACTCAGGAGATGTTACGGCTTGGTATCGACATTAGCAACATGAAATGCACATTAGAATAATGTAGGACGCGTTAAAACTCCTAAGAAAACCTTACATTACCGTATGAAACTTCAAAACACATACTAAACCATATGAATTCGTCCGAGTCCTTTCAGCGTCGTACGATAACTTAAGACATCTTACGACTCTGTATGCCATGTTAGCACCTTGACAAGCATGTTAGTATAATGTTAGACACCTTACATCTCCTTAAAACACCCTTAGAAACCTTAATACTCCTTAATAAACCTAATGATTTCGTCGAAGTCCTTTGAACATCGTACGGCAACTCAGTAGATGTTACGGCGCGGTATCGACATTAGCAACATGAAAAGCACGTTAAAATAATGTAGGACGCCTTAAAACTCCTAAGAAAACCTTACATCACCGTACGAAACTTCAAAACTACTACTAAACCTAATGAATTCGTCCGAGTCCTTTGAGCAACATACGACAACTTAAGACATCTTACGACTCTGTATGCCATATTAGCACCTTGACAACCACATTAGTATAATGTTAGACGCCTTAAAACTCCTAACAACACCGAATGAAACGTTAAAACTCCATAATAAACCTAATGATTTCGTCGAAGTCATTTAAACATCATACGAAAACTCAGGAGATGTTACGGATCGGTATCGACATTAGCAACATGAAAAGCACGTTAGAATAATGTAGGACGCATTACAACTCTTAAGAACACCTTTCATCACTATATGAAACTTTAAAACTCCATAGTAATCCTAATGAATTCGTCCAAGTCTTTTGAACTTCGTAAGGCAACCTAAGACATCTTACGACTCTGTATGCCTTGTTAGCTCCTTTACAAGCAAGTTATTATAATGCTGGACACCTGACAACTCCTAAAAACATCGTATGAAACCTTAAAACTCCTTAATAAACCTAATGATTTCGTCGAAGTCCTTTGAACATCGTACGGCAACTCAGGAGATGTTACGGCTTGGTATCGACATTAGCAACATGAAATGCACATTAGAATAATGTAGGACGCGTTAAAACTCCTAAGAAAACCTTACATCACCGTATGAAACTTCAAAACACATACTAAACCATATGAATTCGTCCGAGTCCTTTCAGCGTCGTACGATAACTTAAGACATCTTACGACTCTGTATGCCATGTTAGCACCTTGACAAGCATGTTAGTATAATGTTAGACACCTTACATCTCCTTAAAACACCCTTAGAAACCTTAATACTCCTTAATAAACCTAATGATTTCGTCGAAGTCCTTTGAACATCGTACGGCAACTCAGTAGATGTTACGGCGCGGTATCGACATTAGCAACATGAAAAGCACGTTAAAATAATGTAGGACGCCTTAAAACTCCTAAGAAAACCTTACATCACCGTACGAAACTTCAAAACTACTACTAAACCTAATGAATTCGTCCGAGTCCTTTGAGCAACATACGACAACTTAAGACATCTTACGACTCTGTATGCCATATTAGCACCTTGACAACCACATTAGTATAATGTTAGACGCCTTAAAACTCCTAACAACACCGAATGAAACGTTAAAACTCCATAATAAACCTAATGATTTCGTCGAAGTCATTTAAACATCGTACGAAAACTCAGGAGATGTTACGGCTCGGTATCGACATTAGCAACATGAAAAGCACGTTATAATAATGTAGGACGCATTACAACTCCTAAGAACACCTTTCATCACCATACGAAACTTTAAAACTCCATAGTAAACCTAATGAATTCGTCCAAGTCTTTTGAACGTCGTATGGCAACCTAAGACATCTTACGACTCTGTATGCCTTGTTAGCTCCTTTACAAGCAAGTTTTTATAATGCTGGACACCTGACAACTCCTAAAAACAACGTATGAAACCTTAAAACTCCTTAATAAACCTAATGATTTCGTCGAAGTCCTTTGAACATCGTACGGCAACTCAGGAGATGTTACGGCTTGGTATCGACATTAGCAACATGAAATGCACATTAGAATAATGTAGGACGCGTTAAAACTCCTAAGAAAACCTTACATTACCGTATGAAACTTCAAAACACATACTAAACCATATGAATTCGTCCGAGTCCTTTCAGCGTCGTACGATAACTTAAGACATCTTACGACTCTGTATGCCATGTTAGCACCTTGACAAGCATGTTAGTATAATGTTAGACACCTTACATCTCCTTAAAACACCCTTAGAAACCTTATTACTCCTTAATAAACCTAATGATTTCGTCGAAGTCCTTTGAACATCGTACGGCAACTCAGTAGATGTTACGGCGCGGTATCGACATTAGCAACATGAAAAGCACGTTAAAATAATGTAGGACGCCTTAAAACTCCTAAGAAAACCTTACATCACCGTACGAAACTTCAAAACTACTACTAAACCTAATGAATTCGTCCGAGTCCTTTGAGCAACATACGACAACTTAAGACATCTTACGACTCTGTATGCCATATTAGCACCTTGACAACCACATTAGTATAATGTTAGACGCCTTAAAACTCCTAACAACACCGAATGAAACGTTAAAACTCCATAATAAACCTAATGATTTCGTCGAAGTCATTTAAACATCATACGAAAACTCAGGAGATGTTACGGATCGGTATCGACATTAGCAACATGAAAAGCACGTTAGAATAATGTAGGACGCATTACAACTCCTAAGAACACCTTTCATCACTATATGAAACTTTAAAACTCCATAGTAATCCTAATGAATTCGTCCAAGTCTTTTGAACTTCGTAAGGCAACCTAAGACATCTTACGACTCTGTATGCCTTGTTATCTCCTTTACAAGCAAGTTATTATAATGCTGGACACCTGACAACTCCTAAAAACATCGTATGAAACCTTAAAACTCCTTAATAAACCTAATGATTTCGTCGAAGTCCTTTGAACATCGTACGGCAACTCAGGAGATGTTACGGCTTGGTATCGACATTAGCAACATGAAATGCACATTAGAATAATGTAGGACGCGTTAAAACTCCTAAGAAAACCTTACATCACCGTATGAAACTTCAAAACACATACTAAACCATATGAATTCGTCCGAGTCCTTTCAGCGTCGTACGATAACTTAAGACATCTTACGACTCTGTATGCCATGTTAGCACCTTGACAAGCATGTTAGTATAATGTTAGACACCTTACATCTCCTTAAAACACCCTTAGAAACCTTAATACTCCTTAATAAACCTAATGATTTCGTCAAAGTCCTTTGAACATCGTACGGCAACTCAGTAGATGTTACGGCGCGGTATCGACATTAGCAACATGAAAAGCACGTTAAAATAATGTAGGACGCCTTAAAACTCCTAAGAAAACCTTACATCACCGTACGAAACTTCAAAACTACTACTAAACCTAATGAATTCGTCCGAGTCCTTTGAGCAACATACGACAACTTAAGACATCTTACGACTCTGTATGCCATATTAGCACCTTGACAACCACATTAGTATAATGTTAGACGCCTTAAAACTCCTAACAACACCGAATGAAACCTTAAAACTCCATAATAAACCTAATGATTTCGTCGAAGTCATTTAAACATCGTACGAAAACTTAGGAGATGTTACGGCTCGGTATCGACATTAGCAACATGAAAAGCACGTTAGAATAATGTAGGATGCATTACAACTCCTAAGAACACCTTTCATCACCATATGAAACTTTAAAACTCCATAGTAAACCTAATGAATTCGTCCAAGTCTTTTGAACGTCGTATGGCAACCTAAGACTTCTTACGACTCTGTACGCCTTGTTAGCTCCTTTAGAAGCAAGTTATTATAATGCTGGACACCTGACAACTCCTAAACACAACGTATGAAACCTTAAAACTCCTTAATAAACCTAATGATTTCGTCGAAGTCCTTTGAACATCGTACGGCAACTCAGGAGATGTTACGGCTTGGTATCGACATTAGCAAGATGAAAAGCACATTAGAATAATGTAGGACGCGTTAAAACTCCTAAGAAAACCTTACATCACCGTACGAAACTTCAAAACAATTACTAAACCATATGAATTCGTCCGAGTCCTTTCAGCATCGTACGATAACTTGACATCTTACGACTCTGTATGCCATGTTAGCACCTTGACAAGCATGTTAGTATAATGTTAGACACCTTACAACTCCTTAAAAAACCCTTAGAAACCTTAATACTCCTTAATAAACCTAATGATTTCGTCGAAGTACTTTGAACATCGTACGACAACTCAGTCGATATTACGGCTCGGTATCGACATTAGCAACTTGAAAAGCACGTTAAAATAATGTAGGACGCATTAAAACTCCTAACAAAACCTTACATCACCGTACGAAACTTCAAAACTACTACTAAACCTAATGAATTCGTCCGAGTCCTTTGAGCAACGTACGAAAACTTAAGACATCTTACGACTCTGTTTGCCATATTAGCACTTTGACAACCACATTAGTATAATGTTAGACGCCTTAAAACTCCTAACAACACCGAATGAAACGTTAAAACTCCATAATAAACCTAATGATTTCGTCGAAGTCATTTAAACATCGTACGAAAACTCAGGAGATGTTACGGATCGGTATCGACATTAGCAACATGAAAAGCACGTTAGAATAATGTAGGACGCATTACAACTCCTAAGAACACCTTTCATCACCATATGAAACTTTAAAACTCCATAGTAATCCTAATGAATTCGTCCAAGTCTTTTGAACTTCGTAAGGCAACCTAAGACATCTTACGACTCTGTATGCCTTGTTAGCTCCTTTACAAGCAAGTTATTATAATGCTGGACACCTGACAACTCCTAAAAACAACGTATGAAACCTTAAAACTCCTTAATAAACCTAATGATTTCGTCGTAGTCCTTTGAACATCGTACGGCAACTCAGGAGATGTTACGGCTTGGTATCGACATTAGCAACATGAAATGCACATTAGAATAATGTAGGACGCGTTAAACTCCTAAGAAAACCTTACATCACCGTATGAAACTTCAAAACACATACTAAACCATATGAATTCGTCCGAGTCCTTTCAGCGTCGTACGATAACTTAAGACATCTTACGACTCTGTATGCCATGTTAGCACCTTGACAAGCATGTTAGTATAATGTTAGACACCTTACAACTCCTTAAAACACCCTTAGAAACCTTAATACTCCTTAATAAACCTAATGATTTCGTCGAAGTCCTTTGAACATCGTACGGCAACTCAGTAGATGTTACGGCTCGGTATCGACATTAGCAACATGAAAAGCACGTTAAAATAATGTAGGACGCCTTAAAACTCCTAAGAAAACCTTACATCACCGTACGAAACTTCAAAACTACTACTAAACCTAATGAATTCGTCCGAGTCCTTTGAGCAACGTACGACAACTTAAGACATCTTACGACTCTGTATGCCATATTAGCACCTTGACAACCACATTAGTATAATGTTAGACGCCTTAAAACTCCTAACGACACCGAATGAAACCTTAAAACTCTGTAATAAACCTAATGATTTCGTCGAAGTCATTTAAACATCGTACGAAAACTCAGCAGATGTTACGGCTCGGTATCGACATTAGCAACATGAAAAGCACGTTAGAATAATGTAGGATGCATTACAACTCCTAAGAACACCTTTCATCACCATATGAAACTTTAAAACTCCACAGTAAACCTAATGAATTCGTCCAAGTCTTTTGAACATCGTATGGCAACCTAAGACATCTTACGACTCTGTATGCCTAGTTAGCTCCTTTACAAGCAAGTTATTATAATGCTGGACACCTGACAACTCCTAAAAACAACGTATGAAACCTTAAAACTCCTTAATAAACCTAATGATTTCGTCGAAGTCCTTTGAACATCGTACGACAACTCAGGTGATGTTAGGGCTCGGTTCCAACGTTAGCAACATTATAAGCACGTTAGAATAATATAGGGCGCATTAAAACTCCTAAGAACACCTTACATCACCGTAGGAAACTTTAAAACTCCATACCAAACCTAATGATTTCGTGTGAGTCCTTTGAACGTCGTACGGAAACTTAAGACATCTTACGACTCTGTATGCCATATTAGCACCTTGACAACCACGTTAGTATAATGTTAGACGCCTTAAAACTCCTAACAACACCGTATGAAACCTTAAAACTCCTTAAAAAACCTAATGATTTCGTCGAAGTCCTTTGAACATCGTACGGCAACTCAGGAGATGTTATGGCTTGGTATCGACATTAGCAACATGAAAAGCACATTAGAATAATGTAGGATGCGTTAAGACTCCTAAGAAAACCTTACATCTCCGTACGAAACTTCAAAACACATACTAAACCAAATGAATTCGTCTGAGTCCTTTGAGCGTCGTACGATAACTTTAGACATCTTACGGCTCTTTATGCCATGTTAGCACCTTGACAAGCATGTTAGTATAATGTTAGACACCTTACAACTCCTTAAAACACCCTATGAAACCTTAATACTCCTTAATAAAACTAATGATTTCGTCGAAGTCCTTTGAAAATCGTACGGCAACTCAGTAGATGTTACGGCTCGGTATCGACATTAGCAACATGAAAAGCACGTTAAAATAATGTAGGACGCCTTAAAACTCCTAAGAAAACCTTACATCATCGTACGAAACTTCAAAACTACTACTAAACCTAATGAATTCGTCCGAGTCCTTTGAGCAACGTACGACAACTTAAGACATCTTACGACTCTGTATGCCATATTAGCACCTTGACAACCACATTAGTATAATGTTAGACGCCTTAAAACTCCTAACAACACCGTATGAAACCTTAAAACTCTGTAATAAACCTAATGATTTCGTCGAAGTCATTTAAACATCGTACGACAATTCAGGAGATGTTACGGCTCGGTATCGACATTAGCAACATGAAAAGCACATTAGAATAATGTAGGATGCATTACAACTCCTAAGAACACCTTTCATCACCGTAGGAAACGTTAAAACTCCATACTAAACCTAATGGATTCGTCCGAGTCCTTTGAACGTCGTATGGTAACCTAAGACATCTTATGACTCTTTATGTCATGTTAGCACCTTGACAATCATGTTAGTATAATGTTGGACACCTTACAACTCCTTAAAACACACTATGAAACCTTAAAACTCCTTAATAAACCTAATGATTTCATCGAAGTCCTTTGAACATCGTACGGCAACTCAGGTGATGTTAGGGCTCGGATCCGACGTTAGCAACATTATAAGCACGTTAGAATAATATAGGGCGCATTAAAACTCCTAAGAACACCTTACATCACCGTAGGAAACTTTAAAACTCCATACCAAACCTAATGATTTCGTGTGAGTCCTTTGAACGTCGTACGACAACTTAAGACATCTTACGACTCGGTATGCCATATTACCACCTTGACAACCACGTTAGTATAATGTTAGACGCCTTAAAACTCCTAACAACACCGTGTGAAACCTTAAAACTCCTTAATAAACCTAATGATTTCGTCGAAGTCCTTTGAACATCGTACGGCAACTCAGGAGATGTTATGGCTTGGTATCGACATTAGCAACATGAAAAGCACATTAGAATAATGTAGGACGCGTTAAAACTCCTAAGTAAACCTTACATCACCGTACGAAACTTCAAAACACATACTAAACCAAATGATTTCGTCTAAGTCCTTTGAGCGTCGTACGATAACTTAAGACATCTTACGACTCTGTATGCCATGTTAG
This sequence comes from Tagetes erecta, assembly GCA_030867185.1. NCBI lineage: Eukaryota > Viridiplantae > Streptophyta > Magnoliopsida > Asterales > Asteraceae > Tagetes > Tagetes erecta. The sequence continues at coordinate 51,256,682 of CM061487.1, forward strand.
CACCTTGACAAGCATGTTAGTATAATGTTAGACACCTTACATCTCCTTAAAACACCCTTAGAAACCTTAATACTCCTTAATAAACCTAATGATTTCGTCAAAGTCCTTTGAACATCGTACGGCAACTCAGTAGATGTTACGGCGCGGTATCGACATTAGCAACATGAAAAGCACGTTAAAATAATGTAGGACGCCTTAAAACTCCTAAGAAAACCTTACATCACCGTACGAAACTTCAAAACTACTACTAAACCTAATGAATTCGTCCGAGTCCTTTGAGCAACATACGACAACTTAAGACATCTTACGACTCTGTATGCCATATTAGCACCTTGACAACCACATTAGTATAATGTTAGACGCCTTAAAACTCCTAACAACACCGAATGAAACCTTAAAACTCCATAATAAACCTAATGATTTCGTCGAAGTCATTTAAACATCGTACGAAAACTTAGGAGATGTTACGGCTCGGTATCGACATTAGCAACATGAAAAGCACGTTAGAATAATGTAGGATGCATTACAACTCCTAAGAACACCTTTCATCACCATATGAAACTTTAAAACTCCATAGTAAACCTAATGAATTCGTCCAAGTCTTTTGAACGTCGTATGGCAACCTAAGACTTCTTACGACTCTGTACGCCTTGTTAGCTCCTTTAGAAGCAAGTTATTATAATGCTGGACACCTGACAACTCCTAAACACAACGTATGAAACCTTAAAACTCCTTAATAAACCTAATGATTTCGTCGAAGTCCTTTGAACATCGTACGGCAACTCAGGAGATGTTACGGCTTGGTATCGACATTAGCAAGATGAAAAGCACATTAGAATAATGTAGGACGCGTTAAAACTCCTAAGAAAACCTTACATCACCGTACGAAACTTCAAAACAATTACTAAACCATATGAATTCGTCCGAGTCCTTTCAGCATCGTACGATAACTTGACATCTTACGACTCTGTATGCCATGTTAGCACCTTGACAAGCATGTTAGTATAATGTTAGACACCTTACAACTCCTTAAAAAACCCTTAGAAACCTTAATACTCCTTAATAAACCTAATGATTTCGTCGAAGTACTTTGAACATCGTACGACAACTCAGTCGATATTACGGCTCGGTATCGACATTAGCAACTTGAAAAGCACGTTAAAATAATGTAGGACGCATTAAAACTCCTAACAAAACCTTACATCACCGTACGAAACTTCAAAACTACTACTAAACCTAATGAATTCGTCCGAGTCCTTTGAGCAACGTACGAAAACTTAAGACATCTTACGACTCTGTTTGCCATATTAGCACTTTGACAACCACATTAGTATAATGTTAGACGCCTTAAAACTCCTAACAACACCGAATGAAACGTTAAAACTCCATAATAAACCTAATGATTTCGTCGAAGTCATTTAAACATCGTACGAAAACTCAGGAGATGTTACGGATCGGTATCGACATTAGCAACATGAAAAGCACGTTAGAATAATGTAGGACGCATTACAACTCCTAAGAACACCTTTCATCACCATATGAAACTTTAAAACTCCATAGTAATCCTAATGAATTCGTCCAAGTCTTTTGAACTTCGTAAGGCAACCTAAGACATCTTACGACTCTGTATGCCTTGTTAGCTCCTTTACAAGCAAGTTATTATAATGCTGGACACCTGACAACTCCTAAAAACAACGTATGAAACCTTAAAACTCCTTAATAAACCTAATGATTTCGTCGTAGTCCTTTGAACATCGTACGGCAACTCAGGAGATGTTACGGCTTGGTATCGACATTAGCAACATGAAATGCACATTAGAATAATGTAGGACGCGTTAAACTCCTAAGAAAACCTTACATCACCGTATGAAACTTCAAAACACATACTAAACCATATGAATTCGTCCGAGTCCTTTCAGCGTCGTACGATAACTTAAGACATCTTACGACTCTGTATGCCATGTTAGCACCTTGACAAGCATGTTAGTATAATGTTAGACACCTTACAACTCCTTAAAACACCCTTAGAAACCTTAATACTCCTTAATAAACCTAATGATTTCGTCGAAGTCCTTTGAACATCGTACGGCAACTCAGTAGATGTTACGGCTCGGTATCGACATTAGCAACATGAAAAGCACGTTAAAATAATGTAGGACGCCTTAAAACTCCTAAGAAAACCTTACATCACCGTACGAAACTTCAAAACTACTACTAAACCTAATGAATTCGTCCGAGTCCTTTGAGCAACGTACGACAACTTAAGACATCTTACGACTCTGTATGCCATATTAGCACCTTGACAACCACATTAGTATAATGTTAGACGCCTTAAAACTCCTAACGACACCGAATGAAACCTTAAAACTCTGTAATAAACCTAATGATTTCGTCGAAGTCATTTAAACATCGTACGAAAACTCAGCAGATGTTACGGCTCGGTATCGACATTAGCAACATGAAAAGCACGTTAGAATAATGTAGGATGCATTACAACTCCTAAGAACACCTTTCATCACCATATGAAACTTTAAAACTCCACAGTAAACCTAATGAATTCGTCCAAGTCTTTTGAACATCGTATGGCAACCTAAGACATCTTACGACTCTGTATGCCTAGTTAGCTCCTTTACAAGCAAGTTATTATAATGCTGGACACCTGACAACTCCTAAAAACAACGTATGAAACCTTAAAACTCCTTAATAAACCTAATGATTTCGTCGAAGTCCTTTGAACATCGTACGACAACTCAGGTGATGTTAGGGCTCGGTTCCAACGTTAGCAACATTATAAGCACGTTAGAATAATATAGGGCGCATTAAAACTCCTAAGAACACCTTACATCACCGTAGGAAACTTTAAAACTCCATACCAAACCTAATGATTTCGTGTGAGTCCTTTGAACGTCGTACGGAAACTTAAGACATCTTACGACTCTGTATGCCATATTAGCACCTTGACAACCACGTTAGTATAATGTTAGACGCCTTAAAACTCCTAACAACACCGTATGAAACCTTAAAACTCCTTAAAAAACCTAATGATTTCGTCGAAGTCCTTTGAACATCGTACGGCAACTCAGGAGATGTTATGGCTTGGTATCGACATTAGCAACATGAAAAGCACATTAGAATAATGTAGGATGCGTTAAGACTCCTAAGAAAACCTTACATCTCCGTACGAAACTTCAAAACACATACTAAACCAAATGAATTCGTCTGAGTCCTTTGAGCGTCGTACGATAACTTTAGACATCTTACGGCTCTTTATGCCATGTTAGCACCTTGACAAGCATGTTAGTATAATGTTAGACACCTTACAACTCCTTAAAACACCCTATGAAACCTTAATACTCCTTAATAAAACTAATGATTTCGTCGAAGTCCTTTGAAAATCGTACGGCAACTCAGTAGATGTTACGGCTCGGTATCGACATTAGCAACATGAAAAGCACGTTAAAATAATGTAGGACGCCTTAAAACTCCTAAGAAAACCTTACATCATCGTACGAAACTTCAAAACTACTACTAAACCTAATGAATTCGTCCGAGTCCTTTGAGCAACGTACGACAACTTAAGACATCTTACGACTCTGTATGCCATATTAGCACCTTGACAACCACATTAGTATAATGTTAGACGCCTTAAAACTCCTAACAACACCGTATGAAACCTTAAAACTCTGTAATAAACCTAATGATTTCGTCGAAGTCATTTAAACATCGTACGACAATTCAGGAGATGTTACGGCTCGGTATCGACATTAGCAACATGAAAAGCACATTAGAATAATGTAGGATGCATTACAACTCCTAAGAACACCTTTCATCACCGTAGGAAACGTTAAAACTCCATACTAAACCTAATGGATTCGTCCGAGTCCTTTGAACGTCGTATGGTAACCTAAGACATCTTATGACTCTTTATGTCATGTTAGCACCTTGACAATCATGTTAGTATAATGTTGGACACCTTACAACTCCTTAAAACACACTATGAAACCTTAAAACTCCTTAATAAACCTAATGATTTCATCGAAGTCCTTTGAACATCGTACGGCAACTCAGGTGATGTTAGGGCTCGGATCCGACGTTAGCAACATTATAAGCACGTTAGAATAATATAGGGCGCATTAAAACTCCTAAGAACACCTTACATCACCGTAGGAAACTTTAAAACTCCATACCAAACCTAATGATTTCGTGTGAGTCCTTTGAACGTCGTACGACAACTTAAGACATCTTACGACTCGGTATGCCATATTACCACCTTGACAACCACGTTAGTATAATGTTAGACGCCTTAAAACTCCTAACAACACCGTGTGAAACCTTAAAACTCCTTAATAAACCTAATGATTTCGTCGAAGTCCTTTGAACATCGTACGGCAACTCAGGAGATGTTATGGCTTGGTATCGACATTAGCAACATGAAAAGCACATTAGAATAATGTAGGACGCGTTAAAACTCCTAAGTAAACCTTACATCACCGTACGAAACTTCAAAACACATACTAAACCAAATGATTTCGTCTAAGTCCTTTGAGCGTCGTACGATAACTTAAGACATCTTACGACTCTGTATGCCATGTTAGCATCTTGACAAGCATGTTAGTATAATGTTAGACACCTTACAACTCCTTAAAACACCCTATGAAACCTTAATACTCCTTAATAAACCTAATGATTTCGTCGAAGTCCTTTGAACATCGTACGGCAACTCAGTAGATGTTACGGCTCGGTATCGACATTAGCAACATGAAAAGCACGTTAAAATAATGTAGGACGCCTTAATATTCCTAAGAAAACCTTACATCACCGTACGAAACATCAAAACTACTACTAAACCTAATGAATTCGTCCAAGTCCTTTGAGCAACGTACGACAACTTAAGACATCTTACGACTCTGTATGCCATATTAGCACCTTGACAACCACGTTAGTATAATGTTAGACGCCTTAAAACTCCTAACAACACCGTATGAAACCTTAAAACTCCGTAATAAACCTAATGATTTCGTCGAAGTCATTTAAACATCGTACGAAAACTCAGGAGATGTTACGGCTCGGTATCGACATTAGCAACATGATAAGCACATTAGAATAATGTAGGACGCATTACAATTCCTAGGAACACCTTTCATCACCGTAGGAAACTTTAAAGCTCCATACTAAACCTAATGAATTCGTCCGAGTCTTTTGAACGTCGTATGGCAACCTAAGAGATCTTATGACTCTGTATGCCATGTTAGCACCTTGACAAGCATGTTAGTATAATGTTGGACACCTTACAACTCCTTAAAACACCCTATGAAACCTAAAAACTCCTTAATAAACCTAATGATTTCGTCGAAGTCCTTTGAACATCGTACGGCAACTCAGGAGATGTTAAGGCTCGGTTCCTACATTAGCAACATTATAAGCACGATAGATTAATATAGGGCGCATTAAAACTCCTAAGAACACCTTACATCACCGTTGGAAACTTTAAAACTCCATACAAAACCTAATGATTTCGTGTGAGTCCTTTGAACGTCGTACGACAACTTAAGACATCTTACGACTCGGTATGCCATATTAGCACCTTGACAACCACGTTAGTATAATGTTAGACGCCTTAAAACTCCTAACAACACCGTATGAAACCTTAAAACTCCTTAATAAACCTAATGATTTCGTCGAAGTCCTTTGAACATCGTACAGCAACTGAGGAGATGTTATGGCTTGGTATCGACATTAGCAACATGAAAAGCACATTAGAATAATGTAGGACGCGTTAAAACTCCTAAGAAAACCTTACATCACCGTACGAAACTTCAAAACACATACTAAACCAAATGAATTCGTCTGAGTCCTTTGAGCGTCGTACGATAACTTAAGACATCTTACGACTCTGTATGCCATGTTAGCACCTTGACAAGCATGTTAGTTTAATGTTAGACACCTTACAACTCCTTAAAACACCCTATGAAACCTTAATACTCCTTAATAAACCTAATGATTTCGTCAAAGTCCTTTGAACATCGTACGACAACTCAGCAAATGTTACGGCTCGGTATCGACATTAGCAACATGAAAAGCACGTTAAGATAATGTAAGACGCCTTAAAACTCCAAAGAAAACCTTACATCACCGTACGAAACATCAAAACTACTACTAAACCTAATGAATTCGTCCGAGTCCTTTGAGCAACGTACGACAACTTAAGACATCTTACGACTCTGTATGCCATATTAGCACCTTGACAACCACGTTAGTATAATGTTAGACGCCTTAAAACTCCTAACAACACCGTATGAAACCTTAAAACTCCGTAATAAACCTAATGATTTCGTCGAAGTCATTTAAACATCGTACGAAAACTCAGGAGATGTTACGGCTCGGTATCGACATTAGCAACATGAAATGCACATTAGAATAATGTAGGACGCATTACAATTCCTAAGAACACCTTTCATCACCGTAGGAAACTTTAAAACTCTATACTAAACCTAATGAATTCGTCCGAGTCTTTAGAACGTCGTATGGCAACCTAAGACATCATATAACTCTGTATGCCATGTTAGCACCTTGACAAGCATCTTAGTATAATGTTGGACACCTTACAACTCCTTAAAACACCCTATGAAACCTAAAAACTCCTTAATAAACCTAATGATTTCGTCGAAGTCCTTTGAACATCGTACGGAAACTCAGGAGATGTTAAGGCTCGATTCCTACATTAGCAACATTATAAGCACGTTAGAATAATCTAGGGCGCGTTAAAACTCCTAAGAACACCTTACATCACCGTTGGAAACTTTAAAACTCCATACAAAACCTAATGATTTCGTGTGAGTCCTTTGAACGTCGTACGGCAACTTAAGACATCTTACGACTCTGTATGCGATATTAGCACCTTGACAACCATGTTAGTATAATGTTAGACGCCTTAAAACTCCTAACAACACCGTATGAAACCTTAAAACTCCGTAATAAACCTAATGATTTCGTCGAAGTCATTTTAACATCGTACGAAAACTCAGGAGATGTTACGACTCGGTATCGACTTTAGCAACATGAAAAGCACATTAGAATAATGTAGGACGCATTACAACTCCTAAGAACACCTTTCATCACCGTAGGAAACTTTAAAACTCCATACTAAACCTAATGAATTCGTCCGAGTCTTTTGAACGTCGTATGGAAACATAAGACATCTTATGACTCTGTATGCCATGTTAGCACCTTGACAGTCATGTTAGTATAATGTTGGACACCTTACAACTCCTTAAAACACAATATGAAACCTTAAAACTCCTTAATAAACCTAATGATTTCATCGAAGTCCTTTGAACATCGTACGACAACTCAGGAGATATTAGGGCTCGGTTCCGACAGTAGCAACATTATAAGCACGTTAGAATAATATAGGGCGCATAAAACTCCTAAGAACACCTTACATCACCGTAGGAAACTTTAAAACTCCATACCAAACCTAATGATTTCGTGTGAGTCCTTTGAACGTCGTACGGCAACTTAAGACATCTTACGACTCTGTATGCCATATTAGCACCTTGACAACCATGTTAGTATAATGTTAGACGCCTTAAAACTCCTAACAACACCGTATGAAATCTTAAAACTCCTTAATAAACCTAATGATTTCGTCGAAGTCCTTTGAACATCGTACGGCAACTGAGGAGATGTTATGGCTTGGTATCGACATTAGCAACATGAAAAGCACATTAGAATAATGTAGGACGCGTTAAAACTCCTAAGAAAACCTTACATCACCGTACGAAACTTCAAAACACATACTAAACCAAATGAATTCGTCTGAGTCCTTTGAGCGTCGTACGATAACTTAAGACATCTTACGACTCTGTATGCCATGTTAGCACCTTGACAAGCATGTTAGTTTAATGTTAGACACCTTACAACTCCTTAAAACACCCTATGAAACCTTAGTACTCCTTAATAAACCTAATGATTTCGTCGAAGTCCTTTGAACATCGTACGACAACTCAGCAAATGTTACAGCTCGGTATCGACATTAGCAACATGAAAAGCACGTTAAAATAATGTAGGACGCCTTAAAACTCCAAAGAAAACCTTACATCACCGTACGAAACATCAAAACTACTACTAAACCTAATGAATTCGTCCGAGTCCTTTGAGCAACGTACGACAACTTAAGACATCTTACGACTCTGTATGCCATATTAGCACCTTGACAACCACGTTAGTATAATGTTAGACGCCTTAAAACTCCTAACAACACCGTATGAAACCTTAAAACTCCGTAATAAACCTAATGATTTCGTCGAAGTCATTTAAACATCGTACGAAAACTCAGGAGATGTTACGGCTCGGTATCGACATTAGCAACATGAAATGCACATTAGAATAATGTAGGACGCATTACAATTCCTAAGAACACCTTTCATCACCGTAGGAAACTTTAAAACTCTATACTAAACCTAATGAATTCGTCCGAGTCTTTAGAACGTCGTATGGCAACCTAAGTCATCATATAACTCTGTATGCCATGTTAGCACCTTGACAAGCATGTTAGTATAATGTTGGACACCTTACAACTCCTTAAAACACCCTATGAAACCTAAAAACTCCTTAATAAACCTAATGATTTCGTCGAAGTCCTTTGAACATCGTACGGCAACTCAGGAGATGTTAAGGCTCGATTCCTACATTAGCAACATTATAAGCACGTTAGAATAATCTAGGGCGCGTTAAAACTCCTAAGAACACCTTACATCACCGTTGGAAACTTTAAAACTCCATACAAAACCTAATGATTTCGTGTGAGTCCTTTGAACGTCGTACGACAACTTAAGACATCTTACGACTCTGTATGCGATATTAGCACCCTGACAACCATGTTAGTATAATGTTAGACGCCTTAAAACTCCTAACAACACCGTATGAAACCTTAAAACTCCGTAATAAACCTAATGATTTCGTCGAAGTCATTTTAACATCGTACGAAAACTCAGGAGATGTTACGACTCGGTATCGACTTTAGCAACATGAAAAGCACATTAGAATAATGTAGGACGCATTACAACTCCTAAGAACACCTTTCATCACCGTAGGAAACTTTAAAACTCCATACTAAACCTAATGAATTCGTCCGAGTCTTTTGAACGTCGTATGGAAACCTAAGACATCTTATGACTCTGTATGCCATGTTAGCACCTTGACAGTCATGTTAGTATAATGTTGGACACCTTACAACTCCTTAAAACACAATATGAAACCTTGAAACTCCTTAATAAACCTAATGATTTCATCGAAGTCCTATGAACATCGTACGGCAACTCAGGAGATATTAGGGCTCGGTTCCGACATTAGCAACATTATTAGCACGTTAGTATAATATAGGGCGCATAAAACTCCTAAGAACACCTTACATCACCGTAGGAAACTTTAAAACTCCATACCAAACCTAATGATTTCGTGTGAGTCCTTTGAACGCCGTACGGCAACTTAAGACATCTTACGACTCTGTATGCCATATTAGCACCTTGACAACCACGTTAGTATAATGTTAGACGCCTTAAAACTCCTAACAACACCGTATGAAACCTTAAAAATCCTTAATAAACCTAATGATTTCGTCGAAGTCCTTTAACATCGTACGGCAACTCAGGAGATGTTATGGCTTGGTATCGACATTAGCAACATGAAAAGCACATTAGAATAATGTAGGACGCGTTAAAACTCCTAAGAAAACCTTACATCACCGTACGAAACTTCAAAACACATACTAAACCAAATGAATTCGTCTGGGTCCTTTGAGCGTCGTACGATAACTTAAGACATCTTACGACTCTGTATGCCATGTTAGCACCTTGACAAGCATGTTAGTTTAATGTTAGACACCTTACAACTCCTTAAAACACCCTATGAAACCTTAATACTCCTTAATAAACCTAATGATTTCGTCGAAGTCCTTTGAACATCGTACGACAACTCAGCAAATGTTACGGCTCGGTATCGACATTAGCAACATGAAAAGCACGTTAAAATAATGTAGGACGCCTAAAAACTCCAAAGAAAACCTTACATCACCGTACGAAACATCAAAACTACTACTAAACCTAATGAATTCGTCCGAGTCCTTTGAGCAACGTACGACAACTTAAGACATCTTACGACTCTGTATGCCATATTAGCACCTTGACAACCACGTTAGTATAATGTTAGACGCCTTAAAACTCCTAACAACACCGTATGAAACCTTAAAACTCCGTAATAAACCTAATGATTTCGTCGAAGTCATTTAAACATCGTACGAAAACTCAGGAGATGTTACGGCTCGGTATCGACATTAGCAACATGAAATGCACATTAGAATAATGTAGGACGCATTACAATTCCTAAGAACACCTTTCATCACCGTAGGAAACTTTAAAACTCTATACTAAACCTAATGAATTCGTCCGAGTCTTTAGAACGTCGTATGGCAACCTAAGTCATCATATAACTCTGTATGCCATGTTAGCACCTTGACAAGCATGTTAGTATAATGTTGGACACCTTACAACTCCTTAAAACACCCTATGAAACCTAAAAACTCCTTAATAAACCTAATGATTTCGTCGAAGTCCTTTGAACATCGTACGGCAACTCAGGAGATGTTAAGGCTCGATTCCTACATTAGCAACATTATAAGCACGTTAGAATAATCTAGGGCGCGTTAAAACTCCTAAGAACACCTTACATCACCGTTGGAAACTTTAAAACTCCATACAAAACCTAATGATTTCGTGTGAGTCCTTTGAACGTCGTACGGCAACTTAAGACATCTTACGACTCTGTATGCGATATTAGCACCCTGACAACCATGTTAGTATAATGTTAGACGCCTTAAAACTCCTAACAACACCGTATGAAACCTTAAAACTCCGTAATAAACCTAATGATTTCGTCGAAGTCATTTTAACATCGTACGAAAACTCAGGAGATGTTACGACTCGGTATCGACTTTAGCAACATGAAAAGCACATTAGAATAATGTAGGACGCACTACAACTCCTAAGAACACCTTTCATCACCGTAGGAAACTTTAAAACTCCATACTAATCCTAATGAATTCGTCCGAGTCTTTTGAACGTCGTATGGCAACCTAAGACATCTTATGACTCTGTATGCCATGTTAGCACCTTGACAGTTATGTTAGTATAATGTTGGACACCTTACAACTCCTTAAAACACAATATGAAACCTTAAAACTCCTTAATTAACCTAATGATTTCATCGAAGTCCTTTGAATATCGTATGGCAACTCAGGAGATGTTAGGGCTCGGTTCCGACATTAGCAACATTATAAGCACGTTAGAATAATATAGGGCGCATAAAACTCCTAAGAACACCTTACATCACCGTAGGAAACTTTAAAACTCCATACCAAACCTAATGATTTCGTGTGAGTCCTTTGAACGTCGTACGGCAACTTAAGACATCCTACGACTCCGTATGCCATATTAGCACCTTGACAACCACGTTAGTATAATGTTAGACGCCTTAAAACTCCTAACAACACCGTATGAAACCTTAAAAATCCTTAATAAACCTAATGATTTCGTCGAAGTCCTTTAACATCGTACGGCAACTCAGGAGATGTTATGGCTTCGTATCGACATTAGCAACATGAAAAGCACATTAGAATAATGTAGGACGCGTTAAAACTCCTAAGAAAACCTTACATCACCGTACGAAACTTCAAAACACATATTAAACCAAATGAATTCGTCTGGGTCCTTTGAGCGTCGTACGATAACTTAAGACATCTTACGACTCTGTATGCCATGTTAGCACCTTGACATGCATGTTAGTATAATGTTAGACACCTTACAATTCCTTAAAACACCCTATGAAACCTTAATACTGCTTAATAAACCTAATGATTTCGTCGAAGTCCTTTGAACATCGTACAGCAACTCAGTAGATGTTACGGCTCGGTATCGACATTAGCAACATGAAAAGCACGTTAAAATAATGTAGGACGCCTTAAAACTCCTAAGAAAACCTTACATCACCGTACGAAACTTCAAAACTACTAGTAAACCTAATGAATTCGTACGAGTCCTTTGAGCAACGTACGACAACTTAAGACATCTTACGACTTTGTATGCCATATTAGCACCTTGACAACCACGTTAGTATAATGTTAGACGCCTTAAAACTCCTAACAACACCGTATGAAACCTTAAAACTCCGTAATAAACCTAATGATTTCGTCGAAGTCATTTAAACATCGTACGAAAACTCAGGAGATGTTACGACACGGTGATAGTCACTATGTATAGGTTGGACCCACCGGCGTGTCGGTGCTACTTTTGTATGTAATTGTTTGACTTGTAATGTTATTAGTACTAGCGAACCTACGGGCGAATCTATTGATTCGCCCGCAGGTCAACATGTCTTTTGTATCTAGGTGTCGACTGGGCGAACCTATGTGCCCAGCGAACCTGTGTTGGTTCGCTGGATAGATTCGCTAGAGCGAATCTATCAGCGAACCTAACATCACTATATATTGTAACCTTATCTTCTCATTTATACAACTTTTGCACATCTTTTACTCAAGCGATTCTTTACTGACTTGTGTTGTGTAATCGTTCTATTGAGGTGCTAGGAGCTTATATCTTTCATCATTGTAGCTTATTTACCTCAATTGTGTGTTGGATCTTGTTATTGGGTTATTTGGACTTTATATACTTTGTTCTTCAAGTATTGGTTATATTTGTGTTAAACAAGTCAACAAAGCACTGAAATCACGATCTTTATGGACCAACAATATGGTATCAGAGCCTTAGTGCTCTTGATTGTTTGATTCAAGTGATTTTTGTGTTGATTTTCGAAGTTTTTGGGTCAAAACACTTTGATTCTATTTGAAGCTTGTTTCTTGTGTTTTGGTGTTGTATTTTGCTCATGGTTTGTGGTATTTGGACATAGAAAGCTTTTAAAACAAACCTGTAGGCAAATGGTCAAGTTTTGAGGGTTTTTCGAGCTGTTTCCGTACTGTTTCAGAGTGGTTGAGCTACCAGCGAAACTATTTGTTCAACCAGCGAAACTGTCTGTTCTTCCAGCGAATCTAACTTCAAATTTTGTCCTGCTTGGATTGTGTTGTGGCCAGCGAATCTAACATATCATCGAACGAAAGTTCACCTGTCTAGCTGACTGTGCAAGCGAAACTGCTGCCAAAATCAGGCCAGCGAATCTGTGCTTGTCTATCAGCGAAACTGTTTAACTGTCTAGCGAATCTGTCACCAGCGAATCTATCCAGTGAATCTGCTGTGTTCTTCTAGCGAAACTTGCCAGCGAATCTATTTATTTTCAGCGAATCTATAATCTGTTCAAAGTTATGACTTCATCAACACTCAATATGAATGATCTGGACAGCGTTCAACCTAACAGGCCACCGAGGCTTGTTAGTGGTGAAAACTTTGAAGATTGGAAAAGATGTTTGAAAGCGTTCTTCTACTACACGGACTACAACCAATGGGAATCTATAGTAAATGGTCCGCATGTGCCTACAACTGTTGAAGGAACTGTCACTCCAGTAAACACAGATCCAACTACTTTTACTGAAACTGATATCAAGTTACTGGATCGTGACAAGAAGGCATTAGGGGCACTGATACTTTGCTTACATCAGGACATCTTCAACCGGTTTGCAGAACACACAACTGCAAAGAGTCTGTATGATGCATTGTGTGAATTTTATGATGGCAATGAAGATCTGAAACTTGACAGAAAAGCTCAGGCTGAAAAGGAATTCAACTCTTTTGTGGGATATTCACAAGAGAACTTGACTGATATCACAAATCGATTCCTATCTGTGTCAAGTAATCTGAAGAAATATGATGAAAAGCTGGGTAATCACGAACAAGTAGCAAAATTGTTAGATTCACTTCCTCCCCAATGGAGCCTTCAAATCAAGCTACTGAAACAAGAGAGGAACTTTCCTGATTACAAATTGATGGACGTCATCAACAAGCTGAAGTCTTTTGACCTTGACGTGAAAAGAAGAGAGTATAATCAGTCAATGATGGTTCCAAACATCCCGTCTCAAAATGCTGCACTTATCTCATCCGCTGCAAACTCTTATGCCTATAGTGCTGCATCTAGAGGACCATCAAGTCATGTATCTGCCAAATCTGCTGGTGTACCTTCAAATGTTGGCTCAAGCTCGAATGCGTCTGTCACCACTCAGATTCCGTCAGATACTATGGCTTTATTTGGGATGTTTGTCCACAGTTATGAAGCTCTTGTTGCAGGTGAGCTAAAAGGCAAAGGTATGACAGTAGAAGATATGTATCAGGTGGACCCTGATGATCTGGAGGAAACAGATATTCAATGGCAGATGGCTATGCTCACTCTTCGTGCCAGACGATTCATGGAAAGAACTGGCAGAAGAAACTTTGGAAATCAAGGACAGAATGCTAAGCTGGGATATGACAAGGGAAAGTTACGATGCTATAACTGCAAACAACTGGGCCACTTCAAGAGAGAATGCCCATTACCAATCGTTACTGAGCCAGTTAACTCTGCAAATCCAAGACCTGCTCCAATTCAAGAAAAGGTTGAAGAAGCTAAGTCAAAGAATGAAACTGCACTGCTCACCAACTTTGACTGGAGTGCAGAAATCGAAGAAACCAAGGAGGAGATTAACCATGCCCTTGTTGCTGAAATTGCTGAGTTTGATGACAATGACATAAATCTCTTTGATCCGTTCAAAGAGTTTTATGGAAAAGAAGAGGAGGAGAAGGTGGAGAATGTTGACAAAGTTCAATCAGATGTTATTGCTCAAGGACATCTGAATCATTCTGGGTTAGTTTGTGAAGCCACTGTTAATGAAGTGAAGCATGAGGAAGAGTCGAAGGTTAGCCTGGAAGAAGTGATCGAGAAGGCAAGACTAGATGCAGTTGATGAATTCAAAAGAAGCACCCCCTACTGTCAATGTGATCGTGCACTGGCCGCCGAAAAACTGGTAATTGGTCTTCCTTACGATGTTATTGAAGATATGTGTTCATCTGCTTGCAAAATTCGTTTAATTGGCATATACAAAGCAAATAAATTGTTAATGTCAAACGAAAACGAATTAAAAAGGACCATCAAAGAGCTTAAATTAAGTGAGTCAAAATATTTTGTTAAGTTAAGAGAAGCTTTAAAAGAAAATGAACACTTAAAAAGAACTCTTTTAGAAAAGAACTGTGAGATTAATTACTTAACTGAGCAAGTTACACTTGCTGAGTTTGAAGCAAGAAAACTTAAAAACAAATTGCAGCAGTGGACCATATCTGGTATGAAAAGGGAGGAACTGTGCAAGAATCAAAGGGGGGCCAGGGTCAAGACAGGTTTGGGTTTTAATAAAAATGAAACATATGCATATCCTCCACCCAGTACTTTCTGTTATTCTCCTACACCTATTCCTCATTCCTCAAATGAGTTAATTCAAGAGATTATGCAGAACGATACTGACAGTTCCATTGCAGGTTTAAGTGAAGTAAATCTTAAGGAAGTTAGAGAGGAGTACGCATATGGTGGGAGTGTTGGGCTCGGTTGTTCTGTCAGTAGTGATTGCAGTAGTTCTGATTCCAAGAAGTCTTTTGAAGACACTAGTTTAATTAATTCTGTTTGTAGCGACGTGTCATATTCAGACAATTCTATGTTTAATAGTAATTTAGGGTGTTCTACTTCAAGCCCAAATGTGGTTAATGATGTTGATTTGATTGATAATGTGTGTGTGAATGACAAAGACAAACTTTCAGGTCACGTCTCTGAAAGTCAAACCAAAACAAACTGTTTTCAAAAGTTCTTCACTCACCAAATTCCATCTTTCACACCTGTGAGAATTTCAAAACCAAAAGAGAAGGAATCATCTTTTTCATACATTCTTAAACCAAAACCTGAATCTGATACAGTTAAAGTCACAACAAGTAAGTTAAAAGAACTCTATGACACTTACAGTGACTGTGACTCACAACTGTCTGAATGTGATGAGGAAATTGTAATGGACAAAATTCCTGTCAACAGAATTCCCAAAACCGGTTTGAAGTCTCACTGTTTTAAATGTGGAAATACTGGTCACACTGTCAAGCAATGCCCTAAATTAATCCAAAAGAGCACAAAGCAAAAATCTTTGGGAAAAAGATTAAACACTTTTGTAAATAATTTCTTTTGTAGTACTTCATCAACTTCACCACCCAGGTACACAAAGACTTGGGTGCCTATTGCAAAGGTCTAACTTTTCTTTTCTCTTAATAAATGTCAGGGACATTCAAATGCCGTTGTAAATAGTCATTGGCATATTGACAGCGGATGTTCCAGACATATGACAGGATTGAAGGATCTTCTTACTAACTATAGGATCATAAATGGAGGCTATGTTGCTTTTGCGGGGGATAAGAAAGGTGGGAAGATGATTGGTCAAGGAGAAGTCTCAAATGGCTCACTCACTTTGGAAGACGTCAACTATGTTCCTGAACTGGCATTCAATCTTCTGAGTGTATCACAAATCTGTGATAAAAATATTCCTGTAATGTTTCTTCCAAATGAATGCCTGTTCTTGAAGCCAGAGTTTACCATTCCTGAAAATATGGTGATCATGCGAGCTCCGAGACGAAATGACACCTATATGCTGAATATGGGATCAACAGAATCAAACTCCACCGTGACATGTCTTCTGTCTAAAGCATCATCCTTTGAATCATTTTTGTGGCATAAACGTTTAGGACACATCAATTTTAAAATTCTGAATAAATTGGTTAAGAACAATTTGGTTAGGGGTTTACCACAAAAGGACTTTTCTGTGGTCGAGAAATGCATGGCTTGTGCTAAGGGAAAACAGCACAAAAAGCCACATAAACTCAAAATTACAAATACTATCTCAGAACCCCTCGAATTGTTACATACTGATTTATTCGGTCCAATAAGTGTCAAATCAATTGCTAAAAAGTCTTATTGCTTAGTTGTCACAGATGATTACTCTAGGTACACCTGGGTAAGATTCATGGCGAACAAGAGTGAGACTGCAGAAGAATTAATGAAGCTGATTCCTCTAATAGAGGTTCTTGGAAAGAAGAAGGTTCAAGCCATCAGAAGCGATAACGGAACTGAATTCAGAAACCACATCTTCAACTCCTTCTGTGAACAACGGGGTATTCTCAGACAGTTCAGCGCTGCTCGAACACCACAACAAAATGGTGTTGCTGAAAGAAAGAATCGAACTCTTGTTGAGGCCGCTAGAACTATGCTGATCGAGTCGAAACTTCCAATTATTTTCTGGGCTGAAGCGGTTAATTGTGCAGCTTATGTTCTTAACAGGGTGCTGATAGTCAAAGAAAAGATGAAGACTTCATACCAACTGTTTCGAGGGATTAAGCCGCTGATTGACTTTCTACGCCCCTTTGGATGTTCTTGCACTCTACTGAATACTCAAGATCAGAAGACGAAGTTTGGGGCTGTCTCTGATGAATGCTTCTTTGTGGGATACTCGACCACACAAAAGGCGTATCGTGTTTACAATAAGCGAACGCGGATTGTGCAAGAGTCCTACTATGTTGAT
The DNA here is from genome assembly GCA_030867185.1 of Tagetes erecta. Classification (NCBI taxonomy): domain Eukaryota; kingdom Viridiplantae; phylum Streptophyta; class Magnoliopsida; order Asterales; family Asteraceae; genus Tagetes; species Tagetes erecta. Next base: position 51,274,257 of record CM061487.1, read on the forward strand.
TGGCAAGAATCAAACACTACTAGTATTGGTAGTGAACCAACTTGGTTTTATGATGCCACCACCATTTTCAAATCATTTAATCTTCCTGTCTCTGACGATGACGACATCATTCCACACACATCGGTTTCTATTTTCAATCATTCACCTACACCATCACAATCACAACCTTCAACATCAGCTACACAACTACCTCCCACTTCATTTGACATCCCATCACCTCCACCAAATATTCCACCACCTCAAACTGTTCAAACTTCTCCATCAGATATTCCATCCACATCCACTACCATCCCATCACCTACACCTTCACAACCATCAAATCAAACCCACTCATCCGACCAAAATCCTTTACTACTTAACACTGACTTCAAAACCCTGAAAAACCATCCTCACGATTATATCATTGGATCTATTACCGATGGTGTGCGAACACGGAGTCAGAGCGGTTTGATTAATGAATGTCTTTATGCTGCCTTTCTATCTCAAGTCGTTCCAAAGAAGTATAAACAGGCACTTGAAGATCCGAGTTGGGTGGATGCCATGCAGATGGAACTGCAGCAATTCAGGAAGCTCAAAGTTTGGGAACTGGTTGATCTTCCTCCTAACAAGTGTCCAATCGGCACAAAATGGGTTTTTCGGAACAAGCCAGACGATCGTGGTGTTGTAATTAGAAATAAAGCGAGACTGGTTGTTCAAGGTTTTGCCCAAGAGGAGGGAATTGACTATACCGAAGTTTTTGCTCCAGTCGCTCGCCTGGAAGCCATCAGAATCTTTCTTGCTCATGCCGCCAACAAAAACTTTAAGGTTTATCAGATGGATGTGAAATGTGCATTTCTATACGGAGACATCGATGAGGAGATCTACGTATGTCAACCACCAGGCTTCGAGGATCCTGATTTCCCGTCAAAGGTTTACAAGCTTGATAAATCATTGTATGGGTTGCATCAAGCTCCAAGGATCTGGTATGAAACTCTGACACAGTATCTCCTCAGTAAGGGTTTCTCACGTGGGAGTATAGATATGACATTATTCAAGAAGGAGGTGGATGGCGAGCTGCTGATCGTTCAAGTGTATGTTGATGATATCATTTTTGGTTCGACTAATGAAGGGTTGTGTAGAGAATTTGAGAAGGTGATGATGGATCGTTTTGAGATGACCATAATGGGGGAGATGTGTTTCTTCTTGGGGCTGCAAGTGGAGCAAAAGCCTGATGGAATTCTAATCCACCAAGAGAAATACATCAAAGAAATCCTCACGAAGTTCGGCATGGATGACTCTTCTCCTGAACTGATTCCTTTTACAGCTCAAACATGCCTTACTTCCGATGATAATGGGAATCCTGTGGATGCTCATCGGTACCGCTCGATGATCGGATCTCTCATGTATCTGACAGCAAGTCGTCCAGATATTACATTTGCCGTGTGTTACTGTGCTCGCTTCCAAGCCAATCCAAAAGAATCACATGAAAAAGCTGTTAAACGAATTTTTCGTTACCTTAAGGGTTCCTCTCGTTTGGGACTTTGGTACCCAAAAGGTGGGAACTTTGATTTACATGCTTTTTCTGATAGTGATCATGCTGGTTGCAGGATCAACAGGAAATCAGTCACGGGCGGATGTCAATACCTTGGAGAATGTCTTGTTTCGTGGCAAAGCAAGAAGCAAACAACCGTCTCTCTGTCCACAGGAGAAGTTGAATACATTGCTGCTTCAAGTTGCTGTTGCCAAGTGCTGTGGATTCAACATCAGATGATGGATTATGGCATCAACTTTCTTCACACGCCACTCTTTTGTGACAATGAAGCTGCTGTTGGAATCGCCAAGAATCCTATTCATCACACTCGAACCAAGCACATTGAAACGAGAATTCATGCAATCAGGGATGCTCAGGAAAAGGGGTTTATTGATATTATTCCTATCGAAACTAGAAAGCAAAAAGCTGATCTTTTCACAAAAACTTTTGACAAACCACGTTTTTATGAATTGATCTCCATGCTGGGTCTTATATCTTTTTGAAAACCTTTTCTGTGAGAATCCTTTTGTAATTATGTAAATAACTTTTTCTTTTGCTTCTTCTTCTTTGAAAAATCCGTGGGTCACTCGTTTCATTGCTCCGTAACTTTATTTTATTTTATCTTCGTTTATTTTTCTTTTAATCCTATATATATATATATTTGGAAAAGTCTGAAAAACAAAATTTCTTATTAGACAGCTATTATATAGAAATTTTGGGGGAGATATAAAAAGATTAACTATTTATAGTTTTTCAAATTTTGCTATTTCAGGATCTCCGTTTTGATTGATGTTGAAGAGTCGTTGAAGGAGGTCAGAAGCATTGCGTTTGGGATATGTCAGATAGGCTCAGCCCGAAAACGAAGTAAACAGTGATTGTGCAGCCAAACATAACGCTCAAGATCTCGACAACAAGGATTATCCTCTTGACGTGATTGGATTGCACAAAGATAATGGTTCTGTCAAAAATGGGTTGAGAGTGTCAAATCTTTGTCTTGATTTCCCCAAAACATCCCAAATCACCCTCGCCCTATCCCCGAATCGAGTTTCTAGTATGCAAAACAAATAAAAATAAAAAAAGCTGCTAGTGATGCTCTTCGGAAAAGCCTCTGAGTGAGTTACTAGTTAACTCCTCAGAACGTCTTGAGTCAAGTGCTTAACTCCTCTGCTATACGGAAGTATTGACCTGGAGTTGGTGGATCTTCTCTGCTATACGGAAGTATTGACCTGAAGATTCACCGAGCATGCTCAAATGTTTATCTCCTCTGTTATACGTCAGTATAGACCTGGAGCTCTAAACTATTTGAGTTCCCCAAATAATAAGTCGCATTGTATTCAAAAGAATCAATTGCTGACAAGCCCCACTCACAAAGAAAAGATGCAAAAATTGCACAAGTGTCAAAAGAAGCTAATGCATCGGTCAACATTCAAAAGTTGATCATCGAAATTCAAGCAAAGTCAATCGTATTGCTCAGATATACCCTGATGTCAGAACTTGTTCTTTTTACCTAGACGTCTGTGGGGACCAAGTTGTCAGAGACTCTTCAATCAAACCGAAAACATGATAAAAGAAGCTGCTGATCTCTAGTTGAAAGGACTAAGGCATGGGTTTAAATGGACAAACATATCTGCAATCCCGCCAATCGATGATTCTCCGGATTCTACTCAAAACATCATGAAAAATATATATCCTTTCTAGCGTTTAAAACCGTCTCCTTTTATACTAATTTTATTTTATTTTATTTTATTTTATTTTAAATTTTTTTTGGGATCATATGTATATATGTTTATTTTTGGAGCGTTGATGTCGTGGGACGTATTCACGGATTTTCAAAGATTTTTAAAATTTTAAGAAAATCCAAAAATATTTTTTGTTGTTTGTCTAGCGAATCTATGGCGAACCTACAGATTCGCTCGGTCTCTAAGGTTCGCCCGGAATCTCTTTGTTTCGCTGACATGAAACAGCCTTGTTTATGTGTCAGCGAACCTGCTAGCGAACCAGTCGGAGGCTTTGACTGTTGGTCTTCCAGCGAACCTAAAGTTCGCTGGACTGACTGCCAGCGAACCTATGGATGTATATATATACAGTGACAGCGAATTTTTCTCACTTTTTCGCTGTCCAACTGTACTGTAGCAAGACGCTCTTCAATTTCAAACTACCTACGTTCGATTCTCACTATTTCACGGCTTTTTTCTTACATTAAACATCATTTAAGTGTGCGGTATGCAATCGTTTTCATCTTAATCTGTGTTTTATACCCTTAATCGTTCATTTGACCTGTTAAATCTGTCGATTCCTGATTATGTTGTGTTTAAAAGGCTGATTGTATGTTAGATGTTAGGGTTTTACTTCATAATAGCCTCGTCTTGTGATTATACCACCTGTTCGTTGCTTTAAATGCCTAAAAATAGTTGACTGTATGTGATTTCGGCCGTTTTTGAAAATCTAGGGTTTCCAGCGAATCTAAGTGTTCGTCTGGCGAATCTGAACGAAAGTTCAAAACTTCGAGCGAACCTATGTCGTTATGCTGCCCGCGCAACAACATAGATTCGCCCGACTGTTTCTAGCGAACCTATACATTCGCTCGACAACAATGACTGATTTTTCATGTCAGCGAATTTATAGGTTCTGGTGCCAAAATCTCAGGTTCGCTATACCAGCGAACCTAATATCCAGCGAATCTATTTTCTGATTTTCAAATCTTCATTTCTGATCAATCTCCGTTTATTTTTCAGGCAAAATGTCGACTTTATTCTTCGAGAAAAAGCACAACATGTGTGCTTTACTCGACGAAAACTTTGAAAAGGCCAGCAGCTATAGAGACGCTATCATATGGCTGAAGTCGTCACATATACATCATGCCATCTCTCACTCACCCACCATATATGAGACGCACGTTCGGGATTTCTGGCGAACTGCTGTCATGAATGTGTCGGTGCAGCCGTCACGCATCTGTGCTAATGTCTGTGGCCACGACTTGGCGTTTACTGAAGCTGATTTGGCTAGGATTCTAAGATTAGAAGAAGATGTCGGTGAAGAGGTGAGTATGACAGCTGAAGAAGTTTATGGGGCATTTCGGAACGCTGGATATGAGGGTCCGATGCCCGGAGAAAAGAAAATGGAGTTTGTGAAGTCGTACCTGATCCAGGAGTGGAGGTATATAGCACATGTATTTATTATGTGCCTGGATCACAGAAAAGGGGGTACTGATGGGCTGAACTTGGACTGGGCTAGAGCTATGATGCTGTTTTGCCGGGGGCAAAAAGGAAATCTTGCGAAGTTGATTTTCAATTACATGCTCGAAAACATCCATGCCAGCAAGGGGGCCAAATGGTTAATGTATCCCAGATTCATTCAGATGATTCTGAATGATAAGTTGCTAAATCTGCCGGTGGAAGGTGCAGAATTGGAAATCTGGGATATGCATCCCAGAATCTTCAAGGATTGTAAAGCTGTGCGAGCTGATTGTGTGGGAAGAATTTCTTATTTGTGGGAGAATATGTATACTGCTGACCGATGGGCATATATACAGAGGCTGATTGAGACAGAAAGGAAAAGAGGCGGAGAGAATATAGAGGTGATTGAGAAGAAGATTAGAAAAAGAAAGGCATATGCAAAGGATAAAAATTATTCATTTGATAGAGAGGTGGATGAGATACAAGCTGAAATAGATGCGGGCAGAGAACTTCGAACGAAAAGAAGATCTGATATACACGCTGAGGCATCAAAGAAAGCGAAGCATGATATAGGGGGTACATCTGCTGGGTCTGGGAATGAGTTGAAGGATGAGGTTGAGAGATTGAAGGCTGATCTGGCTGAGCTAAAATATAAACATGAAGAATTGGAGAAACAGGATGCTGAGAAATCCACTGTCATATACGAGATGGGTCGTATGATGAAGGACCAGCAGTGTTTGATTGTAAGGATCTTCAAAGAACTAAACAGTTTGAAGGAGAATGCTGGAACTGAACCGGCTATGACTGAGGCGGAACTGAACTCCTTGACGGATATTACAAAATATCCGTTAATGGATGTTGACTTTGGAGATAAAGGTAAAGCTGCTGAGGAGGTATTTGATGAAGAAATGGGGATTGATATGGACGTATTTGAAGGGGATGAAGTTGTAGGAGGATCTGGTGTGGATTACACTTTGGTAGATGAACCTGATACTGATATTGATGCTGAAAGTGAGGAGGATATTGAGGATGAGCCGGAGGTATACAAAGTGGAAGAAAAGGGAATGAGTTACCAATTTGAACACGCTGAGCTTGACAAGTCCGAATGGTTTAAAAAGGAAGAAGCTGTGGTGCCTGAGGTACCAATATTCCAACATCTAGACGAACCCAACACCAAACAGCAAGATAGACAGATCATAGCATGGAAGTACAACTGTTTGGTGGAGGCTTACATGATCAAAAGGAGGGGTGGTGACATCACGTACGTCAAGAACCGAAAGCACTTCGCCACCTTTCCTAGATGGGATTTGAGGAGACTGGCAGAGCTGCCACTACTTGGGAAAGAAGATAGTGGCAGGGCTTGTGCGTTCGAAGCTGCTATTCAAGAGGCTACCAAGTCCGATTTTGTTGAGTTTGGTTACCAAAAGCCGAAAAGGATGAGACAGAAGAAGGATAAACATTGGGTGTCATGGAAAGGGAAAATTGTTTTGAAGATAGCTGCTCCGAAGGTGATGACGAGGGTCAGGGTCCCAGAAACTCAGCCACCCAGATTGCAGGACTTCAGCAAATGGTTTTATGACAATAGCACTGGGGAGGCAATTATCAGACTTCAAGGTGAAGACCGTCCGGAAATTCGTCTATTTGATCCTATGGAGGTCTTCTCCTTCTGTGATGAGGATCTGAAGGTGCTATGCGAGAACAGAATTAAGCACGGGGCTGGAGATGACACAGCTGCTGAAGCGAACCTGTTCGTAAAGGTCGCAAATAAAGCCCGGGGGATTCGTGCTGAGCTGAAGGCGGTAAATGAGAGGTTGAGGAGGACGGATGATCTGAAATTGGAGATGGATGACTTGACAAGACAGCTTGATCGAACTATAGAGCAGAGGTTTGAAAAACCAGTTGAAGTGATTGACTTGGAGGTTGAATGCGAGGAGCCAACTGCAGAGATTCAGGCGGAAACAACTGTTCAACTTGAGCCTGATACTGAGGTCGCTGATACAGAGTTCGTGGATTCAATGCTAAATCTAAGTGAAGATGAGGCCGGAACTGAAGACTTTACAAATCCAATGGCCGGAATCAAAGAAAGGGCAGGAGCTTTTATCGAACAACTTTGAAGCCATGAAGACGGAGCTAATCAGAAGACTTCCCCAGGTGAGGTCCAACCTAGGGGGAGTATTGATAGTCACTATGTATAGGTTGGACCCACCGGCGTGTCGGTGCTACTTTTGTATGTAATTGTTTGACTTGTAATGTTATTAGTACTAGCGAACCTACGGGCGAATCTATTGATTCGCCCGCAGGTCAACATGTCTTTTGTATCTAGGTGTCGACTGGGCGAACCTATGTGCCCAGCGAACCTGTGTTGGTTCGCTGGAAAGATTCGCTAGAGCGAATCTATCAGCGAACCTAACATCACTATATATTGTAACCTTATCTTCTCATTTATACAACTTTTGCACATCTTTTACTCAAGCGATTCTTTACTGACTTGTGTTGTGTAATCGTTCTATTGAGGTGCTAGGAGCTTATATCTTTCATCATTGTAGCTTATTTACCTCAATTGTGTGTTGGATCTTGTTATTGGGTTATTTGGACTTTATATACTTTGTTCTTCAAGTATTGGTTATATTTGTGTTAAACAAGTCAACAAAGCACTGAAATCACGATCTTTATGGACCAACACACGGTATCGACATTAGCAACATGAAAAGCACATTAGAATAATGTACGACGCATTACAACTCCTAAGAACACCTTTCATCACCGTAGGAAACTTTAAAACTCCATACTAAACCTAATGAATTCGTCCGAGTCTTTTGAACGTCGTATGGCAACCTAAGACATCTTATGACTCTGTATGCCATGTTAGCACCTTGACAGTCATGTTAGTATAATGTTGGACACCTTACAACTCCTTAAAACACACTATGAAACCTTAAAACTCCTTAATAAACCTAATGATTTCATCGAAGTCCTTTGAACATCGTACGACAACTCAGGAGATGTTAGGGCTCGGTTCCGACATTAGCAACATTATAAGCACGTTAGAATAATATAGGGCGCATTAAAACTCCTAAGAACACCTTACATCACCGTAGGAAACTTTAAAACTCCATACCAAACCTAATGATTTCGTGTGAGTCCTTTGAACGTCGTACGACAACTTAAGACATCTTACGACTCTGTATGCCATATTAGCACCTTGACAACCACGTTAGTATAATGTTAGACGCCTTAAAACTCCTAACAACACCTTATGAAACATTAAAACTCCTTAATAAACCTAATGATTTTGTCGAAGTCCTTTGAACATCGTACGGCAACTCAGGAGATCTTATGGCTTGGTATCGACATTAGCAACATGAAAAGCACATTAGAATAATGTAGGACGCGTTAAAACTCCTAAGAAAACCTTACATCACCGTACGAAACTTCAAAACAAATACTAAACCAAATGAATTCGTCTGAGTCCTTTGAGCGTCGTACGATAACTTAAGACATCTTACGACTCTGTATGCCATGTTAGCACCTTGACATGCATGTTAGTATAATGTTAGACACCTTACAACTCCTTAAAACACCCTATGAAACCTTAATACTCCTTAATAAACCTAATGATTTTGTCGAAGTCCTTTGAACATCGGACGGCAACTCAGTAGATGTTACGGCTCGGTATCGACATTAGCAACATGAAAAGCACGTTAAAATAATGTAAGACGCCTTAAAACTCCTAAGAAAAGCTTACATCACCGTACGAAACTTCAAAACTACTACTAAACCTAATGAATTCGTCCGAGTCCTTTGAGCAACGTACGACAACTTAAGAAATCTTACGACTCTGGATGCCATATTAGCACCTTGACAACCACGTTAGTATAATGTTAGATGCCTTAAAACTCCTAACAACACCGTATGAAACCTTAAAACTCCGTAATAAACCTAATGATTTCGTCGAAGTCATTTAAACATCGTACGAAAACTCAGGAGATGTTACGGCTCGGTATCGACATTAGCAACATGAAAAGCACATTAGAATAATGTAAGACGCATTACAACACCTAAGAACAGCTTTCATCACCGTAGGAAACTTTAAAACTCCATACTAAACCTAATGAATTCGTCTGAGTCTTTTGAACGTCGTATGGCAACCTAAGACATCTTATGACTCTGTATGCCATGTTAGCACCTTGACAAGCATGTTAGTATAATGTTGGACACCTTATAACTCTTTAAAACACCCTATGAAACCTTAAAACTCCTTAATAAACCTAATGATTTCATCGAAGTCCTTTGAACATCGTACTGCAACTCAGGAGATGTTAGGGCTCGGTTCGGACATTAGCAACATTATAAGCACGTTAGAAAAATATAGGGCGCATTAAAACTCCTAAGAACACCTTACTTCACCGTAGGAAACTTTAAAACTCCATAACAAACCTAATGATTTCGTGTGAGTCCTTTGAACGTCGTACGACAACTTAAGATATCTTACGACTCTGTATGCCATATTAGCACCTTGACAACCACGTTAGTATAATGTTAGACGACTTAAAACTCCTAACAGCACCGTATGAAACCTTAAAACTCCTTAATAAACCTAATGATTTCGTCGAAGTCCTTTGAACATCGTACGACAACTCAGGAGATTTTATGGCTTGGTATGGACATTAGCAACATGAAAAGCACATTAGAATAATGTAGGACGCGTTAAAACTCCTAAGAAAACCTTACATCACCGTACGAAACTTCAAAACAAATACTAAACCAAATGAATTCGTCTGAGTCCTTTGAGCGTCGTACGATAACTTAAGACATCTTACGACTCTGTATGCCATGTTAGCACCTTGACAACCATGTTAGTATAATGTTAGACACCTTACAACTCCTTAAAACACCCTATGAAACCTTAATACTCCTTAATAAACCTAATGATTTTGTCGAAGTCCTTTGAACATCGGACGGCAACTCAGTAGATGTTACGGCTCGGTATCGACATTAGCAACATGAAAAGCACGTTAAAATAATGTACGACGCCTTAAAATTCCTAAGAAAACCTTACATCACCGTACGAAACTTCAAAACTACTACTAAACCTAATGAATTCGTCCGAGTCCTTTGAGCAACGTACGACAACTTAAGACATCTTACGACTTTGTATGCCATATTAGCACCTTGACAACCACGTTAGTATAATGTTAGACGCCTTAAAACTCCTAACAACACCGTATGAAACCTTAAAACTCCGTAATAAACCTAATGATTTCGTCGAAGTCATTTAAACATCGTACGAAAACTCAGGAGATGTTACGACACGGTATCGACATTAGCAACATGAAAAGCACATTAGAATAATGTACGACGCATTACAACTCCTAAGAACACCTTTCATCACCGTAGGAAACTTTAAAACTCCATACTAAACCTAATGAATTCGTCCGAGTCTTTTGAACGTCGTATGGCAACCTAAGACATCTTATGACTCTGTATGCCATGTTAGCACCTTGACAGTCATGTTAGTATAATGTTGGACACCTTACAACTCCTTAAAACACACTATGAAACCTTAAAACTCCTTAATAAACCTAATGATTTCATCGAAGTCCTTTGAACATCGTACGACAACTCAGGAGATGTTAGGGCTCGGTTCCGACATTAGCAACATTATAAGCACGTTAGAATAATATAGGGCGCATTAAAACTCCTAAGAACACCTTACATCACCGTAGGAAACTTTAAAACTCCATACCAAACCTAATGATTTCGTGTGAGTCCTTTGAACGTCGTACGACAACTTAAGACATCTTACGACTCTGTATGCCATATTAGCACCTTGACAACCACGTTAGTATAATGTTAGACGCCTTAAAACTCCTAACAACACCTTATGAAACATTAAAACTCCTTAATAAACCTAATGATTTTGTCGAAGTCCTTTGAACATCGTACGGCAACTCAGGAGATGTTATGGCTTGGTATCGACATTAGCAACATGAAAAGCACATTAGAATAATGTAGGACGCGTTAATACTCCTAAGAAAACCTTACATCACCGTACGAAACTTCAAAACAAATACTAAACCAAATGAATTCGTCTGAGTCCTTTGAGCGTCGTACGATAACTTAAGACATCTTACGACTCTATATGCCATGTTAGCACCTTGACATGCATGTTAGTATAATGTTAGACACCTTACAACTCCTTAAAACACCCTATGAAACCTTAATACTCCTTAATAAACCTAATGATTTCGTCGAAGTCCTTTGAACATCGTACGACAACTCAGTAGATGTTACGGCTCGGTATCGACATTAGCAACATGAAAAGCACGTTAAAATAATGTAAGACGCCTTAAAACTCCTAAGAAAAGCTTACATCACCGTACGAAACTTCAAAACTACTACTAAACCTAATGAATTCGTCCGAGTCCTTTGAGCAACGTACGACAACTTAAGAAATCTTACGACTCTGGATGCCATATTAGCACCTTGACAACCACGTTAGTATAATGTTAGATGCCTTAAAACTCCTAACAACACCGTATGAAACCTTAAAACTCCGTAATAAACCTAATGATTTCGTCGAAGTCATTTAAACATCGTACGAAAACTCAGGAGATGTTACGGCTCGGTATCGACATTAGCAACATGAAAAGCACATTAGAATAATGTAAGACGCATTACAACACCTAAGAACAGCTTTCATCACCGTAGGAAACTTTAAAACTCCATACTAAACCTAATGAATTCGTCTGAGTCTTTTGAACGTCGTATGGCAACCTAAGACATCTTATGACTCTGTATGCCATGTTAGCACCTTGACAAGCATGTTAGTATAATGTTGGACACCTTATAACTCTTTAAAACACCCTATGAAACCTTAAAACTCCTTAATAAACCTAATGATTTCATCGAAGTCCTTTGAACATCGTACTGCAACTCAGGAGATGTTAGGGCTCGGTTCGGACATTAGCAACATTATAAGCACGTTAGAAAAATATAGGGCGCATTAAAACTCCTAAGAACACCATACTTCACCGTAGGAAACTTTAAAACTCCATACCAAACCTAATGATTTCGTGTGAGTCCTTTGAACATCGTACGACAACTTAAGATATCTTACGACTCTGTATGCCATATTAGCACCTTGACAACCACGTTAGTATAATGTTAGACGCCTTAAAACTCCTAACAGCACCGTATGAAACCTTAAAACTCCTTAATAAACCTAATGATTTCGTCGAAGTCCTTTGAACATCGTACGACAACTCAGGAGATTTTATGGCTTGGTATGGACATTAGCAACATGAAAAGCACATTAGAATAATGTAGGACGCGTTAAAACTCCTAAGAAAACCTTACATCACCGTACGAAACTTCAAAACAAATACTAAACCAAATGAATTCGTCTGAGTCCTTTGAGCGTCGTACGATAACTTAAGACATCTTACGACTCTGTATGCCATGTTAGCACCTTGACAAGCATGTTAGTATAATGTTAGACACCTTACAACTCCTTAAAACACCCTATGAAACCTTAATACTCCTTAATAAACCTAATGATTTTGTCGAAGTCCTTTGAACATCGGACGGCAACTCAGTAGATGTTACGGCTCGGTATCGACATTAGCAACATGAAAAGCACGTTAAAATAATGTACGACGCCTTAAAATTCCTAAGAAAACCTTACATCACCGTACGAAACTTCAAAACTACTACTAAACCTAATGAATTCGTCCGAGTCCTTTGAGCAACGTACGACAACTTAAGACATCTTACGACTCTGTATGCCATATTAGCACCTTGACAACCACGTTAGTATAATGTTAGACGCCTTAAAACTCCTAACAACACCGTATGAAACCTTAAGACTCCGTAATAAACCTAATGATTTCGTCGAAGTCATTTAAACATCGCACGAAAACTCAGGAGATGTTACGGCTCGGTATCGACATTAGCAACATGAAAAGCACATTAGAATAATGTAGGACGCATTACAACTCCTAAGAACACCTTTCATCACCGTAGGAAACTTTAAAACTCCATACTAAACCTAATGAATTCGTCCAAGTCTTTTGAACGTCGTATGGCAACCTAAGACATCTTACGACTCTGTATGCCATATTAGCACCTTGACAACCACGTTAGTATAATGTTAGACGCCTTAAAACTCCTAACAACACCGTATGAAACCTTAAAAATCCTTAATAAACCTAATGATTTCGTTGAAGTCCTTTAACATCGTACGGCAACTCAGGAGATGTTATGGCTTGGTATCGACATTAGCAACATGAAAAGCACATTAGAATAATGTAGGACGCGTTAAAACTCCTAAGAAAACCTTACATCACCGTACGAAACTTCAAAACACATACAAAACCAAATGAATTCGTCTGAGTCCTTTGAGCGTCGTACGATAACTTAAGACATCTTACGACTCTGTATGCCATGTTAACACCTTGACATGCATGTTAGTATAATGTTAGACACCTTACAACTCCTTAAAACACCTATGAAACCTTAATACTCCTTAATAAACCTAATGATTTCGTCGAAGTCCTTTGAACATCGTACGGCAACTCAGTAGATGTTACGGCTCGGTATCGACATTAGCAACATGAAAAGCACGTTAAAATAATGTACGACGCCTTAAAACTCCTAAGAAAAGCTTACATCACCGTACGAAACTTCAAAACTACTACTAAACCTAATGAATTCGTCCGAGTCCTTTGAGCAACGTACGACAACTTAAGACATCTTACGACTCTGGATGCCATATTAGCACCTTGACAACCACGTTAGTATAATGTTAGATGCCTTAAAACTCCTAACAACACCGTATGAAACCTTAAAACTCCGTAATAAACCTAATGATTTCGTCGAAGTCATTTAAACATCGTACGAAAACTCAGGAGATGTTACGGCTCGGTATCGACATTAGCAACATGAAAAGCACATTAGAATAATGTAAGACGCATTACAACACCTAAGAACAGCTTTCATCACCGTAGGAAACTTTAAAACTCCATACTAAACCTAATGAATTCGTCTGAGTCTTTTGAACGTCGTATGGCAACCTAAGACATCTTATGACTCTGTATGCCATGTTAGCACCTTGACAAGCATGTTAGTATAATGTTGGACACCTTATAACTCTTTAAAACACCCTATGAAACCTTAAAACACCTTAATAAACCTAATGATTTCATCGAAGTCCTTTGAACATCGTACTGCAACTCAGGAGATGTTAGGGCTCGGTTCGGACATTAGCAACATTATAAGCACGTTAGAAAAATATAGGGCGCATTAAAACTCCTAAGAACACCATACTTCACCGTAGGAAACTTTAAAACTCCATACCAAACCTAATGATTTCGTGTGAGTCCTTTGAACATCGTACGACAACTTAAGATATCTTACGACTCTATATGCCATATTAGCACCTTGACAACCACGTTAGTATAATGTTAGACGCCTTAAAACTCCTAACAGCACCGTATGAAACCTTAAAACTCCTTAATAAACCTAATGATTTCGTCGAAGTCCTTTGAACATCGTACGACAACTCAGGAGATTTTATGGCTTGGTATGGACATTAGCAACATGAAAAGCACATTAGAATAATGTAGGACGCGTTAAAACTCCTAAGAAAACCTTACATCACCGTACGAAACTTCAAAACAAATACTAAACCAAATGAATTCGTCTGAGTCCTTTGAGCGTCGTACGATAACTTAAGACATCTTACGACTCTGTATGCCATGTTAGCACCTTGACAAGCATGTTAGTATAATGTTAGACACCTTACAACTCCTTAAAACACCCTATGAAACCTTAATACTCCTTAATAAACCTAATGATTTTGTCGAAGTCCTTTGAACATCGGACGGCAACTCAGTAGATGTTACGGCTCGGTATCGACATTAGCAACATGAAAAGCACGTTAAAATAATGTACGACGCCTTAAAATTCCTAAGAAAACCTTACATCACCGTACGAAACTTCAAAACTACTACTAAACCTAATGAATTCGTCCGAGTCCTTTGAGCAACGTACGACAACTTAAGACATCTTACGACTCTGTATGCCATATTAGCACCTTGACAACCACGTTAGTATAATGTTAGACGCCTTAAAACTCCTAACAACACCGTATGAAACCTTAAGACTCCGTAATAAACCTAATGATTTCGTCGAAGTCATTTAAACATTGCACGAAAACTCAGGAGATGTTACGGCTCGGTATCGACATTAGCAACATGAAAAGCACATTAGAATAATGTAGGACGCATTACAACTCCTAAGAACACCTTTCATCACCGTAGGAAACTTTAAAACTCCATACTAAACCTAATGAATTCGTCCAAGTCTTTTGAACGTCGTATGGCAACCTAAGACATCTTACGACTCTGTATGCCATATTAGCACCTTGACAACCACGTTAGTATAATGTTAGACGCCTTAAAACTCCTAACAACACCGTATGAAACCTTAAAAATCCTTAATAAACCTAATGATTTCGTTGAAGTCCTTTAACATCGTACGGCAACTCAGGAGATGTTATGGCTTGGTATCGACATTAGCAACATGAAAAGCACATTAGAATAATGTAGGACGCGTTAAAACTCCTAAGAAAACCTTACATCACCGTACGAAACTTCAAAACACATACAAAACCAAATGAATTCGTCTGAGTCCTTTGAGCGTCGTACGATAACTTAAGACATCTTACGACTCTGTATGCCATGTTAACACCTTGACATGCATGTTAGTATAATGTTAGACACCTTACAACTCCTTAAAACACCTATGAAACCTTAATACTCCTTAATAAACCTAATGATTTCGTCGAAGTCCTTTGAACATCGTACGGCAACTCAGTAGATGTTACGGCTCGGTATCGACATTAGCAACATGAAAAGCACGTTAAAATAATGTAGGACGCCTTAAAACTCCTAAGAAAAGCTTACATCACCGTACGAAACTTCAAAACTACTACTAAACCTAATGAATTCGTCCGAGTCCTTTGAGCAACGTACGACAACTTAAGACATCTTACGACTCTGGATGCCATATTAGCACCTTGACAACCACGTTAGTATAATGTTAGATGCCTTAAAACTCCTAACAACACCGTATGAAACCTTAAAACTCCGTAATAAACCTAATGATTTCGTCGAAGTCATTTAAACATCGTACGAAAACTCAGGAGATGTTACGGCTCGGTATCGACATTAGCAACATGAAAAGCACATTAGAATAATGTAAGACGCATTACAACACCTAAGAACAGCTTTCATCACTGTAGGAAACTTTAAAACTCCATACTAAACCTAATGAATTCGTCTGAGTCTTTTGAACGTCGTATGGCAACCTAAGACATCTTATGACTCTGTATGCCATGTTAGCACCTTGACAAGCATGTTAGTATAATGTTGGACACCTTATAACTCTTTAAAACACCCTATGAAACCTTAAAACTCCTTAATAAACCTAATGATTTCATCGAAGTCCTTTGAACATCGTACTGCAACTCAGGAGATGTTAGGGCTCGGTTCGGACATTAGCAACATTATAAGCACGTTAGAAAAATATAGGGCGCATTAAAACTCCTAAGAACACCATACTTCACCGTAGGAAACTTTAAAACTCCATACCAAACCTAATGATTTCGTGTGAGTCCTTTGAACATCGTACGACAACTTAAGATATCTTACGACTCTGTATGCCATATTAGCACCTTGACAACCACGTTAGTATAATGTTAGACGCCTTAAAACTCCTAACAGCACCGTATGAAACCTTAAAACTCCTTAATAAACCTAATGATTTCGTCGAAGTCCTTTGAACATCGTACGACAACTCAGGAGATTTTATGGCTTGGTATGGACATTAGCAACATGAAAAGCACATTAGAATAATGTAGGACGCGTTAAAACTCCTAAGAAAACCTTACATCACCGTACGAAACTTCAAAACAAATACTAAACCAAATGAATTCGTCTGAGTCCTTTGAGCGTCGTACGATAACTTAAGACATCTTACGACTCTGTATGCCATGTTAGCACCTTGACAAGCATGTTAGTATAATGTTAGACACCTTACAACTCCTTAAAACACCCTATGAAACCTTAATACTCCTTAATAAACCTAATGATTTTGTCGAAGTCCTTTGAACATCGGACGGCAACTCAGTAGATGTTACGGCTCGGTATCGACATTAGCAACATGAAAAGCACGTTAAAATAATGTACGACGCCTTAAAATTCCTAAGAAAACCTTACATCACCGTACGAAACTTCAAAACTACTACTAAACCTAATGAATTCGTCCGAGTCCTTTGAGCAACGTACGACAACTTAAGACATCTTACGACTCTGTATGCCATATTAGCACCTTGACAACCACGTTAGTATAATGTTAGACGCCTTAAAACTCCTAACAACACCGTATGAAACCTTAAGACTCCGTAATAAACCTAATGATTTCGTCGAAGTCATTTAAACATTGCACGAAAACTCAGGAGATGTTACGGCTCGGTATCGACATTAGCAACATGAAAAGCACATTAGAATAATGTAGGACGCATTACAACTCCTAAGAACACCTTTCATCACCGTAGGAAACTTTAAAACTCCATACTAAACCTAATGAATTCGTCCAAGTCTTTTGAACGTCGTATGGCAACCTAAGACATCTTACGACTCTGTATGCCATATTAGCACCTTGACAACCACGTTAGTATAATGTTAGACGCCTTAAAACTCCTAACAACACCGTATGAAACCTTAAAAATCCTTAATAAACCTAATGATTTCGTTGAAGTCCTTTAACATCGTACGGCAACTCAGGAGATGTTATGGCTTGGTATCGACATTAGCAACATGAAAAGCACATTAGAATAATGTAGGACGCGTTAAAACTCCTAAGAAAACCTTACATCACCGTACGAAACTTCAAAACACATACAAAACCAAATGAATTCGTCTGAGTCCTTTGAGCGTCGTACGATAACTTAAGACATCTTACGACTCTGTATGCCATGTTAACACCTTGACATGCATGTTAGTATAATGTTAGACACCTTACAACTCCTTAAAACACCTATGAAACCTTAATACTCCTTAATAAACCTAATGATTTCGTCGAAGTCCTTTGAACATCGTACGGCAACTCAGTAGATGTTACGGCTCGGTATCGACATTAGCAACATGAAAAGCACGTTAAAATAATGTAGGACGCCTTAAAACTCCTAAGAAAAGCTTACATCACCGTACGAAACTTCAAAACTACTACTAAACCTAATGAATTCGTCCGAGTCCTTTGAGCAACGTACGACAACTTAAGACATCTTACGACTCTGGATGCCATATTAGCACCTTGACAACCACGTTAGTATAATGTTAGATGCCTTAAAACTCCTAACAACACCGTATGAAACCTTAAAACTCCGTAATAAACCTAATGATTTCGTCGAAGTCATTTAAACATCGTACGAAAACTCAGGAGATGTTACGGCTCGGTATCGACATTAGCAACATGAAAAGCACATTAGAATAATGTAAGACGCATTACAACACCTAAGAACAGCTTTCATCACCGTAGGAAACTTTAAAACTCCATACTAAACCTAATGAATTCGTCTGAGTCTTTTGAACGTCGTATGGCAACCTAAGACATCTTATGACTCTGTATGCCATGTTAGCACCTTGACAAGCATGTTAGTATAATGTTGGACACCTTATAACTCTTTAAAACACCCTATGAAACCTTAAAACTCCTTAATAAACCTAATGATTTCATCGAAGTCCTTTGAACATCGTACTGCAACTCAGGAGATGTTAGGGCTCGGTTCGGACATTAGCAACATTATAAGCACGTTAGAAAAATATAGGGCGCATTAAAACTCCTAAGAACACCATACTTCACCGTAGGAAACTTTAAAACTCCATACCAAACCTAATGATTTCGTGTGAGTCCTTTGAACATCGTACGACAACTTAAGATATCTTACGACTCTGTATGCCATATTAGCACCTTGACAACCACGTTAGTATAATGTTAGACGCCTTAAAACTCCTAACAGCACCGTATGAAACCTTAAAACTCCTTAATAAACCTAATGATTTCGTCGAAGTCCTTTGAACATCGTACGACAACTCAGGAGATTTTATGGCTTGGTATGGACATTAGCAACATGAAAAGCACATTAGAATAATGTAGGACGCGTTAAAACTCCTAAGAAAACCTTACATCACCGTACGAAACTTCAAAACAAATACTAAACCAAATGAATTCGTCTGAGTCCTTTGAGCGTCGTACGATAACTTAAGACATCTTACGACTCTGTATGCCATGTTAGCACCTTGACAAGCATGTTAGTATAATGTTAGACACCTTACAACTCCTTAAAACACCCTATGAAACCTTAATACTCCTTAATAAACCTAATGATTTTGTCGAAGTCCTTTGAACATCGGACGGCAACTCAGTAGATGTTACGGCTCGGTATCGACATTAGCAACATGAAAAGCACGTTAAAATAATGTACGACGCCTTAAAATTCCTAAGAAAACCTTACATCACCGTACGAAACTTCAAAACTACTACTAAACCTAATGAATTCGTCCGAGTCCTTTGAGCAACGTACGACAACTTAAGACATCTTACGACTCTGTATGCCATATTAGCACCTTGACAACCACGTTAGTATAATGTTAGACGCCTTAAAACTCCTAACAACACCGTATGAAACCTTAAGACTCCGTAATAAACCTAATGATTTCGTCGAAGTCATTTAAACATCGCACGAAAACTCAGGAGATGTTACGGCTCGGTATCGACATTAGCAACATGAAAAGCACATTAGAATAATGTAGGACGCATTACAACTCCTAAGAACACCTTTCATCACCGTAGGAAACTTTAAAACTCCATACTAAACCTAATGAATTCGTCCAAGTCTTTTGAACGTCGTATGGCAACCTAAGACATCTTACGACTCTGTATGCCATATTAGCACCTTGACAACCACGTTAGTATAATGTTAGACGCCTTAAAACTCCTAACAACACCGTATGAAACCTTAAAAATCCTTAATAAACCTAATGATTTCGTTGAAGTCCTTTAACATCGTACGGCAACTCAGGAGATGTTATGGCTTGGTATCGACATTAGCAACATGAAAAGCACATTAGAATAATGTAGGACGCGTTAAAACTCCTAAGAAAACCTTACATCACCGTACGAAACTTCAAAACACATACAAAACCAAATGAATTCGTCTGAGTCCTTTGAGCGTCGTACGATAACTTAAGACATCTTACGACTCTGTATGCCATGTTAACACCTTGACATGCATGTTAGTATAATGTTAGACACCTTACAACTCCTTAAAACACCTATGAAACCTTAATACTCCTTAATAAACCTAATGATTTCGTCGAAGTCCTTTGAACATCGTACGGCAACTCAGTAGATGTTACGGCTCGGTATCGACATTAGCAACATGAAAAGCACGTTAAAATAATGTAGGACGCCTTAAAACTCCTAAGAAAAGCTTACATCACCGTACGAAACTTCAAAACTACTACTAAACCTAATGAATTCGTCCGAGTCCTTTGAGCAACGTACGACAACTTAAGACATCTTACGACTCTGGATGCCATATTAGCACCTTGACAACCACGTTAGTATAATGTTAGATGCCTTAAAACTCCTAACAACACCGTATGAAACCTTAAAACTCCGTAATAAACCTAATGATTTCGTCGAAGTCATTTAAACATCGTACGAAAACTCAGGAGATGTTACGGCTCGGTATCGACATTAGCAACATGAAAAGCACATTAGAATAATGTAAGACGCATTACAACACCTAAGAACAGCTTTCATCACCGTAGGAAACTTTAAAACTCCATACTAAACCTAATGAATTCGTCTGAGTCTTTTGAACGTCGTATGGCAACCTAAGACATCTTATGACTCTGTATGCCATGTTAGCACCTTGACAAGCATGTTAGTATAATGTTGGACACCTTATAACTCTTTAAAACACCCTATGAAACCTTAAAACTCCTTAATAAACCTAATGATTTCATCGAAGTCCTTTGAACATCGTACTGCAACTCAGGAGATGTTAGGGCTCGGTTCGGACATTAGCAACATTATAAGCACGTTAGAAAAATATAGGGCGCATTAAAACTCCTAAGAACACCTTACTTCACCGTAGGAAACTTTAAAACTCCATACCAAACCTAATGATTTCGTGTGAGTCCTTTGAACGTCGTACGACAACTTAAGATATCTTACGACTCTGTATGCCATATTAGCACCTTGACAACCATGTTAGTATAATGTTAGACGCCTTAAAACTCCTAACAGCACCGTATGAAACCTTAAAACTCCTTAATAAACCTAATGATTTCGTCGAAGTCCTTTGAACATCGTACGACAACTCAGGAGATTTTATGGCTTGGTATGGACATTAGCAACATGAAAAGCACATTAGAATAATGTAGGACGCGTTAAAACTCCTAAGAAAACCTTACATCACCGTACGAAACTTTAAAACTACTACTAAACCTAATGAATTCGTCCGAGACCTTTGAACGTCGTATGGCAACCTAAGACATCTTATGACTCTGTATGCCATGTTAGCACCTTGACAATCATGTTAGTATAATGTTGGACACCTTACAACTCCTTAAAACACACTATGAAACCATAAACTCCTTAATAAACCTAATGATTTCATCGAAGTCTTTAGAACATCGTACGGCAACTCAGGAGATGTTAGGGCTCGGTTCCGACATTAGCAACATTATAAGCACGTTAGAATAATATAGGGCGCATTAAAACTCCTAAGAACACCTTACATCACCGTAGGAAACTTTAAAACTCCATACCAAACCTAATGATTTCGTGTGAGTCCTTTGAACGTCGTACGGCAACTTAAGACATCTTACGACTTTGTATGCCATATTAGCACCTTGACAACCACGCTAGTATAATGTTAGACGCTTTAAAACTCCTAACAAACACCTTATGAAACCATAAAACTCCTTAATAAACCTAATGATTTCATCGAAGTCCTTTGAACATTGTTCGGCAACTCAGGAGATTTTACGGCTCGATATCGACATTAGCAACATGAAAAGCACGTTAGAATATTGTAGGACGCATTAAAACTCCTATAAAAACCTTACATCACCGTACGAAACTTTAAAACTACATACTAAACCTATTGAATTCGTCCGAGTCCTTTGAACATCATACGGCAACTTAAGACATCTTACGACTTTGTATGCCATATTAGCACCTTGACAACCACGTTAGTATAATTTTAGACGCCTTAAAACTCCTAACAACACCGTATGAAACCTTAAAACTGCTTAATAAACCTAATGATTTCGTCGAAGTCCTTTGAACATTGTACGACAACTCAGGAGATGTTACGACTCGGTATCGACATTAGCAACATGAAAAGCACGGTAGAATAATGTAGGACGCGTTACAACTCCTAAGAACACCTTATATTACCGTACGAAATTTCAAAACTACATACTAAACCTAATGAATTCGTCCGAGTCCTTTGAACATCGTACGGCAACTTAAGACATCTTACGACTTTGTATGCCATATTAGCACCTTGACCACCACGTTAGTATAATGTTAGACGCCTTAAAACTCCTAACAACATCGTATGAAACCTTAAAACTGCTTATAAACCTAATGATTTCGTCGAAGTCTTTTGAACATCGTACGGCAACTCAGGAGATGTTACGGCTCGGTATCGGCATAAGCATCATGAAAAGCACGTTAGAATAATGTAGGACGCGTTAAAACTCCTAAAAAAACCTTACATCACCGTACGAAACTTCAAAACTACATACTAAACCTAACGAATTCGTCCGAGTCCTTTAAACATCATACGGCAACTTAAGACATCTTACGACTTTGTATGCCATATTAGCACCTTGACAACCACGCTAGTATATTTTTTGACGCCTTAAAACCCCTAACAACACCGTATGAAACTTTAAAACTGCTTAATAAACCTAATGATATCGTCGAAGTCCTTTGAACATCGTACGCACCTCCGGAGATGTTACGGCTCGGTATCGACATTAGCAACATGAAAAGCACGGTAGAATAATGTAGGACGCGTTACAACTCCTAAGAACACCTTACATTACCCTCGGAAACTTTAAAACTCCACACTAAACCTAATGATTTCGTCGAAGTCCTTTGAAAATTGTTCGGCAACTCAGGAGATGTAACGGCTCGGTATAGACATTAGCAACATGAAAAGCACGTTAGAATAATGTAGGACGTGTTAAAACTCCTAAGAAAACCTTACATCACCGTACGAAACTTCAAAACTACATACTAAACCTATAGAATTCGTCCGAGTCCTTTGAACATCATATGGCAACTTAAGACATCTTACTACTATGTATGCCATATTAGCACATTGACAACCACGCTTGTATAATGTTAGACGCTTTAAAACTCCTAACAAACACCTTATGAAACCTTAAAACTCCTTAATAAACATAATGATTTCATCGAAGTCCTTTGAACATTGTTCGGCAACTCAGGAGATTTTACGGCTCGATATCGACATTAGCAACATGAAAAGCACGTTAGAATATTGTAGGACGCATTAAAACTCCTATAAAAACCTTACATCACCGTACGAAACTTTAAAACTACATACTAAACCAATTGAATTCGTCCGAGTCCTTTGAACATCATACGGCAACTTAAGACATCTTACGACTTTGTATGCCATATTAGCACCTTGACAACCACGTTAGTATAATTTTAGACGCCTTAAAACCCCTAACAACACCGTATGAAACCTTAAAACTGCTTAATAAACCTAATGATTTCGTCGAAGTCCTTTGAAAATTGTTCGGCAACTCAGGAGATGTAACGGCTCGGTATAGACATTAGCAACATGAAAAGCACGTTAGAATAATGTAGGACGTGTTAAAACTCCTAAGAAAACCTTACATCACCGTACGAAACTTCAAAACTACATACTAAACCTAATGAATTCGTCCGAGTCCTTTGAACATCATATGGCAACTTAAGACATCTTACTACTATGTATGCCATATTAGCACATTGACAACCACGCTTGTATAATGTTAGATGCTTTAAAACTCCTAACAAACACCTTATGAAACCTTAAAACTCCTTAATAAACATAATGATTTCATCGAAGTCCTTTGAACATTGTTCGGCAACTCAGGAGATTTTACGGCTCGATATCGACATTAGCAACATGAAAAGCACGTTAGAATATTGTAGGACGCATTAAAACTCCTATAAAAACCTTACATCACCGTACGAAACTTTAAAACTACATACTAAACCAATTGAATTCGTCCGAGTCCTTTGAACATCATACGGCAACTTAAGACATCTTACGACTTTGTATGCCATATTAGCACCTTGACAACCACGTTAGTATAATTTTAGACGCCTTAAAACCCCTAACAACACCGTATGAAACCTTAAAACTGCTTAATAAACCTAATGATTTCGTCGAAGTCCTTTGAACATTGTACGACAACTCAGGAGATGTTACGACTCGGTATCGACATTAGCAACATGAAAAGCACGGTAGAATAATGTAGGACGCGTTACAACTCCTAAGAACACCTTACATTACCGTACGAAATTTCAAAACTACATACTAAACCTAATGAATTCGTCCGAGTCCTTTGAACATCGTACGGCAACTTAAGACATCTTACGACTTTGTATGCCATATTAGCACCTTGACCACCACGTTAGTATAATGTTAGACGCCTTAAAACTCCTAACAACACCGTATGAAACCTTAAAACTGCTTATAAACCTAAAGATTTCTTCGAAGTCTTTTGAACATCGTACGGCAACTCAGGAGATGTTACGGCTCGGTATCGACATTAGCATCATGAAAAGCACGTTAGAATAATGTAGGACGCGTTAAAACTCCTAAGAAAACCTTACATCACCGTACGAAATTTCAAAACTACATACTAAACCTAATGAATTCGTCCGAGTCCTTTGAACATCGTACGGCAACTTAAGACATCTTACGACTTTGTATGCCATATTAGCACCTTGACCACCACGTTAGTATAATGTTAGACGCCTTAAAACTTCTAACAACACCGTATGAAACCTTAAAACTGCTTATAAACCTAATGATTTCGTCGAAGTCTTTTGAACATCGTACGGCAACTCAGGATGATGTTACGGCTCGGTATCGACATAAGCATCATGAAAAGCACGTTAGAATAATGTAGGACGCGTTAAAACTCCTAAGAAAACCTTACATCACCGTACGAAACTTCAAAACTACATACTAAACCTAATGAATTCGTCCGAGTCCTTTGAACATCATATGGCAACTTAAGACATCTTACGACTATGTATGCCATATTAGCACATTGACAACCACGCTTGTATAATGTTAGACGCTTTAAAACTCCTAACAAACACCTTATGAAACCTTAAAACTCCTTAATAAACCTAATGATTTCATCGAAGTCCTTTGAACATTGTTCGGCAACTCAGGAGATTTTACGGCTCGATATCGACATTAGCAACATGAAAAGCACGTTAGAATATTGTAGGACGCATTAAAACTCCTATAAAAACCTTACATCACCGTACGAAACTTTAAAACTACATACTAAACCAATTGAATTCGTCCGAGTCCTTTGAACATCATACGGCAACTTAAGACATCTTACGACTTTGTATGCCATATTAGCACCTTGACAACCATGTTAGTATAATTTTAGACGCCTTAAAACCCCTATCAACACCGTATGAAACCTTAAAACTGCTTAATAAACCTAATGATTTCGTCGAAGTCCTTTGAACATTGTACGACAACTCAGGAGATGTTACGACTCGGTATCGACATTAGCAACATGAAAAGCACGGTAGAATAATGTAGGACGCGTTACAACTCCTAAGAACACCTTACATTACCGTACGAAATTTCAAAACTACATACTAAACCTAATGAATTCGTCCGAGTCCTTTGAACATCGTACGGCAACTTAAGACATCTTACGACTTTGTATGCCATATTAGCACCTTGACCACCACGTTAGTATAATGTTAGACGCCTTAAAACTCCTAACAACACCGTATGAAACCTTAAAACTGCTTATAAACCTAATGATTTCGTCGAAGTCTTTTGAACATCGTACGGCAACTCAGGAGATGTTACGGCTCGGTATCGACATTAGCATCATGAAAAGCACGTTAGAATAATGTAGGACGCGTTAAAACTCCTAAGAAAACCTTACATCACCGTACGAAATTTCAAAACTACATACTAAACCTAATGAATTCGTCCGAGTCCTTTGAACATCGTACGGCAACTTAAGACATCTTACGACTTTGTATGCCATATTAGCACCTTGACCACCACGTTAGTATAATGTTAGCCGCCTTAAAACTCCTAACAACACCGTATGAAACCTTAAAACTGCTTATAAACCTAATGATTTCGTCGAAGTCTTTTGAACATCGTACGGCAACTCAGGAGATGTTACGGCTCGGTATCGACATAAGCATCATGAAAAGCACGTTAGAATAATGTAGGACGCGTTAAAACTCCTAAGAAAACCTTACATCACCGTACGAAACTTCAAAACTACATACTAAACCTAATGAATTCGTCCGAGTCCTTTGAACATCATATGGCAACTTAAGACATCTTACGACTATGTATGCCATATTAGCACATTGACAACCACGCTTGTATAATGTTAGACGCTTTAAAACTCCTAACAAACACCTTATGAAACCTTAAAACTCCTTAATAAACCTAATGATTTCATCGAAGTCCTTTGAACATTGTTCGGCAACTCAGGAGATTTTACGGCTAGATATCGACATTAGCAACATGAAAAGCACGTTAGAATATTGTAGGACGCATTAAAACTCCTATAAAAACCTTACATCACCGTACGAAACTTTAAAACTACATACTAAACCAATTGAATTCGTCCGAGTCCTTTGAACATCATACGGCAACTTAAGACATCTTACGACTTTGTATGCCATATTAGCACCTTGACAACCACGTTAGTATAATTTTAGACGCCTTAAAACCCCTAACAACACCGTATGAAACCTTAAAACTGCTTAATAAACCTAATGATTTCGTCGAAGTTCTTTGAACATTGTACGACAACTCAGGAGATGTTACGACTCGGTATCGACATTAGCAACATGAAAAGCACGGTAGAATAATGTAGGACGCGTTACAACTCCTAAGAACACCTTACATTACCGTACGAAATTTCAAAACTACATACTAAACCTAATGAATTCGTCCGAGTCCTTTGAACATCGTACGGCAACTTAAGACATCTTACGACTTTGTATGCCATATTAGCACCTTGACCACCACGTTAGTATAATGTTAGACGCCTTAAAACTCCTAACAACACCGTATGAAACCTTAAAACTGCTTATAAACCTAATGATTTCGTCGAAGTCTTTTGAACATCGTACGGCAACTCAGGAGATGTTACGGCTCGGTATCGACATAAGCATCATGAAAAGCACGTTAGAATAATGTAGGACGCGTTAAAACTCCTAAGAAAACCTTACATCACCGTACGAAACTTCAAAACTATATACTAAACCTAATGAATTCGTCCGAGTCCTTTGAACATCATATGGCAACTTAAGACATCTTACGACTATGTATGCCATATTAGCACATTGACAACCACGCTTGTATAATGTTAGACGCTTTAAAACTCCTAACAAACACCTTATGAAACCTTAAAACTCCTTAATAAACCTAATGATTTCATCGAAGTCCTTTGAACATTGTTCGGCAACTCAGGAGATTTTACGGCTAGATATCGACATTAGCAACATGAAAAGCACGTTAGAATATTGTAGGACGCATTAAAACTCCTATAAAAACCTTACATCACCGTACGAAACTTTAAAACTACATACTAAACCAATTGAATTCGTCCGAGTCCTTTGAACATCATACGGCAACTTAAGACATCTTACGACTTTGTATGCCATATTAGCACCTTGACAACCACGTTAGTATAATTTTAGACGCCTTAAAACCCCTAACAACACCGTATGAAACCTTAAAACTGCTTAATAAACCTAATGATTTCGTCGAAGTCCTTTGAACATTGTACGACAACTCAGGAGATGTTACGACTCGGTATCGACATTAGCAACATGAAAAGCACGGTAGAATAATGTAGGACGCGTTACAACTCCTAAGAACACCTTACATTACCGTACGAAATTTCAAAACTACATACTAAACCTAATGAATTCGTCCGAGTCCTTTGAACATCGTACGGCAACTTAAGACATCTTACGACTTTGTATGCCATATTAGCACCTTGACCACCACGTTAGTATAATGTTAGACGCCTTAAAACTCCTAACAACACCGTATGAAACCTTAAAACTGCTTATAAACCTAATGATTTCGTCGAAGTCTTTTGAACATCGTACGGCAACTCAGGAGATGTTACGGCTCGGTATCGACATAAGCATCATGAAAAGCACGTTAGAATAATGTAGGACGCGTTAAAACTCCTAAGAAAACCTTACATCACCGTACGAAACTTCAAAACTACATACTAAACCTAATGAATTCGTCCGAGTCCTTTGAACATCATATGGCAACTTAAGACATCTTACGACTATGTATGCCATATTAGCACATTGACAACCACGCTTGTATAATGTTAGACGCTTTAAAACTCCTAACAAACACCTTATGAAACCTTAAAACTCCTTAATAAACCTAATGATTTCATCGAAGTCCTTTGAACATTGTTCGGCAACTCAGGAGATTTTACGGCTCGATATCGACATTAGCAACATGAAAAGCACGTTAGAATATTGTAGGACGCATTAAAACTCCTATAAAAACCTTACATCACCGTACGAAACTTTAAAACTACATACTAAACCAATTGTATTCGTCCGAGTCCTTTGAACATCATACGGCAACTTAAGACATCTTACGACTTTGTATGCCATATTAGCACCTTGACAACCACGTTAGTATAATTTTAGACGCCTTAAAACCCCTAACAACACCGTATGAAACCTTAAAACTGCTTAATAAACCTAATGATTTCGTCGAAGTCCTTTGAACATTGTACGACAACTCAGGAGATGTTACGACTCGGTATCGACATTAGCAACATGAAAAGCACGGTAGAATAACGTAGGACGCGTTACAACTCCTAAGAACACCTTACATTACCGTACGAAATTTCAAAACTGCATACTAAACCTAATGAATTCGTCCGAGTCCTTTGAACATCGTACGGCAACTTAAGACATCTTACGACTTTGTATGCCATATTAGCACCTTGACCACCACGTTAGTATAATGTTAGACGCCTTAAAACTCCTAACAACACCGTATGAAACCTTAAAACTGCTTATAAACCTAATGATTTCGTCGAAGTCTTTTGAACATCGTACGGCAACTCAGGAGATGTTACGGCTCGGTATCGACATAAGCATCTTGAAAAGCACGTTAGAATAATGTAGGACACTTTAAAACTCCTAAGAAAACCTTACATCACCGTACGAAACTTCAAAACTACATACTAAACCTAACGAATTCGTCCGAGTCCTTTAAACATCATACGGCAACTTAAGACATCTTACGACTTTGTATGCCATATTAGCACCTTGACAACCACGCTAGTATATTTTTTGACGCCTTAAAACCCCTAACAACACCGTATGAAACCTTAAAACTGCTTAATAAACCTAATGATTTCGTCGAAGTCCTTTGAACATCGTACGCACCTCCGGAGATGTTACGGCTCGGTATCGACATTAGCAACATGAAAAGCACGGTAGAATAATGTAGGACGCGTTACAACTCCTAAGAACACCTTACATTACCGTACGAAATTTCAAAACTACATACTAAACCTAATGAATTCGTCCGAGTCCTTTGAACATCGTACGGCAACTTAAGACATCTTATGACTTTGTATGCCATATTAGCACCTTGACCACCACGTTAGTATAATGTTAGACGCCTTAAAACTCCTAACAACACCGTATGAAACCTTAAAACTGCTTATAAACCTAATGATTTCGTCGAAGTCTTTTGAACATCGTACGGCAACTCAGGAGATGTTACGGCTCGGTATCGACATAAGCATCATGAAAAGCACGTTAGAATAATGTAGGACGCGTTACAACTCCTAAGAACACCTTACATTACCGTACGAAATTTCAAAACTACATACTAAACCTAATGAATTCGTCCGAGTCCTTTGAACATCGTACGACAACTTAAGACATCTTACGACTTTGTATGCCATATTAGCACGTTGACCACCACGTTAGTATAATGTTAGACACCTTAAAACTCCTAACAACACCGTATGAAACCTTAAAACTGCTTATAAACCTAATGATTTCGTCGAAGTCTTTTGAACATCGTACGGCAACTCAGGAGATGTTACGGCTCGGTATCGACATTAGCATCATGAAAAGCACGTTAGAATAATGTAGGACGCGTTAAAACTCCTAAGAAAACATTACATCACCGTACGAAATTTCAAAACTACATACTAAACCTAATGAATTCGTCCGAGTCCTTTGAACATCGTACGGCAACTTAAGACATCTTACGACTTTGTATGCCATATTAGCACCTTGACCACCACGTTAGTATAATGTTAGACGCCTTAAAACTCCTAACAACACCGTATGAAACCTTAAAACTGCTTATAAACCTAATGATTTCGTCGAAGTCTTTTGAACATCGTACGGCAACTCAGGTGATGTTACGGCTCGGTATCGACATAAGCATCATGAAAAGCACGTTAGAATAATGTAGGACGCGTTAAAACTCCTAAGAAAACCTTACATCACCGTACGAAACTTCAAAACTACATACTAAACCTAACGAATTCGTCCGAGTCCTTTAAACATCATACGACAACTTAAGACATCTTACGACTTTGTATGCCATATTAGCACCTTGACAACCACGCTAGTATATTTTTTGACGCCTTAAAACCCCTAACAACACCGTATGAAACCTTAAAACTGCTTAATAAACCTAATGATTTCGTCGAAGTCCTTTGAACATCGTACGCACCTCCGGAGATGTTACGGCTCGGTATCGACATTAGCAACATGAAAAGCACGGTAGAATAATGTAGGACGCGTTACAACTCCTAAGAACACCTTACATTACCCTAGGAAACTTTAAAACTCCACACTAAACCTAATGATTTCGTCGAAGTCCTTTGAAAATTGTTCGGCAACTCAGGAGATGTAACGGCTCGGTATAGACATTAGCAACATGAAAAGCACGTTAGAATAATGTAGGACGCGTTAAAACTCCTAAGAAAACCTTACATCACCGTACGAAACTTCAAAACTACATACTAAACCTAATGAATTCGTCCGAGTCCTTTGAACATCATATGGCAACTTAAGACATCTTACGACTTTGTATGCCATATTAGCACATTGACAACCACGCTAGTATAATGTTAGACGCTTTAAAACTCCTAACAAACACCTTATGAAACCTTAAAACTCCTTAATAAACCTAATGATTTCATCGAAGTCCTTTGAACATTGTTCGGCAACTCAGGAGATTTTATGGCTCGATATCGACATTAGCAACATGAAAAGCACGTTAGAATATTGTAGGACGCATTAAAACTCCTATAAAAACCTTACATCACCGTACGAAACATTAAAACTACATACTAAACCAATTGAATTCGTCCGAGTCCTTTGAACATCATACGGCAACTTAAGACATCTTACGACTTTGTATGCAATATTAGCACCTTGACAACCACGTTAGTATAACTTTAGACACCTTAAAACCCCTAACAACACCGTATGAAACCTTAAAACTGCTTAATAAACCTAATGATTTCGTCGAAGTCCTTTGAACATTGTACGACAACTCAGGAGATGTTACGACTCGGTATCGACATTAGCAACATGAAAAGCACGGTAGAATAATGTAGGACGCGTTACAACTCCTAAGAACACCTTACATTACCGAACGAAATTTCAAAACTACATACTAAACCTAATGAATTCGTCCGAGTCCTTTGAACATCGTACGACAACTTAAGACATCTTACGACTTTGTATGCCATATTAGCACCTTGACCACCACGTTAGTATAATGTTAGACGCCTTAAAACTCCTAACAACACCGTATGAAACCTTAAAACTGCTTATAAACCTAATGATTTCGTCGAAGTCTTTTGAACATCGTACGGCAACTCAGGAGATGTTACGGCTCGGTATCGACATAAGCATCATGAAAAGCACGTTAGAATAATGTAGGACGCTTTAAAACTCCTAAGAAAACCTTACATCACCGTACGAAACTTCAAAACTACATACTAAACCTAACGAATTCGTCCGAGTCCTTTAAACATCATACGGAAACTTAAGACATCTTACGACTTTGTATGCCATATTAGCACCTTGACAACCACGCTAGTATATTTTTTGACGCCTTAAAACCCCTAACAACACCGTATGAAACCTTAAAACTGCTTAATAAACCTAATGATTTCGTCGAAGTCCTTTGAACATCGTACGCACCTCCGGAGATGTTACGGCTCGGTATCGACATTAGCAACATGAAAAGCACGGTAGAATAATGTAGGACGCGTTACAACTCCTAAGAACACCTTACATTACCCTAGGAAACTTTAAAACTCCACACTAAACCTAATGATTTCGTCGAAGTCCTTTGAAAATTGTTCGGCAACTCAGGAGATGTAGCGGCTCGGTATAGACATTAGCAACATGAAAAGCACGTTAGAATAATGTAGGACGCGTTAAAACTCCTAAGAAAACCTTACATCACCGTACGAAACTTCAAAACTACATACTAAACCTAATGAATTCGTCCGAGTCCTTTGAACATCATATGGCAACTTAAGACATCTTACGACTTTGTATGCCATATTAGCACATTGACAACCACGCTAGTATAATGTTAGACGCTTTAAAACTCCTAACAAACACCTTATGAAACCTTAAAACTCCTTAATAAACCTAATGATTTCATCGAAGTCCTTTGAACGTTGTTCGGCAACTCAGGAGATTTTACGGCTCGATATCGACATTAGCAACATGAAAAGCACGTTAGAATATTGTAGGACGCATTAAAACTCCTATAAAAACCTTACATCACCGTACGAAACTTTAAAACTACATACTAAACCAATTGAATTCGTCCGAGTCCTTTGAACATCATACGGCAACTTAAGACATCTTACGACTTTGTATGCCATATTAGCACCTTGACAACCACGTTAGTATAACTTTAGACGCCTTAAAACCCCTAACAACACCGTATGAAACCTTAAAACTGCTTAATAAACCTAATGATTTCGTCGAAGTCCTTTGAACATTGTACGACAACTCAGGAGATGTTACGACTCGGTATCGACATTAGCAACATGAAAAGCACGGTAGAATAATGTAGGACGCGTTACAACTCCTAAGAACACCTTACATTACCGTACGAAATTTCAAAACTACATACTAAACCTAATGAATTCGTCCGAGTCCTTTGAACATCGTACGGCAACTTAAGACATCTTACGACTTTGTATGCCATATTAGCACCTTGACCACCACGTTAGTATAATGTTAGACGCCTTAAAACTCCTAACAACACCGTATGAAACCTTAAAACTGCTTATAAACCTAATGATTTCGTCGAAGTCTTTTGAACATCGTACGGCAACTCAGGAGATGTTACGGCTCGGTATCGACATTAGCATCATGAAAAGCACGTTAGAATAATGTAGGACGCGTTAAAACTCCTAAGAAAACATTACATCACCGTACGAAATTTCAAAACTACATACTAAACCTAATGAATTCGTCCGAGTCCTTTGAACATCGTACGGCAACTTAAGACATCTTACGACTTTGTATGCCATATTAGCACCTTGACCACCACGTTAGTATAATGTTAGACGCCTTAAAACTCCTAACAACACCGTATGAAACCTTAAAACTGCTTATAAACCTAATGATTTCGTCGAAGTCTTTTGAACATCGTACGGCAACTCAGGAGATGTTACGGCTCGGTATCGACATAAGCATCATGAAAAGCACGTTAGAATAATATAGGACGCGTTAAAACTCCTAAGAAAACCTTACATCACCGTACGAAACTTCAAAACTACATACTAAACCTAACGAATTCGTCCGAGTCCTTTAAACATCATACGGCAACTTAAGACATCTTACGACTTTGTATGCCATATTAGCACCTTGACAACCACGCTAGTATATTTTTTGACGCCTTAAAACCCCTAACAACACCGTATGAAACCTTAAAACTGCTTAATAAACCTAATGATTTCGTCGAAGTCCTTTGAACATCGTACGCACCTCCGGAGATGTTACGGCTCGGTATCGACATTAGCAACATGAAAAGCACGGTAGAATAATGTAGGACGCGTTACAACTCCTAAGAACACCTTACATTACCCTAGGAAACTTTAAAACTCCACACTAAACCTAATGATTTCGTCGAAGTCCTTTGAAAATTGTTCGGCAACTCAGGAGATGTAACGGCTCGGTATAGACATTAGCAACATGAAAAGCACGTTAGAATAATGTAGGACGCGTTAAAACTCCTAAGAAAACCTTACATCACCGTACGAAACTTCAAAACTACATACTAAACCTAATGAATTCGTCCGAGTCCTTTGAACATCATATGGCAACTTAAGACATCTTACGACTTTGTATGCCATATTAGCACATTGACAACCACGCTAGTATAATGTTAGACGCTTTAAAACTCGTAACAAACACCTTATGAAACCTTAAAACTCCTTAATAAACCTAATGATTTCATCGAAGTCCTTTGAACATTGTTCGGCAACTCAGGAGATTTTACGGCTCGATATCGACATTAGCAACATGAAAAGCACGTTAGAATATTGTAGGACGCATTAAAACTCCTATAAATACCTTACATCACCGTACGAAACTTTAAAACTACATACTAAACCTATTGAATTCGTCCGAGTCCTTTGAACATCATACGGCAACTTAAGACATCTTACGACTTTGTATGCCATATTAGCACCTTGACAACCACGTTAGTATAATATTAGACGCCTTAAAACCCCTAACAACACCGTATGAAACCTTAAAACTGCTTAATAAACCTAATGATTTCGTCGAAGTCCTTTGAACATTGTACGACAACTCAGGAGATGTTATGACTCGGTATCGACATTAGCAACATGAAAAGCACGGTAGAATAATGTAGGACGCGTTACAACTCCTAAGAACACCTTACATTACCGAACGAAATTTCAAAACTACATACTAAACCTAATGAATTCGTCCGAGTCCTTTGAACATCGTACGGCAACTTAAGACATCTTACGACTTTGTATGCCATATTAGCACCTTGACCACCACGTTAGTATAATGTTAGACGCCTTAAAACTCCTAACAACACCGTATGAAACCTTAAAACTGCTTATAAACCTAATGATTTCGTCGAAGTCTTTTGAACATCGTACGACAACTCAGGAGATGTTACGGCTCGGTATCGACATAAGCATCATGAAAAGCACGTTAGAATAATGTACGACGCTTTAAAACTCCTAAGAAAACCTTACATCACCGTACGAAACTTCAAAACTACATACTAAACCTAACGAATTCGTCCGAGTCCTTTAAACATCATACGGCAACTTAAGACATCTTACGACTTTGTATGCCATATTAGCACCTTGACAACCACGCTAGTATATTTTTTGACGCCTTAAAACCCCTAACAACACCGTATGAAACCTTAAAACTGCTTAATAAACCTAATGATTTCGTCGAAGTCCTTTGAACATCGTACGCACCTCCGGAGATGTTACGGCTCGGTATCGACATTAGCAACATGAAAAGCACGGTAGAATAATGTAGGACGCGTTACAACTCCTAAGAACACCTTACATTACCCTAGGAAACTTTAAAACTCCACACTAAACCTAATGATTTCGTCGAAGTCCTTTGAAAATTGTTCGGCAACTCAGGAGATGTAGCGGCTCGGTATAGACATTAGCAACATGAAAAGCACGTTAGAATAATGTAGGACGCGTTAAAACTCCTAAGAAAACCTTACATCACCGTACGAAACTTCAAAACTACATACTAAACCTAATGAATTCGTCCGAGTCCTTTGAACATCATATGGCAACTTAAGACATCTTACGACTTTGTATGCCATATTAGCACATTGACAACCACGCTAGTATAATGTTAGACGCTTTAAAACTCCTAACAAACACCTTATGAAACCTTAAAACTCCTTAATAAACCTAATGATTTCATCGAAGTCCTTTGAACATTGTTCGGCAACTCAGGAGATTTTACGGCTCGATATCGACATTAGCAACATGAAATGCACGTTAGAATATTGTAGGACGCATTAAAACTCCTATAAAAACCTTACATCACCGTACGAAACTTTAAAACTACATACTAAACCAATTGAATTCGTCCGAGTCCTTTAAACATCATACGGCAACTTAAGACATCTTACGACTTTGTATGCCATATTAGCACCTTGACAACCACGTTAGTATAACTTTAGACGCCTTAAAACCCCTAACAACACCGTATGAAACCTTAAAACTGCTTAATAAACCTAATGATTTCGTCGAAGTCCTTTGAACATTGTACGACAACTCAGGAGATGTTACGACTCGGTATCGACATTAGCAACATGAAAAGCACGGTAGAATAATGTAGGACGCGTTACAACTCCTAAGAACACCTTACATTACCGTACGAAATTTCAAAACTACATACTAAACCTAATGAATTCGTCCGAGTCCTTTGAACATCGTACGGCAACTTAAGACATCTTACGACTTTGTATGCCATATTAGCACCTTGACCACCACGTTAGTATAATGTTAGACGCCTTAAAACTCCTAACAACACCGTATGAAACCTTAAAACTGCTTATAAACCTAATGATTTCGTCGAAGTCTTTTGAACATCGTACGGCAACTCAGGAGATGTTACGGCTCGGTATCGACATTAGCATCATGAAAAGCACGTTAGAATAATGTAGGACGCGTTAAAACTCCTAAGAAAACATTACATCACCGTACGAAATTTCAAAACTACATACTAAACCTAATGAATTCGTCCGAGTCCTTTGAACATCGTACGGCAACTTAAGACATCTTACGACTTTGTATGCCATATTAGCACCTTGACCACCACGTTAGTATAATGTTAGACGCCTTAAAACTCCTAACAACACCGTATGAAACCTTAAAACTGCTTATAAACCTAATGATTTCGTCGAAGTCTTTTGAACATCGTACGGCAACTCAGGAGATGTTACGGCTCGGTATCGACATAAGCATCATGAAAAGCACGTTAGAATAATGTAGGACGCGTTAAAACTCCTAAGAAAACCTTACATCACCGTACGAAACTTCAAAACTACATACTAAACCTAACGAATTCGTCCGAGTCCTTTAAACATCATACGGCAACTTAAGACATCTTACGACTTTGTATGCCATATTAGCACCTTGACAACCACGCTAGTATATTTTTTGACGCCTTAAAACCCCTAACAACACCGTATGAAACCTTAAAACTGCTTAATAAACCTAATGATTTCGTCGAAGTCCTTTGAACATCGTACGCACCTCCGGAGATGTTACGGCTCGGTATCGACATTAGCAACATGAAAAGCACGGTAGAATAATGTAGGACGCGTTACAACTCCTAAGAACACCTTACATTACCCTAGGAAACTTTAAAACTCCACACTAAACCTAATGATTTCGTCGAAGTCCTTTGAAAATTGTTCGGCAACTCAGGAGATGTAACGGCTCGGTATAGACATTAGCAACATGAAAAGCACGTTAGAATAATGTAGGACGCGTTAAAACTCCTAAGAAAACCTTACATCACCGTACGAAACTTCAAAACTACATACTAAACCTAATGAATTCGTCCGAGTCCTTTGAACATCATATGGCAACTTAAGACATCTTACGACTTTGTATGCCATATTAGCACATTGACAACCACGCTAGTATAATGTTAGACGCTTTAAAACTCCTAACAAACACGTTATGAAACCTTAAAACTCCTTAATAAACCTAATGATTTCATCTAAGTCCTTTGAACATTGTTCGGCAACTCAGGAGATTTTACGGCTCGATATCGACATTAGCAACATGAAAAGCACGTTAGAATATTGTAGGACGCATTAAAACTCCTATAAAAACCTTACATCACCGTACGAAACTTTAAAACTACATACTAAACCTATTGAATTCGTCCGAGTCCTTTGAACATCATACGGCAACTTAAGACATCTTACGACTTTGTATGCCATATTAGCACCTTGACAACCACGTTAGTATAATATTAGACGCCTTAAAACCGCTAACAACACCGTATGAAACCTTAAAACTGCTTAATAAACCTAATGATTTCGTCGAAGTCCTTTGAACATTGTACGACAACTCAGGAGATGTTATGACTCGGTATCGACATTAGCAACATGAAAAGCACGGTAGAATAATGTAGGACGCGTTACAACTCCTAAGAACACCTTACATTACCGAACGAAATTTCAAAACTACATACTAAACCTAATGAATTCGTCCGAGTCCTTTGAACATCGTACGGCAACTTAAGACATCTTACGACTTTGTATGCCATATTTGCACCTTGACCACCACGTTAGTATAATTTTAGACGCCTTAAAACCCCTAACAACACCGTATGAAACCTTAAAACTGCTTAATAAACCTAATGATTTCGTCGAAGTCCTTTGAACATTGTACGACAACTCAGGAGATGTTACGACTCGGTATAGACATTAGCAACATGAAAAGCACGGTAGAATAATGTAGGACGCGTTACAACTCCTAAGAACACCTTACATTACCGTACGAAATTTCAAAACTACATACTAAACCTAATGAATTCGTCTGAGTCCTTTGAACATCATACGGCAACTTAAGACATCTTACGACTTTGTATGCCATATTAGCACCTTGACAACCACGTTAGTATAATTTTAGACGCCTTAAAACCCCTAACAACACCGTATGAAACCTTAAAACTGCTTAAAAACCTAATGATTTCGTCGAAGTCCTTTGAACATTGTACGACAACTCAGGAGATGTTACGACTCGGTATCGACATTAGCAACATGAAAAGCACGGTAGAATAATGTAGGACGCGTTACAACTCCTATGAACACCTTACATTACCGTACGAAATTTCAAAACTACATACTAAACCTAATGAATTCGTCCGAGTCCTTTGAACATCGTACGGCAACTTAAGACATCTTACGACTTTGTATGCCATATTAGCACCTTGACCACCACGTTAGTATAATGTTAGACGCCTTAAAACTCCTAACAACACCGTATGAAACCTTAAAACTGCTTATAAACCTAATGATTTCATCGAAGTCTTTTGAACATCGTACGGCAACTCAGGAGATGTTACGGCTCGGAATCGACATTAGCATCATGAAAAGCACGTTAGAATAATGTAGGACGCGTTAAAACTCCTAAGAAAACCTTACATCACCGTACGAAATTTCAAAACTACATACTAAACCTAATGAATTCGTCCGAGTCCTTTGAACATCGTACGACAACTTAAGACATCTTACGACTTTGTATGCCATATTAGCACCTTGACCACCACGTTAGTATAATGTTAGACGCCTTAAAACTCCTAACAACACCGTATGAAACCTTAAAACTGCTTATAAACCTAATGATTTCGTCGAAGTCTTTTGAACATCGTACGGCAACTCAGGAGATGTTACGGCTCGGTATCGACATTAGCATCATGAAAAGCACGTTAGAATAATGTAGGACGTGTTAAAACTCCTAAGAAAACCTTACATCACCGTACGAAACTTCAAAACTACATACTAAACCTAATGAATTCGTCCGAGTCCTTTGATCATCATATGGCAACTTAAGACATCTTACGACTTTGTATGCCATATTAGCACATTGACAACCACGCTAATATAATGTTAGATGCTTTAAAACTCCTAACAAACACCTTATGAAACCTTAAAACTCCTTAATAAACCTAATGATTTCATCGAAGTCCTTTGAACATTGTTCGGCAACTCAGGAGATTTTAGGCTCGATATCGACATTAGCAACATGAAAAGCACGTTAGAATATTGTAGGACGCATTAAAACTCCTATAAAAACCTTACATCACCGTACGAAACTTTAAAACTACATACTAAACCTATTGAATTCGTCCGAGTCCTTTGAACATCATACGGCAACTTAAGACATCTTACGACTTTGTATGCCATATTAGCACCTTGACAACCACGTTAGTATAATTTTAGACGCCTTAAAACCCCTAACAACACCGTATGAAACCTTAAAACTGCTTAATAAACCTAATGATTTCGTCGAAGTCCTTTGAACATTGTACGACAACTCAGGAGATGTTACGACTCGGTATAGACAT
This sequence comes from Tagetes erecta, assembly GCA_030867185.1. Classification (NCBI taxonomy): domain Eukaryota; kingdom Viridiplantae; phylum Streptophyta; class Magnoliopsida; order Asterales; family Asteraceae; genus Tagetes; species Tagetes erecta. The sequence goes on from CM061487.1 coordinate 51,314,520, forward strand.
TACCAACATGAAAAGCACGGTAGAATAATGTAGGACGCGTTACAACTCCTAAGAACACCTTACATTACCGTACGAAATTTCAAAACTACATACTAAACCTAATGAATTCGTCTGAGTCCTTTGAACATCGTACGGCAACTTAAGACATCTTACGACTTTGTATGCCATATTAGCACCTTGACCACCACGTTAGTATAATGTTAGACGCCTTAAAATTCCTAACAACACCGTATGAAACCTTAAAACTGCTTATAAACCTAATGATTTCATCGAAGTCTTTTGAACATCGTACGGCAACTCAGGAGATGTTACGGCTCGGAATCGACATTAGCATCATGAAAAGCACGTTAGAATAATGTAGGACGCGTTAAAACTCCTAAGAAAACCTTACATCACCGTACGAAATTTCAAAACTACATACTAAACCTAATGAATTCGTCCGAGTCCTTTGAACATCGTACGACAACTTAAGACATCTTACGACTTTGTATGCCATATTAGCACCTTGACCACCACGTTAGTATAATGTTAGACGCCTTAAAACTCCTAACAACACCGTATGAAACCTTAAAACTGCTTATAAACCTAATGATTTCGTCGAAGTCTTTTGAACATCGTACGGCAACTCAGGAGATGTTACGGCTCGGTATCGACATTAGCATCATGAAAAGCACGTTAGAATAATGTAGGACGCGTTAAAACTCCTAAGAAAACCTTACATCACCGTACGAAACTTCAAAACTACATACTATACCTAATGAATTCGTCCGAGTCCTTTAAACATCATACGGCAACTTAAGACATCTTACGACTTTGTATGCCATATTAGCACCTTGACCACCACGTTAGTATAATGTTAGACGCCTTAAAACTCCTAACAACACCGTATGAAACCTTAAAACTGCTTATAAACCTAATGATTTCGTCGAAGTCTTTTGAACATCGTACGGCAACTCAGGAGATGTTACGGCTCGGTATCGACATTAGCATCATGAAAAGCACGTTAGAATAATGTAGGACGCGTTAAAACTCCTAAGAAAACCTTACATCACCGTACGAAACTTCAAAACTACATACTAAACCTAATGAATTCGTCCGAGTCCTTTAAACATCATACGGCAACTTAAGACATCTTACGACTTTGTATGCCATATTAGCACCTTGACAACCACGCTAGTATATTTTTTGACGCCTTAAAACCCCTAACAACACCGTATGAAACCTTAAAACTGCTTAATAAACCTAATGATTTCGTCGAAGTCCTTTGAACATCGTACGCACCTCCGGAGATGTTACGGCTCAGTATCGACATTAGCAACATGAAAAGCACGGTAGAATAATGTAGGACGCGTTACAACTCCTAAGAACACCTTACATTACCCTAGGAAACTTTAAAACTCCACACTAAACCTAATGATTTCGTCGAAGTCATTTGAAAATTGTTCGGCAACTCAGGAGATGTAACGGCTCGTTATAGACATTAGCAACATGAAAAGCACGTTAGAATAATGTAGGACGCGTTAAAACTCCTAAGAAAACCTTACATCACCGTACGAAACTTCAAAACTACATACTAAACTTAATGAATTCGTCCGAGTCCTTTGAACATCATATGGCAACTTAAGACATCTTACGACTTTGTATGCCATATTAGCACATTGACAACCACGCTAGTATAATGTTAGACGCTTTAAAACTCCTAACAAACACCTTATGAAACCTTAAAATTCCTTAATAAACCTAATGATTTCATCGAAGTCCTTTGAACATTGTTCGGCAACTCAGGAGATTTTACGGCTCGATATCGACATTAGCAACATGAAAAGCACGTTAGAATATTGTAGGACGCATTAAAACTCTTATAAAAACCTTACATCACCGTACGAAACTTTAAAACTACATACTAAACCTATTGAATTCGTCCGAGTCCTTTGAACATCATACGACAACTTAAGACATCTTACGACTTTGTATGCCATATTAGCACCTTGACAACCACGTTAGTATAATTTTAGACGCCTTAAAACCCCTAACAACACCGTATGAAACCTTAAAACTGCTTAATAAACCTAATGATTTCGTCGAAGTCCTTTGAACATTGTACGACAACTCAGGAGATGTTACGACTCGGTATCGACATTAGCAACATGAAAAGCACGGTAGAATAATGTAGGTCGCGTTACAACTCCTAAGAACACCTTACATTACCGTACGAAATTTCAAAACTACATACTAAACCTAATGAATTCGTCCGAGTCCTTTGAACATCATACGGCAACTTAAGATATCTTACGACTTTGTATGCCATATTAGCACCTTGACCACCACGTTAGTATAATGTTAGAAGCCTTAAAACTCCTAACAACACCGTATGAAACCTTAAAACTGCTTATAAACCTAATGATTTCGTCGAAGTCTTTTGAACATCGTACGACAACTCAGGAGATGTTACGGCTCAGTATCGACATTAGCATCATGAAAAGCACGTTAGAATAATGTAGGACGCGTTACAACTCCTAAGAACACCTTACATTACCGTACGAAATTTCAAAACTACATACTAAACCTAATGAATTCGTCTGAGTCCTTTGAACATCATACGGCAACTTAAGACATCTTACGACTTTGTATGCCATATTAGCACCTTGACAACCACGTTAGTATAATTTTAGACGCCTTAAAACCCCTAACAACAACGTATGAAACCTTAAAACTGCTTAAAAACCTAATGATTTCGTCGAAGTCCTTTGAACATTGTACGACAACTCAGGAGATGTTACGACTCGGTATTGACATTAGCAACATGAAAAGCACGGTAGAATAATGTAGGACGCGTTACAACTCCTAAGAACACCTTACATTACCGTACGAAATTTCAAAACTACATACTAAACCTAATGAATTCGTCCGAGTCCTTTGAACATCGTACGGCAACTTAAGACATCTTACGACTTTGTATGCCATATTAGCACCTTGACCACCACGTTAGTATAATGTTAGACGCCTTAGAACTCCTAACAACACCGTATGAAACCTTAAAACTGCATAAAAACCTAATGATTTCGTCGAAGTCTTTTGAACATCGTACGGCAACTCAGGAGATGTTACAGCTCGGTATCGACATTAGCATCATGAAAAGCACGTTAGAATAATGTAGGACGCGTTAAAACTCCTAAGAAAACCTTACATCACCGTACGAAACTTCAAAACTACATACTATACCTAATGAATTCGTCCGAGTCCTTTAAACATCATACGGCAACTTAAGACATCTTACGACTTTGTATGCCATATTAGCACCTTGACCACCACGTTAGTATAATGTTAGACGCCTTAAAACTCCTAACAACACCGTATGAAACCTTAAAACTGCTTATAAACCTAATGATTTCGTCGAAGTCTTTTGAACATCGTACGGCAACTCAGGAGATGTTACAGCTCGGTATCGACATTAGCATCATGAAAAGCACGTTAGAATAATGTAGGACGCGTTAAAACTCCTAAGAAAACCTTACATCACCGTACGAAACTTCAAAACTACATACTAAACCTAATGAATTCGTCCGAGTCCTTTAAACATCATACGGCAACTTAAGACATCTTACGACTTTGTATGCCATATTAGCACCTTGACAACCACGCTAGTATATTTTTTGACGCCTTAAAACCCCTAACAACACCGTATGAAACCTTAAAACTGCTTAATAAACCTAATGATTTCGTCGAAGTCCTTTGAACATCGTACGCACCTCCGGAGATGTTACGGCTCGGTATCGACATTAGCAACATGAAAAGCACGGTAGAATAATGTAGGACACGTTACAACTCCTAAGAACACCTTACATTACCCTAGGAAACTTTAAAACTCCACACTAAACCTAATGATTTCGTCGAAGTCATTTGAAAATTGTTCGGCAACTCAGGAGATGTAACGGCTCGTTATAGACATTAGCAACATGAAAAGCACGTTAGAATAATGTAGGACGCGTTAAAACTCCTAAGAAAACCTTACATCACCGTACGAAACTTCAAAACTACATACTAAACTTAATGAATTCGTCCGAGTCCTTTGAACATCATATGGCAACTTAAGACATCTTACGACTTTGTATGCCATATTAGCACATTCACAACCACGCTAGTATAATGTTAGACGCTTTAAAACTCCTAACAAACACCTTATGAAACCTTAAAACTCCTTAATAAACCTAATGATTTCATCGAAGTCCTTTGAACATTGTTCGGCAACTCAGGAGATTTTACGGCTCGATATCGACATTAGCAACATGAAAAGCAAGTTAGAATATTGTAGGACGCATTAAAACTCTTATAAAAACCTTACATCACCGTAAGAAACTTTAAAACTACATACTAAACCTATTGAATTCGTCCGAGTTCTTTGAACATCATACGACAACTTAAGACATCTTACGACTTTGTATGCCATATTAGCACCTTGAGAACCACGTTAGTATAATTTTAGACGCCTTAAAACCCCTAACAACACCGTATGCCATGTTAGCACCTTGACAAGCATGTTAGTATAATGTTGGACACCTTACAACTCCTTAAAACACCCTATGAAACCTAAAAACTCCTTAATAAACCTAATGATTTCGTCGAAGTCCTTTGAACATTGTACGACAACTCAGGAGATGTTACGACTCGGTATCGACATTAGCAACATGAAAAGCACGGTAGAATAATGTAGGTCGCGTTACAACTCCTAAGAACACCTTACATTACCGTACGAAATTTCAAAACTACATACTAAACCTAATGAATTCGTCCGAGTCCTTTGAACATCATACGGCAACTTAAGACATCTTACGACTTTGTATGCCATATTAGCACCTTGACCACCACGTTAGTATAATGTTAGACGCCTTAAAACTCCTAACAACACCGTATGAAACCTTAAAACTTCTTATAAACCTAATGATTTCGTCGAAGTCTTTTGAACATCGTACGGCAACTCAGGAGATGTTACGGCTCAGTATCGACATTAGCATCATGAAAAGCACGTTAGAATAATGTAGGACGCGTTAAAACTCCTAAGAAAACCTTACATCACCGTACGAAATTTCAAAACTACATACTAAACCTAATGAATTCGTCTGAGTCCTTTGAACATCGTACGGCAACTTAAGACAACTTACGACTTTGTATGCCATATTAGCACCTTGACCACCACGTTAGTATAATGTTAGACGCCTTAAAACTCCTAACAACACCGTATGAAACCTTAAAACTGCTTATAAACCTAATGATTTCGTCGAAGTATTTTGAACATCGTACGGCAACTCAGGAGATGTTACGGCTCGGTATCGACATTAGCATCATGAAAAGCACGTTAGAATAATGTAGGACGCGTTAAAACTCCTAAGAAAACCTTACATCACCATACGAAACTTCAAAACTACATACTAAACCTAATGAATTCGTCTGAGTCCTTTGAACATCATACGGCAACTTAAGACATCTTACGACTTTGTATGCCATATTAGCACCTTGACAACCACGTTAGTATAATTTTAGACGCCTTAAAACCCCTAACAACAACGTATGAAACCTTAAAACTGCTTAAAAACCTAATGATTTCGTCGAAGTCCTTTGAACATTGTACGACAACTCAGGAGATGTTACGACTCGGTATTGACATTAGCAACATGAAAAGCACGGTAGAATAATGTAGGACGCGTTACAACTCCTAAGAACACCTTACATTACCGTACGAAATTTCAAAACTACATACTAAACCTAATGAATTCGTCCGAGTCCTTTGAACATCGTATGGCAACTTAAGACATCTTACGACTTTGTATGCCATATTAGCACCTTGACCACCACGTTAGTATAATGTTAGACGCCTTAAAACTCCTAACAACACCGTATGAAACCTTAAAACTGCATAAAAACCTAATGATTTCGTCGAAGTCTTTTGAACATCGTACGGCAACTCAGGAGATGTTACGGCTCGGTATCGACATTAGCATCATGAAAAGCACGTTAGAATAATGTAGGACGCGTTAAAACTCCTAAGAAAACCTTACATCACCGTACGAAACTTCAAAACTACATACTATACCTAATGAATTCGTCCGAGTCCTTTAAACATCATACGGCAACTTAAGACATCTTACGACTTTGTATGCCATATTAGCACCTTGACCACCACGTTAGTATAATGTTAGACGCCTTAAAACTCCTAACAACACCGTATGAAACCTTAAAACTGCTTATAAACCTAATGATTTCGTCGAAGTCTTTTGAACATCGTACGGCAACTCAGGAGATGTTACAGCTCGGTATCGACATTAGCATCATGAAAAGCACGTTAGAATAATGTAGGACGCGTTAAAACTCCTAAGAAAACCTTACATCACCGTACGAAACTTCAAAACTACATACTAAACCTAATGAATTCGTCCGAGTCCTTTAAACATCATACGGCAACTTAAGACATCTTACGACTTTGTATGCCATATTAGCACCTTGACAACCACGCTAGTATATTTTTTTGACGCCTTAAAACCCCTAACAACACCGTATGAAACCTTAAAACTGCTTAATAAACCTAATGATTTCGTCGAAGTCCTTTGAACATCGTACGCACCTCCGGAGATGTTACGGCTCGGTATCGACATTAGCAACATGAAAAGCACGGTAGAATAATGTAGGACGCGTTACAACTCCTAAGAACACCTTACATTACCCTAGGAAACTTTAAAACTCCACACTAAACCTAATGATTTCGTCGAAGTCATTTGAAAATTGTTCGGCAACTCAGGAGATGTAACGGCTCGTTATAGACATTAGCAACATGAAAAGCACGTTGGAATAATGTAGGACGCGTTAAAACTCCTAAGAAAACCTTACATCACCGTACGAAACTTCAAAACTACATACTAAACTTAATGAATTCGTCCGAGTCCTTTGAACATCATATGGCAACTTAAGACATCTTACGACTTTGTATGCCATATTAGCACATTGACAACCACGATAGTATAATGTTAGACGCTTTAAAACTCCTAACAAACACCTTATGAAACTTTAAAACTCCTTAATAAACCTAATGATTTCATCGAAGTCCTTTGAACATTGTTCGGCAACTCAGGAGATTTTACGGCTCGATATCGACATTAGCAACATGAAAAGCACGTTAGAATATTGTAGGACGCATTAAAACTCTTATAAAAACCTTACATCACCGTACGAAACTTTAAAACTACATACTAAACCTATTGAATTCGTCCGAGTCCTTTGAACATCATACGACAACTTAAGACATCTTACGACTTTGTATGCCATATTAGCACCTTGACAACCACGTTAGTATAATTTTAGACGCCTTAAAACCCCTAACAACACCGTATGAAACCTTAAAACTGCTTAATAAACCTAATGATTTCGTCGAAGTCCTTTGAACATTGTACGACAACTCAGGAGATGTTACGACTCGGTATCGACATTAGCAACATGAAAAGCACGGTAGAATAATGTAGGTCGCGTTACAACTCCTAAGAACACCTTACATTACCGTACGAAATTTCAAAACTACATACTAAACCTAATGAATTCGTCCGAGTCCTTTGAACATCATACGACAACTTAAGACATCTTACGACTTTGTATGCCATATTAGCACCTTGACCACCACGTTAGTATAATGTTAGACGCCTTAAAACTCCTAACAACACCGTATGAAACCTTAAAACTGCTTATAAACCTAATGATTTCGTCGAAGTCTTTTGAACATCGTACGGCAACTCAGGAGATGTTACGGCTCAGTATCGACATTAGCATCATGAAAAGCACGTTAGAATAATGTAGGACACGTTAAAACTCCTAAGAAAACCTTACATCACCGTACGAAATTTCAAAACGACATACTAAACCTAATGAATTCGTCCGAGTCCTTTGAACATCGTACGGCAACTTAAGACATCTTACGACTTTGTATGCCATATTAGCACCTTGACCACCACGTTAGTATAATGTTAGACGCCTTAAAACTCCTAACAACACCGTATGAAACCTTAAAACTGCTTATAAACCTAATGATTTCGTCGAAGTATTTTGAACATCGTACGGCAACTCAGGAGATGTTACGGCTCGGTATCGACATTAGCATCATGAAAAGCACGTTAGAATAATGTAGGACGCGTTAAAACTCCTAAGAAAACCTTACATCACCATATGAAACTTCAAAACTACATACTAAACCTAATAAATTCGTCTGAGTCCTTTAAACATCATACGGCAACTTAAGACATCTTACGACTTTGTATGCCATATTAGCACCTTGACAACCACGCTAGTATATTTTTTGACGCCTTAAAACCCCTAACAACACCGTATGAAACCTTAAAATGTGACACCCGCCAAAATTCGGTACTTAAAGTGTGGCCCAACGAAATGGACACACAAGGCTAAATAAGGCCCATTAAAGATTTTAGGCTCATCGGAAGCCCAAATCGATAATCTTTAGTCCAATAAATAACGAAAGTTATGTAAAAAGTCGTAGCAGTGATTTTAAGTCTCTTAAATGAATATTCATACTATAAATGGATAACGCGGTAGATAACCAGTATCTATCAGAAACGTGACACGTCGGGTGTCATCACTATGAATATCATTGTTCTCATTTATAATCATTCGGAAACTCAATTCGGATGCCAGAATGCAAATTACGCGTGCGGAACCGAAAAAACTGCGCCAAACGTGCGTACGTTACGTTATTTGCTTAAGCGGTTCGGATGCTTAAATGACGTGAAAAATATTATCATACACTTGTTTTAATTTAATAAAAGTGGTGAAAATATAATATTGACATTCGGTGCGAGAAAACGCTTAAAACAGTTAAGCGTGCAAAATACGCGATATTAACGCGTTACTAATCGTTATCGTCATACACGTCATATTTGATAAAATAAATATCCCGAGAGTATTTATTATATCTATTAATATTTAACATTATGAAACGAAGTTAAATAAAAACGAGATGTTGATCAGATTTGTACGCGGTACGAGCTGGCACGGAGCAACTTGCGAATTACTGACCACTATATAAATGAGTTTTAAACTCATTTCACATAAAAACACACACACACATGAGTGTGTTTTAGAGAGAGAGAGAGCTGGAGAGCTCTGGAATTCCGGCCACCTTCCGGTGGTGGTCCGGCGGCGGCCGGCGGCGGTCCGCGGTGGTCCGGCGACGGCCGGAGATGCCATTTTCGACCCGGAACCATTTCTCGACGTCCTGAACGCGATGGTAAGCTTCTTTTAGCCTGAATCCTTCTCTAAAACCGTCTAAACTCGTGAGAAACTTTATAACATGGTTGCATGTTGTGTTTCTAAAAACGCAGCTGTGTTCTAGGATGGATTCCGGAAGATCTAGCCGTTGCATGCGTCTAAAATTTTGATCGGTTGTGCCTAACACATAGATGATAACATCTACCGTTCAGTGTTTGAAGATCATACCCAGAGGTACGGTTTTTATGTCTAAAAACGTAACAGTTCGTAATTTCCGTCACTGAAAACCCAGTCCCAAAGATCGGCACTTTCCCGGAGATCCGACCGTTGGTTACTGACGAAATTTGGACTGTATGTTCCTTACTTGTATGTGAACATATCCACCGAAGGAAATTACGATCAGAGGATCGGAAGTCGGGTTTTTATTCTGGTCAGTTTGTAACAGTTTCTTGAATGAAATCAGGAAACTTGTCGGTGTTGAATGACGTATCAAACATGGTTGCATGGACGATCCGAGGCCGGATAAGCGTTCGTAATGGAAAAACGAACACAATGGTATAATGGTTCTCGTTGCATGTCGGTTCTGAGAAGATTCGTATACGCGAATCGGACGCGAAAGGTATAAACCGAACGTTTTGCTATCGTTTTGTATTGTGCTAGACGAATTGGACAAATGCGAATTTTATAAGTAAAAATTTATTATTAATATCATTAGAAAACTTATAAATTATAAACCAAATGTGACGGTATATAAATATATATAAATGTCTAGTTATATTTAATAAAAACTTGACAAATTGGTAATATATTAATAATGTTATATAAATATCGGATATTGGAACTAGATTTGGACAAAGTAAAAACGAACACTTGGATTTTATACCAATGACTCAATGAGACTGATGAATACGATATTTATTACATAAAAACAACCACATAAAAAAAGGGATTTTAATATAAACTCATATATTTATAAATATTGAATATTTAGATATTCATTTTTGTAATACAAAATACAACTCTTGGACTTTAATAATAATACGAAGTGATGAAACAAGGTATTTTCATATGTATATATAAGCATGTTTTTATGAATATGCCGGACTCTTGGATAAATAAGTTTGCGTAAATTTTGTATAACTTTGGGATGACTTATAAATAAATAAAACCCGAAAACTTTATGTTTCGAAAAATCCTGAACTACATATATGTTTAATTGATGTATTTTGGGAAAATACATAATTAAAATATGTATTTTATTATAATTGTCTTAAAAAAAATATAAATATACAATACAAGGCAATTGAAATAATAACAAAATGATGAATTGTACTAGAGATATTATGGATATAATTAGTTTTTGGACAAATAAATATACATAAATAATATTAATTATCATACTTAGATAATTATATATTACCTAAGTTAAAATGAAAACAAACTTTGTAAGTGTAATATTCGACAATAATCCAAAAACAGAGTACACGAATAATAAAACCATGAATCCAATAACTCGTAACGTTTAAGACGACACGTTAGATGGTCGGTTAAGCCAAATAGGATATAGTCTACTTTCGTATCCTAACCCGGACACATATATGATTATCGATCAGGAACTTAGGACCGAAGATTCGGAATTATCAGGAGACTATATCTGAAACCAATAGGAAATACTTAAGTGCATGGCTAAGGTGAGTTCTTTGAAGCCCTCTTTAAATCGTTTTAAATACGTTTTGGGCTGGAATGCATACTTGTACTGCTTTATATGTTAAACTGTTTTACCTTATGTGAGTTCTATGAGGCATCTCTTTAAATTGTTTCAAATATGCCTTGGGCTGAGATGCATGCTCATAATGGTTTTATGTGTTAAATTGTTTTAACATATGTGAACTCTTCGCCCCGTTTTAAATAAATGTTTTATTTAACTGTTTTTGGGGGAAGAGCATGATATGGTGATATGATGGGTAATCGGGATCATGTATATTGTTATGACGGTATAAGTTGGGTCAGCAGTATATTGGTATATTGTTGAGCCCCTAAATCCCCCCATAATCATTAACCTCGGGGAGGCCACAGACTATATTGGTAGATCTATCGGGTTAGAAGGGCCCGCTCTCGCGATCTGTCGCTCTGGTCAGGATTTTAGCGAGGGAGTTTATATGTTTGGACTGTTGCGGGGCAACGACGTGTTTCTTGGTTTGATTATGGACTTATGACCGAAGTTTATCATAGTACCTAGCTAGTCTATGATCGTTATATCATTATCTCGAGTACATCATATCGTATTGCATGGCAAAACTAAATTATTACATGTGGCTTAAAATATTAACATAGCATGGTGTATGCTAGTGTGTTTTACAAGTATTTTTCATGTGCACAAGTGTTTTTGAACAAGCGTGCCTGATAAGCCAACGTTTTATATCTCATGGAGATGATTTTATAAAAGGACTGTTTTTTTTATAAACGTTTGATTTTCTTTCTTATGAACTCAATAACAGGTCCTTACGAATAGTTTTGCCCTTATTACTTAAACTTAGAACTCACCAGCGTTAGCTGACTTGTTTTAGTATGCATTTCAGGTAAGAAAGTAGTTAGCACTTGTGAGCTGTGCGGAGAGTTTGAGGGCATTGGCTGGCTATTTGGCAAAGGATTACATTGGCATGAATAAAACTTAGTATGTAGCCGTAAAATATAAATGTAAATATTTTGACCTTAAGACTTCCGCTGTAATACTTAAAACGGCTACGTACTTGTGTAAATCCAATCATCATGACGTGGCCCGGAAATCGGGGTGTGACATAAAACTGCTTAATAAACCTAATGATTTCGTCGAAGTCCTTTGAACATCGTACGCACCTCCGGAGATGTTACGGCTCGGTATCGACATTAGCAACATGAAAAGCACGGTAGAATAATGTAGGACGCGTTACAACTCCTAAGAACACCTTACATTACCCTAGGAAACTTTAAAACTCCACACTAAACCTAATGATTTCGTCGAAGTCCTTTGAAAATTGTTCGGCAACTCAGGAGATGTAACGGCTCGGTATAGACATTAGCAACATGAAAAGCACGTTAGAATAATGTAGGACGCGTTAAAACTCCTAAGAAAACCTTACATCACCGTACGAAACTTCAAAACTACATACTAAACCTAACGAATTCGTCCTAGTCCTTTGAACATCATATGGCAACTTAAGACATCTTACGACTTTGTATGCCATATTAGCACATTGACAACCACGCTAGTATAATGTTAGACGCTTTAAAACTCCTAACAAACACCTTATGAAACCTTAAAACTCCTTAATAAACCTAATGATTTCATCGAAGTCCTTTGAACATTGTTCGGCAACTCAGGAGATTTTACGGCTCGATATCGACATTAGCAACATGAAAAGCACGTTAGAATATTGTAGGACGCATTAAAACTCCTATAAAAACCTTACATCACCGTACGAAACTTTAAAACTACATACTAAACCTATTGAATTCGTCCGAGTCCTTTGAACATCATACGGCAACTTAAGACATCTTACGACTTTGTATGTGATGTGGTCTAAATAGTACATATTTTTATAAAGCGATTTCCTACACTTTTTGTTACTTTTGGTTGAATTCTACTCGTAATCGGTTCATATTTAGAGTATATTATTTTTAGAAGATAGTAAGTAAAATTGGTGTGTTTAAATGGCATTTCATTAGATATTTAATTTTGTATTTTAATTGAATTGAGTATTTATATTGTTTACGTGAAGGTGGAGTTTGAAGGGAGTATTAAAAGAAAAAAAGCCCACTAGTTGTTTGATGATGATGGCAAGGGAAATAACCTAATGCTTGGAATATATATAAAGATCACATGTGACGGCAGGAAGGGGATTATTGTTGAAAGGCAATTTACGAAAAAAAAAAGGAAAAGAAAAGAGTGCATGGGTGATTGGTAGGTTGGACGGCAGAGAAGGAGGCATACAAAAGAACTTGTGAAGATAATTTTTTGGAAGGCAATTAATTAGTAAACGGCTGCACAAAGGGATAAAGAGAGTTTAGTACTTTTACGCACATCAATTCAAGGAAACTTTGGCATCAATTAATCAAAGAGAGCGAACAAGAGCAATATTAGAAGAACATCCGGTTCGTGCATCATTCGGTTTATGTTTTTGATTTATTGTTTTCATACGCTAAAGATAATGGTGTGCTATTGTTTTATTATTTTTGATTCGTTCTTGACCGTTATGAGTAGCTAAACTATTAAAACTACCTAGGTTTGATGATTATTGACTAGGTTTTGTTATTTTTTTGGGATTTGGTTAATTGTGTGACATGAATATTATTGAAGTATTTATCTTTTCCGGTTTATGATGTGTATGCATGCTAGGTTGTGATTGACATTTAATTCTATATTCCTCTTGTGATTCGAGTTATTTAACTTTGTGTTTTATTTATTAGAATTGCATGTTTAGGTTGAAAACTTGGTGTTTGAGATCTAATTGTGGTTAATCTAGAGATAGTTAATCATAGGAATAAGTTTTGGATGTTGGTTTAACTTAGTGTTCTACTAGTCTAGAGACCGAGAGGTGATAGGCTATTGGTTTTATCTTTTATCTTAACTTGATAGGATTAGAGTTATACGAGAGTAAGCTTTACCTTATCGATTTTGGTTCTTGTAATTCCAAGTCATAAATTTGGTTAGATAAGTTTACCTCTTTACAGCTAGGGTTGTCGGGGACAGTCTTACGTGTATTGTGATTGTTGAGACCGAGAGGAGATACATCATTAGGGTACCTTAGTATTCCCGGTTTGGAAATACCTAAAGTTGATTCATTCCGTCATCCCGTGAGCTTCATAAGACCTTTAGAAACTCTAGAGTATGTTTATAAGACCTATAGGAGGCTTAGCATAGTTTAGTTTATCTATTTGTCATATTTTTTTAGATCCGGAGTCATACAATTTATTAATCCCAAGAATAGTGAAACTCGTCAATAGGATTCTTACCTAGGTGGTTTGCTTTCTCCATATTTGCTAGTCTCAAGTTTTTTTTTTTGCCATTTTTAGTATTTCTCATTTATTAGTTTTTAATTAAATTTAGATAACTTTTAATTATTAGTTCGTCTTTAATTTCTAGTTTAAATAATTAAAAATAAACAAAGTTTCATCGGTTAGGAGTCGATAACGATTTATTATTGAGGGCCGCCAAACAAGTCTCTTGGGTACGATACTCGGACTTACTTAGCTTGACTACACACGACCGGTACACTTGCCGCTTGTGTGAGTTTTGTTGGGTTTTCCATTTTAATTTAAAACCTGAGTTTTGTGAACGACATTAATTTAATATATATATTTCACACATCAAGTTTTTGGCGCCGTTGCCGGGGACTTTATTTTGGCGACTTCGAGAACGATCCGAGTCGGGGGTCTAACTAACCTTTAAATTTTTGTTTATTCTTTTTGTTTTAGTTCTTTTTTTCTTTTCTAGGTTAGTTTCCTCTATTTGCTAGTTGTTACCTTAGATATAGTTTGCCTTTTACGTGCTATTTGTTTGCTTGTTAGATTAGTTCACTTTTATTTAAGTTGTTTAGTTATATACTTTTTTATTTTCTTTTCCGTTCTAGTTTATGCGTCACACCCGTTCTGCCGGACCACCTGAGTTTGAGCCATTAGACGATCCCGAGCGTATATTCGACCAGCAGACGGACGAACCCGACACCGACACCGATTCCGTTCACGACACCGAGTCTACGATGGGCGACGCAGATCCACCAGTTAGGAGAGTTGTTGCCGACTATGCAAAGCCGACAGCCGATGGCGCTAGGTCTAGTATCACCCGACCGCAAATCGCTGCCAACAATTGGCAAATTCCTCCTCAGGTCATTTCAATGATGACCAACACTTGTCAGTTTCACGGGTTGCAGTCTGAGGACCCGAATTCTCATCTTAATCGCTTCGCCAGAATCTGTGACACCTTCCATCTTAACGGTGTTACTGAGGACGCACTCAAGTTGCGTCTTTTCCCGTTTTCTCTCTCTGATCGAGCCCACAGTTGGCTAGAGTCACTTCCTGCCGGTTCCATCACTACATGGGCCGATTTGCAGGATAAATTCCTTCTGAAATACTTTCCACCGTCGAAAACCGCTCGTCTGAGGAGCCTAATTCATTCGTACCAGCAGAAACCCGATGAGACGTTCTATGACACCTGGGAGCGTTTCAAAGAGTTGTTACACAAATGTCCACATCACGGGTTGCAAGATTGGGCGCTAGTTGAGAAGTTTTATAATGGAGTCACCCATGCAACACGTAATATCTTAGACACTACTGCTGGTGGTAATCTTTTGACCACTAAAACTGTTGATGAGTGTAATAACCTGTTCGAGGACTTAGCCATGAGTAGCTTTGAGTATCCTGAAGCTCGAGTTACAGTTTCCGCCCAGCGAGGGGTACACCAAGTCGATAATAATACTGTCTTAACGGCCCAAGTTGAGGCATTGACTAAAGCGGTGAAAGACCTGCAGAAGAAGGAGGAGCAGGCCTGTGAGATTTGTCGGGGTGGTCATGACACTGTTGATTGCCCCATCTCTGTTGACAGTCTCCAGGAACAGGTTGATTTTGTTAGTAATCCCAACCGGATGCAGGGCAATACCTTCGGTAATTCTTATAATCCGGGTTGGAAGAATCAGCAGAGTTGGAGGAGTGGAAACCCACCGGGGTTCCAGCCACGCACCCAGAATCTATTCCAAAACCAGACCAGTGGGCAGAGCAGTGGCATGGGTCAGGGCGAGAGGAAGCCTTCCATGGAGGATATGATGGCCCAACTCCTTGCGAGAGATGATACACGATATAAGGAAGCGCAAGAGAGAGATCGGGTGTATCAAATGAGGTTCCAGGAGAACGAGGCGATGTTGAAGAACCAAGGGGCGTTGTTGCAGAACTTAGAGAGAAATGTGGGGGAGATGGCGAGTATGATGCAGGAGAGGCAACAGGGTGTGCTACCGAGTAATGTTGTGAAAAACCCGAACGCCCATGTGAAGGCAGTGACTACTAGGAGTGGCAGGACGACAGGTGAGGTTGAGAAACCTGTCCCTTACACTGATGATGATGTAGATGAGGAGATAGAGATGGAGGCCCCTGCTGGCGAGGTGCAACAGAGGCTGCGCCCAGCGAGTACAGCACAGCCAGTAGAGTCCGAGAAGAAAACAACCGAGAGTTCACAGAAGGAGCCACAAATTCGCTTAGATAGACTTCCATACCCAGGTAGAGTGGCTCAGCACAGGAATGAAGAGCAATACGGAAAGTTCCTTGAGATGTTCAAACAACTTAAAGTGAACTTACCATTCGTAGAGGCATTACAGCACATGCCTAAGTACGCTAAATTCCTAAAAGATCTGCTCACAAATAAGAAGGAATTGGAGCAGATCTCAACTGTGATATTGAGTGAGGAGTGCTCGGCTGTAGTACAGAATAAGCTACCTCGCAAGATGGCTGATCCAGGTAGTTTCACTATTCCGTGTTTTGTAGGTAACTTGTCGGTGAGTAACGCGTTGGCTGACCTAGGTGCTAGTATTAATTTAATGCCCTATTCTGTTTTTGCTAAGCTAGATCTAGGAGAACCGGTACCGACGCGTATGAGTATTCAGTTAGCGGATAGGTCAGTGAAGTATCCGAGGGGGATCGTGGAGAATATGCTAGTGAAGGTAGATAGGTTTGTATTTCCAGTTGATTTTGTGATCTTAGACATGGACGAGGATGAGAAGGTCCCGTTGATTTTAGGACGACCATTCCTAGCCACTGCGAGAGCATTAATAGATGTCTTTGAGGGTAAGTTATCCTTGAGAGTTGCTGATGAGACGGTCACATTTGATGTTAATAGAGCCATGAGGCATACACAGGATCAGGACGACACCTTGTATTTTATTGATACTATTGTTTCACAGGTTAGTCGTTGCTTTTCTAAGTTTGTGGAGAGAGATCATCTAGATACGCAGATCCTAGTTAGGGAGAATCAGGAGATAGAGATGACTGCTTTCGCCTTTGAGCAGGAATCTATAGATCTAGCTAGTAAGCCTCCCCATGAGGCTGTTGTGTGTGAGATGATAGATAGAGAGGAACCGGTGGAGAAGCCATCGGTTGAGACACCCCCGTCACTAGAGCTTAAGGAATTGCCATCTCATCTCGAGTATGCGTTTTTAGGCGAGGGTTCTGAGTTACCTGTCATAATTTCTGCTGAGTTGACAGAGGAGGAGAAGAGTAAGTTGATCAATGTGCTGAAGGCGCACAAGCAGGCTATTGCGTGGAAGTTGATGGATATTAAGGGCATTAACCCTTCTTTTTGCACGCATAGTATACTCATGGAGGAGGAGTATAAGCCTGTGAGACAGGGGCAACGGAGGTTGAATCCGAACATGCAGGAGGTGGTGAAGAAAGAGGTCATTAAGTTGTTAGATGCAGGGTTGATTTATCCGATCTCCGACTCTAAGTGGGTGAGTCCAGTGCAGGTTGTCCCCAAGAAAGGGGGCATGACGGTGGTGAGGAATGAGAGGAATGAGTTGATTCCGACTAGGACGGTCACAGGATGGCGAGTTTGTATTGATTATCGTAAACTTAATGACGCCACAAGGAAGGACCACTTTCCGCTTCCTTTTATCGATCAGATGTTGGAGCGTTTGTCAGGAAAACAGTATTACTGTTTCCTTGATGGCTTTTCAGGTTATTTCCAGATCCCCATCGCTCCAGAGGATCAGGAGAAAACCACATTTACATGTCCTTATGGAACCTTTGCGTATCGCCGCATGCCATTTGGATTATGTAACGCTCCAGCTACATTTCAGCGGTGTATGGTCGCGATTTTTCATGACATGATCGAGGACTCCATGGAGGTGTTCATGGATGACTTTTCTGTTTTCGGGAGTTCCTTCGATACATGTTTAGCGAGTCTGGAGAGGATGTTAGCTCGATGTGAGGAGACCAACTTGATGCTGAATTGGGAGAAGTGCCACTTTATGGTGAAGGAGGGCATCGTTCTAGGGCATAAGGTTTCACGAGCGGGGCTTGAAGTTGATAGAGCGAAGATTGAAACAATCAGTAAGCTTCCGCCACCCACATCTGTTAGATCGATTAGGAGTTTCTTAGGCCACGCAGGTTTTTATCGTCGTTTCATTAGAGATTTCTCTAAGATTGCGAGACCGATGACGAAACTTCTAGAGAAGGATGCGCCGTTTGAGTTTAATGACGAGTGTGTGAAAGCGTTCGAGCTGTTGAAGGAGAAGCTCGTGAATGCTCCGATTATGGTCGCCCCAGATTGGAGTCTTCCATTTGAGTTGATGTGCGATGCGAGTGATTATGCGATAGGAGCAGTCTTAGGTCAGCGTAGGGATAAGCATTTCCACCCTATTTATTACGCGAGTAAGACTCTTAATGACGCACAGGAGAACTACACCACAACAGAGAAGGAGTTGCTAGCAGTAGTCTTTGCATTCGATAAGTTCAGATCTTACCTAGTTCTTTCTAAGACTATTGTTTACACCGATCATGCAGCCCTTAGATTTTTGTTCAATAAGCAGAATGCGAAGCCTAGATTGATACGTTGGATTTTACTGCTTCAGGAGTTTGATATAGAGATTAGGGATAAGAAGGGTGCGGAGAATGTTGCAGCTGATCATTTATCACGATTAGAGGATCCCGAGCGTGAGGAGATTAAGTTAGAAACGATAGATGATCAGTTCCCGCATGAGATGTTATTGTTTGTGAGGGCGCAGGAGCAGGGGTTGCCTTGGTTCGCCGACTTGGCGAATTACTTAGCAGACGGATACCTTATGCAGGGCATGACACATCAGCAAAAGAAGAAATTCTTTGCTGATGTTAAGCACTATATTTGGGATGATCCATATCTTTTTAGGATAGGCGCCGATCAGGTAGTTCGTAGGTGCGTGTTTGGTGATGAGACGAAAGAGGTTTTGAGGCATTGTCACGAGGGACCGACAGGTGGCCATCACGGTGCGAGTTTGACAGCGAGGAAGGTATTCGACTCTGGTTTCTACTGGCCGACGATTTATAGAGATGCTCAAGAGTTTGTGAGAGGGTGCGATGCGTGTCAGAGAGTAGGAAACATCTCATCCCGAAATGAGATGCCCCAGACAGTTAGTCAGGTAGTTGAGGTGTTCGATATTTGAGCCCTAACAACACCGTATGAAACCTTAAAACTGCTTAATAAACCTAATGATTTCGTCGAAGTCCTTTGAACATCGTACGCACCTCCGGAGATGTTACGGCTCGGTATCGACATTAGCAACATGAAAAGCACGGTAGAATAATGTAGGACGCGTTACAACTCCTAAGAACACCTTACATTACCCTAGGAAACTTTAAAACTCCACACTAAACCTAATGATTTCGTCGAAGTCCTTTGAAAATTGTTCGGCAACTCAGGAGATGTAACGGCTCGGTATAGATATTAGCAACATGAAAAGCACGTTAGAATAATGTAGGACGCGTTAAAACTCCTAGGAAAACCTTACATCACCGTACGAAACTTCAAAACTACATACTAAACCTAATGAATTCGTCCTAGTCCTTTGAACATCATATGGCAACTTAAGACATCTTACGACTTTGTATACCATATTAGCACATTGACAACCACGCTAGTATAATGTTAGACGCTTTAAAACTCCTAACAAACACCTTATGAAACCTTAAAACTCCTTAATAAACCTAATGATTTCATCGAAGTCCTTTGAACATTGTTCGGCAACTCAGGAGATTTTATTGCTCGATATCGACATTAGCAACATGAAAAGCACGTTAGAATATTGTAGGACGCATTAAAACTCCTATAAAAACCTTACATCACCGTACGAAACTTTAAAACTACATACTAAACCTATTGAATTCGTCCGAGTCCTTTGAACATCATACGGCAACTTAAGACATCTTACGACTTTGTATGCCATATTAGCACCTTGACAACCACGTTAGTATTATTTTAGACGCCTTAAAACCCCTAACAACACCGTATGAAACCTTAAAACTGCTTAATAAACCTAATGATTTCGTCGAAGTCCTTTGAACATTGTACGACAACTCAGGAGATGTTACGACTCGGTATCGACATTAGAAACATGAAAAGCACGGTAGAATAATGTAGGTCGCGTTACAACTCCTAAGAACACCTTACATTACCGTACGAAATTTCAAAACTACATACTAAACCTAATGAATTCGTCCGAGTCCTTTGAACATCATACGGCAACTTAAGACATCTTACGACTTTGTATGCCATATTAGCACCTTGACCACCACGTTAGTATAATGTTAGACGCCTTAAAACTCCTAACAACACCGTATGAAACCTTAAAACTGCTTATAAACCTAATGATTTCGTCGAAGTCTTTTGAACATCGTACGGCAACTCAGGAGATGTTACGGCTCGGTATCGACATTAGCATCATGAAAAGCACGTTAGAATAATGTAGGACGCGTTAAAACTCCTAAGAAAACCTTACATCACCGTACGAAACTTCAAAACTACATAGTAAACCTAATGAATTCGTCCGAGTCCTTTAAACATCATACGGCAACTTAAGACATCTTACGACTTTGTATGCCATATTAGCACCTTGACAACCACGCTAGTATATTTTTTGACGCCTTAAAACCCCTAACAACACCGTATGAAACCTTAAAACTGCTTAATAAACCTAATGATTTCGTCGAAGTCCTTTGAACATCGTACGCACCTCCGGACATGTTACGGCTCGGTATCGACATTAGCAACATGAAAAGCACGGTAGAATAATGTAGGACGCGTTACAACTCCTAAGAACACCTTACATTACCCTAGGAAACTTTAAAACTCCACACTAAACCTAATGATTTCGTCGAAGTCCTTTGAAAATTGTTCGGCAACTCAGGAGATGTAACGGCTCGGTATAGATATTAGCAACATGAAAAGCACGTTAGAATAATGTAGGACGCGTTAAAACTCCTAAGAAAACCTTACATCACCGTACGAAACTTCAAAACTACATACTAAACCTAATGAATTCGTCCGAGTCCTTTGAACATCATATGGCAACTTAAGACATCTTACAACTTTGTATGCCATATTAGCACATTGACAACCACGCTAGTATAATGTTAGACGCTTTGAAACTCCTAACAAACACCTTATGAAACCTTAAAACTCCTTAATAAACCTAATGATTTCATCGAAGTCCTTTGAACATTGTTCGGTAACTCAGGA
Organism: Tagetes erecta; assembly: GCA_030867185.1. Classification (NCBI taxonomy): domain Eukaryota; kingdom Viridiplantae; phylum Streptophyta; class Magnoliopsida; order Asterales; family Asteraceae; genus Tagetes; species Tagetes erecta. Next base: position 51,336,010 of record CM061487.1, read on the forward strand.
GATTTTACGGCTCGATATCGACATTAGCAACATGAAAAGCACGTTAGAATATTGTAGGACGCATTAAAACTCCTATAAAAACCTTACATCACCGTACGAAACTTTAAAACTACATACTAAACCTATTGAATTCGTCCGAGTCCTTTGAACATCATACGGCAACTTAAGACATCTTACGACTTTGTATGCCATATTAGCACCTTGACAACCACGTTAGTATTATTTTAGACGCCTTAAAACCCCTAACAACACCGTATGAAACCTTAAAACTGCTTAATAAACCTAATGATTTCGTCGAAGTCCTTTGAACATTGTACGACAACTCAGGAGATGTTACGACTCGGTATCGACATTAGCAACATGAAAAGCACGGTAGAATAATGTAGGTCGCGTTACAACTCCTAAGAACACCTTACATTACCGTACGAAATTTCAAAACTACATACTAAACCTAATGAATTCGTCCGAGTCCTTTGAACATCATACGGCAACTTAAGACATCTTACGACTTTGTATGCCATATTAGCACCTTGACCACCACGTTAGTATAATGTTAGACGCTTTAAAACTCCTAACAACACCGTATGAAACCTTAAAACTGCTTATAAACCTAATGATTTCGTCGAAGTCTTTTGAACATCGTACGGCAACTCAAGAGATGTTACGGCTCGGTATCGACATTAGCATCATGAAAAGCACGTTAGAATAATGTAGGACGCGTTAAAACTCCTAAGAAAACCTTACATCACCGTACGAAACTTCAAAACTACATACTAAACCTAATGAATTCGTCCGAGTCCTTTAAACATCATACGGCAACTTAAGACATCTTACCACTTTGTATGCCATATTAGCACCTTGACAACCACGCTAGTATATTTTTTGACGCCTTAAAACCCCTAACAACACCATATGAAACCTTAAAACTGCTTAATAAACTTAATGATTTCGTCGAAGTCCTTTGAACATCGTACGCACCTCCGGACATGTTACGGCTCGGTATCGACATTAGCAACATGAAAAGCACGGTAGAATAATGTAGGACGCGTTACAACTCCTAAGAACACCTTACATTACCCTAGGAAACATTAAAACTCCACACTAAACCTAATGATTTCGTCGAAGTCCTTTGAAAATTGTTCGGCAACTCAGGAGATGTAACGGCTCGGTATAGATATTAGCAACATGAAAAGCACGTTAGAATAATGTAGGACGCGTTTAAACTCCTAAGAAAACCTTACATCACCGTACGAAACTTCAAAACTACATACTAAACCTAATGAATTCGTCCGAGTCCTTTGAATATCATATGTCAACTTAAGACATCTTACAACTTTGTATGCCATATTAGCACATTGACAACCACGCTAGTATAATGTTAGACGCTTTAAAACTCCTAACAAACACCTTATGAAACCTTAAAACTCCTTAATAAACCTAATGATTTCATCGAAGTCCTTTGAACATTGTTCGGTAACTCAGGAGATTTTACGGCTCGATATCGACATTAGCAACATGAAAAGCACGTTAGAATATTGTAGGACGCATTAAAACTCCTATAAAAACCTTACATCACCGTACGAAACTTTAAAACTACATACTAAACCTATTGAATTCGTCCGAGTCCTTTGAACATCATACGGCAACTTAAGACATCTTACGACTTTGTATGCCATATTAGCACCTTGACAACCACGTTAGTATTATTTTAGACGCCTTAAAACCCCTAACAACACCGTATGAAACCTTAAAACTGCTTAATAAACCTAATGATTTCGTCGAAGTCCTTTGAACATTGTACGACAACTCAGGAGATGTTACGACTCGGTATCGACATTAGCAACATGAAAAGGACGGTAGAATAATGTAGGTCGCGTTACAACTCCTAAGAACACCTTACATTACCGTACGAAATTTCAAAACTACATACTAAACCTAATGAATTCGTCCGAGTCCTTTGAACATCATACGGCAACTTAAGACATCTTACGACTTTGTATGCCATATTAGCACCTTGACCACCACGTTAGTATAATGTTAGACGCCTTAAAACTCCTAACAACACCGTATGAAACCTTAAAACTGCTTATAAACCTAATGATTTCGTCGAAGTCTTTTGAACATCGTACGGCAACTCAGGAGATGTTACGGCTCGGTATCGACATTAGCATCATGAAAAGCACGTTAGAATAATGTAGGACGCGTTAAAACTCCTAAGAAAACCTTACATCACCGTACGAAACTTCAAAACTACATACTAAACCTAATGAATTCGTCCGAGTCCTTTAAACATCATACGGCAACTTAAGACATCTTACCACTTTGTATGCCATATTAGCACCTTGACAACCACGCTAGTATATTTTTTGACGCCTTAAAACCCCTAACAACACCATATGAAACCTTAAAACTGCTTAATAAACCTAATGATTTCGTCGAAGTCCTTTGAACATCGTACGCACCTCCGGAGATGTTACTGCTTGGTATCGACATTAGCAACATGAAAAGCACGGTAGAATAATGTAGGACGCGTTACAACTCCTAAGAACACCTTACATTACCCTAGGAAACTTTAAAACTCCACACTAAACCTAATGATTTCGTCGAAGTCCTTTGAAAATTGTTCGGCAACTCAGGAGATGTAACTGCTCGGTATAGACATTAGCCACATGAAAAGCACGTTAGAATAATGTAGGACACGTTAAAACTCCTAAGAAAACCTTACATCACCGTATGAAACTTCAAAACTACATACTAAACCTAATGAATTCGTCCGAGTCCTTTGAACATCATATGGCAACTTAAGACATCTTACGACTATGTATGCCATATTAGCACATTGACAACCACGCTAGTATAATGTTAGACGCTTTAAAACTCCTAACAAACACCTTATGAAACCTTAAAACTCCTTAATAAACCTAATGATTTCATCGAAGTCCTTTGAACATTGTTCGGCAACTCAGGAGATTTTACGGCTCGATATCAACATTAGCAACATGAAAAGCACGTTAGAATATTGTAGGACGCATTAAAACTCCTATAAAAACCTTACATCACCGTACGAAACTTTAAAACTACATACTAAACCTATTGAATTCGTCCGAGTCCTTTGAACATCATACGGCAACTTAAGACATCTTACGACGTTGTATGCCATATTAGCACCTTGACAACCACGTTAGTATTATTTTAGACGCCTTAAAACCCCTAACAACACCGTATGAAACCTTAAAACTGCTTAATAAACCTAATGATTTCGTCGAATTCCTTTGAACATTGTACGACAACTCAGGAGATGTTACGACTCGGTATCGACATTAGCAACATGAAAAGCACGGTAGAATAATGTAGGTCGCGTTACAACTCCTAAGAACACCTTACATTACCGTACGAAATTTCAAAACTACATACTAAACCTAATGAATTCGTCCGAGTCCTTTGAACATCATACGGCAACTTAAGACATCTTACGACTTTGTATGCCATATTAGCACCTTGACCACCACGTTAGTATAATGTTAGACGCCTTAAAACTCCTAACAACACCGTATGAAACCTTAAAACTGCTTATAAACCTAATGATTTCGTCGAAGTCTTTTGAACATCGTACGGCAACTCAGGAGATGTTACGGCTCAGTATCGACATTAGCATCATGAAAAGCACGTTAGAATAATGTAGGACGCGTTAAAACTCCTAAGAAAACCTTACATCACCGTACGAAACTTCAAAACTACATACTAAACCTAATGAATTCGTCCGAGTCCTTTAAACATCATACGGCAACTTAAGACATCTTACCACTTTGTATGCCATATTAGCACCTTGACAACCACGCTAGTATATTTTTTGACGCCTTAAAACCCCTAACAACACCATATGAAACCTTAAAACTGCTTAATAAACCTAATGATTTCGTCGAAGTCCTTTGAACATCGTACGCACCTCCGGAGATGTTACTGCTTGGTATCGACATTAGCAACATGAAAAGCACGGTAGAATAATGTAGGACGCGTTACAACTCCTAAGAACACCTTACATTACCCTAGGAAACTTTAAAACTCCACACTAAACCTAATGATTTCGTCGAAGTCCTTTGAAAATTGTTCGGCAACTCAGGAGATGTAACGGCTCGGTATAGACATTAGCCACATGAAAAGCACGTTAGAATAATGTAGGACGCGTTAAAACTCCTAAGAAAACCTTACATCACCGTACGAAACTTCAAAACTACATACTAAACCTAATGAATTCGTCCGAGTCCTTTAAACATCATACGGCAACTTAAGACATCTTACCACTTTGTATGCCATATTAGCACCTTGACAACCACGCTAGTATAATTTTTGACGCCTTAAAACCCCTAACAACACCGTATGAAACCTTAAAACTGCTTAATAAACCTAATGATTTCGTCGAAGTCCTTTGAACATCGTACGCACCTCCGGAGATGTTACGGCTCGGTATCGACATTAGCAACATGAAAAGCACGGTAGAATAATGTAGGACGCGTTACAACTCCTAAGAACACCTTACATTACCCTAGGAAACTTTAAAACTCCACACTAAACCTAATGATTTCGTCGAAGTCCTTTGAACATTGTTCGGCAACTCAGGAGATGTAACGGCTCGGTATCGACATTAGCAACATGAAAAGCACGTTAGAATAATGTAGGACGCGGTAAAACTCCTAAGAAAACCTTACATCACCGTACGAAACTTCAAAACTACATACTAAACCTAATGAATTCGTCGGAGTCCTTTGAACATCATATGTCAACTTAAAACATCTTACGACTTTGTATGCCATATTAGCACGTTGACAACCACGTTTGTATAATTTTAAACGCCTTAAAACCATAAACCCTAAACTACATATTAGCACCTTGACCACCACGTTAGTATAATGTAGGACACGTTAAAACTCCTAAGAACACCTTACATTACCGTACGAAATTTCAAAACTACATACTAAACCTAATGAATTCGTCCGAGTCCTTTGAACATCGTACGGCAACTTAAGACATCTTACGACTTTGTATGCCATATTAGCACCTTGACCACCACGTTAGTATAATGTTAGACGCCTTAAAACTCCTAACAACACCGTATGAAACCTTAAAACTGCTTATAAACCTAATGATTTCTTCGAAGTCTTTTGAACATCGTACGACAACTCAGGAGATGTTACGGCTCGGTATCGACATTAGCATCATGAAAAGCACGTTAGAATAATCTAGGACGCGTTAAAACTCCTAAGAAAACCTTACATCACCGTACGAAACTTCAAAACTACATACTAAACTTAATGAATTCTTCCGAGTCCTTTAAACATCATACGACAACTTAAGATATCTTATGACTTTGTATGCCATATTAGCACCTTGACAACCACGCTAGTATAATTTTTGACGCCTTAAAACCCCTAACAACACCGTATGAAACCTTAAAACTGCTTAATAAACCTAATGATTTCGTCGAAGTCCTTTGAACATTGTACGCACCTCCGGAGATGTTACGGCTCGGTATCGACATTAGCAACATGAAAAGCACGGTAGAATAATGTAGGACGCGTTACAACTCCTAAGAACACCTTACATTACCCTAGGAAACTTTAAAACTCCACACTAATCCTAATGATTTCGTCGAAGTCCTTTGAACATTGTTCGGCAACTCAGGAGATGTAACGTCTCGGTATCGACATTAGCAACATGAAAAGCACGTTAGAATAATGTAGGACGCGGTAAAACTCCTAAGAAAACCTTACATCACCGTACGAAACTTCAAAACTACATACTAAACCTAATGAATTCGTCTGAGTCCTTTGAACATCATATGTCAACTTAAAACATCTTACGACTTTGTATGCCATATTAGCACGTTGACAACACGTTTGTATAATTTTAAACGCCTTAAAACCCTAAACCCTAAACCCCTAACAACACCGTATGAAACCTTAAAACTGCTTAATAAACCTAATGATTTCGTCGAAGTCCTTTGAACATCGTACGCAACTCAGGAGATGTTAGGGCTCGGAATCGACATTAGCAACATGGAAAGCAAGATAGAATAATGTAGGACGCGTTACAACTCCTAAGAACACCTTACATTACCGTACCAAATTTGAAAACTACATACTAAACCTAATCATTTCGTCGAAGTCCTTTGAACATTGTTCGGCAACTCAGGAGGTCTTACGACTCTGTATGCCATATTAGCACATTCACAACCACGCTAGTGTAATGTTAGACGCTTTAAAACTCCTAACAACAACTTATGAAACCTTAAAACTCCTTAATAAACCTATTGATTTCGTCGAAGTTCTTTGAACATTGTTCGGCAACTCAGGAGATGTTACGGCTCGGTATCGACATTAGCATCATGAAAAGCACGTTAGAATAATGTAGGACGCGTTAAAACTCCTAAGAAAACCTTACATCACCGTACGAAACTTCAAAACTACATACTAAACCTAATGAATTCGCCCGAGTCCTTTAAACATCAAACGGCAACTTAAGACATCTTACGACTTTGTATGCCATATTAGCACCTTGACAACCACGCTAGTATAATTTTTTAAGCCTTAAAACCCCTAACAACACCGTATGAAACCTTAAAACTGCTTAATAAACCTAATGATTTCGTCGAAGTCCTTTGAACATCGTACGCACCTCCGGAGATGTTACGGCTCGGTATCGACATTAGCAACATGAAAAGCACGGTAGAATAATGTAGGACGCGTTACAACTCCTAAGAACACCTTACATTACCCTAGGAAACTTTAAAACTCCACACTAAACCTAATGATTTCGTCGAAGTCCTTTGAACATTGTTCGGCAACTCAGGAGATGTAACGGCTCGGTATCGACATTAGCAACATGAAAAGCACGTTAGAATAATGTAGGACGCGGTAAAACTCCTAAGAAAACCTTACATCACCGTACGAAACTTCAAAACTACATACTAAACCTAATGAATTCGTTCGAGTCCTTTGAACATCATATGGCAACTTAAGACATCTTACGACTTTGTATGCCATATTAGCACATTGACAACCACGTTAGTATAATTTTAAACGCCTTAAAACCCTAAACCCTAAACCCCTAAAAACACCGTATGAAACCTTAAAACTTCTTAATAAACCTAATGATTTCGTCGAAGTCCTTTGAACATTGTTAGGCAACTCAGGAGATTTTACGGCTCGGTATCGACATTAGCAACATGAAAAGCACGTTAGAATAATGTAGGACGCGGTACAACTCCTAAGAACACCTTACATTACCCTAGGAAACTTTAAAACTCCACACTAAACCTAATGATTTCGTCGAAGTCCTTTGAAAATTGTTCGGCAACTCAGGAGATGTAACGGCTCGGTATAGACATTAGCAACATGAAAAGCACGTTAGAATAATGTAGGACACGTTAAAACTCCTAAGAAAACCTTACATCACCGTACGAAACTTTAAAACTACATACTAAACCTATTGAATTCGTCCGAGTCCTTTGAACATCATACGGCAACTTAAGACATCTTACGACTTTGTATGCCATATTAGCACCTTGACAACCACGTTAGTATAATTTTAGACGCCTTAAAACCCCTAACAACACCGTATGAAACCTTAAAACTGCTTAATAAACCTAATGATTTCGTCGAAGTCATTTGAACATTGTACGACAACTCAGGAGATGTTACGACTCGGTATCGACATTAGCAACATGAAAAGCACGGTAGAATAATGTAGGACGCGTTACAACTCCTAAGAACACCTTACATTACCGTACGAAATTTCAAAACTACATACTAAACCTAATGAATTCGTCCGAGTCCTTTGAACATCGTACGACAACTTAAGACATCTTACGACTTTGTATGCCATATTAGCACCTTGACCACCACGTTAGTATAATGTTAGACGCCTTAAAACTCCTAACAACACCGTATGAAACCTTAAAACTGCTTATAAACCTAATGATTTCGTCGAAGTCTTTTGAACATCGTACGGCAACTCAGGAGATGTTACGGCTCGGTATCGACATTAGCATCATGAAAAGCACGTTAGAATAATGTAGGACGCGTTAAAACTCCTAAGAAAACCTTACATCACCGTACGAAATTTCAAAACTACATACTAAACCTAATGAATTCGTCCGAGTCCTTTGAACATCGTACGGCAACTTAAGACATCTTACGACTTTGTATGCCATATTAGCACCTTGACCACCACGTTAGTATAATGTTAGACGCCTTAAAACTCCTAACAACACCGTATGAAACCTTAAAACTGCTTATAAACCTAATGATTTCGTCGAAGTCTTTTGAACATCGTACGGCAACTCAGGAGATGTTACGGCTCGGTATCGACATTAGCATCATGAAAAGCACGTTAGAATAATGTAGGACGCGTTAAAACTCTTATGAAAACCTTACATCACCGTACGAAACTTCAAAACTACATACTAAACCTAATGAATTCGTCCGAGTCCTTTAAACATCATACGGCAACTTAAGACATCTTACGACTTTGTATGCCATATTAGCACCATGACAACCACGCTAGTATAATTTTTGACGCCTTAAAACCCCTAACAACACCGTATGAAACCTTAAAACTGCTTAATAAACCTAATGATTTCGTCGAAGTCCTTTGAACATCGTACGCACCTCCGGAGAAGTTACTGCTCGGTATCGACATTAGCAACATGAAAAGCACGGTAGAATAATGTAGGACGCGTTACAACTCCTAAGAACACCTTACATTACCCTAGGAAACTTTAAAACTCCACACTAAACCTAATGATTTCGTCGAAGTCCTTTGAACATTGTTCGGCAACTCAGGAGATGTAACAGCTCGGTATCGACATTAGCAACATGAAAAGCACGTTAGAATAATGTAGGACGCGGTAAAACTCCTAAGAAAACCTTACATCACCGTACGGAACTTCAAAACTACATACTAAACCTAATGAATTCGTCTGAGTCCTTTGAACATCATATGTCAACTTAAAACATCTTACGACTTTGTATGCCATATTAGCACGTTGACAACACGTTTGTATAATTTTAAACGCCTTAAAACCCTAAACCCTAAACCCCTAACAACACCGTATGAAACCTTAAAACTGCTTAATAAACCTAATGATTTCGTCGAAGTCCTTTGAACATCGTACGCAACTCAGGAGATGTTAGGGCTCGGAATCGACATTAGCAACATGGAAAGCAAGATAGAATAATGTAGGACGCGTTACAACTCCTAAGAACACCTTACATTACCGTACCAAATTTGAAAACTACATACTAAACCTAATCATTTCGTCGAAGTCCTTTGAACATTGTTCGGCAACTCAGGAGGTCTTACGACTCTGTATGCCATATTAGCACATTCACAACCACGCTAGTGTAATGTTAGACGCTTTAAAACTCCTAACAACAACTTATGAAACCTTAAAACTCCTTAATAAACCTATTGATTTCGTCGAAGTTCTTTGAACATTGTTCGGCAACTCAGGAGATGTTACGGCTCGGTATCGACATTAGCATCATGAAAAGCACGTTAGAATAATGTAGGACGCGTTAAAACTCCTAAGAAAACCTTACATCACCGTACGAAACTTCAAAACTACATACTAAACCTAATGAATTCGCCCGAGTCCTTTAAACATCAAACGGCAACTTAAGACATCTTACGACTTTGTATGCCATATTAGCACCTTGACAACCACGCTAGTATAATTTTTTAAGCCTTAAAACCCCTAACAACACCGTATGAAACCTTAAAACTGCTTAATAAACCTAATGATTTCGTCGAAGTCCTTTGAACATCGTACGCACCTCCGGAGATGTTACGGCTCGGTATCGACATTAGCAACATGAAAAGCACGGTAGAATAATGTAGGACGCGTTACAACTCCTAAGAACACCTTACATTACCCTAGGAAACTTTAAAACTCCACACTAAACCTAATGATTTCGTCGAAGTCCTTTGAACATTGTTCGGCAACTCAGGAGATGTAACGGCTCGGTATCGACATTAGCAACATGAAAAGCACGTTAGAATAATGTAGGACGCGGTAAAACTCCTAAGAAAACCTTACATCACCGTACGAAACTTCAAAACTACATACTAAACCTAATGAATTCGTTCGAGTCCTTTGAACATCATATGGCAACTTAAGACATCTTACGACTTTGTATGCCATATTAGCACATTGACAACCACGTTAGTATAATTTTAAACGCCTTAAAACCCTAAACCCTAAACCCCTAAAAACACCGTATGAAACCTTAAAACTTCTTAATAAACCTAATGATTTCGTCGAAGTCCTTTGAACATTGTTAGGCAACTCAGGAGATTTTACGGCTCGGTATCGACATTAGCAACATGAAAAGCACGTTAGAATAATGTAGGACGCGGTACAACTCCTAAGAACACCTTACATTACCCTAGGAAACTTTAAAACTCCACACTAAACCTAATGATTTCGTCGAAGTCCTTTGAAAATTGTTCGGCAACTCAGGAGATGTAACGGCTCGGTATAGACATTAGCAACATGAAAAGCACGTTAGAATAATGTAGGACACGTTAAAACTCCTAAGAAAACCTTACATCACCGTACGAAACTTTAAAACTACATACTAAACCTATTGAATTCGTCCGAGTCCTTTGAACATCATACGGCAACTTAAGACATCTTACGACTTTGTATGCCATATTAGCACCTTGACAACCACGTTAGTATAATTTTAGACGCCTTAAAACCCCTAACAACACCGTATGAAACCTTAAAACTGCTTAATAAACCTAATGATTTCGTCGAAGTCATTTGAACATTGTACGACAACTCAGGAGATGTTACGACTCGGTATCGACATTAGCAACATGAAAAGCACGGTAGAATAATGTAGGACGCGTTACAACTCCTAAGAACACCTTACATTACCGTACGAAATTTCAAAACTACATACTAAACCTAATGAATTCGTCCGAGTCCTTTGAACATCGTACGACAACTTAAGACATCTTACGACTTTGTATGCCATATTAGCACCTTGACCACCACGTTAGTATAATGTTAGACGCCTTAAAACTCCTAACAACACCGTATGAAACCTTAAAACTGCTTATAAACCTAATGATTTCGTCGAAGTCTTTTGAACATCGTACGGCAACTCAGGAGATGTTACGGCTCGGTATCGACATTAGCATCATGAAAAGCACGTTAGAATAATGTAGGACGCGTTAAAACTCCTAAGAAAACCTTACATCACCGTACGAAATTTCAAAACTACATACTAAACCTAATGAATTCGTCCGAGTCCTTTGAACATCGTACGGCAACTTAAGACATCTTACGACTTTGTATGCCATATTAGCACCTTGACCACCACGTTAGTATAATGTTAGACGCCTTAAAACTCCTAACAACACCGTATGAAACCTTAAAACTGCTTATAAACCTAATGATTTCGTCGAAGTCTTTTGAACATCGTACGGCAACTCAGGAGATGTTACGGCTCGGTATCGACATTAGCATCATGAAAAGCACGTTAGAATAATGTAGGACGCGTTAAAACTCTTATGAAAACCTTACATCACCGTACGAAACTTCAAAACTACATACTAAACCTAATGAATTCGTCCGAGTCCTTTAAACATCATACGGCAACTTAAGACATCTTACGACTTTGTATGCCATATTAGCACCATGACAACCACGCTAGTATAATTTTTGACGCCTTAAAACCCCTAACAACACCGTATGAAACCTTAAAACTGCTTAATAAACCTAATGATTTCGTCGAAGTCCTTTGAACATCGTACGCACCTCCGGAGAAGTTACTGCTCGGTATCGACATTAGCAACATGAAAAGCACGGTAGAATAATGTAGGACGCGTTACAACTCCTAAGAACACCTTACATTACCCTAGGAAACTTTAAAACTCCACACTAAACCTAATGATTTCGTCGAAGTCCTTTGAACATTGTTCGGCAACTCAGGAGATGTAACAGCTCGGTATCGACATTAGCAACATGAAAAGCACGTTAGAATAATGTAGGACGCGGTAAAACTCCTAAGAAAACCTTACATCACCGTACGGAACTTCAAAACTACATACTAAACCTAATGAATTCGTCCGAGTCCTTTGAACATCATATGGCAACTTAAGACATCCTACGACTTTGTATGCCATATTAGCACCTTGACAACCACGTTAGTATAATTTTAAACGCCTTAAAACCCTAAACCCTAAACCCCTAACAACACCGTATGAAGCCTTAAAACTCCTTAATAAACCTAATGATTTCGTCGAAGTCCTTTGAACATTGTTAGGCAACTCAGGAGATTTTACGGCTCGGTATTGACATTAGCAACATGAAAAGCACGTTAGAATAATGTAGGACGGGGTACAACTCCTAAGAACACCTTACATTACCCTAGGAAACTTTAAAACTCCACACTAAACCTAATGATTTCGTCGAAGTCCTTTGAAAATTGTTCGGCAACTCAGGAGATGTAACGGCTCGGTATAGACATTAGCAACATGAAAAGCACGTTAGAATAATGTAGGACACGTTAAAACTCCTAAGAAAACCTTACATCACCGTACGAAACTTCAAAACTACATACTAAACCTAATGAATTCGTTCGAGTCCTTTGAACATCATATGGCAACTTAAGACATCTTACGACTTTGTATGCCATATTTGCACATTGACAACCACGTTAGTATAATTTTAAACGCCTTAAAACCCTAAACCCTAAACCCCAAAAAACACCGTATGAAACCTTAAAACTTCTTAATAAACCTAATGATTTCGTCGAAGTCCTTTGAACATTGTTAGGCAACTCAGGAGATTTTACGGCTCGGTATCGACATTAGCAACATGAAAAGCACGTTAGAATAATGTAGGACGCGGTACAACTCCTAAGAACACCTTACATTACCCTAGGAAACTTTAAAACTCCACACTAAACCTAATGATTTCGTCGAAGTCCTTTGAAAATTGTTCGGCAACTCAGGAGATGTAACGGCTCGGTATAGACATTAGCAACATGAAAAGCACGTTAGAATAATGTAGGACACATTAAAACTCCTAAGAAAACCTTACATCACCGTACGAAACTTTAAAACTACATACTAAACCTATTGAATTCGTCCGAGTCCTTTGAACATCATACGGCAACTTAAGACATCTTACGACTTTGTATGCCATATTAGCACCTTGACAACCACGTTAGTATAATTTTAGACGCCTTAAAACCCCTAACAACACCGTATGAAACCTTAAAACTGCTTAATAAACCTAATGATTTCGTCGAAGTCATTTGAACATTGTACGACAACTCAGGAGATGTTACGACTCGGTATCGACATTAGCAACATGAAAAGCACGGTAGAATAATGTAGGACGCGTTACAACTCCTAAGAACACCTTACATTACCGTACGAAATTTCAAAACTACATACTAAACCTAATGAATTCGTCCGAGTCCTTTGAACATCGTACGACAACTTAAGACATCTTACGACTTTGTATGCCATATTAGCACCTTGACCACCACGTTAGTATAATGTTAGACGCCTTAAAACTCCTAACAACACCGTATGAAACCTTAAAACTGCTTATAAACCTAATGATTTCGTCGAAGTCTTTTGAACATCGTACGGCAACTCAGGAGATGTTACGGCTCGGTATCGACATTAGCATCATGAAAAGCACGTTAGAATAATGTAGGACGCGTTAAAACTCCTAAGAAAACCTTACATCACCGTACGAAATTTCAAAACTACATACTAAACCTAATGAATTCGTCCGAGTCCTTTGAACATCGTACGGCAACTTAAGACATCTTACGACTTTGTATGCCATATTAGCACCTTGACCACCACGTTAGTATAATGTTAGACGCCTTAAAACTCCTAACAACACCGTATGAAACCTTAAAACTGCTTATAAACCTAATGATTTCGTCGAAGTCTTTTGAACATCGTACGGCAACTCAGGAGATGTTACGGCTCGGTATCGACATTAGCAACATGAAAAGCACGGTAGAATAATGTAGGACGCGTTACAACTCCTAAGAACACCTTACATTACCCTAGGAAACTTTAAAACTCCACACTAAACCTAATGATTTCGTCGAAGTCCTTTGAACATTGTTCGGCAACTCAGGAGATGTAACAGCTCGGTATCGACATTAGCAACATGAAAAGCACGTTAGAATAATGTAGGACGCGGTAAAACTCCTAAGAAAACCTTACATCACCGTACGGAACTTCAAAACTACATACTAAACCTAATGAATTCGTCCGAGTCCTTTGAACATCATATGGCAACTTAAGACATCCTACGACTTTGTATGCCATATTAGCACCTTGACAACCACGTTAGTATAATTTTAAACGCCTTAAAACCCTAAACCCTAAACCCCTAACAACACCGTATGAAGCCTTAAAACTCCTTAATAAACCTAATGATTTCGTCGAAGTCCTTTGAACATTGTTAGGCAACTCAGGAGATTTTACGGCACGGTATTGACATTAGCAACATGAAAAGCACGTTAGAATAATGTAGGACGGGGTACAACTCCTAAGAACACCTTACATTACCCTAGGAAACTTTAAAACTCCACACTAAACCTAATGATTTCGTCGAAGTCCTTTGAAAATTGTTCGGCAACTCAGGAGATGTAACGGCTCGGTATAGACATTAGCAACATGAAAAGCACGTTAGAATAATGTAGGACACGTTAAAACTCCTAAGAAAACCTTACATCACCGTACGAAACTTCAAAACTACATACTAAACCTAATGAATTCGTCCGAGTCCTTTGAACATCATACGTCAACTTAAGACATCTTACGACTTTGTATGCCATATTAGCACCTTGACAACCACGTTAGTATAATTTTAGACGCCTTAAAATCCCTAACAACACCGTATGAAACCTTAAAACTGCTTAATAAAGCTAATGATTTCGTCGAAGTCCTTTGAACATTGTAGGGCAACTCAGGAGATGTAACGGCTCGGTATAGATATTAGCAACATGAAAAGCACGTTAGAATAATGTAGGACGCGTTAAAACTCCTAAGAAAACCTTACATCACCGTACGAAACTTCAAAACTACATACTAAACCTAATGAATTCGTCCGAGACCTTTGAACATCATACGTCAACTTAAGACATCTTACGACTTTGTATGCCATATTAGCACCTTGACAACCACGTTAGTATAATTTTAGACGCCTTAAAATCCCTAACAACACCGTATGAAACCTTAAAACTGCTTAATAAAGCTAATGATTTCGTCGAAGTCCTTTGAACATTGTAGGGCAACTCAAGAGATGTTACGACTCGGTATCGACATTAGCAACATGAAAAGCACGGTAGAATAATGTAGGACGCGTTACAACTCCTAAGAACACCTTACATTACCGTACGAAATTTCAAAACTACATACTAAACCTAATGAATTCGTCCGAGTCCTTTGAACATCATACGACAACTTAAGACATCTTACGACTTTGTATGCCATATTAGCACCTTGACCACCACGTTAGTATAATGTTAGACGCCTTAAAACTCCTAACAACACCGTATAAAACTTAAAACTGCTTATAAACCTAATGATTTCGTCGAAGTCTTTTGAACATCGTACGGCAACTCAGGAGATGTTACGGCTCGGTATCGACATTAGCATCATGAAAAGCACGTTAGAATAATGTAGGACGCGTTAAAACTCTTATGAAAACCTTACATCACCGTACGAAACTTCAAAACTACATACTAAACCTAATGAATTCGTCCGAGTCCTTTAAACATCATACGGCAACTTAAGACATCTTACGACTTTGTATGCCATATTAGCACCATGACAACCACGCTAGTATAATTTTTGACGCCTTAAAACCCCTAACAACACCGTATGAAACCTTAAAACTGCTTAATAAACCTAATGATTTCGTCGAAGTCCTTTGAACATCGTACGCACCTCCGGAGATGTTACGGCTCGGTATCGACATTAGCAACATGAAAAGCACGGTAGAATAATGTAGGACGCGTTACAACTCCTAAGAACACCTTACATTACCCTAGGAAACTTTAAAACTCCACACTAAACCTAATGATTTCGTCGAAGTCCTTTGAACATTGTTCGGCAACTCAGGAGATGTAACAGCTCGGTATTGACATTAGCAACATGAAAAGCACGTTAGAATAATGTAGGACGCGGTAAAACTCCTAAGAAAACCTTACATCACCGTACGAAACTTCAAAACTACATACTAAACCTAATGAATTCGTCCGAGTCCTTTGAACATCATATGGCAACTTAAGACATCTTACGACTTTGTATGCCATATTAGCACCTTGACAACCACGTTAGTATAATTTTAAACGCCTTAAAACCCTAAACCCTAAACCCTAAACCCCTAACAACACCGTATGAAGCCTTAAAACTCCTTAATAAACCTAATGATTTCGTCGAAGTCCTTTGAACATTGTTAGGCAACTCAGGAGATTTTACGGCTCGGTATTGACATTAGCAACATGAAAAGCACGTTAGAATAATGTAGGACGGGGTACAACTCCTAAGAACACCTTACATTACCCTAGGAAACTTTAAAACTCCACACTAAACCTAATGATTTCGTCGAAGTCCTTTGAAAATTGATCGGCAACTCAGGAGATGTAACGGCTCGGTATAGACATTAGCAACATGAAAAGCACGTTAGAATAATGTAGGACACGTTAAAACTCCTAAGAAAACCTTACATCACCGTACGAAACTTCAAAACTACATACTAAACCTAATGAATTCGTCCGAGTCCTTTGAACATCATACGTCACCTTAAGACATCTTACGACTTTGTATGCCATATTAGCACCTTGACAACCACGTTAGTATAATTTTAGACGCCTTAAAATCCCTAACAACACCGTATGAAACCTTAAAACTGCTTAATAAAGCTAATGATTTCGTGGAAGTCCTTTGAACATTGTAGGGCAACTCAAGAGATGTTACGACTCGGTATCGACATTAGCAACATGAAAAGCACGGTAGAATAATGTAGGACGCGTTACAACTCCTAAGAACACCTTACATTACCGTACGAAATTTCAAAACTACATACTAAACCTAATGAATTCGTCCGAGTCCTTTGAACATCATACGACAACTTAAGACATCTTACGACTTTGTATGCCATATTAGCACCTTGACCACCACGTTAGTATAATGTTAGACGCCTTAAAACTCCTAACAACACCGTATGAAACCTTAAAACTGCTTATAAACCTAATGATTTCGTCGAAGTCTTTTGAACATCGCACGGCAATTCAGGAGATGTTACGGCTCGGTATCGACATTAGCATCATGAAAAGCACGTTAGAATAATGTAGGACGCGTTAAAACTCCTAAGAAAACCTTACATCACCGTACGAAATTTCAAAACTACATACTAAACCTAATGAATTCGTCCGAGTCCTTTGAACATCGTACGGCAACTTAAGACATCTTACGACTTTGTATGCCATATTAGCACCTTGACCACCACGTTAGTATAATGTTAGACGCCTTAAAACTCCTAACAACACCGTATGAAACCTTAAAACTGCTTATAAACCTAATGATTTCGTCGACGTCTTTTGAACATCGTACGGCAACTCAGGAGATGTTACGGCTCGGTATCGACATTAGCATCATGAAAAGCACGTTAGAATAATGTAGGACGCGTTACAACTCCTAAGTACACCTTACATTACCCTAGGAAACTTTAAAACTCCACACTAAACCTAATGATTTCGTCGAAGTCCTTTGAACATTGTTCGGCAACTCAGGAGATGTAACGGCTCGGTATCGACAATAGCAACATGAAAAGCACGTTAGAATAATGTAGGACGCGGTAAAACTCCTAAGAAAACCTTACATCACCGTACGAAACTTCAAAACTACATACTAAACCTAATGAATTTCGTCCGAGTCCTTTGAACATCATAAGGTTTATTAAGGAGTTTTAAGTTTACATAAGGTATTGTAAGGTGTTGTTAGGATTTGTACGGAGTCCTACATTATAATAAAGTGTTGTCCTAAGTGTTTGTATGATGTTCAACAGACTCGGACGAATTCATTAGGTTTATTATGGAGTTTTAAGTTTACATACGGTATTGTAAGGTGTTGTTACGGTTTGTAAGTAGTCCTACATTATAATAAAGTGCTTTTCAAGGTCCTAATATGGCATACAGAGTTGTAAGATGTTTTAAGTTGTCGTACGATGTTCAATGGACTCGGACGAATTCATTAGGTTTATTATGGAGTTTTAATGTTTCGTACTGTGATCTAAGGTTTTCTTAAAAGTTGAAAGGCGTCCTACATTATTCTTAATTGTTATTCATGTTTCTAGTGTCGCATACAGAGCGGTAGTAAGTCCTAAGTGTTCGTATGATGTTCAACGGACTCGGACGAATTCATTAGGTTTATTATGGAGTTTTAAGTTTACATACGGTATTGTAAGGTGTTGTTAGAACTTGTAAGGAGTCCTACATTATATTAAAGTACTTTTCAAGGTTCTAATATGGCATACAGAGTCGTCGGATGTTTTAATTTGTCTTACGATGTTCAAATGACTCGGACGAATTCATCAGGTTTATTATGGAGTTTTAATGTTTCGTATGGTGATGTAATGTGTTCTTAGAAGTTGTATTGCGTCCTACATTATTCTAAATTGCTTTTCATGTTGCTAATGTCGCATACAGAGTGGTAACTAGTCATGAGTGTTCGTATGATGTTCAACGGACTCGGATGAATTCATTAGGTTTATTAAGGAGTTTTAAGTTTACATACGGTATTGTAAGGTGTTGTTAGGATTTGTACGGAGTCCTACATTATAATAAAGTGTTGTCCTAAGTGTTTGTATGATGTTCAACGGACTCGGATGAATTCATTAGGTTTATTATGGAGTTTTAAGTTTACATACGGTATTGTAAGGTGTTGTTACGGTTTGTAAGTAGTCCTACATTATAATAAAGTGCTTTTCAAGGTCCTAATATGGCATACAGAGTCGTAAGATGTTTTAAGTTGTCGTACGATGTTCAAAGGACTCGGACGAATTCATTAGGTTTATTATGGAGTTTTAACGTTTCGTACGGTGATCTAAGGTTTTCTTAAAAGTTGAAAGGCGTCCTACATTATTCTTAATTGTTATTCATGTTCCTAATGTCGCATACAGAGCGGTAGTAAGTCCTAAGTGTTCGTATGATGTTCAACGGACTCGGACGAATTCATTAGGTTTATTATGGAGTTTTAAGTTTACATACGGTATTGTAAGGTGTTGTTAGAATTTGTAAGGAGTCCTACATTATATTAAAGTACTTTTCAAGGTTCTAATATGGCATACAGAGTCGTCGGATGTTTTAATTTGTCTTACGATGTTCATATGACTCGGACGAATTCATTAGGTTTATTATGGAGTTTTAATGTTTCGTATGGTGATGTAATGTGTTCTTAGAAGTTGTATTGCGTCCTACATTATTCTAAATTGCTTTTCATGTTGCTAATGTCGCATACAGAGTGGTAACTAGTCATGAGTGTTCGTATGATGTTCAACGGACTCGGATGAATTCATTAGGTTTATTAAGGAGTTTTAAGTTTACATACGGTATTGTAAGGTGTTGTTAGGATTTGTACGGAGTCCTACATAATAATAAACTGTTGTCCTAAGTGTTTGTATGATGTTCAACGGACACGGATGAATTCATTAGGTTTATTATGGAGTTTTTAGTTTACATACGGTTTTGTAAGGTGTTGTTACGGTTTGTAAGTAGTCCTACATTATAATAAACTGCTTTTCAAGGTCCTAATATGGCATACAGAGTCGTAAGATGTTTTAAGTTGTCGTACGATGTTCAAAGGACTCGGACGAATTCATTAAGTTTATTATGGAGTTTTAATGTTTCGTACGGTGATCTAAGGTTTTCTTAAAAGTTGAAAGGCGTCCTACATTATTCTTAATTGTTATTCATGTTCCTAATGTCGCATACAGAGCGGTAGTAAGTCCTAAGTGTTCGTATGATGTTCAACAGACTCGGACGAATTCATTAGGTTTATTATGGAGTTTTAAGTTTACATACGGTATTGTAAGGTGTTGTTACGATTTGTAAGGAGTCCTACATTATAATAAAGTGCTTTTCAAGGTCCTAATATGGCATACAGAGTCGTAAGATGTTTTAAGTTGTCGTACGATGTTCAAAGGACTCGGACGAATTCATTAGGTTTATTATGAAGTTTTAATGTTTCGTACGGTGATCTAAGGTTTTCTTAAAGGTTGAAAGGCGTCCTACATTATTCTTAATTGTTTTTCATGTTCCTAATGTCGCATACAGAGCGGTAGTAAGTCCTAAGTGTTCGTATGATGTTCAACGGACTCGGACGAATTCATTAGGTTTATTATGGCGTTTTAAGTTTACATAAGGTATTGTAAGGTGTTGTTAGGATTTGTAAGGAGACCTACATTATAATAAAATGCTTTAAAAGGTCCTAATATGGTATACAAAGTCGTAGGATGTTTTAAGTTGTCGTACGATAATCAAATGACTCGGACGAATTCATTAGGTTTATTATGAAGTTTTAATGTTTCGTACGGTGATCTAAGGTGTTCTTAGAAGTTGTAACGCATCCTACATTATTCTAAATTGTTATTCATGTTCCTAATATCGCATACAGAGTGGTAATAAGTCCTAAGTGTTCGTATGATGTTCAACGGACTCAGACTAATTCATTAGGTTTATTATGGAGCTTTAAGTTTACATACGGTATTGTAAGGTGTTGTTACGATTTGTAAGGAGTCCTACATTATAATAAAGTGCTTTTCAAGTTCCAAATATGGCATACAAAGTCGTAAGATGTTTTAAGTTGTCGTTCGATGTTCAAATGAGTCGGACGAATTCATTAGGTTTATTATGGAGTTTTAATGTTTCATGCGGTGACCTAAGGTGTTCTAAGAAGTTTTAACGCGTCCTACATTAATCGAAATTGTTATTCATGTTCCTAATGTCGCATACAGAGCGGTAGTAAGTTTTAAGTGTTCGTATGATGTTCAACGGACTCGGACGAATTCATTAGGTTTATTATAGCGTTTTAAGTTTACATAAGGTATTGTAAGGTGTTGTTAGGATTTGTAAGGAGTCCTACATTATAATAAAGTGCTTTTCAAGGTCCTAATATGGCATACAGAGTCGTAGGATGTTTTATGTTTTCGTACGATGTTCAAATGACTCGGACGATTTTATCAGGTTTATTATGGAGTTTTAATGTTTTGCACGGTGATGTAAGGTGTTCTTAGAAGTTGTAATACGTCCTACATTATTCTAAATTGCTTTTCATGTTGCTAATGTCGCATATAGAGTGGTGACTAGTCATGAGTGTTCGTATGATGTTCAACGGACTCGGATGAATTCATTAGGTTTATTAAGGAATTTTAAGTTTACATACGGTATTGTAAGGTGTTGTTAGGATTTGTATGGAGTCCTACATTATAATAAAGTGTTGTCCTAAGTGTTTGTATGATGTTGAACGGACTCGGACGAATTCATTAGGTTTATTATGGAGTTTTAAGTTTACATACGGTATTGTAAGGTGTTGTTACGATTTGTAAGGAGTCCTACATTATAATAAAGTGCTTTTCAAGGTCCTAATATGGCATACAGAGTAGTAAGATGTTTTAAGTTGTCGTACGATGTTCAAAGCACTCGGACGAATTCATTAGGTTTATTATGGAGTTTTAATGTTTCGTACGGTGATCTAAGGTTTTCTTAAAAGTTGAAAGGCGTCCTACATTATTCTTAATTGTTATTCATGTTCCTAATGTCGCATATAGAGCGGTAGTAAGTCCTAAGTGTTTGTATGATGTTGAACGGACTCGGACGAAATCATTAGGTTTATTATGGAGTTTTAAGTTTACATACAGTATTGTAAGGTGTTGTAACGATTTGTAAGGAGTCCTACATTATAATAAAGTGCTTTTCAAGGTCCTAATATGGCATACAGAGTCGTAAGATGTTTTAAGTTGTCGTACGATGTTCAAAGGACTCGGACGAATTCATTTGGTTTATTATGGAGTTTTAATGTTTTGTACGGTGATGTAAGGTGTTCTTAGAAGTTGTATTGCGTCGTACGTTATTGTAAATTACTTTTCATGTTGCTAATGTCGCTTACAGAGTGGTAACTAGTAATGAGTGTTCGTATGATGTTCAACGGACTCGGACGAATTCATTAGGTTTATTATGGCGTTTTAAGTTTACATAAGGTATTGTAAGGTGTTGTTAGGATTTGTAAGGAGTCCTACATTCTAATAAAGTGCTTTTCAAGGTCCTAATATGGCATACAGAGTCGTAGGATGTTTTATGTTGTCGTACAATGTTCAAATGACTCGGACGAATTCATCAGGTTTATTATGGAGCTTTAATGTTTCATGCGGTGATGTAAGGTGTTCTTAGAAGTTGTAAGGCGTCCTACATTATTCTAAATTACTTTTAATGTTGCTATTGTCGCATACAGAGTGGTAATAAGTCCTAAGTGTTCGTATGATGTTCAACGGACACAGACTAATTCATTAGGTTTATTATGGAGCTTTAAGTTTATATAAGGTATTGTAAGGTGTTGTTACGATTTGTAAGGAGTCCTACATTATAATAAAATGCTTTTCAAGTTCCTAATATGGCATACAGAGTTGTAGGATGTTTTAAGTTGTCGTACAATGTTCAAATGACTCGGACGAATTCATTAGGTTTATTATGAAGTTTTAATGTTTCGTACCGTGAGCTAAGGTGTTCTTAGAAGTTGTAACGCATCCTACATTATTCTAAATTGTTATTCATGTTCCTAATGTCGCATACAGAGTGGACTAATTCATTAGGTTTATTATGGAGCTTTAAGTTTATATACGGTATTGTAAGGTGTGGTTACGATTTGTAAGGAGTCCTACATTATAATAAAGTGCTTTTCAAGTTCCTAATATGGCATACAGAGTCGTAAGATGTTTTAAGTTGTCGTACGATGTTCAAATGAGTCGGACGAATTCATTAGGTTTATTATGGAGTTTTAATGTTTCATGCGGTGACCTAAGGTGTTCTAAGAAGTTTTAACGCGTCCTACATTATTCTAAATTGTTATTCATGTTCCTAATGTTGCATACAGAGTGGTAATAAGTCCTAAGTGTTCGTACGATCTTCAACGGACTCGAACGAATTCATTAGGTTTATTTTGGAGTTTTAAGTTTACATACGGTATTGTAAGGTGTTGTTACGATTTGTAAGGAGTCCTACATTATAATAAAGTACTTTTCAAGGTTCTAAAATGGCATACAGAGTCGTAGGATGTTTAAGTTGTCGTACGATGTTCAAATGACTCGGACGAATTCATTTGGTTTGTTTTGGAGTTTTAATGTTTCGTACGGTGATCTAAGGTTTTCTTAGAAGTTGTAACGCGTCCTACATTATTCTAAATTGTTATTCATGTTCCTAATGTCGCATACAGAGCGGTAGTAAGTACTAAGTGTTCGTATGATGTTCAACAGACTCAGACGAATTCATTAGGTTTATTATGGCGTTTTAAGTATACATACGGTATTGTAAGGTGTTGTTAGGATTTGTAAGGAGTCCTACATTAAAATAAAGTGCTTTTCAAGGTGATAATATGGCATACAGAGTCGTAGGATGTTTTAAGTTTTCGTACGATGTTCAAATGACTCGGACGAATTCATTTGGTTTATTATGGAGTTTTAATGTTTTGTACGGTGATCTAAGGTTTTCTTAGAAGTTGTAACGCGTCCTAAATTATTCTAAATTGTTATTCATGTTCCTAATGTCGCATACAAAGCGGTAGTAAGTCCTAAGTGTTCGTATGATGTTCAACGGACTCAAACGAATACATTAGGTTTATTATGGCGTTTTAAGTTTACATACGGTATTGTAAGGTGTTGTTACGATTTGTAAGGAGTCCTACATTATAATAAAGTGCTTTTCAAGGTCCTAATATGGCATACAGAGTCGTAGGATGTTTTAAGTTGTCGTACGATGTTCAAATGACTCGCACGAATTCATTAGGTTTATTATGGAGTTTCAATGTTTCGTACTGTGATTTAAGGTTTTCTTAGAAGTTGTAACGCGTCCTACATTATTCTAAATATTTATTCGTGTTCCTAATGTCGCATACAAAGCGGTAAGAAGTCCTAAGTGTTCTTATGATGTTTAACGGACTCGGACGAATTCATTAGGTTTATTATGGAGTTTTAAGTTTACATACGGTATTGTAAGGTGTTGTTACGTTTGGTAAGGAGTCCTACATTATAATAAAGTGCTTTTCAAGTTCCTAATATGGCATACAGAGTGGTAAGATGTTTTAAGTTGTCGTACGATGTTCAAATGACTCCGACGAATTCATTAGGTTTATTATGGAGTTTTAATGTTTCATACGGTGATCTAAGGTGTTCTAAGAAGTTGTAACGCGTCCTACATTATTCTAAATTTTTATTCATGTTCCTAATGTCGCATACAGAGTGGTAATAAGTCCTAAGTGTTCGTACTATCTTCAACGGACTCGAATGAATTCATTAGGTTTATTTTGGAGTTTTAAGTTTACATACGGTATTGTAAGGTGTTGTTACGATTTCTAAGGAGTCCTATATTATAATAAAGTACTTTTCAAGTTTCTAATATGGCATACAGAGTCGTAGGATGTTTTAAGTTGTCGTAAGATGTTCAAATGACTCGGACGAATTCATTTGCTTTATTATGGAGTTTTAATGTTTTGTACGGTGATGTAAAGTGTTCTTAGAAGTTGTATTGCGTCTTACATTATTATAAATTACTTTTCATGTTGCTAATGTCGCATACAGAGTGGTATCTAGTCATGAGTGTTCGTATGATGTTCAACGGACTCGGAAGAATTCATTAGGTTTATTATGGAGTTTTAAGTTTACATACTGTATTGTAAGGTGTTGTTACGATTTGTAAGGAGTCCTACATTATAATGAAGTACTTTTCAAGGTTCTAATATGGGATACAGAGTCGTACGATGTTCAAATGACTCGGACGAATTCATTTGCTTTATTATGGAGTTTTAATGTTTTGTATGGTGATGTAAGGTGTTCTTAGAAGTAGTATTGCGTCTTACATTATTATAAATTACTTTTCATGTTGCTAATGTCGCATACAGAGTGGTAACTAGTCATAAGTGTTCGTATGATGTTCAACGTACTCGGACGAATTCTTTAGGTTTATTATGGAGTTTTAAGTTTACATACGGTATTGTAAGGTGTTGTTACGATTTGTAAGGAGTCATACATTATAATAAAGTGCTTTTCAAGGTCCTAATATGGCATACAGAGTCGTAAGATGTTTTAAATTGTCGTACGATGTTCAAATGACTCGGACGAATTCATTTGGTTTATTATAGAGTTTTAATGTTTTGTACGGTGATGTAAGGTGTTCTTAGAAGTTGTATTGCGTCTTACATTATTATAAATTACTTTTCATGTTGCTAATGTCGTATACAGAGTGGTAACTAGTCATAAGTGTTCGTATGATGTTCAACGTACTCGGACAAATTCTTTTGGTTTATTATGGAGTTTTAAATTTACATACGGTATTGTAAGGTGTTGTTACGATTTGTAAGGAGTCATACATTATAATATAGTGCTTTTCAAGGTCCTAATATGGCATACAGAGTCGTAAGATGTTTTAAATTGTCGTACGATGTTCAAATGACTCGGACGAATTCATTTGGTTTATTATAGAGTTTTAATGTTTTGTACGGTGATGTAAGGTGTTCTTAGAAGTTGTATTGCGTCGTACATTATTATAAATTACTTTTCATGTTGCTAATGTCGCATACAGAGTGGTAACTAGTCATGAGTGTTCGTATGATGTTCAACGGACTCGGACGAATTCATTAGGTTTATTATGGAGTTTTAAGTTTACATATTGTATTGTAAGGTGTTGTTACGATTTGTAAGGAGTCCTACATTATAATAAAGTACTTTTCATGGTTCTAAAATGGCATACAGAGTCGTAGGATGTTTTAAGTTGTCGTACGATGTTCAAATGACTCGGACGAATTCATTTGGTTTATTATGGAGTTTTAATGTTTCGTACGGTGATCTAAGGTTTTCTTAGAAGTTGTAACACGTCCTACATTATTCTAAATTAATTGTTATTCATGTTCCTAATGTCACATACAGAGTGGTAATAAGTCCTAAGTGTTCGTACGATCTTCAACGGACTCGAATGAATTCATTAGGTTTATTTTGGAGTTTTAAGTTTACATACGGTATTGTAAGGTGTTGTTACGATTTCTAAGGAGTCCTATATTATAATAAAGTACTTTTCAAGTTTCTAATATGGCATACAGAGTCGTAGGATGTTTTAAGTTGTCGTAAGATGTTCAAATGACTCGGACGAATTCATTTGCTTTATTATGGAGTTTTAATGTTTTGTACGGTGATGTAAGGTGTTCTTAGAAGTTGTATTGCGTCTTACATTATTATAAATTACTTTTCATGTTGCTAATGTCGCATACAGAGTGGTATCTAGTCATGAGTGTTCGTATGATGTTCAACGGACTCGGAAGAATTCATTAGGTTTATTATGGAGTTTTAAGTTTACATACTGTATTGTAAGGTGTTGTTACGATTTGTAAGGAGTCCTACATTATAATGAAGTACTTTTCAAGGTTCTAATATGGGATACAGAGTCGTACGATGTTCAAATGACTCGGACGAATTCATTTGCTTTATTATGGAGTTTTAATGTTTTGTATGGTGATGTAAGGTGTTCTTAGAAGTAGTATTGCGTCTTACATTATTATAAATTACTTTTCATGTTGCTAATGTCGCATACAGAGTGGTAACTAGTCATAAGTGTTCGTATGATGTTCAACGTACTCGGACGAATTCTTTAGGTTTATTATGGAGTTTTAAGTTTACATACGGTATTGTAAGGTGTTGTTACGATTTGTAAGGAGTCATACATTATAATAAAGTGCTTTTAAAGGTCCTAATATGGCATACATAGTCGTAAGATGTTTTAAATTGTCGTACGATGTTCAAATGACTCGGACGAATTCATTTGGTTTATTATAGAGTTTTAATGTTTTGTACGGTGATGTAAGGTGTTCTTAGAAGTTGTATTGCGTCTTACATTATTATAAATTGCTTTTCATGTTGCTAATGTCGTATACAGAGTGGTAACTAGTCATAAGTGTTCGTATGATGTTCAACGTACTCGGACAAATTCTTTTGGTTTATTATGGAGTTTTAAGTTTACATACGGTATTGTAAGGTGTTGTTACGATTTGTAAGGAGTCATACATTATAATATAGTGCTTTTCAAGGTCCTAATATGGCATACAGAGTCGTAAGATGTTTTAAATTGTCGTACGATGTTCAAATGACTCAGACGAATTCATTTGGTTTATTATAGAGTTTTAATGTTTTGTACGGTGATGTAAGGTGTTCTTAGAAGTTGTATTGCGTCGTACATTATTATAAATTACTTTTCATGTTGCTAATGTCGCATACAGAGTGGTAACTAGTCATGAGTGTTCGTATGATGTTCAACGGACTCGGACGAATTCATTAGGTTTATTATGGAGTTTTAAGTTTACATATTGTATTGTAAGGTGTTGTTACGATTTGTAAGGAGTCCTACTTTATAATGAAGTACTTTTCAAGGTTCTAATATGGCATACAGAGTCGTCGGATGTTTTAATTTGTCGTACGATGTTCAAATGACTCGGACGAATTCAACAGGTTTATTATGGAGTTTTAATGTTTTGTACAGTGATGTAAGGTGTTCTTAGAAGTTGTATTGCGTCGTACATTATTCTAAATTACTTTTCATGTTCGTAATGTCGCATACAGAGTGGTAATAAGTCCTAAGTGTTCGTATGATGTTCAACGGACTCGGACGAATTCATTAGGTTTATTATGGAATTTTAAGTTTAATTACATACGGTATTGTAAAGTGTTGTTACGATTTGTAAGGAGTCCTACATTATAATAAAGTACTTTTCATGGTTCTAAAATGGCATACAGAGTCGTAGGATGTTTTAAGTTGTCGTACGATGTTCAAATGACTCGGACGAATTCATTTGGTTTATTATGGAGTTTTAATGTTTCGTACGGTGATCTAAGGTTTTCTTAGAAGTTGTAACGCGTCCTACATTATTCTAAATTGTTATTCATGTTCCTAATGTCGCATACAGAGCGGTAGTAAGTCCTAAGTGTTCGTATGATGTTCAACGTACTCGGACGAATTCATTAGGTTTATTATGGCGTTTTAAGTTTACATACGGTATTGTAAGGTGTTGTTAGGATTTGTAAGGAGTCCTACATTATAATAAAGTGCTTTTCAAGGTCCTAATATGGCATACAGAGTCGTAGGATGTTTTAAGTTGTCGTACGATGTTCAAATGACTCGGACGAATTCATTAGGTTTATTATGGAGTTTCAATGTTTCGTACGGTGAACTAAGGTTTTCTTAGAAGTTGTAACGCGTCCTACATTATTCTAAATTGTTATTCATGTTCCTAATGTCGCATACAAAGCAGTAAGAAGTCCTAAGTGTTTGTATGATGTTCAACGGACTCGGACGAATTCAATAGGTTTATTATGGAGTTTTAAGTTTACATACGGTATTGTAAGGTGTTGTTACGATTTGTAAGGAGTCCTACATTATAATAAAGTGCTTTTCAAGTTCCTAATATGGCATACAGAGTCGTAAGATGTTTTAAGTTGTCGTACGATGTTCAAATGAGTCAGACGAATTCATTAGGTTTATTATGGAATTTAAAGTTTACATACGGTATTGTAAGGTGTTGTTACGATTTGTATGGAGTCCTACATTATAATAAAGTGCTTATCAAGTTTCTAATATGGCATACAGAGTCGTAGGATGTTTTAAATTGTCGTACGATGTTCAAATGACTCGGACGAATTCATTTGGTTTATTATAGAGTTTTAATGTTTTGTACGGTGATGTAAGGTGTTCTTAGAAGTTGTATTGCGTCGTACATTATTATAAATTACTTTTCATGTTGCTAATGTCGCATATAGAGTGGTAACTAGTCATGAGTGTTCGTATGATGTTCAACGGACTCGGACGAATTCATTAGGTTTATTATGGAGTTTTAAGTTTACATACTGTATTGTAAGGTGTTGTTACGATTTGTAAGGAGTCCTACATTATAATGAAGTACTTTTCAAGGTTCTAATATGGCATACAGAGTCGTCGGATGTTTTAATTTGTCGTACGATGTTCAAATGACTCGGACGAATTCAACAGGTTTATTATGGAGTTTTAATGTTTTGTACAGTGATGTAAGGTGTTCTTAGAAGTTGTATTGCGTCGTACATTATTCTAAATTACTTTTCATGTTCCTAATGTCGCATACAGAGTGGTAATAAGTCCTAAGTGTTCGTATGATGTTCAACGGACTCGGACGAATTCATTAGGTTTATTATGGAATTTTAAGTTTAATTACATACGGTATTGTAAAGTGTTGTTACGATTTGTAAGGAGTCCTACATTATAATAAAGTACTTTTCAAGGTTCTAAAATGGCATACAGAGTCGTAGGATGTTTTAAGTTGTCGTACGATGTTCAAATGACTCGGACGAATTCATTTGGTTTATTATGGAGTTTTAATGTTTCGTACGGTGATCTAAGGTTTTCTTAGAAGTTGTAACGCGTCCTACATTAATCTAAATTGTTATTCATGTTCCTAATGTCGCATACAGAGCGGTAGTAAGTCCTAAGTGTTCGTATGACGTTCAACGGACTCGGACGAATTCATTAGGTTTATTATGGCGTTTTAAGTTTACATACGGTATTGTAAGGTGTTGTTAGGATTTGTAAGGAGTCCTACATTATAATAAAGTGCTTTTCAAGGTCCTAATATGGCATTCAGAGTCGTAGGATGTTTTAAGTTGTCGTACGATGTTCAAATGACTCGGACGAATTCATTAGGTTTATTATGGAGTTTCAATGTTTCGTACGGTGATCTAAGGTTTTCTTAGAAGTTGTAACGCGTCCTACATTATTCTAAATTGTTATTCATGTTCCTAATGTTGCATACAAAGCAGTAAGAAGTCCTAAGTGTTTGTATGATGTTCAACGGACTCGTACGAATTCAATAGGTTTATTATGGAGTTTTAAATTTACATACGGTATTGTAAGGTGTTGATACGATTTGTAAGGAGTCCTACATTATAATAAAGTGCTTTTCAAGTTCCTAATATGGCATACAGAGTCGTAAGATGTTTTAAGTTGTCGTACGATGTTCAAATGAGTCAGACTAATTCATTAGGTTTATTATGGAATTTAAAGTTTACATACGGTATTGTAAGGTGTTGTTACGATTTGTATGGAGTCCTACATTATAATAAAGTGCTTATCAAGTTTCTAATATGGCATACAGAGTCGTAGGATGTTTTAAGTTGTCGTACGATGTTCAAATGACTCGGACGAATTCATTAGGTTTATTATGAAGATTTAATGTTTCGTACGGTGAACTAAGGTGTTCTTAGAAGTTGTATTGCGTCGTACATTATTCTAAATTACTTTTCATGTTTCTAATGTCGCATACAGAGTGGTAACTAGTCATGAGTGTTCGTATGATGTTCAACGGACTCGGACAAATTCATTAGGTTTATTATGGAGTTTTAAGTTTACATACAATATTGTAAGGTGTTGTTACGATTTGTAAGGAGTCCTACATTATAATAAAGTACTTTTCAAGGTTCTAATATGGCATACAGAGTCGTAGGATGTTTTAAGTTGTTGTACGATGTTCAAATGACTCTGACGAATTCATTTGGTTTATTATGGAGTTTTAATGTTTTGTACGGTGATGTAAGGTGTTCTTAGAAGTTGTATTGCGTCGTACATTATTCTAAATTACTTTTCAGGTTCCTAATGTCGCATACAGAGTGGTAATAAGTCCTAAGTGTTCGTATGATGTTCAACGGACTCGGACGAATTCATTAGGTTTATTATGGAGTTTTAAGTTTACATACGGTATTGTAAAGTGTTGTTACGATTTGTAAGGAGTCCTACATTATAATAAAGTACTTTTCAAGGTTCTAAAATGGCATACAGAGTCGTAGGATGTTTTAAGTTGTCGTACGATGTTCAAAAGACTCGGACGAATTCATTAGGTTTATTATGGAGTTTCAATGTTTCGTACGGTGATCTAAGGTTTTCTTAGAAGTTGTAACGCGTCCTACATTATTCTAAATTGTTATTCATGTTCCTAATGTCGCATACAAAGCAGTAAGAAGTCCTAAGTGTTTGTATGATGTTCAACGGACTCGGACGAATTCAATAGGTTTATTATGGAGTTTTAAATTTACATACGGTATTGTAAGGTGTTGATACGATTTGTAAGGAGTCCTACATTATAATAAAGTGCTTTTCAAGTTCCTAATATGGCATACAGAGTCGTAAGATGTTTTAAGTTGTCGTACGATGTTCAAATGAGTCAGACTAATTCATTAGGTTTATTATGGAATTTAAATTTTACATACGGTATTGTAAGGTGTTGTTACGATTTGTATGGAGTCCTACATTATAATAAAGTGCTTATCAAGTTTCTAATATGGCATACAGAGTCGTAGGATGTTTTAAGTTGTCGTACGATGTTCAAATGACTCGGACGAATTCATTAGGTTTATTATGAAGATTTAATGTTTCGTACGGTGAACTAAGGTGTTCTTAGAAGTTGTATTGCGTCGTACGTTATTCTAAATTACTTTTCATTTTTCTAATGTCGCATACAGAGTGGTAACTAGTCATGAGTGTTCGTATGATGTTCAACGGACTCGGACAAATTCATTAGGTTTATTATGGAGTTTTAAGTTTACATACAATATTGTAAGGTGTTGTTACGATTTGTAAGGAGTCCTACATTATAATAAAGTACTTTTCAAGGTTCTAATATGGCATACAGAGTCGTAGGATGTTTTAAGTTGTTGTACGATGTTCAAATGACTCTGACGAATTCATTTGGTTTATTATGGAGTTTTAATGTTTTGTACGGTGATGTAAGGTGTTCTTAGAAGTTGTATTGCGTCGTACATTATTCTAAATTACTTTTCAGGTTCCTAATGTCGCATACAGAGTGGTAATAAGTCCTAAGTGTTCGTATGATGTTCAACGGACTCGGACGAATTCATTAGGTTTATTATGGAGTTTTAAGTTTACATACGGTATTGTAAAGTGTTGTTACGATTTGTAAGGAGTCCTACATTATAATAAAGTACTTTTCAAGGTTCTAAAATGGCATACAGAGTCGTAGGATGTTTTAAGTTGTCGTACGATGTTCAAAAGACTTGGACGAATTCATTTGGTTTATTATGGAGTTTTAATGTTTCGTACAGTGATCTAAGGTTTTCTTAGAAGTTGTAACGCGTCCTACATTATTCTATATTGTTATTCATGTTCCTAATGTCGCATACAGAGCGGTAGTAAGTCCTAAGTGTTCGTATGATGTTTAACGGACTCGGACGAATTCATTAGGTTTATTATGGCGTTTTAAGTTTACATACGGTATTGTAAGGTGTTGTTAGGATTTGTAAGGAGTCCTAGATTATAATAAAGTGCTTTTCAAGGTCCTAATATGGCATACAGAGTCGTAGGATGTTTTAAGTTGTCGTACGATGTTCAAATGACTCGGACGAAATCATTAGGTTTATTATGGAGTTTCAATGTTTCGTACGGTGATCTAAGGTTTTCTTAGAAGTTGTAACGCGTCCTACATTATTCTAAATTGTTATTCATGTTCCTAATGTCGCATACAAAGCGGTAAGAAGTCCTAAGTGTTTGTATGATGTTCAACGGACTCGGACGAATTCAATAGGTTTATTATGGAGTTTTAAGTTTACATACGGTATTGTAAGGTGTTGTTACGATTTGTAAGGAGACATTATAATAAAGTGCTTTTCAAGTTCCTAATATGGCATACAGAGTCGTAAGATGTTTTAAGTTGTCGTACGATGTTCAAATGAGTCAGACGAATTCATTAGGTTTATTATGGAATTTAAAGTTTACATACGGTATTGTAAGGTGTTGTTACGATTTGTATGGAGTCCTACATTATAATAAAGTGCTTATCAAGTTTCTAATATGGCATACAGAGTGGTAGGATGTTTTAAGTTGTCGTACGATGTTCAAATGACTCGGACGAATTCATTAGGTTTATTATGAAGATTTAATATTTTGTACGGTGATCTAAGCTGTTCTTAGAAGTTGTATTGCGTCGTACGTTAGTCTAAATTACTTTTCATGTTGCTAATGTCGCATACAGAGTGGTAACTAGTCATGAGTGTTCGTATGATGTTCAACGGACTCGGACAAATTCATTAGGTTTATTATGGAGTTTTAAGTTTACATACAGTATTGTAAGGTGTTGTTACGATTTGTAAGGAGTCCTACATTATAATAAAGTACTTTTCAAGGTTCTAAGATGGCATACAGAGTCGTAGGATGTTTTAAGTTGCTGTACGATGTTCAAATGACTCTGACGAATTCATTTGGCTTATTATGGAGTTTTAATGTTTTGTACGGTGATGTAAGGTGTTCTTAGAAGTTGTATTGCGTCGTACATTATTCTAAATTACTTTTCATGTTCCTAATGTCGCATACAGAGTGGTAATAAGTCCTAAGTGTTCGTATGATGTTCAACGGACTCGGACGAATTCATTAGGTTTATTATGGAGTTTTAAGTTTACATACGGTATTGTAAAGTGTTGTTACGACTTGTAAGGAGTCCTACATTATAATAAAGTACTTTTCAAGGTTCTAAAATGGCATACAGAGTCGTAGGATGTTTTAAGTTGTCGTACGATGTTCAAAAGACTCGGACGAATTCATTTGGTTTATTATGGAGTTTTAATGTTTCGTACGGTGATCTAAGGTTTTCTTAGAAGTTGTAACGCGTCCTACATTATTCTATATTGTTATTCATGTTCCTAATGTCGCATACAGAGCGGTAGTAAGTCCTAAGTGTTCGTATGATGTTTAACGGACTCGGACGAATTCATTAGGTTTATTATGGCGTTTTAAGTTTACATACGGTATTGTAAGGTGTTGTTACGATTTGTAAGGAGACATTATAATAAAGTGCTTTTCAAGTTCCTAATATGGCATACAGAGTCGTAAGATGTTTTAAGTTGTCGTACGATGTTCAAATGAGTCAGACGAATTCATTAGGTTTATTATGGAATTTAAAGTTTACATACGGTATTGTAAGGTGTTGTTACGATTTGTATGGAGTCCTACATTATAATAAAGTGCTTATCAAGTTTCTAATATGGCATACAGAGTGGTTGGATGTTTTAAGTTGTCGTACGATGTTCAAATGACTCGGACGAATTCATTAGGTTTATTATGAAGATTTAATATTTTGTACGGTGATCTAAGGTGTTCTTAGAAGTTGTATTGCGTCGTACGTTAGTCTAAATTACTTTTCATGTTGCTAATGTCGCATACAGAGTGGTAACTAGTCATGAGTGTTCGTATGATGTTCAACGGACTCGGACAAATTCATTAGGTTTATTATGGAGTTTTAAGTTTACATACAGTATTGTAAGGTGTTGTTACGATTTGTAAGGAGTCCTACATTATAATAAAGTACTTTTCAAGGTTCTAATATGGCATACAGAGTCGTAGGATGTTTTAAGTTGTTTTACGATGTTCAAATGACTCTGACGAATTCATTTGGCTTATTATGGAGTTTTAATGTTTTGTACGGTGATGTAAGGTGTTCTTAGAAGTTGTATTGCGTCGTACATTATTCTAAATTACTTTTCATGTTCCTAATGTCGCATACAGAGTGGTAATAAGTCCTAAGTGTTCGTATGATGTTCAACGGACTCGGACGAATTCATTAGGTTTATTATGGAGTTTTAAGTTTACATACGGTATTGTAAAGTGTTGTTACGATTTGTAAGGAGACCTACATTATAATAAAGTACTTTTCAAGGTTCTAAAATGGCATACAGAGTCGTAGGATGTTTTAAGTTGTCGTACGATGTTCAAAAGACTCGGACGAATTCATTTGGTTTATTATGGAGTTTTAATGTTTCGTACGGTGATCTAAGGTTTTCTTAGAAGTTGTAACGCGTCCTACATTATTCTATATTGTTATTCATGTTCCTAATGTCGCATACAGAGCGGTAGTAAGTCCTAAGTGTTCGTATGATGTTTAACGGACTCGGACGAATTCATTAGGTTTATTATGGCGTTTTAAGTTTACATACGGTATTGTAAGGTGTTGTTAGGATTTGTAAGGAGTCCTAGATTATAATAAAGTGCTTTTCAAGGTCCTAATATGGCATACAGAGTCGTAGGATGTTTTAAGTTGTCGTACGATGTTCAAATGACTCGGACGAAATCATTAGGTTTATTATGGAGTTTCAATATCTAAGGTTTTCTTAGAAGTTGTAACGCGTCCTACATTATTCTAAATTGTTATTCATGTTCCTAATGTCGCATACAAAGCGGT
Organism: Tagetes erecta; assembly: GCA_030867185.1. NCBI lineage: Eukaryota > Viridiplantae > Streptophyta > Magnoliopsida > Asterales > Asteraceae > Tagetes > Tagetes erecta. The sequence goes on from CM061487.1 coordinate 51,371,575, forward strand.
AAGAAGTCCTAAGTGTTCGTATGATGTTCAACGGACTCGGACGAATTCATTAGGTTTATTATGGAGTTTTAATTTTACATACGGTATTGTAAGGTGTTGTTACGATTTGTAAGGAGACCTACATTATAATAAAGTGCTTTTCAAGTTCCTAATATGGCATACAGAGTGGTACGATGTTTTAAGTTGTCGTACGATGTTCAAATGACTCGGACGAATTCATTAGGTTTATTATGAAGTTTTAATGTTTCGTACGGTGATCTAAGGTGTTCTTAGAAGTTGTAATGCATCCTACATTATTCTAAATTGTTATTCATGTTCCTAATGTTGCATACAGAGTGGTAACTAGTCATGAGTGTTCGTATGATGTTCAACGGACTCGTACAAATTCATTAGGTTTATTATGGAGTTTTAAGTTTACATACTGTTTTGTAAGGTGTTGTTACGATTTGTAAGGAGTCCTACATTATAATGAAGTACTTTTCAAGGTTCTAATATGGGATACAGAGTCGTAGGATGTTTTAAGTTGTTGTACGATGTTCAAATGACTCGGACGAATTCATTTGGTTTATTATGGAGTTTTAATGTTTTGTACGGTGATGTAAGGTGTTCTTAGAAGTTGTATTGCGTCGTACATTATTCTAAATTACTTTTCATATTGCTAATGTCGCATACAGAGTGGTAACTAGTCATGATTGTTCGTATGATGTTCAACGGACTCGGACGAATTCATTAGGTTTATTATGGAGTTTTAAGTTTACATACGGTATTTTAAGGAGTTGTTAGGATTTGTAAGCAGTCCTACATTATAATAAAGTGCTTTTCAAGGTTCTAATATGGCATACAGAGTCGTCGGATATTTTAAGTTGTCGTACGATGTTCAAATAACTCAGACGAATTCATCTGGTTTATTATGGAGTTTTAATATTTTGTACGGTGATGTAAGGTGTTCTTAGAAGTTGTAATGCGTCGTACATTATTCTAAATTACTTTTCATGTTCCTAATGTCGCATACAGAGTGGTAATAAGTCCTGAGTGTTCGTATGATGTTCAACGGACTCGGACGAATTCATTAGGTTTATTATGGAATTTTAAGTTTACATACGGTATTGTAAAGTGTTGTTACGATTTGTAAGGAGTCCTACATTATAATAAAGTACTTTTCAAGGTTCTAAAATGGCATACAGAGTCGTAGGGTGTTTTAAGTTGTCGTACGATGTTCAAAAGACTCGGACGAATTCATTTGGTTTATTATGGAGTTTTAATGTTTGGTACGGTGATCTAAGGTTTTCTTAGAAGTTGTAACGCGTCCTACATTATTCTATATTGTTATTCATGTTCCTAATGTCGCATACAGAGCGGTAGTAAGTCCTAAGTGTTCGTATGATGTTTAACGGACTCGGACGAATTCATTAGGTTTATTATGGCGTTTTAAGTTTACATACGGTATTGTAAGGTGTTGTTAGGATTTGTAAGGAGTCCTAGATTATAATAAAGTGCTTTTCAAGGTCCTAATATGGCATACAGAGTCGTAGGATGTTTTAAGCTGTCGTACGATGTTCAAATGACTCGGACGAAATCATTAGGTTTATTATGGAGTTTCAATGTTTCGTACGGTGATCTAAGGTTTTCTTAGAAGTTGTAACGCGTCCTACATTATTCTAAATTGTTATTCATGTTCCTAATGTCGCATACAAAGCGGTAAGAAGTCCTAAGTGTTCGTATGATGTTCAACGGACTCGGACGAATTCATTAGGTTTATTATGGAGTTTTAATTTTACATACGGTATTGTAAGGTGTTGTTACGATTTGTAAGGAGACCTACATTATAATAAAGTGCTTTTCAAGTTCCTAATATGGCATACAGAGTGGTACGATGTTTTAAGTTGTCGTGCGATGTTCAAATGACTCGGACGAATTCATTAGGTTTATTATGAAGTTTTAATGTTTCGTACGGTGATCTAAGGTGTTCTTAAAAGTTGTAACGCATCCTACATTATTCTAAATTGTTATTCATGTTCCTAATGTTGCATACAGAGTGGTAACTAGTCATGAGTGTTCGTATGATGTTCAACGGACTCGTACAAATTCATTAGGTTTATGATGGAGTTTTAAGTTTACATACTGTTTTGTAAGGTGTTGTTACGATTTGTAAGGAGTCCTACATTATAATGAAGTACTTTTCAAGGTTCTAATATGGGATACAGAGTCGTAGGATGTTTTAAGTTGTTGTACGATGTTCAAATGACTCGGACGAATTCATTTGGTTTATTATGGAGTTTTAATGTTTTGTACGGTGATGTAAGGTGTTCTTAGAAGTTGTATTGCGTCGTACATTATTCTAAATTACTTTTCATATTGCTAATGTCGCATACAGAGTGGTAACTAGTCATGATTGTTCGTATGATGTTCAACGGACTCGGACGAATTCATTAGGTTTATTATGGAGTTTTAAGTTTACATACGGTATTCTAAGGAGTTGTTAGGATTTGTAAGCAGTCCTACATTATAATAAAGTGCTTTTCAAGGTTCTAATATGGCATACAGAGTCGTCGGATATTTTAAGTTGCCGTACGATGTTCAAATGACTCAGACGAATTCATCTGGTTTATTATGGAGGTTTAATGTTTTGTACGGTGATGTAAGGTGTTCTTAGAAGTTGTAATGCGTCATACATTATTCTAAATTACTTTTCATGTTCCTAATGTCGCATACAGAGTGGTAATAAGTCCTAAGTGTTCGTATGATGTTCAACGGACTCGGACGAATTCATTAGGTTTATTATGGAGTTTTAAGTTTACATAAGGTATTGTAAAGTGTTGTTACGATTTGTAAGGAGTCCTACATTATAATAAAATACTTTTCAAGGTTCTAAAATGGCATACAGAGTCGTAGGATGTTTTAAGTTGTCATACGATGTTCAAATGACTAGGACGAATTCATTTGGTTTATTATGGAGTTTTAATGTTTTGTACGGTGATGTAAGGTGTTCTTAGAAGTTGTATTGCGTCTTACATTATTCTAAATTACTTTTCATGTTCCTAATGTCGCATATAGAGTGGTAATAAGTCCTAAGTGTTCGTATGATGTTCAACGGACTCGGAAGAATTCATTAGGTTTATTATGGAGTTTTAAGTTTACATAAGGTATTGTAAAGTGTTGTTACGATTTGTAAGGGGTCCTACATTATAATAAAGTACTTTTCAAGGTTCTAAAATGGCATACAGAGTCGTAGGATGTTTTAAGCTGTCGTACGATGTTCAAATGACTCGGACGAAATCATTAGGTTTATTATGGAGTTTCAATGTTTCGTACGGTGATCTAAGGTTTTCTTAGAAGTTGTAACGCGTCCTACATTATTCTAAATTGTTATTCATGTTCCTAATGTCGCATACAAAGCGATAAGAAGTCCTAAGTGTTCGTATGATGTTCAACGGACTCGGACGAATTCATTAGGTTTATTATGGAGTTTTAATTTTACATACGGTATTGTAAGGTGTTGTTACGATTTGTAAGGAGACCTACATTATAATAAAGTGCTTTTCAAGTTCCTAATATGGCATACAGAGTGGTACGATGTTTTAAGTTGTCGTGCGATGTTCAAATGACTCGGACGAATTCATTAGGTTTATTATGAAGTTTTAATGTTTCGTACGGTGATCTAAGGTGTTCTTAAAAGTTGTAACGCATCCTACATTATTCTAAATTGTTATTCATGTTCCTAATGTTGCATACAGAGTGGTAACTAGTCATGAGTGTTCATATGATGTTCAACGGACTCGTACAAATTCATTAGGTTTATTATGGAGTTTTAAGTTTACATACTGTTTTGTAAGGTGTTGTTACGATTTGTAAGGAGTCCTACATTATAATGAAGTACTTTTCAAGGTTCTAATATGGGATACAGAGTCGTAGGATGTTTTAAGTTGTTGTACGATGTTCAAATGACTCGGACGAATTCATTTGGTTTATTATGGAGTTTTAATGTTTTGTACGGTGATGTAAGGTGTTCTTAGAAGTTGTATTGCGTCGTACATTATTCTAAATTACTTTTCATATTGCTAATGTCGCATACAGAGTGGTAACTAGTCATGATTGTTCGTATGATGTTCAACGGACTCGGACGAATTCATTAGGTTTATTATGGAGTTTTAAGTTTACATACGGTATTCTAAGGAGTTGTTAGGATTTGTAAGCAGTCCTACATTATAATAAAGTGCTTTTCAAGGTTCTAATATGGCATACAGAGTCGTCGGATATTTTAAGTTGCCGTACGATGTTCAAATGACTCAGACGAATTCATCTGGTTTATTATGGAGGTTTAATGTTTTGTACGGTGATGTAAGGTGTTCTTAGAAGTTGTAATACGTCATACATTATTCTAAATTACTTTTCATGTTCCTAATGTCGCATACAGAGTGGTAATAAGTCCTAAGTGTTCGTATGATGTTCAACGGACTCGGACGAATTCATTAGGTTTATTATGGAGTTTTAAGTTTACATAAGGTATTGTAAAGTGTTGTTACGATTTGTAAGGAGTCCTACATTATAATAAAATACTTTTCAAGGTTCTAAAATGGCATACAGAGTCGTAGGATGTTTTAAGTTGTCATACGATGTTCAAATGACTAGGACGAATTCATTTGGTTTATTATGGAGTTTTAATGTTTTGTACGGTGATGTAAGGTGTTCTTAGAAGTTGTATTGCGTCTTACATTATTCTAAATTACTTTTCATGTTCCTAATGTCGCATATAGAGTGGTAATAAGTCCTAAGTGTTCGTATGATGTTCAACGGACTCGGACGAATTCATTAGGTTTATTATGGAGTTTTAAGTTTACATAAGGTATTGTAAAGTGTTGTTACGATTTGTAAGGGGTCCTACATTATAATAAAGTACTTTTCAAGGTTCTAAAATGGCATACAGAGTCGTAGGATGTTTTAAGTTGTCGTACGATGTTCAAAAGACTCAGACGAATTCATTTGGTTTATTATGGAGTTTTAATGTTTCGTACGGTGATCTAAGGTTTTCTTAGAAGTTTTAACGCGTCCTACATTATTCTAAATTGTTATTCATGTTCCTAATGTCGCATACAGAGCGGTAGTAAGTCCTAAGTGTTCGTATGATGTTTAACGGACTCGGACGAATTCATTAGGTTTATAATGGCGTTTTAAGTTTACATACGGTATTGTAAGGTGTTGTTAGGATTTGTAAGGAGTCCTACATTATAATAAAGTGCTTTTCAAGGTCCTAATATGGCATACAGAGTCGTAGGATGTTTTAAGTTGTCGTACGATGTTCAAATGACTAGGACGAAATCATTAGGGTTATTATGGAGTTTCAATGTTTCGTACGGTGATCTAAGGTTTTCTTAGAAATTGTAACGCGTCCTACATTATTCTAAATTGTTATTCATGTTCCTAATGTCGCATACAAAGCGGTAAGAAGTCCTAAGTGTTTGTATGATGTTCAATGGACTCGGACGAATTCAATAGGTTTATTATGGAGTTTTAAGTTTAAATACGGTATTGTAAAGTGTTGTTACGATTTGTAAGGAGACCTACATTATAATAAAGCGCTTTTCAAGTTCCTAATATGGCATACAGAGTGGTAAGATGTTTTAAGTTGTCGTACGATGTTCAAATGACTCGGACGAATTCATTTGGTTTATTATGGAGTTTCAATGTTTCGTACGGTGATCTAAGGTTTTCTTAGAAATTGTAACGCGTCCTACATTATTCTAAATTGTTATTCATGTTCCTAATGTCGCATACAAAGCGGTAAGAAGTCCTAAGTGTTTGTATGATGTTCAATGGACTCGGACGAATTCATTAGGTTTATTATAGAGTTTTAAGTTTAAATACGGTATTGTAAGGTGTTGTTACGATTTGTAAGGAGACCTACATTATAATAAAGCGCTTTTCAAGTTCCTAATATGGCATACAGAGTGGTAAGATGTTTTAAGTTGTCGTACGATGTTCAAATGACTCGGACGAATTCATTTGGTTTATTATGGAGTTTCAATGTTTCGTACGGTGATCTAAGGTTTTCTTAGAAGTTGTAACGCGTCCTACATTATTCTAAATTGTTATTCATGTTCCTAATGTCGCATACAAAGCGGTAAGAAGTCCTAAGTGTTCGTATGATGTTCAACGGACTCGGACGAATTCATTTGGTTTATTATGGAGTTTTAAGTTTACATACGGTATTGTAAGGTGTTGTTCCGATTTGTAAGGAGTCCTACATTATAATAAAGTGCTTTTCAAGGTCCTAATATGTCATACAGAGTCGTAGGATGTTTTAAGTTGTCGTACGATGTTAAAATGACTCGGACGAATTCATTAGGTTTATTATGAAGTTTTAATGTTTCGTACGGTGATCTAAGGTTTTCTTAGAAATTGTAACACGTCCTACATTATTCTAAATTGTTATTCATGTTCCTAATGTCGCATACAAAGCGGTAAGAAGTCCTAAGTGTTTGTATGATGTTCAATGGACTCGGACGAATTCATTAGGTTTATTATGGAGTTTTAAGTTCAAATACGGTATTGTAAGGTGTTGTTACGATTTGTAAGGAGACCTACATTATAATAAAGCGCTTTTCAAGTTCCTAATATGGCATACAGAGTGGTAAGATGTTTTAAGTTGTCGTACGATGTTCAAATGACTCGGACGAATTCATTTGGTTTATTATGGAGTTTCAATGTTTCGTACGGTGATCTAAGGTTTTCTTAGAAGTTGTAACGCGTCCTACATTATTCTAAATTGTTATTCATGTTCCTAATGTCGCATACAAAGCGGTAAGAAGTCCTAAGTGTTCGTATGATGTTCAACGGACTCGGACGAATTCATTTGGTTTATTATGGAGTTTTAAGTTTACATACGGTATTGTAAGGTGTTGTTCCGATTTGTAAGGAGTCCTACATTATAATAAAGTGCTTTTCAAGGTCCTAATATGGCATACAGAGTCGTAGGATGTTTTAAGTTGTCGTACGATGTTAAAATGACTCGGACGAATTCATTAGGTTTATTATGAAGTTTTAATGTTTCGTACGGTGATCTAAGGTGTTCTTAGAAGTTGTAACGCATCCTACATTATTCTAAATTGTTATTCATGTTCCTAATGTCGCATATAGAGTGGTAATAAGTCCTAAGTGTTCGTATGATGTTCATCGAACTCGGACGAATTCATTAGGTTTATTATGGAGTTTTAAGTTTACATACGGTATTGTAAGGTGTTGTTACGATTTCTAAGGAGTTCTAAATTATAATAAAGTACTTTTCAAGGTCCTAATATGGCATACAGAGTCGTAGGATGTTTTAAGTTGTCGTACGATGTTCAAATGACTCGGACGAAAACATTAGGGTTATTATGGAGTATCAATGTTTCGTACGGTGATATAAGGCTTTCTTAGAAGTTGTAACGCGTCCTACATTATTCTAAATTGTTATTCATGTTCCTAATGTCGCATACAAAGCGGTAAGAAGTCCTAAGTGTTCGTATGATGTTAACGGACACGGACGAATTCATTAGGTTTATAATGGAGTTTTAAGTTTACATACGGTATTGTAAGGTGTTGTTACGATTTGTAAGGAGTCGTACATTATAATAAAGTGCTTTTCAAGGTCCTAATATGCCATACAGAGTTGTAGGATGTTTTAAGTTGTCGTACAATGTTCAAATGACTCGGACGAATTCATTAGGTTTATTATGAAGTTTTAATGTTTCGTACGGTGATCTAAGGTGTTCTTAGAAGTTGTAACGCATCCTACATTATTCTAAATTGTTATTCATGTTCCTAATGTTGCATACAGAGTGGTAACTAGTCATCAGTGTTCGTATGATGTTGAACGGATTCGGACGAATTCATTAGGTTTATTATGGAGTTTTAAGTTTACATAAGTTATTGTAAAGTGTTGTTACGATTTGTAAGGAGTCCTACATTATAATAAAGTACTTTTCAAGGTTCTAAAATGGCATATAGAGTCGTAGGATGTTTTAAGTTGTCGTACGATGTTCAAATGACTCGGACGAATTCGTTAGGGTTATTATGGAGTTTTAATGTTTCATACGGTGATCTAAGGTGTTCTAAGAAGTTGTAACGCGTCCTACATTATTCTAAATTGTTATTCATGTTCCTAATGTCGCATACAAAGCGGTAAGAAGTCCTAAGTGTTCGTATGATGTTCAACGGACTCGGACGAATTCATTAGGTTTATAATGGAGTTTTAAGTTTACATACGGTATTGTAAGGTGTTGTTACGATTTGTAAGGAGTCCTACATTATAATAAAGTGCTTTTCAAGGTCCTAATATGGCATACAGAGTCGTAGGATGTTTTAAGTTGTCGTACGATGTTAAAATGACTCGGACGAATTCATTAGGTTTATTATGAAGTTTTAATGTTTCGTACGGTGATCTAAGGTGTTCTTAGAAGTTGTAACGCATCCTACATTATTCTAAATTGTTATTCATGTTCCTAATGTCGCATATAGAGTGGTAATAAGTCCTAAGTGTTCGTATGATGTTCAACGAACTCGGACGAATTCATTAGGTTTATTATGGAGTTTTAAGTTTACATACGGTATTGTAAGGTGTTGTTACGATTTGTAAGGAGACCTACATTATAATAAAGTGCTTTTCAAGTTCCTAATATGGCATACAGAGTGGTAAGATGTTTTAAGTTGTCGTACGATGTTCAAATGACTCGGACGAATTCGTTAGGTTTATTATGGAGTTTTAATGTTTCATACGGTGATCTAAGGTGTTCTAAGAAGTTGTAACGCGTCCTACATTATTCTAAATTGTTATTCATGTTCCTAATGTCGCATACAAAGCGGTAAGAAGTCCTAAGTGTTCGTATGATGTTCAACGGACTCGGACGAATTCATTAGGTTTATAATGGAGTTTTAAGTTTACATACGGTATTGTAAGGTGTTGTTACGATTTGTAAGGAGTCCTACATTATAATAAAGTGCTTTTCAAGGTCCTAATATGGTATACAGAGTCGTAGGATGTTTTAAGTTGTCGTACGATGTTAAAATGACTCGGACGAATTCATTAGGTTTATTATGAAGTTTTAATGTTTCGTACGGTGATCTAAGGTGTTCTTAGAAGTTGTAACGCATCCTACATTATTCTAAATTGTTATTCATGTTCCTAATGTCGCATATAGAGTGGTAATAAGTCCTAAGTGTTCGTATGATGTTCAACGAACTCGGACGAATTCATTAGGTTTATTATGGAGTTTTAAGTTTACATACGGTATTGTAAGGTGTTGTTACGATTTGTAAGGAGACCTACATTATAATAAAGTGCTTTTCAAGTTCCTAATATGGCATACAGAGTGGTAAGATGTTTTAAGTTGTCGTACGATGTTCAAATGACTCGGACGAATTCGTTAGGTTTATTATGGAGTTTTAATGTTTCATACGGTGATCTAAGGTGTTCTAAGAAGTTGTAACGCATCCTACATTATTCTAAATTGTTATTCATGTTCCTAATGTCGCATATAGAGTGGTAATAAGTCCTAAGTGTTCGTATGATGTTCATCGAACTCGGACGAATTCATTAGGTTTATTATGGAGTTTTAAGTTTACATACGGTATTGTAAGGTGTTGTTACGATTTCTAAGGAGTTCTAAATTATAATAAAGTACTTTTCAAGGTCCTAATATGGCATACAGAGTCGTAGGATGTTTTAAGTTGTCGTACGATGTTCAAATGACTCGGACGAAAACATTAGGGTTATTATGGAGTATCAATGTTTCGTACGGTGATCTAAGGCTTTCTTAGAAGTTGTAACGCGTCCTACATTATTCTAAATTGTTATTCATGTTCCTAATGTCGCATACAAAGCGGTAAGAAGTCCTAAGTGTTCGTATGATGTTCAACGGACTCGGACGAATTCATTAGGTTTATAATGGAGTTTTAAGTTTACATACGGTATTGTAAGGTGTTGTTACGATTTGTAAGGAGTCCTACATTATAATAAAGTGCTTTTCAAGGTCCTAATATGGCATACAGAGTCGTAGGATGTTTTAAGTTGTCGTACAATGTTCAAATGACTCGGACGAATTCATTAGGTTTATTATGAAGTTTTAATGTTTCGTACGGTGATCTAAGGTGTTCTTAGAAGTTGTAACGCATCCTACATTATTCTAAATTGTTATTCATGTTCCTAATGTCGCATATAGAGTGGTAATAAGTCCTAAGTGTTCGTATGATGTTCAACGAACTCGGACGAATTCATTAGGTTTATTATGGAGTTTTAAGTTTACATACGGTATTGTAAGGTGTTGTTACGATTTGTAAGGAGACCTACATTATAATAAAGTGCTTTTCAAGTTCCTAATATGGCATACAGAGTGGTAAGATGTTTTAAGTTGTCGTACGATGTTCAAATGACTCGGACGAATTCGTTAGGTTTATTATGGAGTTTTAATGTTTCATACGGTGATCTAAGGTGTTCTAAGAAGTTGTAACGCGTCCTACATTATTCTAAATTGTTATTCATGTTCCTAATGTCGCATACAAAGCGGTAAGAAGTCCTAAGTGTTCGTATGATGTTCAACGGACTCGGACGAATTCATTAGGTTTATAATGGAGTTTTAAGTTTACATACGGTATTGTAAGGTGTTGTTACGATTTGTAAGGAGTCCTACATTATAATACAGTGCTTTTCAAGGTCCTAATATGGTATACAGAGTCGTAGGATGTTTTAAGTTGTCGTACGATGTTAAAATGACTCGGACGAATTCATTAGGTTTATTATGAAGTTTTAATGTTTCGTACGGTGATCTAAGGTGTTCTTAGAAGTTGTAACGCATCCTACATTATTCTAAATTGTTATTCATGTTCCTAATGTCGCATATAGAGTGGTAATAAGTCCTAAGTGTTCGTATGATGTTCAACGAACTCGGACGAATTCATTAGGTTTATTATGGAGTTTTAAGTTTACATACGGTATTGTAAGGTGTTGTTACGATTTGTAAGGAGACCTACATTATAATAAAGTGCTTTTCAAGTTCCTAATATGGCATACAGAGTGGTAAGATGTTTTAAGTTGTCGTACGATGTTCAAATGACTTGGACGAATTCGTTAGGTTTATTATGGAGTTTTAATGTTTCATACGGTGATCTAAGGTGTTCTAAGAAGTTGTAACGCGTCCTACATTATTCTAAATTGTTATTCATGTTCCTAATGTCGCATACAGAGTGGTAATAAGTCCTAAGTGTTCGTACGATCTTCAACGGACTTGGACGAATTCATTAGGTTTATTTTGGAGATTTAAGTTTACATACGGTATTGTAAGGTGTTGTTACGATTTGTAAGGAGTCCTACATTATAATAAAGTGCTTTTCAAGGTCCTAATATGCCATACAGAGTTGTAGGATGTTTTAAGTTGTCGTACAATGTTCAAATGACTCGGACGAATTCATTAGGTTTATTATGAAGTTTTAATGTTTTGTACGGTGATCTAAGGTGTTCTTAGAAGTTGTAACGCATCCTACATTATTCTAAATTGTTATTCATGTTCCTAATGTTGCATACAGAGTGGTAACTAGTCATGAGTGTTCGTATGATGTTGAACGGACTCGGACGAATTCATTAGGTTTATTATGGAGTTTTAAGTTTACATAAGTTATTGTAAAGTGTTGTTACGATTTATAAGGAGTCCTACATTATAATAAAGTACTTTTCAAGGTTCTAAAATGGCATATAGAGTCGTAGGATGTTTTAAGTTGTCGTACGATGTTCAAATGACTCGGACGAATTCGTTAGGGTTATTATGGAGTTTTAATGTTTCATACGGTGATCTAAGGTGTTCTAAGAAGTTGTAGCGCGTCCTACATTATTCTAAATTGTTATTCATGTTCCTAATGTCGCATACAGAGTGGTAATAAGTCCTAAGTGTTCGTACGATCTTCAACGGACTTGGACGAATTCATTAGGTTTATTTTGGAGATTTAAGTTTACATACGGTATTGTAAGGTGTTGTTACGATTTGTAAGGAGTCCTACATTATAATAAAGTGCTTTTCAAGGTCCTAATATGCCATACAGAGTTGTAGGATGTTTTAAGTTGTCGTACGATGTTCAAATGACTCGGACGAATTCATTAGGTTTATTATGAAGTTTTAATGTTTCGTACGGTGATCTAAGGTGTTCTTAGAAGTTGTAACGCCTCCTACATTATTCTAAATTGTTATTCATGTTCCTAATGTTGCATACAGAGTGGTAACTAGTCATGAGTGTTCGTATGATGTTGAACGGACTCGGACGAATTCATTAGGTTTACTATGGACTTTTAAGTTTACATAAGGTATTGTAAAGTGTTGTTATGATTTGTATGGAGTCCTACATTATAATAAAGTACTTTTCAAGGTTCTAAAATGGCATACAGAGTCGTAGGATGTTTTAAGTTGTCGTACGATGTTCAAATAACTCGGACGAATTCATTTGGTTTGTTATGGAGTTTTAATGTTTCGTACGGTGATCTAAGGTTTTCTTAGAAGTTGTAACGCGTCCTACATTATTCTAAAACGTTATTCATGTTCCTAAAGTCGCATACAGAGCGGTAGTAAGTACTAAGTGTTCGTATGATGTACAACGGACTCGGACGAATTCATTAGGTTTATTATGGAGTTTTAAGTTTACATAAGGTATTGTAAAGTGTTGTTACGATTTGTAAGGAGTCCTACATTATAATAAAGTACTTTTCAAGGTTCTAAAATGACATACAGAGTCGTAGGATGTTTTAAGTTGTCGTACGATGTTCAAAAGACTCGGACGAATTCATTTGGTTTATTATGGAGTTTTAATGTTTCGTACGGTGATCTAAGGTTTTCTTAGAAGTTTTAACGTGTCCTACATTATTCTAAATTGTTATTCATGTTCCTAATGTCGCATACAGAGCGGTAGTAAGTCCTAAGTGTTCGTATGATGTTTAACGGACTCGGACGAATTCATTAGGTTTATCATGGCCTTTTAAGTTTACATACGGTATTGTAAGGTGTTGTTAGGATTTGTAAGGAGTCCTACATTATAATAAAGTGCTTTTCAAGGTCCTAATATGGCATACAGAGTCGTAGGATGTTTTAAGTTGTCGTACGATGTTCAAATGACTCGGACGAATTCATTTGGTTTATTATGGAGTTTCAATGTTTCGTACGGTGATCTAAGGTTTTCTTAGAAGTTGTAACGCGTCCTACATTATTCTAAATTGTTATTCATGTTCCTAATGTCGCATACAAAGCGGTAAGAAGTCCTAAGTGTTCGTATGATGTTCAACGGACTCAGACGAATTCATTAGGTTTATTAAGGAGTTTTAAGTTTACATACGGTATTGTAAGGTGTTGTTACGATTTCTAAGGAGTCCTAAATTATATTAAAGTACTTTTCAAGGTTCTAATATGGCATACAGAGTCGTAGGATGTTTTAAGTTGTCGTACGATGTTCAAATGACTCGGACGAATTCATTTGGTTTATTATGGAGTTTTAATGTTTTGTACGGTGATGTAAGGTGTTTTTAGAAGTTGTATTGCGTCGTACATTATTCTAAATTACTTTTCATGTTGCTAATGTTGCATACAGAGTGGTAACTAGTCATGAGTGTTCGTATGATGTTCAACGGACTCGGACGAATTCATTAGGTTTATTATGGAGTTTTAAGTTTACATACGGTATTCTAAGGTGTTGTTAGGATTTTTAAGGAGTCCTATATTATAATAAAGTGCTTTTCAAGGTTCTAATATGGCATACAGAGTCGTCAGATGTTTTAAGTTGTCGTACGATGTTCAAATGACTCGGAAGAATTCATCAGGTTTATTATGGAGTTTTAATGTTTTGTATTGTGATGTAAGCTGTTCTTATAAGTTGTAATGCGTCGTACATTATTCTAAATTACTTTTCATGTTCCTAATGTCGCATACAGAGTGGTAATAAGTCCTAAGTGTTCGTATGATGTTCAACGGACTCGGACGAATTCATTAGGTTTATTATGGCGTTTTAAGTTTACATACGGCATTGTAAAGTGTTGTTACAATTTGTAAGGAGTCCTACATTATAATAAAGTACTTTTCAAGGTTCTAAAATGGCATACAGAGTCGTAGGATGTTTTAAGTTGTCGTACGAAGTTCAAAAAACTCAGACGAATTCATTTGGTTTATTATGGAGTTTTAATGTTTCGTATGGTGATCTAAGGTTTTCTTAGAAGTTTTAACGCGTCCTACATTATTCTAAATTGTTATTCATGTTCCTAACGTCGCATACAGAGCGGTAGTAAGTCCTAAGTGTTCGTATGATGTTTAACGGACTCGGACGAATTCATTAGGTTTATTATGGCCTTTTAAGTTTACATACGGTATTGTAAGGTGTTGCTAGGATTTGTAAGGAGTCCTACATTATAATAAAGTGCTTTTCAAGGTCCTAATATGGCATACAGAGTCGTAGGATGTTTTAAGTTGTCGTACGATGTTCAAATGACTCGGACGAATTCATTTGGTTTGTTATGGAGTTTTAATGTTTCGTACGGTGATCTAAGGTTTTCTTAGAAGTTGTAACGCGTCCTACATTATTCTAAATTGTTATTCATGTTCCTAATGTCGCATACAAAGCGGTAAGAAGTCCTAAGTGTTCGTATGATGTTCAACGGACTCGGACGAATTTATTAGGTTTATTATGGAGTTTTAAGTTTACATACGGTATTGTAAGGTGTTGTTACGATTTGTAAGGAGTCCTACATTATAATAAAGTGCTTTTCAAGGTCCTAATATGGCATACAGAGTCGTAGGATGTTTTAAGTTGTCGTACGATGTTAAAATGACTCGGACGAATTCATTAGGTTTATTATGAAGTTTTAATGTTTCGTACGGTGATCTAAGGTGTTCTTAGAAGTTGTAACGCATCCTACATTATTCTAAATTGTTATTCATGTTCCTAGTGTCGCATATAGAGTGGTAATAAGTCCTAAGTGTTCATATGATGTTCAACGGACTCGGACGAATTCATTAGGTTTATTATGGAGTTTTAAGTTTACATACGGTATTGTAAGGTGTTGTTACGATTTGTAAGGAGTCATACATTATAATAAAGTGCTTTTCAAGGTCCTAATATGGCATACAGAGTCGTGGGATGTTTTAAGTTGTCGTACGATGTTAAAATGACTCGGACGAATTCATTAGGTTTGTTATGAAGTTTTAATGTTTTGTACGGTGATGTAAGGTGTTCTTAGAAGTTGTATTACGTCTTACATTATTATAAATTACTTTTCATGTTGCTAATGTCGCATAGAGAGTGGTATCTATTCATGAGTGTTCGTATGATGTTCAACGGACTCGGACGATTTCATTAGGTTTATTATGGAGTTCTAAGTTTACATACTGTATTGTAAGGTGTTGTTACGATTTGTAAGGAGTCCTACATTATAATGAAGTACTTTTCAAGGTTCTAATATGGGATACAGAGTCGTAGGATGTTTTAAGTTGTCATACGATTTTCAAATGACTCGGACGAATTCATTTGGTTTATTATGGAGTTTTAATGTTTTGTACGGTGATGTAAGGTGTTCTTAGAAGTTGTATTGCGTCGTACATTATTCTAAATTACTTTTCATGTTGCTAATGTTGCATACAGAGTGGTAACTAGTCATGAGTGTTCGTATGATGTTCAACGGACTCGGACGAATTCATTAAGTTTATTATGGAGTTTTAAGTTTACATACGGTATTCTAAGGTGTTGTTAGGATTTTTAAGGAGTCCTACATTATAATAAAGTGCTTTTCAAGGTTCTAATATGGCATACAGAGTCGTCGGATGTTTTAAGTCTTCGTACGATGTTCAAATGACTCGGACGAATTCATTTGGTTTATTATGGAGTTTTAATGTTTCGTATGGTGATCTAAGGTTTTCTAAGAAGTTTTAACGCGTCCTACATTATTCTAAATTGTTATTCATGTTCCTAATGTCGCATACAGAGCGGTAGTAAGTCCTAAGTGTTCGTATGATCTTTAACGGACTCGGACGAATTCATTAGGTTTATTATGGCCTTTTAAGTTTACATACGGTATTGTAAGGTGTTGTTAAGATTTGTAAGGAGACCTACATTATAATAAAGTGCTTTTCAAGGTCCTAATATGGCATACAGAGTCGTAGGATGTTTTAAGTTGTCGTACGATGTTAAAATGACTCGGACGAATTCATCATGTTTATTTTGGAGTTTTAATGTTTTGTACTGTGATGTAAGGTGTTCTTATAAGTTGTAATGCGTCGTACATTATTCTAAATTACTTTTCATGTTCCTAATGTCGCATACAGAGTGGTAATAAGTCCTAAGTGTTCGTATGATGTTCAACGGACTCAGACGAATTTATTAGGTTTATTATGAAGTTTTAATGTTTCGTACGGTGATCTAAGGTGTTCTTAGAAGTTGTAACGCATCCTACATTATTCTAAATTGTTATTTATGTTCCTAATGTCGCATACAGAGTGGTAATAAGTTCTAAGTGTTCGTATGATGTTCAACGGACTCGGACGAATTCATTAGGTTTATTGTTGGTCCCATTAACACCTTTGAATCAGAAATTTGTGAAGATTTTGGATCAAAGTGACAAAATATTGATGAACTTTGGATGAACAATAAAGAACACACTTAAAACTCAGATTTGATTCTGGTTGATTTGCATCAGATGTTGTTTACATGGAAAGACCCCAAATCTTGCTCATTCAAGCCTACAAAACCCTATTTGCACTTTACTATTTATAGTGAGTGCTTAACATGCTAATTACACTAATAGTCCCTACACTTTGACTAATTAAAAAATAACAAGTTAAAAGGCTAAAACATGTCTAAAACTAGATTAAATATATTTTGTTGACACAAAATATATTTATTACATTAACGATTCTAGACATAAAACAACTTCAACGTCTTGACTCGGTTCTTCGTCTCTAACGCGCCATTTGACTTTTTACGTGGACTTTGACCGGACGTTGACTTTTGTTGACTTTGACTGTGTTGATAATATTAGACTACAATTCAGGTCCAACAATACTCCCCCATAGTCTATTATTATCAACGTCTTGCATCGTGTTCAGCACCGATAAGTCAATACTGTTGGATCTTCAATTTGGTAAGCTTCAGTCTTAATTTTTGATCCAACAAAACTCCCCCAAGACTTATGCTTGCCAAATTATGTGGCTGAAGATCTTTATCTCACAATCTCCCCCATTTTGTATGCTCCCCCATTTTTTGTGCTTCCTTTCGTAAAATCTGGAATGGCTTTCCAACAATCTTTTCAATAGTGCTTCAGAAGATGTAGGAGGAGGATTCCTAGCTCGGTATCTTCTACAAACTTTGAGGAACAGGTTCTCTGGTAGGATGCTTTGCTCAACAGATGATCGGCCATCACTTGCAGCAAATATCTGTAACACAGTCACAAACAAAATCTCGAGATTTCTCATTAGATCATTTCATTAAACAAAATAAACCGGTGTTTATCTGTGTATGAAAACAAGCGAACCCGTGTCCGTTTGTGTGTACAATTTCCCGTGAAATGCATGTGAAAATGATAAAATTTTAATAGCATAATATGGAAGACTTGAAAATAATTTGAAATGAAAATCTTTTTGGATTTTTTTTTTAATTTTAAAACCAATAAATTCGAAAACGAGAGGACGAGTCCGACAAAATCACAAATATTTTAGAAAAAGAAAACACATCCCAAAAGGTAGACACGACCAACAAGACTCAAGAACCCAAACTTAAAATAAAATAAAATAAAAACTTCACTAAAGGATATCAGATAATGCGTTTCGAGCGACCATCCGGAAAAACATAGACTTGGCAAGATTTTCAATATGTTTGTCCATTTAAACCCATGCCTTGTTCCTTTCAACAAACAATCCTGTGACGATCTTATCATGTTTTGGTTCGATTTGAAGAAACTCGGGCAACTCGGTCCCCACAGACATCTAGGTAAAAAGAACTTGGCCTATCATCAGGGTTTATTGAGCAATATGATTGACTTTGCTTGAATTTCTTGAATCAATTTTTGAATATTGATCAATTTATGAGCGACTTTTGACTTTCTGCATTTTTGCATTTTTGGGAGTGGAGCTTGTCAACAATGATTCTTTTGAATACATTGCGACTTATTATTTGGGAAACTCAAATGGTTAGAGCTCCAGGTCTATACTGACGTATAACAGAGGAGATAAACATTTGAGCATGCTCGGTGAATCTTCAGGTCAATACTTCCGTATAGCAGAGAAGATCCACCAACTCCAGGTCAATACTTCCGTATAGCAGAGGAGTTAAGCACTTTGACTCAATACATTCTGAGGAGTTAACAAGTAACTCACTCAGAGGTTTTTCTGAAGAGCAACACTAGCAGCTTTTTATTTTGTTTTGCTAACTAGAAACTCAATTCAGGGCTATGGTGAGGGTGATTTGGGATATTTGGGGAAATCAAGGCAAAGATTTGACGCTCTCAACCCATTTTTGTCAAATGTCTGTGAAAGTACTCCTCATCACCGAGCTCTTTCTTGAATTTAGTTTGATCACAGAATTGCTGTCTAATTGTATTCGGGCTGAGCCTATTGACACATCATTACACAAATCAACGTCCTCCTTTGGCTGCTTTTCCATGCAAACCTGAAACCTTCAAAAGACACAAAATATTTACACAGAAAGGACTTTGCACAAATGATATTCAATTCATTTTCATTTGAGATTTTACTCCCCCAAAATTTCTATTTCAGCACAAAAATTGAAATTTTTAAAGACACAAGAGCGACCTCAAAAGGATGTGAAAACTTGATAAAAAAAATACAAGTAAAAATGTTAGGCTCCCCTATTTTTTTGTTTTGTTTTGAATTTTTTTTTATACTATCTACTAAATATAAAATAGAAATTACCAATGAAACGCCTTCCATATTACCCTATCAAAAGATGATAAATGAGTTGTCAAGAAAAATGCAGTGGCTGTGAAAATCAGAGAAAGATCCAGAATGTGGATGAGATACCAGAACCGTAACCTGTTTGTTCCGCCTCAAATTTAAATAAGGAACATTTTCTATCAGTAAACCGGATTACTAACAGTCCTCCTGAAATGTTCCTGCACTCATTAACAGATTAGTTAGAAAGGGGAACCCAGGCCATCGTAGTCCTGGGCGTTCCATTTTCATCAGTGTAAGACACCTGTCTATGCACACAACCTGTTCTTGTATCACTTATCTTTTCCTCTTTCTTTTTAATTTGCCAAATTTGTTTAGGTTCAAACATTTTCGATTTGAAAAAGTTAAATTTGGAAATCATTTTCTGTTTAAGCCCCGAGGAAAATGGTTTTGGTTTTGTTGATGTGGTCACATTCATCTTTGAATCATGTGAAACCGGCTTCACATGAGAAGGTGGGGATGGAATGTTCGTCATCCGACCATTCAAAGATGTATGATTATTAACTTGAAATTCAAATAAACAAACCTGTTTACCTTTACCAAGTGGAGGATTCTTTCTAGACTCTGATTCAGAGAAGCAAACCTGTTTGCCTTTACCGTCTGAAACATGTCCTTTGGGGCATTTCTTGAGCACATGATCACCCTTTCCACACTTGAAGCAAGCCTTGAATGGCTTTTGAGGCATGACTGGTTCGTATGGAGCAGCTGGGGGTGGGGCTTTCTTTGAACTTGATGCAACTTGTTGGAAGACTTGTGGCTTTTTATGTTGAGCAGTGAAAGAGGAACAAACTTGTGGCTTCTTTTGTTGAGTTGTGGTTTGTCGGATGGGAGATGAGATCTTCACTTGCTTGTTCTCAAGTCTTTTACAAACTTGAGATAGGATGGACAGAGGTGAAGGCTTTTTCTTTTGAGCTTTTGATGGAAGACTGACTTGTTTTGCAGCTGGAACTGAGATCCGGATTTGTCTTGATTTGGGTTTTGGGAGCATTTCAGATTTGACAGTTGCAGATGACATTTTGATCTTTGAATCTCCATGACACTCGTTCGTCTTTGATTCATCATCTGAACTTGTCCAGTCTTCAATAAGTACCTCTGCTTCCAACGGATCTTGATTGATGGGAATTGAGTGTGTTGATGTGATTGGAGCTTGATGATTAGGTGATTCCAGAATTAACTCTTCCTTCTCATTCCTGACAGGCTCAAACGTAGGAATTTCACCTGCTTTAAACTTATCAAAGAAATTAGAAGTAACAACCGTTACAGGATTAGAAACAACAGGAACTGAGCAATCATTAGCTTGACTGTCAGTACCCGTTTTACTATATCCCATACCAGTCGAAGAATCATAATCATCTCGCACCTCTTTAAGATTCACATTCTCCAATCCTGCATACAAACTATCAGTATCTTTCTTAATTATTTCATGAATCAACTCATTGGTCGGGTGTGGAGTTGGTGTAGGAGAGTAACAGTAAGTGCTGGGAGGAGGATATACAAAAGCCTTATCCTCATGACCCAACCCAGTCTTAATACGAGCTGTAACATTTGCCCCGAACCAAACGCTACTCAAACCCGTCTCATATACCAAACCCGATTCGTTTTCTTTTTCTTTCTTTATGTAAACTGAACCGTAGAATAATAATGTAATCTTACGTTTTATTATGAAATAAAGGTTTTGGTTATTAATCATTAAACTAGCAAATATAAGTTATAAAATTTCTAAGAGTTGAATTATATAAAAGTCTAAGGTTCATAAATAAATTGCTAGTTGGTGAGTTAGTTTGTTAAAGTTAAAGTTAAGGGGTAGATTGTGTAGTTAATAAAAACACTTAAACATTTAAACAAAACTTTTAACACCACTCAAAGCTCAGGGGGTTAAACTGTAAATAACTTTCAAAAACCAACCCCACCCGTTTTTCCGGCCAGCAACTCCGGCGAGTCCGGCGAAGCTCCGGCAACGATCCAAAACACCAAATTCGCCTCATTTGAACCCGGATAAACCACCCTTATCATATATCTATGAGTTTCGAACATGGTACTAATCTAAAACGACGCTGCACATGCTCTTATCACAATCCAAATCGAAACCCGTTACCATCGGCATTATCCAAAACAAATTCAACCGAATCGAACATAAAACTTCAATTAAACCTATCCAAAACGTTCCTTTAATCCTCTATGACTGAATCATTAAGTTTAACTAACTGAAACTGCACGAAATTTGTGGTCTTTATCTCGATCTTAAACCGCAACTAACCCAAGCTTGAAATCAGTGTTAAAGTCCAATCCGGTGCTGTATATATATATCAATGCAGTCGCACGGCTTCACTACATCCACCTGAGTTATCAATTTCACTTTCAACACACACACAATCATCCTTTAATCATCAACATCTTCGTCCTCTGTTCTTCACTGTTCGTCACCAACTGATCACCAAATCAAGTAATTAAAGGTACCTTTGTGTTCGTATTGATGCTCTGATCATCGTGGTAATGATCGATTTCAATTATATATTCAGATTAAGGTCCGATTTTAGGGATTTTGAATTAGGGCTCATATGGGAATTTGGGTATAAGGGATTTAAAGTGATTAAGTTTATTTTGTTTCGAATTAAAAGCAGTAAGTTGAGTTGGTTCAGTGGTCAGACGGGTGTTGGATTGAGTTTGAGGTCAGGGGTTCGAACCCTGACCATTAACACATTTTTAACATTTTTATTTCAAGGTTTTAAATACTTTTATCATATATTGAGTTGGTACTATACTTTTATCAATTAATTAGTTTTGAAAACAATTTTTATAAAAATGTTTTTAAAGCATAATACAAAATATATACAACATATATATACTAATTTGTTGTCGGTAATTATCTCAATAACTATTTTATGGATTTTACTTATCTTATTAATATTTATTGTATTTAATAAATTATATTTTATTTAATCTACTATACAAAAATTTATCCTTATATAAAATAATTACGGAATATTTATTTAATCGTTATTCAAAATCCCTATTAGAACCTTAGATTCCGAATCACCTAGAGTTTATTTATCCTAACTTAGGGCTCGTTTCCTTAGGTGGTCGCTAAGGAGGGTCTCGGTGAATTATTCGAGTTTCATTTATCATTTATTTAACATGTGAGTATTCATAGCCCCTTTTTTCAGTTTTATTCTTTGGGGTGAAATCATGTGACCTATAAATCATGTTTTATCATTTTTATTCATTTATTCATTTGATTCATTTTATTCATTTGATTCATTATATTCAATTCAATTCATGTGTTATTACTTGCAATTATGTGTTTCATAGGTTGATAAACATTATTCTAGCACAATCATTAATTTATTCAAACCAACGGTTATCAATAATAGTACTATTTGGCCTGACAAGCCCACCCCATTTACATACACGCGTGGTGATTGTAACCGACATATGCTTTTGCTCATTACGGCTTAATCTGTGTGATTAAGTGGCTGCAGTCATCTAGGTTTGATTGTGCACTCGATTTATCTAATGTGATACACTGTTGCATGATAGTTAGTAACATGATATGGAATTGAATCACGCTGTTCGTTTTAATCGTTTAAACTATTTTAATCATTATATGTATATATATGTATATATGTATATTCAAACCTATGGTTACTCACCAGCTAATTCGTTAGCTGACAAATACTATTTTTCACATGATTTCAGGTGTTACAAGCTTAGTAGATTACCTCAAGATGCTTCACACATAGGGTTCACGGACCTAGTTTAATAAATGGTTATTTATTTTTGTTTGACTATTTGTTTATTTTATTCATGTATTCGTTAACTGAATATTGAATTTAATATTATTTAATCATTTTAGTACCATGAGCTACGAGCAATCTATCCACTTGCGTCCGCCTCGATGATTCCGCCATCGGTCGGGGTGTGACAGATTGGTATCAGAGCCATGGTTATAGGGAATTAGGTTATTAGAAATGGAATGACCTAGTCTATAACTAAGCACACATACATTAGTCATATCATGTCACTACATGTTAGTTCTTACTAATTGCTTACATGTTTACTTGTTTACATACGTGTTATGTTTTATATGCCTTTTGTTTACCCCTCATTGCACTAATACAACTCTCATAATAAATCATATGAACTTCAAAACATTAAGGCTTATGCCTAATCCAAATCGATTTCCTAATCGATTCAAAAAAAAAAATTAAATTAAAACTTTATGATTTTCAAATTTCTTCATCAACTTCCAAATTCAATATTTTTTATTTTCAAATCTCGTCAAAGTCTAAGCTTCGTAACTGAACACGTGCAATACTGGAAGAGTGGGTGCCTGTATCTCGAGTGTTCTGTCTAGGAAATGGTATTCGTATAAATCCAAATCAACCGATGGATCTGTTACCTTACCTGGGAACTCTCGGGGTGAGCGTCCACTTATAGGTAGTCACGTCTTCAATAAAGTCAAGGAACTTACTACTTTGATAGGTCAACGTATTCGTGCGGTTTGCAAACCAAACGTCTACACTCGGAAAAAAAAATATATAATAATAATAACAAATAAATAAATAACTTTCTTTATTATACAAAGCAATAATGCTTCATCATCAAAGTTCAATAATCATCAATTCTATATAAATTTAGCATCACACACTTCCTAAAATTTAACAAAACACAACATTATCATCAAAATCATATATAATATCTTTAATCACAACTTCATCATTCAAATTTTCATATAACTCATAAACTCATTATCAAATTCTCATATAATCCATTTAATCATAAATATCATCATATTCACATATGATTCATTTAACTCATTATAAATCTACTATTAATCAAACCTAACATACTTCATCAATAAACTCACTTTAATACGAATATAATTTCTCCTTTGAACTCTACTTCACATAAATTTTATTAAATTTTCCAATGTACTTGATTATCTATATTATGAATGTAATCATTCATTCCTATAACTAAACTTCATTATCTATTTAATCTATTAAGAACTTGATAACTACACATGATCTGTTAAGTTAATTTCTACAATCTTTGATAAACATGTCATGACATGAGTGTGGTTATCTTCTATGTAAGAAACTTGATCATTTATAAACATGCTAACTATAAACAAGAATTCCCATGAACTAAAATTTCGATGAATTTAATTACTCAAGCATGAAATCATAACCAATGTGCATCATTATATGAAGTTTTTGTGTCCCTTAGACCCGCACGTGACAAAATGAAATATGCGAATCATGCAAAGGCTTATGTAATTACGGGTGCACACGGAATTACAAAAGCCGGTGCATGAAAGTCATAATATGTTTTGTCGTGTGCTTTGGGCAACGCGACAAATGTAGTGTGATAAGGGCATGGTGGATACGCCGCTGGTACATCCTATATATAAGTGTACTTGTCACATCGTCAAATGAAGGGTTGCCCATGTCCAGTGAAGTTTGTGTAACTTCTGGACCTTGACTCATTGCAATTTGATCTTAACAATGTTTTCTTTGCATCTTTCATTGATCATTATTCACTATCAACATCTAGTGCTCACGTTGGTGATTCAACTTCTCGAGATTGACGTATTCTTGTTCAACTCGAGGGAGCTAGATAACGTTAGTACATATATT
Organism: Tagetes erecta; assembly: GCA_030867185.1. Taxonomy (NCBI): domain Eukaryota; kingdom Viridiplantae; phylum Streptophyta; class Magnoliopsida; order Asterales; family Asteraceae; genus Tagetes; species Tagetes erecta. The sequence goes on from CM061487.1 coordinate 51,396,167, forward strand.
ATGAAAAACACATCATCATGGACAACTTTTAAAGTTGTGCTTTATTTTATTCATACTTTCATTTATTCACTTTATGAATCATGTATGTTCACCCGATTCTTTTATTCATCATTCCTTCATTTATCATACTCTACTCAATTATTCACACATTAAACCTATGAGTCAAGTCGAGATCAATTCCATTCCGAACATAATAACTAGCAATCAGTTGTTCGAACTTCTTTTCAAAATGGCTCACCTAACCTCCTTACCACGTAAACTATATTCAATAAGTTTGAACGAACTGAATTAAATTAAATCTCTAAGAATTACATCATTACATCATATTCGATTCATCAAAAGCTTTATCGGGACTAACGTTAATCAAATTTCGGGACGAAATTTCCTAAAGGAGGGGTGACTGTAACATTTGCCCCGAACCAAACGCTACTCAAACCCGTCTCATATACCAAACCCGATTCGTTTTCTTTTTCTTTCTTTATGTAAGCTGAACCGTAGAATAATAATGTAATCTTACGTTTTATTATGAAATAAAGGTTTTGGTTATTAATCATTAAACTAGCAAATATAAGTTATAAAATTTCTAAGAGTTGAATTATATAAAAGTCTAAGGTTCATAAATAAATTGCTAGTTGGTGAGTTAGTTTGTTAAAGTTAAAGTTAAGGGGTAGATTGTGTAGTTAATAAAAACACTTAAACATTTAAACAAAACTTTTAACACCACTCAAAGCTCAGGGGGTTAAACTGTAAATAACTTTCAAAAACCAACCCCACCCGTTTTTCCGGCCAGCAACTCCGGCGAGTCCGGCGAAGCTCCGGCAACGATCCAAAACACCAAATCCGCCTCATTTGAACCCGGATAAACCACCCTTATCATATATCTATGAGTTTCGAACCTGGTACTAATCTAAAACGACGCTGCACATGCTCTTATCACAATCCAAATCGAAACCCGTTACCATCGGCATTATCCAAAACAAATTCAACCGAATCGAACATAAAACTTCAATTAAACCTATCCAAAACGTTCCTTTAATCCTCTATGACTGAATCATTAAGTTTAATTAACTGAAACTGCACGAAATTTGTGGTCTTTATCTCGATCTTAAACCGCAACTAACCCAAGCTTGAAATCAGTGTTAAAGTCCAATCTGGTGCTGTATATATATATCAATGCAGTCGCACGGCTTCACTACATCCACCTGAGTTATCAATTTCACTTTCAACACACACACAATCATCCTTTAATCATCAACATCTTCGTCCTCTGTTCTTCACTGTTCGTCACCAACTGATCACCAAATCAAGTAATTAAAGGTACCTTTGTGTTCGTATTGATGCTCTGATCATCGTGGTAATGATCGATTTCAATTATATATTCAGATTAAGGTCCGATTTTAGGGATTTTGAATTAGGGCTCATATGGGAATTTGGGTATAAGGGATTTAAAGTGATTAAGTTTATTTTGTTTCGAATTAAAAGCAGTAAGTTGAGTTGGTTCAGTGGTCAGACGGGTGTTGGATTGAGTTTGAGGTCAGGGGTTCGAACCCTGACCATTAACACATTTTTAACATTTTTATTTCAAGGTTTTAAATACTTTTATCATATATTGAGTTGGTACTATACTTTTATCAATTAATTAGTTTTGAAAACAATTTTTATAAAAATGTTTTTAAAGCATAATACAAAATATATACAACATATATATACTAATTTGTTGTCGGTAATTATCTCAATAACTATTTTATGGATTTTACTTATCTTATTAATATTTATTGTATTTAATAAATTATATTTTATTTAATCTACTATACAAAAATTTATCCTTATATAAAATAATTACGGAATATTTATTTAATCGTTATTCAAAATCCCTATTAGAACCTTAGATTTCCGAATCACCTAGAGTTTATTTATCCTAACTTAGGGCTCGTTTCCTTAGGTGGTCGCTAAGGAGGGTCTCGGTGAATTATTCGAGTTTCATTTATCATTTATTTAACATGTGAGTATTCATAGCCCCTTTTTTCAGTTTTATTCTTTGGGGTGAAATCATGTGACCTATAAATCATGTTTTATCATTTTTATTCATTTGATTCATTTTATTCATTTGATTCATTATATTCAATTCAATTCATGTGTGTTATTACTTGCAATTATGTGTTTCATAGGTTGATAAACATTATTCTAGCACAATCATTAATTTATTTAAACCAACGGTTATCAATAATAGTACTATTTGGCCTGACAAGCCCACCCCATTTACATACACACGTGGTGATTGTAACCGACATATGCTTTTGCTCATTACGGCTTAATCTGTGTGATTAAGTGGCTGCAGTCATCTAGGTTTGATTGTGCACTCGATTTATCTAATGTGATACACTGTTGCATGATAGTTAGTAACATGACATGGAATTGAATCACGCTGTTCGTTTTAATCGTTTAAACTATTTTAATCATTATATGTATATATATGTATATATGTATATTCAAACCTATGGTTACTCACCAGCTAATTCGTTAGCTGACAAATACTATTTTTCACATGATTTCAGGTGTTACAAGCTTAGTAGATTACCTCAAGATGCTTCACACATAGGGTTCACGGACCTAGTTTAATAAATGGTTATTTATTTTTGTTTGACTATTTGTTTATTTTATTCATGTATTCGTTAACTGAATATTGAATTTAATATTATTTAATCATTTTAGTACCATGAGCTACGAGCAATCTATCCACTTGCATCCGCCTCGATGATTCCGCCATCGGTCGGGGTGTGACACGAGCCCCCCGTTGGCTTTTGATTAAATCCTCAAGTTTCATCCCCGAAATTGTCCATTTTTCGAGTTTCGTTTGCAACTTACTGGTTTCAAACTCAGCCAGGGCAACACGTTCAGTTAGCATATTGACTTCCACATTTCTTTTCAAAAGACTCGTTTTCAAATGTTCATTTTCTTTCAAAGCTTCTCTTAATTTGACAAAATATTTTGACTCGTTAAGTTTAAGTTCTTTATTTACCTGAGTCAAATATTTTTCATTTTCGATTAACAATTTGTTAGCTTCATAAATACCAAATAAACGAGTTCTGCAATCAGAAGAACACATATCCTGAACTGTCTCGTATGGAAGCTCCATGATGATTTGTTCAGAAGCAAGAGCCTTCTCGCAGTTGCAGACTCTGGTATTTGTCTTTTGTTCCCTCTCCTTCTCAGCATCACAAGCTTTATCATTTAATTCTGCTTCATCTTTACCCACTGATGTCTGGTTAACCTCCCCTTGTACCTTTTCAATTTCAGGTTTCAGTAAACCTTTGAAATTGGAGGCAGAAACTGATATCTCTTCTGGTTTCTCTTTGGAGATTGAGGTGATCTTTGAATTTAAAGACATCGCTTCATCGTACTCACGACGTTTGATATCCAACTCCATTTCTTTTAGTTTGTTCATCACCTCCACCAGTTTGAAATCAATAAATCCTCTTTCTCTTCTAATCGATTTTCCATGTGAACTCCACTCTGGTGGGAGAGAATCAAGCAATCGCTGAACCTGTTCATGATTTCCGAGTTTTGGATCATGCTTCTTCAGGTTATTTGCCACCATCACAAATCGATCAAGAAACACGGGCATCCTTTCTTTCTTTAAAACTGCAAAATTATCAAACCGGCTTTGTGCCATTGTGAGATCATCAGATTCGAAGGATTTGAAAAGTTCTGCATAAGCCATTTTTTTTAAATCGATAACCCGTTTAAAATTTGGCCTAAAAATAAATTTTAGCAAGTCCCGGCCACTGACAAAACTTTTTCAACTTAAATGAAAAATTTTGGCCCAAAGATTGACAAAATAAACACCCGGCCAAAGATGTCACTTTTTCAAAATTTAATGACGAATTTAATGGAAACGCCCATAAAATTTTAACATTAAAAACCGGAGAAAATTTAAAAACGTTAACTTTTAAACTTTAAAATTTTTTTTATTTAAACATACGTCCCATTGTGTAGAACTCTTAACCAAAATGACTGGTGCAGTTTCACAGCCCAAACCCGACTTGGCAGCCCAAATCGAGGCCCACAAGATAAAAGTCCAAAACCAAAATCCTAACCCTAGCCCATATTGAAGTATACTTAAAAAAACCAGCCTCTATTTTTTTTTTGTGATAAAGCAGCCGCATGAACACAACACACTCACAATCTCAAACACAATAACTTCATATTTATGTTCTCTCTCTATTCTCTTGATGAAACATCTGCTCTCTCTATCTCTCTCTTTCAAGATGAACATACACACACATTTCAACAAACAACAACAACTTCAACAACATAGCAACACACATCAACAGCTTTCTCTCTCGATCTCTCTCTGCATCCTCAACCACACACATGAACAAACTAGTTGCTGCTCTCTTTTTTTTAATCTGACGAACAACAACACATCTTTTGTTCTCTCTCTCGTCTTCAGATTTGCTACTGCAGCTGTTCGAAACACTTAAACAAACATGAACACACAACCTCAACACTCAACAACACACTCGATCTGCAGCTTTCTCTCGACTTCGATTTGCTGCAGTTAACAACAACACAATCAACACACACATACGCACGATATGCTACTGCAGCTGCTGCTCGTTTTTCTCTCAAACAAAAACACAAAAACACACAAATTAATCTATCTCTCGAGCTCACTCTTGTTCTTTTACAGCTGCAACAACATAAACAACATACGCACAAGCTTCAACAACAACAACACAAACACAATCTCACACAAGATCTACTGTTTTGCGTCTTGTTTATCTCTCTCAATACTTCAACAACAAACGACAACAAACAACACACGACATGGCAGCTTCTTCTTTACTTAAACATCCGTCTCCATCACTGCACTACTCTTTGAAGCTTTAAAAACTCGTAACCACAATCAGAACCATCTTTTGTTTCTTTGTATGTTCAGATTCGTCGACTAAATGGGTTGTAACAGGTGAATGATGTGATTATGTTGCACCGAAATGGGTTTTTGTCAAGTTTATGGGTATGGCGGTGGTATGGGTTGGGTATGGTTTATATGGTGTTGGTTTTAGTTTGGGAAATGGTTATGATTTTGGTTTTATCAACAGATCTGGTCAACAGATCTGTAGTCAACAGATCTGGTTATGGTCGAGTATCATTTGGTTATGGTTGGGTTATTTTTATTTTTTATTTTTTTTTATGGTTATGGGTCGGGTTAAGCTTAGGGTTTCGGGTTAGGGTGTGAATGTGGTACGGGTTTGGGTTTTGTTGTATGGATCTGGTTTGGGTTATGGTGATGTGGGTAAGGTTGGGATAGTAATTTGTTTGTTTGGTTGATTGTTGGTGCAGGAAATATGTTAACAAATGATAGGTTCGCTCAGATCTAGGTGGTTTCGCAAGGTAGTGTTGCAAGAACTTGTAGGTTCGCTGGCTTCAAAGTGTCGGGCGAACTTATAGGTTCGCTAAGAACAACGGGCGAATCTATGCAAATGCTTGGTATAGATTCGCTCAAAATTTTGAACTTTCGTTCAGATATTAACTAGATTCGCTGATCTTGCAGATTTGAGGATTTGAAGATTTGAATAACACCAAGAACACACACACAACTGTGTGTGAGAGAAAATCTCAGATCTGCACTTTTTCTTCTGATTTCTTGTAATTTTTGAAGTGGAAATGATGTTTTTGCTGATTATAAGTGAAGATCTACCACGAAATGTTGTAGATCTGAGGATTTGGATGAAGATTCAAAACTCAGATCTGGTTTCTCTCTCTAAAAACCCATCAGATCTACTTTCTCTCTCTAAAATTTCTTCACAAAACTCTAATAATCAGCTTCAATCTTCAACAAAATGATTCAATTGGATCTCTATTAGGCTCTGATACCAATTGTTGGTCCCATTAACACCTTTGAATCAGAAATTTGTGAAGATTTTGGATCAAAGTGACAAAATATTGATGAACTTTGGATGAACAATAAAGAACACACTTAAAACTCAGATTTGATTCTGTTTGATTTGCATCAGATGTTGTTTACATGGAAAGACCCCAAATCATGCTCATTCAAGCCTACAAAACCCTATTTGCACTTTACTATTTATAGTGAGTGCTTAACATGCTAATTACACTAATAGTCCCTACACTTTGACTAATTAAAAAATAACAAGTTAAAAGGCTAAAACATGTCTAAAACTAGATTAAATATATTTTGTTGACACAAAATATATTTATTACATTAACGATTCTAGACATAAAACAACTTCAACGTCTTGACTCGGTTCTTCGTCTCTAACGCGCCATTTGACTTTTTACGTGGACTTTGACCGGATGTTGACTTTTGTTGACTTTGACTGTGTTGATAATATTAGACTACAATACAGGTCCAACATTTATTATGGAGTTTTAAGTTTACATACGGTATTGTAAGGTGTTGTTACGATTTCTAAGGAGTCCTACATTATAATAAAGTACTTTTCAAGGTTCTAATATGGCATACAGAGTCGTAGGATGTTTTAAGTTGTCGTACGATGTTCAAATGACTCGGACGAATTCATTTGGTTTATTATGGAGTTTTAATGTTTTGTACGGTGATGAAAGGTGTTCTTAGAAGTTGTATTGCGTCGTACATTATTATAAATTACTTTTCATGATGCTAATGTCGCATACAAAGTGGTATCTAGTCATGAGTGTTCGTATGATGTTCAACGGATTCGGACGAATTCATTAGGTTTATTATGGAGTTTTAAGTTTACATACTGTATTGAAAGGTGTTGTTACGATTTGTAAGGAGTCCTACATTATAATGAAGTACTTTTCAAGGTTCTAATATGGGATACAGAGTCGTAGGATGTTTTAAGTTGTCATACGATGTTCAAATGACTCGGACAAATTCATTTGGTTTATTATGGAGTTTTAATGTTTTGTACGGTGATGTAAGGTGTTCTTAGAAGTTGTAATGCGTCGTACATTATTCTAAACTACTTTTCATGTTCCTAATGTCGCATACAGAGTGGTAATAAGTCCTAAGTGTTCGTATGATGTTCAACGGACTCGGACGAATTCATTAGGCTTATTATGGAATTTTAAGTTTACATACGGTATTGTAAATGTTGTTACGATTTGTAAGGAGTCCTACATTATAATAAAGTACTTTTCAAGGTTCTAATATGGCACACAAAGTCGTAGGATGTTTTAAGTTGTCGTATGATGTTCAAATGACTCGGACGAATTCATTTGGTTTATTATGGAGTTTTAATGTTTTGTACGATGATGTAAGGTGTTCTTAGAAGTTGTATTGCGCCGTACATTATTCTAAATTACTTTTCATGTTCCTAATGTCGCATACATAGTGGTAATAAGTCCTAAGTGTTCGTATGATGTTCAACGGACTCGGACGAATTCATTAGGTTTATTATGGAGTTTTAAGTTTACATACGGTATTGTAAAGTGTTGTTACGATTCGTAAGGAGTCCTACGTTATAATAAAGTACTTTTCAAGGTCCTAATATGGCATACAGAGTCGTAGGATGTTTTAAGTTGTCGTACGATGTTCAAATGACTCGGACGAATTCATTTGGTTTATTATGGAGTTTTAATGTTTTGTACGGTGATGAAAAGTGTTCTTAGAAGTTGTATTGCGTCGTACATTATTATAAATTACTTTTCATGATGCTAATGTCGCATACATAGTGGTATCTAGTCATGAGTGTTCGTATGATGTTCAACGGACTCGGACGAATTCATTAGGCTTATTATGGAATTTTAAGTTTACATACGGTATTGTAAAGTGTTATTACGATTTGTAAGGAGTCCTACATTATAATGAAGTACTTTTCAAGGTTGTAATATGGGATACAGAGTCGTAGGATGTTTTAAGTTGTCGTACGATGTTCAAATGACTCGGACAAATTCATTTGGTTTATTATGGAGTTTTAATGTTTTGTACGGTGATGTAAGGTGTTCTTAGAAGTTGTATTGCGCCGTACATTATTCTAAATTACTTTTCATGTTCCTAATGTCGCATACAGAGTGGTTATAAGTCCTAAGTGTTCGTATGATGTTCAACGGACTCGGACGAATTCATTAGGTTTATTATGGAGTTTTAAGTTTACATACGGTATTGTAAAGTGTTGTTACTATTTGTAAGGAGTCCTACGTTATAATAAAGTACTTTTCAAGGTCCTAATATGGCATACAGAGTCGTAGGATGTTTTAAGTTGTCGTACGATGTTCAAATGACTCGGACGAATTTATTAGGTTTATTATGAAGTTTTAATGTTTCGTACGGTGATCTAAGGTGTTCTTAGAAGTTGTAACGTAGCCTACATTATTCTAAATTGTTATTTATGTTCCTAATGTCGCATACAGAGTGGTATTAAGTTCTAAGTGTTCGTATGATGTTCAACGGACTCGGACGAATTCATTAGGTTTATTATGGAGATTTAAGTTTACATACGGTATTGTAAGGTGTTGTTACGATTTGTAAGGAGTCCTACATTATAATAAAGTACTTTTCACGGTTCTAATATGGCATACAGAATCATAGGATGTTTTAAGTTGTCGTACGATGTTCAAATGACTCGGATGAATTCATTTGGTTTATTATGGAGTTTTAATGTTTTGTACGGTGATGAAAGGTGTTCTTAGAAGTTGTATTGCGTCGTACATTATTATAAATTACTTTTCATGATGCTAATGTCGCATACAAAGTGGTATCTAGTCATGAGTGTTCGTATGATGTTCAACGGACTCGGACGAATTCATTAGGCTTATTATGGAATTTTAAGTTTACATACGGTATTGTAAAGTGTTGTTACGATTTGTAAGGAGTCCTACATTATAATAAAGTACTTTTCAAGGTTCTAATATGGCATACAAAGTCGTAGGATGTTTTAAGTTGTCGTACGATGTTCAAATGACTCGGACGAATTCATTTGGTTTATTATGGAGTTTTAATGTTTTGTACGTTGATGTAAGGTGTTCTTAGAAGTTGTATTGCGCCGTACATTATTCTAAATTACTTTTCATGTTCCTAATGTCGCATACAGAGTGGTAATAAGTCCTAAGTGTTCGTATGATGTTCAACGGACTCGGACGAATTCATTAGGTTTATTATGGAGTTTTAAGTTTACATACGGTATTGCAAAGTGTTGTTACGATTTGTAAGGAGTCCTACATTATAATAAAGTACTTTTCAAGGTTCTAATATGGCATACAAAGTCGTAGGATGTTTTAAGTTGTCGTACGATGTTCAAATGACTCGGACGAATTCATTTGGTTTATTATGGAGTTTTAATGTTTTGTACGGTGATGTAAGGTGTTCTTAGAAGTTGTATTGCGCCGTACATTATTCTAAATTGTTATTTATGTTCCTAATGTCGCATACAGAGTGGTATTAAGTTCTAAGTGTTCGTATGATGTTCAACGGACTCGGACGAATTCATTAGGTTTATTATGGAGATTTAAGTTTACATACGGTATTGTAAGGTGTTGTTACGATTTGTAAGGAGTCCTACATTATAATAAAGTACTTTTCACGGTTCTAATATGGCATACAGAATCGTAGGATGTTTTAAGTTGTCGTACGATGTTCAAATGACTCGGACGAATTCATTTGGTTTATTATGGAGTTTTAATATTTTGTACGGTGATGAAAGGTGTTCTTAGAAGTTGTATTGCGTCGTACATTATTATAAATTACTTTTCATGATGCTAATGTCGCATACAAAGTGGTATCTAGTCATGAGTGTTCGTATGATGTTCAACGGACTCGGACGAATTCATTAGGTTTATTATGGAGTTTTAAGTTTACATACTGTATTGTAAGGTGTTGTTACGATTTGTAAGGAGTCCTACATTATAATGAAGTACTTTTCAAGGTTCTAATATGGGATACAGAGTCGTAGGATGTTTTAAGTTGTCATACGATGTTCAAATGACTCGGACAAATTCATTTGGTTTATTATGGAGTTTTAATGTTTTGTACGGTGATGTAAGGTGTTATTAGAAGTTGTAATGCGTCGTACATTATTCTAAATTACTTTTCATGTTCCTAATGTCGCATACAGAGTGGTAATAAGTCCTAAGTGTTCGTATGATGTTCAACGGACTCGGACGAATTCATTAGGCTTATTATGGAATTTTAAGTTTACATACGGTATTGTAAAGTGTTGTAACGATTTGTAAGGAGTCCTACATTATAATAAAGTACTTTTCAAGGTCCTAATATGGCATACAGAGTCGTAGGATGTTTTAAGTTGTCGTACGATGTTCAAATGACTCGGACGAATTTATTAGGTTTATTATGAAGTTTTAATGTTTTGTACGGTGATGTAAGGTGTTCTTAGAAGTTGTATTGCGCCGTACATTATTCTAAATTACTTTTCATGTTCCTAATGTCGCATACAGAGTGGTAATAAGTCCTAAGTGTTCGTATGATGTTCAACGGACTCGGACGAATTCATTAGGTTTATTATGGAGTTTTAAGTTTACATACGGTATTGTAAAGTGTTGTTACGATTTGTAAGGAGTCCTACGTTATAATAAAGTACTTTTCAAGGTCCTAATATGGCATACAGAGTCGTAGGATGTTTTAAGTTGTCGTACGATGTTCAAATGACTCGGACGAATTTATTAGGTTTATTATGAAGTTTTAATGTTTCGTACGGTGATCTAAGGTGTTCTTAGAAGTTGTAACGCAGCCTACATTATTCTAAATTGTTATTTATGTTCCTAATGTTGCATACAGAGTGGTATTAAGTTCTAAGTGTTCGTATGATGTTCAACGGACTCGGACGAATTCATTAGGTTTATTATGGAGATTTAAGTTTACATACGGTATTGTAAGGTGTTGTTACGATTTGTAAGGAGTCCTACATTATAATAAAGTACTTTTCAAGGTTCTAATATGGCATACAGAATCGTAGGATGTTTTAAGTTGTCGTACGATGTTCAAATGACTCGGACGAATTCATTTGGTTTATTATGGAGTTTTAATGTTTTGTACGGTGATGAAAGGTGTTCTTAGAAGTTTTATTGCGTCGTACATTATTATAAATTACTTTTCATGATGCTAATGTCGCATACAAAGTGGTATCTAGTCATGAGTGTTCGTATGATGTTCAACGGACTCGGACGAATTCATTAGGTTTATTATGGAGTTTTAATTTTACATACTATATTGTACGATTTGTAAGGAGTCCTACATTATAATGAAGTACTTTTCAAGGTTCTAATATGGGATACAGAGTCGTAGGATGTTTTAAGTTGTCATACGATGTTCAAATGACTCGGACAAATTCATTTGGTTTATTATGGAGTTTTAATGTTTTGTACGGTGATGTAAGGTGTTCTTAGAAGTTGTAATGCGTCGTACATTATTCTAAATTACTTTTCATGTTCCTAATGTCGCATATAGAGTGGTAATAAGTCCTAAGTGTTCGTATGATGTTCAACGGACTCGGACGAATTCATTAGGTGATAGTGCGAGATGCACCGAGCTTGGATCTAGATCTGAGATTGTTTGGGGATGTTGTTTGCAATCAGTGATGCGGAAACTCACTGATCACGTATTTATGCTTGAATGTTCATGAAGATCAATGCAAGGTATGATGAAGATGATGATAATATGAATAGGTGAATTGTATTAGATCAATAGAGAGGTTACAAGGGATATGGAATGAAATGTAGGCAACTCTATTAACAAATGACCCAGGTGATGGTATTTATAGTCTATACCATTCACCTTACAATGTAACCTAACCACATGCAGTTAAGCACAAACGTGCATTTAAGCACGAAACGATTACACAAATATTCAAGACAAATACAAATAATGAACGTCTTCACCCGTGCTTGCTCGTGATGATGCTCGATATCTTCACTCGCTTATATTTGGAAAGTGACATCTTCAAATAACCCCAACAGTACTCCCCCTAAGATGACACTTTACAAATCCGACATATCAGCTTAAATCTTCATGTGACGAGCATAGAGAGCAACTTAAAGTTTTGGTATGCATTATCTTCAAGAGGACCCAACAGTACTCCCCCTAAGATGATGCTGCCAAAAATCTGTCTTTCAACAAGCAATCTGCATCCTTCTCTCCCTTTTGAGTAACATCAGAGGCTATGGAAAGAAATACGCAGAGAGTAGATTCCGGTGAATCTATATATCAGCAACGGGATCTTCTTCAACGGTTGAAGTAGAATGAGAAGACTTCTTTGACTTAGAATACTCCCCTCAACTTTTGCTTTAGAGGTTAATGGGATCTGTGTATGAGATATTAAGAGGAGGATTCTTAACACTCAACAATCTGACTTGGAGATCTTTGGACTGGAATCACGCTTGAACAGGAACATCTTCAAGTCGCGTGGAAGCTTGTTCTGCAATGGAAACTGTTCCTGCAACTCAAAGAAAAACATTAAAACTCAGGCAATAATGTGCATTTATCATCAATGTAAAGATTAAGTTCTCAATCGGATGAGATATTGCTTGATGAACAACTCCTACATCAATAACACATGTTAAACTGCCAACACAAAAGAAAAAGATTAAAAAGAAAATATTTTTGTTCTTTTTGAATTTTTTAATATTTTTGATATTTTTGGAATTTTCTCTTTACATTCTGAATCTTTAACCTGCAATGAGATCATACCAGCAATTAATCGAACACATGTTTTGCAGTTTTGAGAATAGACATTTGAATTGTGAAATAACTGAGTGATGAATTGTTGAACAAATCAATTAGCTCGAAGTGACACACTTACTTTTTCTATTCTTGATGATCAATTAGGTTGATTAAGAATAAGTTTTGAGTGACCCATACTTTGCACATTAGAAAGTTATACACCTCATCTAAATATCCTGAGAACAACTCAACACGTCAGGTCACTTACAATCATAAACAGTGTGGAATTTGGGTTCTATTTGGATTTGGTCCACTTTGGGACTTCTTTTGAATTCCTTTTTGGAATTTTTCTTTTTGCCTATGTTCCCCTTGGGAATCTTCTGAATTCCATTTTGGAATTTGTTTGGTGACGGTCTGCATTTGGGACTCTTTTTGTTCCATTTTGGAATCTTTTGCTGCATCTTGAAGCTCAAAAGAGACTTCGTGTGAGACTTCAGGTCTGTGGATACCACAACAAAGAAGCTCACGATGCGGTTCATCACACTGAATAGATTGCATCATTACCCGATGTAATTTAGATGCTTCACGAGATATCTATTTGATTTGTATAAACGTTTCACATGCACTAAGACGTTTCAACCACAAAAACTTATTAGAATTTAGTTAAATCATCAAAGAATATACTTTTTCAGTATAATTGTCTGAGCCGTCTCGCACATCAATTTTCACGTTTCAGTCTTTATTATTATTATTATTTTTTTTTTAAAAATGATGTGTTGAATAACTCTAGTGTACTATCATTTCTCATGTACGTGCAAGTAGATTCAACATATTTTTGGATTTTTCTGATTTTTCTGATTCAACGTATGAAGAGTGCATGCAATATACTATAGTCACTTTCAAACAAATTGTTAATTTCATTTAAAAACAGGTTTTGTTGACTATATTTCTTATTCAAAGATTGATTCACAATTGGAATCATTTTATCATTTAAATCATGATTTCTCCTTTTGTTTTTGACAAACTTTGGTGTCCATGAATCATTGACATGTTGATTTTCATCAAACGAATGTCTATGATTAGATCTTTTAAAATTAGAAAAATACCTGGAAGGGTATGCACATGATGAACTTCTTTGGACTGACCTTCTCGGCTTGTAGTAGCACTCGGATGTGTTGTGATTGACCATGTCACAAATAGAGCAATACTTGTTGTAGTAACATTCCATTGTGTCGTGGTTGTACATCTGACAGTTGGTGCAGTACTTGTTGTAGTAGCATTCCATTGTCGTGTGATTGTACATTTCACATATCTCGCAGTACTTCTGATGAGCCTTGAAGGGAGACTTCTTTCTTTGCTTTTGGGAAGTCTTTGCAGTTGAAGCTTTGACCTCTGAATCTTGTTGAAGCTTGCTTGAAGGAGCTGGAGTCTTGAACTTGTCACCTTTTGACCCAAAAGGAAAGACACCTTGACTGTAAATACAATCTGAGATATGATGAGTTTCAGAGTCACAGATTAAACAGTATACGTCACTGTTTGAATCACTCGGGGATTCAGAATCTTTAGACTTTGAAGTAGAAGGAGTCTGTGGTGTAGAATCAGATGAAGCGCCCTTTGTCTTGTTCTTCTTGGCTTTGCTCTTCTTTCTTCTAACCTTCTTCTTCTTCTTCTTCGACTGAAACTCTTGTGTCTTTTCTTCTTCTTCTTGAGAAGATAGTGATCCAACAATTCCGGTTGGCACTAATCTCTCATCTTTCTTTTCAACAGACTTTCCTTTTTCGACTTCTTCTTTGATAAACACAAGATCAGATTGTGATCTGTTGAGTTTATCAGTGAGCTCCATGAGTTGAACATTCAGATTATGCTTTTCGATAAGCATTGAATCAACATTTTGTGTAAGAGATTTGAATCTGTCTTCACACAGTTTGTGATCTTCTTGAAGACTTTTGAATTTCTCTTGTTCTTCTTGAAGCTTGGTTTTCAGACTGCTGTTTTCTGAATTAACCATTTCAGAGAGTGTCTTCAATGTTGTAATCTCTTCTTGCAAATCTTTGATCACACTGGATGAGTGTTCATTTGATTTTGCAGCTTCATTCTTGACATTCATTGCTTCTCTTTCACTTTTCATGAGTGACTCTTCGAGAGATGTGACTCTTTGATCAGATATTTCGTGTTGTTCTTTCAGATTCTTGTGCATTTGCTCTTCCTTCTTGAGTTTATCACAAATCTTGAAAGAGTATATTCTGTAGTGTTCAACTTGTTGAAAACGTTCTTTGGTGCACATCTTTTCTCTGACTTCAATTGGCATTTCAACATAAGAACTGTTCTCATCTTTCTTGATTTCCTTTTTAGACATCAATTTCTCCATTTCTGATTTCAATTGAGCAATTGTCTCATCTTGCTTTGCAATGATTTCTGACAAGTTGCTAATTTCTTTATCTTTCTTTTCAATCTCTTGAATGGAGACAACATCATTGTTTTCACTCCAATCATATTCTTCTTCTTCATCATGATTTTCATGAGAATTTGTTTGACTCACAAGAACAAGTTTTGTGTGTTCATGAAAGTCTCTTCTCTTTTGATCACAAGCTTTGGCAACTTGAAGATAAGTTGTTTCAAACATGTGATTGAATTCTGTAATAAATTCATTGATATCTTCTCTTTTATTTTCTTCTCGGATCACGGTAAACATGCCCGTTGACATTTTTCTTGAATTTTCAAAGTCATTTTGATAATTTTTCTGGGAAGTCATGGTGGCTAAATATGACTAAATTGAAATTTTGGAAAAATGAATTTTTTTTTTTTTTTTTTTTTTTAGAGACGGGTCACTGTTTGGTCGTGTCAACACTTGGGACGGCTAAACAGTGCTTCACCCGGCTAAACAGTGCTTCACCCATCTGAACAGTGCTTCACCCGGCTGAACAGTGTTTTTCTTCCTTTTCACCCGGTTGAACAGTGATTTCTTCTACTTCACCCGGCTGAACAGTGTTCACACGGCTGAACTGTTTTTCTTCTTCTTCACACGGCTGAATAGTATCTTCACCCGGCTGAACAGTATCAAACTTCACCCGACTAACACTTGACACGGCTGAATAGTGTTTTTACCCGGCTGAACAGTGAAATTTCTTCTTTACCCGGCTGAAAACTTCTTCACCCGTCTGAAAATATCTTCAAAATTATCAACACTTAGGAAAAATTTTCTTTGAATCAATCACTTAATTCTTCAATTCTTCTTCAGATTATGACAAGTTTCTGGGCAAATATCAATCAATTCTTCAAATCTTCATATCAGATTGACTTTTCAAAGTCAAATTTGTGATGAATATAATATCAATTCTTCAATTTTTGTTGTTTTTGCTCAATTCAATACTTGTATTAGCTTAGGAATGATGTTTCTAACAATCCTTCAAAGTATTATACCTTGAATCAAGCTAAATCTCATTCAGATCCGGATTTTTGATGAAGAACACAACAAGTGGGTTTTGAGACAATTTGACAAAATATGGATCGAAATCAACAAATCAGTGATGTTTGATCATGAACGAAGCTTAGGATAGTGATTTCTAACACATCTCAATCATCAATTTCTCAATATCATCAACAATTTCAGATTTCAATTTTGAGCAGTGAAATGACGAACATGAACAATTTCTTCAAAAACTCAATCAAATCTTGACCAATTGATCTCAAACTTTGCAGTTCTTTACACAAACATGAATCAAAGCTAATGGTAGCTAAAATTCCATCAATAACAACAACAATCAAAGATCACCCAACAGCTCTGATACCAATTGATAGTGCGAGATGCACCGAGCTTGGATCTAGATCTGAGATTGTTTGGGGATGTTGTTTGCAATCAGTGATGCGGAAACTCACTGATCACGTATTGATGCTTGAATGTTCATGAAGATCAATGCAAGGTATGATGAATATGATGATAATATGAATAGGTGAATTGTATTAGATCAATAGAGAGGTTACAAGGGATATGGAATGAAATGTAGGCAACTCTATTAACAAATGACCTAGGTGATGGTATTTATAGTCTATACCATTCACCTTACAATGTAACCTAACCACGTGCAGTTAAGCACAAACGTGCATTTAAGCACGAAACGATTACACAAATATTCTAAGACAAATACAAATAATGAACATCTTCACCCGTGCTTGCTCGTGATGATGCTCGATATCTTCACTCGCTTATATTTGCTCGTGCTTACAATGTGACTCATTTTAGTTGTTTTTAATACTTGTTTCTTATCTTGTCTTTAATTACTTGTCTTTGTTTTAGTATTTTGATCATTTCTTTTCAAAAATTAACAAAAACCAAAAAATATTTTTATTTAAATCTTTTAAAATGGCACCTACTGATGATTCTGATAATCGTGTTCCTAGACTTGTTAATCGTGCAGATTTCAAGAACTGGACAATCAGGTTGAGACATCACTTGTGTTCTATTGACAATGACTTATGGAAGTCCATTGAAAAAGGTCCTCACATTCCAACTCAGACTGCTCCAGACAGTGCAAGTACCTACACCAAAGACTCTACTGAACCTTATCCAGAGGATAATTTGTCAGCAGAAGATTTGAGGAAAGTGAAGAATGATAGCAAAGCTTATTCTTTAATGTGCAAGGAACTGCCACTCCAAGTTTTGTCGAGATTGGATGCATATCAAACTGGTTATACATGTTTCAAGGCATTAAAGTCGATATGTGAAGGAGGAGAACAATTGAGAAGTTTGAAGAAATCAAAGTTGAAAAGGCAATTGGAATTATTTGAACATATTAATGGAGAAACAGTACATCAGATGATGAACAGGTTTGTTCACTTAACTACTGAGATGTCAAACCTCGGAGTTAAGACTGAACTTCAAGATTTGAATGATCGATTGTTATGTGCTTTGCCATCATCATGGAAGCAGACTGTTACTGTGTTAAAGCATACTGAGAAATTTCCAATGGATTTAGATCTGCTTATTGGAAAGATTGAAGAAGTTGAGATTGATGAAGGATCGAGAAATACTGATAGATCAAGCTCACAAGCTCAATATAAGTATGTGGTAAATCCTGCCAATACTGTGGAAAATGCCTTTCTTGCACAAGATACAACTAAGTATGAAGATGAGGGTGATTTATTTGTTGGTGCAAGTTTCTATACTGATTCATCATACTTTCCAAGTTCACCAACTTATTCTCAACCTCAGTCTCCACCAAGAGCTCAAGTTCAAAGTCAGAATCTGAAGAATCAAGTAGACAGTCAAAGTTCGAATGTTCAAGCCAAGGTAAAAGATGTGATGAACATCTTGTTACAAGATGACGAGACCAAAACTGCTTTCACAGCCTTTATGGCAAGTTTTCAAGCATACCAAGGAAGTCACTTAAGTCAAATGGATGTTATACTTCAAGACTTATTTGAGATGGATCATGTTGACGTTGAAGAAATGGATTTAAACTGGCAAATGGTGATGGTTGCATATAGAACTCAGAAGCATGCATATGTTAACCGAAGCTATAAGCCTCATGCAAACAAAACTGTTGGTTTTGACAAATCAAAGGCCAGATGTTTCAATTGTAACCAGTATGGTCATTTTTCAAGAGAGTGCAAAGCTCCCAAGAATCAGAATTTTAATGATCAAGCTAGTTCAAGCAATCAAGGTCAAGGTCAAAGCTCACAACAGTCTTCGAGCTACCAAAGCAGAAATCAACGTTTCTTTCAGAAACCATATCAAAGCCTTCCCATGCCTGAATTGAAGGATGAAGGAAAGAAACCAGAAAACCAAACAAAAGCACTGGTAGTAAGTGTAAAAGACGGTTATGATTGGAGTGCATATGCAGAACAATTTACTTCTGATCTTACGTCAAGTTTGGCACTGGTATGTGAAATCGAAGAAGACTGGTCTGAAGAAGGGGATGGAAAAATGATTGAAGATGTGAGTGAAGATTCAGAAGATTACGACTGGAGTGCCAAGTCTGATCCTGTTGAGGAATCTGAGTCTGAAATTGCGCTAATGGCTACAGCCAGTGAGTCTTCTTCATCTACCGAACAACCAAAGGTTAGTAATAACTTACCCCCTAACTATGTTCCATTACCTGCTGATGTGAAGGAAAGGTTATGTTCAGAACAATGCATTCAACAAGTAGAACATTATCGAACTCATTCATTTAAAATTGGTGATAAATTAAGCAAACATGAGAAAATTCATGAACAACTTAAAATCGATCACAAAATTTCTGATGAGAAGATTTTGTCACTTAAAGAATCATGGAACAAAACCTTAAAGGAACTGGAACTGGTAACAAAACAACTTGAAGAAATGACAAAGAACTTTGAACAAGAAAAAGTTGCTCATGCTGTCACACAAGTTGAATTAACAAAAGTGAGAAGTTGTAAAACAATGGTAAAACAACTCATAAGTGAAAGAGGTAACAAAACCAAAACCGGGTTGGGTTTTACTCATGAACCAATGCCAAATTCAATCACTCAAACCTTACCGGAAAACTTTAATGAATTTGATCATTCACCTGAAAATGAACGAAAATTTAAAGAAATTCAAAGAAGCAAATCCGAATCTGAAGGTTCTGAAGTTTTAATGGAAAGTTTGAAAGAAGAAGATGGTGTGACAACTGAAGCTGATGATGAAGCTAGCAACAAATCAGAGCCTGTTCTGATTCAACTTGTTGAGTATCCGGAACTGAATGCGAAGCCAGAAACAGTGAAGGATGAAGGTGAATTTTCAGTATACAATGATCCTGAATACATCAGGTGGAAGAAAGAACAAAAGGCGCAAGTTGCTGATCAGTTGATCAAGAAGCAAGAAGTGAAGAAGGCTGAAGTTTCAATTGCAAAGAAGCAGAAATCGAAAGTAATGAACAATCAATCTGAAACAAAAGAATCGAAAGGTAAGAGTGTCATAAAATCAAATGACAACACCAACGCTCAAAGTGTTAAAACTGACAAAGTTAAACCTGTCAAGAAAGTGTCAAAAGGTAAGAAAATCAAGTTTGTGTCTGCAGGAACGTTTGATTTGAACGGCTCTTATGGTAAACCAATCAATTCTCCAATCAAATCTAACTCTGGTCTGAAAACAGGTTCAGGTCCTAAGTCTTCCGCTGTCAATGATAAGAGAATTGAATCTAAAAAGTTAACCAAACAGAATAGTTTAAAATCGAACCAAAGTCCCATGCAATCAAAATCACAAACAAAGTCTCCACAAAAGAATGTTAATCCAAAACCGAACAAAACTGATAATGAATCACGAGTTGGTTCTTCATCAAAGGTTAACAATCGGCTCTTTAGGATTAGCAAGAAACACTGTGAGATTTGTGATCGTTATAACCATGCAACTGCTGAATGTTTCTTTAACAGGTACTGCAGTTATTGTGACAAAAGAAATCATTCTTCAGAAGAATGTTATTATAACAAATTTTGTGATATTTGTGAAAGAAGAAACCATGACACAAAGGATTGTTTCTTTCGATCAAACTCAACAAGAGAAATGACACCATTTTCAAATTTTCGAAGAAATCAGTCATTTGGTTTTCAAAATATGAATCAAAGTCATTCTCCGGTTTTGAGAAATTTCAATCGAAACAATTCTGTTTCTAACTTTTCAAGAAATGTGCAGGTTAATAATTTTAAACCAAGAGCTTTAATGGTAAGAAACCAAAAGTTTGAAAATAACCTTGATCCTAAGTTAGAGGAAAGGTTTAGTGCTTTGAGAAGAAAGCAATCAATGCACGCCAATGGGCGAAACAACAGTTATCAGCATCAAAATCTCTTAAATGAAACAAATTTTCAAAACGTTCAATATCAACAAGTTACTATTGCAGATAGATTCGGAAAACCCAAGACCGTGTGGGCCTGGGTTGACCAAACTAACTAAGTGATTGTTGTAGTCCAAATAAAACATACGATTGTACATTTTCTCCGTCTTCATAAAACTAACAACAATTTTCCTCAGAGACTCAGATTTCAATCTCTTCAGAGTCCTATATGGATAATTCCTTGAGCTCAGCCAATCACGCATTTCTCTACTTGACATTTCTTCTGGATTCTGGTGATACAATTCAGTTGGAGGCAAATCTTCTATATTCAAACTTTCTTGCAATGGAGTCCATTCACCCATCTCAATAATAAATTCTTTTTTATCAGCTTCGGCTTTGTCTTGGGCAATCATACACTTTTCATACTCTTCATTTATCTGGCTGACAGTCAACCCATTCAGAAAAACTGCATTATACTTCATCTTTTCTAGATAAGCAAATCTTTGATCTAAGTCATCTGGAATCTCTTGATCAACATTAGTTTCTGGCTCAGCTTCTGGTTCATACTCAGTAAAATCAATATCATCCAAATCATCTAAAGCCTCAATCATCGGTGCATTGTCAGTTTGAACCGGCTCAAACTGACTTGCTTCTACTGTGACAGTTTCAGGCACTTCTTCAACTTCAACAGCTTCAGATTGAATCGGCTCAATCTGAACTGATTTGTCAACTTCAGCATTAGTCACATTCTTCTCAACATCCTTAGCTATCTCAGCCATTTCAACTACAGCTACAGATTGAATCGGCTCAATCTGCACTGTTTCATCCAGTTTTGCCTTCTTACTGCAACCTTCATCACCAGTGATTTCTGGAACTGCATCTAACTTCCGTTTTCCCTCAGCCTTGTCAGTATTGACAGTTTCAGCAACAGCTTCATCGGGAATGATGATTGGAGATTCCACCCTTATACCAACATTTGTAGTGCCTCGTGCTCTAGTCAGATAAACTTTTGATACTTGAGTCGCTTCAGTCATTTCAACCACTTCATCTGAAAAATCTTTATCAGATGTTGAACCAGATTTCTTCGGTTTGGTTTCTTCCAGCCATTTCTCCAACATCTCTTTTTCATCCTCCAATTTATTACATTCAGCTTTCAACTCCTTGTAATCATACTTCAGATTCTCATGCTCCTCCTTCAATCTATCATATTTATCTTTCAACTCATCATGTTCAATCTTCAATTTAAGGTGATCTGCATCCAACTCTTTGAAAGTTTTCAAGTTTTGATTATGAATATCCCAAAACTCTTCAAACCTTTTCTTTTTCCTCTCATTCGAAGCTTTCAACAATTCATTTGCCTCTACCAACTTTGTCACCATTTCCTCTAACTCAGCAATCTTTTTCTCATTCTCTGTCTCATCAACACTTGATACAACTTTTGGTGAAGACTCCAAAACTTGTTCAATCTTTTCTGCAACTTGGGATGATGTGGTGGGTATATCAACAGGGATAGGATCAGTAACGCCAGCATCAACTTCATCAACTATCTGTGCAATAGTCTCAGCTTCTGCCATTACTTCCTGAGCAATTTGAACAACATCTATCAGTTCAGGCTCAACCAACACTTTCTCAACAGCCTTTGGTTCCTTTACTAACTTAGGCTCTATCATTGGTTTCGATCTTTGTCTTCTAACATACTGAACAGTAATAACCTTTGGAACTTCAGTAACTACTTCTCCTTCAACAGAAGCAACCTCAACAGGTTCTTCTATCATACTTTGTTCAACTACTCCAACATTCTCTGTCTCCAAGTCCATTGGTTCAGCTGTTTCAATAATTTCTGCCTCCTCTGAATCAGATTCAACATCATCATCACCATCATCATCATCATTACCATCATCACTATCATCATCATTACCATCATCACTATCATCTTCTTCTTCATTCTCAGACTCATTTTCCTCTTCTGGATGACGAGCAAAGTACTCATCATCATCTAACAAGTTATCAGGCACCTCATCAACTAGGTCCTGTGGATTCACTATCTCTCCATGTGATATGTGATGGTAAATTCCTTCAACATCTTCTTCATTATTTGCTATATCTCTCATATAGTCAAATAAATCCATACTAGGCACATCCCTGATACTCATCTTCCTGTAAGATAGATCATTCATGTCCTCGGTATAAAGTATCCCACCAACCACTCCTTCTTCTCTAATCATGGGATAGGCAACATTGATCTATAGTTGTAAGAATCTCGGGTACATGAGAAACTTAAACCTTTTGCCCTTTACCAAATTAAATACAAACCCATTCATGATCCACCTTGACATATTGAATGGTTTGTTTTCAGCTATAGCAACAATTGGAGATGCTATATCTGATGGAAAGTTGTCAAAACCTGCACTCCTCTTAGACATGCACTGTTGGACAACATAACATAACAACTTCCATTTCTTCCCCAACTTTGCTCTATAAAATTGTGACTTCGGAAATGCAGGAGGATGTCACATATTAACAAAGCATGATTGACACTCAGCGATAGTCAATTCATCATTCATTCCCACTTCATCTTCATCAATCCTTAAAGCAGTTCTGATTGCTTCTTCAGAAACTGTCAACACCATATCTCTAGTAATATTTCCTCTAACAGCAACACCATTATCATCTCTAATAACCTCTGCTATCCTCCAAAAGCTCTTAATCAACCTTGCATATATGACCGGTTTGGCACACATAGCATATACATATTTCGTCCTCTTTATGAATCTGATCATATCTCTGTAACCTTCAGATTCAGGGATAGATTCATCTTGACATGCCACCAAATTGTGTTTGGGCTCAAACTTCAAGTTCTCCATCTGTCAAAACAAACACAAAACATAAACAAAATACATGTGTTAGATATTTCATCAATAAACTTCAAATTTTCATAAGTGTTTGAACAAAAGTTAAGAAGAAAAACATTCACATAATCACTTTATCCCTAAATTGATCTAACAAACTGATTTTCATCATTTTGATCAAACAACTTTGAATTTTTAATGATTATACAACATTTATCAATTTTAACAGTTTAACACTTAAGACCACAAATTTGAAAGTTATAAGATGAAGTTGTTTAACATGTTTTTAGTTCAATTTTAACAAGGATTTGTCACTTTTAGCACACATTTCATCATTTTGAAGTTTAACATTTAAGAGCTTTCAAAGTTCATCAATGGCGATTTTAACAGTTATGACAATTTTGATTGATTCAGTTGGTTTTAAGGTGTTTTGGTGCAAATGAATGATTGATTGTTAATGATCGACAGGTTTTACACTTAAAACAACATTCGATTTTGGTTTTAACACACACAATCAAAGTGTCGATTCAGTGATCAAAAACACTGGTCATCATCGTTTTTCATTTTATCGATCGATTTGCAAGTTTATCAAGAACAAATCACAAGGACAATACCTTATTCAATCGATTACACTTGTTACAGAACAACGACTGAATATGATAATCAAAACGAGTTAAGTACAGGGGATTTGCTTGAAAGTGAATGTGAAAAATGATAAGTGTTTGTGAAGAGGCGGGTTTTTATATCGTTAAAAATTAGGTCAAACTTTTAGGTGCCGGGTCAACAAAAGGGACAAGTAAACATAAAAGGCCCAATAAGCCTTGACGGGTCAAGTACTGTTGAGACGGGTCATGCACTGTTGTGACGGGTCAAGTACTTGAAACAAGTCACAAAGTGTGACGGGTCAACACAAAATATGTAAAAACACTTGACGGGTCAAACACTGTAGATACGGGTAAGTCACTGTAGTGACGGGTAAAGGTTAGGAACAACTACACCTGATGGGTTTTATTCATCACCCGACAGAATAGTAGTCTTCAAAACATCACCCGGCAACCTTTCTTCATCACCCGGCAACACAGTTGCTTTTCTTTCATCCGGCTTGCTTTCTTCATCACCCGGCAACATAGTTGCTTTCATTATCACCCGGCATGCTTTCTTCTTCACACGGCATGCATTCTTCTTCACACGGCAACATAGTTATCTTCTATATCACCCGGTATGCTTTTCTTCATTACCCGGCAACACAGTTATTCATTTACACGGCAAGATAAAAACTCTTTTACCCGGCTGTATAGTGAACACTTGTCACCCGGCAGATATCTATGACCTTCACCCGGCTGTATTTGACATGTTCATTGCCCGGCTACACAGTAGTCATGATATCTTCACCTTTTTCTCAATCACCCGGCTTGTATCAAACTTACAACATTACCCGGCTGAACAGTGTGTTCATTGCCCGGCAGAACAGTTTTGTCTGATATCTTTGCCCGGCTCTAACACTTGAGCAATTTTCTTCACTTTTCTCGTCTGTTGACTTTTTCAACTGCATTTATTGCACCTGCAAACATTCTCGACACATTAATTAGACAAGATATCCTTAAAAAGAATTTGTCACATTAATTATCAACAACATTAAACAAGTCAATAATATCAATTCTAATTAAATTCATTTTTCTTTTTCTTTTTCAAAAATGTTTTTGCACAAATCAATACTTGTATTAGCTTAGGAATGATGTTTCTAACAATCCTTCAAAGTATTATACCTTGAATCAAGCTAAATCTCATTCAGATCCAGATTTTTGATGAAGAACACAAGTGGGTTTTGAGACAATTTGACAAAATATGGATCGAAATCAACAAATCAGTGATGTTTGATCATGAACGAAGCTTAGGATAGTGATTTCTAACACATCTCAATCATCAATTTCTCAATATCATCAACAATTTCAGATTTCAATTTTGAGCAGTGAAATGATGAACATGAACAATTTCTTCAAAAACTCAATCAAATCTTCACCAATTGATCTCAAACTTTGCAGTTCTTTACACAAACATGAATCAAAGCTAATGGTAGCTAAAATTCCATCAATAACAACAACACTCAAAGATCACCCAACAGCTCTGATACCAATTGATAGTGCGAGATGCACCGAGCTTGGATCTAGATCTGAGATTGTTTGGGGATGTTGTTTGCAATCAGTGATGCGGAAACTCACTGATCACGTATTGATGCTTGAATGTTCATGAAGATCAATGCAAGGTATGATGAAGATGATGATAATATGAATAGGTGAATTGTATTAGATCAATAGAGAGGTTACAAGGGATATGGAATGAAATGTAGGCAACTCTATTAACAAATGACCTAGGTGATGGTATTTATAGTCTATACCATTCACCTTACAATGTAACCTAACCACGTGCAGTTAAGCACAAACGTGCATTTAAGCACGAAACGATTACACAAATATTCTAAGACAAATACAAATAATGAACGTCTTCACCCGTGCTTGCTCGTGATGATGCTCGATATCTTCACTCGCTTATATTTGGAAAGTGACATCTTCAAATAACCCCAACAGTACTCCCCCTAAGATGACACTTTACAAATCCGACATATCAGCTTAAATCTTCATGTGACGAGCATAGAGAGCAACTTAAAGTTTTGGTATGCATTATCTTCAAGAGGACCCAACATTAGGCATATTATGGAATTTTAAGTTTACATACGGTATTGTAAAGTGTTGTTACGATTTGTAAGGAGTCCTACATTATAATAAAGTACTTTTCAAGGTTCTAATATGGCATACAAAGTCGTAGGATGTTTTAAGTTGTCGTACGATATTCAAATGACTCGGACGAATTCATTTGGTTTATTATGGAGTTTTAATGTTTTGTACGGTGATGTAAGGTGTTCTTAGAAGTTGTATTGCGCCGTACATTATTCTAAATTACTTTTCATGTTCCTAATGTCGCATACAGAGTGGTAATAAGTCCTAAGTGTTCGTATGATGTTCAACGGACTCAGACGAATTCATTAGGTTTATTATGGAGTTTTAGGTTTACATACGGTATTGTAAAGTGTTGTTACGATTTGTAAGGAGTCCTACGTTATAATAAAGTACTTTTCAAGGTCCTAATATGGCATACAGAGTCGTAGGATGTTTTAAGTTGTCGTACGATGTTCAAATGACTCGGACGAATTTATTAGGTTTATTATGAAGTTTTAATGTTTCGTACGGTGATCTAAGGTGTTCTTAGAAGTTGTAACGCATCCCACATTATTCTAAATTGTTATTTATGTTCCTAATGTCGCATACAAAGTGGTATTAAGTTCTAAGTGTTCGTATGATGTTCAACGGACTCGGACGAATTCATTAGTTTTATTATGGAGATTTAAGTTTACATACGGTATTGTAAGGTGTTGTTACGATTTGTAAGGAGTCCTACATTATAATAAAGTACTTTCAAGGTTCTAATATGGCATACAGAGTCGTAGGATGTTTTAAGTTGTCGTACGATGTTCAAATGACTCGGACGAATTCATTTGGTTTATTATGGAGTTTTAATGTTTTGTACGGTGATGAAAGGTGTTCTTAGAAGTTGTATTGCGTCGTACATTATTATAAATTACTTTTCATGATGCTAATGTCGCATACAAAGTGGTATCTAGTCATGAGTGTTCGTATGATGTTCAACGGACTCGGACGAATTCATTAGGTTTATTATGGAGTTTTAAGTTTACATACTGTATTGTTAGGTGTTGTTACGATTTGTAAGGAGTCCTACATTATAATGAAGTACTTTTCAAGGTTCTAATATGGGATACAGAGTCGTAGGATGTTTTAAGTTGTCATACGATGTTCAAATGACTCGGACAAATTCATTTGGTTTATTATGGAGTTTTAATGTTTTGTACGGTGATGTAAGGTGTTCTTAGAAGTTGTAATGCGTCGTACATTATTCTAAATTACTTTTCATGTTCCTAATGTCGCATAAGAGTGGTAATAAGTCCTAAGTGTTCATATGATGTTCAACGGACTCGGACGAATTCATTAGGTTTATTATGGAGTTTTAAGTTTACATACGGTATTGTAAAGTGTTGTTACGATTTGTAAGGAGTCCTACGTTATAATAAAGTACTTTTCAAGGTCCTAATATGGCATACAGAGTCGTAGGATGTTTTAAGTTGTCGTACGATGTTCAAATGACTCGGACGAATTTATTAGGTTTATTATGAAGTTTTAATGTTTCGTACGGTGATCTAAGGTGTTCTTAGAAGTTGTAACGCATCCTACATTATTCTAAATTGTTATTTATGTTCCTAATATCGCATACAGAGTGGTATTAAGTTCTAAGTGTTCGTATGATGTTCAACGGACTCGGACGAATTCATTAGGTTTATTATGGAGATTTAAGTTTACATACGGTATTGTAAGGTGTTGTTACGATTTGTATGGAGTCCTACATTATAATAAAGTACTTTTCAAGGTTCTAATATGGCATACAGAGTCGTAGGATGTTTTAAGTTGTCGTACGATGTTCATGTGACACCCGGCAAATTTCTAGGTCAATATTCGTACTGGCTTAAAACGTGCATAATTTTTTAAATTGCGTCATTTGACTTAATTATGATAATTAAGGGTTTATTAAAGTTAGATAAGCCCATTTTGTGCATTGTGTGACAATTTGTGATTTTTGAAACTGCCTAATCGCGTAGCGGTTAAATACCCGGTAATGAACGTTGGTGACTGCCTGATGATTTTTAACAGTCCAATAATTGGTATAATGCTCGAAATAGCATCAAATAATATAATTTGGGTGTGTATAAGTGAAAACATAATAAAAACTAAAAGCGATGTATTTTATCCGTTGTTTTCCGGTTATCGCGTGTGTTTCAGTTTTTGCCCGGTTTTACTACCAGTACACTACCCGGAACACATTAAAATATTTATTTTTATATTTTTACTATTTTAAGAGTAAAATAATAATATTGGAAGTATTATGGCATATATAGGGATTAAAAGTTGCAAGACTTAAATGTTTATACAAAATTAGGTGTGTAGTGTTTTATAAAGTAAAAATTGAAAAATTTCTTTATTTTTTTTTTGAATTGGCCGTCCACCCCCCCCCTCCTATGCCTACATGGAATAAAT
Source organism: Tagetes erecta (assembly GCA_030867185.1). NCBI lineage: Eukaryota > Viridiplantae > Streptophyta > Magnoliopsida > Asterales > Asteraceae > Tagetes > Tagetes erecta. The sequence continues at coordinate 51,424,566 of CM061487.1, forward strand.
GTTGGGTTTTGTGTTTCTTGGAAACTTGAACAAAATATTAACAAATCCACCTAAAATATTTCACCCACATTTACACTCAATCTATTACCAAGATCCCACTTCATCTCCTTCTTCTCTCTCTCAAAACCGTAGACATCCACCACCACCCTAAAAATTTCGGCCACCCCTCTCCCACACCCTCTCCACAATCATTTCTTGCATATCTTTCAAAATCTTGAGTATTTGGTGGCCTTGGAAGCAAGAGTGTGTGTTCAAGAGGTGTTTAAGGCTAAAATCCATTCTCTTCATCTTTTCTAGTGTTCATCTAAGGTAGGAACACTTTTCATTTTGATTTTTATGACTTAAAAGTGTTCAAGATGGTGTTCTTGAAGTGTTGTTCACCAAATCCAAAACCGAAAGATGAATGTTTTTGAAATGAAAATGGGTTTTCAAAATGGGTGTGTGTGTGTATGTCATGTCCGTATGTATGTATGAGTGTGTGTGTGTGTTTTTGATTTTTGAAAACAAGATTTCATAAGTGTTAAATGTATGGTTTTGAAAGTTGATAATGGAAAAGGGAAGAAATGAACAACTATATGTTATGTGTGGTTATCAAAACATGATTTTGAGTATGTATATATATAGATCCGTAGGTATATGTGTGTGTGTGAGTATTTACATGCTAGTGAAATGATGTTAATGTTGTGTTCTTGCATTGATGATGTTTAGATCTAAGTGTTGAAAGTTGTTTTGTTGGAAATGAGATTAAATGAACACATGTATGATAAGTGTGGGTATTGAAAATATGATTTTATACATGTATGTATGTATGTCCGTAGATTGTATGTATGTATGTATATATGTATGTTGTTTGAAATCATGTAAGATTTGTTGAAAGATGCATATAAAAAGGTTGGATCTTGACATGCAAATAGATGTAAATGGAAATATGATAATAATGTCACTAGATGATTTTTGAAAAACTTGAAAAGTGTTATGAATATTACTTGCAAGAATATGTTCATATGTTGTAAAGTTGAAAGGTGTTATTTTGTGCAAACTTGCTATATGTTGTTTTATGAAATTTCTAGATGAAGGTATGTTAAGTGTTTTTCTATGCTAAGTATGACATGAGAAAATAAGTGATTTCACTAATTGTAAAAGTGTTTATACATGTGTTAAGTGTTGATGTATGATACTTGATGATTAAAAATGTTTAAATGTAACTTTTATGTATTTTTGTACAAATATAAAAACTAAAATATATTCTGAGTTATAACATATTTTTAAATATTTATAAACTTTATAAAATAAGTATTTTAAAAGCATTATAGCAAAGAAATGATTTAAACCTTATAAATAATGGTTTTTGGTACAAAAACACGCGTAAAACGCACCGATTTTTGCTTAAAAATGTAAAATATGACAAAATGATATTTTAACAGATTCTTAAGTGTATTTTTATGTAAAAATATGATATTTAAAGTTTGGTACAAAAACTTGGAGTTTTGAGCCCAAAAACAAGCAAACTATGTACCCGGAAAAGCCGAAAACGACGATTTTCGACTCTAAAACATATAATTTTTGTAAACTGTTTTGAATCAGAAACTTTGGACTTATTTTGAAGGAAACATACTGATCTAAAAGTGATTAAAAAGAAATGACAAAAATGCGGGTATTGGGTTGCTTTCCGTGACCCGAAAACGTGCCCGGATTTGTAAGAAATTGACACGTTGGACTTGTATTGTGACTTGTATGAATAATATGTGAGACATGATTTATGTGGTATAATATTATGCTTTGTTGTAGATTTATATATGATTAAGTAAGTTGCTTGAGAAAACGTGGTTAAATATCTCGTTAAGTGTTAACCGTCATGTTTAGAAAATGCATGCTAGTTAACTAGGAATAATGTGTATTTCTACTAAGTATTATAAATTGTAATCATGGCATGAATATGATAAATGTATTTTCCTAAGTTATGTATGATATTGTGTAAGTGTATACTACTTAGGTAAGTGTTGGACTAAATGCGACTTTTACATGTTACTTATGTATAAGTGTGTGATACTATATATGTAACACTTTAAAGGCATGGGTCACCAACGGGTCATTAAAATGAAAGGGTTGTTTTTGTAAATGAAATGTTTTCACATAAGTCTAGTTAGGTTTTGGTGAACAACCTACATGGTTTTAGACTTTGTATTTGTGTGCATCTTTTGAACGGGTCCTTGTGTATAGGGCATTCTTAAGTGGTGTTTTCATTGGGCTTATATTTGCTAGCTTTTGGCGTATTCAAAGTGAGTTTCTCGGCCCCTTTTTAAATAATGTTTTATTTAACTGTTTTGGGGGAAAAACATGTATTTTGTTTATGATGTTTTGATGTGTATTGGGAGACATATTGTGTATGACCAAAATGATGGCATGGGTGTTTGTTGTGAAAGTGTACACATTGCCCTCTCGTAATCATTTATTTCTCTTGGAGTGAGAAACCACAGGTTATATTGGTAGATCTATCGGGATTGGAATTCCGCCCCTCGTGATCAGTCGCTCTGATCGTGTTTACATGCGGGGGAATATAAGTTGAATGTTGTGAGGGAACCTCGTTTCTTGGTTGATTATGAACCCATGACTTGATGATTCATTTGTCTTTGGGCCTTGCAAACTCTTTGACGTATGGTCTTGTTGACGTCTCAAAGCCAAGCATATCAATTGTGAATGAAAAATGAGTTTGATTTGATTAAAACCCGAAAACTCACCAACTTTATGTTGACTCAGTTTTTACATGTTTTTCAGGTACGAAATGATAGGCTCCGGGTATATGTGGAAGGACAGTTTTGGACTGCAAACTCCACATGTGTTTTAGTTGTTTCTGGGACCGCTTTATTAAAAATTCCGCTTAAGTTTTTATTTCAAACAATTATGCTTCGTTAAGACAATTGATGTTTTTCTTAATGAACATGGTGGATGTTGACGTGTCAACGTTAACATTATTAACTATTTTAAATTAATGTGGATGTTTGCTTTATAATTAATGGGTGCCAACTTCGCTCATTACACCATAATATCGTTTATTTCCGCTGCGACGATTTTTGGGGTGTGACAGAAGTTGGTATCAGAGCCATTGGTTATAGTGAACTAGAAAAAGTTTTTGAAAATAATTCTAGACTATAACTGAAAATTTTTGAAAATTTTTAAAGTCCCAAAACACTTCCATAAATTCCCGAGCACTTTTGGTGTGCGTGTTGATTTGTTGGATTACATATCTAAACTTACTTGGTGTGGTTTAAAATTGTTGCATACCTATGTGTACCTTATGTGATTTATATGCATTTGATTGTTTTAAGCTATGAGTTAAGTACGAATATGCCTTTTGTGTCACAGATGTCTTCTTATCATGATGGTTTTAATTTCTTTGCTGCCTCTTTTATGCCCGGCTCGGAGCATACGAGCAATGGGTGGATTGAGGAAGATATAAAGCCTAACGTTAGCGCTTTGTCTCATGTTGGACCGACCATTACCCCCCAGTCACCTTTTGGGACAAGGGAGTTACTTCCCTTACCCCCATCTCTTTTAGACCGACCTACCCCTGTGATTCGTCATGTATATACTAGGCAAAGGAAGAGGAAGACCAAAGTGGTTTTGAGTGACAGGGAAAGGATAGAGGCTCTAGAGAAAGAGCTAGCAGAAGTGAAGTTGAAGCTCAACGATGCGTTTGACTCAGTCAAAATCATGATGGACATTTATGAGTCGTGCCATTAGAGTTGCGATGAGAAGTTGCATTGCATTGCATTTTATTTACTTTTGAACTTTGGTTGAATTGTTTGTTTCTTTCTTTTGTTGTATGTTGGATATGGTTTACACTTTGGTGACCGTTTTTGGTCAAAATTTTGGGGCCGTTTTGGCAAAAACTTTTATTTTGGCAAAAACTTTTATTTTGGCGAAAACTTTATTTTGGGAAAATCTTTTGGTAATTTATGATTAACTATGTTCAATTGCATGATTGATTATTTGCATTATGTGGTACTAGATTAAGTACGCAAAATGTTAGAATTAAAAAAAAAAAAAACGTGAAACCTCCTCATAAATATATATACATAAATATATCCATGCATATACTTACTACTAATATTTTGATTCTTAGAACTAAGTCATGCCTCCGAGAACCCGAACAACAGAGACCGGCACTGGTAGTGGTATTCCAGGAACAGCCGAGGAGTTGGCCCAATTGATTTCCCAACATGTCAATGCCGCTTTAGACCAACACGATGCAAACCTTGGACAGGGTCGTGGTCGTGGGCGTGGAGCAGGCGGCAGTGGCACGTCTCTGGGCAGTGGTTCAGGTATAATAGATTTTGCAAGAATTTGTTATACCACCCATAGTGCATAATGATTATACCTTGTATATCATAATGATGGGCGGACTTGATGCTTATGAAAGCAGGAGGACGAAGTGTGGGATGCACCTATAAGACGTTCCAAGGTTGCGGTCCCATAGTCTTCACTGGAGCTGAGGGTCCACTCAACATCCTGCGATGGATTGAAAAGATGGAATCTGTGATGGCCATCAGTGCGTGCACCGAATCGCAGAAGGTGATGTACGCCGCGTGTTCTTTTCAGAACGAAGCACTGACATGGTGGAATTCCCAGAAGCAGACCATGGGAGAAGAGGCTGTTACTAACCTCTCGTGGGTGCGACTGAAAGAGATGCTGATAAAGGAGTATTGCCCCCGCAATGAACTCCAGAAGGCAGAAACTGAATTTTGGGATCTAACCATGGAAGGTGCGGAAGTAAGAGCCTACACCTCTAAGTTTAATGACCTTGCTAGACTTGTTCCTCGGATGGTCACTCCCGAGTATGTACGGATCGAACTATACATTTGGGGTTTAGCACCTCAAATCCGTGGCATGGTTACGACATCGAACCCCACATCGATCCAAAGTGATGTGAGCTTGGCACTGTCATTGACTGATGATGCGGTGCGTAGAGGTGTGCTGAACCAAAAGGTTGATCATGGAAAGAATCCTGTAGATGGTGGTAAGAAAGTGTTTGAGACTGAGAAACAGTTTGGTAGTAGTGATGGGAAATCCTCTGATGGAAAGAGGAAGTGGGCTGGAGCACCCAAAGGTCGTGCAGGCAATAAGAAAGGATCCAACTTTAGCTCTGGCAAGATGTACACCGCCAATGCAAGTAGGGATGGTGCATACCCAAAGTGCAATAAGTGCGGGTACAACCATGGTGGTGCGTGTAATGTGTGTTCGAGATGTCAGAAGTTTGGACATCAAGCTCAAGCTTGTAGGGTTAAGTTAGATGAGAGGACTGGGAAGCCGTATAGGAATCGTTTTGAGTGTGGATCAGTGGGACATATCAGGAGGGATTGTCCTAAGTTGAAGGGGACGAATGCTAAGGGAAGAGCATTCGAGATGAACGCGAAGGATGCGCGACAGGAGCCGACTGTGGTTACGGGTACGTTCCTTGTTAATAACCATTACGCATCAGTGTTATTTGACACCGGCGCCGACTTGAGTTTTGTGTCTAAAGATTTTGAATCGTTGCTTAATGCTAAGGTGGATAAGTTAGATAAGAAATATATTATCGAAATAGCTAACGGTAAGAAAATCATAGCTGATTCGGTCTATAGAGGTTGTACCTTATGCTTAGGTGATCAATCATTTAGTATAGATCTTTTGCCTGTTATACTTGGTAGTTTTGATGTCGTGATTGGCATGGATTGGCTATCCAAAAATCATGCCGAAGTTGTGTGTCGCGAGAAGGTTGTCCGCCTTCTATGTTCCAGTGGCGAAACGATAACGATTCATGGTGAGAAAGAGAACTCCTACTTGAAGGTCATCAATGTTAAGCAAGTGTACGCGTGTCTGTGTGAAGGACTTCCTGCGTTTCTAGTGAAAGCTATCGACACCGATGTTAAGGAGCTGAAATTAGAAGAGATTCCGGTAGTTTGCGATTATCAAGATGTTTTTCCTGAGGATTTACCAGGATTGCCTCCGTCTAGAAAAATTGAATTTAGAATTGATTTAGTTCCTGGTGCAGCCCCCATTGCTCGATCGCCATATCGATTAGCTCCATCTGAACTTCAAGAGTTGTCGAAGCAATTGCAAGAATTGCTTGATAAAGGATTCATTCGACCAAGTTTTTCCCCGTGGGGAGCACCTGTGTTATTTGTTAAAAAGAAAGATGGATCGTTTAGGATGTGTATTGACTATCGTGAATTGAATAAGCTTACCATTAAGAATAGATATCCGTTGCCTAGGATAGATGATCTGTTTGACCAACTGCAAGGATCTAGTTTCTATTCCAAGATTGATTTGCGATCCGGCTATCATCAGTTGCAGATAGCGGAGGAAGATGTTCCGAAAACCGCTTTTAGGACACGTTACGGTCATTATGAATTCTTGGTAATGCCATTTGGATTAACGAATGCGCCTGCTGTGTTCATGGATCTTATGAATAGGGTGTGTAAACCTTACTTAGATAAATTTGTGATAGTATTCATAGATGATATTCTGATCTACTCGCGATCAAAGGAAGATCATGAGCAGCACCTTAAGCTAATCTTAGAAACATTAAGAAATGAGAAGTTGTATGCGAAGTTTTCCAAGTGCGAGTTTTGGCTTAGGGAAGTTCATTTTCTTGGTCATGTGATCAATATGGAAGGAATCCATGTGGATCCTGCGAAAATAGAGGCTATCAAAAATTGGGAAGCACTGAGAAACCCTACGGAAGTACGTCAATTCTTAGGATTGGCAGGATACTATCGTAGATTCATTGAAAACTTCTCGAAAATAGCCCAGCCCCTAACCTTGTTGACTAGTAAGGATCGAAAGTATGAATGGTGTGAAAAGCAGGAGGAAGCGTTCCAAACGCTAAAGCAGAAATTATGTAGTGCACCGATCCTATCTCTTCCCGAGGGAAATGATGATTTCGTAGTTTATTGTGACGCCTCGCGTCTAGGTCTCAGGTGTGTCTTGATGCAGAGAGATAAGGTGATAGCTTATGCGTCTAGACAACTCAAAGTGCATGAAAAGAATTACAGCACGCATGACTTGGAGTTAGGTGCGGTGGTGTTTGCGCTAAAAATATGGAGGCATTATCTTTATGGTACTAAGTGTGTTGTGTACACTGACCATAAGAGTCTTCAGCATATCTTTGAGCAGAAAGAGCTCAACATGAGACAGCGACGTTGGGTCGAGTTATTGAATGACTACGACTGTGATATCCGTTATCACCCGGGAAAAGCCAACGTTGTTGCTGACGCACTCAATAGAAAGGAAAGGGAGAAACCTTTGCGAGTGCGAGCCCTAGAAATGACTGTCCAATCGAATCTCACCTCTCGAGTACGTGATGCTCAGAGAGAAGCTCTAAAGGAGGAAAATTTGAAAAGTGAAAGTATGCAGGGCATGGTTAAGAATTTGGTGCCTAAATCCGAGAACGTGATGCACTTCGCGAACCGAATTTGGATACCTCGTTTTGGAAACTTACGGGAGCTTATCTTAGATGAAGCTCACAAGTCTAGGTATTCAATTCACCCTGGTTCGGATAAGATGTACAAAGATGTGAAGGAACTTTATTGGTGGCCCAATATGAAGAGAGAGATAGCATCCTATGTAAGTAAATGTATAACTTGTTCTAAGGTTAAGGCTGAATATCAAAAGCCTTCAGGACTCTTGCAACAACCTGAAATTCCTCAATGGAAATGGGAGCGAATCGCGATGGATTTCATAACGAAGTTGCCCCGCACATCTAGTGGTAATAACGCTTTTTGGGTAATTGTTGATCGTTTGACGAAATCTGCTCACTTTTTGCCCATTAAGGAGTCTTATAAAGTAGGGAAGTTGTCAAAGATCTATCTTAAGGAAGTCGTGTCTCGTCATGGTGTGCCTGTTTCAATTATCTCTGATAGAGATAGCCGCTTTACCTCTAGGTTTTGGAGAGCCTTGCATAGAGCCCTAGGTACTCGTTTAGATATGAGCACTGCTTATCATCCTCAAACAGACGGCCAAAGTGAACGTACAATCCAAACGTTGGAGGACTTGTTACGAGCTTGCGTGATTGATTTCGGTGGCAATTGGGATACCCACCTTCCTTTAGCTGAATTTTCTTAAAACAACAGTTATCATGCTAGTATTAAAGCCGCCCCTTTTGAAGCCTTGTATGGTAGAAAATGTCGTTTGCCCCTTTGTTGGGCTGAAATTGGTGAAAAAGAGCTAACTGGTCCTGAGATTATCCAGGAAACGACTGATAAAGTTTCCCAAGTTAGGAAAAGGTTAGAAGCCGCAGCCAGTCGGCAAAAGAGTTATGCGGATAACCGAAGGAAACCCTTAGAGTTTCAAGTAGGTGATCGTGTGTTTTTGAAAGTCTCACCCTGGAAAGGTGTGGCTAGGTTTGGCAACCAGGGGAAGCTTAGTCCCCGATACATAGGACCTTTTGAGATCTTGAAAAGGATAGGCCCAATTGCTTATAGACTTAAGTTACCTAGCGAACTTAGTAACGTGCATGACGTGTTCCACGTCTCGAACTTGAAAAAGTGTTTGTCCGATGAAACCTTCGTGATACCGCCCGATGAAGTCCGTGTTGATGACAAACTTCGTTTCATTGAGAAACCCGTTGAGGTCATGGATACGAAGGTCCAAAATCTTAGACGAAGCCGTATTAAATTGGTCAAAGTTAGATGGAACTCTAAGCGTGGACCAGAGTATACGTGGGAACGTGAAGACCAGATGAAGCAAAAGTACCCCTATTTGTTCCTATCTAAATCTTAATTGAATTCGTCCATGTAAAATTTCGGGACGAAATTTCCTAAACGGGGGAAGACTGTGACACCCGGCAAATTTCCAGGTCAATATTCGTACTGGCTTAAAACGTGCATAATTTTTTAAATTGCGTCATTTGACTTAATTATGATAATTAAGGTTTTATTAAAGTTAGATAAGCCCATTTTGTGCATTGTGTGACAATTTGTGATTTTTGAAACTGCCTAATCGCTTAGCGGTTAAATACCCGGTAATGAACGTTGGTGACTGCCTGATGATTTTTAACAGTCCAATAATTGGTATAATGCTCGAAATAGCATCAAATAATATAATTTGGGTGTGTATAAGTGAAAACATAATAAAAACTAAAAGCGATGTATTTTATACGTTGTTTTCCGGTTATCGCGTGTGTTTCAGTTTTTGCCCGGTTTTACTACCAGTACACTACCCGGAACACATTAAAATATTTATTTTTATATTTTTACTATTTTAAGAGTAAAATAATAATATTGGAAGTATTATGGCATATATGGGGATTAAAAGTTGCAAGACTTAAATGTTTATACAAAATTAGGTGTGCAGTGTTTTATAAAGTAAAAATTGAAAAATTTCTTTATTTTTTTTTGAATTGGCCGTCCACCCCCCCCTCCTATGCCTACATGGAATAAATGTTGGGTTTTGTGTTTCTTGGAAACTTGAACAAAATATTAACAAATCCACCTAAAATATTTCACCCACATTTACACTCAATCTATTACCAAGATCCCACTTCATCTCCTTCTTCTCTCTCTCAAAACCGTAGACATCCACCACCACCCTAAAAATTTCGGCCACCCCTCTCCCACACCCTCTCCACAATCATTTCTTGCATATCTTTCAAAATCTTGAGTATTTGGTGGCCTTGGAAGCAAGAGTGTGTGTTCAAGAGGTGTTTAAGGCTAAAATCCATTCTCTTCATCTTTTCTAGTGTTCATCTAAGGTAGGAACACTTTTCATTTTGATTTTTATGACTTAAAAGTGTTCAAGATGGTGTTCTTGAAGTGTTGTTCACCAAATCCAAAACCGAAAGATGAATGTTTTTGAAATGAAAATGGGTTTTCAAAATGGGTGTGTGTGTGTGTATGTCATGTCCGTATGTATGTATGAGTGTGTGTGTGTGTTTTTGATTTTTGAAAACAAGATTTCATAAGTGTTAAATGTATGGTTTTGAAAGTTGATAATGGAAAAGGGAAGAAATGAACAACTATATGTTATGTGTGGTTATCAAAACATGATTTTGAGTATGTATATATATAGATCCGTAGGTATATGTGTGTGTGTGAGTATTTACATGCTAGTGAAATGATGTTAATGTTGTGTTCTTGCATTGATGATGTTTAGATCTAAGTGTTGAAAGTTGTTTTGTTGGAAATGAGATTAAATGAACACATGTATGATAAGTGTGGGTATTGAAAATATGATTTTATACATGTATGTATGTATGGCCGTAGATTGTATGTATGTATGTATGTATATATGTATGTTGTTTGAAATCATGTAAGATTTGTTGAAAGATGCATATAAAAAGGTTGGATCTTGACATGCAAATAGATGTAAATGGAAATATGATAATAATGTCACTAGATGATTTTTGAAAAACTTGAAAAGTGTTATGAATATTACTTGCAAGAATATGTTCATATGTTGTAAAGTTGAAAGGTGTTATTTTGTGCAAACTTGCTATATGTTGTTTTATGAAATTGCTAGATGAAGGTATGTTAAGTGTTTTGCTATGCTAAGTATGACATGAGAAAATAAGTGATTTCACTAAGTGTAAAAGTGTTTATACATGTGTTAAGTGTTGATGTATTATACTTGATGATTAAAAATGTTTAAATGTAACTTTTATGTATTTTTGTACAAATATAAAAACTAAAATATATTCTGAGTTATAACATATTTTTAAATATTTATAAACTTTATTAAATAAGTATTTTAAAAGCATTATAGCAAAGAAATGATTTAAACCTTATAAATAATGGTTTTTGGTACAAAAACACGCGTAAAACGCACCGATTTTTGCTTAAAAATGTAAAATATGACAAAATGATATTTTAACAGATTCTTAAGTGTATTTTTATGTAAAAATATGATATTTAAAGTTTGGTACAAAAACTTGGAGTTTTGAGCCCAAAAACAAGCAAACTATGTACCCGGAAAAGCCGAAAACGACGATTTTCGACTCTAAAACATATAATTTTTGTAAACTGTTTTGAATCAGAAACTTTGGACTTATTTTGAAGGAAACATACTGATCTAAAAGTGATTAAAAAGAAATGACAAAAATGCGGGTATTGGGTTGCTTTCCGTGACCCGAAAACGTGCCCGGATTTGTAAGAAATTGACACGTTGGACTTGTATTGTGACTTGTATGAATAATATGTGAGACATGATTTATGTGGTATAATATTATGCTTTGTTGTAGATTTATATATGATTAAGTAAGTTGCTTGAGAAAACGTGGTTAAATATCTCGTTAAGTGTTAACCGTCATGTTTAGAAAATGCATGCTAGTTAACTAGGAATAATGTGTATTTCTACTAAGTATTATAAATTGTAATCATGGCATGAATATGATAAATGTATTTTCCTAAGTTATGTATGATATTGTGTAAGTGTATACTACTTAGGTAAGTGTTGGACTAAATGCGACTTTTACATGTTACTTATGTATAAGTGTGTGATACTATATATGTAACACTTTAAAGGCATGGGTCACCAACGGGTCATTAAAATGAAAGGGTTGTTTTTGTAAATGAAATGTTTTCACATAAGTCTAGTTAGGTTTTGGTGAACAACCTACATGGTTTTAGACTTTGTATTTGTGTGCATCTTTTGAACGGGTCCTTGTGTATAGGGCATTCTTAAGTGGTGTTTTCATTGGGCTTATATTTGCTAGCTTTTGGCGTATTCAAAGTGAGTTTCTCGGCCCCTTTTTAAATAATGTTTTATTTAACTGTTTTGGGGGAAAAACATGTATTTTGTTTATGATGTTTTGATGTGTATTGGGAGACATATTGTGTATGACCAAAATGATGGCATGGGTGTTTGTTGTGAAAGTGTACACATTGCCCTCTCGTAATCATTTATTTCTCTTGGAGTGAGAAACCACAGGTTATATTGGTAGATCTATCGGAATTGGATTTCCGCCCCTCGTGATCAGTCGCTCTGATCGTGTTGACATGGGGGGGAATATAAGTTGAATGTTGTGAGGGAACCTCGTTTCTTGGTTGATTATGAACCCATGACTTGATGATTCATTTGTCTTTGGGCCTTGCAAACTCTTTGACGTATGGTCTTGTTGACGTCTCAAAGCCAAGCATATCAATTGTGAATGAAAAATGAGTTTGATTTGATTAAAACCCGAAAACTCACCAACTTTATGTTGACTCAGTTTTTACATGTTTTTCAGGTACGAAATGATAGGCTCCGGGTATATGTGGAAGGACAGTTTTGGACTGCAAACTCCACATGTGTTTTAGTTGTTTCTGGGACCGCTTTATTAAAAATTCCGCTTAAGTTTTTATTTCAAACAATTATGCTTCGTTAAGATAATTGATGTTTTTCTTAATGAACATGGTGGATGTTGACGTGTCAACGTTAACATTATTAACTATTTTAAATTAATGTGGATGTTTGCTTTATAATTAATGGGTGCCAACTTCGCTCACTACACCATAATATCGTTTATTTCCGCTGCGACGATTTTTGGGGTGTGACAGTTCAAATGACTCGGACGAATTCATTTGGTTTATTATGGAGTTTTAATGTTTTGTACGGTGATGAAAGGTGTTCTTAGAAGTTGTATTGCGTCGTACATTATTATAAATTACTTTTCATGATGCTAATGTCGCATACAAAGTGGTATCTAGTCATGAGTGTTCGTATGATGTTCAACGGACTCGGACGAATTCATTAGGTTTATTATGGAGTTTTAAGTTTACATACTGTATTGTAAGGTGTTGTTACGATTTGTAAGGAGTCCTACATTATAATGAAGTACTTTTCAAGGTTCTAATATGGGATACAGAGTCGTAGGATGTTTTAAGTTGTCATACGATGTTCAAATGACTCGGACAAATTCATTTGGTTTATTATGGAGTTTTAATGTTTTGTATGGTGATGTAAGGTGTTCTTAGAAGTTGTAATGCGTCGTAAATTATTCTAAATTACTTTTCATGTTCCTAATGTCGCATACAGAGTGGTAATAAGTCCTAAGTGTTCGTATGATGTTCAACGGACTCGGACGAATTCATTAGGCTTATTATGGAATTTTAAGTTTACATACGGTATTGTAAAGTGTTGTTACGATTTGTAAGGAGTCCTACATTATAATAAAGTACTTTTCAAGGTTCTAATATGGCATACAAAGTCGTAGGATGTTTTAAGTTGTCGTACGATGTTCAAATGACTCGGACGAATTCATTTGGTTTATTATGGAGTTCTAATGTTTTGTACGGTGATGTAAGGTGTTCTTAGAAGTTGTATTGCGCCGTACAATATTCTAAATTACTTTTCATGTTCCTAATGTCGCATACATAGTGGTAATAAGTCCTAAGTGTTCGTATGATGTTCAACAGACTCGGACGAATTCATTACGTTTATTATGGAGTTTTAAGTTTACATACGGTATTGTAAAGTGTTGTTACGATTTGTAAGGAGTCCTACGTTATAATAAAGTACTTTTCAAGGTCCTAATATGGCATACAGAGTCGTAGCATGTTTTAAGTTGTCGTACGATGTTCAAATGACTCGGACGAATTCATTTGGTTTATTATGGAGTTCTAATGTTTTGTACGGTGATGTAAGGTGTTCTTAGAAGTTGTATTGCACCGTACATTATTCTAAATTACTTTTCATGTTCCTAATGTCGCATACAGAGTGGTAATAAGTCCTAAGTGTTCGTATGATGTTCAACGGACTCGGACGAATTCATTAGGTTTATTATGGAGTTTTAAGTTTACATACGGTATTGTAAAGTGTTGTTACGATTTGTAAGGAGTCCTACGTTATAATAAAGTACTTTTCAAGGTCCTAATATGGCATACAGAGTCGTAGGATGTTTTAAGTTGTCGTACGATGTTCAAATGACTCGGACGAATTCATTTGGTTTATTATGGAGTTTTAATGTTTGGTACTGTGATGAAAGTGTTCTTAGAAGTTGTATTGCGTCGTACATTATTATAAATTACTTTTCATGATGCTAATGTCGCATACAAAGTGGTATCTAGTCATGAGTGTTCGTATGATGTTCAACGGACTCGGACGAATTCATTAGGTTTATTATGGAGTTTTAAGTTTACATACTGTATTGTAAGGTGTTGTTACGATTTGTAAGGAGTCCTACATTATAATGAAGTACTTTTCAAGGTTCTAATATGGGATACAGAGTCGTAGGATGTTTTAAGTTGTCATACGATGTTCAAATGACTCGGACAAATTCATTTGGTTTATTATGGAGTTTTAATGTTTTGTACGGTGATGTAAGGTGTTCTTAGAAGTTGTAATGCGTCGTACATTATTCTAAATTACTTTTCATGTTCCTAATGTCGCATACAGAGTGGTAATAAGTCCTAAGTGTTCGTATGATGTTCAACGGACTCGGACGAATTCATTAGGTTTATTATGGAGTTTTAAGTTTACATACGGTATTGTAAAGTGTTGTTACGATTTGTAAGGAGTCCTACGTTATAATAAAGTACTTTTCAAGGTCCTAATATGGCATACAGAGTCGTAGGATGTTTTAAGTTGTCGTACGATGTTCAAATGACTCGGACGAATTCATTTGGTTTATTATGGAGTTCTAATGTTTTGTACGGTGATGTAAGGTGTTCTTAGAAGTTGTATTGCGCCGTACATTATTCTAAATTACTTTTCATGTTCCTAATGTCGCATACAGAGTGGTAATAAGTCCTAAGTGTTCGTATGATGTTCAACGGACTCGGACGAATTCATTAGGTTTATTATGGAGTTTTAAGTTTACATACTGTATTGTAAGGTGTTGTTACAATTTGTAAGGAGTCCTACATTATAATGAAGTACTTTTCAAGCTTCTAATATGGGATACAGAGTCGTAGGATGTTTTAAGTTGTCATACGATGTTCAAATGACTCGGACAAATTCATTTGGTTTATTATGGAGTTTTAATGTTTTGTACGGTGATGTAAGGTGTTCTTAGAAGTTGTAATGCGTCGTACATTATTCTAAATTACTTTTCATGTTCCTAATGTCGCATACAGAGTGGTAATAAGTCCTAAGTGTTCGTATGATGTTCAACGGACTCGGACGAATTCATTAGGCTTATTATGGAATTTTAAGTTTACATACGGTATTGTAAAGTGTGGTCACGATTTGTAAGGAGTCCTACATTATAATAAAGTACTTTTCAAGGTTCTAATATGGCATACAAAGTCGTAGGATGTTTTAAGTTGTCATACGATGTTCAAATGACTCGGACGAATTCATTTGGTTTATTATGGAGTTCTAATGTTTTGTACGGTGATGTAAGGTGTTCTTAGAAGTTGTATTGCGCCGTACATTATTCTAAATTACTTTTCATGTTCCTAATGTCGCATACAGAGTGGTAATAAGTCCTAAGTGTTCGTATGATGTTCAACGGACTCGGACGAATTCATTAGGTTTATTATGGAGTTTTAAGTTTACATACGGTATTGTAAAGTGTTGTTACGATTTGTAAGGAGACCTACGTTATAATAAAGTACTTTTCAAGGTCCTAATATGGCATACAGAGTCGTAGGATGTTTTAAGTTGTCGTACGATGTTCAAATGACTCGGACGAATTCATTTGGTTTATTATGGAGTTCTAATGTTTTGTACGGTGATGTAAGGTGTTCTTAGAAGTTGTATTGCGCCGTACATTATTCTAAATTACTTTTCATGTTCCTAATGTCGCATACAGAGTGGTATCTAGTCATGAGTGTTCGTATGATGTTCAACGGACTCGGACGAATTCATTAGGTTTATTATGGAGTTTTAAGTTTACATACTGTATTGTAAGGTGTTGTTACGATTTGTAAGGAGTCCTACGTTATAATAAAGTACTTTTCAAGGTCCTAATATGGCATACAGAGTCGTAGGATGTTTTAAGTTGTCGTACAATGTTCAAATGACTCGGACGAATTCATTTGGTTTATTATGGAGTTCTAATGTTTTGTACGGTGATGTAAGGTGTTCTTAGAAGTTGTATTGCGCCGTACATTATTCTAAATTACTTTTCATGTTCCTAATGTCGCATACAGAGTGGTAATAAGTCCTAAGTGTTCGTATGATGTTCAACGGACTCGGACGAATTCATTAGGTTTATTATGGAGTTTTAAGTTTACATACTGTATTGTAAGGTGTTGTTACGATTTGTAAGGAGTCCTACATTATAATGAAGTACTTTTCAAGGTTCTAATATGGGATACAGAGTCGTAGGATGTTTTAAGTTGTCATACGATGTTCAAATGACTCGGACAAATTCATTTGGTTTATTATGGAGTTTTAATGTTTTGTACGGTGATGTAAGGTGTTCTTAGAAGTTGTAATGCGTCGTACATTATTCTAAATTACTTTTCATGTTCCTAATGTCGCATACATAGTGGTAATAAGTCCTAAGTATTCGTATGATGTTCAACAGACTCGGACGAATTCATTAGGCTTATTATGGAATTTTAAGTTTACATACGGTATTGTAAAGTGTTGTTACGATTTGTAAGGAGTCCTACATTATAATAAAGTACTTTTCAAGGTTCTAATATGGCATACAAAGTCGTAGGATGTTTTAAGTTGTCGTACGATGTTCAAATGACTCGGACTAATTCATTTGGTTTATTATGGAGTTCTAATGTATTGTACGGTGCTGTAAGGTGTTCTTAGAAGTTGTATTGCGCCGTACATTATTCTAAATTACTTTTCATTTTCCTAATGTCGCATACAGAGTGGTAATAAGTCCTAAGTGTTCGTATGATGTTCAACGGACTCGGACGAATTCATTAGGTTTATTATGGAGTTTTAAGTTTACATACGGTATTGTAAAGTGTTGTTACGATTTGTAAGGAGTCCTACGTTATAATAAAGTACTTTTCAAGGTCCTAATATGGCATACAGAGTCGTAGGATGTTTTAAGTTGTCATACGATGTTCAAATGACTCGGACAAATTCATTTGGTTTTTTATGGAGTTTTAATGTTTTGTACGGTGATGTAAGGTGTTCTTAGAAGATGTAATGCGTCGTACATTATTCTAAATTACTTTTCATGTTGCTAATGTCGCATACAGAATGGTAAATAGTCATGAGTGTTCGTATGCTGTTCAACGGACTCGGACGAATTCATTAGGTTTATTATGGAGTTTTATGTTTACATACGGTATTCTAAGGTGTTGTTAGGATTTTTAAGGAGTCCTACATTATAATAAAGTGCTTTTCAAGGTTCTAATATGGTATACAGAGTCCTCGGATGTTTTAAGTTGTCGTACGATGTTCAAATGACTCAGACGAATTTCATCAGGTTTATTATGGAGTTTTAATGTTTTGTACTGTGATGTAAGGTGTTCTTAGAAGTTGTAATGCGTCGTACATTATTCTAAATTACTTTTCATGTTCCTAATGTCGCATACAGAGTGGTAATAAGTCCTAAGTGTTCGTATGATGTTCAACGGACTCGGACGAATTCATTAGGTTTATTATGGAGTTTTAAGTTTACATACTGTATTGTAAGGTGTTGTTACGATTTGTAAGGAGTCCTACATTATAATGAAGTACTTTTCAAGGTTCTAATATGGGATACAGAGTCGTAGGATGTTTTAAGTTGTCATACGATGTTCAAATGACTCGGACAAATTCATTTGGTTTATTATGGAGTTTTAATGTTTTGTACGGTGATGTAAGGTGTTCTTAGAAGTTGTAATGCGTCGTACATTATTCTAAATTACTTTTCATGTTCCTAATGTCGCATACAGAGTGGTAATAAGTCCTAAGTGTTCGTATGATGTTCAACGGACTCGGACGAATTCATTAGGCTTATTATGGAATTTTAAGTTTACATACGGTATTGTAAAGTGTTGTTACGATTTGTAAGGAGTCCTACATTATAATAAAGTACTTTTCAAGGTTCTAATATGGCATACAAAGTCGTAGGATGTTTTAAGTTGTCGTACGATGTTCAAATGACTCGGACGAATTCATTTGGTTTATTATGGAGTTCTAATGTTTTGTACGGTGATGTAAGGTGTTCTTAGAATTTGTATTGCGCCGTACATTATTCTAAATTACTTTTCATGTTCCTAATGTCGCATACAGAGTGGTAATAAGTCCTAAGTGTTCGTATGATGTTCAA
Organism: Tagetes erecta; assembly: GCA_030867185.1. Taxonomy (NCBI): domain Eukaryota; kingdom Viridiplantae; phylum Streptophyta; class Magnoliopsida; order Asterales; family Asteraceae; genus Tagetes; species Tagetes erecta. Next base: position 51,442,693 of record CM061487.1, read on the forward strand.
CGGACTCGGACGAATTCATTAGGTTTATTATGGAGTTTTAAGTTTACATACAGTATTGTAAAGTGTTGTTACGATTTGTAAGGAGTCCTACGTTATAATAAAGTACTTTTCAAGGTCCTAATATGGCATACAGAGTCGTAGGATGTTTTAAGTTGTCGTACAATGTTCAAATGACTCGGACAAATTCATTTGGTTTTTTATGGAGTTTTAATGTTTTGTACGGTGATGTAAGGTGTTCTTAGAAGTTGTAATGCGTCGTACTTTATTCTAAATTACTTTTCATGTTGCTAATGTCGGATACAGAATGGTAAATAGTCATGAGTGTTCGTATGATGTTCAACGGACTCGGACGAATTCATTAGGTTTATTATGGAGTTTTAAGTTTACATACTGTATTGTAAGGTGTTGTTACGATTTGTAAGGAGTCCTACATTATAATGAAGTACTTTTCAAGGTTCTAATATGGGATACAGAGTCGTAGGATGTTTTAAGTTGTCGTACGATGTTCAAATGACTCAGACGAATTTCATCAGGTTTATTATGGAGTTTTAATGTTTTGTACTGTGATGTAAGGTGTTCTTAGAAGTTGTAATGCGTCGTACATTATTCTAAATTACTTTTCATGTTCCTAATGTCGCATACAGAGTGGTAAGAAGTCCTAAGTGTTCGTATGATGTTCAACGGACTCGGACGAATTCATTAGGTTTATTATGGAGTTTTAAGTTTACATACTGTATTGTAAGGTGTTGTTACGATTTGTAAGGAGTCCTACATTATAATGAAGTACTTTTCAAGGTTCTAATATGGGATACAGAGTCGTAGGATGTTTTAAGTTGTCATACGATGTTCAAATGACTCGGACAAATTCATTTGGTTTATTATGGAGTTTTAATGTTTTGTACGGTGATGTAAGGTGTTCTTAGAAGTTGTAATGCGTCGTACATTATTCTAAATTACTTTTCATGTTCCTAATGTCGCATACAGAGTGGTAATAAGTCCTAAGTGTTCGTATGATGTTCAACGGACTCGGACGAATTCATTAGGCTTATTATGGATTTTAAGTTTACATACGGTATTGTAAAGTGTTGTTACGATTTGTAAGGAGTCCTACATTATAATAAAGTACTTTTCAAGGTTCTAATATGGCATACAAAGTCGTAGGATGTTTTAAGTTGTCGTACGATGTTCAAATGACTCGGACGAATTCATTTGGTTTATTATGGAGTTCTAATGTTTTGTACGGTGATGTAAGGTGTTCTTAGAAGTTGTATTGCGCCGTACATTATTCTAAATCACTTTTCATGTTCCTAATGTCGCATACAGAGTGGTAATAAGTCCTAAGTGTTCGTATGATGTTCAACGGACTCGGACGAATTCATTAGGTTTATTATGGAGTTTTAAGTTTACATACGGTATTGTAAAGTGTTGTTACGATTTGTAAGGAGTCCTACGTTATAATAAAGTACTTTTCAAGGTCCTAATATGGCATACAGAGTCGTAGGATGTTTTAAGTTGTCATACGATGTTCAAATGACTCGGACAAATTCATTTGGTTTTTTATGGAGTTTTAATGTTTTGTACGGTGATGTAAGGTGTTCTTAGAAGATGTAATGCGTCGTACATTATTCTAAATTACTTTTCATGTTGCTAATGTCGCATACAGAATGGTAAATAGTCATGAGTGTTCGTATGCTGTTCAACGGACTCGGACGAATTCATTAGGTTTATTATGGAGTTTTATGTTTACATACGGTATTCTAAGGTGTTGTTAGGATTTTTAAGGAGTCCTACATTATAATAAAGTGCTTTTCAAGGTTCTAATATGGTATACAGAGTCCTCGGATGTTTTAAGTTGTCGTACGATGTTCAAATGACTCAGACGAATTTCATCAGGTTTATTATGGAGTTTTAATGTTTTGTACTGTGATGTAAGGTGTTCTTAGAAGTTGTAATGCGTCGTACATTATTCTAAATTACTTTTCATGTTCCTAATGTCGCATACAGAGTGGTAATAAGTCCTAAGTGTTCGTATGATGTTCAACGGACTCGGACGAATTCATTAGTTTATTATGGAGTTTTAAGTTTACATACGGTATTATAAGGTGTTGTTATGATTTGTAAGGAGTCCTACATTATAATAAAGTGCTTTTCAAGGTTCTAATATGGCATACAGAGTCGTAGGATGTTTTAAGTTGTCGTACGATTTTCAAATGACTCGGACGAATTCATTTGGTTTATTATGGAGTTTTAATGTTTTGTACGGTGATGTAAGGTGTTCTTAGAAGTTGTATTGCGTCGTACATTATTCTAAATTACTTTTCATGTTCCTAATGTCGCATACAGAGTGGTAATAAGTCCTAAGTGTTCGTATGATGTTCAACGGACTCGGACGAATTCATTAGGTTTATTATGGAGTTTTAAGTTTACATACGGTATTGTAAAGTGTTGTTACGATTTGTAAGGAGACCTACGTTATAATAAAGTACTTTTCAAGGTCCTAATATGGCATACAGAGTCGTAGGATGTTTTAAGTTGTCGTACGATGTTCAAATGACTCGGACGAATTCATTTGGTTTATTATGGAGTTCTAATGTTTTGTACGGTGATGTAAGGTGTTCTTAGAAGTTGTATTGCGCCGTACATTATTCTAAATTACTTTTCATGTTCCTAATGTCGCATACAGAGTGGTATCTAGTCATGAGTGTTCGTATGATGTTCAACGGACTCGGACGAATTCATTAGGTTTATTATGGAGTTTTAAGTTTACATACTGTATTGTAAGGTGTTGTTACGATTTGTAAGGAGTCCTACGTTATAATAAAGTACTTTTCAAGGTCCTAATATGGCATACAGAGTCGTAGGATGTTTTAAGTTGTCGTACAATGTTCAAATGACTCGGACGAATTCATTTGGTTTATTATGGAGTTCTAATGTTTTGTACGGTGATGTAAGGTGTTCTTAGAAGTTGTATTGCGCCGTACATTATTCTAAATTACTTTTCATGTTCCTAATGTCGCATACAGAGTGGTAATAAGTCCTAAGTGTTCGTATGATGTTCAACGGACTCGGACGAATTCATTAGGTTTATTATGGAGTTTTAAGTTTACATACTGTATTGTAAGGTGTTGTTACGATTTGTAAGGAGTCCTACATTATAATGAAGTACTTTTCAAGGTTCTAATATGGGATACAGAGTCGTAGGATGTTTTAAGTTGTCATACGATGTTCAAATGACTCGGACAAATTCATTTGGTTTATTATGGAGTTTTAATGTTTTGTACGGTGATGTAAGGTGTTCTTAGAAGTTGTAATGCGTCGTACATTATTCTAAATTACTTTTCATGTTCCTAATGTCGCATACATAGTGGTAATAAGTCCTAAGTGTTCGTATGATGTTCAACAGACTCGGACGAATTCATTAGGCTTATTATGGAATTTTAAGTTTACATACGGTATTGTAAAGTGTTGTTACGATTTGTAAGGAGTCCTACATTATAATAAAGTACTTTTCAAGGTTCTAATATGGCATACAAAGTCGTAGGATGTTTTAAGTTGTCGTACGATGTTCAAATGACTCGGACTAATTCATTTGGTTTATTATGGAGTTTTAATGTTTTGTACGGTGATGTAAGGTGTTCTTAGAAGTTGTATTGCGTCGTACATTATTCTAAATTACTTTTCATGTTCCTAATGTCGCATACAGAGTGGTAATAAGTCCTAAGTGTTCGTATGATGTTCAACGGACTCGGACGAATTCATTAGGTTTATTATGGAGTTTTAAGTTTACATACGGTATTGTAAAGTGTTGTTACGATTTGTAAGGAGACCTACGTTATAATAAAGTACTTTTCAAGGTCCTAATATGGCATACAGAGTCGTAGGATGTTTTAAGTTGTCGTACGATGTTCAAATGACTCGGACGAATTCATTTGGTTTATTATGGAGTTCTAATGTTTTGTACGGTGATGTAAGGTGTTCTTAGAAGTTGTATTGCGCCGTACATTATTCTAAATTACTTTTCATGTTCCTAATGTCGCATACAGAGTGGTATCTAGTCATGAGTGTTCGTATGATGTTCAACGGACTCGGACGAATTCATTAGGTTTATTATGGAGTTTTAAGTTTACATACTGTATTGTAAGGTGTTGTTACGATTTGTAAGGAGTCCTACGTTATAATAAAGTACTTTTCAAGGTCCTAATATGGCATACAGAGTCGTAGGATGTTTTAAGTTGTCGTACGATGTTCAAATGACTCGGACGAATTCATTTGGTTTATTATGGAGTTCTAATGTTTTGTACGGTGATGTAAGGTGTTCTTAGAAGTTGTATTGCGCCGTACATTATTCTAAATTACTTTTCATGTTCCTAATGTCGCATACAGAGTGGTAATAAGTCCTAAGTGTTCGTATGATGTTCAACGGACTCGGACGAATTCATTAGGTTTATTATGGAGTTTTAAGTTTACATACTGTATTGTAAGGTGTTGTTACGATTTGTAAGGAGTCCTACATTATAATGAAGTACTTTTCAAGGTTCTAATATGGGATACAGAGTCGTAGGATGTTTTAAGTTGTCATACGATGTTCAAATGACTCGGACAAATTCATTTGGTTTATTATGGAGTTTTAATGTTTTGTACGGTGATGTAAGGTGTTCTTAGAAGTTGTAATGCGTCGTACATTATTCTAAATTACTTTTCATGTTCCTAATGTCGCATACATAGTGGTAATAAGTCCTAAGTGTTCGTATGATGTTCAACAGACTCGGACGAATTCATTAGGCTTATTATGGAATTTTAAGTTTACATACGGTATTGTAAAGTGTTGTTACGATTTGTAAGGAGTCCTACATTATAATAAAGTACTTTTCAAGGTTCTAATATGGCATACAAAGTCGTAGGATGTTTTAAGTTGTCGTACGATGTTCAAATGACTCGGACTAATTCATTTGGTTTATTATGGAGTTCTAATGTTTTGTACGGTGCTGTAAGGTGTTCTTAGAAGTTGTATTGCGCCGTACATTATTCTAAATTACTTTTCATGTTCCTAATGTCGCATACAGAGTGGTAATAAGTCCTAAGTGTTCGTATGATGTTCAACGGACTCGGACGAATTCATTAGGTTTATTATGGAGTTTTAAGTTTACATACGGTATTGTAAAGTGTTGTTACGATTTGTAAGGAGTCCTACGTTATAATAAAGTACTTTTCAAGGTCCTAATATGGCATACAGAGTCGTAGGATGTTTTAAGTTGTCATACGATGTTCAAATGACTCGGACAAATTCATTTGGTTTTTTATGGAGTTTTAATGTTTTGTACGGTGATGTAAGGTGTTCTTAGAAGATGTAATGCGTCGTACATTATTCTAAATTACTTTTCATGTTGCTAATGTCGCATACAGAATGGTAAATAGTCATGAGTGTTCGTATGCTGTTCAACGGACTCGGACGAATTCATTAGGTTTATTATGGAGTTTTATGTTTACATACGGTATTCTAAGGTGTTGTTAGGATTTTTAAGGAGTCCTACATTATAATAAAGTGCTTTTCAAGGTTCTAATATGGTATACAGAGTCCTCGGATGTTTTAAGTTGTCGTACGATGTTCAAATGACTCAGACGAATTTCATTAGGTTTATTATGGAGTTTTAATGTTTTGTACTGTGATGTAAGGTGTTCTTAGAAGTTGTAATGCATCGTACATTATTCTAAATTACTTTTCATGTTCCTAATGTCGCATACAGAGTGGTAATAAGTCCTAAGTGTTCGTATGATGTTCAACGGACTCGGACGAATTCATTAGGTTTATTATGGAGTTTTAAGTTTACATACTGTATTGTAAGGTGTTGTTACGATTTGTAAGGAGTCCTACATTATAATGAAGTACTTTTCAAGGTTCTAATAGGGGATACAGAGTCGTAGGATGTTTTAAGTTGTCATACGATGTTCAAATGACTCGGACAAATTCATTTGGTTTATTATGGAGTTTTAATGTTTTGTACGGTGATGTAAGGTGCTCTTAGAAGTTGTAATGCGTCGTACATTATTCTAAATTACTTTTCATGTTCCTAATGTCGCATACAGAGTGGTAATAAGTCCTAAGTGTTCGTATGATGTTCAACGGACTCATTAGGCTTATTATGGAATTTTAAGTTTACATACGGTATTGTAAAGTGTTGTTACGATTTGTAAGGAGTCCTACATTATAATAAAGTACTTTTCAAGGTTCTAATATGGCATACAAAGTCGTAGGATGTTTTAAGTTGTCGTACGATGTTCAAATGACTCGGACGAACTCATCTGGTTTATTATGGAGTTCTAATGTTTTGTACGGTGATGTAAGGTGTTCTTAGAAGTTGTATTGCGCCGTACATTATTCTAAATTACTTTTCATGTTCCTAATGTCGCATACAGAGTGGTAATAAGTCCTAAGTGTTCGTATGATGTTCAACGGACTCGGACGAATTCATTAGGTTTATTATGGAGTTTTAAGTTTACATACGGTATTGTAAAGTGTTGTTACGATTTGTAAGGAGTCCTACGTTATAATAAAGTACTTTTCAAGGTCCTAATATGGCATACAGAGTCGTAGGATGTTTTAAGTTGTCATACGATGTTCAAATGACTCGGACAAATTCATTTGGTTTTTTATGGAGTTTTAATGTTTTGTACGGTGATGTAAGGTGTTCTTAGAAGATGTAATGCGTCGTACATTATTCTAAATTACTTTTCATGTTGCTAATGTCGCATACAGAATGGTAAATAGTCATGAGTGTTCGTATGCTGTTCAACGGACTCGGACGAATTCATTAGGTTTATTATGGAGTTTTATGTTTACATACGGTATTCTAAGGTGTTGTTAGGATTTTTAAGGAGTCCTACATTATAATAAAGTGCTTTTCAAGGTTCTAATATGGTATACAGAGTCCTCGGATGTTTTAAGTTGTCGTACGATGTTCAAATGACTCAGACGAATTTCATTAGGTTTATTATGGAGTTTTAATGTTTTGTACTGTGATGTAAGGTGTTCTTAGAAGTTGTAATGCATCGTACATTATTCTAAATTACTTTTCATGTTCCTAATGTCGCATACAGAGTGGTAATAAGTCCTAAGTGTTCGTATGATGTTCAACGGACTCGGACGAATTCATTAGGTTTATTATGGAGTTTTAAGTTTACATACTGTATTGTAAGGTGTTGTTACGATTTGTAAGGAGTCCTACATTATAATGAAGTACTTTTCAAGGTTCTAATAGGGGATACAGAGTCGTAGGATGTTTTAAGTTGTCATACGATGTTCAAATGACTCGGACAAATTCATTTGGTTTATTATGGAGTTTTAATGTTTTGTACGGTGATGTAAGGTGCTCTTAGAAGTTGTAATGCGTCGTACATTATTCTAAATTACTTTTCATGTTCCTAATGTCGCATACAGAGTGGTAATAAGTCCTAAGTGTTCGTATGATGTTCAACGGACTCATTAGGCTTATTATGGAATTTTAAGTTTACATACGGTATTGTAAAGTGTTGTTACGATTTGTAAGGAGTCCTACATTATAATAAAGTACTTTTCAAGGTTCTAATATGGCATACAAAGTCGTAGGATGTTTTAAGTTGTCGTACGATGTTCAAATGACTCGGACGAACTCATCTGGTTTATTATGGAGTTCTAATGTTTTGTACGGTGATGTAAGGTGTTCTTAGAAGTTGTATTGCGCCGTACATTATTCTAAATTACTTTTCATGTTCCTAATGTCGCATACAGAGTGGTAATAAGTCCTAAGTGTTCGTATGATGTTCAACGGACTCGGACGAATTCATTAGGTTTATTATGGAGTTTTAAGTTTACATACGGTATTGTAAAGTGTTGTTACGATTTGTAAGGAGTCCTACGTTATAATAAAGTACTTTTCAAGGTCCTAATATGGCATACAGAGTCGTAGGATGTTTTAAGTTGTCATACGATGTTCAAATGACTCGGACAAATTCATTTGGTTTTTTATGGAGTTTTAATGTTTTGTACGGTGATGTAAGGTGTTCTTAGAAGTTGTAATGCGTCGTACATTATTCTAAATTACTTTTCATGTTGCTAATGTCGGATACAGAATGGTAAATAGTCATGAGTGTTCGTATGATGTTCAACGGACTCGGACGAATTCATTAGGTTTATTATGGAGTTTTAAGTTTACATACTGTATTGTAAGGTGTTGTTACGATTTGTAAGGAGTCCTACATTATAATGAAGTACTTTTCAAGGTTCTAATATGGGATACAGAGTCGTAGGATGTTTTAAGTTGTCGTACGATGTTCAAATGACTCAGACGAATTTCATCAGGTTTATTATGGAGTTTTAATGTTTTGTACTGTGATGTAAGGTGTTCTTAGAAGTTGTAATGCGTCGTACATTATTCTAAATTACTTTTCATGTTCCTAATGTCGCATACAGAGTGGTAAGAAGTCCTAAGTGTTCGTATGATGTTCAACGGACTCGGACGAATTCATTAGGTTTATTATGGAGTTTTAAGTTTACATACTGTATTGTAAGGTGTTGTTACGATTTGTAAGGAGTCCTACATTATAATGAAGTACTTTTCAAGGTTCTAATATGGGATACAGAGTCGTAGGATGTTTTAAGTTGTCATACGATGTTCAAATGACTCGGACAAATTCATTTGGTTTATTATGGAGTTTTAATGTTTTGTACGGTGATGTAAGGTGTTCTTAGAAGTTGTAATGCGTCGTACATTATTCTAAATTACTTTTCATGTTCCTAATGTCGCATACAGAGTGGTAATAAGTCCTAAGTGTTCGTATGATGTTCAACGGACTCATTAGGCTTATTATGGAATTTTAAGTTTACATACGGTATTGTAAAGTGTTGTTACGATTTGTAAGGAGTCCTACATTATAATAAAGTACTTTTCAAGGTTCTAATATGGCATACAAAGTCGTAGGATGTTTTAAGTTGTCGTACGATGTTCAAATGACTCGGACGAACTCATCTGGTTTATTATGGAGTTCTAATGTTTTGTACGGTGATGTAAGGTGTTCTTAGAAGTTGTATTGCGCCGTACATTATTCTAAATTACTTTTCATGTTCCTAATGTCGCATACAGAGTGGTAATAAGTCCTAAGTGTTCGTATGATGTTCAACGGACTCGGACGAATTCATTAGGTTTATTATGGAGTTTTAAGTTTACATACGGTATTGTAAAGTGTTGTTACGATTTGTAAGGAGTCCTACGTTATAATAAAGTACTTTTCAAGGTCCTAATATGGCATACAGAGTCGTAGGATGTTTTAAGTTGTCATACGATGTTCAAATGACTCGGACAAATTCATTTGGTTTTTTATGGAGTTTTAATGTTTTGTACGGTGATGTAAGGTGTTCTTAGAAGTTGTAATGCGTCGTACATTATTCTAAATTACTTTTCATGTTGCTAATGTCGGATACAGAATGGTAAATAGTCATGAGTGTTCGTATGATGTTCAACGGACTCGGACGAATTCATTAGGTTTATTATGGAGTTTTAAGTTTACATACTGTATTGTAAGGTGTTGTTACGATTTGTAAGGAGTCCTACATTATAATGAAGTACTTTTCAAGGTTCTAATATGGGATACAGAGTCGTAGGATGTTTTAAGTTGTCGTACGATGTTCAAATGACTCAGACGAATTTCATCAGGTTTATTATGGAGTTTTAATGTTTTGTACTGTGATGTAAGGTGTTCTTAGAAGTTGTAATGCGTCGTACATTATTCTAAATTACTTTTCATGTTCCTAATGTCGCATATAGAGTGGTAAGAAGTCCTAAGTGTTCGTATGATGTTCAACGGACTCGGACGAATTCATTAGGTTTATTATGGAGTTTTAAGTTTACATACTGTATTGTAAGGTGTTGTTACGATTTGTAAGGAGTCCTACATTATAATGAAGTACTTTTCAAGGTTCTAATATGGGATACAGAGTCGTAGGATATTTTAAGTTGTCATACGATGTTCAAATGACTCGGACAAATTCATTTGGTTTATTATGGAGTTTTAATGTTTTGTACGGTGATGTAAGGTGTTCTTAGAAGTTGTAATGCGTCGTACATTATTCTAAATTACTTTTCATGTTCCTAATGTCGCATACAGAGTGGTAATAAGTCCTAAGTGTTCGTATGATGTTCAACGGACTCATTAGGCTTATTATGGAATTTTAAGTTTACATACGGTATTGTAAAGTGTTGTTACGATTTGTAAGGAGTCCTACATTATAATAAAGTACTTTTCAAGGTTCTAATATGGCATACAAAGTCGTAGGATGTTTTAAGTTGTCGTACGATGTTCAAATGACTCGGACGAACTCATCTGGTTTATTATGGAGTTCTAATGTTTTGTACGGTGATGTAAGGTGTTCTTAGAAGTTGTATTGCGCCGTACATTATTCTAAATTACTTTTCATGTTCCTAATGTCGCATACAGAGTGGTAATAAGTCCTAAGTGTTCGTATGATGTTCAACGGACTCGGACGAATTCATTAGGTTTATTATGGAGTTTTAAGTTTACATACGGTATTGTAAAGTGTTGTTACGATTTGTAAGGAGTCCTACGTTATAATAAAGTACTTTTCAAGGTCCTAATATGGCATACAGAGTCGTAGGATGTTTTAAGTTGTCATACGATGTTCAAATGACTCGGACAAATTCATTTGGTTTTTTATGGAGTTTTAATGTTTTGTACGGTGATGTAAGGTGTTCTTAGAAGTTGTAATGCGTCGTACATTATTCTAAATTACTTTTCATGTTGCTAATGTCGGATACAGAATGGTAAATAGTCATGAGTGTTCGTATGATGTTCAACGGACTCGGACGAATTCATTAGGTTTATTATGGAGTTTTAAGTTTACATACTGTATTGTAAGGTGTTGTTACGATTTGTAAGGAGTCCTACATTATAATGAAGTACTTTTCAAGGTTCTAATATGGGATACAGAGTCGTAGGATGTTTTAAGTTGTCGTACGATGTTCAAATGACTCAGACGAATTTCATCAGGTTTATTATGAAGTTTTAATGTTTTGTACTGTGATGTAAGGTGTTCTTAGAAGTTGTAATGCGTCGTACATTATTCTAAATTACTTTTCATGTTCCTAATGTCGCATATAGAGTGGTAAGAAGTCCTAAGTGTTCGTATGATGTTCAACGGACTCGGACGAATTCATTAGGTTTATTATGGAGTTTTAAGTTTACATACTGTATTGTAAGGTGTTGTTACGATTTGTAAGGAGTCCTACATTATAATGAAGTACTTTTCAAGGTTCTAATATGGGATACAGAGTCGTAGGATGTTTTAAGTTGTCATACGATGTTCAAATGACTCGGACAAATTCATTTGGTTTATTATGGAGTTTTAATGTTTTGTACGGTGATGTAAGGTGTTCTTAGAAGTTGTAATGCGTCGTACATTATTCTAAATTACTTTTCATGTTCCTAATGTCGCATACAGAGTGGTAATAAGTCCTAAGTGTTCGTATGATGTTCAACGGACTCGGACGAATTCATTAGGTTTATTATGGAGTTTTAAGTTTACATACTGTATTGTAAGGTGTTGTTACGATTTGTAAGGAGTCCTACATTATAATGAAGTACTTTTCAAGGTTCTAATATGGGATACAGAGTCGTAGGATGTTTTAAGTTGTCGTACGATGTTCAAATGACTCAGACGAATTTCATCAGGTTTATTATGGAGTTTTAATGTTTTGTACTGTGATGTAAGGTGTTCTTAGAAGTTGTAATGCGTCGTACATTATTCTAAATTACTTTTCATGTTCCTAATGTCGCATATAGAGTGGTAAGAAGTCCTAAGTGTTCGTATGATGTTCAACGGACTCGGACGAATTCATTAGGTTTATTATGGAGTTTTAAGTTTACATACTGTATTGTAAGGTGTTGTTACGATTTGTAAGGAGTCCTACATTATAATGAAGTACTTTTCAAGGTTCTAATATGGGATACAGAGTCGTAGGATGTTTTAAGTTGTCATACGATGTTCAAATGACTCGGACAAATTCATTTGGTTTATTATGGAGTTTTAATGTTTTGTACGGTGATGTAAGGTGTTCTTAGAAGTTGTAATGCGTCGTACATTATTCTAAATTACTTTTCATGTTCCTAATGTCGCATACAGAGTGGTAATAAGTCCTAAGTGTTCGTATGATGTTCAACGGACTCGGACGAATTCATTAGGCTTATTATGGAATTTTAAGTTTACATACGGTATTGTAAAGTGTTGTTACGATTTGTAAGGAGTCCTACATTATAATAAAGTACTTTTCAAGGTTCTAATATGGCATACAAAGTCGTAGGATGTTTTAAGTTGTCGTACGATGTTCAAATGACTCGGACGAATTCATTTGGTTTATTATGGAGTTCTAATGTTTTGTACGGTGATGTAAGGTGTTCTTAGAAGTTGTATTGCGCCGTACATTATTCTAAATCACTTTTCATGTTCCTAATGTCGCATACAGAGTGGTAATAAGTCCTAAGTGTTCGTATGATGTTCAACGGACTCGGACGAATTCATTAGGTTTATTATGGAGTTTTAAGTTTACATACGGTATTGTAAAGTGTTGTTACGATTTGTAAGGAGTCCTACGTTATAATAAAGTACTTTTCAAGGTCCTAATATGGCATACAGAGTCGTAGGATGTTTTAAGTTGTCATACGATGTTCAAATGACTCGGACAAATTCATTTGGTTTTTTATGGAGTTTTAATGTTTTGTACGGTGATGTAAGGTGTTCTTAGAAGTTGTAATGCGTCGTACATTATTCTAAATTACTTTTCATGTTGCTAATGTCGGATACAAAATGGTAAATAGTCATGAGTGTTCGTATGCTGTTCAACGGACTCGGACGAATTCATTAGGTTTATTATGGAGTTTTAAGTTTACATATTGTATTGTAAGGTGTTGTTACGATTTGTAAGAAGTCCTACATTATAATGAAGTACTTTTCAAGGTTCTAATATGGGATACAGAGTCGTAGGATGTTTTAAGTTGTCGTACGATGTTCAAATGACTCAGACGAATTTCATCAGGTTTATTATGGAGTTTTAATGTTTTGTACTGTGATGTAAGGTGTTCTTAGAAGTTGTAATGCTTCGTACATTATTCTAAATTACTTTTCATGTTCCTAATGTCGCATACAGAGTGGTAATAAGTCCTAAGTGTTCGTATGATGTTCAACGGACTCGGACGAATTCATTAGTTTATTATGGAGTTTTAAGTTTACATACGGTATTATAAGGTGTTGTTATGATTTGTAAGGAGTCCTACATTATAATAAAGTGCTTTTCAAGGTTCTAATATGGCATACAGAGTCGTAGGATGTTTTAAGTTGTCGTACGATGTTCAAATGACTCGGACGAATTCATTTGGTTTATTATGGAGTTTTAATGTTTTGTACGGTGATGTAAGGTGTTCTTAGAAGTTGTATTGCGTCGTACATTATTCTAAATTACTTTTCATGTTCCTAATGTCGCATACAGAGTGGTAATAAGTCCTAAGTGTTCGTATGATGTTCAACGGACTCGGACAAATTCATTAGTTTATTATGGAGTTTTAAGTTTACATACGGTATTGTAAGGTCTTGTTACGATTTGTAAGGAGTCCTACATTATAATAAAGTGCTTTTCAAGGTCCTAATATGGCATACAGAGTCGTAGGATGTTTTAAGTTGTCGTACGATGTTCAAAAGACTCGGACGAATTCATTTGGTTTATTATGGATTTTAATGTTTCGTACGGTGATCTAAGGGTTTCTTAGAAGTTATAACGCGTCCTACATTATTCTAAATTGTTATTCATGTTCCTAATGTCACATACAGAGCGGTAGTAAGTCCTAAGTGTTCGTATGATGTTTAACGGACTCGGACGAATTCATTAGGTTTATTATGGCCTTTTAAGTTGACATACGGTATTGTAAGGTGTTGTTAGGATTTGTAAGGAGTGCTACATTATAATTAAGTGCTTTTCAAGGCCCTATATGGCATACAGAGTCGTAGGATGTTTTAAGTTGTCGTACGATGTTCAAATGACTCGGACGAACTCATCTGGTTTATTATGGAGTTTTAATGTTTTGTACGGTGATGTAAGGTGTTCTTAGAAGTTGTAATGCGTCGTACATTATTCTAAATTACTTTTCATGTTCCTAATGTCGCATACAGAGTGGTAATAAGTCCTAAGTGTTCGTATGATGTTCAACGGACTCGGACGAATTCATTAGTTTATTATGGAGTTTTAAGTTTACATACGGTATTATAAGGTGTTGTTATGATTTGTAAGGAGTCCTACATTATAATAAAGTGCTTTTCAAGGTTCTAATATGGCATACAAAGTCGTAGGATGTTTTAAGTTGTCGTACGATGTTCAAATGACTCAGACGAATTTCATCAGGTTTATTATGGAGTTTTAATGTTTTGTACGGTGATGTAAGGTGTTCTTAGAAGTTGTATTGCATCGTACATTATTCTAAATTACTTTTCATGTTCCTAATGTCGCATACAGAGTGGTAAAAAGTCCTAAGTGTTCGTATGATGTTCAACGGACTCGGACGAATTCATTAGTTTATTATGGAGTTTTAAGTTTACATACGGTATTGTAAGGTGTTGTTACGATTTGTAAGGAGTCCTACATTATAATAAAGTGCTTTTCAAGGTCCTAATATGGCATACAGAGTCGTAGGATGTTTTAAGTTGTCGTACGATGTTCAAATGACTCGGACGAACTCATCTGGTTTATTATGGAGTTTTAATGTTTTGTACGTTGATGTAAGGTGTTCTTAGAAGTTGTAATGCGTCGTACATTATTCTAAATTACTTTTCATGTTCCTAATGTCGCATACAGAGTGGTAATAAGTCCTAAGTGTTCGTATGATGTTCAACGGACTCGGACGAATTCATTAGGTTTATTATGGAGTTTTAAGTTTACATACGGTATTGTAAAGTGTTGTTACGATTTGTAAGGAGTCCTACATTATAATAAAGTGCTTTTCAAGGTCCTAATATGGCATACAGAGTCGTAGGATGTTTTAAGTTGTCGTACGATGTTCAAATGACTCGGACGAACTCATCTGGTTTATTATGGAGTTTTAATGTTTTGTACGGTGATGTAAGGTGTTCTTAATGGTTGTTGTAATGCGTCGTACATTATTCTAAATTACTTTTCATGTTCCTAATGTCGCATACAGAGTGGTAATAAGTCCTAAGTGTTTGTATGATGTTCAACGGACTCCTGACGAATTGATTAGGTTTATTATGGAATTTTAGGTTTACATACGGTATTGTAAAGTGTTGTTACGATTTGTAAGGAGTCCTACATTATAATAAAGTACTTTTCAAGGTTCTAATATGGCATACAAAGTCGTAGGATGTTTTAAGTTGTCGTACGATGTTCAAATGACTCGGACGAACTCATCTGGTTTATTATGGAGTTTTAATGTTTTGTACGGTGATGTAAGGTGTTCTTAGAAGTTGTAATGCGTCGTACATTATTCTAAATTACTTTTCATGTTCCTAATGTCGCATACAGAGTGGTAAAAAGTCCTAAGTGTTCGTATGATGTTCAACGGACTCGGACGAATTCATTAGTTTATTATGGAGTTTTAAGTTTACATACGGTATTGTAAGGTGTTGTTACGATTTGTAAGGAGTCCTACATTATAATAAAGTGCTTTTCAAGGTCCTAATATGGCATACAGAGTCGTAGGATGTTTTAAGTTGTTGTACGATGTTCAAATGACTCGGACGAACTCATCTGGTTTATTATGGAGTTTTAATGTTTTGTACGGTGATGTAAGGTGTTCTTAGAAGTTGTATTGCGTCGTACCTAGGGGTGGTAGAGGACTGAAAATGAAGAGCGTGGGCGAAAACGGAACTCAAATCGGAGTTATAACGAAGCGGGAAATGCGAAAACACCCGAGGAATGCCCGAAAACTTGTTTCGAGCATATCTTGACTTAGAAGAAGAGTTACGGAGCCCATAATATATGAATTCCACGTGTTTCGACGAGAGGAATCTGAAAATGTGGGTTACGCGGTCCGCGCATCAAGGGGTAGTGCCCTGCGCGTATCGCCTAGTGTCAGTCGGGTGGAAAACAGCTGGCAGCCACTCACCATCTACGCGATACGCGCAGATGGTGCATGTGGGCTGCGCGTATCGCCTGGAACAGCCCAGACAGCCTATTTAAAGGGGTGCAACCCCCCTTCACTTGTGCTCAAAGTTCTCTCTCTCTCTAGAACGTTTTAGAGAGAGAACCAGTCCGTTTTGTTGCGGAATCGCGCCTCGAGTGCGGTACCCTGCGTCGGAACGCTGCTTCGAGTTTCGGGCGCGTGTAGATCGCTTAGCGTGCGTCGAGGTTCTGTCCGAGTGAAGAACGGTGATCATCAAGGTGTTGCGCGACTGAAGATCGGTGATCGACGAGGTAATAGTCTTTCATTCTCGATCTAGTTTAGGACGGGAATCGGGTTGGGAACTCGATGGGAATGCGGGGTGAAGATACCCGCATAGCACGAGGGACGTGCTAGGGGAAATAGTTGCGGGATTAAACACCCGCAACTAACGGGTAGATTACCCGGGGAGGGTGCGGGTTGAATATCCGTACCCTAGGGGTATGATATCCGTTGTGTACGGGTAACATATCTCTGTAGGATTCGTTTAGATCCCCGAGGTGTGGGATTTGGTAGGCGTAGGTGGCAACGACTCGTGTCTAGTCGTATGCTTCGCTAGTTATGCCCTAGGACTTACATAGTCTTAGGAATCGTTATTTATAACGTGGTGATATCGCGTTATAGGTGGATTATAGCTATTGAGATTGATTGTCGATATAGCTATTTGTGTGATCGTGAAGATAACCATTTGGATTGATTGTTGGGATTAGATCAAGGACCGAAGCTAGTTGTGAGCTTGTTGTGATCTTGTTGAGGTGAGTTCATACACTTAAACTCTTTTGAAATGATTGTATGTTTTACAAAACTGGATGTGTTGCTTAAACCTGTTTTGGTTGCAAATGATTGTGAGTTTTTGTATAAACTCTTTTGGATTGGTTGTGTTCTTAAACTGTTGTTTTTGAACGGTTGGCTAGCATTCTACGGTAAATATCGGGCAATACCACTTCTGTTTTTAGGGTGACGGGCGGTAAACTCAGTGAAGGGTATATGCATATATTCTGCTCCAGCGCAGACGTGCCTGACGGAGTTGTTGAGGGGTTTATCGTATTGTCTGTGTATATTTATCTGATGATGCTAGTATGTTTATGAAATGCTTGTAAGTGATGGAGTTAGTGGTAACTCTTTGATCAATGGAGCTTGGTAACTCGTTGATCAAGGTTTTTACAAGTATTTGGTTGAATGTTGAAATGTTTTGTAAAATATTTTATTATGAACTCACCAGCGTAAGCTGACCCTTTCTTTTAAAACTTCTTGGCACACATCCTAGGTGCCGAGTGATGCAGGAAAGCACTGATGAGGCTAGAGCATGTAGAAGGCTTGCGGGCTTAGAAGATAGACGCTCTGGACCTAGAATAGTTGCTAGCTTTAGTTTGTTAATGTTATATATCAAACAAACAATCGTTGTTTTGTAATCAATGTATTGTATATATGAAGTTTAATGTATGCACAACTTTAAGTTTTAAGCTGTGTGTATGTTTGTTGATTCCGCTGCGTTGCTCCTGATATCCATTCGTCACACGCGATAACCCCCGGGCACCTGGGACCGCCCGCCGCGTTGGGGTTGTGACAGGCTTGGTATCAGAGCCGTAGTTTAAGCGAACTAGGTACAAGCTTAGTATCTAGACTTAAACTAAGATAAGATAGGATAAGTGCCCGCATAGGTGTATAGAAGTTTCCTTTCTGGATAGGGAAATGGGTTTTGGTACGAACGTGGCGGAGAATGGCTAAGAACACGATCAGCGCGGTAAATAAATAATTGCAACTGGCCACTGTCATTATTTGTTTACAAGCACTATATTGTTCTTAATCATGGTCCATCATGTGAATACTGACTCCCTGCTCTCTTTTATAGGTAGAGTTATGGCTGGTAAAAGGAAAGGTAGCGGTAGACGTCCTCCTACAAGAAGAAGTACTAGGACGAACACGAATAAAGAAACTGATAACGCTGAGACTATCGAGAATCATGATAATGACGGAGAGGAAGTTATCATGACGGAAACCCAGTTTAATTCGGCGGTTGCTGATCAAGTCTCCAAGGTACTGGAAACCACGTTGCCTAGAATCTTAGACTCTGCATTGCAGAGGAGATCAAATGAAGGGAACCGTGGAGGCGGTGATGGTAGTGGTGGTACTGAAGGCACCAGAGGCAGTGGTGGTACTAGAGGTAGTGGTGGCACGGGAAGTGGTGGCAATGCTAGAGGCGGTGATGATACTGGTGGTAACGATGGCGGGAGAATCCCAAAGAAAGGTTGCTTGTATAAAGGTTTTAAGGATTGTACTCCTAAACCCTTCAATGGAAAAGGTGGTGCCATAGCGACGTACAATTGGATTTCTGCGATGGAAGCTGTGATCAACATCAGTGAGTGCCGAGAAGATCAAGCGGTCAAGTACGCTGCTCATTCGTTTGAAGAAGAAGCTATGCACTGGTGGAAGACGATAGTCCAAAGGAAAGGACAAGCCGCTATCGATAGCATGAGGTGGAATGACATGAAGGAGTTGGTACTCCAACAATTCTGTCCGCAGAATGAGTTGGACAAGATGGAGATGGAGTTTCTTCGGCTAGAGGCTGGATCGATGACACATCGTGAATACACCTCGAGATTCAACGAGATGGCTTTGTTGGTTCCCCACTTAGTCACTCCTGAGTCCAGAAGGTTGAGATGTTATATCCAGGGGCTTCCACCAAAGGTCCGAACGCATGTGAAGGCAAAAGGGCCAACGACCTTTGATGAAGCAGTAGGACTGAGCGCAATCATCTACGATGAGGTGCAGAGTCAAGAGACACATGAACGAGAAAGGAAGAGGAAGTCGGAGGATAAAAAGAGTGGTTCTGGCGGTAGATTCAAGTTCAAAAAGGGAGAAGGCAGTGGCAAAGACAAGAGGAAGGCTGGAGAGGAATATCAAGAGAGGAGGTGTTACAGATGTCAGCAATCGGGACATCTCTCAAGGTCGTGTCCGACGATTAAGTGCTATAATTGTCAGGAAACAGGGCATTTTAAAAATGATTGCCCTAAAATTAAAGGAGGAAAGAACCCAGCCAAAGGGCGGGTGTTTGTTATGAAGAAGGGTGATGATAAAGAAGTTAATGAGGATGTTGTAGCAGGTATGTTCCCTCTAAACAACGTTTATGCTAAGGTTTTATTTGACACGGGTGCAAATAAGAGTTTTGTGTCAACTTCCTTTGGTAAATACCTAGGAAAAGAACCTGTAGTGTTAGATTCTGCTTATGAGGTAGAAACCGCAAATGGAGGAAGTGATGTGATAACAGTAGTGTATAAGGATTGCTTGCTTAATTTAAATGGTGTTGAGTTTCCAGTTGATGTTATGCCTATGAACTTGTGTGGTTATGATGTAGTCATAGGAATGGACTGGTTAACTTATAATCGAGCCCAAGTTGATTGTGAGAAAAAGTTGGTTAGGGTATGTAAGTCAGATGGTGAAACATTAGTGGTTAAGGGAGATAGTAACGGAGGTAATATCCGGATGATATCTGCAATTAAGGCTAGTAAATGTTTGATGAAAGGTTGTGAGGGTTTTAAAGCCTATGCTTTAGATGCTAAGCCTAAAAAGCAGATTTCGGATATCCCAGTCGTATGTGATTACCCTGACGTGTTTCCGGATGACTTACCTGGACTCCCTCCCAACCGACAAATCGAATTTCGAATCGATTTAATACCTGAAGCAAGGCCGATTGCGAAGGCTCCTTATCGTTTGGCGCCCTCCGAATTGCAAGAACTAATGAAGCAAGTCCAGGAGTTGCTCGACTTAGGCTTCATTAGACCGAGTTCATCCCCTTGGGGTGCACCAGTGTTGTTTGTAAAGAAGAAGGACGGTTCCATGCGGATGTGCATCGACTACCGTGAGCTGAACAAGTTGACAATCAAGAACAAGTATCCATTACCGAGGATAGACGATCTGTTTGATCAGCTGCAAGGCGCTAGTTATTTCTCCAAGATCGATCTTAGGTCTGGATACCATCAACTGAAGGTGCGGGAAGAAGATATTCCCAAGACGGCTTTTAGAACCCGTTATGGGCACTATGAGTTTTTGGTTATGTCCTTTGGACTAACCAATGCCCCTGCAGCATTCATGGATCTCATGAACAGAGTCTGCAAGCCGTACTTAGACAAATTTGTCATTGTCTTTATCGATGATATTTTGGTCTATTCGAGAGATCAAAATGATCATGCTGAACACTTGAAGAAGGTTTTGGAAACTCTCAGGCAGGAGAAGCTGTACGCTAAGTTCTCCAAGTGTGATTTTTGGAAGAGAGAAGTTCAATTTCTCGGGCATGTGATAAATGAAGCTGGTGTTCAGGTAGATCCAACTAAGATAGAGGCCATAACGAAATGGGAAGTCCCGAAGACTCCCACAGAAATTAGAAGCTTCTTAGGCTTAGCTGGGTACTACCGAAGATTTATCAAAGACTTCTCCAAGATTGCTACACCGATGACTGCATTAACGCGGAAGAAGGCTGAGTTCAAATGGGGACCTGAGCAAGAGGAAGCCTTTAGTGTCTTGAAGAAGAAGCTTTGTAGCGCTCCAATCCTTTCATTACCCGAAGGTAATGAGGATTTTGTGGTATGTTGTGATGCCTCACTTAATGGTCTTGGTTGCGTGCTGATGCAACGAGAGAAGGTCATTGCCTATGCATCACGAGAATTGAGCATTCATGAGAAACGTTACACCACACATGATTTGGAATTAGGTGCCATAGTGTTTGCCTTGAAGATGTGGCGACATTATCTTTATGGTACTAAATTCGTGATATATTCCGATCACAAAAGCCTTCAACACCTTTTTGATCAGAAGGAGCTAAACATGAGGCAACGTAGATGGATGGAATTGCTTAGCGATTATGATTGTGTGATCAAATACCATCCTGGCAAGGCCAATGTGGTGGCAGACGCCCTGAGTCGAAAGGAGAGGGTTAAACCCATTAGAGTAAGGGCTTTGCAGATCATTGTAACGATTGATTGGAAGGATCAGATCGTTGAAGCTCAGACAAATGCCTTGAAGGAAGAAAGCATCAAGAACGAGCGAATGGTGGGAAAGGAAGGTTTGTTGACAAAAGGAAAGGATGAGATTCTAAGGTTTGGATCAAGAATCTGGGTTCCAAAGTTTGGAGGTATCCAGGATAAGATTCTTGACGAAACCCACAAGTCTAAGTACTCGATTCATCCTGGAACGGATAAGATGTTCAAGAGCTTGAAAGAGCATTATTGGTGGCCCAATATGAAGAGATCAATTGCACAGTATGTGCAAAGGTGCTTAACTTGTTTGCAAGTTAAGATTGAGCATCAGAAACCAGCAGGTCTGTTACAACAGATAGAATTACCAGTTTGGAAGTGGGAGAGAATAACGATGGATTATGTCACAAAGCTCCCAAGAACTCGTGCAGGGCATAATGCCATATGGGTGATTGTGGATCGATTGACCAAGTCGTCTCATTTCATACCATATAACGAGAGCTACTCACCAGAGAAGATGGCGAAATTGTATATCAAGGAGATTGTGAGTAGACATGGCGTGCCACTTTCGATCATCTCTGATAGAGATAGTCGATTCACGTCAAGGTTTTGGTCGAGTTTGCAAAAAGATCTAGGAACTAGATTGAATTTGAGCACGGCATATCATCCTCAAACTGATGGGCAGAGTGAGCGTACGATCCAAACCCTTGAGGATATGTTGCGTGCGTGTGTGATTGACTTTAGTGGTAGTTGGGATGAATTCTTACCATTGGTTGAGTTTTCATACAACAACAGTTATCACACCAGCATAGGAATGGCACCGTTTGAAGCACTTTATGGAAGAAAGTGCAGAACTCCCGTTTGTTGGACGGAAGTTGGGGATGATCAGTTGTGTAGTACAGAGATGATGTTAGAAACAACTGATAAAATCCAACTGATTAGGCAAAGGCTGAAAGCTGCCCAGGATAGGCAGAAAAGTTATGCTGATGTTCGTAGAAGGCCCTTAGAATTCAAAGTTAGGGACCATGTGATGTTGAAAGTATCTCCTTGGAAAGGAGTGGTAAGGTTTATCAAACGTGGAAAGTTAGCCCCGAGATACATTGGTCCATTTAAGATTGTTGCGAGAGTTGGGAAAGTTGCTTATAAGCTTGAGTTACCGGAAACCTTGAAAGGTGTACACGATACCTTTCATGTGTCAAACTTAAGGAAATGTTTGGCAGATCCAAATCAAGTTGTACCTCTCAAAGATGTTCAAGTAAGCGAGAAGCTATCTTTTACAGAGAGGCCGGTAAAGATTCTTGATACGCAAGAAAGGAAATTGAGAAAGAAAAGAATCCGGTTAGTGTTGGTCCAATGGGAAGGACAAAGAGGACCAGAGAAAACTTGGGAATTGGCTAGTGAGATGAAAGCCAAATACCCTCAATTATTTTTATAATATTCGAATTTCGAGGACGAAATTCTTTTAAGGAGGGGAGAAATGTAAAACCCTAAATCTAGACGAAAGTATATGTTGATAATGGGCGGGTGTTCATGTAAATAGCACGTTGAATAAACAGTCCTAATCTATATTGATAAACCCTAGGGGTGGTAGAGGACTGAAAATGAAGAGCGTGGGCGAAAACGGAACTCAAATCGGAGTTATAACGAAGCGGGAAATGCGAAAACACCCGAGGAATGCCCGAAAACTTGTTTCGAGCATATCTTGACTTAGAAGAAGAGTTACGGAGCCCATAATATATGAATTCCACGTGTTTCGACGAGAGGAATCTGAAAATGTGGGTTACGCGGTCCGCGCATCAAGGGGTAGTGCCCTGCGCGTATCGCCTAGTGTCAGTCGGGTGGAAAACAGCTGGCAGCCACTCACCATCTACGCGATACGCGCAGATGGTGCATGTGGGCTGCGCGTATCGCCTGGAACAGCCCAGACAGCCTATTTAAAGGGGTGCAACCCCCCTTCACTTGTGCTCAAAGTTCTCTCTCTCTCTAGAACGTTTTAGAGAGAGAAACCAGTCCGTTTTGTTGCGGAATCGCGCCTCGAGTGCGGTACCCTGCGTCGGAACGCTGCTTCGAGTTTCGGGCGCGTGTAGATCGCTTAGCGTGCGTCGAGGTTCTGTCCGAGTGAAGAACGGTGATCATCAAGGTGTTGCGCGACTGAAGATCGGTGATCGACGAGGTAATAGTCTTTCATTCTCGATCTAGTTTAGGACGGGAATCGGGTTGGGAACTCGATGGGAATGCGGGGTGAAGATACCCGCATAGCACGAGGGACGTGCTAGGGGAAATAGTTGCGGGATTAAACACCCGCAACTAACGGGTAGATTACCCGGGGAGGGTGGGGGTTGAATATCCGTACCCTAGGGGTATGATATCCGTTGTGTACGGGTAACATATCTCTGTAGGATTCGTTTAGATCCCCGAGGTGTGGGATTTGGTAGGCGTAGGTGGCAACGACTCGTGTCTAGTCGTATGCTTCGCTAGTTATGCCCTAGGACTTACATAGTCTTAGGAATCGTTATTTATAACGTTGTGATATCGCGTTATAGGTGGATTATAGCTATTGAGATTGATTGTCGATATAGCTATTTGTGTGATCGTGAAGATAACCATTTGGATTGATTGTTGGGATTAGATCAAGGACCGAAGCTAGTTGTGAGCTTGTTGTGATCTTGTTGAGGTGAGTTCATACACTTAAACTCTTTTGAAATGATTGTATGTTTTACAAAACTGGATGTGTTGCTTAAACCTGTTTTGGTTGCAAATGATTGTGAGTTTTTGTATAAACTCTTTTGGATTGGTTGTGTTCTTAAACTGTTGTTTTTGAACGGTTGGCTAGCATTCTACGGTAAATATCGGGCAATACCACTTCTGTTTTTAGGGTGACGGGCGGTAAACTCAGTGAAGGGTATATGCATATATTCTGCTCCAGCGCAGACGTGCCTGACGGAGTTGTTGAGGGGTTTATCGTATTGTCTGTGTATATTTATCTGATGATGCTAGTATGTTTATGAAATGCTTGTAAGTGATGGAGTTAGTGGTAACTCTTTGATCAATGGAGCTTGGTAACTCGTTGATCAAGGTTTTTACAAGTATTTGGTTGAATGTTGAAATGTTTTGTAAAATATTTTATTATGAACTCACCAGCGTAAGCTGACCCTTTCTTTTAAAACTTCTTGGCACACATCCTAGGTGCCGAGTGATGCAGGAAAGCACTGATGAGGCTAGAGCATGTAGAAGGCTTGCGGGCTTAGAAGATAGACGCTCTGGACCTAGAATAGTTGCTAGCTTTAGTTTGTTAATGTTATGTATCAAACAAACAATCGTTGTTTTGTAATCAATGTATTGTATATATGAAGTTTAATGTATGCACAACTTTAAGTTTTAAGCTGTGTGTATGTTTGTTGATTCCGCTGCGTTGCTCCTGATATCCATTCGTCACACGCGATAACCCCCGGGCACCTGGGACCGCCCGCCGCGTTGGGGTTGTGACATCTGTATATCACATTAGCACCTTGAAAAGCATGTTAGTATAATGTACGACGCCTTACAACTCCTAACAACACATTACAATACAGTACGTAATCTTAAAACTCCATAATATACCTAATGAATTCGTCCGAGTCCAATGAAGATCATACGGTAACTCATGTCATGTTACGACTCTATATGAGACCTTAGCAACTTGAAAAGCAATTTAATATAATGTAGGACGCATTACAACTTAAAAGAAGACCTTATATCACCGTACGAAACATTAAATCTCCATAATAAACCTAATGAGAGTCCTTTGAACATCGTACGACAACTTAAAACCTATTACGACTCTGATGCCATATTAGAAACTTGAAAAGCACTTCATTATAATGTAGGACTCCTTAAAAATCGTAACAACACCTTACAATACCGTATGTAAACTTACAAATCCATAATAAACCTAATGAATTCGTCTGAGTCCTTTGAACATCGTTCGAACACTCAGGACTTGTTACGGCTCTGTATGCGACATTAGCAACATTTAAAGCAATTTAGAATAATGTAGGACGCATTACAACTTCTAAGAGCATCTTTCATCATCATACGAAAACATTAACTCCACAATAAACCTAATGAATTCGTCTGAGTCATTTTAATATTGTACGGCAACTTAGAATATCTTACAACTCTGTATATCACATTAGCACCTTGAAAAGCATGTTAGTATAAAGTACGACGCCTTACAAATCCTATGAACACATTACAATACAGTACGTAATCTTAAAACTCCATAATATACCTAATGAATTCGTCTGATTCCATTGAAGATCGTACTGGTAACTAAGGACTTGTTAGGTCTCTGTATGAGACATTAGCAACTTGAAAAGCAGTTTAGAATAATGTAGGTCGCATTACAACTCAAAAGAAGACCTTACATCACCGTACGAAACATTAAATCTCCATAATAAACCTAATGAATTCGTTCGAGTCCTTTGAACATCATACGACAACTTAAAACATATTACGATTCTGTTTTCCATATTAGAAACTTGAAAAGCACTTCATTATAATGTAGGACTCCTTAAAAATCGTAACAACACCTTACAATACCGTATGTAAACTTAAAACTACATAAATAACCTAATGAATTCGTCCGAGTCCTTTGAACATCGTTCAAATACTCAGGAATTGTTACGGCTCTGTATGCGACATTAGCAACATTAAAAGCAATTTAGAATAATGTAGGACGCGTTACAACTTCTAAGAACACCTTTCATCATCATACGAAACATTAAAACTCCATAATAAACCGAATGAATTCGTCCGAGTCATTTGAACATTGTACGGAAACTTAGAATATCTTACAACTCTGTATATCACATTAGCACCTTGAAAAGTATGTTTGTATAATTTACGACGCCTTACAACACCTAACAACACATTACAATACAGTACGTAATCTTAAAACTCCATAATATAGCTAATGAATTCGTCCGAGTCCATTGAAGATCGTACGGTAACTCAGGACATGTTACGACTCTGTATGAGACCTTAGCAACTTGAAAAGCAATTTAATATAATGTAGGACGCATTACAACTTAAAATAAGACCTTACATTACCGTACGAAACATTAAATCTCCATAATAAACCTAACGAATTTGTTCGAGTCCTTTGACCATCGTACGACAACTTAAAACATATTACAACTCTGTATATGCCATATTAGAAACTTGAAAAGCACTTCATTATAATGTAGGACTCCTTAAAAATCGCAACAACACCTTACAATACCGTATGTAAACTTAAAGCTACATAATAAACCTAATGAATTCGTCCGAGTCCTTTGAACATCGTTCGAACACTCAGGACTTGTTACGGCTCTATATGTGACATTAGCAACATTAAAAGCAATTTACAAAAATGTAGGACGCGTTACAACTTCTAAGAACACCTTTCATCATCATCAAAACATTAAAACTACATAGTAAACCTAATGAATTCGTACGAGTCCTTTGAACATCGTTCGAACACTCAGGACTTGTTACGGCTCTGTATGCGACATTAGCAACATTAAAAGCAATTTAGAATAATGTAGGACGCTATACAACTTCTTAGAACACCTTTTATCATCACACGAAACATTAAAACTCCATAATAAACCGAATGAATTCGTCCGAGTCATTTGAACATTGTACGGAAACTTAGAATATCTTACAACTCTGTATATCACATTAGCACCTTGAAAAGTATGTTTGTATAATTTACGACGCCTTACAACACCTAACAACACATTACAATACAGTTCGTAATCTTAAAACTCCTTAATATACCTAATAAATTCGTCCGAGTTCAATAAAGATCATACGGTAACACAGCACATGTTATGACTCTGGATGAGACCTTAGCAACTTGAAAAGCAAATTAATATAATATAGGACGCATTACAACTTAAAAGAAGACCTTACATCACCGTACGAAACATTAAATCTCCATAATAAACCTAATGAATTCGTTCGAGTCCTTTGAACATCGTACGACAACTTAAAACATATTACGACTCTGTATGCCATATTAGAACCTTGAAAAGCACTACATTATAATATAGGACTCCTTAAAAATGTAACAACACCTTACAATGACGTTTGTAAACTTAAAACTCTATAATAAACCTAAAGAATTTGTCAGAGTCCTTTGAACATCTTTCGAACACTCAGGACTTGTTACGACTCTGTATGCGACATTAGCAACATTAAAAGCAATTTAGAATACTGTAGGACGCGTTACAACTTCTAAGAACACCTTTCATCATCTTACGAAACATTAAAACTCCATAATAAACCTAATGAATTCGTCCAAGTCATTTGAACATTGTACGGAAACTTAGAATATCTTACAACTCTGTATATCACATTAGCACCTTGAAAAGTATGTTTGTATAATTTACGACGCCTTACAACGCGTAACAACACATTACAATATAGTTTGTAATCTTAAAACTCCATAATATAGCTAATGAATTCGTCCGAGTCCATTGAAGATCGTACGGTAACTCAGGACATGTTACGACTCTGTATGAGACCTTAGCAACTTGAAAAGCAATTTAATATAATGTAGGACGCATTACAACTTAAAATAAGACCTTACATCACCGTACGAAACATTAAATCTCCATAATAAACCTAACGAATTTGTTCGAGTCCTTTGACCATCGTACGACAACTTAAAACATATTACAACTCTGTATATGCCATATTAGAAACTTGAAAAGCACTTCATTATAATGTAGGACTCCTTAAAAATCGTAACAACACCTTACAATACCGTATGTAAACTTAAAGCTACATAATAAACCTGATGCATTCGTCCGAGTCCTTTGAACATCGTTCGAACACTCAGGACTTGTTACGGCTCTGTATGCGACATTAGCAACATTAAAAGCAATTTAGAATAATGTAGGACGCGATACAACTTCTTAGAACACCTTTCATCATCATACGAAACATTTAATCTCCATAATAAACCTAATGAATTAGTCCGAGTCATTTGAACATTGTACGGAAACTTAGAATATCTTACAACTCTGTATATCACATTAGCACCTTGAAAAGTATGTTCGTATAATTTACGACACCTTACAACACGTAACAGCACATTACAATACAGTTTGTAATCTTAAAACTCCATAATATACCTAATGAATTCGTCCGAGTCCACTGAAGATCATACGGTAACTCAGGACATGTTACGACTCTGGATGAGACCTTAGCAACTAGAAAAACAAAATTAATATAATATAGGACGCATTACAACTTAAAAGAAGACCTTACATCACCGTACGAAACATTAAATCTCCATAATAAACCTAATGAATTCGTTAGAGTCCTTTGAACATCGTACGACAACTTAAAACATATTACGACTCTGTATGCCATATTAGAACCTTGAAAAGCACTACATTATAATTTAGGTCTCCTTAAAAATCGTAACAACATCTTACAATGCCGTTTGTAAACTTAAAACTCTATAATAAACCTAAAGAATTTGTCAGAGTCCTTTGATCATCTTTCGAACACTCAGGACTTGTTACGACTCTGTATGCGACATTAGCAACATTAAAAGCAATTTAGAATACTGTAGGACGCGTTACAACTTCTAAGAACACCTTTCATCATCATACGAAACATTAAATCTCCATAATAAACCTAATGAATTAGTCCGAGTCATTTGAACATTGTACGGAAACTTAGAATATCTTACAACTCTGTATATCACATTAGCACCTTGAAAAGTATGTTTGTATAATTTACGACGCCTTACAACACGTAACAACACATTACAATACAGTTTGTAATCTTAAAACTCCATAATATACCTAATGAATTCGTCCGAGTCCACTGAAGATCATACGGTAACTCAGGACATTTTACGACTCTGGATGAGACCTTAGCAACTTGAAAAGCAAATTAATATAATATAGGACGCATTACAACTTAAAAGAAGACCTTACATCACCGTACGAAACATTAAATCTCTATATAAAACTTAATGAATTCGTTCGAGTCCTTTGAACATCGTACGACAACTTAAAACATATTACGACTCTGTATGCCATATTAGAACCTTGAAAAGCACTACATTATAATTTAGGACTCCTTAAAAATCGTAACAACACCTTACAATGCAGTTTGTAAACTTAAAACTCTATAATAAACCTAAAGAATTCATCCGAGTCCTTTGTGCATTGTTCGAACACTTAGGACTTGTTACGGCTCTGTATGTGACATTAGCAACATGAAAAGCAATTTAGAATAATGTAGGACGCGTTACAACTTCTAAGAACACCTTTCATCATCTTACGAAACATTAAAACTCCATAATAAACCTAATGAATTCGTCCAAGTCATTTGAACATTGTACGGAAACTTAGAATATCTTACAACTCTGTATATCACATTAGCACCTTGAAAAGTATGTTTGTATAATTTACGACGCCTTACAACACGTAACAACACATTACAATATAGTTTGTAATCTTAAAACTCCATAATATAGCTAATGAATTCGTCCGAGTCCATTGAAGATCGTACGGTAACTCAGGACATGTTACGACTCTGTATGAGACCTTAGCAACTTGAAAAGCAATTTAATATAATGTAGGACGCATTACAACTTAAAATAAGACCTTACATCACCGTACGAAACATTAAATCTCCATAATAAACCTAACGAATTTGTTCGAGTCCTTTGACCATCGTACGACAACTTAAAACATATTACAACTCTGTATATGCCATATTAGAAACTTGAAAAGCACTTCATTATAATGTAGGACTCCTTAAAAATCGTAACAACACCTTACAATACCGTATGTAAACTTAAAGCTACATAATAAACCTTATGAATTCGTCCGAGTCCTTTGAACATCGTTCGAACACTCAGGACTTGTTACGGCTCTGTATGTGACATTAGCAACATTAAAAGCAATTTAGAAAAATGTAGGACGCGTTACAACTTCTAAGAACACCTTTCATCATCATCAAAACATTAAAACTACATAATAAACCTAATGAATTCGTACGAGTCCTTTGAACATCGTTCGAACACTCAGGACTTGTTACGGCTCTGTATGCGACATTAGCAACATTAAAAGCAATTTAGAATAATGTAGGACGCGATACAACTTCTTAGAACACCTTTCATCATCATACGAAACATTTAATCTCCATAATAAACCTAATGAATTAGTCCGAGTCATTTGAACATTGTACGGAAACTTAGAATATCATACAACTCTGTATATCACATTAGCACCTTGAAAAGTATGTTTGTATAATTTACGACGCCTTACAACACCTAACAACACATTACAATACAGTTCGTAATCTTAAAACTCCTTAATATACCTAATAAATTCGTCCGAGTTCACTAAAGATCATACGGTAACACAGGACATGTTACGACTCTGGATGAGACCTTAGCAACTTGAAAAGCAAATTAATATAATATAGGACGCATTACAACTTAAAAGAAGACCTTACATCACCGTACGAAACATTAAATCTCCATAATAAACCTAATGAATTCGTTCGATTCCTTTGAACATCGTACGACAACTTAAAACATATTACGACTCTGTATGCCATATTAGAACCTTGAAAAGCACTACATTATAATTTAGGACTCCTTAAAAATCGTAACAACACCTTACAATGACGTTTGTAAACTTAAAACTCTATAATAAACCTAAAGAATTTGTCAGAGTCCTTTGAACATCTTTCGAACACTCAGGACTTGTTACGACTCTGTATGCGACATTAGAAACATTAAAAGCAATTTAGAATACTGTAGGACGCGTTACAACTTCTAAGAACACCTTTCATCATCATACGAAACATTAAATCTCCATAATAAACCTAATGAATTAGTCCGAGTCATTTGAACATTGTACGGAAACTTAGAATATCTTACAACTCTGTATATCACATTAGCACCTTGAAAAGTATGTTTGTATAATTTACGACGCCTTACAACACGTAACAAATACAATACAGTTTGTCATCTTAAAACTCCATAATATACCTAATGAATTCGTCCGAGTCCACTGAAGATCATACGGTAACTCAGGACATGTTACGACTCTGGATGATACATTAGCAACTAGAAAAACAAAATTAATATAATATAGGACGCATTACAACTTAAAAGAAGACCTTACATCACCGTACGAAACATTAAATCTCCATAATAAACCTAATGATATAATGATAAATATACATAAATCCCTAGTTAAGTTTGTTAACATTTTGTGTCGTTTCGGTTAAGGTTTTATATCATTTTTAACACAACTGACGTTTTTATGTTTTGTAGGTCCCATGTTGATAAAGAAACGGAAAGATCGTGAAAAATCTAATCCGTAGGCGAAAACGGGGCGCGAAACGGAGTTACGAGCGAGCCGGTACGCGAAAACGAAGAAAGTTTGGGCTTTTCAAGGCCCGGTTCGCTATATATACACTCCTTAAGAAACCCTAGGGGACGAATTTCAGCAGATTTCAAGGGTTTTTGAGCTTAGCAAGGCGGAAACGAAGTGCTAGAAGCGGATTGGATCGTGGATTGCGTCTCGGTTTAATCGGGTTTCATTGTTTCTTCACTTTTGTCTTTACTACTACCATGTTTGCTACTTCTAAACTTGTGTTTTTATTAGTGAATATGATTATTGGCTAAACTTATTGAATCACCTAGGCCAATGATAACTTAGTTACTTGTTTTGCATGTTTGTTGGATTGGTTTTGACGTTGGTAATTTTATGACTTAGTAACCATTTACTTTTGATTCGTTGATGCATGATTATGTGTTTGGTTTGATTCGATATTATTTATTTGTTTCCACTTGAATCTTGTTGGATGTCTTTCAAATAATAGGTTCGAGTTAGGTCATGGACTTTGTGTTAGTGACTAGTTTATGGTTTAGGTGCACTAAAACCATAGGAACGATAAATTAAATTGAATTGATAAAAACGTGTAGCTAAATTAATAACCGTGAGGTGATAGTTTAATTGGTAGGTCTAAGTGGGTTGAATTGCTAGGCTTGTTTCTGTGAAGAATTGGTTTAGCTTTGGTTTAACTACGGTGTCTACTAATATCAATTGAATTAAAGTAAATACCTTAGGTTATTTAATTGTGAGATTAATAATCAACATAGGTACTAAGCATAATTATTTAGATAACCGTGAGGAAGTTTAATCCCGTAACCGGTGTGCTAATAACTTAATAGTTATCCTTTAGGTTTCTTCTCGAGAAGGGTCGAGGGTCTTAATTAGGAAAGCTTTTAAGTGAATAAATTTAGATCCCGGTTCCATACCATTAGTCCAACGTGAGTGATAACTGAAGTTAACGATGATTCTAGCCTAGGTGGTTTGTTTTCTCTCATCTGCTTTAAATCCGTCTTTCAAGTTCTTAGTTTCCATTTTTAGTAACTTTCCTAATTTAGAAAGTTTCTATTTTTAGTAAGTTTCTATTTTTAGCAAAAAAAACCCCCCTTTTCAAATAAATCTTTTATTTAAGTCGTGTTTAGTCAGTCGAGTCCCAGTCAGTTAATTTAACGTAGTATATAGAGTCTGTGGGTCGACACCCGGACTTACGTTTCACTGTACTGCATTCGACCGGTCCACTGCCGGTTGTGTGTAGTTTACTAGTACGTCTAGGTTTTTATAAATTTAAAACTAGGTGTTTTTTAGTGTTTATTTTATATATATATATATTACACGCATCAAGTTTTTGGCAAAAACTTGATGCGTGTAATATATATATAAAAAATAAACAAACAAAAACACCTAGTTTTAAATTTATAAAACCAAGACAAACTACTAAATCACACACAACCGGCAGTGGACCGGTCAAATGTAATATAGCGTACGTAAGTCCGGGTGTCGACCCACAGACTCTATATACTACGTTAAATTAACTAATAAAGACTCGACTGACTAAACACGACTTAAATAAAAGATTTATTTGAAAAGGGGGGTTTTTTTGCTAAAAATAGAAACTTACTAAAAATAGAAACTTTCTAAATTAGGAAAGTTACTAAAAATGGAAACTAAGAACTTGAAAGACGGATTTAAAGCAGATGAGAGAAAACAAACCACCTAGGCTAGAATCATCGTTAACTTCAGTTATCACTCACGTTGGACTAATGGTATGGAACCGGGATCTAAATTTATTCACTTAAAAGCTTTCCTAATTAAGACCCTCGACCCTTCTCGAGAAGAAACCTAAAGGATAACTATTAAGTTATTAGCACACCGGTTACGGGATTAAACTTCCTCACGGTTATCTAAATAATTATGCTTAGTACCTATGTTGATTATTAATCTCACAATTAAATAACCTAAGGTATTTACTTTAATTCAATTGATATTAGTAGACACCGTAGTTAAACCAAAGCTAAACCAATTCTTCACAGAAACAAGCCTAGCAATTCAACCCACTTAGACCTACCAATTAAACTATCACCTCACGGTTATTAATTTAGCTACACGTTTTTATCAATTCAATTTAATTTATCGTTCCTATGGTTTTAGTGCACCTAAACCATAAACTAGTCACTAACACAAAGTCCATGACCTAACTCGAACCTATTATTTGAAAGACATCCAACAAGATTCAAGTGGAAACAAATAAATAATATCAAATCAAAACAAACACATAATCATGCATCAACGAATCAAAAGTAAATGGTTACTAAGTCATAAAATTACCAACGTCAAAACCAATCCAACAAACATGCAAAACAAGTAACTAAGTTATCATTGGCCTAGGTGATTCAATAAGTTTAGCCAATAATCATATTCACTAATAAAAACACAAGTTTAGAAGTAGCAAACATGGTAGTAGTAAAGACAAAAGTGAAGAAACAATGAAACCCGATTAAACCGAGAAGCAATCCACGATCCAATCCGCTTCTAGCACTTCGTTTCCGCCTTGCTAAGCTCAAAAACCCTTGAAATCTGCTGAAATTCGTCCCCTAGGGTTTCTTAAGGAGTGTATATATAGCGAACCAGGCCTTGAAAAGCCCAAACTTTCTTCGTTTTCGCGTACCGGCTCGCTCGTAACTCCGTTTCGCGCCCCGTTTTCGCCTACGGATTCGATTTTTCACGATCTTTCCGTTTCTTTATCAACATGGGACCTACAAAACATAAAAACGTCAGTTGTGTTAAAAATGATATAAAACCTTAACCGAAACGACACAAAATGTTAACAAACTTAACTAGGGATTTATGTATATTTATCATTATATCAAATATCCCCACACTTAACCTTTTTCGTCCCTGAAAAAGCATGCACATAGAATCACAACTAATTAAGGCTTCAAATTTCATTACAGTTTCATAAACAAGAACCGAATTCAGATAAACGGTGATGCGTTTACATAAACACCCTAAAATTAGCCAATTAAGTTTCCCTTTATGCTTAATTTAAATTTAATTAGATCATTTGTCTATAAGGTTTCACACAGAGGAAAAATAAGTTTGCCCGATTATTGTTGCTTGACGAGGCACCAGATAAACCACAAAGGTTTTCCTACCAAAATAACCTAAAGAACTTAACTAAGCTAAGAACTAGTGCCATATTAGGGTGGATTTTGATGGATGAATTTATGGGTATAGACTGTTTATTCTCTCTTTTTTCATAAAACAAGATCACCTCACCCAGGGGTGTCGTATCCAAGTCGCTATCCCGGAGGTAGAGCACATGAGGTCTTGGATCACTTGCCTTATATTTTTCATTTTTCTTTTTTTTTTTCATTTGATTTGGCTACTTTGAGCTCTTTTATTTAGCAGCTACTTTAAGCGCTTTTCAGTACTATACCCGGTGGACATTTTATTTGCGGATGCGCCACTTCTTTCACAAGAAGTGTGTTATAAATCCTAAAATGGCACTACCCCTTAACCTATTTAAGTTCAAAAGCCTACAGTGGTGCCTGATTTAATTTAGTTAAGGCCTTCCTATTCCTCCTAAGATGACAACCCACGAGATTCACGACAATTAACTTTCTATTAAAAACACTTAGGGAAACCATCTCAGCTAATTGGGTTACCAAAAGTTTATCCAAATTTATCTTTGTTTTAAAAACCACAACTCATTTGAAAGCCAAAATCAGTTTACTATCACTTTCTATTAAAGTGCACAACTTTAACAAAGACATTTTTCAATTTTTTTTTTCAATTTTTTTAAGACTCTATATGACTCGAAACAAACAACTAAACAAACTAGAAATGACTATTTCCCATCCCCACACTTAAGTTCTACATTGTCTCTAATGTAGAGATAGAAAACATCTAAAAAATAAAAGATAGAAGGGTGAATTGAAAAAGACTTAGCTGGTTTTGTGAAACGCGTAAGCTCCAAGTCTTCATTCCAACTGTAGCCTCGATCGTATAGCATTTCGGTCGCGATCGAGCTTCACCGACACTCTCGAGCTCCATCTTCGTCTTCACAAATACAAACTCACCCGAATGGAGATTGAGTACGGGTGAGAATGATTTAAACCTGCAAAACAAAAACAAGAATACCCGAGCGTAACACTGACTCGACAAAAATAAAATCAAATAAAAATAGAAATAAAAATAAAAATTTCGACTCAATATACAAACTCTATAAACCAATGAGAAACCTCCCCACACTTGGCGTTTAATCAGGAGGTTTCTCTTTGATCTGGACCCTATCTAACCCGTTCAATTCCACAAGGTCCACAAACACATTTTGAAAATCTAAAGTAGAATTGAAAATAATTTTGAAAATAAATTTAAAAGCTTTAAACGGGTCAGACCACCAACATTTATACTTACCTGGAAAGAACCGGATGCATGGCAAGTATCGTGAAGACTGGTCATGCTTGCACTTTAAGGGTTTCTTCATCCTCGTAAACCATCTCCCGATTTGCAACAATTTGCGCCCCCTCGGTTCTTTCCTTGATTTAAACCGAGGTATTGAGGAATCTTCATCATGTACCTCTTCCTCAAGCTCACTCGGTAGTTGACTCATCCCCACACTTGGCGTTTGATTGTCTACTAAGTCTTCGAAAATCTTCAAATCGCCAAGTGGGTCAAATTCCACTTCCTCGCAAAAAGGCAGGTCCACCAGTTCATCAGCAAATTCATCCTCCCAAGATGGAACTAGTACCTCCTTCACATCTTCCTCATGTAGCTCCTGCATCTCATCAAACTCACAAAACAATTGTGAAATATAAAAAGAATCCAAAGATTCAAATATATCACATGATGAGTCAAATAGTTCAGGAATATCAGATGAAATTGAAATTTGGTTAGAACACTTACCTTTTTCGGAAAGATCATCTTCATCATCCAATTTTGTATCGGCATACTCCTTTTTCTGTTTCTCGTCATCAGTGGAAATATCTGGTTCTTGATCGGCTTCGCATGTTGTCATCCTTAGATTATCGAGTTCATCCGTAAGCCTCCCATTTTCTGATAAATAATGAAGTTTCTCCGCCGAACTTAGTGAGTGCCATCGAGTGTTCATGACCTCCTGCACCTTCATTTGTTCTTCTTTCAGGCTCAAGCACTTGTTCATTTCCACTTTCTCTTCCTAACAGACTGGAGGTGGGACTGAAGCGTCCATTTTTGTCTCCGGATGTACTTGGAATTCCTGCAAAACCTCATCCTCACAAGACAAGTGTAAAATATCTTGTGGTTCAGAAATAATATTACAAGATTCAAAAGAGAATGTAGAAAATGAGTTATCATTACCTGATTTTTGCTGCAGCTGCTCATGTTGAAACTCCTCTTCTTCATTTGACCTCCTCATGATCTCCCTTAGAGCTTTATTAGTATCTTCCATCATCAACTGGCTCTGCAATAGGTTATCATGTTCTACTAACGCTCTCTGAGTGGTGGCTTTATTAGCAACTAACTGGGTCAACAACTCTTCTATCCTACTCAAAGCACCATCACTACCCCTAGTAGAGTTGCTTTCAAAAAATTGACCACTATGATCTGACTGTGGAAAATATGGGTCAATAGGATCCACCTGTGATGAATATGACTGCACATGCCCAAAAGAGTTAGCAAAATGAGGTGGTGCAGAGGACCTCGTATATTGTGGACATAGACAAGTAAAGTGAGGTCCTCCGCAAATTTCACACATATTTAATAACAAGAAAGACTCGATGGGGAGGAAAACAGAGCAAAATAAAACTAATCCTACGACTCAAATAAAACAAATAAGACAAAGCACGTATGTAGCAGTTAAGACTCAACAAAGTTAATTAACGCAATTACCAAGAGTCCCCGGCAACGGCGCCAAAAACTTGATGCGTGTAATATATATATAAAAATAAACACTAAAAACACCTAAGCTTTAAATTTATAAAACCTAGACAGACTAACTAAATCACACACAACCGGCAGTGGACCGGTCGAATGTAATATAGCTTAAGTAAGTCCGGGTGTCGACCCACAGACTCTATATACTACGTTAAATAACTAGACAAGACTCAACTAAAAGACCCCCTTTTCAAATAAATCTTTTTATTTAAGTCGTGTTTAGTTTAGTTGAGTCTTGTCTAGTTATTTAACGTAGTATATAGAGTCTGTGGGTCGACACCCGGACTTACTTAA
This sequence comes from Tagetes erecta, assembly GCA_030867185.1. Lineage (NCBI taxonomy): Eukaryota > Viridiplantae > Streptophyta > Magnoliopsida > Asterales > Asteraceae > Tagetes > Tagetes erecta. The sequence continues at coordinate 51,480,476 of CM061487.1, forward strand.
GCTATATTACATTCGACCGGTCCACTGCCGGTTGTGTGTGATTTAGTTAGTCTGTCTAGGTTTTATAAATTTAAAGCTTAGGTGTTTTTAGTGTTTATTTTTATATATATATTACACGCATCACCTAATGAATTCGTTCGAGTCCTTTGAACATCGTACGACAACTTAAAACATATTACGACTCTGTATGCCATATTAGAACCTTGAAAAGCACTACATTATAATTTAGGACTCCTTAAAAATCGTAACAACACCTTACAATGACGTTTGTAAACTTAAAACTCTATAATAAACCTAAAGAATTTGTCAGAGTCCTTTGAACATCTTTCGAACACTCAGTACTTGTTACGACTCTGTATGCGACATTAGCAACATTAAAAGCACTTTAGAATACTGTAGGACGCGTTACAACTTCTAAGAACACCTTTCATCATCATACGAAACATTAAATCTCCATAATAAACCTAATGAATTAGTCCGAGTCATTTGAACATTGTACGGAAACTTAGAATATCTTACAACTCTGTATATCACATTAGCACCTTGAAAAGTATGTTTGTATAATTTACGACGCCTTACAACACGTAACAACACATTACAATACATTTTGTAATCTTAAAACTCCATAATATACCTAATGAATTCGTCCGAGTCCACTGAAGATCATACGGTAACTCAGGACATGTTACGACTCTGGATGAGACCTTAGCAACTTGAAAAGCAAATTAATATAATATAGGACGCATTAACTTAAAAGAATACCTTACATCACCGTACGAAACATTAAATCTCTATAATAAACATAATGAATTCGTTCGAGTCCTTTGAACATCGTACGACAACTTAAAACATATTACGACTCTGTATGCCATATTAGAACCTTGAAAAGCACTACATTATAATTTAGGACTCCTTAAAAATCGTAACAACACCTTGCAATGCCGTTTGTAAACTTAAAACTCTATAATAAACCTAAAGAATTCATCCGAGTCCTTTGAACATCGTTCGAACACTCAGGACTTGTTACGGCTCTGTATGTGACATTATCAACATGAAAAGCAATTTAGAATAATGTAGGACGCGTTACAACTTCTAAGAACACCTTTCATCATCTTACGAAACATTAAAACTCCATAATAAGCCTAATGAATTCGTCCAAGTCATTTGAACATTGTACGGAAACTTAGAATATCTTACAACTCTGTATATCACATTAGCACCTTGAAAAGTATGTTTGTATAATTTACGACGCCTTACAACACGTAACAACACATTACAATAAAGTTTGTAATCTTAAAACTCCATAATATACCTAATGAATTCGTCCGAGTCCACTGAAGATCATACGGTAACTCAGGACATGTTACGACTCTGGATGAGACCTTAGCAACTTGAAATGCAAATTAATATAATATAGGACGCATTACAACTTAAAAGAAGACCTTACATCACCGTACGAAACATTAAATCTCTATAATAAACTTAATGAATTCGTTCGAGTCCTTTGAACATCGTACGACAACTTAAAACATATTACGACTCTGTATGCCATATTAGAACCTTGAAAAGCACTACATTATAATTTAGGACTCCTTAAAAATCGTAACAACACCTTACAATGCCGTTTGTAAACTTAAAACTCTATAATAAACCTAAAGAATTCATCCGAGTCCTTTGAACATCGTTCGAACACTCAGGACTTGTTACGGCTCTGTATGTGACATTAGCAACATGAAAAGCAATTTAGACTAATGTAGGACGCGTTACAACTTCTAAGAACACCTTTCATCATCTTACGAAACATTAAAACTCCATAATAAACCTAATGAATTCGTCCAAGTCATTTGAACATTGTACGGAAACTTAGAATATCTTACAACTCTGTATATCAAATTAGCACCTTGAAAAGTATGTTTGTATAATTTACGACGCCTTACAACACCTAACAACACATTACAATACAGTACGTAATCTTAAAACTCCATAATATAGCTAATGAATTCGTCCGAGTTCATTGAAGATCGTACGGTAACTCAGGACATGTTACGACTCTGTATGAGACCTTAGCAACTTGAAAAGCAATTTAATATAATTTAGGACACATTACAACTTAAAATAAGCCCTTACATCACCGCACGAAACATTAAATCTCCATAATAAACGTAATGATTTTGTTCGAGTCCTTTGAACATCGTACGACAACTTAAAACATATTACGACTCCGTATGCCATATTAGAAACTTGAAAAGCACTTCATTATAATGTAGGACTCCATAAAAATCGTAACAACACCTTAAAGTTCTGTATGTAAACTTAAAACTACATAATATGAATTCATACGAGTCTTTTGAACAACGTTCGAACACTCAGGACTTGTTACGGCTCTATATGCGACATTAGCAACATTAAAAGCAATTTAGAATAGCGTAGGACGCGATACAACTTCTAAGAACACCTTTCACCATCATACGAAACATTAAAACTCCATAATAAACCGAATGAATTCGTCCGAGTCATTTGAACATTGTACGGAAACTTAGTATATCTTACAACTCTGTATATCACATTAGCACCTTGAAAAGTATGTTTGTATAATTAACGACGCCTTACAACACCTAACAACACTTTACAATACAGTTCGTAATCTTAAAACTCCTTAATATACCTAATAAATTCGTCCGAGTCCACTAAAGATCATACGGTAACTCAGGACATGTTACGACTCTGGATGAGACCTTAGCAACTTGAAAAGCAAATTAATATAATATAGGACGCATTAGAACTTAAAAGAAGATCTAACATCACCGTACGTAACATTAAATCTCCATAATAAACCTAATAAATTCGTTCGAGTCCTTTGAACATCGTACAACAACATAAAACATATTACGACTCTGTATGCCATATTAGAACCTTGAAAAGCACTACATTATAATGTAGGACTCCTTCAAAATCGTAACAACACCTTAGAATGCCATATGTAAACTTAAAACTCTATAATAAACCTAAAGAATTCGTCAGAGTCCTTTGAACATCATTCGAACACTCAGGACTTGTTACGACTCTGTATGCGACATTAGCAACGTTAAAAGCAATTTAGAAAACTGTAGGACGCGTTACAACTTCTAAGAACACCTTTCATCATCATACGAAACATTATAACTCCATAATAAGCCTAATGAATTAGTCCGAGTCATTTGAACATCGTACGACAACTTAGAATATCTTACAACTCTATATATCACATTAGCACCTTGAAAAGCATGTTAGTATAATGTACAATGCCTTATAAATCCTAGCAACACCTTACAATACAATGCGTAATCTTAAACTCCGTAATAAACCTAATGAATTTGTCCTAGTCCATTGAACATCGTACGGCAACTCAGGACTTGTTACGACTCTGTATGAGACATTAGCAACTTGAAAAGCCATAAGACGCATTACAACTCCAAAGAAGACCTTACATCATTGAACGAAACATTAAATCTTCATAATAAACGTAATGAATTCGTTCGAATCCTTTGAACATCTTACGACAACTTAAAACATATTACGACCCTGTATGCCAAATTAGAACCTTGAAAATCACTTTATTATAATGTAGGACTCCTTACAAATCGTAACAACACCTTACAATCCCGTATGTAAACTTAAAACTCCATAATAAACCTAATGAATTCGTCCGAGTCCTTTGAACTTCGTACGAACCCTCAGGACTAGTTACGACTCTGTATGCGACATTAGCAACATGAAAAGCAATTTAGAATAATGTAGGATGCGTTACGGCTTCTAAGAACACCTTACATCATCATACGAAACATTAAAACTCCATAATAAACTAAATGAATTCGTCCGAGTCATTTGAACATCGTACGGCAAATTAGAATATCTTACGACTCTGTATATCATATTAGCACCTTGAAAAGCATGTTAGTATAATGTACGACCCTTTACAACTCTTAACAACACATTACAATACAGTACGTAATCTTAAAACTCCATAATAAACCTAATGAATTTGTCCGAGTCCATTGAACATCGTACGGCAACTAAGGACTTTTTACGACTCTGTATGAGACATTAGTAACTTGAAAAGCCATAAGACGCATTACAACTCCAAAGAAGACCTTATATCACCGTATGAAACATTAAATACCCATAATAAACGTAATAAATTTGTTCGACTCCTTTGAACATCTTACGACAACTTAAAACATATTACAACCCTGTATGCCATATTAGAACCTTGAAAATCACTTTATTTTAATGTAGGACTCCTTACAAATCGTAACAACACCTTACAATCCCGTATGTAAACTTAAAACTCCATAATAAACCTAATGAATTCGTCCGAGTCCTTTGAACATCGTACGAACCCTCAGGACTAGTTACGACTCTGTATGCGACATTAGCAACATGAAAAGCAATTTAGAATAATGTAGGATGCGTTACAGCTTCTAAGAACACCTTACATCAACATACGAAACATTAAAACTCCATAATAAACCAAATGAATTCGTCCGAGTCATTTGAACATCGTACGGCAACTTAGAATATCTTACGACTCTGTATATCATATTAGCACCTTGAAACGCATATTAGTATAATGTACGACCCTTTACAACTCCTAACAACACATTACAATACAGTACGTAATCTTAAAAATCCATAATAAACCTAATGAATTTGTCCGAGTCCATTGAACATCGTACGGCAACTAAGGACTTTTTACGACTCTGTATGAGACATTAGTAACTTGAAAAGCCAAAAGACGCATTACAACTCCAAAGAAGACCTTACATCACCGTACGAAACATTAAATATCCATAATAAACGTAATAAATTTGTTCGACTCCTTTGAACATCTTATGACAACTTAAAACATATTACGACCCTGTATGCCATATTAGAACCTTGAAAATCACTTTATTATTATGTAGGACTCCTTACAAATCGTAACAACACCTTACAATCCCGTATGTAAACTTAAAACTTCATAATAAACCTAATGAATTGGTCTGAGTCCTTTGAACATCGTACGAACCCTCAAGACAAGTTACGACTCTATATGTGACATTAGCAACATGAAAAGCAATTTAGAATAATGTAGGATGCGTTACAGCTTCTAAGAACACCTTACATCATCATACGAAACATTAAAACTCCATAATAAACCAAATAAATTCGTCCGAGTCATTTGAACATCGTACGGCAACTTAGAATATCTTACGACTATGTACATCATATTAGCACCTTGAAAAGCATGTTAGTATAATGTACGACCCTTTACAACTCCTAACAACACATTACAATACAGTACGTAATCTTAAAACTCCATAATAAACCTAATGAATTTGTCCGAGTCCATTGAACATCGTACGGAAACTAAGGACTTTTTACGACTCTGTATGAGACATTAGTAACTTGAAAAGCCATAAGACACATTACAACTGCAAAGAAGACCTTACATCACCGTACGAAACATTAAATATCCATAATAAACGTAATAAATTCGTTCGACTCCTTTGAACATCTTACCACAACTTAAAACATACTATGACCCTGTATGCCATATTAGAACCTTGAAAATCACTTTATTATAATGTAGGACTCCTTACAAACCGTAACAACACCTTACAATCCCGTATGTAAACTTAAAACTCCATAATAAACCTAATGAATTCGTCTGAGTCCTTTGAACATCGTACGAACCCTCAAGACTAGTTACGACTCTGTATGCGACATTAGCAACATGAAAAGCAATTTAGAATAATGTAGGATGCGTTACAGCTTCTAAGAACACCTTACATCATCATACGAAACATTAAAACTCCATAATAAACCAAATGAATTCGTCCGAGTCATTTGAACATCGGACGGCAACTTAGAATATCTTACGACTCCGTATATCATATTAGCACCTTGAAAAGCATGTTAGTATAATGTACGACCCTTTACAACTCCTAACAACACATTACAATACAGTACGTAATCTTAAAACTCCATAATAAACCTAATGAATTTGTCCGAGTCCATTGAACATCGTACGGCAACTAAGGACTTTTTACGACTCTGTATGAGACATTAGTAACTTGAAAAGCCAAAAGACGCATTACAACTCCAAAGAAGACCTTACATCACCGTACGAAACATTAAATATCCATAATAAACGTTAATAAACCTAATGAATTGGTCTGAGTCCTTTGAACATCGTACGAACCCTCACGACTAGTTACGACTCTATATGTGACATTAGCAACATGAAAAGCAATTTAGAATAATGTAGGATGCGTTACAGCTTCTAAGAACACCTTACATCATCATACGAAACATTAAAACTCCATAATAAACCAAATAAATTCGTCCGAGTCATTTGAACATCGTACGGCAACTTAGAATATCTTACGACTATGTACATCATATTAGCACCTTGAAAAGCATGTTAGTATAATGTACGACCCTTTACAACTCCTAACAACACATTACAATACAGTACGTAATCTTAAAACTCCATAATAAACCTAATGAATTTGTCCGAGTCCATTGAACATCGTACGGAAACTAAGGACTTTTTACGACTCTGTATGAGACATTAGTAACTTGAAAAGCCATAAGACGCATTACAACTCCAAAGAAGACCTTACATCACCGTACGAAACATTAAATATCCATAATAAACGTAATAAATTCGTTCGACTCCTTTGAACATCTTACCACAACTTAAAACATACTATGACCCTGTATGCCATATTAGAACCTTGAAAATCACTTTATTATAATGTAGGACTCCTTACAAACCGTAACAACACCTTACAATCCCGTATGTAAACTTAAAACTCCATAATAAACCTAATGAATTCGTCTGAGTCCTTTGAACATCGTACGAACCCTCAAGACTAGTTACGACTCTGTATGCGACATTAGCAACATGAAAAGCAATTTAGAATAATGTAGGATGCGTTACAGCTTCTAAGAACACCTTACATCATCATACGAAACATTAAAACTCCATAATAAACCAAATGAATTCGTCCGAGTCATTTGAACATCGGACGGCAACTTAGAATATCTTACGACTCCGTATATCATATTAGCACCTTGAAAAGCATGTTAGTATAATGTACGACCCTTTACAACTCCTAACAACACATTACAATACAGTACGTAATCTTAAAACTCCATAATAAACCTAATGAATTTGTCCGAGTCCATTGAACATCGTACGGAAACTAAGGACTTTTTACGACTCTGTATGAGACATTAGTAACTTGAAAAGCCATAAGACGCATTACAACTCCAATGAAGACCTTACATCACCGTACGAAACATTAAATATCCATAATAAACGTAATAAATTCGTTCGACTCCTTTGAACATCTTACGACAACTTAAAACATACTATGACCCTGTATGCCATATTAGAACCTTGAAAATCACTTTATTATAATGTAGGACTCCTTACAAATCGTAACAACACCTTACAATCCCGTATGTAAACTTAAAAGTCCATAATAAACCTAATGAATTCGTCTGAGTCCTTTGAACATCGTACGAACCCTCAGGACTAGTTACGACTCTGTATGCGACATTACACACATGAAAAGCAATTTAGAATAATGTTGGATGTGTTACAGCTTCTAAGAACACCTTACATCATCATACGAAACATTAAAACTCCATAAAAAACCAAATGAATTCGTCCGAGTCATTTGAACATCGTACGGCAACTTAGAATATCTTACGACTCTGTATATCACATTAGCACCTTGAAAATCATGTTAGTATAATGTACGACCCTTTACAACACCTAACAACACATTACAATACAGTACGTAATCTTAAAACTCCATAATTAACCTAATGAATTTGTCCTAGTCCATTAAACATCGTACGGCAACTCAGGACTTTTTACGACTCTGTATGAGACATTAGTAACTTGAAAAGCCATAAGACGTATTACAACTCCAAAGAAGACCTTACATCACCGTACGAAACATTAAATATCCATAATAAACGTAATAAATTCGTTCGACTCCTTTAAACATCTTACGACAACTTAAAACATATTACGACCCTATATGCCATATTAGAACCTTGAAAATCACTTTATTATAATGTAGGACTCCTTACAAATCGTTACAACACCTTACAATACCGTATGTAAACTTAAAACTCCATAATAAACCTAATGAATTCGTCTGAGTCCTTTGAACATCGTACGAACACTCAGGACTAGTTACGACTCTGTATGCGACATTAGCAACATGAAAAGCAATTTAGAATAATGTTGGACGCGTTACAGCTTCTAAGAACACCTTACATCATCATACGAAACATTAAAACTACATAATAAACCTAATGAATTCGTCCGACTCAATTGAACATCGTACAGCAACTTAGAATATCTTACGACTCTATATATCACATTAGCACCTTGAAAAGCATGTTAGTATAATGTATGACCCTTTACAACTCCTAACAACACATTACAATATAGTACGTAATCTTAAAACTCCATAATAAACCTAATGTCCGAGTCCATTGAACATCGTATGGAAACTCAGGACTTGTTACGACTCTGTATATCGCATTAGCACCTTGAAAAGCATGTTAGTGTAATGTATGACCCCTTACAACTCCTAACAACACGTTACAATACAGTACACAATCTTAAAAATCCATAATAAACCTATTAAATTCGTTCGAGTCCATTGAACATCGTACGACAACTCAGGACTTGTTACGACTCTGTATGAGACATTAGCAACTTGAAAAGAAATTTTAAATAATGTAGGATGCATTACAACTCCAACGAATACAATACATCACCGAAAGAAACATAAAATCTCCATAATAAACCTAATAAATTTGTTCGAGTCCATTGAACATCATACGACTAATAAAACATCTTACGACTCTGTATGCCGTTTTAGTACCCTGAAAACACTTTATTATAATGTAGGACTCCTTACAAATTGTAACAACACCTTACAATATCGTACGTAAACTTAAAACTCCATAATAAACCTAATGAATTCGTCTGAGTCCTTTGAACATCGTACGAACACTCAGGACTTGTTACGACTCTGTATGCGACATTAGCAACATGAAAAGCAATTTTGAATAATGTAGGACGAGTTACAGCTTCTAAGAACACCTTACATCATCATACGGAACATTAAAACTCCATAATAAACCTAATGAGTTCGTCCGAGTCATTTGAACATCGTACGGCAACTTAGAATATCTTACGACTCTGTATATCACATTAGCACCTTGAAAATCATGTTAGTATAATGTACGACCCTTTACAACACCTAACAACACATTACAATACAGTACGTAATCTTAAAACTCCATAATTAACCTAATGAATTTGTCCTAGTCCATTGAACATCGTACGGCAACTCAGGACTTTTTACGACTCTGTATGAGACATTAGTAACTTGAAAAGCCATAAGACGCATTACAACTCCAAAGAAGACCTTACATCACCGTACGAAACATTAAATATCCATAATAAACGTAATAAATTCGTTCGACTCCTTTAAACATCTTACGACAACTTAAAACATATTACGACCCTATATGCCATATTAGAACCTTGAAAATCACTTTATTATAATGTAGGACTCCTTACAAATCGTTACAACACCTTACAATACCGTATGTAAACTTAAAACTCCATAATAAACCTAATGAATTCGTCTGAGTCCTTTGAACATCGTACGAACACTCAGGACTAGTTACGACTCTGTATGCGACATTAGCAACATGAAAAGCAATTTAGAATAATGTTGGACGCGTTACAGCTTCTAAGAACACCTTACATCATCATACGAAACATTAAAACTACATAATAAACCTAATGAATTCGTCATAGTCATTTGAACATCGTACGACAACTTAGAATATCCTACGACTATGTATATCACATTAGCACCTTGAAATGCATGTTAGTATAATGTACGACCCTTTAAAACTCCTAACAACACATTACAATACAGTACGTAATCTTAAAACTCCATAATAAACCTAATGAATTTGTCCGAGTCCATTGAACATCGTACGACAACTCAGGACTTTTTACGACTCTGTATGAGACATTAGCAACTTGAAAAGCCATAAGACGCATTACAACTCCAAAGAAGACCTTACATCACCGTACGAAACATTAAATCTCCATAATAAACGTAATAAATTCGTTCGACTCCATTGAACATCTTACGACAACTTAAAACATATTATGACCCTGTATGCCATATTAGAACCTTGAAAATCACTTTATTATAATGTAGGATTCCTTACAAATCGTTAAAACACCTTACAATACCGTATGTAAACTTAAAACTCCATAATAAACATAATGAATTCGTCTGAGTCCTTTGAACATCGTACGAACACTCAGGACTAGTTACAGCTCTGTATGAGACATTAGCAACATGAAAAGCAATTTAGAAAAATGTAGGGCGCGTTACAGCTTCTAAGAACACCTTACATCATCATACGGAACATTAAAACTCCATAATAAACCTAATGAATTCGTCCGAGTCAATTGAACATCGTACAGCAACTTAGAATATCTTACGACTCTATATATCACATTAGCACCTTGAAAAGCATGTTAGTATAATGTATGACCCTTTACAACTCCTAACAACACATTACAATATAGTACGTAATCTTAAAACTCCATAATAAACCTAATGTACGAGTCCATTGAACATCGTACGGAAACTCAGGACTTGTTACGACTCTGTATATCGCATTAGCACCTTGAAAAGCATGTTAGTGTAACGTATGACCCCTTACAACTCCTAACAACACGTTACAATACAGTACACAATCTTAAAAATCCATAATAAACCTATTAAATTCGTTCGAGTCCATTGAACATCGTACGACAACTCAGGACTTGTTACGACTCTGTATGAGACATTAGCAACTTGAAAAGAAATTTTAAATAATGTAGGATGCATTACAACTCCAACGAATACAATACATCACCGAAAGAAACATAAAATCTCCATAATAAACCTAATAAATTTGTTCGAGTCCTTTGAACATCATACGACTAATAAAACATCTTACAACTCTGTATGCCGTTTTAGTACCTTGAAAACACTTTATTATAATGTAGGACTCCTTACAGATTGTAACAACACCTTACAATACCGTACGTAAACTTAAAACTCCATAATAAACCTAATGAATTCGTCTGAGTCCTTTGAACATCGTACGAACACTCAGGACTTGTTACGACTCTGTATGCGACATTAGCAACATGAAAAGCAATTTTGAATAATGTAGGACGAGTTACAGCTTCTAAGAACACCTTACATCATCATACGGAACATTAAAACTCCATAATAAACCTAATGAGTTCGTCCTAGTTATTTGAACATCGTACGGCAACCTAGAATATCTTACGACTCTGTATATCACATTAGCACCTTGAAAAGCATGTTAGTATAATGTATGACGCCTTACAACTCCTAACAACACATTACAATACAGTACGTAATCTTAAAAATCGGTAGTAAACCTAATAAATTCGTCCGAGTCAATTGAACATCGTACGGCAACTCATGACATTTTACGACTCTGTATGAGACATTAGCAAATTGAAAAGCCATAAGACGCATTACAACTCCAAAGAAGACCTTACATCACCGTAAGAAACATTAAATCTCCATAATAAACGTAATAAATTCGTTCGATTCCTTTGAACATCTTACGACAACTTAAAACATATTACGACCCTGTATGCCATATTAGAACCTTGAAAATCACTTTATTATAATGTAGGACTTCTTACAAATCTTAACAACACCTTACAATACCGTATGTAAACTTAAAACTCCATAATAAACCTAATGAATTCGTCTGAGTCGTTTGAACATCGTACGAACACTCAGGACTAGTTACGACTCTGTATGCGACATTAGCAACATGAAAAGCAATTTAGAATAATGTAGGACGCGTTACAGCTTCTAAGAACACCTTACATCATCATACGAAATATTAAAACTCCAAAATAAACCTAATGAATTCGTCATAGTCATTTGAACATCGTACGGCAACTTAGAATATCTTACGTCTCTGTAAATCACATTAGCACCTTGAAAAGCATGTTAGTATAATGTACGACCCTTTACAACTCGTAACAACACATTACAATACAGTACGTAATCTTAAAACTCCATAATAAACCTAATGAATTTGTCCGAGTCCATTGAACATCGTACGGCAACTTAGGACTTTTTACGACTCTGTATGAGACATTAGCAACTTGAAAAGCCATAAGACGCATTACAACTCCAAAGAAGACCTTACATCACCGTACGAAACATTAAATCTCCATAATAAACGTAATAAATTCGTTCGACTCCATTGAATATCTTACGACAACTTAAAACATATTATGACCCTGTATGCCATATTAGAACCTTGAAAATCACTTTATTATAATGTAGGATTCCTTACAAATCGTTAAAACACCTTACAATACCGTATGTAAACTTAAAACTCCATAATAAACATAATGAATTCGTCTGAGTCCTTTGAACATCGTACGAACACTCAGGACTAGTTACAGCTCTGTATGAGACATTAGCAACATGAAAAGCAATTTAGAAAAATGTAGGGCGCGTTACAGCTTCTAAGAACACCTTACATCATCATACGGACCATTAAAACTCCATAATAAACCTAATGAATTCGTCCGAGTCAATTGAACATCGTACAGCAACTTAGAATATCTTACGACTCTATATATCACATTAGCACCTTGAAAAGCATGTTAGTATAATGTATGACCCTTTACAACTCCTAACAACACATTACAGTATAGTACGTAATCTTAAAACTCCATAATAAACCTAATGTCCGAGTCCATTGAACATCGTACGGAAACTCAGGACTTGTTACGACTCTGTATATCGCATTAGCACCTTGAAAAGCATGTTAGTGTAATGTATGACCCCTTACAACTCCTAACAACACGTTACAATACAGTACACAATCTTAAAAATCCATAATAAACCTATTAAATTCGTTCGAGTCCATTGAAAATCGTACGACAACTCAGGACTTGTTACGACTCTGTATGAGACATTAGCAACTTGAAAAGAAATTTTAAATAATGTAGGATGCATTACAACTCCAACGAATGCAATACATCACCGAAAGAAACATAAAATCTCCATAATAAACCTAATAAATTTGTTCGAGTCCTTTGAACATCATACGACTAATAAAACATCTTACGACTCTGTATGCCGTTTTAGTACCCTGAAAACACTTTATTATAATGTAGGACTCCTTACAAATTGTAACAACACCTTACAATACCGTACGTAAACTTAAAACTCCATAATAAACCTAATGAATTCGTCTGAGTCCTTTGAACATCGTACGAACACTCAGGACTTGTTACGACTCTGTATGCGACATTAGCAACATGAAAAGCAATTTTGAATAATGTAGGACGAGTTACAGCTTCTAAGAACACCTTACATCATCATACGGAACATTAAAACTCCATAATAAACCTAATGAGTTCGTCCGAGTCATTTGAACATCGTACGGCAACTTAGAATATCTTACGACTCTGTATATCACATTAGCACCTTGAAAATCATGTTAGTATAATGTACGACCCTTTACAACACCTAACAACACATTACAATACAGTACGTAATCTTAAAACTCCATAATTAACCTAATGAATTTGTCCTAGTCCATTGAACATCGTACGGCAACTCAGGACTTTTTACGACTCTGTATGAGACATTAGTAACTTGAAAAGCCATAAGACGCATTACAACTCCAAAGAAGATCTTACATCACCGTACGAAACATTAAATATCCATAATAAACGTAATAAATTCGTTCGACTCCTTTAAACATCTTACGACAACTTAAAACATATTACGACCCTATATGCCATATTAGAACCTTGAAAATCACTTTATTATAATGTAGGACTCCTTACAAATCGTTACAACACCTTACAATACCGTATGTAAACTTAAAACTCCATAATAAACCTAATGAATTCGTCTGAGTCCTTTGAACATCGTACGAACACTCAGGACTAGTTACGACTCTGTATGCGACATTAGCAACATGAAAAGCAATTTAGAATAATGTTGGACGCGTTACAGCTTCTAAGAACACCTTACATCATCATACGAAACATTAAAACTACATAATAAACCTAATGAATTCGTCATAGTCATTTGAACATCGTACGACAACTTAGAATATCCTACGACTATGTATATCACATTAGCACCTTGAAATGCATGTTAGTATAATGTACGACCCTTTAAAACTCCTAACAACACATTACAATACAGTACGTAATCTTAAAACTCCATAATAAACCTAATGAATTTGTCCGAGTCCATTGAACATCGTACGGCAACTCAGGAGTTTTTACGACTCTGTATGAGACATTAGCAACTTGAAAAGCCATAAGACGCATTACAACTCCAAAGAAGACCTTACATCACCATACGAAACATTAAATCTCCATAATAAACGTAATAAATTCGTTCGACTCCATTGAACATCTTACGACAACTTAAAACATATTATGACCCTGTATGCCATATTAGAACCTTGAAAATCACTTTATTATAATGTAGGATTCCTTACAAATCGTTAAAACACCTTACAATACCGTATGTAAACTTAAAACTCCATAATAAACATAATGAATTCGTCTGAGTCCTTTGAACATCGTACGAACACTCAGGACTAGTTACAGCTCTATATGAGACATTAGCAACATGAAAAGCAATTTAGAAAAATGTAGGGCGCGTTACAGCTTCTAAGAACACCTTACATCATCATACGGAACATTAAAACTCCATAATGAACCTAATGAATTCGTCCGAGTCAATTGAACATCGTACAGCAACTTAGAATATCTTACGACTCTATATATCACATTAGCACCTTGAAAAGCATGTTAGTATAATGTATGACCCTTTACAACTCCTAACAACACATTACAATACAGTACGTAATCTTAAAACTCCATAATAAACCTAATGTCCGAGTCCATTGAACATCGTACGGAAACTCAGGACTTGTTACGACTCTGTATATCGCATTAGCACCTTGAAAAGCATGTTAGTGTAATGTATGACCCCTTACAACTCCTAACAACACGTTACAATACAGTACACAATCTTAAAAATCCATAATAAACCTATTAAATTCGTCCGAGTCCATTGAACATCGTACGACATCTCAGGACTTGTTACGACTCTGTATGAGACATTAGCAACTTGAAAAGAAATTTTAAATAATGTAGGATGCATTACAACTCCAACGAATACATTACATCACCGAAAGAAACATAAAATCTCCATAATAAACCTAATAAATTTGTTCGAGTCCTTTGAACATCATACGACTAATAAAACATCTTACGACTCTGTGTGCCGTTTTAGTACCTTGAAAACACTTTATTATAATGTAGGACTCCTTACAAATTGTAACAACACCTTACAATGCCGTACGTAAACTTAAAACTCCATAATAAACCTAATGAATTCGTCTGAGTCCTTTGAACATCGTACGAACACTCAGGACTTGTTACGACTCTGTATGCGACATTAGCAACATGAAAAGCAATTTTGAATAATGTAGGACGAGTTACAGCTTCTAAGAACACCTTACATCATCATACGGAACATTAAAACTCCATAATAAACCTAATGAGTTCGTCCTAGTTATTTGAACATCGTACGGCAACCTAAAATATCTTACGACTCTGTATATCACATTAGCACCTTGAAACGCATGTTAGTATAATGTATGACGCCTTACAACTCCTAAAAACACATTACAATACAGTACGTAATCTTAAAAATCCGTAGTAAACCTAATAAATTCGTCCGAGTCAATTGAACATCGTACGGCAACTCATGACATTTTACGACTCTGTAAGAGACATTAGCAAATTGAAAAGCCATAAGACGCATTACAACTCCAAAGAAGACCTTACATCACCGTAAGAAACATTAAATCTCCATAATAAACGTAATAAATTCGTTCGATTCCTTTGAACATCTTACGACAACTTAAACATATTACGACCCTGTATGCCATATTAGAACCTTGAAAATCACTTTATTATAATGTAGGACTCCTTACAAATCTTAACAACACCTTACAATACCGTATGTAAACTTAAAACTCCATAATAAACCTAATGAATTCGTCTGAGTCGTTTGAACATCGTACGAACACTCAGGACTAGTTACGACTCTGTATGCGACATTAGCAACATGAAAAGCAATTTAGAATAATGTAGGACGTGTTACAGCTTCTAAGAACACCTTACATCATCATACGAAATATTAAAACTCCATAATAAACCTAATGAATTCTTCATAGTCATTTGAACATCGTACGGCAACTTAGAATATCTTACGACTCTGTAAATCACATTAGCACCTTGAAAAGCATGTTAGTATAATGTACGACCCTTTACAACTCCTAACAACACAGTACAATACAGTACGTAATCATAAAAATCCATAATAAACCTAATAAATTCGTCCGAGTCCATTGAACATCGTACGACAACTCAGGACTTGTTACGACTCTGTATGAGACATTAGCAACTTGAAAAGCCATAAGACGCATTACAACTCCAAAGAAGACCTTACATCACCGTACGGAACATTAAATCTCCATAATAAACGTAATGAATTCGTTCGACTCCTTTGAACATCTTACGACAACTTAAAACATATTACGACCTTGTACGCCGTATTAGAACCTTGAAAATCACTTTATTATAATGTAGGACTCATTACAAATCGTAACAACACCTTACAATACCGTATGTAAACTTAAAACTCCATAATAAACCTAATGAATTCGTCTAAGTCCTTTGAAGATCGTACGAACACTCAGGACTAGTTACGACTCTGTATGTGACATTAGCAACATGAAAAGCAATTTAGAATAATGTAGGGCGCGTTACAGCTTCTAAGAACACCTTACATCATCATTCGGAACATTAAAACTCTATAATAAACCTAAATCATTCGTCCGAGTCATTTGAACATCGTACGGAAACTTAGAATATCTTACGACTTTGTATATCACATTAGCACCTTGAAAAGCATGTTAGTATAAAGTACGACGTCTTACAACTCCTAACAACACATTACAATACAGTACGTAATCTTAATAATCCATAATAAACCTAATAAATTCGTCCGAGTCCATTGAACATCGTACGGCAACTCAGGACTTGTTACGACTCTGTATGAGACATAAGCAACTTGAAAAGCCATAAGACGCATTACAACTCCAAAGAAGACCTTACATCACCGTACGAAACATTAATTCTCCATAATAAATTTAATGAATTCGTTCGATTCCTTTGAACATCTTACGACAACATAAAACTTATTACGACCATGTATGCCATAATAGAACCTTGAAAATCACTTTATTATAATGTAGGACTCCTTATAAATCGTAACAACTCCTTACAATAACGAATGTAAACTTAAAACTCCATAATAAACCGAATGACTTCGTCTGAGTCCTTTGAAAATCGTACGGCAACTCAGGACTTGTTACGACTCTGTATGCGACATTAGCAACATGAAAAGCAATTTAGAATAATGTAGGACGCGTTACAGCTTCTAAGAACACCTTACATCATCATACGGAACATTAAAACTCCATAATAAACCTAATGAATTCGTCCTAGTCATTTGAACATCGTACGGCAACTTAGAATATCTTACGACTGCGTATATCATATTAGCACCTTGAAAAGCATGTTAGTATAATGTACGATGCCTTACAACTCCTAACAACACATTACAATACAGTACGTAATCATAAAAATCCATAATAAACCTAATAAATTCGTCCGAGTCCATTGAACATCGTACGACAACTCAGGACTTGTTACGACTCTGTATGAGACATTAGCAACTTGAAAAGCCATAAGACGCATTACAACTCCAAAGAAGACCTAACATCACCGTACGGAACATTAAATCTCCATAATAAACGTAATGAATTCGTTCGACTCCTTTGAACATCTTACGACAACTTAAAACATATTACGACCTTGTATGCCGTATTAGAACCTTGAAAATCACTTTATTATAATGTAGGACTCCTTACAAATCGTAACAACACCTTACAATCCCGTATGTAAACTTAAAACTCCATAATAAACCTAATGAATTCGTCTAAGTCCTTTGAAGATCGTACGAACACTCAGGACTAGTTACGACTCTGTATGTGACATTAGCAACATGAAAAGCAATTTAGAATAATGTAGGGCGCGTTACAGCTTCTAAGAACACCTTACATCATCATACGGAACATTAAAACTCTATAATAAACCTAAAGAATTTTTCCGAGTCATTTGAACATCGTACGGAAACTTAGAATATCTTACGACTTTGTATATCACATTAGCACCTTGAAAAGCATGTTAGTATAAAGTACGACGTCTTACAACTCCTAACAACACATTACAATACAGTACGTAATCTTAATAATCCATAATAAACCTAATAAATTCCTCCGAGTCCATTGAACATCGTACGGCAACTCAGGACTTGTTACGACTCTGTATGAGACATAAGCAACTTGAAAAGCCATAAGACGCATTACAACTCCAAAGAAGACCTTACATCACCGTACGAAACATTAATTCTCCATAATAAATTTAATGAATTCGTTCGATTCCTTTGAACATCTTACGACAACATAAAACTTATTACGACCATGTATGCCATAATAGAACCTTGAAAATCACTTTATTATAATGTAGGACTCCTTATAAATCGTAACAACTCCTTACAATAACGAATGTAAACTTAAAACTCCATAATAAACCTAATGACTTCGTCTGAGTCCTTTGAAAATCGTACGGCAACTCAGGACTTGTTACGACTCTGTATGCGACATTAGCAACATGAAAAGCAATTTAGAATAATGTAGGACGCGTTACAGCTTCTAAGAACACCTTACATCATCATACGGAACATTAAAACTCCATAATAAACCTAATGAATTCGTCCTAGTCATTTGAACATCGTACGGCAACTTAGAATATCTTACGACTGCGTATATCATATTAGCACCTTGAAAAGCATGTTAGTATAATGTACGACGCCTTACAACTCCTAACAACACATTACAATACAGTACGTAATCTTAAAAATCCATAATAAACCTAATAAATTCGTCCGAGTCCATTGAACATCGTACGACAACTCAGGACTTGTTACTACTCTGTATGAGACATTAGCAACTTGAAAAGCCATAAGACGCATTACAACTCCAAAGAAGACCTTACATCACCGTACGGAACATTAAATCTCCATAATAAACGTAATGAATTCGTTCGACTCCTTTGAACATCTTACGACAACTTAAAACATATTACGACCCTGTATGCCGTATTAGAACCTTGAAAATCACTTTATTATAATGTAGGACTCCTTACAAAGCGTAACAACACCTTACAATACCGTATGTAAACTTAAAACTCCATAATAAACCTAATGAATTCGTCTATGTCCTTTGAACATCGTACGAACACTCAAGACTAGTTACGACTCTGTATGCGACATTAGCAACATGAAAAGCAATTTAGAATAATGTAGGGCGCGTTACAGCTTCTAAGAACACCTTACATCATCATACAGAACATTAAAACTCCATAATAAACCTAAAGAATTGGTGCCAGTCATTTGAACATCATACGGAAACTTAGAATATCTTACGACTCTGTATATCACATTAGCACCTTGAAAAGCATGTTAGTATAAAGTACGACGTCTTACAACTCCTAACAACACATTACAATACAGTACGTAATCTTAATAATCCATAATAAACCTAATAAATTCGTCCGAGTCCATTGAACATCGTACGACAACTCAGGACTTGTTACGACTCTGTATGAGACATAAGCAACTTGAAAAGCCATAAGACGCATTACAACTCCAAAGAAGACCTTACATCACCGTACGAAACATTAAATCTCCATAATATATGTAATGAATTCGTTCGATTCCTTTGAACATCTTACGACAACATAAAACATATTACGACCATGTATGCCATATTAGAACCTTGAAAATTACTTTATTATAATGTAGGACTCCTTATAAATCGTAACAACTCCTTACAATAACGAATGTAAACTTAAAACTCCATAATAAACCTAATGACTTCGTCTGAGTCCTTTGAAAATCGTACGGCAACTCAGGACTTGTTACGACTCTGTATGCGACATTAGCAACATGAAAAGCAATTTAGAATAATGTAGGACGCGTTACAGCTTCTAAGAACACCTTACATCATCATACGGAACATTAAAACTCCATAATAAACCTAATGAATTCGTCCTAGTCATTTGAACATCGTACGACAACTTAGAATATCTTACGACTGCGTATATCATATTAGCACCTTGAAAAGCATGTTAGTATAATGTACGACGCCTTATAACTCCTAACAACACATTACAATACAGTACGTAATCTTAAAAATCCATAATAAACCTAATAAATTCGTCCGAGTCCATTGAACATCGTACGGCAACTCAGGACTTGTTACGACTATGTATGAGACATTAGCAACTTGAAAAACCATAAGACGCATTACAACTCCAAAGAAGACCTTAATCACCGTACGGAACATTAAATCTCCATAATAAACGTAATGAATTCGTTCGACTCCTTTGAACATCTTACGACAACTTAAAACATATTATGACCCTGTATGCCGTATTAGAACCTTGAAAATCACTTTATTATAATGTAGGACTCCTTACAAAGCGTAACAACGCAAGTTAATGGCTAAAACGCACCCTATTATGTGACATAGACAATCACCAAGAACGCGTGGACTAATGATATCAATCAAACAAATATAAACATGTAATACGCATCAGTCAACAATAAAAAGATTAAAACTTTAATCTTGCATAACAATCCATAAGCAAAAATCAACCAAACATGAAACCCAATGTAACGTTAACAAATCATCACAACGCCTAGGTAGTTCTAAACGATTAGCCTACCATAATCAAAGTAGAAACAAAAACTGAAACATAAACAGAGTTACCGTTCATCGAAAAAGAATAAAAATAATTAAGCAGCCTGTCTGCTAGCATAAATTAATTCAGTAGCCTGCTAGCCTGCTTAATTAATTCACGATCAAAACGTTGACTTCTTTGACGTGCCTGGAAGCTTGCTTCACTTCTTTTCTCGTTCGTTCTTTCCTCCGCCGTCTCTCTTTTTCTTTTTTTTCCCTAGCCGCCACACACACACACACACACATATATATAAGAAAAGAGTTAGGTTAATTGTTTTAATTATTCATGTGGGCTTGTAAAAGAGGATCCAATAATATGAATAAAAGTTAAATACTTAAGTCCTCATATATACAAAATTCCATATCCACGTGAACATATATTGTGAATTCCCAACTAATACCAATTTAAACAAATAAATGTGACGCTTTATTTTAATTAACTGATATAAGTTGCAAGTCAACAAAAACACTTTAAAGATTTTATTAATTTGTTCGATGGAAATTTGAGATAAAATAAATCATTTAGCTCATGGTCTCTTAAGATCATAAAAATATAAATATGAACCAATTAGGAGTAGAAACAGACCAAAAGAAACCCAAAAAGTGTATGGAATATTTATATTTAATTTGTATAATTTAGACCATATCATAAATCTTTTAAGTGAAAGACTCATATTTGCACAGTATGAATCCACAAAACTTCAAACAAAACTTGATAAGTGGACTGTCGCTAGTATGAAAATGAATGAGCTTGCTTCAAAACAAAGGGGGGCTAGGTTAAAAGATGGGGTTGGATATGACACAGATGTTCAGACGGTTTTTCCGCCTCCATTCATTGTGTGTTATTCACCAACACCTAAACCTCATCCTAAAAATGATTTCTTTGAACAAGAATCTAACAGTTTGCATGCAGGTTTAGAGGGAGTTAATTTGAAGGAGGTGCGAGATGATTATGATTCTTCAACTAGTATGGGATATAGTAAAACGGGTGCTGACAGTCAAGCTAATGATTGCTCAGTTCCTGTTGTTTCTAATCCTGTAACGGTTGTTTCTTCTAACTTCTTTAACAAGTTTAAAGCAGGTAAAATTCCTATATTTGAGCCAGTCAAGAATGTGAAGGAAGAGACCATTCAGGAATCACCTAATCATCAAGCTCCAATCACATCAACACATCCAATTCCCATCAATCAAGATCCGTTGGAAGCAGAGGTACTTATTGAAGATTGGACAAGTTCAGATGATGAATCAAAGACAAAGGAGAGTCTCGGAGATTCAAAGATCAAGATGTCATCTACAACTGTCAAATCTGAAATGCTTCCAAAACCTGAATCAAAACAAATCCGGATCTCTGTCCCAGCAGCAAAACAAGCAAGCCATCCTTCAAAAGCTCAAAAGAAGAAGCCTTCACCTCTATCCATCCTATCTCAAGTTTGTAAAAGACTTGAGAACAAGCAAGTGAAGATCTCATCTCCCATCCAACAAACCACTACTCAACAAAAGAAGCCACAAGTTTGTTCCTCTTTCACTGCTCAAGATAAGAAGCCACAAGTCTTCCAACAAGTCGCATCATGTTCGAAGAAAGCCCCACCCCCAACTGCTTCATATGAGCCAGTCAAGCATCAAAATCCATTCAAGGCTTGCTTCAAGTGTGGAAAGGATGATCATGTGCTCAAGAAATGCCCAAAATGACATGCTTCGAACGGTAAAGGCAAACAGGTTTGCTTCTCCGGATCAGAGTCTAGAAAGAATCCTCCACTGGGTAAAGGTAAACAGGTTTGGTTATTTGAATTTCAAGGTAAAGAACAAACATCTTTGAAAGGTCGGATGAAGATTATTCCATCTTTACCTAATCATGTGAAGCCGGTTTCACATAATTCAAAGATGAATGTGATAAAATCATCAAAACCAAAATCTTTATCCTCGGGGCTTAAACAGAAAATGATTTCCAAATTTAACTCCTTCAAATCGAAAATGTTTGAATCTAAACAAATTTGGCAAATTAAAAAGAAAGAGGAAAAGATAAGT
This sequence comes from Tagetes erecta, assembly GCA_030867185.1. Classification (NCBI taxonomy): domain Eukaryota; kingdom Viridiplantae; phylum Streptophyta; class Magnoliopsida; order Asterales; family Asteraceae; genus Tagetes; species Tagetes erecta. The sequence goes on from CM061487.1 coordinate 51,503,615, forward strand.
GATACAACAACAGGTTGTGTGCATAGACAAGTGTCTTACACTGATGAAAATGGAACGTCCAGGACTACGATGGCCTGGGTTCCCCTTTCTAACTAATCCGTTGATAAGTGCAGGAACATTTCAGGAGGACTGTTAGTAATCCGGTTTACTGACAGAAAATGTTCCTTATTTAAATTTGAGGCGGAACAAACAGGTTATGGTTCTGGTATCTTATCCACAGTCTGGATTTTTCTCTGTTTTTCACATATATATTTTCACAGCCACTGCATTTTTCTTGATTACTCATTTACTAGGTTTAGACTCGTGTGAACACACAACTTTTCAATTTTCAATAACAAATTAATGAGCAATCCCAATTTAATACTTCATAAATTTTGCAATACTTCTTTATAAACGACATTAATGTCTATTCTTGTTGACTAACATTGTTATTGTTTTACTCTAACCCGCGCTAAAAATTCTTATTAAAGTATATGACATGTAGTTCACTTGAGGCCACATTTTTTCTAACTGCAGCTTAAAATTTTAGAATTATACAAAAACGTTGACGCTCAAAAGTTCAAAAGAGTTTGAATCCTTTTCCTGTTAAATGTGAGCTCATGTAAACTCAAAAGAGGGCGTTAACTAATATAAGTGAAGCTCAAATGAGATAAAAACAAAACTAATTTTTTTAGCAAAAATTAGAAGCTCAACAGGTTAAAATTAACAAAATGCCAAAAATAACTTCCACAAACCTTATGGAAGGATGACAACTTGTTTAAATTTATAGAGAATACCTGCCGATATATAATAATACCTCCATAGTCCTACTAAAATTAAAATGTGGAAGCATCGTTCGAACTGGTTCAAACAAACCACAAAGAAAAACCTAAACATGTGCATGGAAATAGTTCAAATTACATATAATTAGAGAGGTTAATATTGTTTGGAAACAAAGTAACATAACCTTCAAACACGAGACACATTTAAAACATTTGTTTCTCGTAACCATACAAACTGACAATAAACCCCTTGCGTCAAGCCATAATGCCTTAGAAATTTCCTCCAATTATTAATGACCAGCCTATTAATTAAACTATTACCTTTTGTAAGATCCATTTTTTCGTTGACCACATAATGTTGAGCCGAGCCATTCTCTTCAAACGAAACTTTAAATGTACTACCAATCTTAGTAATATGCTGCAAAAAAATTTTACTATATTAAATTAAATATTAATAAGAGCATGAAAATGAAAAAAAATAAAGAAAGCCTAACAAAACGGTTCTGAAGATTCTATCTGAAAGAAAAAACATTTGGATCTGAAACATCAACAGCATCAGCATTTGTAAATGGACCACGGGAGTTTATAAGTTTCATTTTAATGGAATGACCAATAGGAGTGCACATATCATCACCACACGTATCATCATCTTCTGAGATTATGATAGGTTCTAGCTGGAATGAAAAATGATAATCGAATTATGACTGTGTATAAAAAATATATTAAAAAAAGTAAAAATATACTTACATTGGGAGGTAAATCTGGCAAGTTATCAATATTTGCTTCTTCGCGGTTCATGAAATACCCACGCATGTGGTATTTCATTTTACTATCAATACGGAAAAATAGTAGCCTCGATTCAGCAACTCGCAAATCTTTAACAACATCAGACCAACCGTCTACAAAAGAAAAAAGCGATGATGAACTCCCGACTTCCTTATCCTCAATTCAAAATAATTGCCATCTTCAGTTTCAAGTTTGACACCATATTGAGAAACATAATCCCAATAAAACCTCCTAAAAAACGACTTGGGAATGATCTGAAGAAAAAAGTAATAGTTAACAATGTAAATACCGCTTGTATTCTAACATAATTAATTAAAAAACAGAAAAACTCACAACACGTGTAGGAATAAATCTGGGAATGTAATGGTGATAAAAAGAATCCACCCTGGAACTTTTTTGGTAGTTATGGTAAAACCTGAAATTAAAACCTTCTTTTTCGACATACACAAAAACAATGACACAAAGCCAGGTCAATTCGAGAGTGGTGATAACTTCTTTCCATCCACCAATCAAAATATAAGCATCGCTTTCCAATTCCAATTGTACTTTAAAAAGTATTCCAGTATGATATTTCAAGTTGAAATCACCCACTTCAATATTATATTCGTTCACAAATTGTTTAAAGATCGGAGGAAGTTCCTAAAAAAGCCAGGTTTGATAGTAATTAATACATGTAATTGTTTGACCTTTAAAAACTAAATTGAAGCATACAATATAGAAAAGTAAGCATACCAATTTCTGAATTTCAATGTTATTCAAAATGGTGAAGAAAGATCTTAACATTTTCAATCCGTCTGTTCATGAAAAGCAATGTATGAAAACAATTTTAAACATCCGAATAATCATTGACATTTTCATTAAAAATGATTTGATAAAGAACAATAGACATCAAATGTGTAGCGTAGAACCAAAAACAAAAATACAAAACCTATGACCATCTAAAAAACACATGAAGTTACTAATGAAACATGTACAAAATATAATAAAATGAAGGTCATGGTACTAATGAAACATTGGTACCAAAATATTGATAACTACAGTCAACATATTCATTGATATAGGAGACATTTGTTACAAAATATAAAGGCAACAACATATTCATTGATTTTATAGCCTAAAATGTAAAAGACCAAGTGAAACACTACACTATTAAATATATCCAAAAAGAGTGTTAAAGACACATAATTGAACATAACTAAAACATAAAGCACAAAGTGATAACAAACACTAATGTTAAAAACAATTTAATTATAAAAGCAATCAACATATATCAAAGATAAATGCATAAACATATTCAGATATTTTATAGGCTAAATTCAAAACAATACTGTTGAACCAAAAAGTGAATCAAAAAGTGATAACAAACAACAAAGTTCCAAACACTTTAAATAAAATATTCAGTCAACATATTAAATGCATCAACAGATTAACCAAAAAGGATTTATACAGGTTAATGGCTCAACATATTAACACAAAATGCATAAAATTAACAAACGAAATCTAACAGTATATAAAGAATTTCACCTCCTTGAACAATTTAAGCCAATTCTCTTATTAATGGCCAATCAAATTTAAAACGTGGGTCATATGGATTAACGGAATATAAAGTATTTGGTTCAGATACGATACATTTTTGTTTGGTTCAGATACGATACATTTTTGTTTATTGTTTTTCATTTGACCAACAAATTGAACATAGAAACAATAACTAACCTTTTTGCAAAATAAGTAAAACTAAAGGATGATTGTTACCACTCCATATAAGAACTTTGTTCGGGAATTCTTTGATTTAATTGTATGAAGGCCATGCACTCATTACCAGCTGAAAAGATATTCTTCTAGACACTCCTTTGCTCTACAACAACATAACAAGATAAGAAATTAGACTGAGAACATTGACTTAATCAGATAATCCTGTTTATACAACACAAAAAAGAGTTCGACTAAAAAAGTGTTTGTATCAAACAAATCATCCAACCTATTATCAATTTAATAGTGTTTGTATCTCTATAACAGAATAAAAACTTTGAACTTTTAGATTAAAAACTTAGAATTTTTAGATTAAAAAAGAGACAGATCGAAACCTAAAAATTTGAAACTTCTACCTCATGAGACTAATTGGAGGATGGCAAATCTGAAAAATGTATTGAGATGTAAGTTCATTGGTATTTTTGCTTCACTGTAACTTCTTTTAACCAATTTGTTTGATTCAAAATTATATCCATGTGCGTAACCAAATAATGTATACCCCAATAATTGCATGATTAAAACAGGTTGCTTGATTTGAGATCAACTTCATGGTTGCTCTGCCATAAGCTATCTTGTATCTATTCATATTAACTTCTGACCTGTTAACATATGTTTAATGCAACAATTGTTAGTGACAAAAACAAAACCTCAAAAAAACATTGATTATTATGAACCGAGTAGGTACGAACAGGTCGATTTTGGTTATTTGTAACCACAAAGTGACCAAACCAGAAAATCATAATGAGTTGATTCCATTAAAATGCAACCTGCTTTCACCTTTTCTCTAGATGTATGCAATGTAGTTTTATTCTTACCATTTAATGTACAAAAGAAGAAACTATAAACATTATTGACGTTTTAATCTTACTGTTTAATGTAATGTATTATTGACACTACTATTGTTTGATGATTGTATTCCTTGGAAATTGACACTTAGATTTATAAGTATTGCATACTATAACTTCCTGAAACTAACTTCAAAGTTTTATACTTTCAGCATGATGTATCACTAACAAACATTATGCTAATAAGCTTTCACTTCACCAACGGCAAATTCAAGGTTAAGAATATCTTGACAAGGATGTTCAAAATATGAACCTGAATCCAGGAAAGATTCATGGTTATAGCAAAAACTTATTATATTACCTTTATCGTTATAGTTTCAGCCTGCTCAAATCTGGTAGTGGATTTAACAAATAACAACCAAGAGTCAGTGAACTGCTTGAATTAGAGTAATTAAAAAATAGAAACGGGAAAACCCGAAAAAAATGAAATTGGATGAAAAAAATGATGAAACATAACATACCTGTGGATCTACAACAACGGATTCGATGATGAACCTGCAAAAGTAATCAAAATCATATTAGAACCGAATCAATTTCAGTTCCATCCAAGAGTAGAAGTGTTGTTTCCAATCCATATTTCTTGGCTTCAATGATCCACCCTCTTTCCACCTGATAATTCAAAATCATGACAAAATACAAGAGAATATAATTTAACAAATAATGTAATGTACTGATCAAATATTATTATGTTATGTGCCTCATTTACGTTATCCCTGAGCATATTATTAGTACACTATGTTTACCCTTTTAACTCACAAAGTTCTTGTAGCACATCAAAAATATAGTAATAAATCAAAAGTTATAGTTTCTAAAAGTTCAATTTAGTTGGCATGCAAAGGGGAATGCTTTAATTTATTGTAGGATAAACATGAAAAAAAGTGAATCACTTGATATGTTACTTTTATATAACTAATCCTTTAACAAAAAAAAAACTAATCCATTAACAAAAATGTAAACCTATATCTTAAACAAATATAATATGAAACACAAAAAAGATAGGAGTGAGCCTGGGATGTTGAGTACTCACCTCACCTCAGCACACTGCTCTTCAATCTCATGTCTTAGTTTCAGGGCATACTCACTGCTCACATAAATGTTGTTCAAGGAAATAATTCACAAAAATCCCCATTTCTATCAATTCCAGATCAATATCAACAACCTAATCTCCTTATATTATCCATGCATCCTAAAATGAAACAAAAATCCTTTAAACCGTTCATAAATCCACATAATCTAATCACACTAAAAGTACATAGGAGATTATAAGTTGCATACTTGATATCTGTTAGTCTCGTACTAATTACATCTTAGTAAACCTAAACAGTAAGCAAATGTAACATGTCAAATTATTAATGCATGATATTATAAGTTGCAAAGTTGATATCTATTAGTTTAAATTAGCATCAATAATGGATCAAAATGCATAACAGTCTATCCAATTCACAAACAACTTAAGTTGAATTGATAATTTGATTAGACAAAGTTTTAATAAATAAAACGTTATAGCATAGCGTAACATATAAGATACGGTGATTGTACCAATTTGAGGGTAAACAAACTTGTTCTTTTTTATGGTAAGCATGCCTTTAGTGGTACTGTTGTAGCATGTGAAGATTGTATGAACTCTAATAACTTTGATGAAACTTCTTCCTGAAAACGCATAAACAAAGTTTTGTTAATACAAACCGCACTATTTTGAGACTTCTATATGCATATAAACTGAACTAATATGACATCCATAAACTGTTTCAGCCACAACCCCACCCAACTTTGTTTTTAACCTTTATGACTTTTTAAAGCCTGCAAGTTATTGGTTTCATAGTTTTTAGACAAATCCCATGAAAAAATATATGATATGATGAAGTTTTTCTCAAATTTTTTACGTTATCTCTATTGACATCTTTACATGTTACTTCAAAATAGTTCTAAAAATAGACTTATTGGTAGGCCACTTGCATTACAAATTTTTCTTGTATTGAAAAACATAACAAAACAATTTTCTTTAATAAAATCCTATGATAACTCAAACTATGTAACAATGGCAAACCTGATTGCAAGAAGCAATATGTCTTGTCTTGTTTGCTGCTCAATCAAGACATTTCTGATAAACAAAAATCAAGAATGCAAATACTCATTATTATACCTAACAAACACAAATAAAAAATGAATAAACCGCAAAAACAACAAAATTGAAAAAAAAAACTCAGATATGAACATAAGGCTACATAGAAAATATCAGATCTGAATAAAAAATTGAAAAATTAACTAAAAATGGAAGAAACATACCTTTTATCTGAGTTACGTGCTACTGAATCTTCCATAACACTAACCAAATCAACTGGTTTTTCAGTAAAAAGAAGGTTTAATTAAAAAACCATTTTGTTGTGGATGTTGGTTTTAGATCTGCAAACATATCAAACAAAACCTTAAGAGATGCATATGAAAATATCAGATCTGAACACAAAAGTGCAAAAACAAAGAAAAATGGAAGAAAGATATAACCAGCGTGGCTGCTTGAAACAACAAACAACATCGATGAATCAGATGAAGGTTTGAATTAGGGTTTCATAAAACTTTTAATCCAAATAATGAATTATGGTTTCACTATAAAGTATGGTGAAAAAAGAATGGAAGATCTAACCTTTAATCATATCAAGTGAAGCAACGGAAGGGTAAACAAAGAAGTAAATCTAAACCCGATCTAACCTGGAATTGTTTGTCGTGAAGATTGAATTGTAGAAGATTTTGGTAGGTGGCTTGTGAAGAAATAGTGGAATCACATGTAGATGTGAGAGAGAAGGATGTTAGGTGAAGAGTGCAGAGGAAGCTTGAAAGACTAAACTTTCAAAAAAGTATTTGAATTGGCGGGTCGGGTCTAAAACCCTTATTTAAATAACCGGTTTATTTGTGATGTCATCCCTCTCATCATCATTCCTATGTGGCATTGCCCAGAAACTGACAGTTCATCAAAAATGACATCATTCCAGTTCTCCTTTAGTAGTATTAAGAGATAATACTTTGATAGGGTAATATGGAAGACGTGTCTTTTATTATTTCTATTTTATATATTGTAAATAGTTAAAAAAAATAAAAAAATAAATAAAAAAAGGGAGTCTAACATTTTTACTTGTATTTTTGATCAAGTTTTCTCATCCCTTTGAGGTCGCTCTTGAGTCTTTTGAAAATTTCAATTTTGTGCTGAATTAGAAATTTTGGGGGAGTATAATCTCAAATGAAAATGAACTGAAAAATCATTAGTCCAAAATTATTTTATGTGTAAATATTTTGTGTTCTTTGAAGGTTTCGGGTTTGTATGAAAAGCGTCTGAAGGAGGATATTGATTTGTGTGATGATGTGTCAATAGGCTCAGCCCAAATACAATTAGACAGCAATTCTTTGATCAAACTAAGTTCAAGAACTCGGCAATAAGGATTTTCTCCTTGATATGATTTGCCTGCACAAAGTTACAAGTCCTTGTCAGAAATGTGTTGAGAGTGTCAAATCTTTGCTTTGATTTTCCCAAAACATCCCAAATCACCCACATCCTAGCCCTGAATTGAGTTTCTAGTTAACAAAACAAAATAAAAAGCTGCTAGTGTTGCTCTTCAGAAAAATCTCTGAGTAAGTTACTTGTTAATTCCTCAGAATGTATTGAGTCAAAGTGCTTAACTCCTCTGCTATACAGAAGTATTGACCTGGAGTTGGTGGATCTTCTCTGCTAAACGGAAGTATTGACCTGAAGATTCACCGAGCATGCTCAAATGTTTATCTCCTCTGTTATACGTCGGTATAGACCTGGAGCTCTAAACCATTAGAGTTTCCCAAATAATAAGTCGCAATGTGTTCAAAAGAATCATTGTTGACAAGCTCCACTCCCAAAAATGCAAAAATGCAGAATGTCAAAAGAGGCTCATGAATTGATCAATATTCTAGATTTGATCCAAGAAATTAAAGCAAAGTCAATCATATTGCTCTATAAACCATGATGATAGTACAAGTTTCTTTACCAAGATGTCTGTGGGGACCGAGTTGCATGAATTTCTTCAAATCGAACCTAAAACATGATAAGACCATTACAGATTGTCTGTTGAAAGGAACAAGGCATGGGTTTAAATGGACAAACATATTGAAAATCTAGCCAAGTCTTTGTTTCTCTGGATGGTTGCTCGAAACGCATTATCTGATATCCTTTCATGAAGTTTTATTTTATTTTATTTTGTGTTTGGGTTCTTGAGTCTTGTTGGTCGTGTGTACCTTTTGGGATGTGTTCACTTTGTCTAAAATATTTGTGATCTTGTCGAATTCGTCCTCTTATTTCCGAATTTTTAAATTTTATTAGTTAAAAAAAATCCAAAAAGATTTTCATTTCAAATTATTTTCAAGTCTTTATATTATGCTATTAAAATGTTATCATTTTCACATGCATTTCACGGGAAATTGCACGCACAAATGGACACGGGTTCGTTTGTTTTCATACACAAATAAACACGAGTTTATTTTGTTTAATGAAATGACCTAATGAGAAATCTCGTGATTTTGTTTGTGACTGTGTTACAGATATTTGCTCCAAGTGATAGTCGATCATCAGTTGAGCAAAGCACCTGACCAGAGAACCTGTTCCTCAAAGTTTTTCAGAAGATACCGAGCTAGGAATCCTCCTCCTACATCTTCTGAAGCACTTAAGAAAAGATAGTTGAAAGTAGTTCCAGATTTTAAGAAAGGAGGCACACAAAATGGGAGAGCATACAATATGGGGGAGCTTGTGAGATTAAGGATCTTCAGCAACAAAATTTGGCTAGCATCAGTCTTGGGGGAGTTTTGTTGGAGCTGAAATTAAGACTGAAGCTTACCAAATTGAAGATCTAATAGTATTGACTTATCGGTGCTGAACACGATGCAAGACGTTGACAATAATAGACTATGGGGCAGTATTGTTGGACCTGAATTGTAGTCTAATATTATCAACACAGTCAAAGTCAACAAATGTCAACGTCAATGGTCAAAGTCAACGCAAAAGTCAAGACGACGCTTTCGGGACGAAGATTAGAGACAAGACGTTGAAGGCGACGGAGTTTTATTTTTAATAAATATATTTTGTGTCAACAAAATATATTTAATCATTTTAGTATTGTAGTATTTTATGTAATATATATATTTTGTCTTAATGACAAAATATATATTAGACTAAACGTTAGGGTTTTATTTGTATTATTTCCATTTGTCATGTTTTAGTCTAATTTTAGGGTCCTAATTGTCATTAGTCCAAAGTGTCATTAGGCTATAAATAGTAAATGGCAATTAGGGTTTTGGGGGCTTGAATGAGTCATTGATTGAGGGTTTCCACTTGTAATATCTGATGCAATCAAATTAAAGATCAAATTGAGGGTTTTCATTGTGTTCATCATATATTCATCCATGTTCATCCATTTTATGTCTTTTTGATCCAAAATCTTCACAAATTACTGATTAATAGTGTTATGGGACCAACAACATTCTCCTGCACATTTGTACTACAACTTTTATGCTTTGATCATCAATACAAGAGAATTATTAGTAATGGATTGTGTTGTTGATTGAATCGTGTGTTTGTACTTAGATCGCTCTGATTTGCAGCAATATCGATCCAATTGAACCTATCAATTGGTATCAGAGCTGTTGGTATTGTGTGTGTTCTTCGCTATTCATCAATCAAAACACATCATATTGCTCAAATCATGATCTGAATGATCTGTTGCTGTTTTTAGTTGTGATTCATCATCGCAATCACTTATAATTCACAACAATTGTGCAAATTCCATCAGATTATCATCAGATCTGAGGAATTAAGAAGGAATAGAAGTTTACTGTTCGATCAAAATTTTGCTCATATTCATCAAAATTTGATCATGTTTTGGATTGATTGAGATTGGAGATTGATAATCGGTATATTTCACTGATTGGGTGTGAATTTTGGACAAACTGGACAAGTTTCATTAAAATTCTGAAAAATTTGTGTGACAAAAATGATGAACATGATGAACTGGTTGAAGATTAACTAGTCGGGTGATAAATTTGACTTAGACAATATTTTTTGACTTAGATTTGTGAACAATTAGGTCTTGTGCAGCGGTGTAAAGGAATTTTGTCTAGACGGGTGAAGAATTTGCAAGAAAAAGGTTCAACTGTTCAGCCGGATCATTGAACTGTTGTGCCGGGTGATCAACTGTTCAGCCGGGTGATTAACATTTCAGCCGGGTGATTCAATTACTGTTTAGCCGGGTAAACAACATTTCTGCCGTGTGATCAACAACTGTTCAGCCGGGTCAACTTCTTATGCCGTGTCAAACTTAGCCGGGTCAAGTTTTAATTGTTCAAGCCGTGTCACTGTTCAGCCGGGTAACTCTGTTTGCCGAGTGAAGATAATCAAGTGTTTGAAGACTTACAACTGTTCAGCCGTGGCAAGAAGAATTTTTACTGTTCAGCTGGGTGAAGATCAAATTTCACTGTTCAGCCGGGTGAAAGTCAAAATCTCACTGTTCAGCTGCGTGACTTGTTTTTAGTTGTTTCAAACCTTGTTATTTTATCTTGTCATTACTTAGTCATACTTAGTTTTAAATTTTAACTGTTTCTTTTCAAAAATCAACAAAAACACAAAAATATTTTCTTTAAAATCTTTAAAATGGCACCTAATGATGATTCTGATAACCGTGTTCCTAGATTGGTTAATCGTGCAGATTTCAAGAACTGGACAATCAGATTAAAGTATCATCTATGCTCTATTGACAATGATATATGGAAGTCAATTAATAAAGGTCCTCACATTCCTACTCAGACTGCTCCTGATAGTGCAAGTACCTAAACAAAAGACTCAACTGAACCTTATCCTGAAGATAATTTATCAGCTGAAGACTTACGAAAGGTCAAGAATGACAGTAAGGCTTACTCTTTGATGTGTAAAGGACTGCCACTTCAAGTGCTGTCAAGGTTGGATGCTTATAAAATGGCTACACATTGTTCAAAGCATTGAAATCAATCTGTGAAGGAGGAGAACAATTGAGAAGTCTCAAGAAGCAGAAATTGAAGAGACCATTGGAGTTGTTTGAACATATTGCTGGAGAATCTGTGCACCAAATGATGAATAGATTTGTTCATCTAACTACTGAGATGACAAATGTTGGTGCAAAGACAAATCTTCAAGACCTGAATGATAGATTACGGTGTGCTCTTCCATCTTCATGGAAACAAACTGTGACACTACTGAAGCATACGGAAAAGTTTCCAATGGACTTGGATCTGCTCATTGCAAAATTCGAAGAAGTTGAGATTGATGAAAGTTCTAGAAATACTGACAGATCAGGTTCACATGCTCAGTACAAGTTTGTTGTGAATCCTGCTAACACAGTGGAGAATGCCTTTCTTGCTCAAGATTCTGCTAAGATTGATGATGAGGGTGATTTATTTGTTGGTGCAAGCTTTTATACTGATTCTTCATACATCCCAAACTCACCAACATATTCTCAACCTCAATTTCCACCAAGAGCTCAAGTTCAAAGTCAGAATGTGAAATCTCAATCAGATTATCAAAGTACTACTGTTCAACCCAAAGTAAAAGATGTGATGAACATCTTGTTACAAGATGATGAGACAAAGAATGCATTTACTGCTTTCATGGCAAGTTTTAAGCATATCAAGGAAGTCATTTGACTCAGATGGATGTTGTGCTTCAAGATCTATTTGAAATGGATCCTAATGACGTTGAGGAAATGGATTTAAATTGGCAAATGGTGATGGTTGCATATCGAACTCAGAAACATGCATATGTGAATCAAAGCTACAAGCCACATGCAAACAAGACAGTTGGTTTTGACAAGTCAAAGGCCAGATGTTTCAACTGTAACTGCTATGGTCATTTTCGAGGGAATGCAAGGCTCCTAAGAATCAGAACTACAATGATCAAACCGGTTCAAGTGGACAGAATCAGGGTCAAAGTCAGAACTCGCAACAGTCTTCAAGCTATCAAAAAAGGAATCAACGTTTCATGCAGAAGCCATATCAAAGTCTTCCAATGCCAGAACTGAAAGATGAAGGCAAGAAGCCAGAAGATCAGAACAAAGCACTGGTGGTTAGTGTGAAAGATGGATATGACTGGAGTGCTTATGCGGAACAGTTTACATCTGATCTTACTTCAAGTTTGGCGTTAGTATGTGAAATTGAGGAAGATTGGTCTGAAGAAGGGGATGATCAACTGACTAATGCTATTAGTGAAGATTCTGATGAGTATGATTGGAGTGCAAAGGCAGATCCTGTTGAAGAATCTGAACCAGAAGTTGCGCTTATGGCTACATCTAATGAGTCTTCATCATCTGCTGAACAACCAAAGGTTAGTACCGAACTACCCCCTAACTATGTTCCTTTGCCTGATGATGTTAAAGGTAGGTTATGTTCTGAACAATGCATTAAACAAGTGGAACATTATTGAACTCATTCCTTTAAAATTGGTGACAAATTAAGCAAACATGAAATAATTCATGAACAACTTAAAATTGATCACAAAATTGCTGATGAGAAGATATTGTCACTTAAAGAATCATGGAACAAAACCTTAAAGGAATTGGAACTAGTAACCAAACAACTTGATGAAATGACAAAGAATTTCGAACAAGAAAAGGTTGCTCATGCAGTCACACAAGTTGAAATAATAAAGGTAAAAAGTTGTAAAACAATGGTGAGACAACTTGTGAGTGAAAGAGGTAACAAAAACAAACTAGGATTGGGTTTCACTCATGAACCAATGCCTAAATCAATCACTAACACTTTACCTGAAAACTTCAATGAATTTGATCATTCACCTGAAAATGAACAAAGATTCAAAGAAATTCAAAGAAGTAAATCTGAATCCGAAGGATCTGAAGTGTTACTGAAAAGTTTGAAAGAAGATGACGTTGTGACAGTTGAAGCTGATGATGAAGCAAGCAACAAATCTGATCCTATTCTGGTGCAACTTGTTGAATATCCGGAACTGAATCCCAAACCAGCAGAAAAGGTGAAGGATGAAGCTGAATTTTCAGGATACAATGATCCAGAATACATCAAGTGGAAGAATGAACAAAAGGCTAATGTTGCTAATCAACTAATCAAGAAGAAAGCAGTGAAGAAGACTGAAGTTTCGAATGAAAAGTTGCTGAAATCGAAATTGACAAACAATCAATCTGAAACAAAACAGTCAAAAGGTAAAAGTGTCATAACATCAAATGACAACACCAAAGCTCAAACTATTAAAACTTACTATATCAAACCTGTGAAAAAGAAAGTGTCTAAAGTTAAAACAATCAAGTTTGTGTCTGCAGGAACGTTTGATATGAACTCATCTCATGGTAACCAACTCAATTCTAAGATCAAATTTAACTCTGGTCTGAAAACAGGTTCAGGTCCTAAGACTTCCGCTGTCAATGATAAAAGATTTGAATCAAAGAAGGTCACTAAGCAAGATGTTTCAAAATCGAACCAAGTTCCCAAACAATCTAAACTTGATCACAAACAATCAAAGTCACAATCAAAATCTCCACAAAAGAATCAAGTTCACTTAAAACCGAACATGTCTGTTAATGAATCACGAGTGGGTTCAACATCAAAAGTTAACAATCGGCTCTTTAGGAATAGCAAGAAGCATTGTGAGAATTGTGATCGTTATAATCATGTTACTGCTGAATGTTTCTTTAACAGGTACTGCAATTACTGTGACAAAAGAAATCATTCTTCAGAGGAATGTTTTTATAACAAATTTTGTGATATTTGTGAAAGGAGAAATCATGACACTGCAGATTGTTTCTTTCGGAAAAACTCATCTAGAGAAATGACTCCTTTTCCGAATTTTCAAAGAAATCAATCTTTTGGTTTTCAAAAATTTAACCAAATTCATTCTCCTGATTTGAGAACTTTCAAACGAAACAATTCTGGTTTTAATGAATTTTCATCCAGAAATGTGCAGGTTAACAGTTTTAAGCCGAGAGCTTTGATGGTGAGAAATCAGAAATTTGAAAATAACCTTGATCCTAAGTTAGAGGAAAGGCTTACTGCTTTAAGAAGAAAGCAAACGAATCAAGCCATTGGGCGAAACAGTTTTCAACCAAATTTCTCGAATGAAACAAATTTTCAAAATCTACATTATCAACAAGTTACTGTTATAGATAGATTCGGAAAACCCAAGACCATGTGGGCCTGGGTTGACCAAACTAACTAGGTAAATGTTGAAATGCAGGTACGCCCTCGAAGACCTATCAACTCATGGTTTGTTGATAGTGGGTGTAGCCGGCATATGACAGGCAACCATGCCTTGCTTCAAGATTTCAAGCTAAAGAATGGTACTCATGTTGCATTTGGAGGAGATGCTTGGTGGAAAAATAACTGGAGAAGGAACCGTGTCAAATGGGATTATTAGCTTTGATAAAGTCAAATACTGTGCACAGTTGAACTTTAATCTGCTAAGTGTATCTCAAATTTGTGACAAATCATATTCAACATTGTTTGATGATTCTTTTTGTTACATTCTCAAACCAGGTTTCAAGATTGACAATGAATGGGTGGTGGTTAAAGCTGCAAGAGATCGTGATGTATACAAGCTTGATATGTCGCAGATTGATGCTGAAACCGAAACCACATGTCTCATTGCGCATGCTTCAAATGATGAGAGTCAGCTTTGGCATAGACGGCTGGGCCATTCAAACTTCAGAAACATGAGCCGACTGGTGACTGGAAATCATGCTGTGGAAATACCGTCAAAGAAATTCTCAACAACTGATCTCTGTCCAGCATGTTTGAAAGGAAAATAGAACCGAATGTCTTTTAAGTCCAAGCCAGAACACTCCAATTCAAAACCCTTACAGATGCTACATATGGATCTTTTCGGACCTACAAATGTTCAAAGCATCGGAAAGAAGTCTTATTGTTTTGTCATCATTGATAATTTTACTAGATTTTCTTGGGTTTATTTCTTGCATGTTAAATCTGAAACTGCTGAGTTGTTAAAAGAATTCATTATCAAAGTTGAAAATCAGTTGGATTGTAAAGTAAAAATCTTAAGAAGTGATAATGGAACCGAGTTTAAAAACTCTAATGTCGATTTGTTTTGTGCAGAAAAAGGAATTGCGCGTCAATTTAGTGCTCCAAGAACGCCTCAACAAAATGGTGTGGCGGAACGAAAAAATCGAACACTGATTGAAGCAGCAAGATCCATGCTCGCAGATGCCAAAATCCCCATCACATTCTGGGACGAAGCTATTGCTACTGCTTGCTTTGTACAAAACAGGACATTATTGGTTCAGGATACACATAAAACGTCTTATGAGTTATTGTTTGGAAGAAAACCAAATATTTCATACTTGAAAGCATTTGGTTGTCCTGTATCGATTCTAAATTTAAGTGATCATCATGGTAAATTTGAGTCAAAATCTGATGATGGATTTTTTCTTGGTTACTCTTCTGTTTCAAAAGCTTATCGGGTTTTTAATAGCAAAACAAACACTGTTATTGGAACTATTAACGTAAAGTTTTTAGAAAATTCATTTCCGTCAATGGCTCATGGTCCCAAATGGTTGTTTGATTTAGATTCGTTATCAAAATCTTTCAATTCTAACTAGTTTGATTTTTCAGGAAAATCGAGAAACGAATCAGGAGACTTGGGATGTTTCAGTGATGATTCTGATAATGACGATGATAGCAATCTCAATTCTGAGTATCCTTTCATGTCGTTTCATAATCCTGATCATGGAGTATCCAGTCAAGCTCCGGGTCCTTCTGGTTCTCAAGAAGATCAAGAATCAAACAATTTTGGTGATGATGTGAATCCGCAAGTTTCTCCTAATGATGGTGGATCTGTTCAAAATCAACCATCATCAGATCCGGAAGTTGAAGTTGTTCCAGAATCATTTGACAACTTCATCAATTCACCAGAACAAGTTCCTAATTTCACTCCGCATACGTCTACAATTCTACAAGATCTACCGAATCTGAATCAGTCTAATTTGGTGAGTCAAGTACAAGGTGACGCTATACCAACTCATCGAGTTCACAGGAATCATCCTCTCTCTCAGATTATAGGTTCTTTGAATCAGAGAACTATGAGAAGTCAGACTGAACATGCAAACGTTTGTCTTTATTTATGTTTTCTTTCTCAAGTGGTTCCGAAAAACATTTCAGAAGCGTTACAAGATAACAGTTGGATTGAAGCCATGCAAGAGGAGTTACTTTAATTTCGCAAACAAGAGGTTTGGAAATTAGTGGACTTACCTGAAGGAGAAAATGCGATTGGTACAACATGGTTGTACAAGAACAAGCCAGACGAACGTGGCATTGTGGTCAGAAATAAAGCCAGACTTATTGCACAAGGCTACACTCAAGAAGAGGGTATTGACTATGAAGAAGTGTTAGCTCCGGTCGCTCGACTTGAAGCTATTCATGTTTTTCTAGCTTATGCCACTTTCATGAAGTTCAAAGTGTTTCAAATGGATGTAAAAGGCGCTTTTCTGTATGGACCAATTACCGATGATGTGTACGTCAGACAACCTCCAGGTTTTGAGGATCCTGAGTATCTACATCGTGTATACAAATTGAGCAAAGCTTTATATGGTCTACATCAAGCCCCAAGGATTTGGTCTAAACATCATGTACGTCAGACAACCTCCAGGTTTTGAGGATCCTGAGTATCCACATCGTGTATACAAATTGAGCAAAGCTTTATATGGTCTACATCAAGCCCCAAGGATTTGGTACGAGACGTTATCTAAACATTTGCTGGAACATAGTTTTACAAGAGGTCAGATTGATCCAACTTTATTCATGAAGCGGGGAAATGAAGATCTTTTATGTGTTCAAGTGTATGTGGATGATATCATCTTTGGATCAACAAGTCTGTCCATGTGCAAAGAGTTTGAAGAAATTATGAAATCAAGATTTCAGATGAGTTCGATGGGGGAGATTAATTTCTTTCTCGGATTGCAAGTAAAACAGTCAGCAGACGGGATTTTTATCAACCAATCAAAGTTTGTTGAGAAGTTGCTGAAAAAATTCAAGATGCAAGATTGTCAGACTATTCGAACGCCATCTGATGTGAATTGCAAGATACAGCCAGATCCAAAAGGCAAATCCGTCGATCAAACACAGTACAGATCGATGATTGGTTCACTGATGTATCTTACTGCATCAAGACCAAACATTATGTATGCTGTATGTGTGTGTGCCAAATATCAGTCTGATCCGAAAGAGTCGCACCTGGTTGCTGTTAAACGTATTTTCAGATACCTTAAAGGGAAACCGAATCTCGGGTTATGGTATCCTTATGAAGGCAATTTTGAATTATATAGTTATTCTGATAGTGACTTTGGTGGGTGTGCTCTTTACAGGAAATCGACTACGAGTGGATGTCAATTCTGGGTCCTAGACTTGTTTCTTGGCAATGCAAAAAGCAGACCAATGTTTCTGTATCCACAGCTGAAGCAGAGTATATCGCTGCATCTGCAGGATGTTCTCAAGTTTTGTGGCTACAAAACCAATTGCTTGACTACGGGTTTAACTTTCTCAAAACTCCTATTTACATAGACAATACTGATGCTATGTTCATTACTGCTAATCCTGTTCAACACTCAAAAACCAAACATATCGAAATTCGATGTCACTTTCTCAGAGACAATTCTGAAAAAGGTTTAATAATTTTGATTAAAGTTCATACCGACAAACAACTGGCAGATCTTTTCACAAAATATTTCTTATCAGGACGGTTTGAATTCTTAATTCAATCCATAGGGTTAATCAATCATGATTAATTCTAATTTTTGAAAAATCAAACAAAAATCAGAAAATATAAAAGTCAAAAATATAATAGGTCGATGTCATGTATTGATTCCGTTGCCTTTTATTTTATTGTTTTTGCATTGTGAGTGTGCATGAAAAAGAAAAGCAAACAAAAAGAATATAAAAAGCAAAAAGAAAAGAAAATATCATGTCATAAGAATCTATATTTCAAAAAGTGAGAAATGATAGTTACACTAGACATTATTTGTTTCATCATTTTTAAATAAAGACTGATGAATGTTAATTGATGTGCGAGACAGCTCAGGCAATTAGACTGAAAAAGTAAGTTCATTGTTGACAAATCTAAACTTAATGATCTTTGCGTTAAGTTCCTATTATATACATGTCTAAATATATATCTTTGGATGCATTGCTTGTGATGATAGTTGTTCATAATCGGGTAACGATGCAGTCTATTCAGTGTGATGAACCGCATCGTGAGCTTCTTTGTTGTGGTATCCACAGACCTGAAGTCTCACATGAAGTCTCTTTTGAGCTTCAAGGTGCAGCAAAAGATTCCCAAAGTTGGAACAAAAAGAGTCCCAAATGTGGACCATCACCAAACAAATTCCAAAAAGGAATTCAGAAGATTCCCAAGGGGAACGATAGGAAATGAAAAATTCCAAAATGGAATTCAAAAGTAGTCCCAAAGTGGACCAAATCCGAATAGAACCCATATTCCACAATGTTTATGACTGTAAGTAACCAGGTTTTTGTGCAATATGCATTCAGGTATTGGTTGATGAGGAAATATGTTGACATATGTATTCATGAGGGTCAAATAAGTCATTTTAATCGAAAGTTAATCTCATCATGATACTGAAAAAGTAAGTGTGCCAACTCGAGCAATTTGATATGTTTTCATATCATCACTCAATCAAACATAAGTCAAATGTCTATTCAAAACTTGCAAAACATGTTCAGATAATGTGTGGTATGATCTCACTGCGATATTTTGATTCATTGCATTGCATATGTCTTTATTTTAATGTGTGTGCTTTGTGTGTGCAGGCATATGGATTCTTTATTGACACATCTTACGACTATGGATGGCATATTAGCACCATGAAAAGCACGTTAGTATAACTTAGGATGCCTTACAACTCCTAACAACACCTTACAACACCGTACGAAATCTTAAAACTGCTTAATAAACCTAATGAATTCGTCGAAGTCCTTTGAACATCGTACGACAACTCAGGAGATGTTACGACTCATTATGCGACATTAGCAAAACACTATCAATTGGTATCAGAGCTTTCGGTATCGTGTTCTTCGCTGTTCTTAAGCAAAACACATCAATATTGCTCAAATATCATGATCTGAATGAATTGTTGCTGTTTTTAGTTGAGATTTATCATCACAATCACTTCTAATTCACAACGATTGTGCAAATTCCATCAGATTATCATCAGATCTGAGGAATTAAGAAGAAGAGAAGAAGTTACTGTTCGATCAAATTTTTGCTCAATTTCATCAGATTTGATCATGTTTTGGATTGATTAATATAAGGGATTGTTAATCGGAACATTTCACAGCTTGTGTGTGAATTTTGGACAAATTGGACAAGTTTTAGACAAAACCCAGAAAATTCTCATGGAGAAGATGATGAACAGTAAGAACTTGGTTGAAGATTAACTTGCCGGGTGATTAATTTGACTTAGACAATTTCCTTGGACTTAGATTGAAGAACAAATTAGGTCCTGTATTGCCGTATAAAGGAATTTGTGCTTGTCGGGTGAAGAATTTGACTTGACAAAAGGGTTACTGTTCAGCCGGATCAAACACTGTAGTGCCGGGTGATACACTGTTACGCCGGGTGATTAACAAAATTCAGCCGGGTAATCATCAACTGTGTAGCCGAGTGATTAACAACTGCCGTGTGATCGAGAACTGTTCAGCCGGACAAAGCCTTCTGTCGTGTCAAGATTCTGCCGGGTCAAAGATTATCGCCGTGTCAAAGTTTTTCTTGTTGCCGGGTAACTGTTCATCCGGGTGAAGAACAAAATTATAACAACTGTTGAGCCGGGTAACTGTTTGGCCGTGTAAAGATTTTTTTCCTGCCGGGTGAAGAACAAAGACACTGTTTAGCCGGTTGAAGAAGGATTTTCACTGTTTTGCCGTGTGACTCATTTTAGTTGTTTTTAATACTTGTTTCTTATATTGTCTTTAATTTCTTGTCTTAATTTTAGTATTTTGATCATTTCTTTTAAAAAATTAACAAAAACCAAAAATATTTTCTTAAAAATTTTTAAAAAAAAATGGCTCCTAATGATGATTCTGATAACCATGTTCCTAGACTTTTGAATCGTGCAGATTTCAAGAATTGGACCATCAGGTTGAGACATCACTTGTGTTCTATTGACAATGACTTATGGAAGTCCATTGAAAAGGGTCCTCATATTCCAACTCAGACAGCGCCAGATAGTGCAAGTACCTATACTAAAGATTCTACTACACCTTATCCAGATGATAATTTGTCAGCTGAAGATTTGAGGAAGGTAAAGAATGATAGCAAGGCCTATTCTTTAATGTGCAAGGGGTTGCCACTCCAAGTTCTGTCTAGATTGGATGCATATCAGACTGGTTATACATGCTTCAAGGCATTGAAGTCTATATGTGAAGGAGGAGAGCAATTGAGAAGTTTGAAGAAATCTAAGCTGAAAAGACAACTGGAATTGTTTGAACACATTAATGGAGAAACAGTACATCAGATGATGAACAGGTTAGTTCACTTAACTACTGAGATGTCAAACCTCGGAGTTAAAACTGATCTTCAAGACTTAAATGATCGATTGTTATGTGCGTTGCCATCATCTTGGAAGCAGACTGTTACTTTGTTAAAACATACTGAGAAATTTCCAATGGATCTAGATTTGCTTATTGGAAAGATTGAAGAAGTTGAGATTGATGAAGGATCGAGAAATACTGATAGATCAAGCTCACAAGCTCAATATAAGTATGTGGTAAATCCTGCCAATACTGTGGAAAATGCATTTCTTGCACAAGATGCAATGAAGTTTGAAGAAGAGGGTGATTTATTCGTTGGTGCCAGTTTCTATACTGATTCAGCATACTTTCCAAGTTCACCAACTTATTCTCAACCTCAATCTCCACCAAGAGCTCAAGTTCCAAGTCAGAATTTGAAGAATCAATCAGAAAATCAAAGTTCAAATGTTCAAGCCAAGGTGAAAGATGTTATGAACATTTTGTAGCAAGATGACGAGACAAAAACTGCCTTTACTGCTTTTATGGCAAGTTTTCAAGCATATCAAGGAAGTCACTTAAGTCAAATGGAAGTTGTACTTCAAGACTTATTTGAGATGGATCCAGTTGACGTTGAGGAAATGGACCTTAATTGGCAAATGGTCATGGTTGCGTATCGAACGCAAAAACATGCATATGTTAACCGAAACTACAAGCCTCATGCAAACAAGACGGTTGGTTTTAACAAATCAAAGGCCAGATGTTTCAATTGTAACCAGTATGGTCATTTTTCAAGAGAATGCAAAGCTCCCAAGAATCAGAATTTCAATGACCAAGCTAGTTCAAGTAATCAAGGTCAAGGTCAAAGCTCACAACAGTTTTCAAGCTACCAAAGCAGAAATCAACGTTCTTTTCAGAAACCATATCAAAGTCTTCCCATGCCGGAACTGAAAGACGAAGGAAAGAAACCAGAAGATCAAACAAAGGCACTGGTAGTTAGTGTAAAAGATGGATATGATTGGAGTGCTTATGCAGAACAATTTACATCTGATCTTACATCAAATCTGGCACTGGTGTGTGAAATTGAAGAAGATTGGTCAGAAGAAGGGGATGGTAAGATGATTGAAGATGTAAGTGAAGATTCAGAGGAATATGACTGGAGTGCAAAGTCTGATCCAGTTGAAGAATCAACATCTGAGATTGCACTAATGGCTACAGCCAGTGAGTCTTCTTCATCTACCGAACAACCAAAGGTTAGTACTGACTTACCCCCTAACTATGTTCCATTACCTGCTGATGTTAAGGAAAGGTTGTGTTCTGATCAATGCATTCAACAAGTAGAACATTATCGAACTCATTCATTTAAAATCGGTGACAAATTAAGCAAACATGAAAAGATTCATGAACAAATTAAAATTGATCACAAAATTTCTGATGAGAAGATTTTGTCACTAACTGAATCATGGAACAAAACTTTAAAAGAACTGGAACTTGTGACCAAACAACTTGAAGAAATGACAAAGAACTTTGAACAAGAAAAAGTTGAACATGCTGTCACACAAGTTGAATTAAAGAAAGTTAAAAGTTGTAAAACAATGGTTAAACAACTCGTTAATGAAAGAGGTAACAAAAACAAAACCTGGTTGGGTTTTACTCATGAACCGATGCCAAATTCTATCACTCAAACCTTACCGGAAAACTTTAATGAATTTGATCATTCACCTGAAAATGAACGTAAATTCAAAGAAATTCAAAGAAGTAAATCCGAGTCCGAAGGATCTGAAGTGTTGATTGAAAGTTTGAAAGAAGAAGATGATGTGACAACTGAAGCAGATGATGAAGCAAGCAACAAATCTGACAACAAATTAGAGCCTGTTCTAATTCAACTCGTTGAATATCCAAAGCTTAACCCCGAACCAGAATCGGTGAAGGAAGAAGGTGAATTTTCAGGATTCAATGATCCTGAATACATCAGGTGGAAGAAAGAACAAAAGGCGCAAGTTGCTGATCAGTTGCTCAAGAAGAATGATGTGAAGAAGGCTGAAGTTTCAACTGCAAAGAAGCAGAAATCGAAAACAATGAACAATCAATCTGAAACAAAAGAATCAAAAGGTAAAAGTGTCATGAAATCAGATGACAACAACAAAGCTCAAAATGTTAAACCTGTCAAAAAGAAAGTAACAAAAGGAAAGACAATCAAGTTTGTGTCTGCAGGTACTTTCGACATGAACGGTTCTTATGGTAACCAAATCAATTCTCAAATCAAATCTAACTCTGGTCTGAAAACAGGTTCAGGTCCTAAGTCTTCCGCTGTCATTGATAAAAGAATTGAAAACAAAAAGGTAACCAAACAGAACAGTTTAAAATCGAACCAAAGTCCCATGCAATCAAAATCTCAAACCAAGTCTCCACAAAAGAATGTTAATCTAAAACCGAACAACCATGATAATGAATCACGTTTTGGTTCAACATCAAAAGTTAACAATCGGCTCTTTAGGATTAGCAAGAAACATTGTGAAATTTGTGATAGATATAATCATGCAACTGCTGAATGTTTCTTTAACAGGTACTGCAGTTTCTGTAACAAAAGAAATCATTGTTCAGAAGAATGTTTTTATAACAAATTTTGTGAAATTTGTGAGAGGAGAAACCATGACACAAAGGATTGTTTCTTTCGATCAAACTCAACAAGAGAAATGACCCCGTTTTCAAATTTTCAAAGAAATCACTCAATTGGTTTTCAAAATATGAATCAAAGTCATTCTCCGGTTTTGAGAAACTTCAATAGAAACAATTCTGTTTATAACTTTTCACCAAGAAATGTGCAGGTTAACAGTTTTAAGCCAAGAGCTTTGATGGTGAGAAATCAAAAGTTTGAAAATAACCTTGATCCTAAGTTAGAGGAAAGGTTTAGTGCTTTGAGGAGAAAGCAGTCAATGAATGCCAATGGGCGAAACAATAGTTATCAGCATCAAAATCTCTTAAATGAAACAAATTTTCAAAATGTTCAATATCAACAAGTTACTATTGCAGATAGATTCGGAAAACCCAAGACCGTGTGGGCCTGGGTTGACCAAACTAACTAAGTGATTGTTGAATTGCAGGTACGCCCAAGAAGACCTATTAACTCATGGTTCGTTGATAGTGGGTGTAGCCGGCACATGACAGGCAACCATGCCTTGCTTCAGGATTTCAAACTGAAAAATGGTACACACGTTGCATTTGGAGGTGATGCGGGTGGTAAAATCACAGGAGAAGGAACTGTTTCGAATGGGGTCATTAGTTTTGATAAAGTCAACTACTGTGCACAGTTGAACTTTAACTTACTAAGTGTATCTCAAATTTGTGATAAATCTTATTCAACCTTATTTGATGATTCTTTCTGTTACATCCTCAAACCAGGTTTCAAGATTGACAATGAATGGGTAGTGGTT
Organism: Tagetes erecta; assembly: GCA_030867185.1. Lineage (NCBI taxonomy): Eukaryota > Viridiplantae > Streptophyta > Magnoliopsida > Asterales > Asteraceae > Tagetes > Tagetes erecta. Next base: position 51,527,720 of record CM061487.1, read on the forward strand.
AAAGCTCCAAGAGATCGTGATGTATACAAGCTTGATATGTCGCAGATTGACGCTGAAACCGAAACTACTTCTCTCATTGCTCATGCTTCAAATGATGAGAGTCAGCTTTGGCATAGACGGCTGGGCCATTCAAACTTCAGAAACATGAACCGTTTGGTAACTGGAAATCACGCTGTGGGAATCCCATCGAAGAAATTCTCCACAACTGATCTCTGTCCAGCGTGTTTGAAGGGAAAACAGCATAGGATGTCTTTTAAGTCCAAGCAAGAAAACTCCATTTCAAAACCCTTGCAGATGCTACATATGGATCTTTTTGGACCAACAAATGTGCAAAGCATCGGAAAGAAGTCTTACTGTTTTGTCATTATTGACGATTTCACTAGATTTTCTTGGGTTTACTTTCTGCATGCTAAATCTGAAACGGCTGAATTATTGAAAGAATTTATCATTAAAGTTGAAAATCAATTGGAATGCAAAGTTAAAGTGTTAAGAAGTGATAATGGAACTGAATTTAAGAATGCTAATGTTGATTTATTTTGTGCGGAAAAGGGGATTGCTAGACAATTTAGTGCGCCAAGAACACCTCAACAGAATGGGGTTGCGGAACGGAAAAACCGGACACTAATTGAAGCAGCAAGATCCATGCTCGCAGATGCCAAAATCCCTATCACTTTTTGGGACGAAGCTATTGCTACTGCGTGTTTTGTACAAAATAGAACATTATTGGTTCAAGATAAACAGAAAACTTCTTATGAGTTGTTATTTGGAAGAAAACCAAATATTTCTTACTTGAAAGCATTTGATTGTCCTGTATCGATTTTAAATTTGAATGATCATCTCGGGAAGTTTGAGTCAAAATCTGACGATGGATTTTTCCTAGGTTATTCGTCTGTTTCTAAAGCTTATCGGGTTTTTAATAGCAAAACAAATACTGTTATTGAAACTATTAACGTCAAGTTTTTAGAAAATTCGTTTCCGTTAGTGGCACATGGTCCCGAATGGTTATTTGATTTAGATTCGTTATCGAAATCTTTCAATTCTAACTTGTTTGATTTTTCAGGAAAAGCAAGAAAAGAATCAGGTGACTTAGGATGCTTTAGTGACGATTCTGATAATGACGAGGATGGAAATCTCAACTCAGAATATCCGTTCATGTCATTTCACAATCCTGATCATGTCAAATCCAGTCAAGATCCGGGTCCTTCTGGTTCTCATGAAGATCAAGAATCGAACAATCTTGAAGAAGATATGGATCCGCAAATTTCTCCTAATGATGGTGGATCTGTTCAGAATCAACCATCATCCGATCCGAATGCTGAAGTTAGTCCAGAATCATTTGATTACTTCATCAATTCACCGGATCAAGTCCCGAATTTCACACCGCATACTTCAACCATACTACAAGATCTACCAAATCTGAATACTTCTAATCTGGAGAGTCAAGTGCAAGGAGGTGACATACCAATTCATCGAATTCACAAGAAACATCCTGTCTCTCAGATTATTGGGCCGTTGAATCAGAGAACTACAAGAAGTCAGACTGAGCAAGCAAATGTCTGTCTTTATTCGTGTTTTCTATCTCAAGTGGTGCCAAAGAACATTTCAGAGGCGCTGCAAGATAACAGTTGGATTGAAGCCATGCAAGAAGAATTGCTTCAGTTTCGCAAACAAGAAGTTTGGAAACTTGTGGACTTACCTGAAGGAGAGAATGCAATTGGTATAAGATGGTTGTACAAAAACAAGCCAGACGAACGTGGCATTGTAGTGAGAAACAAAGCAAGACTCATTGCACAGGGATACACTCAGGAAGAAGGCATTGATTATGAAGAGGTGTTTGCTCCGGTCGCAAGACTTGAAGCCATACGCGTTTTTCTTGCATATGCTTCCTTCATGAAGTTTAAAGTATTCCAAATGGACGTTAAAGGTGCTTTCCTGTATGGACCTATTACAGATGATGTTTATGTCAGACAGCCTCCGGGTTTTGAAGATCCTGAATATCCTCATCGTGTATACAAGTTGAGTAAAGTTCTATATGGTCTACACCAAGCTCCAAGAATCTGGTATGAGACATTATCCAAGCATTTACTAGAACATGGATTTACAAGAGGTCAGATTGATCCAACTTTGTTTATGAAGAGGGAGAATGACGATTTGTTGTGCGTTCAAGTATATGTGGACGATATTATCTTCGGATCAACCAGTGCGTCAATGTGCAAAGAATTTGAAGAAATCATGAAGTCTAGATTCCAGATGAGTTCAATGGGGGAGATTAATTTCTTTCTAGGATTACAAGTGAAACAATCAGCTGACGGAATTTTCATCAATCAATCAAAATTTGTCGAAAAGTTGTTGAAGAAGTTCAAGATGCAAGATTGTCAGACAATTCGAACTCCATCTGATGTGAACTGCAAGATTCAACCTGATCCAAAGGGCAAAGCAGTTGATCAAAGACTATACAGATCAATGATCGGTTCTCTGATGTACCTTACTGCATCAAGACCAGACATCATGTACGCTGTTTGTGTGTGCGCCAGATATCAGTCTGATCCGAAAGAGTCGCACCTTGTTGCTGTGAAGCGTATTTTCAGATATCTTAAAGGGAAACCAAATCTTGGGTTATGGTATCCTTATGAAGGAAATTTTGAATTATATAGTTATTCTGACAGTGATTTTGGTGGATGTGCTCTTGACAGGAAATCGACAACTGGTGGATGTCAATTTCTGGGTCCTAGACTTGTCTCTTGGCAATGCAAGAAGCAGACCAACGTTTCTGTATCCACTGCTGAAGCAGAGTATATCGCTGCATCCGCAGGATGTTCTCAAGTTTTGTGGTTACAAAATCAATTGCTGGACTACGGGTTTAACTTTCTCAAAACTCCTATATACATAGATAATACTGCTGCTATGTTCATTACTGCTAATCCTGTTCAACACTCAAAAACCAAACATATCGAAATTCGATATCAATTTTTAAGAGACAACTCTGAAAAAGGTTTAATAATTTTGATTAAAGTTCATACCGACAAACAACTGGCAGATCTTTTCACAAAATCATTTTTGTCAAGCCGGTTTGAATTTTTAATTCAATCCATAGGATTAATCAATCATGATTGATTCTATGTTTTAAAAACAAAAAGAAAATTCAGAAAATATAAAAGCCAAAAATAAAATAAGTTGATGTCAAATATTGATTCCTTTGTCCTTTATTTTATGTTTTGCATTGTGTGTGTGCATGAAAAAGAAAAGCAAAAACAAAATATAAAATCAAAAAGAAAAGAAAATATCATGTCATAAGAATCTATATTGCAAAAAGTGAGAAATGATAGTTACACTAGACATTATTTGTTACATCATTTTTAATAAAGACTGATGAATGTTAATTGATGTGCTAGACAGCTCAGGCAATTAGACTGAAAAAGTAAGTTTCATTGTTGACAAACATAAACTTAATGATCTTTGTGTTAAGTTCCATTGTTATACATGTCTAGATATATGACTTTTGATGCCTTGCTTGTGATGATAGTTGTGCATGATCGGGTAACGATGCAGTGTATTCAGTGTGATGAACCGCATCGTGAGCTTCTTTGTTGTGGTACCCACAGACCTGAAGTCTCACACGAAGTCTCTTTTGAGCTTCAAGGTGCAGCAAAAGATTCCCAAAGATGGAACAAAAAGAGTCCCAAATGTGGACCGACACCAAACAAAAATTCCAAAAAGAAATTCAGAAGATTCCCAAGGGGAACGATAGGAAATGAAAAATTCCCAAAAATGGAATTAAAAAGAAGTCCTAAAGTGGACCAAATCCGAATAGAACCCATATTCCACACTGTGTATAACTGTAAGTGACCAGATTCTGTGCAATATGCATTCAGGTAGTGGTTGATAAGGAAATATGTTGACATATGAATACATGTGGGTCACATAAGTCATTCTAATCGAACCTTAATCTCATCATGATACTGAAAAAGTAAGTGTGCCAACTCGAGCTAATTGGTATGTTTTCATATCATCACTCAATCAAGCATAAGTCAAATGTCTATTCAAAACTTGCAAAACATGTTCAGATAATGTGTGGTATGATCTCACTGCGATATTTTGATTCATTGCATTGCATATGTTTTTATTTTAATGTGTGTGCTTTGTGTGTGCATGCATATGGAATCTTTATTGACACATCGACATCCTTGTTAAACTTAAAAATTTCAAGAAATTTCAAGTTTAGGGGGAGAATAAAATTGAAGAAAAATATCTACAAAAATCCAAAAATATTGTGTTTTTGAATAAGTGTGTTTTGAATGAACAAGATTATGTGGTATGAAAAGCAAAAGTATTGGATGTGTTAAAAACAAACCCAAGGTCTTGTAATATGTTTTTAAGAAATTGCTTCGGGATATAGAAAAATTGGTTGTGCAAAAACATTTTTGAAAAAGAAAAAGAAAAATGATTTTAATTGGAATTAATGATTATTGACTTGTTTTAATATTGTTGATAATTAATTAGACAAATTCTTTTTAAGGATATCTTGTCTAATTAATGTGTCGAGAATGTTTGCAGGTGCAATAAATGCCGTTGAAAAAGTCAACAGACGAGAAAAAGTGAAGAAATTGCTCAAAGTGTTATAGCCGGGCAAAGATATCAGATACAACTGTTCTGCCGGGTAATGAACATACTGTTCAGCCGGGTAATGTTGTGAGTGATACAAGCCGGGTGATTGAGAAAAAGGTGAAGATATTATGACTACTGTGTAGCCGGGCAATGATCATGTCAAAAACAGCCGGGTGAAGGTCATAGATATCAAGCCGGGTGACAAGTGTTCACTATACAGCCGGGTAAAAGAGAAATCTTATTGCCGTGTAATGGTATGACACTGTGTTGCCGGGTAATGAAGAAGAAAGCATGCCGGGTGATATAGAAGATAACTATGTTGCCGTGTAATGAACAAATGCATGCCGTGTGAAGAAGAAAGCATGCCGGGTGATTATGAAAGCAACTATGTTGCCGGGTGATGAAGAAAGCAAGCCGGATGAAGAAGGAAAGAAACTGTGATTGCCGGGTGATGAAGAAAAATTGCCGGGTGATGTTTGAAGACAACTATTCTGCCGGGTGATGAATAAAACCCATCAGGTGTAGTTGTTCCTAACCTTTACCCGTCACTACAGTGACTCACCAGACTCTACAGTGTTTGACCCGTCAAGTGATTTTCACATGTTTGTGACTTGTTTTATGTACTTGACCCGTCACTACAGTAGATGACCCGTCACTACTGTACATGACCCGTCACTACAGTTCTTGACCCGGCAAAGCTTATTGGGCCTTTTATGTTTACCCGTCCCTTTTGTTGACCCGACACCTTAAGTTTGACCTAAATTTTTGACGATACAAAAACCCGCCTCTTCACAAACACTTATCATTTCACACATTCACTGTCAAGCAAACACTCTGTACTAAATCGCCTGTTATCATATTCAATCGTTTTGCTCTATAACAAGATTGATCGATTGGATAAGGTAGTGATTAAGTGTTTTTGACCTAAATAGACCTGCAAATCAACCGTTAAAAAGAAAAACGATGATGAACAGTGTTTTGGACTTTGAATCGACACTTTGATTTTGTGTGTTAAAACTTAAATCGAATGTTGTTTTAAGGTTAAAATCTGTCGATCATCAACATTCAATCACTCATTTGCATCAAAACACCTTAAAATCAACTGAATCACTCAAAATGTTCACAACTGTTAAAATCGCCATTGATGAACTTTGAAGCTCTTAAAAGTTAAACATCAAAATGATGAAATATCTATTTAAAAGTGATTAATACTTGTTAAAACTGAACCAAAACATGATAAACAATTTCATCATCAAAATGACAAAATTTCTGTCTTAAGTGATTAACTGTTAAAATTGAAACATGAAGTATAATCTTTAAAATTCAAAGTTGTTTGATTAAAATGATGAAAATCAGGTTATTAGAACATTTAGAATTTAAAATGATTATGTGAATGTTTTACTTTCTAACTTTTATTCAAACACTTATGAAAATTTTGATATGTTTTAATGAAGAATCTAACACATTTGTCTTGATTTGTGTTTGTTTGTGTTTAACAGATGGAGAATCTCAAGTTTGAGCCTAAACACAATTTGGTAGCAGTTCTAGATGAATCTATCCCTGAAACAGATGGTTACAGAGATATGATCAAGTTTATCAAGAGGACCAAATATGTGTATGCTATGTGTGGCAAACCGGTCATATATGCAAGGCTGATTAAGAGCTTTTGGAGAACAGCAGAAGTCATTAGAGATGATCATGGTGTTGCTGTTGTAAGAGGGAATATTACAAGAGAAAGGGTGTTGACTGTTTCAGAAGAAGTCATTAGACATGCTCTGAGAATAGATGAAGATGAGGTTGGTATGAATGATGAGTTGACGATGGACGAATGCAAATCATGTTTTGTTAATATGGGTCATCCACCTGTGTTTCCAAAATCACAATTCTATCGGGCGAAGTTGGGAAAGAAGTATAAATTGTTGTGTTATGTTGTACAACAATGCATGTCAAGGAGGAGTGCAGGATTTGACAACTTCCCATCTGACATTGCATCCCCGATTGTTGCCATAGCAGAAAATAAGCCATTTAATATGTCGAGATGGATCATGAATGGCTTTGTTTTCAATTTGGTGAAGGGCAAGAGGTTTAAGTTTCTCATGTACCCGAGATTCTTACAACTGATGATCAACATTGCCTATCCTATCATCAGAAATGAAGGATATTCTGGAGGTATTTTATACACTGAGGACATGAACGATCTATCTTACAGAAAGATGAGTATCGGGAATGTGCCTAATGTGGAGTTGTTTGACTATATGAGAGATATAGCCAACAATGAAGAAAATGTTGAAGGTGTGTATCATCATATTTCGAATGGAGAGATTGTAAACCCAGTAGATCTTGTTGATAGAGAGGTTGATGAAGATAATGATGGTAATGATGATGATGAAAGTGATAATGGTGGAAATGATGATGATGAAGATGCTGAATCTGAATCTGATTCAGAGGAGGCAGAGATTGTTGAAACAGCTGAACCCATGGAATTAGAGACTGAGAATGTTGTGATAGAAGAACCTGTTGAGGTTGCTTCGGTTGAAGAAGAAGTTGTTGTTGAAATTCCAAAGGAGATTAATGTTCAGTATGTGAGAAGGAAAAGATCAAAACCAGTGGTAGAGTCTGTGACTGTAGAGAAGCAGAATGTGATTAATACTGAAGAGATAGATGTTATTCAGATTGCACAGGAGGTAATGGCCGAAGCTGAAACTATTGCACAGATAGTTGAGGAAGCTGATGCTGGCGTTACTGATCCTACTACTGTTGAAATACCCATCACATCATCACCAATTGCAGAAAACATTGAACAAGGTTTGGAGTCTTCACCAAATTTTGTGTCAAGTGTTGAAGAAAATGAGAAGGAGAAAAGAATTGCAGAGTTAGAGGAGATGGTTGCAAAGTTGGTAGAAGCAAATGAAATGTTGAAGGCTTCGAATGAGAGGAAGAAGAAAAGATTTGATGAGTACTGGGATATTCATAATCAGAATCTGAAAACTTTCAAGGAGTTGGATTCTGATCATCTTAAGTTGAAAATTGAACATGATGAACTGAAGGAGAATTATGAAAAACTGAAGGAGGAGCATGAGAATCTGAAATATGATTACAAGGAACTGAAAGCTGAATGCAATACATTGGAGGCTGAGAAAGAAATGTTAGAAAAATGGTTGGAGGAAACGAAACCGAAGAAAGCTGGCTCATCATCAGATAAAGATTTTTCAGAAGAAGTAGTTGAAGTGACTGAATCTCAAGTACCGAAAGTTTATTTGACTAGAGCATGAGGTACTACGAATATTGGCATAAGGGTGGAATCACCAATCAATATTCCCGATGAAGCTGTTGCTGAAACTGTCAATATGGACAAAGCTGAGGGAAAAAGGAAGATAGATGCTATACCTGAGATTTTTGGAGATGAAAACAGTTCGAAAAAGGCAAAGATAGATGAGACAGTGCAGATTGAGCCGATTCAATCTGTAGCTGTAGTTGAGACTGAGAAAACTGAATCTGTAGCTGAAACTGAAGTATTTGCTGCCACAGATAGTGAGAAAGAAGTTGGTTCTGAAGAAACAGTTCAGGTTGAGCCGATTCAATCTGAAGCTGTTGATATGCCTGAAACTGTAGCTGAAGTTGCAAGTCAGTTTGAGCCGGTTCAAACTGACAATGCACCTATGATTGAAGCTTTGGATGACTTAGATGATATAGACTTTACTGAATCTGATGATGAAGCTGAACCAGAACCGAATGTTGTTGAGGAGATTCCGGATGATTTGGATCAAAGATTCGCATATCTTGAAAGGATGAAATACAATTCAGTGTTTTTGAATGGTTTGACTGTGAGCCAGATTAATGAAGAATATGAAAAGTGCTTAATTGCCCAAGACAAAGCTGATGCTGATAAGAAAGAGTTTGTTATTGAGATGGGTGAATGGACTCCAATGCAAGAGAGTTTGAATATAGAAGATTTACCTCCGACTGAATTGTATCATCAAAATCCAGATGAAATGACAGCTTCAGATATGCGTAGTTGGTTAAGTTCAAGAAATTATCCATATAAGACTTTGAAGAGGTTGAAATCTGAATCTTTGAGGAAAATTGTTGTTAGCTTTATGAAGACTGAAAAAATGTACAATCGTATGTTTTACTTGGACTACAACAATCCTCAGTATTTCGAGCTGACAAAAAGATTCAAAGTTCTTGGACCGAAGGAGATTCCGGTGATGGCTTTACCTGAAAATGCTCATAAGAAAAGGCACGAGTTGATTGATATATTTCCCAGCGAAGTTAAATCATACAACATACCGATGGATGTTCGGGAATCATGGCATAAGTCAGCCACAGCAGGTGACGTGGTGAGGTCACTGCTGAGCAAAGGTCAGTCCATTGCTGAGTTGCTTGATTCTATGATAGTGCCAGAGAAGAATAAGAAAGTGAAGATCATAGCATGGAAATACGATGAAGTTTTTGATGCTTTCATGATTAAGAGAGTGAATGGTTTATGTGACGTATACCATTACTTCTCGAGCATTTTTAAGTTGGAAATTCAGGATTTTAAGGAGCTACACAAACATAGGTTGATAAATCACACGCATGCTGAGCGTGGTGATAAATGTGTGATGCTGCTTGATGCCGGAATAGCCAGACCACCGAAGTATCTTGATTTTAGAGGCCAACAAGAAGATACTGCGTATGTGCAAGCCAAGAAAGAAAGAAAGAAGAAACGATTGGTTGTGACTCAAGATATGTATCTTGAAGAATTTTCGGATGAATACTTTGACAAGGTGACAGATCCTGGACTGAAAGTGATTGATGGAACTCAAATGACGAAGCCAATACTTAGAGTGTTTTACAATCAAGAAACATTTGAGTTGAAGCTAGTTAGAAATTTGGATGATTGGGACAAAGACATGATTACACTGTTTAGTACTTTTGAGTTGAAGCTGCTACATCCGTCATACATAGATTTTTTGAGAAGCTACAGAATGGAGAAGTGTAAAGATTCACTTGCTGAAGCCGATAGGAAGTTGTTTGTTGTGATGATTGAAGTAATAGCTACGGCAACTGAAAAGATACGAGTGAGAAAGGCATTGCTGAACTCTAATCTCGTGAGAGTTGATTTACCAGAGATAGAGTATATGAGAATATCTAGAAGAGGAACCTTGGAGGTGCAAGTCAAAGGACAAGAGATGCCATTTGAATTTTATGCTAATATTGACTTTGCAGGTTTAAATCTGGATTCACTTAGACGCATGAATGCCTGCCCAATTCTGACAAATGAGTCCAAGCCGAGACAAGCCAAAATTGCTGAAAAGTTCAAGTCCTGTATAGAAGAAGCTCTGAAGGAACAAGAAGAATACAAAGGAAAAGAATTGTTGAATGTCAAAGATGAACCGGAAGATTGGTAGAAAGAGATTGATGCTGATCAAAGATGAAAAAGATAGAAGATTTTGCTGAAGATTCAAAGATAAATCTTAGGGGGAGTACTGTTAGGGCTATTTCCTTGTTAAGATTTACTTTGTATTGTGTTTATATGTTTGTAAATAGTTTAGGGTCTATTTTGTTATATTCCTTAAACTTGTAATTGTTGCTATAAGCATGTAGTGAGAGAGTGTTAGGTGGGAGGCTAGATCACTTTTACACGTTAGAGAGAGAATTAACTGTGTGTGATTTATTTCTCCTGCACTTGTACTACAAATTGCATTGATCATCAATATACAAAGAGAATTATTAGTATGAATTGTGTTTGTGATTGAACTGTTTGTTTGTGCGCATTATTCTGATCATTGTGAGTGATATTAACGATCCAATTGAACCTATCAAAAACTCCATAATAAACTTAATAAATTCGTCCGAGTTATTTGAAAGTCGTACGACAACTTAAGACAACTTACGACTATGTATGCCATAATAGTACAATGAAAAGCACATTAGTAAAATGTTGGACGCCCTACAACACCGTACGAAACCTTAAGACTCCTTATTAAACCTAATGAATTCGTCGAAGTCCTTTGAACATCATACGACAACTCAGGAGATGTTACGGTTTAGTATGTGACATTAGCAACATGAAAAGAACGTTTGAATAATGTATGACGCGTTACAACTACAAAGAACACCTTACATCACCGTACGAAACTTTAAAACTCCATAATAAACCTAATAAATTCGTCCGAGTCCTTTGAACGTCGTACGGCAACTTAAGACATCTTACGAATATGGATGGCATACTAGCACCATGAAAAGCACGTTAGTATAATTTAGGATGCCTTACAACTCCTAACAACACCTTACAACACCGTACGAAACCTTAAAACTGCTTAATAAACCTAATGAATTCGTCGAAGTCCTTTGAACATCGTACGACAACTCAGGAGATGTTACGGCTCATTATGCGACATTAGCAACATGTAAAGCACGTTTGAATAATGTATGACGCGTTACAACTCCAATGAACACCTTACATCACCGTACGAAACTTTAAAACTCCATAATAAACCTAATAAATTTGTTTGAGTCCTTTGAACGTTGTAAGACAACTTAAGACATCTTACGACTATGTATGGCATATTAGCACCATGAAAAGCACGTTAGTATAATTTAGGACCCCTTACAATTCCTACAACACCTTACAACACAGTACAAAACCTTAATACTCCTTAATAAACCTATTGAATTCTTCGAAGTTATTTGAACATCGTACGACAACTCAGGAGATGTTACGGTTCAGTATGCGGCATTAGCAACATGAAAAGCACGTTAGAATAATGTAGGACGTGCTACAACTCCTAAGAACACCTTACATCACCGTACGAAACTTTAAAACTCCATAATAAACCTAATAAATTCGTCCGAGTCGTTTGAACGTCGTACGGCAACTAAAGACATCTTACGACTATGGATGGCATATTAGCACCATGAAAAACACGTTAGTATAATTTAGGATGCCTTACAACTCCTAACAACACCTTACAACACCTTACGAAACCTTAAAACTGCTTAATAAACCTAATGAATTCGTCGAAGTCCTTTGAACATCGTACGACAACTCAGGAGATGTTACGGCTCATTATGCGACATTAGCAACATGTAAAGCACGTTTGAATAATGTATGACGAGTTACAACTCCAATGATCACCTTACATCACCGTACGAAACTTTAAAACTCCATAATAAACCTAATAAATTTGTCTGAGTCCTTTGAACGTTGTAAGACAACTTAAGACATCTTACGACTATGTATGGCATATTAGCACCATGAAAAGCACGTTAGTATAATTTAGGACGCCTTACAATTCCTACAACACCTTACAACACAGTACAAAACCTTAATACTCCTTAATAAACCTACTGAATTCTTCGAAGTCTTTTGAACATCGTACGACAACTCAGGAGATGTTACGGTTCAGTATGCGGCATTAGCAACATGAAAAGCACGTTAGAATAATATAGGACGTGCTACAACTCCTAAGAACACCTTACATCACCGTACGAAACTTTAAAACTCCATAATAAACCTAATAAATTCGTCCGAGTTATTTGAAAGTCGTACGACAACTTAAGACAACTTAAGACAACTTACGACTATGTATGCCATAATAGTACAATGAAAAGCACGTTAGTAAAATGTTGGACGCCCTACAACACCGTATGAAACCTTAAAACTCCTTAATAAACCTAATGAATTCGTCGAAGTCCTTTGAACATCATACGACAACTCAGGAGATGTTACGGTTTAGTATGTGACATTAGCAACATGAAAAGAACGTTTGAATAATGTATGACGCGTTACAACTACAAAGAACACCTTACATCACCGTACGAAACTTTAAAACTCCATAATAAACCTAATAAATTCGTCCGAGTCCTTTGAACGTCGTACGGCAACTTAAGACATCTTACGAATATGGATGGCATACTAGCACCATGAAAAGCACGTTAGTATAATTTAGGATGCCTTACAACTCCTAACAACACCTTACAACACCGTACGAAACCTTAAAACTGCTTAATAAACCTAATGAATTCGTCGAAGTCCTTTGAACATCGTACGACAACTCAGGAGATGTTACGGCTCATTATGCGACATTAGCAACATGTAAAGCACGTTTGAATAATGTATGACGCGTTACAACTCCAATGAACACCTTACATCACCGTACGAAACTTTAAAACTCCATAATAAACCTAATAAATTTGTTTGAGTCCTTTGAACGTTGTAAGACAACTTAAGACATCTTACGACTATGTATGGCATATTAGCACCATGAAAAGCACGTTAGTATAATTTAGGACCCCTTACAATTCCTACAACACCTTACAACACAGTACAAAACCTTAATACTCCTTAATAAACCTATTGAATTCTTCGAAGTTATTTGAACATCGTACGACAACTCAGGAGATGTTACGGTTCAGTAAGCGGCATTAGCAACATGAAAAGCACGTTAGAATAATGTAGGACGTGCTACAACTCCTAAGAACACCTTACATCACCGTACGAAACTTTAAAACTCCATAATAAACCTAATAAATTCGTCCGAGTCGTTTGAACGTCGTACGGCAACTAAAGACATCTTACGACTATGGATGGCATATTAGCACCATGAAAAACACGTTAGTATAATTTAGGATGCCTTACAACTCCTAACAACACCTTACAACACCTTACGAAACCTTAAAACTGCTTAATAAACCTAATGAATTCGTCGAAGTCCTTTGAACATCGTACGACAACTCAGGAGATGTTACGGCTCATTATGCGACATTAGCAACATGTAAAGCACGTTTGAATAATGTATGACGAGTTACAACTCCAATGATCACCTTACATCACCGTACGAAACTTTAAAACTCCATAATAAACCTAATAAATTTGTCTGAGTCCTTTGAACGTTGTAAGACAACTTAAGACATCTTACGACTATGTATGGCATATTAGCACCATGAAAAGCACGTTAGTATAATTTAGGACGCCTTACAATTCCTACAACACCTTACAACACAGTACAAAACCTTAATACTCCTTAATAAACCTACTGAATTCTTCGAAGTCTTTTGAACATCGTACGACAACTCAGGAGATGTTACGGTTCAGTATGCGGCATTAGCAACATGAAAAGCACGTTAGAATAATGTAGGACGTGCTACAACTCCTAAGAACACCTTACATCACCGTACGAAACTTTAAAACTCCATAATAAACCTAATAAATTCGTCCGAGTTATTTGAAAGTCGTACGACAACTTAAGACAACTTAAGACAACTTACGACTATGTATGCCATAATAGTACAATGAAAAGCACGTTAGTAAAATGTTGGACGCCCTACAACACCGTATGAAACCTTAAAACTCCTTAATAAACCTAATGAATTCGTCGAAGTCCTTTGAACATCATACGACAACTCAGGAGATGTTACGGTTTAGTATGTGACATTAGCAACATGAAAAGAACGTTTGAATAATGTATGACGCGTTACAACTACAAAGAACACCTTACATCACCGTACGAAACTTTAAAACTCCATAATAAACCTAATAAATTCGTCCGAGTCCTTTGAACGTCGTACGACAACTTAAGACATCTTACGACTATGGATGGCATACTAGCACCATGAAAAGCACGTTAGTATAATTTAGGATGCCTTACAACTCCTAACAACACCTTACAACACCGTACGAAACCTTAAAACTGCTTAATAAACCTAATGAATTCGTCGAAGTCCTTTGAACATCGTACGACAACTCAGGAGATGTTACGGCTCATTATGCGACATTAGCAACATGTAAAGCACGTTTGAATAATGTATGACGCGTTACAACTCCAATGAACACCTTACATCACCGTACGAAACTTTAAAACTCCATAATAAACCTAATAAATTTGTCTGAGTCCTTTGAACGTTGTAAGACAACTTAAGACATCTTACGACTATGTATGGCATATTAGCACCATGAAAAGCACGTTAGTATAATTTCGGATGCCTTACAATTCCTACAACACCTTACAACACAGTACAAAACCTTAATACTCCTTAATAAACCTATTGAATTCTTCGAAGTTATTTGAACATCGTACGACAACTCAGGAGATGTTACGGTTCAGTATGCGGCATTAGCAACATGAAAAGCACGTTAGAATAATGTAGGACGTGCTACAACTCCTAAGAACACCTTACATCACCGTACGAAACTTTAAAACTCCATAATAAACCTAATAAATTCGTCCGAGTTATTTGAAAGTCGTACGGCAACTTAAGACAACTTACGACTATGTATGCCATAATAGTACAATGAAAAGCACGTTAGTAAAATGTTGGACGCCTTACAACACCGTACGAAACCTTAAAACTCCTTAATAAACCTAATGAATTCGTCGAAGTCCTTTGAACATCATACGACAACTCAGGAGATGTTACGGTTTAGTATGCGACATTAGCAACATGCAAAGAACGTTTGAATAATGTATGACGCGTTACAACTACAAAGAACACCTTACATCACCGTATGAAACTTTAAAACTCCATAATAAACCTAATAAATTTGTCTGAGTCCTTTGAACGTCGTACGACAACTTAAGACATCTTACGACTATGGATGGCATACTAGCACCATGAAAAGCACGTTAGTATAATTTAGGATGCCTTACAACTCCTAACAACAACTTACAACACCGTACGAAACCTTAAAACTGCTTAATAAACCTAATGAATTCGTCGAAGTCCTTTGAACATCGTACGACAACTCAGGAGATGTTACGGCTCATTATGCGACATTAGCAACATGTAAAGCACGTTTGAATAATGTATGACGCGTTACAACTCCAATGAACACCTTACATCACCGTACGAAACTTTAAAACTCCATAATAAACCTAATAAATTTGTCTGAGTCCTTTGAACGTTGTAAGACAACTTAAGACATCTTACGACTATGTATGGCATATTAGCACCATGAAAAGCACGTTAGTATAATTTCGGATGCCTTACAATTCCTACAACACCTTACAACACAGTACAAAACCTTAATACTCCTTAATAAACCTATTGAATTCTTCGAAGTTATTTGAACATCGTACGACAACTCAGGAGATGTTACGGTTCAGTATGCGGCATTAGCAACATGAAAAGCACGTTAGAATAATGTAGGACGTGCTACAACTCCTAAGAACACCTTACATCACCGTACGAAACTTTAAAACTCCATAATAAACCTAATAAATTCGTCCGAGTTATTTGAAAGTCGTACGGCAACTTAAGACAACTTACGACTATGTATGCCATAATAGTACAATGAAAAGCACGTTAGTAAAATGTTGGACGCCTTACAACACCGTACGAAACCTTAAAACTCCTTAATAAACCTAATGAATTCGTCGAAGTCCTTTGAACATCATACGACAACTCAGGAGATGTTACGGTTTAGTATGCGACATTAGCAACATGCAAAGAACGTTTGAATAATGTATGACGCGTTACAACTACAAAGAACACCTTACATCACCCTATGAAACTTTAAAACTCCATAATAAACCTAATAAATTTGTCTGAGTCCTTTGAACGTCGTACGACAACTTAAGACATCTTACGACTATGGATGGCATACTAGCACCATGAAAAGCACGTTAGTATAATTTAGGATGCCTTACAACTCCTAACAACAACTTACAACACCGTACGAAACCTTAAAACTGCTTAATAAACCTAATGAATTCGTCGAAGTCCTTTGAACATCGTACGACAACTCAGGAGATGTTACGGCTCATTATGCGACATTAGCAACATGTAAAGCACGTTTGAATAATGTATGACGCGTTACAACTCCAATGAACACCTTACATCACCGTACGAAACTTTAAAACTCCATAATAAACCTAATAAATTTGTCTGAGTCCTTTGAACGTTGTAAGACAACTTAAGACATCTTACGACTATGTATGGCATATTAGCACCATGAAAAGCACGTTAGTATAATTTCGGATGCCTTACAATTCCTACAACACCTTACAACACAGTACAAAACCTTAATACTCTTTAATAAACCTATTGAATTCTTCGAAGTTATTTGAACATCGTACGACAACTCAGGAGATGTTACGGTTCAGTATGCGGCATTAGCAACATGAAAAGCACGTTAGAATAATGTAGGACGTGCTACAACTCCTAAGAACACCTTACATCACCGTACGAAACTTTAAAACTCCATAATAAACCTAATAAATTCGTCCGAGTCGTTTGAATGTCGTACGGCAACTAAAGACATCTTACGACTATGGATGGCATATTAGCACCATGAAAAACACGTTAGTATAATTTAGGATGCCTTACAACTCCTAACAACACCTTACAACACCGTACGAAACCTTAAAACTGCTTAATAAACCTAATGAATTCGTCGAAGTCCTTTGAACATCGTACGACAACTTAGGAGATGTTACGGCTCATTATGCGACATTAGCAACATGTAAAGCACGTTTGAATAATGTATGACGCGTTACAACTCCAATGAACACCTTACATCACCGTAAGAAACTTTAAAACTCCATAATAAACCTAATAAATTTGTCTGAGTCCTTTGAACGTTGTAAGACAACTTAAGACATCTTACGACTATGTATAGCATATTAGCACCATGAAAAGCACGTTAGTATAATTTAGGTCGCCTTACAATTCCTACAACACCTTACAACACAGTACAAAACCTTAATACTCCTTAATAAACCTATTAAATTCTTCGAAGTCCTTTGAACATCGTACGACAACTCAGGAGATGTTACGGTTCAGTATGCGGCATTAGCAACATGAAAAGCACGTTAGAATAATGTAGGACGTGCTACAACTCCTAAGAACACCTTACATCACCGTACGAAACTTTAAAACTCCATAATAAACCTAATAAATTCGTCCGAGTTATTTGAAAGTCGTACGGCAACTTAAGACAACTTACGACTATGTATGCCATAATAGTACAATGAAAAGCACGTTAGTAAAATGTTGGACGCCTTACAACACCGTACGAAACCTTAAAACTCCTTAATAAACCTAATGAATTCGTCGAAGTCCTTTGAACATCATACGACAACTCAGGAGATGTTACGGTTTAGTATGCGACATTAGCAACACGCAAAGAACGTTTGAATAATGTATGACGCGTTACAACTACAAAGAACACCTTACATCACCGTATGAAACTTTAAAACTCCATAATAAACCTAATAAATTTGTCTGAGTCCTTTGAACGTCGTACGGCAACTTAAGACATCTTACGACTATGGATGGCATATTAGCACCATGAAAAGCACGTTAGTATAATTTAGGACGCCTTACAATTCCTACAACACCTTACAACACAGTACAAAACCTTAATACTCCTTAATAAACCTATTGAATTCTTCGAAGTTATTTGAACATCGTACGACAACTCAGGAGATGTTACGGTTCAGTATGCGGCATTAGCAACATGAAAAGCACGTTAGAATAATGTAGGACGTGCTACAACTCCTAAGAACACCTTACATCACCGTACGAAACTTTAAAACTCCATAATAAACCTAATAAATTCGTCCGAGTTATTTGAAAGTCGTACGGCAACTTAAGACAACTTACGACTATGTATGCCATAATAGTACAATGAAAAGCACGTTAGTAAAATGTTGGACGCCTTACAACACCGTACGAAACCTTAAAACTCCTTAATAAACCTAATGAATTCGTCGAAGTCCTTTGAACATCATACGACAACTCAGGAGATGTTACGGTTTAGTATGCGACATTAGCAACACGCAAAGAACGTTTGAATAATGTATGACGCGTTACAACTACAAAGAACACCTTACATCACCGTATGAAACTTTAAAACTCCATAATAAACCTAATAAATTTGTCTGAGTCCTTTGAACGTCGTACGGCAACTTAAGACATCTTACGACTATGGATGGCATATTAGCACCATGAAAAGCACGTTAGTATAATTTAGGACGCCTTACAATTCCTACAACACCTTACAACACAGTACAAAACCTTAATACTCCTTAATAAACCTATTGAATTCTTCGAAGTTATTTGAACATCGTACGACAACTCAGGAGATGTTACGGTTCAGTATGCGGCATTAGCAACATGAAAAGCACGTTAGAATAATGTAGGACGTGCTACAACTCCTAAGAACACCTTACATCACCGTACGAAACTTTAAAACTCCATAATAAACCTAATAAATTCGTCCGAGTTATTTGAAAGTCGTACGGCAACTTAAGACAACTTACGACTATGTATGCCATAATAGTACAATGAAAAGCACGTTAGTAAAATGTTGGACGCCTTACAACACCGTACGAAACCTTAAAACTCCTTAATAAACCTAATGAATTCGTCGAAGTCCTTTGAACATCATACGACAACTCAGGAGATGTTACGGTTTAGTATGCGACATTAGCAACATGCAAAGAACGTTTGAATAATGTATGACGCGTTACAACTACAAAGAACACCTTACATCACCGTACGAAACTTTAAAACACCATAATAAACCTAATAAATTTGTCTGAGTCCTTTGAACGTCGTACGACAACTTAAGACATCTTACGACTATGGATGGCATATTAGCACCATGAAAAGCACGTTAGTATAATTTAGGACGCCTTACAATTCCTACAACACCTTACAACACAGTACAAAACCTAAATACTCCTTAATAAACCTATTGAATTCTTCGAAGTTATTTGAACATCGTACGACAACTCAGGAGATGTTACGGTTCAGTATGCGGCATTAGCAACATGAAAAGCACGTTAGAATAATGTAGGACGTGCAACAACTCCTAAGAACACCTTACATCACCGTACGAAACTTTAAAACTCCATAATAAACCTAATAAATTCGTCCGAGTTATTTGAAAGTCGTACGGCAACTTAAGACAACTTACGACTATGTATGCCATAATAGTACAATGAAAAGCACGTTAGTAAAATGTTGGACGCCTTACAACACCGTACGAAACCTTAAAACTCCTTAATAAACCTAATGAATTCGTCGAAGTCCTTTGAACATCATACGACAACTCAGGAGATGTTACGGTTTAGTATGCGACATTAGCAACATGCAAAGAACGTTTGAATAATGTATGACGCGTTACAACTACAAAGAACACCTTACATCACCGTACGAAACTTTAAAACTCCATAATAAACCTAATAAATTTGTCTGAGTCCTTTGAACGTCGTACGGCAACTTAAGACATCTTACGACTATGGATGGCATATTAGCAACATGAAAAGCACGTTAGTATAATTTAGGACGCCTTACAATTCCTACAACACCTTACAACACAGTACAAAACCTTAATACTCCTTAATAAACCTTATGAATTCTTCGAAGTCCTTTTAACATCGTACGACAACTCAGGAGATGTTACGGTTCAGTATGCGGCATTAGCAACATGAAAAGCACGTTAGAATAATGTAGGACGTGCTACAACTCCTAAGAACACCTTACATCACCATACGAAACTTTAAAACTCCATAATAAAACTAATAAATTCGTCCGAGTTATTTGAAAGTCGTACGGCAACTTAAGACAACTTACGACTATGTATGCCATAATAGTACAATGAAAAGCACGTTAGTTAAATGTTGGACGCCTTACAACACCGTAGGAAACCATAGAACTCCTTAATAAACCTAATGAATTCGTCGAAGTCCTTTGAACATCATACGACAACTCAGGAGATGTTACGGTTTAGTATGCGACATTAGCAACATGAAAAGAAAGTTTGAATAATGTATGACGCGTTACAACTACAAAGAACACCTTACATCACCGTACGAAACTTTAAAACTCCATAATAAACCTAATAAATTCGTCCGAGTCCTTTGGACGTCGTACGACAACTTAAGACATCTTACGACTATGGATGGCATATTAGCACCATGAAAAGCACGTTAGTATAATTTAGGACGCCTTAAAACTCCTAACTACACCTTACAACACCGTACGAAACCTTAAAACTGCTTAATAAACCTAATGAATTCGTCGAAGTCCTTTGAACATCGTACGACAACTCAGGAGATGTTACGGCTCATTATGCGACATTAGCAACATGTAAAGCACGTTTGAATAATGTATGACGCGTTACAACTCCAATGAACACCTTACATCACCGTACGAAACTTTAAAACTCGATAATAAACCTAATAAATTTGTCTGAGTCCTTTGAATGTTGTAAGACAACTTAAGACATCTTACGACTATGTATGGCATATTAGCACCATGAAAAGCACGTTAGTATAATTTAGGACGCCTTACAATTCCTACAACACCTTACAACACAGTACAAAACCTTAATACTCCTTAATAAACCTACTGAATTCTTCGAAGTCTTTTGAACATCGTACGAAAACTCAGGAGATGTTACGGTTCAGTATGCGGCATTAGCAACATGAAAAGCACGTTAGAATAATATAGGACGTGCTACAACTCCTAAGAACACCTTACATCACCGTACGAAACTTTAAAACTCCATTATAAACCTAATAAATTCGTCCGTGTTATTTGAAAATCGTACGTCAACTTAAGACAACTTACGACTATGTATGCCATAATAGTACAATGAAAAGCACGTTAGTAAAATGTTGGACGCCTTACAACACCGTATGAAACCTTAAAACTCCTTAATAAACCTAATGAATTCGTCGAAGTCCTTTGAACATCATACGACAACTCAGGAGATGTTACGGTTTAGTATGCGACATTAGCAACATGAAAAGAAAGTTTGAATAATGTATGACGCGTTACAACTACAAAGAACACCTTAGTTCAACGTACGAAACTTTAAAACTCCATAATAAACCTAATAAATTCGTCCGAGTCCTTTGGACGTCGTACGACAACTTATGACATCTTACGACTATGGATGGCATATTAGCACCATGAAAAGCACGTTAGTATAATTTAGGACGCCTTACAACTCCTAACTACACCTTACAACACCGTACGAAACCTTAAAACTGCTTAATAAACCTAATGAATTCGTCGAAGTCCTTTGAACATCGTACGACAACTCAGGAGATGTTACGGCTCATTATGCGACATTAGCAACATGTAAAGCACGTTTGAATAATGTATGACGTGTTACAACTCCAATGAACACCTTACATCACCGTACAAAACTATAAAACTCGATAATAAACCTAATAAATTTGTCTGAGTCCTTTGAACGTTGTAAGACAACTTAAGACATCTTACGACTACGTATGGCATATTAGCACCATGAAAAGCACGCTAGTATAATTTAGGACGCCTTACAGTTCCTACAACACCTTTCAACACAGTACAAAACCTTAATACTCCTTAATAAAGATAATGAATTCTTCGAAGTCGTTTGAACATCGTACGACAACTTAGGAGATGTTACGGTTCAGTATGCGGCATTAGCAACATGAAAAGCACGTTAGAATAATGTAGGACGTGCTACAACTCCTAAGAACACCTTACATCACCATACGAAACTTTAAAACTCCATAATAAAACTAATAAATTCGTCCGAGTTATTTGAAAGTCGTACGGCAACTTAAGACAACTTACGACTATGTATGCCATAATAGTACAATGAAAAGCACGTTAGTTAAATGTTGGACGCCTTACAACACCGTAGGAAACCATAGAACTCCTTAATAAACCTAATGAATTCGTCGAAGTCCTTTGAACATCATACGACAACTCAGGAGATGTTACGGTTTAGTATGCGACATTAGCAACATGAAAAGAAAGTTTGAATAATGTATGACGCGTTACAACTACAAAGAACACCTTACATCACCGTACGAAACTTTAAAACTCCATAATAAACCTAATAAATTCGTCCGAGTCCTTTGGACGTCGTACGACAACTTAAGACATCTTACGACTATGGATGGCATATTAGCACCATGAAAAGCACGTTAGTATAATTTAGGACGCCTTAAAACTCCTAACTACACCTTACAACACCGTACGAAACCTTAAAACTGCTTAATAAACCTAATGAATTCGTCGAAGTCCTTTGAACATCGTACGACAACTCAGGAGATGTTACGGCTCATTATGCGACATTAGCAACATGTAAAGCACGTTTGAATAATGTATGACGCGTTACAACTCCAATGAACACCTTACATCACCGTACGAAACTTTAAAACTCGATAATAAACCTAATAAATTTGTCTGAGTCCTTTGAATGTTGTAAGACAACTTAAGACATCTTACGACTATGTATGGCATATTAGCACCATGAAAAGCACGTTAGTATAATTTAGGACGCCTTACAATTCCTACAACACCTTACAACACAGTACAAAACCTTAATACTCCTTAATAAACCTACTGAATTCTTCGAAGTCTTTTGAACATCGTACGAAAACTCAGGAGATGTTACGGTTCAGTATGCGGCATTAGCAACATGAAAAGCACGTTAGAATAATATAGGACGTGCTACAACTCCTAAGAACACCTTACATCACCGTACGAAACTTTAAAACTCCATTATAAACCTAATAAATTCGTCCGTGTTATTTGAAAATCGTACGTCAACTTAAGACAACTTACGACTATGTATGCCATAATAGTACAATGAAAAGCACGTTAGTAAAATGTTGGACGCCTTACAACACCGTATGAAACCTTAAAACTCCTTAATAAACCTAATGAATTCGTCGAAGTCCTTTGAACATCATACGACAACTCAGGAGATGTTACGGTTTAGTATGCGACATTAGCAACATGAAAAGAAAGTTTGAATAATGTATGACGCGTTACAACTACAAAGAACACCTTAGTTCAACGTACGAAACTTTAAAACTCCATAATAAACCTAATAAATTCGTCCGAGTCCTTTGGACGTCGTACGACAACTTATGACATCTTACGACTATGGATGGCATATTAGCACCATGAAAAGCACGTTAGTATAATTTAGGACGCCTTACAACTCCTAACTACACCTTACAACACCGTACGAAACCTTAAAACTGCTTAATAAACCTAATGAATTCGTCGAAGTCCTTTGAACATCGTACGACAACTCAGGAGATGTTACGGCTCATTATGCGACATTAGCAACATGTAAAGCACGTTTGAATAATGTATGACGTGTTACAACTCCAATGAACACCTTACATCACCGTACAAAACTATAAAACTCGATAATAAACCTAATAAATTTGTCTGAGTCCTTTGAACGTTGTAAGACAACTTAAGACATCTTACGACTACGTATGGCATATTAGCACCATGAAAAGCACGCTAGTATAATTTAGGACGCCTTACAATTCCTACAACACCTTTCAACACAGTACAAAACCTTAATACTCCTTAATAAAGATAATGAATTCTTCGAAGTCGTTTGAACATCGTACGACAACTTAGGAGATGTTACGGTTCAGTATGCGGCATTAGCAACATGAAAAGCACGTTAGAATAATGTAGGACGTGCTACAACTCCTAAGAACACCTTACATCACCTTACGAAACTTTAAAACTCCATTATAAACCTAATAAATTCGTCCGTGTTATTTGAAAATCGTATGTCAACTTAAGACAACTTACGACTATGTATGCCATAATAGTACAATGAAAAGCACGTTAGTAAAATGTTGGACGCCTTACAACACCGTATGAAACCTTAAAACTCCTTAATAAACCTAATGAATTCGTCGAAGTCCTTTGAACATCATACGACAACTCAGGAGATGTTACGGTTTAGTATTCGACATTAGCAACATGAAAAGAAAGTTTGAATAATGTATGACGCGTTACAACTACAAAGAACACCTTAGTTCAACGTACGAAACTTTAAAACTCCATAATAAACCTAATAAATTCGTCCGAGTCCTTTGGACGTCGTACGACAACTTATGACATCTTACGACTATGGATGGCATATTAGCACCATGAAAAGCACGTTAGTATAATTTAGGACGCCTTACAACTCCTAACTACACCTTACAACACCGTACGAAACCTTAAAACTGCTTAATAAACCTAATGAATTCGTCGAAGTCCTTTGAACATCGTACGACAACTCAGGAGATGTTACGGCTCATTATGCGACATTAGCAACATGTAAAGCACGTTTGAATAATGTATGACGTGTTACAACTCCAATGAACACCTTACATCACCGTACAAAACTATAAAACTCGATAATAAACCTAATAAATTTGTCTGAGTCCTTTGAACGTTGTAAGACAACTTAAGACATCTTACGACTACGTATGGCATATTAGCACCATGAAAAGCACGCTAGTATAATTTAGGACGCCTTACAATTCCTACAACACCTTTCAACACAGTACAAAACCTTAATACTCCTTAATAAACATAATGAATTCTTCGAAGTCCTTTGAACATCGTACGACAACTTAGGAGATGTTACGGTTCAGTATGCGGCATTAGCAACATGAAAAGCACGTTAGAATAATGTAGGACGTGCTACAACTCCTAAGAACACCTTACATCACCTTACGAAACTTTAAAACTCCCTAATAAACCTAATAAATTCGTCCGAGTTATTTGAAAGTCGTACGGCAACTTAAGACAACTTACGACTATGTATGCCATAATAGTACAATGAAAAGCACGTTAGTAAAATGTTGGACGCCTTACAACACCGTACGAAACCATAAAACTCCTTAATAAACCTAATGAATTCGTCGAAGTCCGTTGAACATCATACGACAACTCAGGAGATGTTACGGTTTAGTATGCGACATTAGCAACATGAAAAGAAAGTTTGAATTATGTATGACGCGTTACAACTACAAAGAACACCTTACATCACCGTACGAAACTTTAAAACTCCATAATAAACCTAATAAATTCGTCCGAGTCCTTTGGACGTCATACGACAACTTAAGACATCTTACGACTATGGATGGCATATTAGCACCATGAAAAGCACGTTAGTATAATTTAGGACGCCTTAAAACTCCTAACTACACCTTACAACACCGTACGAAACCTTAAAACTGCTTAATAAACCTAATGAATTCGTCGAAGTCCTTTGAACATCGTACGACAACTCAGGAGATGTTACGGCTCATTATGCGACATTAGCAACATGTAAAGCACGTTTGAATAATGTATGACGCGTTACAACTCCAATGAACACCTTACATCACCGTACGAAACTTTAAAACTCGATAATAAACCTAATAAATTTGTCTTAGTCCTTTGAATGTTGTAAGACAACTTAAGACATCTTACGACTATGTATGGCATATTAGCACCATGAAAAGCACGTTAGTATAATTTAGGACGCCTTACAATTCCTACAACACCTTACAACACAGTACAAAACCTTAATACTCCTTAATAAACCTACTGAATTCTTCGAAGTCTTTTGAACATCGTACGACAACTCAGGAGATGTTACGGTTCAGTATGCGGCATTAGCAACATGAAAAGCACGTTAGAATAATATAGGACGTGCTACAACTCCTAAAAACACCTTACATCACCGTATGAAACTTTAAAACTCCATTATAAACCTAATAAATTCGTCCGTGTTATTTGAAAATCGTACGACAACTTAAGACAACTTACGACTATGTATGCCATAATAGTACAATGAAAAGCACGTTAGTAAAATGTTGGACGCCCTACAACACCGTATGAAACCTTAAAACTCCTTAATAAACCTAATGAATTCGTCGAAGTCCTTTGACCATTATACGACAACTCAGGAGATGTTACGGTTTAGTATGTGACATTAGCAACATGAAAAGAACATTTGAATAATGTATGACGCATTACAACTACAAAGAACACCTTACATCACCGTACGAAACTTTAAAACTCCATAATAAACCTAATAAATTCGTCTGAGTCCTTTGAACGTCGTACGGCAACTTAAGACATCTTACGACTATGGATGGCATATTAGCACCATGAAAAACACGTTAGTATAATTTAGGATGCCTTACAACTCCTAACAACACCTTACAACACTGTACGAAACCTTAAAACTGCTTAATAAACCTAATGAATTCGTCGAAGTCCTTTGAACATCGTACGACAACTCAGGAGACGTTACGGCTCATTATGCGACATTAGCAACATGTAAAGCACGTTTGAATAATGTATGACGCGTTACAACTCCAATGAACACCTTACATCACCGTAAGAAACTTTAAAACTCCATAATAAACCAAATAAATTTGTCTGAGTCCTTTGAACGTTGTAAGACAACTTAAGACATCTTACGACTATGTATAGCATATTAGCACCATGAAAAGCACGTTAGTATAATTTAGGACGCCTTACAATTCCTACAACACCTTACAACACAGTACAAAACCTTAATACTCCTTAATAAACCTACTGAATTCTTCGAAGTCTTTTGAACATCGTACGACAACTCAGGAGATGTTACGGTTCAGTATGCGGCATTAGCAACATGAAAAGCACGTTAGAATAATGTAGGACGTGCTACAACTCCTAAGAACACCTTACATCACCGTACGAAACTTTAAAACTCCATTATAAACCTAATAAATTCGTCCGTGTTATTTGAAAGTCGTACGGCAACTTAAGACAACTTACGACTATGTATGCCATAATAGTACAATGAAAAGCACGTTAGTAAAATGTTGGACGCCCTACAACACCGTATGAAACCTTAAAACTCCTTAATAAACCTAATGAATTCGTCGAAGTCCTTTGAACATTATACGACAACTCAGGAGATGTTACGGTTTAGTATGTGACATTAGCAACATGAAAAGAACGTTTGAATAATGTATGACGCGTTACAACTACAAAGAACACCTTACATCACCGTACGAAACTTTAAAACTCCATAATAAACCTAATAAATTCGTCTGAGTCCTTTGAACGTCGTACGGCAACTTAAGACATCTTACGACTATGGATGGCATATTAGCACCATGAAAAACACGTTAGTATAATTTAGGATGCCTTACAACTCCTAACAACACCTTACAACACTGTACGAAACCTTAAAACTGCTTAATAAACCTAATGAATTCGTCGAAGTCCTTTGAACATCGTACGACAACTCAGGAGATGTTACGGCTCATTATGCGACATTAGCAACATGTAAAGCACGTTTGAATAATGTATGACGCGTTACAACTCCAATGAACACCTTACATCACCGTAAGAAACTTTAAAACTCCATAATAAACCAAATAAATTTGTCTGAGTCCTTTGAACGTTGTAAGACAACTTAAGACATCTTACGACTATGTATAGCATATTAGCACCATGAAAAGCACGTTAGTATAATTTAGGACGCCTTACAATTCCTACAACACCTTACAACACAGTACAAAACCTTAATACTCCTTAATAAACCTACTGAATTCTTCGAAGTCTTTTGAACATCGTACGACAACTCAGGAGATGTTACGGTTCAGTATGCGGCATTAGCAACATGAAAAGCACGTTAGAATAATGTAGGACGTGCTACAACTCCTAAGAACACCTTACATCACCGTACGAAACTTTAAAACTCCATTATAAACCTAATAAATTCGTCCGTGTTATTTGAAAGTCGTACGGCAACTTAAGACAACTTACGACTATGTATGCCATAATAGTACAATGAAAAGCACGTTAGTAAAATGTTGGACGCCCTACAACACCGTATGAAACCTTAAAACTCCTTAATAAACCTAATGAATTCGTCGAAGTCCTTTGAACATTATACGACAACTCAGGAGATGTTACGGTTTAGTATGTGACATTAGCAACATGAAAAGAACGTTTGAATAATGTATGACGCGTTACAACTACACAGAACACCTTACATCACCGTACGAAACTTTAAAACTCCATAATAAACCTAATAAATTCGTCTGAGTCCTTTGAACGTCGTACGGCAACTTAAGACATCTTACGACTATGGATGGCATATTAGCACCATGAAAAACACGTTAGTATAATTTAGGATGCCTTACAACTCCTAACAACACCTTACAACACTGTACGAAACCTTAAAACTGCTTAATAAACCTAATGAATTCGTCGAAGTCCTTTGAACATCGTACGACAACTCAGGAGATGTTACGGCTCATTATGCGACATTAGCAACATGTAAAGCACGTTTGAATAATGTATGACGCGTTACAACTCCAATGAACACCTTACATCACCGTAAGAAACTTTAAAACTCCATAATAAACCAAATAAATTTGTCTGAGTCCTTTGAACGTTGTAAGACAACTTAAGACATCTTACGACTATGTATAGCATATTAGCACCATGAAAAGCACGTTAGTATAATTTAGGACGCCTTACAATTCCTACAACACCTTACAACACAGTACAAAACCTTAATACTCCTTAATAAACCTATTAAATTCTTCGAAGTCCTTTGAACATCGTACGACAACTCAGGAGATGTTACGGTTCAGTATGCGGCATTAGCAACATGAAAAGCACGTTAGAATAATGTAGGACGTGCTACAACTCCTAAGAACACCTTACATCACCGTACGAAACTTTAAAACTCCATAAAAAACCTAATAAATTCGTCCGAGTTATTTGAAAGTCGTACGGCAACTTAAGACAACTTACGACTATGTATGCCATAATAGTACAATGAAAAGCACGTTAGTAAAATGTTGGACGCCTTACAACACCGTACGAAACCTTAAAACTCCTTAATAAACCTAATGAATTCGTCGAAGTCCTTTGAACATCATACGACAACTCAGGAGATGTTACGGTTTAGTATGCGACATTAGCAACATGAAAAGAACGTTTGAATAATGTATGACGCGTTACAACTACAAAGAACACCTTACATCACCGTACGAAACTTTAAAACTCCATAATAAACCTAATAAATTCGTCCGAGTCCTTTGAACGTCGTACGGCAACTTAAGACATCTTACGACTATGGATGGCATACTAGCACCATGAAAAGCACGTTAGTATAATTTGGGATGCCTTACAACTCCTAACAACACCTTACAACACCGTACGAAACCTTAAAACTGCTTAATAAACCTAATGAATTTGTCGAAGTCCTTTGAACATCGTACGACAACTCAGGAGATGTTACGGCTTATTATGCGACATTAGCAACATGTAAAGCACGTTTGAATAATGTATGACGCGTTACAACTCCAATGAACACCTTACATCACCGTACAAAACTATAAAACTCGATAATAAACCTAATAAATTTGTCTGAGTCCTTTGAACTTTGTAAGACAACTTAAGACATCTTACGACTATGTATGGCATATTAGCACCATGAAAAGCACGCTAGTATAATTTAGGACGCCTTACAATTCCTACAACACCTTTCAACACAGTACAAAACCTTAATCTATACTACATTATAAAGAGAATTGAAAGGACAAAACAGTAATTTAACATTTTCCTTAAATTTCAACAACTCCCATCCTTAAAACTCGGATCTGAAACCCTAAAAGCCCTAGATCTCATTCCGCTTCAAATCAGCCTCCATGTTCTTCGTTCAGCCTCCCTGTTCTTCAACCTCTGATCCAGGTTCGACTGATCAGCGTCCTTGTTGTCTCTCTTCAACCTCCGATCCAGGTTCGACTACCTTTCATATCCTTCATTTTGTTATCTAGGGTTCGACTTCATCCATGTTTATTAGGGAAGATAAGGTTTACGTTTTCATTTTCAGATCGAGGGTCTTCAAAAGGCGAGCAATGGATATGGGACATCTAATGAAGATGAATTCGAAACTACTATAATTAAACGAAGACCCAGTGTGTTTCAAGGCTGAACTCGGTCTGATGTGCAACGTGTGAGGCGAGTTGGCTTGTTTTTTGAGGTCAGAACATGAAACTTTGCTTATTTCAAGAGTTTTTTTTGCATAAACACATGGTTGCAGTTCTTGTTTACATACTGGTTGCTTTCAACAGTTGTTCTACATTACTGTCCAAGTTGGTTTCATACTGGTGCAGTGTGTTTTTAGTGTTTGTATGTTACGCAATTTTTTGTGGGTGGGGGGGGGTAAATATGGTTGTGTCGTGTGTGTTGTGTGAATGTATGAAATTTCAATGTTGCTTTGGAATTGATTAATTGAATATGGGTCAAAGGTTTTAAGAAAGTGTCAGTAGTTGCATATTTTATTAATCAGTGTGATATGAAAGTGTCAGTATATGAATGTGCACCAGCACAAATAAAACTTTGTGTTTATGTTGGTATGATATACAACAGCAACAAACATAAAACTTCATTTTTTTTAAAAAAACAGTTAATCTGTTAAACAGTTGTTGTTGCTGCTGTATATATACAACAGCATGTATGAATGAATGCGTGTTGTGTGAATGTGTGTGTGGTATGAAAGCATGTATGAATCTGAATGTGTGTGTGTGTGTTTGAATCTGAATTTAACCTGTTGCTGTTTAATCTGCACATGGATGATAACAACTTTTTATAAACTGTGTTGTGTGAAGGTGAATAAGAAGAGAGCGGTGTCTCCTGGTGTTGTGAAGCCATTGGTGGAGTAGGTAGTGGCTGCTGGAGAGGTGAATAAGGAACAATGCACGGTGGGGATGACGAAAAAGGCGATGGTGGTGTTTAGTAGTTTGGCTGCAGTGGAAGAAGAGAAGGCTGCAATTGTTGATGAAGGTGGTGTTCAAGCTTTGGTCGAAGTGATCGAAGATGGTGTGTCGGTGAAAGAAAAGGAGTTTGCAGTGGTGACTTTGTTACAGTTGTGTGGAGGGGTTAATGGTGCCAGAATTAGGGGATTATTGGTTGGAGAAGGTGTAATTCTGCTGCTTGTTGCTCTTTCTCAGACCGTAACCGCTAGAGCCAAGCACAAGGTATAATCTATTTTATTCGAAGATCTAAACAAAAACGCGCGAAATGTGGCATTTTATTTGAAGTTAAGGATGGTTCCTTTATGAAAAATAGCTGTTTGAAGTTTGAACTGTTGTTTTTTATTTGATGCATTTGTTTGTTAATTAATATGTTTCTTGCATTGTGGATTGTTAAATAAGTGAAATTGTACATTTTTGCAGGCTGAAACACTACTTTGGTATGTGAAAGAAGCAAGGCAAGAAGGTTGTAGTTCAAGTTCAAAATGAGGTATATGTCTATAAGATCATAATCTATACTACCTTAATAAAAGAATAGGACGGGCAAAATAGTAATTTCACAAGAAGGTTTGATTTTTGTAAGGGAAACGAGGGTTAGGGTTGTGATGTTGCGTTAGAAGGCTGAGCAGAGGAACATGATTTAATGCCTTTACGGTTTCCTCAGATCTACACTACAGGTAAACATTTGATCTATCTACAGTTGATCTTATTCTTGATTAAACCCGTTATGTGATATTATCTGAAAAGGTACAAAATCCGGGTAAGAATCATTTGTCGTTCAATGGTGTGTTATGTTTATGTTTTCTTTAGCAGCAAAACAGGGTGTGTATGAATGTATGTTTGAACTTGCTAATTTCAGCAGCAACAACTGTTTGTGATATGTATGAATAGATGAGGGGGGGTCTGAATGTGTGTGTTGTATGTGTTATTAACAGCGGCTCACAAGCAACAGTAGTTGTTGATTAAGTGCAACTGCTCTAAGTATTGTGTTGTGTTGTGTTTTTGTGTTGTTTAAAACACTCTGTAAGTGTGTGTGTGTGTGTGTATGAATGTGATGTGTTTGTGTGTATGAATGAATGTGTTGTATGTTAGTATGAATGTAGTATAGATAAATAAAAATGTTTCTTTTTTGTAATGTGCAGTTTTGTACCGTACAATTTTTGACCAGTTTTTGAATTTGTTTTGTTGTGTGTTGTAGTATAAATGAGTGTGTGTGTGTGTGTATGAATGTTGTGTTGTATTGTGTATGTATGAAAGTCACTTAAACAACAGCCGCAATGCCTATCTAAAATGCTTTAAATATAACAACGGCAACATCAGCACATTTTTTTGTTAATATAACAACAGCAACAACATAAATTGTTGTAAAAAAACATCTTTTTGGGGCTACTGTTACATAAATGTGTGTGTTTGATGTTTAAGACACTATGTAAGTATGTATAAGTGTTTTGTGATTTTTTGAAAGTAAATTCTATAAAAAAACAGCAGCAACATCTGATAATCTGTTTTTGTTTTTTTTGTGCAATTTTTGCAAAAATGTGTGTATTTTTGTGTTGTATTGTGTTGTGTTATGTTGTGTTGTGACATGTTTATTGAAACAGAAGCAACACATGTGTGTTTGACGTGTTGATTGAAACAACAGATGTGTGTATGCATGTTTTCGAGTCCGATTTGCAACTAATTTGGCTGTTGTTTTTTGGCTTTTGTTGCTTATGTTTTTGAGCCAAATTTGTTACTATCTTAGTCATTAATCGTTCTTCTGGTTTTTTTATTTTGGTTATTTTTTGGGTTGATAGATCTTATTTGATCACTTCATGATGTTTGCTTATGGATTTCTTGATTTTAGCGTTAATTTTTTATTTTGGTATGATATACAGCAACAACACACATAAAACTTCAATTTTTTTTAAAAATACAGGCGATTACGAAACAAACCTGTGTTTGTGTATGTATGATATACAATGTGCTCTATCTTGTGAACCCATGATGAGTTAAATACTTCTTGACTAATTTGATGCAGAAAAGGCAAGTGTGTGTGTGTGTGAATGTGTTAAAACTGAATGTGTGTGTGGGGGGGGTGGGGGCGGGTTAAACAGTTGTTGCTTCTGCTGTTTATATACAACATCATGAGTTGAACCTGCTGCTGTGTATATGTTGATAAAGACTACCAAAAAATTAAAAAAAAAAACAGATTAATACTGCTGCTGCACATGAATGTTTGAGTCTGTTTATATGCTGCTGCTGTGTATATGTTGCTGCTGTGTAAATCTGTGCAGCAGAATTGCTGCATGGTTACAGTGAATGATGAATGATGAATGTGTGTTGCGTTGTGTGGTGTATGAATGATGAATGTGTTGTGTTCTATGAATGTGTTGTGTTTTGTAGTATAAATGAGTGTGTGTGTGTGTGTATGAATGGTTTTGTGTTTTATAGAAAAACACATCTTGTATGGCACTGAGACTATTTTGGGGTTTGGTTTTAAACTATTGAACTGAGTTTCAAAGACTGAATGTCCGATAGCATCATCTAAGTTGCTATATGTGTATGTGTAGATGCTAAGTGCTAATGTTAATTGAAAAACATTCACACAACAGCCATCAGATGCTGTGGGTAACATCAGATGTATGCTGGTGATTGAAGTTGTCATTGTTTGTTGTTGCAGGTGTGTCTAAAGTCCAGATTTTGGTTGTTGTTGCACCTGATGCAACCTGACCCACTGTCATTGGCTGATGTTGTTATTGTTTTGTTCAGTGTACTGCCACTATTGTAACAGCCCATGAGTGGTTGTTCTATGTTAACTACAAAGACTTTGGGCAATGATCACATCCAGAGGCCGATGGGTTTGTATGTGCATTTTCGAAACGGCTTTGTAGCTGGGATATGCTGAAGAATAGCCATTCTGTAATATTTTGGGAGTCACTCATGAAACATCTTGATATGTTATTGCCTTAAACTTTGTAAGTATGTTAACTGATTAAACTTATGTCAATAGTCAAAACTAGGTTTGTATTGTATGAGTAATTTTGTACATGAGGTCACTTTAAATTTGTAATTATAATACTTGACATTTTGGGAAAAGCTTCAAAGATTTACATCAGAGGTTTACAATTTAATGTGTGTGTTGTATATGTTGTGTTGTATGTGTTGTGTGTTTCAGTATAGATGTATTGTGTTGTGT
Organism: Tagetes erecta; assembly: GCA_030867185.1. Taxonomy (NCBI): domain Eukaryota; kingdom Viridiplantae; phylum Streptophyta; class Magnoliopsida; order Asterales; family Asteraceae; genus Tagetes; species Tagetes erecta. Next base: position 51,562,067 of record CM061487.1, read on the forward strand.
TGAAACAGTAGCAGTACACATTACAGCAACAACTATTCTAAATATTGTTTTGTGATGTGTTGTTTTGTTGGTGTTGTGTTGTGATTATGAAAGTGTGTCGTGTTTTGATTATGAAAGTGTATGTTGTGTTTTGATTATGAAAGTGTGTGTTGTGTTTAAAACACTATATATAAGTGTGTGTAGTGTTTTGTTGAAACTGAATGTGTATGAATGTATTGTGTTGTGTGTTTGTGTTGTGTTGAAACTGCAGCAGTACACATATTGTTCATACATCTAATGGACGGTTTGTTTCTTAATTTTTGTGGACACATTTAAGAGAAGTAATAAAGAAAAGGCTAGGAATATTGGTGAGTAAAGAGGTGGTCAATATTATGTTTGCTATAGATCATGAATACCATGTGACTTTGTATGTCACTTATTTTTTAGATACTTTTTTACTAGCATACTTTTTGTTAGGAAGTTGTTTATAATTCAATAACGTGGTGTATATGTTCAAACAATTTTATCTGTATGTGAAACATCTGTTTTACTCATGATTATTTGTTGATTTGTTTGTGCAAGTTTGAAGAGATGAAATTAAGTTGAATTTTTTGTTAACACGAGAAGACATTTATGAAGTTTACATTTAGTGTTGAGATGAATAAACTTTTGTGAAATATACGCATGACAAAAACTAATAGAAGCACAATACAACATGTCACGAGATGATAGATAAACTAATTGAAATGAAAACTGTTGTGGAAACTGTTGTCATCGCAGCATCGCGCGGGTTCGCTCCTAGTACTCCTTAATAAACCTAATGAATTCTTCGAAGTCCTTTGAACATCGTACGACAACTTAGGAGATGTTACGGTTCAGTATGCGACATTAGCAACATGAAAAGCACGTTAGAATAATGTAGGACGTGCTACAACTCCTAAGAACACCTTACATCACCGTACGAAACTTTAAAACTCCATAATAAACCTAATAAATTCGTCCGAGTTATTTGAAAGTCGTACGGCAACTTAAGACAACTTACGACTATGTATGCCATAATAGTACAATGAAAAGCACGTTAGTAAAATGTTGGACGCCTTACAACACCGTACGAAACCATAAAACTCCTTAATAAACCTAATGAATTCGTCGAAGTCCGTTGAACATCATACGACAACTCAGGAAATGTTACGGTTTAGTATGCGACATTAGCAACATGAAAAGAAAGTTTGAATAATGTATGACGCGTTACAACTACAAAGAACACCTTACATCACCGTACGAAACTTTAAAACTCCATAATAAACCTAATAAATTTGTCTTTGTCCTTTGAACGTCGTACGTCAACTTAAGACATCTTACGACTATGGATGGCATATTAGCACCATGAAAAGCACGTTAGTACAATTTAGGACGCCTTACAATTCCTACAACACCTTACAACACAGTACAAAACCTTAATACTCCTTAATAAACCTTATGAATTCTTCGAAGTCCTTTTAACATCGTACGACAACTCAGGAGATGTTACGGTTCAGTATGCGGCATTAGCAACATGAAAAGCACGTTAGAATAATGTAGGACGTGCTACAACTCCTAAGAACACCTTACATCACCATACGAAACTTTAAAACTCCGTAATAAAACTAATAAATTCGTCCGAGTTATTTGAAAGTCGTACGGCAACTTAAGACAACTTACGACTATGTATGTCATAATAGTACAATGAAAAGCACGTTAGTTAAATGTTGGACGCCTTACAACACCGTAGGAAACCATAGAACTCCTTAATAAACCTAATGAATTCGTCGAAGTCCTTTGAACATCATACGACAACTCAGGAGATGTTACGGTTTAGTATGCGACATTAGCAACATGAAAAGAAAGTTTGAATAATGTATGACGCGTTACAACTACAAAGAACACCTTACATCACCGTACGAAACTTTAAAACTCCATAATAAACCTAATAAATTCGTCCGAGTCCTTTGGACGTCGTACGACAACTTAAGACATCTTACGACTATGGATGACATATTAGCACCATGAAAAGCACGTTAGTATAATTTAGGACGCCTTAAAACTCCTAACTACACCTTACAACATAGTACAAAACCTTAATACTCCTTAATAAACCTAATGAATTCTTCGAAGTCTTTTTAACATCGTACGACAACTCAGGAGATGTTACGGTTCAGTATGCGGCATTAGCAACATGAAAAGCACGTTAGAATAATGTAGGACGTGCTACAACTCCTAAGAACACCTTACATCACCGTACGAAAATTTAAAACTCCATAATAAACCTAATAAATTCGTCCGAGTCCTTTGAACGTCGTACGGAAACTTAAGAAATCTTACGACTATGTATGGCATATTAGCACCATGAAAAGCACGTTAGTATAATTTAGGACGCCTTACAATTCCTACAACACCTTACAACACAGTACAAAACCATAATACTCCTTAATAAACCTAATGAATTCTTCGAAGTCCTTTTAACATCGTACGACAACTCAGGAGATGTTACGGTTCAGTATGCGGCATTAGCAACATGAAAAGCACGTTAGAATAATGTAGGACGTGCTACAACTCCTAAGAACACCTTACATCACCGTACGAAACTTTAAAACTCCATAATAAACCTAATAAATTCGTCCGAGTTATTTGAAAGTCGTACGACAACTTAAGACAACTTACGACTATGTATGCCATAATAGTACAATGAAAAGCACGTTAGTAAAATGTTGGACGCCTTACAACACCGTACGAAACCATAAAACTCCTTAATAAACCTAATGAATTCATCGAAGTCCTTTGAACATCATACGACAACTCAGGAGATTGTACGGTTTAGTATGCGACATTAGCAACATAAAAAGAACGTTTGAATAATGTATGATGCGTTACAACTACAAAGAACACCTTACATCACCGTACGAAACTTTAAAACTCCATAATAAACCTAATAAATTCGTCTGAGTCCTTTGGACGTCGTACGAGAACTTAAGACATCTTACGACTATGGATGGCATATTAGCACCATGAAAAGCACGTTAGTATTATTTAGGACGCCTTACAACTCCTAACTACACCTTACAACACCCTACGAAACCTTAAAACTCCTTAATAAACCTAATGAATTCGTCGAAGTCCTTTGAACATCATACGACAACTCACGAGATGTTACGGTTTAGTATGCGACATTAGCAACATGAAAAGAACGTTTGAATAATGTATGACGTGTTACAACTACAAAGAACACTTTACATCACCGTACGAAACTTTAAAACTCCATAATAAACCTAATAAATTTGTCTGAGTCCTTTGAACGTCGTACGGCAACTTAAGACATCTTACGACTATGGATGGCATATTAGCACCATGAAAAGCACGTTAGTATAATTTAGGACACCTTACAATCCTACAACACCTTACAACATAGTACAAAACCTTAATACTCCTTAATAAACCTAATGAATTCTTCGAAGTCTTTTTAACATCGTACAACAACTCAGGAGATGTTACGGTTCAGTATGCGGCATTAGCAACATGAAAAGCACGTTAGAATAATGTAGGACGTGCTACAACTCCTAAGAACACCTTACATCACCGTACGAAACTTTAAAACTCCATAATAAACCTAATAAATTCGTCCGAGTTATTTGAAAGTCGTACGACAACTTAAGACAACTTACTACTATGTATGCCATAATAGTACAATGAAAAGCACGTTAGTAAAATGTTGGACGCCTTACAACACCGTACGAAACCATAAAACTCCTTAATAAACCTAATGAATTCATCGAAGTCCTTTGAACATCATACGACAACTCAGGAGATGTTACGGTTTAGTATGCGACATTAGCAACATAAAAAGAACGTTTGAATAATGTATGATGCGTTACAACTACAAAGAACACCTTACATCACCGTACGAAACTTTAAAACTCCATAATAAACCTAATAAATTCGTCCGAGTCCTTTGGACGTCGTACGACAACTTAAGACATCTTACGACAATGGATGGCATATTAGCACCGTGAAAAGCACGTTAGTATTATTTAGGACGCCTTACAACTCCTAACTACACCTTACAACACCCTACGAAACCTTAAAACTCCTTAATAAACCTAATGAATTCGTCGAAGTCCTTTGAACATCATACGACAACTCACGAGATGTTACGGTTTAGTATGCGACATTAGCAACATGAAAAGAACGTTTGAATAATGTATGACGTGTTACAACTACAAAGAACACCTTACATCACCGTACGAAACTTTAAAACTCCATAATAAACCTAATAAATTTGTCTGAGTCCTTTGAACGTCGTACGGCAACTTAAGACATCTTACGACTATGGATGGCATATTAGCAACATGAAAAGCACGTTAGTATAATTTAGGACGCCTTACAATTCCTACAACACCTTACAACACAGTACAAAACCTTAATACTCCTTAATAAACCTAATGAATTCTTCGAAGTCCTTTTAACATCGTACGACAACTCAGGAGATGTTACTGTTCAGTATGCGGCATTAGCAACATGAAAAGCACGTTAGAATAATGTAGGACGTGCTACAACTCCTAAGAACACCTTACATCACCGTACGAAACTTTAAAACTCCATAATAAACCTAATGAATTCGTCCGAGTTATTTGAAAGTCGTACGGCAACTTAAGACAACTTACGACTATGTATGCCATAATAGTACAATGAAAAGCACGTTAGTAAAATGTTGGACGCCTTACAACACCGTACGAAACCATAAAACTCCTTAATAAACCTATAGAATTCGTCGAAGTCCTTTAAACATCATACGACAACTCAGGAGATGTTACGGTTTAGTATGCGACATTAGCAACATGAAAAGAAAGTTTGAATAATGTAGGACGCGTTACAACTACAAAGAACATCTTACATCACCGTACGAAACTTTAAAACTCCATAATAAACCTAATAAATTCGTCCGAGTCCTTTGGACGTCGTACGACAACTTAAGACATCTTACGACTATGGATGGCATATTAGCACCATGAAAAGCACGTTAGTATAATTTAGGACGCCTTACAACTCCAAACTACACCTTACAACACCGTACGAAACCTTAAAACTGCTTAATAAACCTAATGAATTCGTCGATGTCCTTTGAACATCGTACGACAACTCAGGAGATGTTACGGCTCATTATGCGACATTAGCAACATGTAAAGCACGTTTGAATAATGTATGACGCGTTACAACTCCAATGAACACCTTACATCACCGTACGAAACTTTAAAACTCCATAATAAACCTAATAAATTTGTCTGAGTCCTTTGAACGTTGTAAGACAACTTAAGACATCTTAAGACATCTTACGACTATCTATGGCATATTAGCACCATGAAAAGCACATTAGTATAATTTAGGACGCCTTACAATTCCTACAACACCTTACAACACAGTACAAAACCTTAATACTCCTTAATAAACCTAATGAATTCTTCGAAGTCCTTTGAACATCGTACGACAACTCAGGAGATGTTACGGTTCAGTATGCGGCATTAGCAACATGAAAAGCACGTTAGAATAATGCAGGACGTGCTACAACTCCTAAGAACACCTTACATCACCGTACTAAACTTTAAAACTCCATAATAAACCTAATAAATTCGTCCGAGTTATTTGAAAGTCGTACGGCAACTTAAGACAACTTACGACTATGTATGCCATATTAGTACAATGAAAAGCACGTTAGTAAAATGTTGGACTTCTTACAACACCGTACGAAACCTTAAAACTCCTTAATAAACCTAATGAATTCGTCGAAGTCCTTTAAACATCATACGACAACTCACGAGATGTTACGGTTTAGTATGCGACATTAGCAACATGAAAAGAACGTTTGAATAATGTATGACGTGTTACAACTACAAAGAACACCTTACATCACCGTACGAAACTTTAAAACTCCATAATAAACCTAATAAATTTGTCCGAGTCCTTTTAACGTCGTACGACAACTTAAGACATCTTACGACTATGGATGGCATATTAACACCATGAAAATCACGTTAGTATAATTTAGGACGCCTTACAATTCCTACAACACCTTACAACACAGTACAAAACCTTAATACTCCTTAATAAACCTAATGAATTCTTCGAAGTCCTTTTAACATCGTACAACAACTCAGGAGATGTTACGGTTCAGTATGCGGCATTAGCAACATGAAAAGCGCGTTAGAATAATGTAGAACGTGCTACAACTCCTAAGAACACCTTATATCACCGTACGAAACTTTAAAACTCCATAAAAAACCTAATAAATTCGTCCGAGTTATATGAAAGTCGTACGGCAACTTAAGACAACTTACGACTATGTATGCCATAATAGTACAATGAAAAGCACGTTAGTAAAATGTTGGACGCCTTTCAACACCGTACGAAACCATAAAACTCCTTAATAAACCTAATGAATTCGTCGAAGTCCTTTGAACATCATACGACAACTCAGGAGATGTTACGATTTAGTATGCGATATTAGCAACATGAAAAGAACGTTTGAATAATGTATGACGCGTTACAACTACAAAGAACACCTTACATCACCGTACGAAACTTTAAAACTCCATAATAAACCTAATAAATTCGTCCGACTGCTTTGGACGTCGTACGACAACTTAAGACATCTTACGACTATGGATGGCATATTAGCACCATGAAAAGCACGTTAGTATAATTTAGGACGCCTTACAACTCCTAACTACACCTTACAACACCGTACGAAACCTTAAAACTGCTTAATAAACCTAATGAATTCGTCGAAGTCCTTTGAACATCGTACGACAACTCAGGAAATGTTACGGCTCATTATGCGACATTAGCAACTTGTAAAGCACGTTTGAATAATGTATGACGCGTTACAACTCCAATGAACACCTTACATCACCGTACGAAACTTTAAAACTCCATAATAAACCTAATAAATTTGTCATAGTCCTTTGAACGTTGTAAGACAACTTAAGACATCTTACGACTATGTATGGCATATTAGCACCATGAAAAGCACGTTAGTATAATTAGGACACCTTGCAATTCCTACAACACCTTACAACACAGTACAAAACCTTAATACTCCATAATAAACCTAATGAATTCTTCGAAGTCCTTTGAACATCGTACGACAACTCAGGAGATGTTACGGCTCATTATGCGACATTAGCAACATGTAAATCACGTTTGAATAATGTATGACGCATTACAACTCCAATGAACACCTTACATCACCGTACGAAACTTTAAAACTCCATAATAAACCTAATAAATTTGTCTGAGTCCTTTGAACGTTGTAAGACAACTTAAGACATCTTACGACTATGTATGGCAGATTAGCACCATGAAAAGCACATTAGTATAATTTAGGACGCCTTACAATTCCTACAACACCTTACAACACAATACAAAACCTTAATAATCCATAATAAACCTAATGAATTCTTCAAAGTCCTTTGAACATCGTACGACAACTCAGGAGACGTTACGGTTTAGTATGCGGCATTAGCAACATGAAAAGCACGTTAGAATAATGTAGGACGTGCTACAACTCCTAAGAACAACTTACATCGCCATACGAAACTTTAAAAATCCATAATAAACCTAATAAATTTGTCTGAGTCCTTTGAACGTTGTAAGACAACTTAAGACATCTTACGACTATGTATGGCAGATTAGCACCATGAAAAGCACGTTAGTATAATTTAGGACGCCTTACAATTCCTACAACACCTTACAACACAGTACAAAACCTTAATAATCCTTAATAAACCTAATGAATTCTTCGAAGTCCTTTGAACATCGTACGACAACTAAGGAGACGTTACGGTTTAGTATGCGGCATTTGCAACATGAAAAGCACGTTAGAATAATGTAGGACGTGCTACAACTCCTAAGAACAACTTACATCGCCATACGAAACTTTAAAACTCCATAATAAACCTAATAAATTCGTCCGAGTCCTTTGAACGTCGTACAGAAACTTAAGACATCTTACGACTATGTATGGCATATTAGCACCATGAAAAGCACGTTAGTATAATTTATGACGCTTTACAATTCCTAACAACACCTTACAACACAGTACAAAACCTTAAAACTCCTTAATAAACCTAATGAATTCTTCGAAATCCTTTGAACATCGTAGGACAACTCAGGAGATGTTACGGTTCAGTATGCGACATTAGCAACATGAAAAGCACGTTAAAATAAGGTAGGACGCGCTACAACTACTAAGAAACCTTACATCACCGTACGAAACTTTAAAACTCCATAATAAACCTAATAAATTCGTCCGAGTCCTTTGAACGTCGTACGGCAACTTAAGACATCTTACGACTATGGATGGCATATTAGCACCATGAAAAGCACGTTAGTATAATTTAGGACGCCTTACAATTCCTACAACACCTTACAACATAGTACAAAACCTTTATAATCCTTAATAAACCTAATGAATTCTCGAAGTCCTTTGAACATCGTACGACAACTCAGGAGATGTTACGGTTCAGTATGCGGCATTAGCAACATGAAAAGCACGTTAGAATAGTGTAGGACGTGCTTCAACTCCTAAGAACAACTTACATCGCCATACGAAACTTTAAAACTCAATAATAAACCTAATAAATTCGTCCGAGTCCTTTGAACGTCGTACGGAAACTTAAGACATCTTACGAGTATGTATGGCATATTAGCACCATGAAAAGCACGTTAGTATAATTTAGGACGCTTTCAATTCCTAACAACACCTTACAACACAGTACAAAACCTTAAAAGTCCTTAATAAACCTAATGAATTCTTCGAAATCCTTTGAACTTCGTAGGACAACTCAGGAGATGTTACAGTTCAGTATGCGACATTAGCAACATGAAAAGCACGTTAGAATAAGGTAGGACGCGCTACATCTACTAAGAAACCTTACATCATCGTACGAAACTTTAAAACTCCATAATAAACCTAATAAATTCGTCCGAGTTATTTGAAAGTCGTACTGCAACTTAAGACAACTTACGACTATGTATGCCATATTAGTACAGTGAAAAGCACGTTAGTAAAATGTTGGACCCCTTACAACACCGTACGAAACCTTAAAACTCCTTAATAAACCTAATGAATTCGTCGAAGTCCTTTAAACATCATACGACAACTCAGGAGATGTTACGGTTTAGTATGCGACATTAGCAACATGAAAAGAACGTTTGAATAATGTATGACGCGTTACAACTACAAAGAACACCTTACATCACCGTACGAAACTTTAAAACTCCATAATAAACCTAGTAAATTCGTCCGAGTCCTTTGAACGTCGTACGGCAACTTAAGACATCTTACGACTATGGATGGCATATTAGCACCATGAAAAGCACGTTAGTATAATTTAAGACACCTTACAACTCCTAACAACACCTTACAACACCGTACGAAACCTTAAAACTGCTTAATAAACCTAATGAATTCGTCGAAGTCCTTTGAATATAGTACGACAACTCAGGAGATGTTACGGCTCATTATGCGACATTAGCAACATGTAAAGCACGTTTGAATAATGTATGACGCGTTACAACTCCAATGAACACCTTACATCACCGTACGAAACTTTAAAACTCCATAATAAACCTAATAAATTCGTCCGAGTCCTTTGAACGTCGTACGACAACTTAGGACATCTTACGACAATGGATGGCATATTAGCACCATGAAAAGCACGTTAGTATAATTTAGGACGCCTTACAACTCCTAACAACACCTTACAACACCGTACTAAACCTTAAAACTGCTTAATAAATCTAATGAATTCGTCGAAGTCCTTTGAACATCATACGACAACTCAGGAGATGTTACGGCTCATTTTGCGACATTAGCAACATGAAAAGAACGTTTGTATAATGTATGACGCGTTACAACTACAAAGAACACCTTACATCACCGTACGAAACTTTAAAACTCCATAATAAACCTAATAAATTTGTTTGAGTCCTTTGAACGTTGTAAGACAACTTAAGACATCTTACGACTATGTACGGCATATTAGCACCATGAAAAGCACGTTAGTATAATTTAGGACGCCTTGCAATTCCTACAACACCTTACAACACAGTACAAAACCTTAATACTCCATAATAAACCGAATGAATTCTTCGAAGTCCTTTGAACATCGTACGACAACTCAGGAGATGTTATGGTTCCGTATGCGGCATTAGCAACATGAAAAGCACGTTAGAATAATGTAGGACGTGCTACAACTCCTAAGAACACCTTACATCACCGTACGAAACTTTAAAACTCCATAATAAACCTAATAAATTCGTCCGAGTTATTTGAAAGTCGTACGGCAACTTAAGACAACTTACGACTATGTATGCCATAATAGTACAATGAAAAGCACGTTAGTAAATTGTTGGACGCCTTACAACACCGTACGAAACCTTAAAACTCCTTAATAAACCTAATGAATTCGTCGAAGTCCTTTGAACATCATACTACAACTCAGGAGATGTTATGGTTTAGTATGCGACATTAGCAACATGAAAAGAACGTTTGAATAATGTATGACGCGTTACAACTACAAAGAACACCTTACATCACCGTACGAAACTTTAAAACTCCTTAATAAACCTAATAAATTCGTCCGAGTCCTTTGGACGTCGTACGAGAACTTAAGACATCTTACGACTATGGATGGCATATTAGCACCATGAAAAGCACGTTAGTATTATTTAGGACGCCTTACAACTCCTAACTACACCTTACAACACCCTACGAAACCTTAAAACTCCTTAATAAACCTAATGAATTCGTCGAAGTCCTTTGAACATCATACGACAACTCACGAGATGTTACGGTTTAGTATGCGACATTAGCAACATGAAAAGAACGTTTGAATAATGTATGACGTGTTACAACTACAAAGAACACTTTACATCACCGTACGAAACTTTAAAACTCCATAATAAACCTAATAAATTTGTCTGAGTCCTTTGAACGTCGTACGGCAACTTAAGACATCTTACGACTATGGATGGCATATTAGCACCATGAAAAGCACGTTAGTATAATTTAGGACACCTTACAATCCTACAACACCTTACAACATAGTACAAAACCTTAAAACTCCTTAATAAACCTAATGAATTCGTCGAAGTCCTTTGAACATCATACGACAACTCACGAGATGTTACGGTTTAGTATGCGACATTAGCAACATGAAAAGAACGTTTGAATAATGTGTGACGTGTTACAACTACAGAGAACACTTTACATCACCGTACGAAACTTTAAAACTCCATAATAAACCTAATAAATTTGTCTGAGTCCTTTGAACGTCGTACGGCAACTTAAGACATCTTACGACTATGGATGGCATATTAGCACCATGAAAAGCACGTTAGTATAATTTAGGACACCTTACAATCCTACAACACCTTACAACATAGTACAAAACCTTAATACTCCTTAATAAACCTAATGAATTCTTCGAAGTCCTTTGAACATCATACGACAACTCAGGAGATGTTATGGTTTAGTATGCGACATTAGCAACATGAAAAGAACGTTTGTATAATGTATGACGCGTTACAACTACAAAGAACACCTTACATCACCGTACGAAACTTTAAAACTCCATAATAAACCTAATAAATTCGTCTGAGTCCTTTGAACGTCGTACGGCAACTTAAGACATCTTACGACTATGGATGGCATATTAGCACCATGAAAAGCACGTTAGTATAATTTAGGACGCCTTACAACTCCTAACAACACCTTACAACACCGTACGAAACCTTAAAACTGCTTAATAAATCTAATGAATTCGTCGAAGTCCTTTGAACATCGTACGACAACTCAGGAGATGTTACGGCTCATTTTGCGACATTAGCAACATGAAAAGAACGTTTGTATAATGTATGACGCGTTACAACTACAAAGAACACCTTACATCACCGTACGAAACTTTAAAACTCCATAATAAACCTAATAAATTCGTCCGAGTCCTTTGAACGTCGTACGGAAACTTAAGACATCTTACGACTATGTATGGCATATTAGCACCATGAAAAGCACGTTAGTATAAATTAAGACCCCTTACAATTCCTACAACACCTTACAACACAGTACAAAACCTTAATACTCCTTAATAAACCTAATGAATTCTTCGAAGTCCTTTTAACATCGTACGACAACTCAGGAGATGTTACGGTTCAGTATGCGTCATTAGCAACATGAAAAGCACGTTAGAATAATGTAGGACGTGCTACAACTCCTAAGAACACCTTACATCACCGTACGAAACTTTAAAACTCCATAATAAACCTAATAAATTCGTCCGAGTTATTTGAAAGTCGTACGGCAACTTAAGAAAACTTACGACTATGTATGCCATAATAGTACAATGAAAAGCACGTTAGTAAATTGTTGGACGCCTTACAACACCGTACGAAACCTTAAAACTCCTTAATAAACCTAATGAATTCGTCGAAGTCCTTTGAACATCATACTACAACTCAGGAGATGTTATGGTTTAGTATGCGACATTAGCAACATGAAAAGAACGTTTGAATAATGTATGACGCGTTACAACTACAAAGAACACCTTACATCACCGTACGAAACTTTAAAACTCCTTAATAAACCTAATAAATTCGTCCGAGTCCTTTGGACGTCGTACGAGAACTTAAGACATCTTACGACTATGGATGGCATATTAGCACCATGAAAAGCACGTTAGTATTATTTAGGACGCCTTACAACTCCTAACTACACCTTACAACACCCTACGAAACCTTAAAACTCCTTAATAAACCTAATGAATTCGTCGAAGTCCTTTGAACATCATACGACAACTCACGAGATGTTACGGTTTAGTATGCGACATTAGCAACATGAAAAGAACGTTTGAATAATGTATGACGTGTTACAACTACAAAGAACACCTTACATCACCGTACGAAACTTTAAAACTCCATAATAAACCTAATAAATTTGTCTGAGTCCTTTGAACGTCGTACGGCAACTTAAGACATCTTACGACTATGGATGGCATATTAGCAACATGAAAAACACGTTAGTATAATTTAGGACGCCTTACAATTCCTACAACACCTTACAACACAGTACAAAACCTTAATACTCCTTAATAAACCTAATGAATTCTTCGAAGTCCTTTTAACATCGTACGACAACTCAGGAGATGTTACGGTTCAGTATGCGGCATTAGCAACATGAAAAGCACGTTAGAATAATGTAGGACGTGCTACAACTCCTAAGAACACCTTACATCACCGTACGAAACTTTAAAACTCCATAATAAACCTAATGAATTCGTCCGAGTTATTTGAAAGTCGTACGGCAACTTAAGACAACTTACGACTATGTATGCCATAATAGTACAATGAAAAGCACGTTAGTAAAATGTTGGACGCCTTACAACACCGTACGAAACCATAAAACTCCTTAATAAACCTAATGAATTCGTCGAAGTCCTTTAAACATCATACGACAACTCAGGAGATGTTACGGTTTAGTATGCGACATTAGCAACATGAAAAGAAAGTTTGAATAATGTAGGACGCGTTACAACTACAAAGAACATCTTACATCACCGTACGAAACTTTAAAACTCCATAATAAACCTAATAAATTCGTCCGAGTCCTTTGGACGTCGTACGACAACTTAAGACATCTTACGACTATGGATGGCATATTAGCACCATGAAAAGCACGTTAGTATAATTTAGGACGCCTTACAACTCCTAACTACACCTTACAACACCGTACGAAACCTTAAAACTGCTTAATAAACCTAATGAATTCGTCGAAGTCCTTTGAACATCGTACGGCAACTCAGGACATGTTACGGCTCATTATGCGACATTAGCAACTTGTAAAGCACGTTTGAATAATGTATGACGCGTTACAACTCCAATGAACATCTTACATCACCGTACGAAACTTTAAAACTCCATAATAAACCTAATAAATTTGTCATAGTCCTTTGAACGTTGTAAGACAACTTAAGACATCTTACGACTATGTATGGCATATTAGCACCATGAAAAGCACGTTAGTATAATTTAGGACGCCTTACAATTCCTACAACACCTTACAACACAATACAAAACCTTAATAATCCATAATAAACCTAATGAATTCTTCAAAGTCCTTTGAACATCGTACGACAACTCAGGAGACGTTACGGTTTAGTATGCGGCATTAGCAACATGAAAAGCACGTTAGAATAATGTAGGACGTGCTACAACTCCTAAGAACAACTTACATCGCCATACGAAACTTTAAAAATCCATAATAAACCTAATAAATTTGTCTGAGTCCTTTGAACGTTGTAAGACAACTTAAGACATCTTACGACTATGTATGGCAGATTAGCACCATGAAAAGCACGTTAGTATAATTTAGGACGCCTTACAATTCCTACAACACCTTACAACACAGTACAAAACCTTAATAATCCTTAATAAACCTAATGAATTCTTCGAAGTCCTTTGAACATCGTACGACAACTAAGGAGACGTTACGGTTTAGTATGCGGCATTTGCAACATGAAAAGCACGTTAGAATAATGTAGGACGTGCTACAACTCCTAAGAACAACTTACATCGCCATACGAAACTTTAAAACTCCATAATAAACCTAATAAATTCGTCCGAGTCCTTTGAACGTCGTACAGAAACTTAAGACATCTTACGACTATGTATGGCATATTAGCACCATGAAAAGCACGTTAGTATAATTTATGACGCTTTACAATTCCTAACAACACCTTACAACACAGTACAAAACCTTAAAACTCCTTAATAAACCTAATGAATTCTTCGAAATCCTTTGAACATCGTAGGACAACTCAGGAGATGTTACGGTTCTGTATGCGACATTAGCAACATGAAAAGCACGTTAAAATAAGGTAGGACGCGCTACAACTACTAAGAAACCTTACATCACCGTACGAAACTTTAAAACTCCATAATAAACCTAATAAATTCGTCCGAGTCCTTTGAACGTCGTACGGCAACTTAAGACATCTTACGACTATGGATGGCATATTAGCACCATGAAAAGCACGTTAGTATAATTTAGGACGCCTTACAATTCCTACAACACCTTACAACATAGTACAAAACCTTTATAATCCTTAATAAACCTAATGAATTCTCGAAGTCCTTTGAACATCGTACGACAACTCAGGATATGTTACGGTTCAGTATGCGGCATTAGCAACATGAAAAGCACGTTAGAATAGTGTAGGACGTGCTTCAACTCCTAAGAACAACTTACATCGCCATACGAAACTTTAAAACTCAATAATAAACCTAATAAATTCGTCCGAGTCCTTTGAACGTCGTACGGAAACTTAAGACATCTTACGAGTATGTATGGCATATTAGCACCATGAAAAGCACGTTAGTATAATTTAGGACGCTTTCAATTCCTAACAACACCTTACAACACAGTACAAAACCTTAAAAGTCCTTAATAAACCTAATGAATTCTTCGAAATCCTTTGAACTTCGTAGGACAACTCAGGAGATGTTACAGTTCAGTATGCGACATTAGCAACATGAAAAGCACGTTAGAATAAGGTAGGACGCGCTACATCTACTAAGAAACCTTACATCATCGTACGAAACTTTAAAACTCCATAATAAACCTAATAAATTCGTCCGAGTTATTTGAAAGTCGTACTGCAACTTAAGACAACTTACGACTATGTATGCCATATTAGTACAGTGAAAAGCACGTTAGTAAAATGTTGGACCCCTTACAACACCGTACGAAACCTTAAAACTCCTTAATAAACCTAATGAATTCGTCGAAGTCCTTTAAACATCATACGACAACTCAGGAGATGTTACGGTTTAGTATGCGACATTAGCAACATGAAAAGAACGTTTGAATAATGTATGACGCGTTACAACTACAAAGAACACCTTACATCACCGTACGAAACTTTAAAACTCCATAATAAACCTAGTAAATTCGTCCGAGTCCTTTGAACGTCGTACGGCAACTTAAGACATCTTACGACTATGGATGGCATATTAGCACCATGAAAAGCACGTTAGTATAATTTAAGACACCTTACAACTCCTAACAACACCTTACAACACCGTACGAAACCTTAAAACTGCTTAATAAACCTAATGAATTCGTCGAAGTCCTTTGAATATAGTACGACAACTCAAGAGATGTTACGGCTCATTATGCGACATTAGCAACATGTAAAGCACGTTTGAATAACGTATGACGCGTTACAACTCCAATGAACACCTTACATCACCGTACGAAACTTTAAAACTCCATAATAAACCTAATAAATTCGTCCGAGTCCTTTGAACGTCGTACGACAACTTAGGACATCTTACGACAATGGATGGCATATTAGCACCATGAAAAGCACGTTAGTATAATTTAAGACGCCTTACATCTCCTAACAACACCTTACAACACCGTACGAAACCTTAAAACTCCTTAATAAACCTAATGAATTCGTCGAAGTCCTTTGAACATCATACGACAACTCAGGAGATGTTATGGTTTAGTATGCGACATTAGCAACATGAAAAGAACGTTTGTATAATGTATGACGCGTTACAACTACAAAGAACACCTTACATCACCGTACGAAACTTTAAAACTCCATAATAAACCTAATAAATTCGTCTGAGTCCTTTGAACGTCGTACGGCAACTTAAGACATCTTACGACTATGGATGGCATATTAGCACCATGAAAAGCACGTTAGTATAATTTTGGACGCCTTACAACTCCTAACAACACCTTACAACACCGTACGAAACCTTAAAACTGCTTAATAAATCTAATGAATTCGTCGAAGTCCTTTGAACATCGTACGACAACTCAGGAGATGTTACGGCTCATTTTGCGACATTAGCAACATGAAAAGAACGTTTGTATAATGTATGACGCGTTACAACTACAAAGAACACCTTACATCACCGTACGAAACTTTAAAACTCCATAATAAACCTAATAAATTTGTTTGAGTCCTTTGAACGTTGTAAGACAACTTAAGACATCTTACGACTATGTACGGCATATTAGCACCATGAAAAGCACGTTAGTATAATTTAGGACGCCTTGCAATTCCTACAACACCTTACAACACTGTACAAAACCTTAATACTCCATAATAAACCGAATGAATTCTTCGAAGTCCTTTGAACATCGTACGACAACTCAGGAGATGTTATGGTTCCGTATGCGGCATTAGCAACATGAAAAGCACGTTAGAATAATGTAGGACGTGCTACAACTCCTAAGAACACCTTACATCACCGTACGAAACTTTAAAACTCCATAATAAACCTAATAAATTCGTCCGAGTTATTTGAAAGTCGTACGGCAACTTAAGACAACTTACGACTATGTATGCCATAATAGTACAATGAAAAGCACGTTAGTAAATTGTTGGACGCCTTACAACACCGTACGAAACCTTAAAACTCCTTAATAAACCTAATGAATTCGTCGAAGTCCTTTGAACATCATACTACAACCCAGGAGATGTTATGGTTTAGTATGCGACATTAGCAACATGAAAAGAACGTTTGAATAATGTATGACGCGTTACAACTACAAAGAACACCTTACATCACCGTACGAAACTTTAAAACTCCTTAATAAACCTAATAAATTCGTCCGAGTCCTTTGAACGTCGTACGACAACTTAAGACATCTTACGACTATGGATGGCATATTAGCACCATGAAAAGCACGTTAGTATAATTTAGGACGCCTTACAACTCCTAACAACACCTTACAACACCGTACGAAACCTTAAAACTGCTTAATAAACCTAATGAATTCGTCGAAGTCCTTTGAACATCGTACGACAAATCAGGAGATGTTACGGCTCATTATGCGACATTAGCAACATGTAAAGCACGTTTGAATAATGTATGACACGTTACAACTCCAATGAACACCTTACATCACCGTACGAAACTTTAAAACTCCATAATAAACCTAATAAATTTGTCTGAGTCCTTTGAACGTTGTAAGACAACTTAAGACATCTTACGACTATGTATGGCAGATAAGCACCATGAAAAGCATGTTAGTATAATTTAGGACGCCTTACAATTCCTACAACACCTTACAAAACAGTACAAAACTTTAATAATCCTTAATAAACCTAATGAATTCTTCGAAGTCCTTTGAACATCGTACGACAACTCATGAGATGTTATGGTTCCGTATGCGGCATTAGCAACATGAAAAGCACGTTAGAATAATGTAGGACGTGCTACAATTTCTAAGAACACCTTACATCACCATACGAAACTTTAAAACTCCATAATAAACCTAATAAATTCGTCCGAGTTATTTGAAAGTCGTACGGCAACTTAAGACAACTTACGACTATGTATGCCATAATAGTACATTGAAAAGCACGTTAGTAAATTGTTGGACGCCTTACAACACCGTACGAAACCTTAAAACTCCTTAATAAACCTAATGAATTCATCGAAGTCCTTTGAACATCATACGACAACTCAGGAGATGTTATGGTTTAGTATGCGACATTAGCAACATGAAAAGAACGTTTGAATAATGTATGACGCGTTACAACTACAAAGAACACCTTACATCACCGTACGAAACTTTAAAACTCCATAATAAACCTAATAAATTCGTCCGAGTCCTTTGAACGTCGTACGACAACTTAAGACATCTTACGACTATGGATGGCATATTAGCACCATGAAAAGCATGTTAGTATAATTTAGGACGCCTTACAACTCCTAACAACACCTTACAACACCGTACGAAACCTTAAAACTGCTTAATAAACCTAATGAATTCGTCGAAGTCCTTTGAACATCGTACGACAAATCAGGAGATGTTACGGCTCATTATGCGACATTAGCAACATGTAAAGCACGTTTGAATAATGTATGACGCGTTAAAACTCCAATGAACACCTTACATCTCCGTACGAAACTTTAAAACTCCATAATAAACCTAATAAATTTGTCTGAGTCCTTTGAACGTTGTAAGACAACTTAAGACATCTTACGACTATGTATGGCAGATTAGCACCATGAAAAGCACGTTAGTATAATTTAGGACGCCTTACAATTCCTACAACACCTTACAACACAGTACAAAACCTTAATAATCCTTAATAAACCTAATGAATTCTTCGAAGTCCTTTGAACATCGTACGACAACTCAGGAGATGTTACGGTTCAGTATGCGGCATTAGCAACATGAAAAGCACATTAGAATAATGTAGGGCGTGCTACAACTCCTAAGAACACCTTACATCACCGTACGAAACTTTAAAACTCCATAATGAACGTAATAAATTCGTCGGAGTTATTTGAAAGTCGTATGGCAACTTAAGACAACTTACGACTATGTATGCCATAATAGTACAATGAAAAGCACGTTAGTAAAATGTTGGACGCCTTACAACACCGTACGAAACCTTAAAACTCCTTAATAAACCTAATGAATTCGTCGAAGTCCTTTGAACATCATACGACAACTCAGGAGATGTTACGGTTTAGTATGCGACATTAGCAACATGAAAAGAACGTTTGAATAATGTATGACGCGTTACAACTACAAAGAACACCTTACATCACTGTACGAAACTTTAAAACTCCATAATAAACCTAATAAATTCGTCTGGGTCCATTGAACGCCGTATGGCAACTTAAGACATCTTACGACTATGGATGGCATATTAGCACCATGAAAAGCACGCTAGTATAATTTAGGACGCCTTACAACTCCTAACAACACCTTACAACACCTTACGACTCCTTAAAACTGCTTAATAAATCTAATGAATTCGTCGAAGTCCTTTGAACATCGTACGACAACTCAGGAGATGTTACGGCTCATTATGCGACATTAGCAACATGTAAAGCACGTTTGAATAATGTCTGACGCGTTACAACTCCAATGAACACCATACATCACCGTACGAAACTTTAAAACTCCATAATAAACCTAATAAATTCGTCTGAGTCCTTTGAACGTCGTACGGCAACTTAAGACATCTTACGACTATGGATGGCATATTAGCACCATGAAAAGCACGTTAGTATAATTTTGGACGCCTTACAACTCCTAACAACACCTTACAACACCGTACGAAACCTTAAAACTGCTTAATAAATCTAATGAATTCGTCGAAGTCCTTTGAACATCGTACGACAACTCAGGAGATGTTACGGCTCATTTTGCGACATTAGCAACATGAAAAGAACGTTTGTATAATGTATGACGCGTTACAACTACAAAGAACACCTTACATCACCGTACGAAACTTTAAAACTCCATAATAAACCTAATAAATTTGTTTGAGTCCTTTGAACGTTGTAAGACAACTTAAGACATCTTACGACTATGTACGGCATATTAGCACCATGAAAAGCACGTTAGTATAATTTAGGACGCCTTGCAATTCCTACAACACCTTACAACACTGTACAAAACCTTAATACTCCATAATAAACCGAATGAATTCTTCGAAGTCCTTTGAACATCGTACGACAACTCAGGAGATGTTATGGTTCCGTATGCGGCATTAGCAACATGAAAAGCACGTTAGAATAATGTAGGACGTGCTACAACTCCTAAGAACACCTTACATCACCGTACGAAACTTTAAAACTCCATAATAAACCTAATAAATTCGTCCGAGTTATTTGAAAGTCGTACGGCAACTTAAGACAACTTACGACTATGTATGCCATAATAGTACAATGAAAAGCACGTTAGTAAATTGTTGGACGCCTTACAACACCGTACGAAACCTTAAAACTCCTTAATAAACCTAATGAATTCGTCGAAGTCCTTTGAACATCATACTACAACCCAGGAGATGTTATGGTTTAGTATGCGACATTAGCAACATGAAAAGAACGTTTGAATAATGTATGACGCGTTACAACTACAAAGAACACCTTACATCACCGTACGAAACTTTAAAACTCCTTAATAAACCTAATAAATTCGTCCGAGTCCTTTGAACGTCGTACGACAACTTAAGACATCTTACGACTATGGATGGCATATTAGCACCATGAAAAGCACGTTAGTATAATTTAGGACGCCTTACAACTCCTAACAACACCTTACAACACCGTACGAAACCTTAAAACTGCTTAATAAACCTAATGAATTCGTCGAAGTCCTTTGAACATCGTACGACAAATCAGGAGATGTTACGGCTCATTATGCGACATTAGCAACATGTAAAGCACGTTTGAATAATGTATGACACGTTACAACTCCAATGAACACCTTACATCACCGTACGAAACTTTAAAACTCCATAATAAACCTAATAAATTTGTCTGAGTCCTTTGAACGTTGTAAGACAACTTAAGACATCTTACGACTATGTATGGCAGATAAGCACCATGAAAAGCATGTTAGTATAATTTAGGACGCCTTACAATTCCTACAACACCTTACAAAACAGTACAAAACTTTAATAATCCTTAATAAACCTAATGAATTCTTCGAAGTCCTTTGAACATCGTACGACAACTCATGAGATGTTATGGTTCCGTATGCGGCATTAGCAACATGAAAAGCACGTTAGAATAATGTAGGACGTGCTACAATTTCTAAGAACACCTTACATCACCATACGAAACTTTAAAACTCCATAATAAACCTAATAAATTCGTCCGAGTTATTTGAAAGTCGTACGGCAACTTAAGACAACTTACGACTATGTATGCCATAATAGTACATTGAAAAGCACGTTAGTAAATTGTTGGACGCCTTACAACACCGTACGAAACCTTAAAACTCCTTAATAAACCTAATGAATTCATCGAAGTCCTTTGAACATCATACGACAACTCAGGAGATGTTATGGTTTAGTATGCGACATTAGCAACATGAAAAGAACGTTTGAATAATGTATGACGCGTTACAACTACAAAGAACACCTTACATCACCGTACGAAACTTTAAAACTCCATAATAAACCTAATAAATTCGTCCGAGTCCTTTGAACGTCGTACGACAACTTAAGACATCTTACGACTATGGATGGCATATTAGCACCATGAAAAGCATGTTAGTATAATTTAGGACGCCTTACAACTCCTAACAACACCTTACAACACCGTACGAAACCTTAAAACTGCTTAATAAACCTAATGAATTCGTCGAAGTCCTTTGAACATCGTACGACAAATCAGGAGATGTTACGGCTCATTATGCGACATTAGCAACATGTAAAGCACGTTTGAATAATGTATGACGCGTTAAAACTCCAATGAACACCTTACATCTCCGTACGAAACTTTAAAACTCCATAATAAACCTAATAAATTTGTCTGAGTCCTTTGAACGTTGTAAGACAACTTAAGACATCTTACGACTATGTATGGCAGATTAGCACCATGAAAAGCACGTTAGTATAATTTAGGACGCCTTACAATTCCTACAACACCTTACAACACAGTACAAAACCTTAATAATCCTTAATAAACCTAATGAATTCTTCGAAGTCCTTTGAACATCGTACGACAACTCAGGAGATGTTACGGTTCAGTATGCGGCATTAGCAACATGAAAAGCACATTAGAATAATGTAGGGCGTGCTACAACTCCTAAGAACACCTTACATCACCGTACGAAACTTTAAAACTCCATAATGAACGTAATAAATTCGTCGGAGTTATTTGAAAGTCGTATGGCAACTTAAGACAACTTACGACTATGTATGCCATAATAGTACAATGAAAAGCACGTTAGTAAAATGTTGGACGCCTTACAACACCGTACGAAACCTTAAAACTCCTTAATAAACCTAATGAATTCGTCGAAGTCCTTTGAACATCATACGACAACTCAGGAGATGTTACGGTTTAGTATGCGACATTAGCAACATGAAAAGAACGTTTGAATAATGTATGACGCGTTACAACTACAAAGAACACCTTACATCACTGTACGAAACTTTAAAACTCCATAATAAACCTAATAAATTCGTCTGGGTCCATTGAACGCCGTATGGCAACTTAAGACATCTTACGACTATGGATGGCATATTAGCACCATGAAAAGCACGCTAGTATAATTTAGGACGCCTTACAACTCCTAACAACACCTTACAACACCTTACGACTCCTTAAAACTGCTTAATAAATCTAATGAATTCGTCGAAGTCCTTTGAACATCGTACGACAACTCAGGAGATGTTACGGCTCATTATGCGACATTAGCAACATGTAAAGCACGTTTGAATAATGTCTGACGCGTTACAACTCCAATGAACACCATACATCACCGTACGAAACTTTAAAACTCCATAATAAACCTAATAAATTTGTCTGAGTCCTTTGAACGTTGTAAGACAACTTAAGACATCTTACGACTATGTATGGCAGATTAGCACCATGAAAAGCACATTAGTATAATTTAGGACGCCTTACAATTCCTACAACACCTTACAACACAGTACAAAACCTTAATACTCCATAATAAACCTAATGAATTCTTCGAAGTCCTTTGAACATCGTACGACAACTCAGGAGATGTTACGGTTCCGTATGCGGCATTAGCAACATGAAAAGCACGTTAGAATAATGTAGGACGTGCTACAACTCCTAAGAACAACTTACATCGCCATACGAAACTTTAAAACTCAATAATAAACCTAATAAATTCGTCCGAGTCCTTTGAACGTCGTACGGAAACTTAAGACATCTTACGAGTATGTATGGCATATTAGCACCATGAAAAGCACGTTAGTATAATTTAGGACGCTTTCAATTCCTAACAACACCTTACAACACAGTACAAAACCTTAAAACTCCTTAATAAACCTAATGAATTCTTCGAAATCCTTTGAACTTCGTAGGACAACTCAGGAGATGTTACAGTTCAGTATGCGACATTAGCAACATGAAAAGCACGTTAGAATAAGGTAGGACGCGCTACATCTACTAAGAAACCTTACATCATCGTACGAAACTTTAAAACTCCATAATAAACCTAATAAATTCGTCCGAGTTATTTGAAAGTCGTACTGCAACTTAAGACAACTTACGACTATGTATGCCATATTAGTACAGTGAAAAGCACGTTAGTAAAATGTTGGACCCCTTACAACACCGTACGAAACCTTAAAACTCCTTAATAAACCTAATGAATTCGTCGAAGTCCTTTAAACATCATACGACAACTCAGAGATGTTACGGTTTAGTATGCGACATTAGCAACATGAAAAGAACGTTTGAATAATGTATGACGCGTTACAACTACAAAGAACACCTTACATCACCGTACGAAACTTTAAAACTCCATAATAAACCTAGTAAATTCGTCCGAGTCCTTTGAACGTCGTACGGCAACTTAAGACATCTTACGACTATGGATGGCATATTAGCACCATGAAAAGCACGTTAGTATAATTTAAGACACCTTACAACTCCTAACAACACCTTACAACACCGTACGAAACCTTAAAACTGCTTAATAAACCTAATGAATTCGTCGAAGTCCTTTGAATATAGTACGACAACTCAGGAGATGTTACGGCTCATTATGCGACATTAGCAACATGTAAAGCACGTTTGAATAATGTATGACGCGTTACAACTCCAATGAACACCTTACATCACCGTACGAAACTTTAAAACTCCATAATAAACCTAATAAATTCGTCCGAGTCCTTTGAACGTCGTACGACAACTTAGGACATCTTACGACAATGGATGGCATATTAGCACCATGAAAAGCACGTTAGTATAATTTAAGACGCCTTACATCTCCTAACAACACCTTACAACACCGTACGAAACCTTAAAACTCCTTAATAAACCTAATGAATTCGTCGAAGTCCTTTGAACATCATACGACAACTCAGGAGATGTTATGGTTTAGTATGCGACATTAGCAACATGAAAAGAACGTTTGTATAATGTATGACGCGTTACAACTACAAAGAACACCTTACATCACCGTACGAAACTTTAAAACTCCATAATAAACCTAATAAATTCGTCTGAGTCCTTTGAACGTCGTACGGCAACTTAAGACATCTTACGACTATGGATGGCATATTAGCACCATGAAAAGCACGTTAGTATAATTTAAGACGCCTTACATCTCCTAACAACACCTTACAACACCGTACGAAACCTTAAAACTCCTTAATAAACCTAATAAATTCGTCGAAGTCCTTTGAACATCATACGACAACTCAGGAGATGTTATGGTTTAGTATGCGACATTAGCAACATGAAAAGAACGTTTGTATAATGTATGACGCGTTACAACTACCAAGAACACCTTACATCACCGTACGAAACTTTAAAACTCCATAATAAACCTAATAAATTCGTCCGAGTCCTTTGAACGTCGTACGACAACTTAAGACATCTTACGACTATGGATGGCATATTAGCACCATGAAAAGCATGTTAGTATAACTTAGGACGCCTTACAACTCCTAACAACACCTTACAACACCGTACGAAACCTTAAAACTGCTTAATAAACCTAATGAATTCGTCGAAGTCCTTTGAACATCGTACGACAAATCAGGAGATGTTACGGCTCATTATGCGACATTAGCAACATGTAAAGCACGTTTGAATAATGTATGACGCGTTAAAACTCCAATGAAAACCTTACATCACCGTACGAAACTTTAAAACTCCATAATAAACCTAATAAATTTGTCTGAGTCCTTTTAACGTTGTAAGACAACTTAAGACATCTTACGACTATGTATGGCAGATTAGCACCATGAAAAGCACGTTAGTATAATTTAGGATGCCTTACAATTCCTACAACACCTTACAACACAGTACAAAACCTTAATAATCCTTAATAAACCTAATGAATTCTTCGAAGTCCTTTGAACATCGTACGACAACTCAGGAGATGTTACGGTTCAGTATGCGGCATTAGCAACATGAAAAGCGCATTAGAATAATGTAGGGCGTGCTACAACTCCTAAGAACACCTTACATCACCGTACGAAACTTTAAAACTCCATAATGAACGTAATAAATTCGTCGGAGTTATTTGAAAGTCGTATGGCAACTTAAGACAACTTACGACTATGTATGCCATAATAGTACAATGAAAAGCACGTTAGTAAAATGTTGGACGCCTTACAACACCGTACGAAACCTTAAAACTCCTTAATAAACCTAATGAATTCGTCGAAGTCCTTTGAACATCATACGACAACTCAGGAGATGTTACGGTTTAGTATGCGACATTAGCAACATGAAAAGAACGTTTGAATAATGTATGACGCGTTACAACTACAAAGAACACCTTACATCACCGTACGAAACTTTAAAACTCCATAATAAACCTAATAAATTCGTCTGGGTCCATTGAACGTCGTACGGCAACTTAAGACATCTTACGACTATGGATGGCATATTAGCACCATGAAAAGCACGCTAGTATAATTTAGGACGCCTTACAACTCCTAACAACACCTTACAACACCTTACGACTCCTTAAAACTGCTTAATAAATCTAATGAATTCGTCGAAGTCCTTTGAACATCGTACGACAACTCAGGAGATGTTACGGCTCATTATGCGACATTAGCAACATGTAAAGCACGTTTGAATAATGTATGACGCGTTACAACTCCAATGAACACCTTACATCACCGTACGAAACTTTAAAACTCCATAATAAACCTAATAAATTTGTTTGAGTCCTTTGAACGTTGTAAGACAACTTAAGACATCTTATGACTATGTATGGCAGATTAGCACCATGAAAAGCACATTAGTATAATTTAGGACGCCTTACAATTCCTACAACACCTTACAACACAGTACAAAACCTTAATACTCCATAATAAACCTAATGAATTCTTCGAAGTCCTTTGAACATCGTACGACAACTCAGGAGATGTTACGGTTCCGTATGTGACATTAGCAACATGAAAAGCACGTTAGAATAAGGTAGGACGCGCTACATCTACTAAGAAACCTTACATCATCGTACGAAACTTTAAAACTCCATAATAAACCTAATAAATTCGTCCGAGTTATTTGAAAGTCGTACTGCAACTTAAGACAACTTACGACTATGTATGCCATATTAGTACAGTTAAAAGCACGTTAGTAAAATGTTGGACCCCTTACAACACCGTACGAAACCTTAAAACTCCTTAATAAACCTAATGAATTCGTCGAAGTCCTTTAAACATCATACGACAACTCAGGAGATGTTACGGTTTAGTATGCGACATTAGCAACATGAAAAGAACGTTTGAATAATGTATGACGCGTTACAACTACAAAGAACACCTTACATCACCGTACGAAACATTAAAACTCCATAATAAACCTAGTAAATTCGTCCGAGTCCTTTGAACGTCGTACGGCAACTTAAGACATCTTACGACTATGGATGGTATATTAGCACCATGAAAAGCACGTTAGTATAATTTAAGACACCTTACAACTCCTAACAACACCTTACAACACCGTACGAAACCTTAAAACTGCTTAATAAACCTAATGAATTCGTCGAAGTCCTTTGAATATAGTACGACAACTCAGGAGATGTTACGGCTCATTATGCGACATTAGCAACATGTAAAGCACGTTTGAATAATGTATGACGCGTTACAACTCCAATGAACACCTTACATCACCGTACGAAACTTTAAAACTCCATAATAAACCTAATAAATTCGTCCGAGTCCTTTGAACGTCGTACGACAACTTAGGACATCTTACGACAATGGATGGCATATTAGCACCATGAAAAGCACGTTAGTATAATTTAAGACGCCTTACATCTCCTAACAACACCTTACAACACCGTACGAAACCTTAAAACTCCTTAATAAACCTAATGAATTCGTCGAAGTCCTTTGAACATCATACGACAACTCAGGAGATGTTATGGTTTAGTATGCGACATTAGCAACATGAAAAGAACGTTTGTATAATGTATGACGCGTTACAACTACAAAGAACACCTTACATCACCGTACGAAACTTTAAAACTCCATAATAAACCTAATAAATTCGTCCGAGTCCTTTGAACGTCGTACGACAACTTAAGACATCTTACGACTATGGATGGCATATTAGCACCATGAAAAGCATGTTAGTATAATTTAGGACGCCTTACAACTCCTAACAACACCTTACAACACCGTACGAAACCTTAAAACTGCTTAATAAACCTAATGAATTCGTCGAAGTCCTTTGAACATCGTACGACAAATCAGGAGATGTTACGGCTCATTATGCGACATTAGCAACATGTAAAGCACGTTTGAATAATGTATGACGCGTTAAAACTCCAATGAAAACCTTACATCACCGTACGAAACTTTAAAACTCCATAATAAACCTAATAAATTTGTCTGAGTCCTTTGAACGTTGTAAGACAACTTAAGACATCTTACGACTATGTATGGCAGATTAGCACCATGAAAAGCACGTTAGTATAATTTAGGACGCCTTACAATTCCTACAACACCTTACAACACAGTACAAAACCTTAATAATCCTTAATAAACCTAATGAATTCTTCGAAGTCCTTTGAACATCGTACGACAACTCAGGAGATGTTACGGTTCAGTATGCGGCATTAGCAACATGAAAAGCACATTAGAATAATGTAGGGCGTGCTACAACTCCTAAGAACACCTTACATCACCGTACGAAACTTTAAAACTCCATAATGAACGTAATAAATTCGTCGGAGTTATTTGAAAGTCGTATGGCAACTTAAGACAACTTACGACTATGTATGCCATAATAGTACAATGAAAAGCACGTTAGTAAAATGTTGGACGCCTTACAACACCGTACGAAACCTTAAAACTCCTTAATAAACCTAATGAATTCGTCGAAGTCCTTTGAACATCATACGACAACTCAGGAGATGTTACGGTTTAGTATGCGACATTAGCAACATGAAAAGAACGTTTGAATAATGTATGACGCGTTACAACTACAAAGAACACCTTACATCACCGTACGAAACTTTAAAACTCCATAATAAACCTAATAAATTCGTCTGGGTCCATGAACGCCGTACGGCAACTTAAGACATCTTACGACTATGGATGGCATATTAGCACCATGAAAAGCACGCTAGTATAATTTAGGACGCCTTACAACTCCTAACAACACCTTACAACACCTTACGACTCCTTAAAACTGCTTAATAAATCTAATGAATTCGTCGAAGTCCTTTGAACATCGTACGACAACTCAGGAGATGTTACGGCTCATTATGCGACATTAGCAACATGTAAAGCACGTTTGAATAATGTATGACGCGTTACAACTCCAATGAACACCTTACATCACCGTACGAAACTTTAAAACTCCATAATAAACCTAATAAATTTGTCTGAGTCCTTTGAACGTTGTAAGAAAACATAAGACATCTTACGACTATGTATGGCAGATTAGCACCATGAAAAGCACATTAGTATAATTTAGGACGCCTTACAATTCCTACAACACCTTACAACACAGTACAAAACCTTAATACTCCATAATAAACCTAATGAATTCTTCGAAGTCCTTTGAACATCGTACGACAACTCAGGAGATGTTACGGTTCCGTATGCGGCATTAGCAACATGAAAAGCACGTTAGAATAATGTAGGACGTGCTACAACTCCTAAGAACAACTTACATCGCCATACGAAACTTTAAAACTCAATAATAAACCTAATAAATTCGTCCGAGTCCTTTGAACGTCGTACGGAAACTTAAGACATCTTACGAGTATGTATGGCATATTAGCACCATGAAAAGCACGTTAGTATAATTTAGGACGCTTTCAATTCCTAACAACACCTTACAACACAGTACAAAACCTTAAAACTCCTTAATAAACCTAATGAATTCTTCGAAATCCTTTGAACTTCGTAGGACAACTCAGGAGATGTTACAGTTCAGTATGCGACATTAGCAACATAAAAAGCACGTTAGAATAAGGTAGGACGCGCTACATCTACTAAGAAACCTTACATCATCGTACGAAACTTTAAAACTCCATAATAAACCTAATAAATTCGTCCGAGTTATTTGAAAGTCGTACTGCAACTTAAGACAACTTACGACTATGTATGCCATATTAGTACAGTGAAAAGCACGTTAGTAAAATGTTGGACCCCTTACAACACCGTACGAAACCTTAAAACTCCTTAATAAACCTAATGAATTCGTCGAAGTCCTTTAAACATCATACGACAACTCAGGAGATGTTACGGTTTAGTATGCGACATTAGCAACATGAAAAGAACGTTTGAATAATGTATGACGCGTTACAACTACAAAGAACACCTTACATCACCGTACGAAACTTTAAAACTCCATAATAAACCTAGTAAATTCGTCCGAGTCCTTTGAACGTCGTACGGCAACTTAAGACATCTTACGACTATGGATGGCATATTAGCACCATGAAAAGCACGTTAGTATAATTTAAGACACCTTACAACTCCTAACAACACCTTACAACACCGTACGAAACCTTAAAACTGCTTAATAAACCTAATGAATTCGTCGAAGTCCTTTGAATATAGTACGACAACTCAGGAGATGTTACGGCTCATTATGCGACATTAGCAACATGTAAAGCACGTTTGAATAATGTATGACGCGTTACAACTCCAATGAACACCTTACATCACCGTACGAAACTTTAAAACTCCATAATAAACCTAATAAATTCGTCCGAGTCCTTTGAACGTCGTACGACAACTTAGGACATCTTACGACAATGGATGGCATATTAGCACCATGAAAAGCACGTTAGTATAATTTAAGACGCCTTACATCTCCTAACAACACCTTACAACACCGTACGAAACCTTAAAACTCCTTAATAAACCTAATGAATTCGTCGAAGTCCTTTGAACATCATACGACAACTCAGGAGATGTTATGGTTTAGTATGCGACATTAGCAACATGAAAAGAACGTTTGTATAATGTATGACGCGTTACAACTACAAAGAACACCTTACATCACCGTACGAAACTTTAAAACTCCATAATAAACCTAATAAATTCGTCCGAGTCCTTTGAACGTCGTACGACAACTTAAGACATCTTACGACTATGGATGGCATATTAGCACCATGAAAAGCATGTTAGTATAATTTAGGACGCCTTACAACTCCTAACAACACCTTACAACACCGTACGAAACCTTAAAACTGCTTAATAAACCTAATGAATTCGTCGAAGTCCTTTGAACATCGTACGACAAATCAGGAGATGTTACGGCTCATTATGCTACTGTAAAGCACGTTTGAATAATGTATGACGCGTTAAAACTCCAATGAACACCTTACATCACCGTACGAAACTTTAAAACTCCATAATAAACCTAATAAATTTGTCTGAGTCCTTTGAACGTTGTAAGACAACTTAAGACATCTTACGACTATGTATGGCAGATTAGCACCATGAAAAGCACGTTAGTATAATTTAGGACGCCTTACAATTCCTACAACATCTTACAACACAGTACAAAACCTTAATAATCCTTAATAAACCTAATGAATTCTTCGAAGTCCTTTGAACATCGTACGACAACTCAGGAGATGTTACGGTTCAGTATGCGGCATTAGCAACATAAAAAGCACATTAGAATAATGTAGGGCGTGCTACAACTCCTAAGAACACCTTACATCACCGTACGAAACTTTAAAACTCCATAATGAACGTAATAAATTCGTCGGAGTTATTTGAAAGTCGTATGGCAACTTAAGACAACTTACGACTATGTATGCCATAATAGTACAATGAAAAGCACGTTAGTAAAATGTTGGACGCCTTACAACACCGTACGAAACCTTAAAACTCCTTAATAAACCTAATGAATTCGTCAAAGTCCTTTGAACATCATACGACAACTCAGGAGATGTTACGGTTTAGTATGCGACATTAGCAACATGAAAAGAACGTTTGAATAATGTATGACGCGTTACAACTACAAAGAACACCTTACATCACCGTACGAAACTTTAAAACTCCATAATAAACCTAATAAATTCGTCTGGGTCCATTGAACGCCGTACGGCAACTTAAGACATCTTACGACTATGGATGGCATATTAGCACCATGAAAAGCACGCTAGTATAATTTAGGACGCCTTACAACTCCTAACAACACCTTACAACACCTTACGAATCCTTAAAACTGCTTAATAAATCTAATGAATTCGTCGAAGTCCTTTGAACATCGTACGACAACTCAGGAGATGTTACGGCTCATTATGCGACATTAGCAACATGTAAAGCACGTTTGAATAATGTATGACGCGTTACAACTCCAATGAACACCTTACATCACCGTACGAAACTTTAAAACTCCATAATAAACCTAATAAATTTGTCTGAGTCCTTTGAACGTTGTAAGACAACTTAAGACATCTTACGACTATGTATGGCAGATTAGCACCATGAAAAGCACATTAGTATAATTTAGGACGCCTTACAATTCCTACAACACCTTACAACACAGTACAAAACCTTAATAATCCATAATAAACCTAATGAATTCTTCGAAGTTCTTTGAACATCGTACGACAACTCAGGAGATGTTACGGTTCCGTATGCGGCATTAGCAACATGAAAAGCACGTTAGAATAATGTAGGACGTGCTACAACTCCTAGGAACAACTTACATCACCGTACGAAACTGTAAAACTCCATAATAAACCTAGTAAATTCGTCCAAGTTATTTGAAAGTCGTACGGCAACTTAAGGCAACTTACGACTATGTATGCCATAATAGTACAATAAAAGCACGTTAGTAAATTGTTGGACGCCTTACAACACCGTACAAAACCTTAAAACTCCTTAATAAACCTAATGAATACGACGAAGTCCTTTGAACATCATACGACAACTCAGGAGATGTTATGGTTTAGTATGCGACATTAGCAACATGAAAAGAACGTTTGAATAATGTATGACGCGTTACAACTACAAAGAACACCTTACATCACCGTACGAAACTTTAAAACTCCATAATAAACCTAATAAATTCGTCCGAGTCCTTTGAACGTCGTACGACAACTTAAGACATCTTACGACTATGAATGGCATATTAGCACCATGAAAAGCATGTTAGTATAATTTAGGACGCCTTACAACTCCTAACAACACCTTACAACACCGTACGAAACCTTAAAACTGCTTAATAAACCTAATGAATTCGTCGAAGTCCTTTGAACATCGTACGACAAATCAGGAGATGTTACGGCTCATTATGCGACATTAGCAACATGTAAAGCACGTTTGAATAATGTATGACGCGTTAAAACTCCAATGAAAACCTTACATCACCGTACGAAACTTTAAAACTCCATAATAAACCTAATAAATTTGTCTGAGTCCTTTGAACGTTGTAAGACAACTTAAGACATCTTACGACTATGTATGGCAGATTAGCACCATGAAAAGCACGTTAGTATAATTTAGGACGCCTTACAATTCCTACAACACCTTACAACACAGTACAAAACCTTAATAATCCTTAATAAACCTAATGAATTCTTCGAAGTCCTTTGAACATCGTACGACAACTCAGGAGATGTTACGGTTCAGTATGCGGCATTAGCAACATGAAAAGCACATTAGAATAATGTAGGGCGTGCTACAACTCCTAAGAACACCTTACATCACCGTACGAAACTTTAAAACTCCATAATGAACGTAATAAATTCGTCGGAGTTATTTGAAAGTCGTATGGCAACTTAAGACAACTTACGACTATGTATGCCATAATAGTACAATGAAATGCACGTTAGTAAAATGTTGGACGCCTTACAACACCGTACGAAACCTTAAAACTCCTTAATAAACCTAATGAATTCGTCGAAGTCCTTTGAACATCATACGACAACTCAGGAGATGTTACGGTTTAGTATGCGACATTAGCAACATGAAAAGAACGTTTGAATAATGTATGACGCGTTACAACTACAAAGAACACCTTACATCACCGTACGAAACTTTAAAACTCCATAATAAACCTAATAAATTCGTCTGGGTCCATTGAACGCCGTACGGCAACTTAAGACATCTTACGACTATGGATGGCATATTAGCACCATGAAAAGCACGCTAGTATAATTTAGGACGCCTTACAACTCCTAACAACACCTTACAACACCTTACGACTCCTTAAAACTGCTTAATAAATCTAATGAATTCGTCGAAGTCCTTTGAACATCGTACGACAACTCAGGAGATGTTACGGCTCATTATGCGACATTAGCAACATGTAAAGCACGTTTGAATAATGTATGACGCGTTACAACTCCAATGAACACCTTACATCACCGTACGAAACTTTAAAACTCCATAATAAACCTAATAAATTTGTCTGAGTCCTTTGAACGTTGTAAGACAACATAAGACATCTTACGACTATGTATGGCAGATTAGCACCATGAAAAGCACATTAGTATAATTTAGGACGCCTTACAATTCCTACAACACCTTACAACACAGTACAAAACCTTAATACTCCATAATAAACCTAATGAATTCTTCGAAGTCCTTTGAACATCGTACGACAACTCAGGAGATGTTACGGTTCCGTATGCGGCATTAGCAACATGAAAAGCACGTTAGAATAATGTAGGACGTGCTACAACTCCTAAGAACAACTTACATCGCCATACGAAACTTTAAAACTCAATAATAAACCTAATAAATTCGTCCGAGTCCTTTGAACGTCGTACGGAAACTTAAGACATCTTACGAGTATGTATGGCATATTAGCACCATGAAAAGCACGTTAGTATAATTTAGGACGCTTTCAATTCCTAACAACACCTTACAACACAGTACAAAACCTTAAAACTCCTTAATAAACCTAATGAATTCTTCGAAATCCTTTGAACTTCGTAGGACAACTCAGGAGATGTTACAGTTCAGTATGCGACATTAGCAACATAAAAAGCACGTTAGAATAAGGTAGGACGCGCTACATCTACTAAGAAACCTTACATCATCGTACGAAACTTTAAAACTCCATAATAAACCTAATAAATTCGTCCGAGTTATTTGAAAGTCGTACTGCAACTTAAGACAACTTACGACTATGTATGCCATATTAGTACAGTGAAAAGCACGTTAGTAAAATGTTGGACCCCTTACAACACCGTACGAAACCTTAAAACTCCTTAATAAACCTAATGAATTCGTCGAAGTCCTTTAAACATCATACGACAACTCAGGAGATGTTACGGTTTAGTATGCGACATTAGCAACATGAAAAGAACGTTTGAATAATGTATGACGCGTTACAACTACAAAGAACACCTTACATCACCGTACGAAACTTTAAAACTCCATAATAAACCTAGTAAATTCGTCCGAGTCCTTTGAACGTCGTACGGCAACTTAAGACATCTTACGACTATGGATGGCATATTAGCACCATGAAAAGCACGTTAGTATAATTTAAGACACCTTACAACTCCTAACAACACCTTACAACACCGTACGAAACCTTAAAACTGCTTAATAAACCTAATGAATTCGTCGAAGTCCTTTGAATATAGTACGACAACTCAGGAGATGTTACGGCTCATTATGCGACATTAGCAACATGTAAAGCACGTTTGAATAATGTATGACGCGTTACAACTCCAATGAACACCTTACATCACCGTACGAAACTTTAAAACTCCATAATAAACCTAATAAATTCGTCCGAGTCCTTTGAACGTCGTACGACAACTTAGGACATCTTACGACAATGGATGGCATATTAGCACCATGAAAAGCACGTTAGTATAATTTAAGACGCCTTACATCTCCTAACAACACCTTACAACACCGTACGAAACCTTAAAACTCCTTAATAAACCTAATGAATTCGTCGAAGTCCTTTGAACATCATACGACAACTCAGGAGATGTTATGGTTTAGTATGCGACATTAGCAACATGAAAAGAACGTTTGTATAATGTATGACGCGTTACAACTACAAAGAACACCTTACATCACCGTACGAAACTTTAAAACTCCATAATAAACCTAATAAATTCGTCCGAGTCCTTTGAACGTCGTACGACAACTTAAGACATCTTACGACTATGGATGGCATATTAGCACCATGAAAAGCATGTTAGTATAATTTAGGACGCCTTACAACTCCTAACAACACCTTACAACACCGTACGAAACCTTAAAACTGCTTAATAAACCTAATGAATTCGTCGAAGTCCTTTGAACATCGTACGACAAATCAGGAGATGTTACGGCTCATTATGCTACTGTAAAGCACGTTTGAATAATGTATGACGCGTTAAAACTCCAATGAACACCTTACATCACCGTACGAAACTTTAAAACTCCATAATAAACCTAATAAATTTGTCTGAGTCCTTTGAACGTTGTAAGACAACTTAAGACATCTTACGACTATGTATGGCAGATTAGCACCATGAAAAGCACGTTAGTATAATATAGGACGCCTTACAATTCCTACAACATCTTACAACACAGTACAAAACCTTAATAATCCTTAATAAACCTAATGAATTCTTCGAAGTCCTTTGAACATCGTACGACAACTCAGGAGATGTTACGGTTCAGTATGCGGCATTAGCAACATGAAAAGCACATTAGAATAATGTAGGGCGTGCTACAACTCCTAAGAACACCTTACATCACCGTACGAAACTTTAAAACTCCATAATGAACGTAATAAATTCGTCGGAGTTATTTGAAAGTCGTATGGCAACTTAAGACAACTTACGACTATGTATGCCATAATAGTACAATGAAAAGCACGTTAGTAAAATGTTGGACGCCTTACAACACCGTACGAAACCTTAAAACTCCTTAATAAACCTAATGAATTCGTCAAAGTCCTTTGAACATCATACGACAACTCAGGAGATGTTACGGTTTAGTATGCGACATTAGCAACATGAAAAGAACGTTTGAATAATGTATGACGCGTTACAACTACAAAGAACACCTTACATCACCGTACGAAACTTTAAAACTCCATAATAAACCTAATAAATTCGTCTGGGTCCATTGAACGCCGTACGGCAACTTAAGACATCTTACGACTATGGATGGCATATTAGCACCATGAAAAGCACGCTAGTATAATTTAGGACGCCTTACAACTCCTAACAACACCTTACAACACCTTACGAATCCTTAAAACTGCTTAATAAATCTAATGAATTCGTCGAAGTCCTTTGAACATCGTACGACAACTCAGGAGATGTTACGGCTCATTATGCGACATTAGCAACATGTAAAGCACGTTTGAATAATGTATGACGCGTTACAACTCCAATGAACACCTTACATCACCGTACGAAACATTAAAACTCCATAATAAACCTAATAAATTTGTCTGAGTCCTTTGAACGTTGTAAGACAACTTAAGACATCTTACGACTATGTATGGCAGATTAGCACCATGAAAAGCACATTAGTATAATTTAGGACGCCTTACAATTCCTACAACACCTTACAACACAGTACAAAACCTTAATAATCCATAATAAAGCTAATGAATTCTTCGAAGTTCTTTGAACATCGTACGACAACTCAGGAGATGTTACGGTTCCGTATGCGGCATTAGCAACATGAAAAGCACGTTAGAATAATGTAGGACGTGCTACAACTCCTAGGAACAACTTACATCACCGTACGAAACTGTAAAACTCCATAATAAACCTAGTAAATTCGTCCAAGTTATTTGAAAGTCGTACGGCAACTTAAGGCAACTTACGACTATGTATGCCATAATAGTACAATAAAAGCACGTTAGTAAATTGTTGGACGCCTTACAACACCGTACAAAACCTTAAAACTCCTTAATAAACCTAATGAATACGACGAAGTCCTTTGAACATCATACGACAACTCAGGAGATGTTATGGTTTAGTATGCGACATTAGCAACATGAAAAGAACGTTTGAATAATGTATGACGCGTTACAACTACAAAGAACACCTTACATCACCGTACGAAACTTTAAAACTCCATAATAAACCTAATAAATTCGTCTGAGTCCTTTGAACGTCGTACGACAACTTAAGACATCTTACGACTATGGATGGCATATTAGCACCATGAAAAGCACGTTAGTATAATTTAGGACGCCTTACAACTCCAAACAACACCTTACAACACCGTACGAAACCTTAAAACTGCTTAATAAACCTAATGAATTCGTCGAAGTCCTTTGAACATCGTACGACAAATCAGGAGATGTTACGGCTCATTATGCGACATTAGCAACATGTAAAGCACGTTTGAATAATGTATGACGCGTTACAACTCCAATGAACACCTTACAACACCGTACGAATCCTTAAAACTTCATAATAAACCTAATAAATTTGTCTGAGTCCTTTGAACGTTGTAAGACAACTTAAGACATCTTACGACTATGTATGGCAGATTAGCACCATGAAAAGCACGTTAGTATAATTTAGGACGCCTTACAATTCCTACAACACCTTACAACACAGTACAAAACCTTAATAATCCTTAATAAACCTAATGAATTCTTCGAAGTCCTTTGAACATCGTACGACAACTCAGGAGATGTTACGGTTCAGTATGCGACATTAGCAACATGAAAAGAACGTTTGAATAATGTATGACGCGTTACAACTACAAAGAACACTTTACATCACCGTACGAAACTTTAAAACTCCATAATAAACCTAATAAATTCGTCCGAGTCCTTTGAACGTCGTACGGCAACTTAAGACATCTTACGACTATGGATGGCATATTAGCACCATGAAAAGTACGTTAGTATAATTTAGGACGCCTTACAACTCCTAACAATACCTTACAACACCGTACGAAACCTTAAAACTGCTTAATAAACCTAATGAATTCGTCGAAGTCCTTTGAACATCGTACGACAACTCAGGAGATGTTACGGCTCATTACGCGACATTAGCAACATGTAAAGCACGTTTGAATAATGTATGACGCGTTACAACTCCAATGAACACCTTACATCACCGTACGAAACTTTAAAACTCCATAATAAACCTAATAAATTTGTCTGAGTCCGTTGAACGTTGTAAGACAACTTAAGACATCTTACGACTATGTATGGCAGATTAGCACCATGAAAAGCACGTTAGTATAATTTAGGACGCCTTGCAATTCCTACAACACCTTACAACACAGTACAAAACCTTAATAATCCTTAATAAACCTAATGAATTCTTCGAAGTCCTTTGAACATCGTACGACAACTCAGGAGATGTTACGGTTCAGTATGCGGCATTAGCAACATGAAAAGCACGTTAGAATAATGTAGGACGTGCTACAACTCCTAAGAACACCTTACATCACCGTACGAAACTTTAAAACTCCATAATAAACTTAATAAATTCGTCCGAGTTATTTGAAAGTCGTATGGCAACTTAAGACAACTTACGACAATGTATGCCATAATAGTACAATGAAAAGCACGTTAGTAAAATGTTGGACGCCTTACAACACCGTACGAAACCTTAAAACTGCTTAAGAAACCTAATGAATTCGTCGAAGTCCTTTGAACATCATACGACAACTCAGGAGATGTTACGGTTTAGTATGCGACATTAGCAACATGAAAAGAACGTTTGAATAATGTATGAGGCGTTACAACTACAAAGAACACCTTACATCACCGTACGAAACTTTAAAACTCCATAATAAACCTAATAAATTCGTCCGAGTCCTTTGAACGTCGTACGGCAACTTAAGACATCTTACGACTATGGATGGCATATTAGCACCATGAAAAGCACGTTAGTATAATTTAGGACGCCTTACAACTCCTAACAATACCTTACAACACCGTACGAAACCTTAAAACTGCTTAATAAACCTAATGAATTCGTCGAAGTCCTTTGAACATCGTACGACAACTCAGGAGATGTTACGGCTCATTATGCGACATTAGCAACATGTAAAGCACGTTTGAATAATGTATGACGCGTTACAACTCCAATGAACACCTTACATCACCGTACGAAACTTTAAAACTCCATAATGAACCTAATAAATTTGTCTGAGTCCATTGAACGTTGTAAGACAACTTAAGACATCTTACGACTATGTATGGCAGACTAGCACCATGAAAAGCACGTTAGTATAATTTAGGACGACTTACAATTCCTACAACACCTTACAACACAGTACAAAACCTTAATATTCCTTAATAAACCTAATGAATTCTTCGAAGTCCTTTGAACATCGTACAACAACTCAGGAGATGTTACGGTCAGTATGCGGCATTAGCAACATGAAAAGCACGTTAGAATAATGTAGGACGTGCTACAACTCCTAAGAACACCTTACATCACTGTACGAAACTTTAAAACTCCATAATAAACTTAATAAATTCGTCCGAGTTATTTGAAAGTCGTATGGCAACTTAAGACAACTTACGACTATGTATGCCATAATAGTACAATGAAAAGCACGTTAGTAAAATGTTGGACGCCTTACAACACCGTACGAAACCTTAAAACTCCTTAATAAACCTAATGAATTCGTCGAAGTCCTTTGAACATCATACGACACTCAGGAGATGTTACGGTTTAGTATGCGACATTAGTAACATGAAAAGAACGTTTGAATAATGTATGACGCGTTACAACTACAAAGAACACCTTACATCACTGTACGAAACTTTAAAACTCCATAATAAACCTAATAAATTCGTCCGGGTCCTTTGAACGTCGTACGGCAACTTAAGACATCTTACGACTATGGATGGCATATTAGCACCATGAAAAGTACGCTAGTATAATTTAGGACGCCTTACAACTCCTAACAACACCTTACAACACCGTACGAAACCTTAAAAC
The DNA here is from genome assembly GCA_030867185.1 of Tagetes erecta. Classification (NCBI taxonomy): domain Eukaryota; kingdom Viridiplantae; phylum Streptophyta; class Magnoliopsida; order Asterales; family Asteraceae; genus Tagetes; species Tagetes erecta. Next base: position 51,602,958 of record CM061487.1, read on the forward strand.
TGTTAATAAATCTAATGAATTCGTCGAAGTCCTTTGAACATCGTACGACAACTCAGGAGATGTTACGGCTCATTATGCGACATTAGCAACATGTAAAAAGCACGTTTGAATAATGTATGACGCGTTACAACTCCAATGAACACCTTACATCACCGTACGAAACTTTAAAACTCCATAATGAACCTAATAAATTTGTCTGAGTCCTTTGAACGTTGTAAGACAACTTAAGACATCTTACGACTATGTATGGCAGATTAGCACCATGAAAAGCACGTTAGTATAATTTAGGACGACTTACAATTCCTACAACACCTTACAACACAGTACAAAACCTTAATATTCCTTAATAAACCTAATGAATTCTTCGAAGTCCTTTGAACATCGTACGACAACTCAGGAGATGTTACGGTTCAGTATGCGGCATTAGCAACATGAAAAGCACGTTAGAATAATGTAGGACGTGCTACAACTCCTAAGAACACCTTACATCACCGTACGAAACTTTAAAACTCCATAATAAACTTAATAAATTCGTCCGAGTTATTTGAAAGTCGTATGGCAACTTAAGACAACTTACGACTATGTATGCCATAATAGTACAATGAAAAGCACGTTAGTAAAATGTTGGACGCCTTACAACACCGTACGAAACCTTAAAACTCCTTAATAAACCTAATGAATTCGTCGAAGTCCTTTGAACATCATACGACACTCAGGAGATATTACGGTTTAGTATGCGACATTAGTAACATGAAAAGAACGTTTGAATAATGTATGACGCGTTACAACTACAAAGAACACCTTACATCACTGTACGAAACTTTAAAACTCCATAATAAACCTAATAAATTCGTCCGGGTCCTTTGAACGTCGTACGGCAACTTAAGACATCTTACGACTATGGATGGCATATTAGCACCATGAAAAGCACGCTAGTATAATTTAGGACGCCTTACAACTCCTAACAACACCTTACAACACCGTACGAAACCTTAAAACTGTTAATAAATCTAATGAATTCGTCGAAGTCCTTTGAACATCGTACGACAACTCAGGAGATGTTACGGCTCATTATGCGACATTAGCAACATGTAAAAAGCACGTTTGAATAATGTATGACGCGTTACAACTCCAATGAACACCTTACATCACCGTACGAAACTTTAAAACTCCATAATGAACCTAATAAATTTGTCTGAGTCCTTTGAACGTTGTAAGACAACTTAAGACATCTTACGACTATGTATGGCAGATTAGCACCATGAAAAGCACGTTAGTATAATTTAGGACGACTTACAATTCCTACAACACCTTACAACACAGTACAAAACCTTAATATTCCTTAATAAACCTAATGAATTCTTTGAAGTCCTTTGAACATCGTACGACAACTCAGGAGATGTTACGGTTCAGTATGCGGCATTAGCAACATGAAAAGCACGTTAGAATAATGTAGGACGTGCTACAACTCCTAAGAACACCTTACATCACCGTACGAAACTTTAAAACTCCATAATAAACTTAATAAATTCGTCCGAGTTATTTGAAAGTCGTATGGCAACTTAAGACAACTTACGACTATGTATGCCATAATAGTACAATGAAAAGCACGTTAGTAAAATGTTGGACGCCTTACAACACCGTACGAAACCTTAAAACTCCTTAATAAACCTAATGAATTCGTCGAAGTCCTTTGAACATCATACGACACTCAGGAGATATTACGGTTTAGTATGCGACATTAGTAACATGAAAAGAACGTTTGAATAATGTATGACGCGTTACAACTACAAAGAACACCTTACATCACTGTACGAAACTTTAAAACTCCATAATAAACCTAATAAATTCGTCCGGGTCCTTTGAACGTCGTACGGCAACTTAAGACATCTTACGACTATGGATGGCATATTAGCACCATGAAAAGCACGCTAGTATAATTTAGGACGCCTTACAACTCCTAACAACACCTTACAACACCGTACGAAACCTTAAAACTGTTAATAAATCTAATGAATTCGTCGAAGTCCTTTGAACATCGTACGACAACTCAGGAGATGTTACGGCTCATTATGCGACATTAGCAACATGTAAAAAGCACGTTTGAATAATGTATGACGCGTTACAACTCCAATGAACACCTTACATCACCGTACGAAACTTTAAAACTCCATAATGAACCTAATAAATTTGTCTGAGTCCTTTGAACGTTGTAAGACAACTTAAGACATCTTACGACTATGTATGGCAGATTAGCACCATGAAAAGCACGTTAGTATAATTTAGGACGACTTACAATTCCTACAACACCTTACAACACAGTACAAAACCTTAATATTCCTTAATAAACCTAATGAATTCTTTGAAGTCCTTTGAACATCGTACGACAACTCAGGAGATGTTACGGTTCAGTATGCGGCATTAGCAACATGAAAAGCACGTTAGAATAATGTAGGACGTGCTACAACTCCTAAGAACACCTTACATCACCGTACGAAACTTTAAAACTCCATAATAAACTTAATAAATTCGTCCGAGTTATTTGAAAGACGTATGGCAACTTAAGACAACTTACGACTATGTATGCCATAATAGTACAATGAAAAGCACGTTAGTAAAATGTTGGACGCCTTACAACACCGTACGAAACCTTAAAACTCCTTAATAAACCTAATGAATTCGTCGAAGTCCTTTGAACATCATACGACACTCAGGAGATGTTACGGTTTAGTATGCGACATTAGTAACATGAAAAGAACGTTTGAATAATGTATGACGCGTTACAACTACAAAGAACACCTTACATCACTGTACGAAACTTTAAAACTCCATAATAAACCTAATAAATTCGTCCGGGTCCTTTGAACGTCGTACGGCAACTTAAGACATCTTACGACTATGGATGGCATATTAGCACCATGAAAAGCACGCTAGTATAATTTAGGACGCCTTACAACTCCTAACAACACCTTACAACACCGTACGAAACCTTAAAACTGTTAATAAATCTCATGTATTCGTCGAAGTCCTTTGAACATCGTACGACAACTCAGGAGATGTTACGGCTCATTATGCGACATTAGCAACATGTAAAAAGCACGTTTGAATAATGTATGACGCGTTACAACTCCAATGAACACCTTACATCACTGTACGAAACTTTAAAACTTCATAATAAACCTAATAAATTTGTCTGAGTCCTTTGAATGTTGTAAGACAACTTAAGACATCTTACGACTATGTATGGTAGATTAGCACCATGAAAAGCACGTTAGCATAATTTAGGACGCCTTACAATTCCTACAACACCTTACAACACAGTACATAACCTTAATAATCCTTAATAAACCTAATGAATTCTTCGAAGTCCTTTGAACATCGTACGACAACTCAGGAGATGTTACGGTTCAGTATGCGCATTAGCAACATGAAAAGAACGTTTGAATAATGTATGACGCGTTACAACTACAAAGAACACCTTACATCACCGTACGAAACTTTAAAACTCCATAATAAACCTAATAAATTCGTCCGAGTCCTTTGAACGTCGTACGGCAACTTAAGACATCTTACGACTATGGATGGCATATTAGCACCATGAAAAGCACGTTAGTATAATTTAGGACGCCTTACAACTCCTAACAACACCTTACAACACCGTACGAAACCTTAAAACTGCTTAATAAACCTAATGAATTCGTCGAAGTCCTTTGAACATCGTACGACAACTCAGGAGATGTTACGGCTCATTATGCGATATTAGCAACATGTAAAGCACGTTTGAATAATGTATGACGCGTTACAACTCCAATGAACACCTTACATCACCGTACGAAACTTTAAAACTCCATAATAAACCTAATAAATTTGTCTGAGTCCGTTGAAAGTTGTAAGACAACTTAAGACATCTTACGACTATGTATGGCAGATTAGCACCATGAAAAGCACGTTAGTATAATTTAGGACGCCTTGCAATTCCTACAACACCTTACAACACAGTACAAAACCTTAATAATCCTTAATAAACCTAATGAATTCTTCGAAGTCCTTTGAACATCGTACGACAACTCAGGAGATGTTACGGTTCAGTATGCGGCATTAGCAACATGAAAAGCACGTTAGAATAATGTAGGACGTGCTACAACTCCTAAGAACACCTTACATCACCGTACGAAACTTTAAAACTCCATAATAAACTTAATAAATTCGTCCGAGTTATTTGAAAGTCGTATGGCAACTTAAGACAACTTACGACTATGTATGCCATAATAGTACAATGAAAAGCACGTTAGTAAAATGTTGGACGCCTTACAACACCGTACGAAACCTTAAAACTGCTTAAGAAACCTAATGAATTCGTCGAAGTCCTTTGAACATCATACGACAACTCAGGAGATGTTACGGTTTAGTATGCGACATTAGTAACATGAAAAGAACGTTTGAATAATGTATGAGGCGTTACAACTACAAAGAGCACCTTACATCATCTTACGAAACTTTAAAACTCCATAATAAACCTAATAAATTCGTCCGAGTCCTTTGAACGTCGTACGGCAACTTAAGACATCTTACGACTATGGATGGCATATTAGCACCATGAAAAGCACGTTAGTATAATTTAGGACGCCTTACAACTCCTAACAACACCTTACAACACCGTACGAAACCTTAAAACTGCTTAATAAACCTAATGAATTCTTCGAAGTCCTTTGAACATCGTACGACAACTCAGGAGATGTTACGGTTTAGTATGCGACATTAGCAACATGAAAAGAACGTTTGAATAATGTATGAGGCGTTACAACTACAAAGAACACCTTACATCATCTTACGAAACTTTAAAACTCCATAATAAACCTAATAAATTCGTCCGAGTCCTTTGAACGTCGTACGGCAACTTAAGACATCTTACGACTATGGATGGCATATTAGCACCATGAAAAGCACGTTAGTATAATTTAGGACGCCTTACAACTCCTAACAACACCTTACAACACCGTACGAAACCTTAAAACTGCTTAATAAACCTAATGAATTCGTCGAAGTCCTTTGAACATCGTACGACAACTCAGGAGATGTTACGGCTCATTATGCGACATTAGCAAAATGTAAAGCACGTTTGAATAATGTATGACGCGTTACAACTCCAATGAACACCTTACATCACCGTACGAAACTTTAAAACTCCATAATAAACCTAATAAATTTGTCTGAGTCCGTTGAACGTTGTAAGACAACTTAAGACATCCTACGACTATGTATGGCAGATTAGCACCATGAAAAGCACGTTAGTATAATTTAGGACGCCTTGCAATTCCTACAACACCTTACAACACAGTACAAAACCTTAATAATCCTTAATAAACCTAATGAATTCTTCGAAGTCCTTTGAACATCGTACGACAACTCAGGAGACGTTACGGTTCAGTATGCGGCATTAGCAACATGAAAAGCACGTTAGAATAATGTAGGACGTGCTACAACTCCTAAGAACACCTTACATCACCGTACGAAACTTTAAAACTCCATAATAAACTTAATAAATTCGTCCGAGTTATTTGAAAGTCGTATGGCAACTTAAGACAACTTACGACTATGTATGCCATAATAGTACAATGAAAAGCACGTTAGTAAAATGTTGGACGCCTTACAACACCGTACGAAACCTTAAAACTACTTAAGAAACCTAATGAATTCGTCGAAGTCCTTTGAACATCATACGACAACTCAGGAGATGTTACGGTTTAGTATGCGACATTAGCAACATGAAAAGAACGTTTGAATAATGTATGAGGCGTTACAACTACAAAGAACACCTTACATCATCTTACGAAACTTTAAAACTCCATAATAAACCTAATAAATTCGTCCGAGTCCTTTGAACGTCGTACGGCAACTTAAGACATCTTACGACTATGGATGGCATATTAGCACCATGAAAAGCACGTTAGTATAATTTAGGACGCCTTACAACTCCTAACAACACCTTACAACACCGTACGAAACCTTAAAACTGCTTAATAAACCTAATGAATTCGTCGAAGTCCTTTGAACATCGTACGACAACTCAGGAGATGTTACGGCTCATTATGCGACATTGGCAACATGTAAAGCACGTTTGAATAATGTATGACGCGTTACAACTCCAATGAACACCTTACATCACCGTACGAAACTTTAAAACTCCATAATAAACCTAATAAATTTGTCTGAGTCCGTTGAACGTTGTAAGACAACTTAAGACATCTTACGACTATGTATGGCAGATTAGCACCATGAAAAGCACGTTAGTATAATTTAGGACGCCTTGCAATTCCTACAACACCTTACAACACAGTACAAAACCTTAATAATCCTTAATAAACCTAATGAATTCTTCGAAGTCCTTTGAACATCGTACGACAACTCAGGAGATGTTACGGTTCAGTATGCGGCATTAGCAACATGAAAAGCACGTTAGAATAATGTAGGACGTGCTACAACTCCTAAGAACACATTACATCACCGTACGAAACTTTAAAACTCCATAATAAACTTAATAAATTCGTCCGAGTTATTTGAAAGTCGTATGGCAACTTAAGACAACTTACGACTATGTATGCCATAATAGTACAATGAAAAGCACGTTAGTAAAATGTTGGACGCCTTACAACACCGTACGAAACCTTAAAACTGCTTAAGAAACCTAATGAATTCGTCGAAGTCCTTTGAACATCATACGACAACTCAGGAGATGTTACGGTTTAGTATGCGACATTAGCAACATGAAAAGAACGTTTGAATAATGTATGAGGCGTTACAACTACAAAGAACACCTTACATCATCGTACGAAACTTTAAAACTCCATAATAAACCTAATAAATTCGTCCGAGTCCTTTGAACGTCGTACGGCAACTTAAGACATCTTACGACTATGGATGGCATATTAGCACCATGAAAAGCACGTTAGTATAATTTAGGACGCCTTACAACTCCTAACAATACCTTACAACACCGTACGAAACCTTAAAACTGCTTAATAAACCTAATGAATTCGTCGAAGTCCTTTGAACATCGTACGACAACTCAGGAGATGTTACAGCTCATTATGCGACATTAGCAACATGTAAAGCACGTTTGAATAATGTATGACGCGTTACAACTCCAATGAACACCTTACATCACCGTACGAAACTTTAAAACTCCATAATGAACCTAATAAATTTGTCTGAGTCCTTTGAACGTTGTAAGACAACTTAAGACATCTTACGACTATGTATGGCAGATTAGCACCATGAAAAGCACGTTAGTATAATTTAGGACGACTTACAATTCCTACAACACCTTACAACACAGTACAAAACCTTAATATTCCTTAATAAACCTAATGAATTCTTCGAAGTCCTTTGAACATCGTACGACAACTCAGGAGATGTTACGGTTCAGTATGCGGCATTAGCAACATGAAAAGCACGTTAGAATAATGTAGGACGTGCTACAACTCCTAAAAACACCTTACATCACCGTACGAAACTTTAAAACTCCATAATAAACTTAATAAATTCGTCCGAGTTATTTGAAAGTCGTATGGCAACTTAAGACAACTTACGACTATGTATGCCATAATAGTACAATGAAAAGCACGTTAGTAAAATGTTGGACGCCTTACAACACCGTACGAAACCTTAAAACTCCTTAATAAACCTAATGAATTCGTCGAAGTCCTTTGAACATCATACGACACTCAGGAGATGTTACGGTTTAGTATGCGACATTAGTAACATGAAAAGAACGTTTGAATAATGTATGACGCGTTACAACTACAAAGAACACCTTACATCACTGTACGAAACTTTAAAACTCCATAATAAACCTAATAAATTCGTCCGGGTCCTTTGAACGTCGTACGGCAACTTAAGACATCTTACGACTATGGATGGCATATTAGCACCATGAAAAGCACGCTAGTATAATTTAGGACGCCTTACAACTCCTAACAACACCTTACAACACCGTACGAAACCTTAAAACTATTAATAAATCTAATGAATTCGTCGAAGTCCTTTGAACATCGTACGACAACTCAGGAGATGTTACGGCTCATTATGCGACATTAGCAACATGTAAAGCACGTTTGAATAATGTATGACGCGTTACAACTCCAATGAACACCTTACATCACTGTACGAAACTTTAAAACTTCATAATAAACCTAATAAATTTGTCTGAGTCCTTTGAACGTTGTAAGACAACTTAAGACACCTTACGACTATGTATGGTAGATTAGCACCATGAAAAGCACGTTAGCATAATTTAGGACGCCTTACAATTCCTACAACACCTTACAACACAGTACATAACCTTAATAATCCTTAATAAACCTAATGAATTCTTCGAAGTCCTTTGAACATCGTACGACAACTCAGGAGATGTTACGGTTCAGTATGCGCATTAGCAACATGAAAGAACGTTTGAATAATGTATGACGCGTTACAACTACAAAGAACACCTTACATCACCGTACGAAACTTTAAAACTCCATAATAAACCTAATAAATTCGTCCGAGTCCTTTGAACGTCGTACGGCAACTTAAGACATCTTACGACTATGGATGGCATATTAGCACCATGAAAAGCACGTTAGTATAATTTAGGACGCCTTACAACTCCTAACAACACCTTACAACACCGTACGAAACCTTAAAACTGCTTAATAAACCTAATGAATTCGTCGAAGTCCTTTGAACATCGTACGACAACTCAGGAGATGTTACGGCTCATTATGCGACATTAGCAACATGTAAAGCACGTTTGAATAATGTATGACGTGTTACAACTCCAATGAACACCTTACATCACCGTACGAAACTTTAAAACTCCATAATAAACCTAATAAATTTGTCTGAGTCCTTTGAACGTTGTAAGACAACTTAAGACATCTTACGACTATGTATAGCAGATTAGCACCATGAAAAGCACGTTAGTATAATTTAGGACGCCTTACAATTCCTACAACACCTTACAACACAGTACAAAACCTTAATAATCCTTAATAAACCTAATGAATTCTTCGAAGTCCTTTGAACATCGTACGACAACTCAGGAGATGTTACGGTTCAGTATGCGGCATTAGCAACATGAAAAGCACGTTAGAATAATGTAGGACGTGCTACAACTCCTAGGAACACCTAAAATCACCGTACGAAACTTTAAAACTCCATAATAAACTTAATAAATTCGTCCGAGTTATTTGAAAGTCGTATGGCAACTTAAGACAACTTACGACTATGTATGCCATAATAGGACAATGAAAAGCACGTTAGTAAAATGTTGGACGCCTTACAACACCGTACGAAACCTTAAAACTCCTTAATAAACCTAATGAATTCGTCGAAGTCCTTTGAACATCATACGACAACTCAGGAGATGTTACGGTTTAGTATGCGACATTAGCAACATGAAAAGAACGTTTGTATAATATATGACGCGTTACAACTACTAAGAACACCTTACATCACCGTACGAAACTTTAAAACTCCATAATAAACCTAATAAATGCGTCCGGGTCCTTTGAACGTCGTACGGCAACTTAAGACATCTTACGACTATGGATGGCATATTAGCACCATGAAAAGCACGCTAGTATAATTTAGGACGCTTTACAACTCCTAACAACACCTTACAACACCGTATGAAACCTTAAAACTGTTAATAAATCTAATGAATTCGTCGAAGTCCTTTGAACATCGTACGACAACTCAGGAGATGTTACGGCTCATTATGCGACATTAGCAACATGTAAAAAGCACGTTTAAATAATGTATGACGCGTTACAACTCCAATGAACACCTTACATCACTGTACGAAACTTTAAAACTTCATAATAAACCTAATAAATTTGTCTGAGTCCTTTGAACGTTGTAAGACAACTTAAGACATCTTACGACTATGTATGGTAGATTAGCACCATGAAAAGCACGTTAGCATAATTTAGGACGCCTTACAATTCCTACAACACCTTACAACACAGTACATAACCTTAATAATCCTTAATAAACCTAATGAATTCTTCGAAGTCCTTTGAACATCGTACGACAACTCAGGAGATGTTACGGTTCAGTATGCGCATTAGCAACATGAAAAGAACGTTTGAATAATGTATGACGCGTTACAACTACAAAGAACACCTTACATCACCGTACGAAACTTTAAAACTCCATAATAAACCTAATAAATTCGTCCGAGTCCTTTGAACGTCGTACGGCAACTTAAGACATCTTACGACTATGGATGGCATATTAGCACCATGAAAAGCACGTTAGTATAATTTAGGACGCCTTACAACTCCTAACAATACCTTACAACACCGTACGAAGCCTTAAAACTGCATAATAAACCTAATGAATTCGTCGAACTCCTTTGAACATCGTACGACAACTCAGGAGATGTTACGGCTCATTATGCGACATTAGCAACATGTAAAGCACGTTTGAATAATGTATGACGCGTTACATTTCCAATGAACACCTTACATCACCGTACGAAACTTTAAAACTCCATAATAAACCTAATAAATTTGTCTGAGTCCTTTGAACGTTGTAAGAAAACTTAAGACATCTTACGACTATGTATGGCAGATTAGCACCATGAAAAGCACGTTAGTATAATTTAGGACGCCTTACAATTCCTACAACACCTTACAACACAGTACAAAACCTTAATAATCCATAATAAACCTAATGAATTCTTCGAAGTCCTTTGAACATCGTACGAAAACTCAGGAGATGTTACGGTTCAGTATGCGACATTAGCAACATGAAAAGAACGTTTGAATAATGTATGACGCGTTACAACTACAAAGAACACCTTACATCATCGTACGAAACTTTAAAACTCCATAATAAACCTAATAAATTCGTCCGAGTCCTTTGAACGTCGTACGGCAACTTAAGACATCTTACGACTATGGATGGCATATTAGCACCATGAAAAGCACGTTAGTATAATTTAGGACGCCTTACAACTCCTAACAATACCTTACAACACCGTACGAAACCTTAAAACTGCTTAATAAACCTAATGAATTCGTCGAAGTCCTTTGAACATCGTACGACAACTCAGGAGATGTTACGGCTCATTATGCGACATTAGCAACATGTAAAGCACGTTTGAATAATGTATAACGCGTTACAACTCCAATGAACACCTTACATCACCGTACGAAACTTTAAAACTCCATAATAAACCTAATAAATTTGTCTGAGTCCTTTGAACGTTGTAAGACAACTTAAGACATCTTACGACTATGTATGGCAGATTAGCACCATGAAAAGCACATTAGTATAATTTAGGACGCCTTACTATTCCTACAACACCTTACAACACAGTACAAAACCTTAATAATCCTTAATAAACCTAATGAATTCTTCGAAGTCCTTTGAACATCGTACGACAACTCAGGAGATGTTACGGTTCAGTATGCGACATTAGCAACATGAAAAGAACGTTTGAATAATGTATGACGCGTTACAACTACAAAGAACACCTTACATCACCGTACGAAACTTTAAAACTCCATAATAAACCTAATAAATTCGTCCGAGTCCTTTGAACGTCGTTCGGCAACTTAAGACATCTTACGACTATGGATGGTATATTAGCACCATGAAAAGCACGTTAGTATAATTTAGTACGCCTTACAATTCCTACAACACCTTACAACACAGTACAAAACCTTAATAATCCTTAATAAACCTAATGAATTCTTCGAAGTCCTTTGAACATCGTACGACAACTCAGGAGATGTTACGGTTCAGTATGCGACATTAGCAACATGAAAAGAACGTTTGAATAATGTATGACGCGTTACAACTACAAAGAACACCTTACATCACCGTACGAAACTTTAAAACTCCATAATTAACCTAATAAATTCGTCCGAGTCCTTTGAACGTCGTACGGCGACTTAAGACATCTTACGACTATGGATGGCATATTAGCACCATGAAAAGCACGTTAGTATAATTTAGGACGCCTTACAACTCCTAACAATACCTTACAACACCGTACGAAGCCTTAAAACTGCATAATAAACCTAATGAATTCGTCGAAGTCCTTTGAACATCGTACGACAACTCAGGAGATGTTACGGCTCATTATGCGACATTAACAACATGTAAAGCACGTTTGAATAATGTATGACGCGTTACATTTCTAATGAACACCTTACATCACCGTACGAAACTTTAAAACTCCATAATAAACCTAATAAATTTGTCTGAGTCCTTTGAACGTTGTAAGAAAACTTAAGACATCTTACGACTATGTCTGGCAGATTAGCACCATGAAAAGCACGTTAGTATAATTTAGGACGCCTTACAATTCCTACAACACCTTACAACACAGTACAAAACCTTAATAATCCTTAATAAACCTAATGAATTCTTCGAAGTCCTTTGAACATCGTACGAAAACTCAGGAGATGTTACAGTTCAGTATGCGACATTAGCAACATGAAAAGAACGTTTGAATAATGTATGACGCGTTACAACTACAAAGAACACCTTACATCACCGTACGAAACTTTAAAACTCCATAATAAACCTAATAAATTCGTCCGAGTCCTTTGAACGTCGTACGGCAACTTAAGACATCTTACGACTATGGATGGCATATTAGCACCATGAAAAGCACGTTAGTATAATTTAGGACGCCTTACAACTCCTAAAAATACCTTACAACACCGTACGAAACCTTAAAACTGCTTAATAAACCTAATGAATTCGTCGAAGTCCTTTGAACATCGTACGACAACTCAGGAGATGTTACGGCTCATTATGCGACATTAGCAACATGTAAAGCACGTTTGAATAATGTATAACGCGTTACAACTCCAATGAACACCTTACATCACCGTACGAAACTTTAAAACTCCATAATAAACCTAATAAATTTGTCTGAGTCCTTTGAACGTTGTAAGACAACTTAAGACATCTTACGACTATGTATGGCAGATTAGCACCATGAAAAGCACATTAGTATAATTTAGGACGCCTTACTATTCCTACAACACCTTACAACACAGTACAAAACCTTAATAATCCTTAATAAACCTAATGAATTCTTCGAAGTCCTTTGAACATCGTACGACAACTCAGGAGATGTTACGGTTCAGTATGCGACATTAGCAACATGAAAAGAACGTTTGAATAATGTATGACGCGTTACAACTACAAAGAACACCTTACATCACCGTACGAAACTTTAAAACTCCATAATAAACCTAATAAATTCGTCCGAGTCCTTTGAACGTCGTTCGGCAACTTAAGACGTCTTACGACTATGGATGGTATATTAGCACCATGAAAAGCACGTTAGTATAATTTAGTACGCCTTACAATTCCTACAACACCTTACAACACAGTACAAAACCTTAATAATCCTTAATAAACCTAATGAATTCTTCGAAGTCCTTTGAACATCGTACGACAACTCAGGAGATGTTACGGTTCAGTATGCGACATTAGCAACATGAAAAGAACGTTTGAATAATGTATGACGCGTTACAACTACAAAGAACACCTTACATCACCGTACGAAACTTTAAAACTCCATAATAAACCTAATAAATTCGTCCGAGTCCTTTGAACGTCGTACGGCGACTTAAGACATCTTACGACTATGGATGGCATATTAGCACCATGAAAAGCACGTTAGTATAATTTAGGACGCCTTACAACTCCTAACAATACCTTACAACACCGTACGAAACCTTAAAACTGCTTAATAAACCTAATGAATTCGTCCAAGTCCTTTGAACATCGTACGACAACTCAGGAGATGTTACGGCTCATTATGCGACATTAGCAACATGTAAAGCACGTTTGAATAATGTATGACGCGTTACAACTCCAATGAACACCTTACATCACCGTACGAAACATTAAAACTCCATAATAAACCTAATAAATTTGTTTGAGTCCTTTGAACGTTGTAAGACAACTTAAGACAGCTTACGACTATGTATGGCAGATTAGCACCATGAAAAGCACGTTAGTATAATTTAGGACGCCTTACAATACCTACAACACCTTACAACACAGTACAAACCCTTAATAATCCTTAATAAACCTAATGAAATGTTCGAAGTCCTTTGAACATCGTACGACAACTCAGGAGATGTTACGGTTCAGTATGCGGCATTAGCAACATGAAAAGCATGTTAGAATAATGTAGGACGTGCTACAACTCCTAAGAACACCTTACATCACCGTACGAAACTTTAAAACTCCATAATAAACTTAATAAATTCGTCCGAGTTATTTGAAAGTCGTATGGCAACTTAAGACAACTTACGACTATGTATGCCATAATAGTACAATGAAAAGCACGTTAGTAAAATGTTGGACGCCTTACAACACCGGACGAAACCTTAAAACTCTTTAATAAACCTAATGAATTCGTCGAAGTCCTTTGAACATCATACGACAACTCAGGAGATGTTACGGTTTAGTATGCGACATTAGCAACATGAAAAGAACGTTTGAATAATGTATGACGCGTTACAACTACAAAGAACACCTTACATCACCGTGCGAAACTTTAAAACTCCATAATAAACGTAATAAATTCGTCCGAGTCCTTTGAACGTCGTACGGAAACTTAAGACATCTTACGACTATGGATGGCATATTAGCACCTTGAAAAGCACGTTAGTATAATTTAGGACGCCTTACAACTCCTAACAATACCTTACAACACCGTACGAAACCTTAAAACTGCTTAATAAACCTAATGAATTCGTCGAAGTCCTTTGAACATCGTACGACAACTCAGGAGATGTTACGGCTCATTATGCGACATTAGCAACATGTAAAGCACGTTTGAATAATGTATGACGCGTTACAACTCCAATGAACACCTTACATCACCGTACGAAACTTTAAAACTCCATAATAAACCTAATAAATTTGTCTGAGTCCTTTGAACGTTGTAAGACAACTTAAGACAGCTTACGACTATATATGGTAGATTAGCACCATGAAAAGCACGTTAGTATAATTTAGGACGCCTTACAATACCTACAACACCTTACAACACAGTACAAACCCTTAATAATCCTTAATAAACCTAATGAAATGTTCGAAGTCCTTTAAACATCGTACGACAACTCAGGAGATGTTACGGTTCAGTATGCGGCATTAGCAACATGAAAAGCACGTTAGAATAATGTAGGACGTGCTACAACTCCTAAGAACACCTTACATCACCGTACGAAACTTTAAAACTCCATAATAAACTTAATAAATTCGTCCGAGTTATTTGAAAGTCGTATGGCAACTTAAGACAACTTACGACTATGTATGCCATAATAGTACAATGAAAAGCACGTTAGTAAAATGTTGGACGCCTTACAACACCGGACGAAACCTTAAAACTCTTTAATAAACCTAATGAATTCGTCGAAGTCCTTTGAACATCATACGACAACTCAGGAGATGTTACGGTTTAGTATGCGACATTAGCAACATGAAAAGAACGTTTGAATAATGTATGACGCGTTACAACTACAAAGAACACCTTACATCACCGAGCGAAACTTTAAAACTCCATAATAAACGTAATAAATTCGTCCGAGTCCTTTGAACGTCGTACGGCAACTTAAGACATCTTACGACTATGGATGGCATATTAGCACCTTGAAAAGCACGTTAGTATAATTTAGGACGCCTTACAACTCCTAACAATACCTTACAACACCGTACGAAACCTTAAAACTGCTTAATAAACCTAATGAATTCGTCCAAGTCCTTTGAACATCGTACGACAACTCAGGAGATGTTACGGCTCATTATGCGACATTAGCAACATGTAAAGCACGTTTGAATAATGTATGACGCGTTACAACTCCAATGAACACCTTACATCACCGTACGAAACTTTAAAACTCCATAATAAACCTAATAAATTTGTCTGAGTCCTTTGAACGTTGTAAGACAACTTAAGACAGCTTACGACTATATATGGTAGATTAGCACCATGAAAAGCACGTTAGTATAATTTAGGACGCCTTACAATACCTACAACACCTTACAACACAGTACAAACCCTTAATAATCCTTAATAAACCTAATGAAATCTTCGAAGTCCTTTGAACATCGTACGACAACTCAGGAGATGTTACGGTTCAGTATGCGGCATTAGCAACATGAAAAGCACGTTAGAATAATGTAGGACGTGCTACAACTCCTAAGAACACCTTACATCACCGTACGAAACTTTAAAACTCCATAATAAACTTAATAAATTCGTCCGAGTTATTTGAAAGTCGTATGGCAACTTAAGACAACTTACGACTATGTATGCCATAATAGTACAATGAAAAGCACGTTAGTAAAATGTTTGACGCCTTACAACACCGGACGAAACCTTAAAACTCCTTAATAAACCTAATGAATTCGTCGAAGTCCTTTGAACATCATACGACAACTCAGGAGATGTTACGGTTTAGTATGCGACATTAGCAACATGAAAAGAACGTTTGAATAATGTATGACGCGTTACAACTACAAAGAACACCTTACATCACCGTACGAAACTTTAAAACTCCATAATAAACCTAATAAATTCGTCCGAGTCCTTTGAACGTCGTACGGCAACTTAAGACATCTTACGACTATGGATGGCATATTAGCACCATGAAAAGCACGTTAGTATAATTTAGGACGCCTTACAACTCCTAACAATACCTTACAACACCGTACGAAACCTTATAACTGTTTAATAAACCTAATGAATTCGTCGAATTCCTTTGAACATCGTACGACAACTCAGGAGATGTTACGGCTCATTATGCGACATTAGCATCATGTAAAGCACGTTTGAATAATGTATGACGCGTTACAACTCCAATGAACACCTTACATCACCGTACGAAACTTTAAAACTCCATAATAAACCTAATAAATTGTCTGAGTCCTTTGAACGTTGTAAGACAACTTAAGACAGCTTACGAGTATGTATGGCAGATTAGCACCATGAAAAGCACGTTAGTATAATTTAGGACGCCTTACAATACCTACAACACCTTACAACACAGTACAAACCCTTAATAATCCTTAATAAACCTAATGAAATCTTCGAAGTCCTTTGAACATCGTACGACAACTCAGGAGATGTTACGGTTCAGTATGCGGCATTAGCAACATGAAAAGCACGTTAGAATAATGTAGGACGTGCTACAACTCCTAAGAACACCTTACATCACCGTACGAAACTTTAAAACTCCATAATAAACTTAATAAATTCGTCCGAGTTATTTGAAAGTCGTATGGCAACTTAAGACAACTTACGACTATGTATGCCATAATAGTACAATGAAAAGCACGTTAGTAAAATGTTGGACGCCTTACAACACCGGACGAAACCTTAAAACTCTTTAATAAACCTAATGAATTCGTCGAAGTCCTTTGAACATCATACGACAACTCAGGAGATGTTACGGTTTAGTATGCGACATTAGCAACATGAAAAGAACGTTTGAATAATGTATGACGCGTTACAACTACAAAGAACACCTTACATCACCGTGCGAAACTTTAAAACTCCATAATAAACGTAATAAATTCGTCCGAGTCCTTTGAACGTCGTACGGCAACTTAAGACATCTTACGACTATGGATGGCATATTAGCACCTTGAAAAGCACGTTAGTATAATTTAGGACGCCTTACAACTCCTAACAATACCTTACAACACCGTACGAAACCTTAAAACTGCTTAATAAACCTAATGAATTCGTCGAAGTCCTTTGAACATCGTACGACAACTCAGGAGATGTTACGGCTCATTATGCGACATTAGCAACATGTAAAGCACGTTTGAATAATGTATGACGCGTTACAACTCCAATGAACACCTTACATCACCGTACGAAACTTTAAAACTCCATAATAAACCTAATAAATTTGTCTGAGTCCTTTGAACGTTGTAAGACAACTTAAGACAGCTTACGACTATGTATGGTAGATTAGCACCACGAAAAGCACGTTAGTATAATTTAGGACGCCTTACAATACCTACAACACCTTACAACACAGTACAAACCCTTAATAATCCTTAATAAACCTAATGAAATCTTCGAAGTCCTTTGAACATCGTACGACAACTCAGGAGATGTTACGGTTCAGTATGCGGCATTAGCAACATGAAAAGCACGTTAGAATAATGTAGGACGTGCTACAACTCCTAAGAACACCTTACATCACCGTACGAAACTTTAAAACTCCATAATAAACTTAATAAATTCGTCCGAGTTATTTGAAAGTCGTATGGCAACTTAAGACAACTTACGACTATGTATGCCATAATAGTACAATGAAAAGCACGTTAGTAAAATGTTGGACGCCTTACAACACCGGACGAAACCTTAAAACTCCTTAATAAACCTAATGAATTCGTCGAAGTCCTTTGAACATCATACGACAACTCAGGAGATGTTACGGTTTAGTATGCGACATTAGCAACATGAAAAGAACGTTTGAATAATGTATGACGCGTTACAACTACAAAGAACACCTTACATCACCGTACGAAACTTTAAAACTCCATAATAAACCTAATAAATTCGTCCGAGTCCTTTGAACGTCGTACGGCAACTTAAGACATCTTACGACTATGGATGGCATATTAGCACCATGAAAAGCACGTTAGTATAATTTAGGACGCCTTACAACTCCTAACAATACCTTACAACACCGTACGAAACCTTATAACTGTTTAATAAACCTAATGAATTCGTCGAATTCCTTTGAACATCGTACGACAACTCAGGAGATGTTACGGCTCATTATGCGACATTAGCATCATGTAAAGCACGTTTGAATAATGTATGACGCGTTACAACTCCAATGAACACCTTACATCACCGTACGAAACTTTAAAACTCCATAATAAACCTAATAAATTTGTCTGAGTCCTTTGAACGTTGTAAGACAACTTAAGACAGCTTACGAGTATGTATGGCAGATTAGCACCATGAAAAGCACGTTAGTATAATTTAGGACGCCTTACAATACCTACAACACCTTACAACACAGTACAAACCCTTAATAATCCTTAATAAACCTAATGAAATCTTCGAAGTCCTTTGAACATCGTACGACAACTCAGGAGATGTTACGGTTCAGTATGCGGCATTAGCAACATGAAAAGCACGTTAGAATAATGTAGGACGTGCTACAACTCCTAAGAACACCTTACATCACCGTACGAAACTTTAAAACTCCATAATAAACTTAATAAATTCGTCCGAGTTATTTGAAAGTCGTATGGCAACTTAAGACAACTTACGACTATGTATGCCATAATAGTACAATGAAAAGCACGTTAGTAAAATGTTGGACGCCTTACAACACCGGACGAAACCTTAAAACTCCTTAATAAACCTAATGAATTTGTCGAAGTCCTTTGAACATCATACGACAACTCAGGAGATGTTACGGTTTAGTATGCGACATTAGCAACATGAAAAGAACGTTTGAATAATGTATGACGCGTTACAACTACAAAGAACACCTTACATCACCGTACGAAACTTTAAAACTCCATAATAAACCTAATAAATTCGTCCGAGTCCTTTGAACGTCGTACGGCAACTTAAGACATCTTACGACTATGGATGGCATATTAGCACCATGAAAAGCACGTTAGTATAATTTAGGACGCCTTACAACTCCTAACAATACCTTACAACACCGTACGAAACCTTAAAACTGCTTAATAAACCTAATGAATTCGTCGAAGTCCTTTGAACATCGTACGACAACTCAGGAGATGTTACGGCTCATTATGCGACATTAGCAACATGTAAAGCACGTTTGAATAATGTATGACGCGTTACAACTCCAATGAACACCTTACATCACCGTACGAAACTTTAAAACTCCATAATAAACCTAATAAATTTGTCTGAGTCCTTTGAAAGTTGTAAGACAACTTAAGACATCTTACGACTATGTATGGCTGATTAGCACCATGAAAAGCACGTTAGTATAATTTAGGACGCCTTACAATTCCTACAACACCTTACAACACCGGACGAAACCTTAAAACTCCTTAATAAACCTAATGAATTCGTCGAAGTCCTTTGAACATCATACGACAACTCAGGAGATGTTACGGTTTAGTATGCGACATTAGCAACATGAAAAGAACGTTTGAATAATGTATGACGCGTTACAACTACAAAGAACACCTTACATCACCGTACGAAACTTTAAAACTCCATAATAAACCTAATAAATTCGTCCGAGTCCTTTGAACGTCGTACGGCAACTTAAGACATCTTACGACTATGGATGGCATATTAGCACCATGAAAAGCACGTTAGTATAATTTAGGACGCCTTACAACTCCTAACAATACCTTACAACACCGTACGAAACCTTAAAACTGCTTAATAAACCTAATGAATTCGTCGAAGTCCTTTGAACATCGTACGACAACTCAGGAGATGTTACGGCTCATTATGCGACATTAGCAACATGTAAAGCACGTTTGAATAATGTATGACGCGTTACAACTCCAATGAACACCTTACATCACCGTACGAAACTTTAAAACTCCATAATAAACCTAATAAATTTGTCTGAGTCCTTTGAAAGTTGTAAGACAACTTAAGACATCTTACGACTATGTATGGCTGATTAGCACCATGAAAAGCACGTTAGTATAATTTAGGACGCCTTACAATTCCTACAACACCTTACAACACAGTACAAAACCTTAATAATCCTTAATAAACCTAATGAATTCTTCGAAGTCCTTTGAACATCGTACGACAACTCAGGAGATGTTACGGTTCAGTATGCGACATTAGCAACATGAAAAGAACGTTTGAATAATGTATGACGCGTTACAACTACAAAGAACACCTTACATCACCGCACGAAACTTTAAAACTCCATAATAAACCTAATAAATTCGTCCGAGTCCTTTGAACGTCGTAGGGCAACTTAAGACATCTTACGACTATGGATGGCATATTAGCACCATGAAAAGCACGTTAGTATAATTTAGGACGCCTTACAACTCCTAACAATACCTTACAACACCGTACGAAACCTTAAAACTGCTTAATAAACCTAATGAATTCGTCGAAGTCCTTTGAACATCGTACGACAACTCAGGAGATGTTACGGCTCATTATGCGACATTAGCAACATGTAAAACACGTTTGAATAATGTATGACGCGTTACAACTCCAATGAACACCTTACATCACCGTACGAAACTTTAAAACTCCATAATAAACCTAATAAATTTGTCTGAGTCCTTTGAACGTTGTAAGACAACTTAAGACATCTTACGACTATGTATGGCAGATTAGCACCATGAAAAGCACGTTAGTATAATTTAGGACGCCTTACAATTCCTACAACACCTTACAACACAGTACAAAACCTTAATAATCCTTAATAAACCTAATGAATTCTTCGAAGTCCTTTGAACATCGTACGACAACTCAGGAGATGTTACGGTTCAGTATGCGACATTAGCAACATGAAAAGAACGTTTGAATAATGTATGACGCGTTACAACTACAAAGAACACCTTACATCACCGCACGAAACTTTAAAACTCCATAATAAACCTAATAAATTCGTCCGAGTCCTTTGAACGTCGTACGGCAACTTAAGACATCTTACGACTATGGATGGCATATTAGCACCATGAAAAGCACGTTAGTATAATTTAGGACGCCTTACAACTCCTAACAATACCTTACAACACCGTACGAAACCTTAAAACTGCTTAATAAACCTAATGAATTCGTCGAAGTCCTTTGAACATCGTACGACAACTCAGGAGATGTTACGGCTCATTATGCGACATTAGCAACATGTAAAACACGTTTGAATAATGTATGACGCGTTACAACTCCAATGAACACCTTACATCACCGTACGAAACTTTAAAACTCCATAATAAACCTAATAAATTTGTCTGAGTCCTTTGAACGTTGTAAGACAACTTAAGACATCTTACGACTATGTATGGCAGATTAGCACCATGAAAAGCACGTTAGTATAATTTAGGACGCCTTACAATTCCTACAACACCTTACAACACAGTACAAAACCTTAATAATCCTTAATAAACCTAATGAATTCTTCGAAGTCCTTTGAACATCGTACGACAACTCAGGAGATGTTACGGTTCAGTATGCGACATTAGCAACATGAAAAGAACGTTTGAATAATGTATGACGCGTTACAACTACAAAGAACACCTTACATCACTGCACGAAACTTTAAAACTCCATAATAAACCTAATAAATTCGTCCGAGTCCTTTGAACGTCGTACGGCAACTTAAGACATCTTACGACTATGGATGGCATATTAGCACCATGAAAAGCACGTTAGTATAATTTAGGATGCCTTACAACTCCTAACAATACCTTACTACACCGTACGAAACCTTAAAACTGCTTAATAAACCTAATGAATTCGTCGAAGTCCTTTGAACATCGTACGACAACTCAGGAGATGTTACGGCTTATTATGCGACATTAGCAACATGTAAAGCACGTTTGAATAATGTATGACGCGTTACAACTCCAATGAACACCTTACATCACCGTACGAAACTTTAAAACTCCATAATAAACCTAATAAATTTGTCTGAGTCCTTTGAACGTTGTAAGACAACTTAAGACAGCGTACGACTATGTATGGCAGATTAGCACCATGAAAAGCACGTTAGTATAATTTAGGACGCCTTACAATTCCTACAACACCTTACAACACAGTACAAAACCTTAATAATCCTTAATAAACCTAATGAAATCTTCGAAGTCCTTTGAACATCGTACGACAACTCAGGAGATGTTACGGTTTAGTATGCGGCATTAGCAACATGAAAAGCACGTTAGAATAATGTAGGACGTGCTACAACTCCTAAGAACACCTTACATCACCGTACGAAACTTTAAAACCCCATAATAAACTTAATAAATTCGTCCGAGTTATTTGAAAGTCGTATGGCAACTTAAGACAACTTACGACTATGTATGCCATAATAGTACAATGAAAAGCACGTTAGTAAAATGTTGGACGCCTTACAACACCGGACAAAACCTTAAAACTCCTTAATAAACCTAATGAATTCGTCGAAGTCCTTTGAACATCATACGACAACTCAGGAGATGTTACGGTTTAGTATGCGACATTAGCAACATGAAAAGAACGTTTGAATAATGTATGACGCGTTACAACTACAAAGAACACCTTACATCACCGTACGAAAGTTTAAAACTCCATAATAAACCTAATAAATTCGTCCGGGTCCTTTGAACGTTGTATGGCAACTTAAGACATCTTACGACTATGGATGGCATATTAGCACCATGAAAAGCACGCTAGTATAATTTAGGACGCCTTACAACTCCTAACAACTCCTTACAACACCGTACGAAACCTTAAAACTGCTTAATAAATCTAATGAATTCGTCGAAGTCCTTTGAACATCGTACGACAACTCAGGAGATGTTACGGCTCATTATGCGACATTAGCAACATGTAAAGCACGTTTGAATAATGTATGATGCGTTACAACTCCAATGAACACCTTACATCACTGTACGAAACTTTAAAACTTCGTAATTAACCTAATAAATTTGTCTGAGTCCTTTGAACGTTGTAAGACAACTTAAGACATCTTACGACTATGTATGGCAGATTAGCACCATGAAAAGCACGTTAGTAAAATTTAGGACGCCTTACAATTCCTACAACACCTTACAACACAGTATATAACCTTAATAATCCTTAATAAACCTAATGAATTCTTCGAAGTCCTTTGAACATCGTACGACAACTCAGGAGATGTTACGGTTCAGTATGCGGCATTAGCAACATGAAAAGCACGTTAGAATAATGTAGGACGTGCTACAACTCCTAAGAACAACTTACATCGCCATACGAAACTTTAAAACTCCATAATAAACCTAATAAATTCGTCCGAGTCCTTTGAACGTCGTACGGAAACTTAAGACATCTTACGACTATGTATGGCATATTTGCACCATGAAAAGCACGTTAGTATAATTTAGGACGCTTTGCAATTCCTAACAACACCTTACAACACAGTACAAAACCTTAAAACTCCTTAATAAACCTAATGAATTCTTCGAAATCCTTTGAACATCGTAGGACAACCCAGGAGATGTTACGGTTCAGTATGCGACATTAGCAACATGAAAAGCACGTTAGAATAAGGTAGGACGCGCTTTACAACTACTAAGAAACCTTACATCACCGTACGAAACTTTAAAACTCCTTAATAAACCTAATAAATTCGTCCGAGTTATTTGAAAGTCGTACGGCAACTTAAGACAACTTACGACTATGTATGCCATATTAGTACAATGAAAAGCACGTTAGTAAAATGTTGGGCGCGTTATAACACCGTACGAAACCTTAAAACTCCTTAATAAACCTAATGAATTCGTCGAAGTCCTTTGAACATCGTACGACAACTCAGGAGATGTTACGGCTCATTATGCGACATTAGCAACATGTAAAGCACGTTTGAATAATGTATGACGCGTTACAACTCCAACGAACACCTTACATCACCGTACGAAACTTTAAAACTCCATAATAAAGCTAATAAATTCGTCTGAGTCCTTTGAAAGTTGTAAGACAACTTAAGACATCTTGCGACTATGTATGGCATATTAGCACCATGAAAAGCACGTTAGTATAATTTAGGACGCCTTACAATTCATACAACACCTTACAACACAGTACAAAACCTTAATACTCCTTAATAAACCTAATGAATTCTTCGAAGTCATTTGAATATCGTACGATAACTCAGGAGATGTTATGGTTCAGTATGCGGCATTAGCAACATGAAAAGCACGTTAGAATAATGTAGGACATGCTACAAATCCTAAGAACACCTTACATCACCGTACGAAACTTTAAAACCCCATAATAAACTTAATAAATTCGTCCGAGTTATTTGAAAGTCGTATGGCAACTTACGACTATGTATGCTATAATAGTACAATGAAAAGCACGTTAGTAAAATGTTGGACGCCTTACAACACCGGACGAAACCTTAAAACTCCTTAATAAACCTAATGAATTCGTCGAAGTCCTTTGAACATCATACGACAACTCAGGAGATGTTACGGTTTAGTATGCGACATTAGCAACATGAAAAGAACGTTTGAATAATGTATGACGCGTTACAACTATAAAGAACACCTTACATCACCGTACGAAAGTTTAAAACTCCATAATAAACCTAATAAATTCGTCCGGGTCCTTTGAACGTCGTACGGCAACTTAAGACATCTTACGACTATGGATGGCATATTAGCACCATGAAAAGCACGCTAGTATAATTTAGGACGCCTTACAACTCCTAACAACTCCTTACAACACCGTACGAAACCTTAAAACTGCTTAATAAATCTAATGAATTCGTCGAAGTCCTTTGAACATCGTACGACAACTCAGGAGATGTTACGGCTCATTATGCGACATTAGCAACATGTAAAGCACGTTTGAATAATGTATGATGCGTTACAACTCCAATGAACACCTTACATCACTGTACGAAACTTTAAAACTTCGTAATTAACCTAATAAATTTGTCTGAGTCCTTTGAACGTTGTAAGACAACTTAAGACATCTTACGACTATGTATGGCAGATTAGCACCATGAAAAGCACGTTAGTATAATTTAGGACGCCTTACAATTCCTACAACACCTTACAACACAGTATATAACCTTAATAATCCTTAATAAACCTAATGAATTCTTCGAAGTCCTTTGAACATCGTACGACAACTCAGGAGACGTTACGGTTCAGTATGCGGCATTAGCAACATGAAAAGCACGTTAGAGTAATGTAGGACGTGCTACAACTCCTAAGAACAACTTACATCGCCATACGAAACTTTAAAACTCCATAATAAACCTAATAAATTCGTCCGAGTCCTTTGAACGTCGTACGGAAACTTAAGACATCTTACGACTATGTATGGCATATTAGCACCATGAAAAGCACGTTAGTATAATTTAGGACGCTTTGCAATTCCTAACAACACCTTACAACACAGTACAAAACCTTAAAACTCCTTAATAAACCTAATGAATTCTTCGAAATCCTTTGAACATCGTAGGACAACCCAGGAGATGTTACGGTTCAGTATGCGACATTAGCAACATGAAAAGCACGTTAGAATAAGGTAGGACGCGCTTTACAACTACTAAGAAACCTTACATCACCGTACGAAACTTTAAAACTCCTTAATAAACCTAATAAATTCGTCCGAGTTATTTGAAAGTCGTACGGCAACTTAAGACAACTTACGACTATGTATGCCATATTAGTACAATGAAAAGCACGTTAGTAAAATGTTGGGCGCGTTATAACACCGTACGAAACCTTAAAACTCCTTAATAAACCTAATGAATTCGTCGAAGTCCTTTGAACATCGTACGACAACTCAGGAGATGTTACGGCTCATTATGCGACATTAGCAACATGTAAAGCACGTTTGAATAATGTATGACGCGTTACAACTCCAACGAACACCTTACATCACCGTACGAAACTTTAAAACTCCATAATAAAGCTAATAAATTCGTCTGAGTCCTTTGAAAGTTGTAAGACAACTTAAGACATCTTGCGACTATGTATGGCATATTAGCACCATGAAAAGCACGTTAGTATAATTTAGGACGCCTTACAATTCATACAACACCTTACAACACAGTACAAAACCTTAATACTCCTTAATAAACCTAATGAATTCTTCGAAGTCATTTGAACATCGTACGATAACTCAGGAGATGTTATGGTTCAGTATGCGGCATTAGCAACATGAAAAGCACGTTAGAATAATGTAGGACGTGCTACAACTCCTAAGAACACCTTACATCATCGTACGAAACTTTAAAACTCCATAATAAACCAAATAAATTCGTCCGAGTTATTTGAAAGTCGTTCGGCAACTTAAGACTATGTATGCCATAATAGTACAATGAAAAGCACGTTAGTAAAATGTTGGAAGCCTTACAACACCGTACGAAACCTTAAAACTCCTTAATAAACCTAATGAATTCTTCGAAGTCCTTTGAACATCAAACGACAACTCAGGAGATGTTACGGTTTAGTATGTGACATTAGCAACATGAAAAGAACGTTTGAATAATGTATGATGCGTTACAACTACAAAGAACACCTTACATCACCGTACGAAACTTTAAAACTCCATAATAAACCTAATAAATTCGTCCGAGTCCTTTGAACGTCGTACGGAAACTTAAAACATCTTACGACTATGTATGGCATATTAGCACCATGAAAAGCACGTTGGTATAATTTAGGACGCCTTACAACTCCTAACAACACCTTACAACAACGTACGAAACATTAAAACTGCTTAATAAACCTAATGAATTCGTCGAAGTCCTTTGAACATCGTACGACAACTCAGGAGATGTTACGGCTCATTATGCGACATTAGCAACATGTAAAGCAAGTTTGAATAATGTATGACGCGTTACAACTCCAATGAACACCTTACATCACCGTACGAAATTTTAAAACTCCATAATAAACCTAATAAATTTGTCTGAGTCCTTTGAACGTTGTAAGACAACTTAAGACATCTTACGACTATGTATGGCAGATTAGCACCATGAAAAGCACGTTAGTATAATTTAGGACGCCTTACAATTCATACAACACCTTACAACACAGTACAAAACCTTAATACTCCTTAATAAACCTAATGAATTCTTCGAAGTCATTTGAACATCGTACGATAACTCAGGAGATGTTATGGTTCAGTATGCGGCATTAGCAACATGAAAAGCACGTTAGAATAATGTAGGACGTGCTACAACTCCTAAGAACACCTTACATCACCGTACGAAACTTTAAAACTCCATAATAAACCTAATAAATTCGTCCGAGTTATTTGAAAGTCGTTCGGCAACTTAAGACTATGTATGCCATAATAGTACAATGAAAAGCACGTTAGTAAAATGTTGGACGCCTTACAACACCGTACGAAACCTTAAAACTCCTTAATAAACCTAATGAATTCTTCGAAGTCCTTTGAACATCATACGACAACTCAGGAGATGTTACGGTTTAGTATGTGACATTAGCAACATGAAAAGAACGTTTGAATAATGTATGACGCGTTACAACTACAAAGAACACCTTACATCACCGTACGAAACTTTAAAACTCCATAATAAACCTAATAAATTCGTCTGAGTCCTTTGAACGTCGTACGGAAACTTAAACATCTTACGACTATGTATGGCATATTAGCACCATGAAAAGCACGTTAGTATAATTTAGGACGCCTTACAACTCCTAACAACACCTTACAACAACGTACGAAACCTTAAAACTGCTTAATAAACCTAATGAATTCGTCGAAGTCCTTTGAACATCGTACGACAACTCAGGAGATGTTACGGCTCATTATGCGACATTAGCAACATGTAAAGCAAGTTTGAATAATGTATGACGCGTTACAACTCCAATGAACACCTTACATCACCGTACGAAATTTTAAAACTCCATAATAAACCTAATAAATTTGTCTGAGTCCTTTGAACGTTGTAAGACAACTTAAGACATCTTACGACTATGTATGGCAGATTAGCACCATGAAAAGCACGTTAGTATAATTTAGGACGCCTTACAATTCCTACAACACCTTACAACACAGTAGAAAACCTTAATACTCCTTAATAAACCTAATGAATTCTTCGAAGTCTTTTGAACATCGTACGACAACTCAGGAGATGTTACGGTTCAGTATGCGGCATTAGCTACATGAAAAGAACGTTTGAATAATGTATGACGCGTTACAACTACAAAGAACACCTTACATCACCGTACGAAACTTTAAAACTCCATAATAAACCTAATAAATTCGTCCGGGTCCTTTGAACGTCGTACGGCAACTTGAGACATCTTACGACTATGGATGGCATATTAGCACCATGAAAATCACGCTAGTATAATTTAGGACGCCTTACAACTCCTAACAACACCTTACAACACAGTACGAAACCTTAAAACTGCTTAATAAATCTAATGAATTCGTCGAAGTCCTTTGAACATCGTACAACATCTCAGGAGATGTTACGGCTCATTATGCGACATTAGCAACATGTAAAGCACGTTTGAATAATGTATGACGCGTTACAACTCCAATGAACACCTTACATCACGGTACGAAACTTTAAAACTCCATAATAAACCTAATAAATTTGTCTGAGTCCTTTGAACGTTGTAAGACAACTTAAGACATCTTACGACTATGTATGGCAGATTAGCACCATGAAAAGCACGTTAGTAAAATTTAGGACGCCTTACAATTCCTACAACACCTTACAACACAGTATATAACCTTAATAATCCTTAATAAACCTAATGAATTCTTCGAAGTCCTTTGAACATCGTACGACAACTCAGGAGATGTTACGGTTCAGTATGCGGCATTAGCAACATGAAAAGCACGTTAGAATAATGTAGGACGTGCTACAACTCCTAAGAACAACTTACATCGCCATACGAAACTTTAAAACTCCATAATAAACCTAATAAATTCGTCCGAGTCCTTTGAACGTCGTACGGAAACTTAAGACATCTTACGACTATGTATGGCATATTTGCACCATGAAAAGCACGTTAGTATAATTTAGGACGCTTTGCAATTCCTAACAACACCTTACAACACAGTACAAAACCTTAAAACTCCTTAATAAACCTAATGAATTCTTCGAAATCCTTTGAACATCGTAGGACAACCCAGGAGATGTTACGGTTCAGTATGCGACATTAGCAACATGAAAAGCACGTTAGAATAAGGTAGGACGCGCTTTACAACTACTAAGAAACCTTACATCACCGTACGAAACTTTAAAACTCCTTAATAAACCTAATAAATTCGTCCGAGTTATTTGAAAGTCGTACGACAACTTAAGACAACTTACGACTATGTATGCCATATTAGTACAATGAAAAGCACGTTAGTAAAATGTTGGGCGCGTTATAACACCGTACGAAACCTTAAAACTCCTTAATAAACCTAATGAATTCGTCGAAGTCCTTTGAACATCGTACGACAACTCAGGAGATGTTACGGCTCATTATGCGACATTAGCAACATGTAAAGCACGTTTGAATAATGTATGACGCGTTACAACTCCAACGAACACCTTACATCACCGTACGAAACTTTAAAACTCCATAATAAAGCTAATAAATTTGTCTGAGTCCTTTGAAAGTTGTAAGACAACTTAAGACATCTTGCGACTATGTATGGCATATTAGCACCATGAAAAGCACGTTAGTATAATTTAGGACGCCTTACAATTCATACAACACCTTACAACACAGTACAAAACCTTAATACTCCTTAATAAACCTAATGAATTCTTCGAAGTCATTTGAACATCGTACGATAACTCAGGAGATGTTATGGTTCAGTATGCGGCATTAGCAACATGAAAAGCACGTTAGAATAATGTAGGACATGCTACAAATCCTAAGAACACCTTACATCACCGTACGAAACTTTAAAACCCCATAATAAACTTAATAAATTCGTCCGAGTTATTTGAAAGTCGTATGGCAACTTAAGACAACTTACGACTATGTATGCCATAATAGTACAATGAAAATCACGTTAGTAAAATGTTGGACGCCTTACAACACCGGACGAAACCTTAAAACTCCTTAATAAACCTAATGAATTCGTCGAAGTCCTTTGAACATCATACGACAACTCAGGAGATGTTACGGTTTAGTATGCGACATTAGCAACATGAAAAGAACGTTTGAATAATGTATGACGCGTTACAACTACAAAGAACACCTTACATCACCGTACGAAAGTTTAAAACTCCATAATAAACCTAATAAATTCGTCCGGGTCCTTTGAACGTCGTACGGCAACTTAAGACATCTTACGACTATGGATGGCATATTAGCACCATGAAAAGCACGCTAGTATAATTTAGGACGCCTTACAACTCCTAACAACTCCTTACAACACCGTACGAAACCTTAAAACTGCTTAATAAATCTAATGAATTCGTCGAAGTCCTTTGAACATCGTACGACAACTCAGGAGATGTTACGGCTCATTATGCGACATTAGCAACATGTAAAGCACGTTTGAATAATGTATGATGCGTTACAACTCCAATGAACACCTTACATCACTGTACGAAACTTTAAAACTTCGTAATTAACCTAATAAATTTGTCTGAGTCCTTTGAACGTTGTAAGACAACTTAAGACATCTTACGACTATGTATGGCAGATTAGCACCATGAAAAGCACGTTAGTATAATTTAGGACGCCTTACAATTCCTACAACACCTTACAACACAGTATATAACCTTAATAATCCTTAATAAACCTAATGAATTCTTCGAAGTCCTTTGAACATCGTACGACAACTCAGGAGATGTTACGGTTCAGTATGCGGCATTAGCAACATGAAAAGCACGTTAGAGTAATGTAGGACGTGCTACAACTCCTAAGAACAACTTACATCGCCATACGAAACTTTAAAACTCCATAATAAACCTAATAAATTCGTCCGAGTCCTTTGAACGTCGTACGGAAACTTAAGACATCTTACGACTATGTATGGCATATTAGCACCATGAAAAGCACGTTAGTATAATTTAGGACGCTTTGCAATTCCTAACAACACCTTACAACACAGTACAAAACCTTAAAACTCCTTAATAAACCTAATGAATTCTTCGAAATCCTTTGAACATCGTAGGACAACCCAGGAGATGTTACGGTTCAGTATGCGACATTAGCAACATGAAAAGCACGTTAGAATAAGGTAGGACGCGCTTTACAACTACTAAGAAACCTTACATCACCGTACGAAACTTTAAAACTCCTTAATAAACCTAATAAATTCGTCCGAGTTATTTGAAAGTCGTACGGCAACTTAAGACAACTTACGACTATGTATGCCATATTAGTACAATGAAAAGCACGTTAGTAAAATGTTGGGCGCGTTATAACACCGTACGAAACCTTAAAACTCCTTAATAAACCTAATGAATTCGTCGAAGTCCTTTGAACATCGTACGACAACTCAGGAGATGTTACGGCTCATTATGCGACATTAGCAACATGTAAAGCACGTTTGAATAATGTATGACGCGTTACAACTCCAACGAACACCTTACATCACCGTACAAAACTTTAAAACTCCATAATAAAGCTAATAAATTCGTCTGAGTCCTTTGAAAGTTGTAAGACAACTTAAGACATCTTGCGACTATGTATGGCATATTAGCACCATGAAAAGCACGTTAGTATAATTTAGGACGCCTTACAATTCATACAACACCTTACAACACAGTACAAAACCTTAATACTCCTTAATAAACCTAATGAATTCTTCGAAGTCATTTGAACATCGTACGATAACTCAGGAGATGTTATGGTTCAGTATGCGGCATTAGCAACATGAAAAGCACGTTAGAATAATGTAGGACGTGCTACAACTCCTAAGAACACCTTACATCACCGTACGAAACTTTAAAACTCCATAATAAACCTAATAAATTCGTCCGAGTTATTTGAAAGTCGTTCGGCAACTTAAGACTATGTATGCCATAATAGTACAATGAAAAGCACGTTAGTAAAATGTTGGAAGCCTTACAACACCGTACGAAACCTTAAAACTCCTTAATAAACCTAATGAATTCTTCGAAGTCCTTTGAACATCAAACGACAACTCAGGAGATGTTACGGTTTAGTATGTGACATTAGCAACATGAAAAGAACATTTGAATAATGTATGATGCGTTACAACTACAAAGAACACCTTACATCACCGTACGAAACTTTAAAACTCCATAATAAACCTAATAAATTCGTCCGAGTCCTTTGAACGTCGTACGGAAACTTAAAACATCTTACGACTATGTATGGCATATTAGCACCATGAAAAGCACGTTGGTATAATTTAGGACGCCTTACAACTCCTAACAACACCTTACAACAACGTACGAAACATTAAAACTGCTTAATAAACCTAATGAATTCGTCGAAGTCCTTTGAACATCGTACGACAACTCAGGAGATGTTACGGCTCATTATGCGACATTAGCAACATGTAAAGCAAGTTTGAATAATGTATGACGCGTTACAACTCCAATGAACACCTTACATCACCGTACGAAATTTTAAAATTCCATAATAAACCTAATAAATTTGTCTGAGTCCTTTGAACGTTGTAAGACAACTTAAGACATCTTACGACTATGTATGGCTGATTAGCACCATGAAAAGCACGTTAGTATAATTTAGGACGCCTTACAATTCATACAACACCTTACAACACAGTACAAAACCTTAATACTCCTTAATAAACCTAATGAATTCTTCGAAGTCATTTGAACATCGTACGATAACTCAGGAGATGTTATGGTTCAGTATGCGGCATTAGCAACATGAAAAGCACGTTAGAATAATGTAGGACGTGCTACAACTCCTAAGAACACCTTACATCACCGTACGAAACTTTAAAACTCCATAATAAACCTAATAAATTCGTCCGAGTTATTTGAAAGTCGTTCGGCAACTTAAGACTATGTATGCCATAATAGTACAATGAAAAGCACGTTAGTAAAATGTTGGACGTCTTACAACACCGTACGAAACCTTAAAACTCCTTAATAAACCTAATGAATTCTTCGAAGTCCTTTGAACATCATACGACAACTCAGGAGATGTTACGGTTTAGTATGTGACATTAGCAACATGAAAAGAACGTTTGAATAATGTATGACGCGTTACAACTACAAAGAACACCTTACATCACCGTACGAAACTTTAAAACTCCATAATAAACCTAATAAATTCGTCCGAGTCCTTTGAACGTCGTACGGAAACTTAAACATCTTACGACTATGTATGGCATATTAGCACCATGAAAAGCACGTTAGTATAATTTAGGACGCCTTACAACTCCTAACAACACCTTACAACAACGTACGAAACCTTAAAACTGCTTAATAAACCTAATGAATTCGTCGAAGTCCTTTGAACATCGTACGACAACTCAGGAGATGTTACGGCTCATTATGCGACATTAGCAACATGTAAAGCAAGTTTGAATAATGTATGACGCGTTACAACTCCAATGAACACCTTACATCACCGTACGAAATTTTAAAACTCCATAATAAACCTAATAAATTTGTCTGAGTCCTTTGAACGTTGTAAGACAACTTAAGACATCTTACGACTATGTATGGCAGATTAGCACCATGAAAAGCACGTTAGTATAATTTAGGACGCCTTACAATTCCTACAACACCTTACAACACAGTAGAAAACCTTAATACTCCTTAATAAACCTAATGAATTCTTCGAAGTCTTTTGAACATCGTACGACAACTCAGGAGATGTTACGGTTCAGTATGCGGCATTAGCTACATGAAAAGAACGTTTGAATAATGTATGACGCGTTACAACTACAAAGAACACCTTACATCACCGTACGAAACTTTAAAACTCCATAATAAACCTAATAAATTCGTCCGGGTCCTTTGAACGTCGTACGGCAACTTAAGACATCTTACGACTATGGATGGCATATTAGCACCATGAAAATCACGCTAGTATAATTTAGGACGCCTTACAACTCCTAACAACACCTTACAACACAGTACGAAACCCTAAAACTGCTTAATAAATCTAATGAATTCGTCGAAGTCCTTTGAACATCGTACAACATCTCAGGAGATGTTACGGCTCATTATGCGACATTAGCAACATGTAAAGCACGTTTGAATAATGTATGACGCGTTACAACTCCAATGAACACCTTACATCACCGTACGAAACTTTAAAACTCCATAATAAACCTAATAAATTTGTCTGAGTCCTTTGAACGTTGTAAGACAACTTAAGACATCTTACGACTATGTATGGCAGATTAGCACCATGAAAAGCACGTTAGTATAATTAAGGACGCCTTACAATTCCTACAACACCTTACAACACAGTACATAACCTTAATAATCCTTAATAAACCTAATGAATTCTTCAAAGTCCTTTGAACATCGTACGACAACTCAGGAGATGTTACGGTTCAGTATGCGGCATTAGCAACATGAAAAGCACGTTAGAATAATGTAGGACGTGCTACAACTCCTAAGAACAACTTACATCGCCATACGAAACTTTAAAACTCCATAATAAACCTAATAAATTCGTCCTAGTCCTTTGAACGTTGTACGGAAACTTAAGACATCTTACGACTATGTATGGCATATTAGCACCAAGAAAAGCACGTTAGTATAATTTAGGACGCTTTGCAATTCCTAACAACACCTTACAACACAGTACAAAACCTTAAAACTCCTTAATAAACCTAATGAATTCTTCGAAATCCTTTGAACATCGTAGGACAACTCAGGAGATGTTACGGTTCAGTATGCGACATTAGCAACATGAAAAGCACGTTAGAATAAGGTAGGACGCGCTTTACAACTACTAAGAAACCTTACATCACCGTACGAAACTTTAAAACTCCTTAATAAACCTAATAAATTCGTCCGAGTTATTTGAAAGTCGTACGGCAACTTAAGACAACTTACGACTATGTATGCCATATTAGTACTATGAAAAGCACGTTAGTAAAATGTTGGACGCCTTACAACACCATAAGAAACCTTAAAACTCCTTAATAAACCTAATGAATTCGTCGAAGTCCTTTGAACATCGTACGACAACTCAGGAGATGTTACGGCTCATTATGCGACATTAGCAACATGTAAAGCACGTTTGAATAATGTATGACGCGTTACAACTACAAAGAACACCTTACATCACCGTACGAAACTTTAAAACTCCATAATAAACCTAATAAATTCGTCCGAGTCCTTTGAACGTCGTACGGCAACTTAAGACATCTTACGACTATGGATGGCATATTTGCACCATAAAAAGCATGTTAGTATAATTTAGGACGCCTTACAACTCCTAACAACACATTACAACACCGTACGAAACCTTAAAACTGCTTAATAAACCTAAGGAATTCGTCGAAGTCCTTTGAACATCGCACGACAACTCAGGAGATGTTACGTCTCATTATGCGACATTAGCAACATGTAAAGCACGTTTGAATAATGTATGACGCGTTACAACTCCAATGAACACCTTACATCACCATACGAAACTTTAAAACTCGATAATAAACCTAATAAATTTGTCTGAGTCCTTTGAACGTTGTAAGACAACTTAAGACATCTTACGACTATGTATGGCATATTAGCACCATGAAAAGCACGTTAGTATAATTTAGGACGCCTTACAATTCATACAACACCTTACAACACAGTACAAAACCTTAATACTCCTTAATAAACCTAATGAATTCTTCGAAGTCCTTTGCACATCGTACGATAACTCAGGAGATGTTACGGTTCAGTATGCGGCATTAGCAACATGAAAAGCACGTTAGAATAATGTAGGACGTGCAACAACTCCTAAGAACACCTTACATCACCGTACGAAACTTTAAAACTCCATAATAAACCTAATAAATTCGTCCGAGTCCTTTGAACGTCGTACGGAAACTTAAGACATCTTACGACTATGTATGGCATATTAGCACCATGAAAAGCACGTTAGTATAATTTAGGACGCTTTGCAATTCCTAACAACACCTTAGAACAAAGTACAAAACCTTAAAACTCCTTAATAAACCTAATGAATTCTTCGAAATCCTTTGAACATCGTAGGACAACTCAGGAGATGTTACGGTTCAGTATGCGACATTAGCAACATGAAAAGCACGTTAGAATAAGGTAGGACGCGCTTTACAACTACTAAGAAACCTTACATCACCGTACGAAACTTTAAAATTCCTTAATAAACCTAATAAATTCGTCCGAGTTATTTGAAAGTCGTACGGCAACTTAAGACAACTTACGACTATGTATGCCATATTAGTACAATGAAAAGCACGTTAGTAAAATGTTGGACGCCTTACAACACCATAAGAAACCTTAAAACTCCTTAATAAACCTAATGAATTCGTCGAAGTCCTTTGAACATCGTACGACAACTCAGGAGATGTTACGGCTCATTATGCGACATTAGCAACATGTAAAGCACGTTTGAATAATGTATGACGCGTTACAACTCCAATGAACACCTTACATCACCGTACGAAACTTTAAAACTCCATAATAAAGCTAATAAATTCGTCTGAGTCCTTTGAACGTTGTAAGACAACTTAAGACATCTTGCGACTATGTATGGCATATTAGCACCATGAAAAGCACGTTAGTATAATTTAGGACGCCTTAC
This sequence comes from Tagetes erecta, assembly GCA_030867185.1. Lineage (NCBI taxonomy): Eukaryota > Viridiplantae > Streptophyta > Magnoliopsida > Asterales > Asteraceae > Tagetes > Tagetes erecta. Next base: position 51,640,362 of record CM061487.1, read on the forward strand.
GATTCATACAACACCTTACAACACAGTACAAAACCTTAATACTCCTTAATAAACCTAATGAATTCTTCGAAGTCCTTTGAACATCGTACGATAACTCAGGAGATGTTACGGTTCAGTATGCGGCATTAGCAACATGAAAAGCACGTTAGAATAATGTAGGACGTGCTACAACTCCTAAGAACACCTTACATCACCGTACGAAACTTTAAAACTCCATAATAAACCTAATAAATTCTTCCGAGTTATTTGAAAGTCGTTCGGCAACTCAAGACTATGTATGCCATAATAGTACAATGAAAACACGTTAGTAAAATGTTGGACGCCTTACAACACCGTACGAAACCTTAAAACTCCTTAATAAACCTAATGAATTCGTCGAAGTCCTTTGAACATCATACGACAACTCAGGAGATGTTACGTCTCATTATGCGACATTAGCAACATGTAAAGCACGTTTGAATAATGTATGACGCGTTACAACTCCAATGAACACTTTTTATCACCGTACGAAACTTTAAAACTCCATAATAAACCTAATAAATTTGTCTGAGTCCTTTGAACGTTGTAAGACAACTTAAGACATCTTACGACTATGTATGGCAGATTAGCACCATGAAAAGCACGTTAGTATAATTTAGGACGCCTTACAATTCCTACAACACCTTACAACACAGTAGAAAACCTTAATACTCCTTAATAAACCTAATGAATTCTTCGAAGTCCTTTGAACATCGTACGACAACGCAGGAGATGTTACGGTTCAGTATGCGGCATTAGCAACATGAAAAGCACGTTAGAATAATGTAGGATGTGCTACAACTCCTAAGAACACCTTACATCTCCATACGAAACTTTAAAACTCCATAATAAACCTAATAAATACGTCCGAGTCCTTTGAACGTCGTACGGAAACTTAAGACATCTTACGACTATGTATGGCATATTAGCACCATGAAAAGCACGTTAGTATAATGTGGGACGCTTTCCAATTCCTAACAACACCTTATAACACAGTACAAAACCTTAAAACTCCTTAATAAACCTAATGAATTCTTCGAAATCCTTTGAACATCGTAGGACAACTCAGGAGATGTTACTGTTCAGTATGCGACATTAGCAACATGAAAAGCACGTTAGAATAAGGTAGGACGCGCTACAACTACTAAGAAACCTTACATCACCGTACGAAACTTTAAAACTCCATAATAAACCTAATAAATTTGTCTGAGTCCTTTGAACATTGTAAGACAACTTAAGACATCTTACGACTATGTATGGCAGATTAGCACCATGAAAAGCACGTTAGTATAATTAAGGACGCCTTACAATTCCTACAACACCTTACAACACAGTACATAACCTTAATAATCCTTAAGAAACCTAATGAATTCTTCGAAGTCCTTTGAACATCGTACGACAACTCAGGAGATGTTACGGTTCAGTACGCGGCATTAGCAACATGAAAAACACGTTAGAATAATGTAGGACGTGCTACAACTCCTAAGAACAACTTACATCGCCATACGAAACTTTAAAACTCCATAATAAACCTAATAAATTCGTCCGAGTCCTTTGAACGTCGTACGGAAACTTAAGACATCTTACGACTATGTATGGCATATTAGCACCATGAAAAGCACGTTAGTATAATTTAGGACGCTTTGCAATTCCTAACAACACCTTAGAACAAAGTACAAAACCTTAAAACTCCTTAATAAACCTAATGAATTCTTCGAAATCCTTTGAACATCGTAGGACAACTCAGGAGATGTTACGGTTCAGTATGCGACATTAGCAACATGAAAAGCACGTTAGAATAAGGTAGGACGCGCTTTACAACTACTAAGAAACCTTACATCACCGTACGAAACTTTAAAATTCCTTAATAAACCTAATAAATTCGTCCGAGTTATTTGAAAGTCGTACGGCAACTTAAGACAACTTACGACTATGTATGCCATATTAGTACAATGAAAAGCACGTTAGTAAAATGTTGGACGCCTTACAACACAATAAGAAACCTTAAAACTCCTTAATAAACCTAATGAATTCGTCGAAGTCCTTTGAACATCGTACGACAACTCAGGAGATGTTACGGCTCATTATGCGACATTAGCAACATGTAAAGCACGTTTGAATAATGTATGACGCGTTACAACTCCAATGAACACCTTACATCACCGTACGAAACTTTAAAACTCCATAATAAAGCTAATAAATTCGTCTGAGTCCTTTGAACGTTGTAAGACAACTTAAGACATCTTGCGACTATGTATGGCATATTAGCACCATGAAAAGCACGTTAGTATAATTTAGGACGCCTTACGATTCATACAACACCTTACAACACAGTACAAAACCTTAATACTCCTTAATAAACCTAATGAATTCTTCGAAGTCCTTTGAACATCGTACGATAACTCAGGAGATGTTACGGTTCAGTATGCGGCATTAGCAACATGAAAAGCACGTTAGAATAATGTAGGACGTGCTACAACTCCTAAGAACACCTTACATCACCGTACGAAACTTTAAAACTCCATAATAAACCTAATAAATTCTTCCGAGTTATTTGAAAGTCGTTCGGCAACTCAAGACTATGTATGCCATAATAGTACAATGAAAACACGTTAGTAAAATGTTGGACGCCTTACAACACCGTACGAAACCTTAAAACTCCTTAATAAACCTAATGAATTCGTCGAAGTCCTTTGAACATCATACGACAACTCAGGAGATGTTACGTCTCATTATGCGACATTAGCAACATGTAAAGCACGTTTGAATAATGTATGACGGCGTTACAACTCCAATGAACACTTTTTATCACCGTACGAAACTTTAAAACTCCATAATAAACCTAATAAATTTGTCTGAGTCCTTTGAACGTTGTAAGACAACTTAAGACATCTTACGACTATGTATGGCAGATTAGCACCATGAAAAGCACGTTAGTATAATTTAGGACGCCTTACAATTCCTACAACACCTTACAACACAGTAGAAAACCTTAATACTCCTTAATAAACCTAATGAATTCTTCGAAGTCCTTTGAACATCGTACGACAACGCAGGAGATGTTACGGTTCAGTATGCGGCATTAGCAACATGAAAAGCACGTTAGAATAATGTAGGATGTGCTACAACTCCTAAGAACACCTTACATCTCCATACGAAACTTTAAAACTCCATAATAAACCTAATAAATACGTCCGAGTCCTTTGAACGTCGTACGGAAACTTAAGACATCTTACGACTATGTATGGCATATTAGCACCATGAAAAGCACGTTAGTATAATGTGGGACGCTTTCCAATTCCTAACAACACCTTATAACACAGTACAAAACCTTAAAACTCCTTAATAAACCTAATGAATTCTTCGAAATCCTTTGAACATCGTAGGACAACTCAGGAGATGTTACTGTTCAGTATGCGACATTAGCAACATGAAAAGCACGTTAGAATAAGGTAGGACGCGCTACAACTACTAAGAAACCTTACATCACCGTACGAAACTTTAAAACTCCATAATAAACCTAATAAATTTGTCTGAGTCCTTTGAACATTGTAAGACAACTTAAGACATCTTACGACTATGTATGGCAGATTAGCACCATGAAAAGCACGTTAGTATAATTAAGGACGCCTTACAATTCCTACAACACCTTACAACACAGTACATAACCTTAATAATCCTTAAGAAACCTAATGAATTCTTCGAAGTCCTTTGAACATCGTACGACAACTCAGGAGATGTTACGGTTCAGTACGCGGCATTAGCAACATGAAAAACACGTTAGAATAATGTAGGACGTGCTACAACTCCTAAGAACAACTTACATCGCCATACGAAACTTTAAAACTCCATAATAAACCTAATAAATTCGTCCGAGTCCTTTGAACGTCGTACGGAAACTTAAGACATCTTACGACTATGTATGGCATATTAGCACCATGAAAAGCACGTTAGTATAATTTAGGACGCTTTGCAATTCCTAACAACACCTTAGAACAAAGTACAAAACCTTAAAACTCCTTAATAAACCTAATGAATTCTTCGAAATCCTTTGAACATCGTAGGACAACTCAGGAGATGTTACGGTTCAGTATGCGACATTAGCAACATGAAAAGCACGTTAGAATAAGGTAGGACGCGCTTTACAACTACTAAGAAACCTTACATCACCGTACGAAACTTTAAAATTCCTTAATAAACCTAATAAATTCGTCCGAGTTATTTGAAAGTCGTACGGCAACTTAAGACAACTTACGACTATGTATGCCATATTAGTACAATGAAAAGCACGTTAGTAAAATGTTGGACGCCTTACAACACCATAAGAAACCTTAAAACTCCTTAATAAACCTAATGAATTCGTCGAAGTCCTTTGAACATCGTACGACAACTCAGGAGATGTTACGGCTCATTATGCGACATTAGCAACATGTAAAGCACGTTTGAATAATGTATGACGCGTTACAACTCCAATGAACACCTTACATCACCGTACGAAACTTTAAAACTCCATAATAAAGCTAATAAATTCGTCTGAGTCCTTTGAACGTTGTAAGACAACTTAAGACATCTTGCGACTATGTATGGCATATTAGCACCATGAAAAGCACGTTAGTATAATTTAGGACGCCTTACGATTCATACAACACCTTACAACACAGTACAAAACCTTAATACTCCTTAATAAACCTAATGAATTCTTCGAAGTCCTTTGAACATCGTACGATAACTCAGGAGATGTTACGGTTCAGTATGCGGCATTAGCAACATGAAAAGCACGTTAGAATAATGTAGGACGTGCTACAACTCTTAAGAACACCTTACATCACCGTACGAAACTTTAAAACTCCATAATAAACCTAATAAATTCGTCCGAGTTATTTGAAAGTCGTTCGGCAACTCAAGACTATGTATGCCATAATAGTACAATGAAAACACGTTAGTAAAATGTTGGACGCCTTACAACACCGTACGAAACCTTAAAACTCCTTAATAAACCTAATGAATTCGTCGAAGTCCTTTGAACATCATACGACAACTCAGGAGATGTTACGTCTCATTATGCGACATTAGCAACATGTAAAGCACGTTTGAATAATGTATGACGCGTTACAACTCCAATGAACACTTTTTATCACCGTACGAAACTTTAAAACTCCATAATAAACCTAATAAATTTGTCTGAGTCCTTTGAACGTTGTAAGACAACTTAAGACATCTTACGACTATGTATGGCAGATTAGCACCATGAAAAGCACGTTAGTATAATTTAGGACGCCTTACAATTCCTACAACACCTTACAACACAGTAGAAAACCTTAATACTCCTTAATAAACCTAATGAATTCTTCGAAGTCCTTTGAACATCGTACGACAACGCAGGAGATGTTACGGTTCAGTATGCGGCATTAGCAACATGAAAAGCACGTTAGAATAATGTAGGATGTGCTACAACTCCTAAGAACACCTTACATCTCCATACGAAACTTTAAAACTCCATAATAAACCTAATAAATACGTCCGAGTCCTTTGAACGTCGTACGGAAACTTAAGACATCTTACGACTATGTATGGCATATTAGCACCATGAAAAGCACGTTAGTATAATGTGGGACGCTTTCCAATTCCTAACAACACCTTATAACACAGTACAAAACCTTAAAACTCCTTAATAAACCTAATGAATTCTTCGAAATCCTTTGAACATCGTAGGACAACTCAGGAGATGTTACTGTTCAGTATGCGACATTAGCAACATGAAAAGCACGTTAGAATAAGGTAGGACGCGCTACAACTACTAAGAAACCTTACATCACCGTACGAAACTTTGAAACTCCATAATAAACCTAATAAATTCGTCCGAGTTATTTGAAAGTCGTACGGCAACTTAAGACAACTTACGACTATGTATGCCATATTAGTACAATGAAAAGCACGTTAGTAAAATGTTGGACGCCTTACAACACCATAAGAAACCTTAAAACTCCTTAATAAACCTAATGAATTCGTCGAAGTCCTTTGAACATCGTACGACAACTCAGGAGATGTTACGGCTCATTATGCGACATTAGCAACATGTAAAGCACGTTTGAATAATGTATGACGCGTTACAACTCCAATGAACACCTTACATCACCGTACGAAACTTTAAAACTCCATAATAAAGCTAATAAATTCGTCTGAGTCCTTTGAACGTTGTAAGACAACTTAAGACATCTTGCGACTATGTATGGCATATTAGCACCATGAAAAGCACGTTAGTATAATTTAGGACGCCTTACGATTCATACAACACCTTACAACACAGTACAAAACCTTAATACTCCTTAATAAACCTAATGAATTCTTCGAAGTCCTTTGAACATCGTACGATAACTCAGGAGATGTTACGGTTCAGTATGCGGCATTAGCAACATGAAAAGCACGTTAGAATAATGTAGGACGTGCTACAACTCCTAAGAACACCTTACATCACCGTACGAAACTTTAAAACTCCATAATAAACCTAATAAATTCGTCCGAGTTATTTGAAAGTCGTTCGGCAACTCAAGACTATGTATGCCATAATAGTACAATGAAAACACGTTAGTAAAATGTTGGACGCCTTACAACACCGTACGAAACCTTAAAACTCCTTAATAAACCTAATGAATTCGTCGAAGTCCTTTGAACATCATACGACAACTCAGGAGATGTTACGTCTCATTATGCGACATTAGCAACATGTAAAGCACGTTTGAATAATGTATGACGCGTTACAACTCCAATGAACACTTTTTATCACCGTACGAAACTTTAAAACTCCATAATAAACCTAATAAATTTGTCTGAGTCCTTTGAACGTTGTAAGACAACTTAAGACATCTTACGACTATGTATGGCAGATTAGCACCATGAAAAGCACGTTAGTATAATTTAGGACGCCTTACAATTCCTACAACACCTTACAACACAGTAGAAAACCTTAATACTCCTTAATAAACCTAATGAATTCTTCGAAGTCCTTTGAACATCGTACGACAACGCAGGAGATGTTACGGTTCAGTATGCGGCATTAGCAACATGAAAAGCACGTTAGAATAATGTAGGATGTGCTACAACTCCTAAGAACACCTTACATCTCCATACGAAACTTTAAAACTCCATAATAAACCTAATAAATACGTCCGAGTCCTTTGAACGTCGTACGGAAACTTAAGACATCTTACGACTATGTATGGCATATTAGCACCATGAAAAGCACGTTAGTATAATGTGGGACGCTTTCCAATTCCTAACAACACCTTATAACACAGTACAAAACCTTAAAACTCCTTAATAAACCTAATGAATTCTTCGAAATCCTTTGAACATCGTAGGACAACTCAGGAGATGTTACTGTTCAGTATGCGACATTAGCAACATGAAAAGCACGTTAGAATAAGGTAGGACGCGCTACAACTACTAAGAAACCTTACATCACCGTACGAAACTTTAAAACTCCATGATAAACCTAATAAATTCGTCCGAGTTATTTGAAAGTCGTACGGCAACTTAAGACAACTTACGACTATGTATGCCATATTAGTTCAATGAAAAGCACGTTAGTAAAATGTTGGACGCCTTACAACACCGTACGAAACCTTAAAACTCATTAATAAAGCTAATGAATTCGTCGAAGTCCTTTAACATCATACGACAACTCAGGAGATGTTACGATTTAGTATGCGACATTAGCAATATCAAAAGAACGTTTGAATAATGTATGTCGCGTTACAACTACAAAGAACACCTTACATCACTGTACGAAACTTTAAAACTCCATAATAAACCTAATAAATTCGTCCGAATCCTTTGAACGTCGTATGGCAACTTAAGACATCTTACGACTATGGATGGCATATTAGCACCATGAAAAGCACGTTAGTATAATTTAGGACGCCTTACAACTCCTAACAACACCTTACAACACAGTACGAAACCTTAAAACTCCTTAATAAACCTAATGAATTCGTCGAAGTCCTTTGAACATCGTACGACAACTCAGGAGATGTTACGACTCATTATGCGACATTAGCAACATGTAAAGCACGTTTGAATAATGTATGACGCGTTACAACTCCAATGAACACTTTATATCACCGTACGAAACTTTAAAACTCCATAATAAACCTAATAAATTCGTCTGAGTCCTTTGAACGTTGTAAGACAACTTAAGACATCTTACGACTATGTATGGCATATTAGCACCATGAAAAGCACGTTAGTATAATTTAGGACGCCTTACAATTCCTACAACACCTTAAAACACAGTACAAAACCTTAATACTCTTTAATAAACCTAATGAATTCTTCGAAGTCCTTTGAACATCGTACGACAACTCAGGAGATGTTACGGTTCAGTATGCGACATTAGCAACATGAAAATCATGTTAGAATAAGGTAGGACGCGCTTTACAACTAATAAGAAACCTTACATCACCGTACGAAACTTTAAAACTCCTTAATAAACCTAATAAATTCGTCTGAGTTATTTGAAAGTCGTACGGCAACTTAAGACAACTTACGACTATGTATGCCATATTAGTACAATGAAAAGCACGTTAGTAAAATGTTGGACGCCTTACAACACCGTACGAAACCTTAAAACTGCTTAATAAACCTAATGAATTCGTCGAAGTCCTTTGAACATCGTACGACAACTCAGGAGATGTTACGACTCATTATGCGACATTAGCAACATGTAAAGCACGTTTGAATAATGTATGACGCGTTACAACTCCAATGAACACCTTATATCAACGTACGAAACTTTAAAACTCCATAATAAACCTAATAAATTCGTCTGAGTCCTTTGAACGTTGTAAGACAACTTAAGACATCTTACGACTATGTATGGCATATTAGCACCATGAAAAGCACGTTAGTATAATTTAGGACGCCTTACAATTCCTACAACACCTTAAAACACAGTACAAAACCTTAATACTCCTTAATAAACCTAATGAATTCTTCGAAGTCCTTTGAACATCGTACGACAACTCAGGAGATGTTACGGTTCAGTATGCGGCATTAGCAACATGAAAAGCACGTTAGAATAATGTAGGACGTACTACAACTCCTAAGAACATCTTACATCACCATACGAAACTTTAAAACTCCATAATAAACCTAATAAATTCGTCCGAGTTATTTGAAAGTCGTACGGCAACTTAAGACAACTTACGAATATGTATGCCATATTAGTACAATGAAAAGCACGTTAGTAAAATGTTGGACGCCTTACAACACCGTACGAAACCTTAAAACTCTTTAATAAACCTAATGAATTCGTCCAAGTCCTTTGAACATCATACGACAACTCAGGAGATGTTACGGTTTAGTATGCGACATTAGCAACATGAAAAGAACGTTTGAATAATGTATGACGCGTTACAACTACAAAGAACACCATACATCACCATACGAAACTTTAAAACTCCATAATAAACCTAATAAATTCGTCCGAGTCCTTTGAACGTCGTACGGCAACTTAAGACATCTTACGACTATGGATGGCATATTTGCACCATGAAAAGCATGTTAGTATAATTTAGGACGCCTTACAACTCCTAACAACACATTACAACACCGTACGAAACCTTAAAACTGCTTAATAAACCTAATGAATTCGTCGAAGTCCTTTGAACATCGCACGACAACTCAGGAGATGATACGTCTCATTATGCGACATTAGCAACATGTAAAGAACGTTTGAATAATGTATGACGCGTTACAACTCCAATGAACACCTTACATCACCGTACGAAACTTTAAAACTCCATAATAAACCTAATAAATTTGTCTGAGTCCTTTGAACGTTGTAAGACAACTTAAGACATCTTACGACTATGTATGGCAGATTAGCACCATGAAAAGCACGTTAGTATAATTTAGGACGCCTTACAATTCCTACAACACCTTACAACACAGTAGAAAACCTTAATACTCCTTAATAAACCTAATGAATTCTTCGAAGTCCTTTGAACATCGTACGACAACGCAGGAGATGTTACGGTTCAGTATGCGGCATTAGCAACATGAAAAGCACGTTAGAATAATGTAGGATGTGCTACAACTCCTAAGAACACCTACATCTCCATACGAAACTTTAAAACTCCATAATAAACCTAATAAATACGTCCGGGTCCTTTGAACGTCGTACGGAAACTTAAGACATCTTACGACTATGTATGGCATATTAGCACCATGAAAAGCAAGTTAGTATAATGTAGGACGCTTTACAATTCCTAACAACACCTTATAACACAGTACAAAACCTTAAAACTCCTTAATAAACCTAATGAATTCTTCGAAATCCTTTGAACATCGTAGGACAACTCAGGAGATGTTACTGTTCAGTATGCGACATTAGCAACATGAAAAGCACGTTAGAATAAGGTAGGACGCGCTACAACTACTAAGAAACCTTACATCACCGTACGAAACTTTAAAACTCCATAATAAACCTAATAAATTCGTCCGAGTTATTTGAAAGTCGTACGGCAACTTAAGACAACTTACAAATATGTATGCCATATTAGTACAATGAAAAGCACGTTAGTAAAATGTTGGACGCCTTACAACACCGTACGAAACCTTAAAACTCTTTAATAAACCTAATGAATTCGTCCAAGTCCTTTGAACATCATACGACAACTCAGGAGATGTTACGGTTTAGTATGCGACATTAGCAACATGAAAAGAACGTTTGAATAACGTATGACGCGTTACAACTACAAAGAACACCTTACATCACCATACGAAACTTTAAAACTCCATAATAAACCTAATAAATTCGTCCGAGTCCTTTGAACGTCGTACGGCAACTTAAGACATCTTACGACTATGGATGGCATATTTGCACCATGAAAAGCATGTTAGTATAATTTAGGACGCCTTAAAACTCCTAACAACACATTACAACACCGTACGAAACCTTAAAACTGCTTAATAAACCTAATGAATTCGTCGAAGTCCTTTGAACATCGCACGACAACTCAGGAGATGTTACGTCTCATTATGCGACATTAGCAACATGTAAAGAACATTTGAATAATGTATGACGCGTTACAACTCCAATGAACACCTTACATCACCGTACGAAACTTTAAAACTCCATAATAAACCTAATAAATTTGTCTGAGTCCTTTGAACGTTGTAAGACAACTTAAGACATCTTACGACTATGTATGGCAGATTAGCACCATGAAAAGCACGTTAGTATAATTTAGGACGCCTTACAATTCCTACAACACCTTACAACACAGTAGAAAACCTTAATACTCCTTAATAAACCTAATGAATTCTTCGAAGTCCTTTGAACATCGTACGACAACGCAGGAGATGTTACGGTTCAGTATGCGGCATTAGCAACATGAAAAGCACGTTAGAATAATGTAGGATGTGCTACAACTCCTAAGAACACCTACATCTCCATACGAAACTTTAAAACTCCATAATAAACCTAATAAATACGTCCGGGTCCTTTGAACGTCGTACGGAAACTTAAGACATCTTACGACTATGTATGGCATATTAGCACCATGAAAAGCAAGTTAGTATAATGTAGGACGCTTTACAATTCCTAACAACACCTTATAACACAGTACAAAACCTTAAAACTCCTTAATAAACCTAATGAATTCTTCGAAATCCTTTGAACATCGTAGGACAACTCAGGAGATGTTACTGTTCAGTATGCGACATTAGCAACATGAAAAGCACGTTAGAATAAGGTAGGACGCGCTACAACTACTAAGAAACCTTACATCACCGTACGAAACTTTAAAACTCCATAATAAACCTAATAAATTCGTCCGAGTTATTTGAAAGTCGTACGGCAACTTAAGACAACTTACAAATATGTATGCCATATTAGTACAATGAAAAGCACGTTAGTAAAATGTTGGACGCCTTACAACACCGTACGAAACCTTAAAACTCTTTAATAAACCTAATGAATTCGTCCAAGTCCTTTGAACATCATACGACAACTCAGGAGATGTTACGGTTTAGTATGCGACATTAGCAACATGAAAAGAACGTTTGAATAACGTATGACGCGTTACAACTACAAAGAACACCTTACATCACCATACGAAACTTTAAAACTCCATAATAAACCTAATAAATTCGTCCGAGTCCTTTGAACGTCGTACGGCAACTTAAGACATCTTACGACTATGGATGGCATATTTGCACCATGAAAAGCATGTTAGTATAATTTAGGACGCCTTAAAACTCCTAACAACACATTACAACACCGTACGAAACCTTAAAACTGCTTAATAAACCTAATGAATTCGTCGAAGTCCTTTGAACATCGCACGACAACTCAGGAGATGTTACGTCTCATTATGCGACATTAGCAACATGTAAAGAACATTTGAATAATGTATGACGCGTTACAACTCCAATGAACACCTTACATCACCGTACGAAACTTTAAAACTCCATAATAAACCTAATAAATTTGTCTGAGTCCTTTGAACGTTGTAAGACAACTTAAGACATCTTACGACTATGTATGGCAGATTAGCACCATGAAAAGCACGTTAGTATAATTTAGGACGCCTTACAATTCCTACAACACCTTACAACACAGTAGAAAACCTTAATACTCCTTAATAAACCTAATGAATTCTTCGAAGTCCTTTGAACATCGTACGACAACGCAGGAGATGTTACGGTTCAGTATGCGGCATTAGCAACATGAAAAGCACGTTAGAATAATGTAGGATGTGCTACAACTCCTAAGAACACCTACATCTCCATACGAAACTTTAAAACTCCATAATAAACCTAATAAATACGTCCGAGTCCTTTGAACGTCGTACGGAAACTTAAGACATCTTACGACTATGTATGGCATATTAGCACCATGAAAAGCACGTTAGTATAATGTAGGACGCTTTACAATTCCTAACAACACCTTATAACACAGTACAAAACCTTAAAACTCCTTAATAAACCTAATGAATTCTTCGAAATCCTTTGAACATCGTAGGACAACTCAGGAGATGTTACTGTTCAGTATGCGACATTAGCAACATGAAAAGCACGTTAGAATAAGGTAGGACGAGCTACAACTACTAAGAAACCTTACATCACCGTACGAAACTTTAAAACTCCATAATAAACCTAATAAATTCGTCCGAATTATTTGAAAGTCGTACGGCAACTTAAGACAACTTACGAATATGTATGCCATATTAGTACAATGAAAAGCACGTTAGTAAAATGTTGGACGCCTTACAACACCGTACGAAACCTTAAAACTCTTTAATAAACCTAATGAATTCGTCCAAGTCCTTTGAACATCATACGACAACTCAGGAGATGTTACGGTTTAGTATGCGACATTAGCAACATGAAAAGAACGTTTGAATAATGTATGACGCGTTACAACTACAAAGAACACCTTACATCACCATACGAAACTTTAAAACTCCATAATAAACCTAATAAATTCGTCCGAGTCCTTTGAACGTCGTACGACAACTTAAGACATCTTACGACTATGGATGGCATATTTGCACCATGAAAAACATGTTAGTATAATTTAGGACGCCTTACAACTCCTAACAACACATTACAACACCGTACGAAACCTTAAAACTACTTAATAAACCCAATGAATTCGTCGAAGTCCTTTGAACATCGCACGACAACTCAGGAGATGTTACGTCTCATTATGCGACATTAGCAACATGTAAAGAACATTTGAATAATGTATGACGCGTTACAACTCCAATGAACACCTTACATCACCGTACGAAACTTTAAAACTCCATAATAAACCTAATAAATTTGTCTGAGTCCTTTGAACGTTGTAAGACAACTTAAGACATCTTACGACTATGTATGGCAGATTAGCACCATGAAAAGCACGTTAGTATAATTTAGGACGCCTTACAATTCCTACAACACCTTACAACACAGTAGAAAACCTTAATACTCCTTAATAAACCTAATGAATTCTTCGAAGTCCTTTGAACATCGTACGACAACGCAGGAGATGTTACGGTTCAGTATGCGGCATTAGCAACATGAAAAGCACGTTAGAATAATGTAGGATGTGCTACAACTCCTAAGAACACTTTACATCTCCATACAAAACTTTAAAACTCCATAATAAACCTAATAAATACGTCCGAGTCCTTTGAATGTCGTACGGAAACTTAAGACATCTTACGACTATGTATGGCATATTAGCACCATGAAAAGCACGTTAGTATAATGTAGGACGCTTTACAATTCCTAACAACACCTTATAACACAGTACAAAACCTTAAAACTCCTTAATAAACCTAATGAATTCTTCGAAATCCTTTGAACATCGTAGGACAACTCAGGAGATGTTACTGTTCAGTATGCGACATTAGCAACATGAAAAGCACGTTAGAATAAGGTAGGACGCGCTACAACTACTAAGAAACCTTACATCACCGTACGAAACTTTAAAACTCCATAATAAACCTAATAAATTCGTCCGAGTTATTTGAAAGTCTTACGGCAACTTAAGACAACTTACGACTATGTATGCCATATTAGTACAATGAAAAGCACGTTAGTAAAATGTTGGACGCCTTACAACACCGTACGAAACCTTAAAACTCATTAATAAAGCTAATGAATTCGTCGAAGTCCTTTAACATCATACGACAACTCAGGAGATGTTACGATTTAGTATGCGACATTAGCAACATGAAAAGAACGTTTGAATAATGTATGTCGCGTTACAACTACAAAGAACACCTTACATCACTGTACGAAACCTTAAAACTCCATAATAAACCTTATTAATTCGTCTGAATCCTTTGAACGTCGTATGGCAACTTAAGACATCTTACGACTATGGATGGCATATTAGCACCATGAAAAGCACGTTAGTATAATTTAGGACGCCTTACAACTCCTAACAACACCTTACAACACAGTACGAAACCTTAAAACTCCTTAATAAACCTAATGAATTCGTCGAAGTCCTTTGAACATCGTACGACAACTCAGGAGATGTTACGACTCATTATGCGACATTAGCAACATGTAAAGCACGTTTGAATAATGTATGACGCGTTACAACTCCAATGAACACCTTATATCACCGTACGAAACTTTAAAACTCCATAATAAACCTAATAAATTCGTCTGAGTCCTTTGAACGTTGTAATACAACTTAAGACATCTTACGACTATGTATGGCATATTAGCACCATGAAAAGCACGTTAGTATAATTTAGGACGCCTTACAATTCCTACAACACCTTAAAACACAATACAAAACCTTAATACTCCTTAATAAACCTAATGAATTCTTCGAAGTCCTTTGAACATCGTACGACAACTCAGGAGATGTTACGGTTCAGTATGCGGCATTAGCAACATGAAAAGCACGTTAGAATAATGTAGGACGTACTACAACTCCTAAGAACACCTTACATCACCATACGAAACTTTAAAACTCCATAATAAACCTAATAAATTTGTCCCAGTTATTTGAAAGTCGTACGGCAACTTAAGACAATTTACGAATATGTATGTCATATTAGTACAATGAAAAGCACGTTAGTAAAATGTTGGACGCCTTACAACACCGTACGAAACCTTAAAACTCTTTAATAAACCTAATGAATTCGTCCAAGTCCTTTGAAAATCATACGACAACTCAGGAGATGTTACGGTTTAGTATGCGACATTAGCAACATGAAAAGAATGTTTGAATAATGTATGACGCGTTACAACTACAAAGAACACCTTACAACACCATACGAAACTTTAAAACTCCATAATAAACCTAATAAATTCGTCCGAGTCCTTTGAACGTCGTACGGCAACTTAAGACATCTTACGACTATGGATGGCATATTTGCACCATGAAAAGCATGTTAGTATAATTTAGGACGCCTTACAACTCCTAACAACACATTACAACACCGTACGAAACCTTAAAACTGCTTAATAAACCTAATGAATTCGTCGAAGTCCTTTGAACATCGCACGACAACTCAGGAGATGTTACGTCTCATTATGCGACATTAGCAACATGTAAAGAACGTTTGAATAATGTATGACGCGTTACAACTCCAATGAACACCTTACATCACCGTACGAAACTTTAAAACTCCATAATAAACCTAATAAATTTGTCTGAGTCCTTTGAACGTTGTAAGACAACTTAAGACATCTTACGACTATGTATGGCAGATTAGCACCATGAAAAGCACGTTAGTATAATTAAGGACGCCTTACAATTCCTACAACACCTTACAACACAGTACATAACCTTAATAATCCTTAATAAACCTAATGAATTCTTCGAAGTCCTTAGAACATCGTACTTCAACTCAGGAGATGTTACGGTTCAGTATGCGGCATTAGCAACATGAAAAGCACGTTAGAATAATGTAGGACGTGCTACAACTCCTAAGAACAACTTACATCGCCATACGAAACATTAAAACTCCATAATAAACCTAATAAATTCGTCCGAGTTATTTGAAAGTCGTACGGCAACTTAAGACAACTTACGACTATGTATGCCATATTAGTACAATGAAAAGCACGTTAGTAAAATGTTGGACGCCTTACAACACCGTACGAAACCTTAAAACTCTTTAATAAACCTAATGAATTCGTCCAAGTCCTTTGAACATCATACGACAACTCAGGAGATGTTACGGTTTAGTATGCGACATTAGCAACATGAAAAGAACGTTTGAATAATGTATGACGAGTTACAACTACAAAGAACACCTTACATCACCATACGAAACTTTAAAACTCCATAATAAACCTAATAAAGTCGTCCGAGTCCTTTGAACGTCGTACGGCAACTTAAGACATCTTACGACTATGGATGGCATATTTGCACCATGAAAAGCATGTTAGTATAATTTAGGACGCCTTACAACTCCTAACAACACATTACAACACCGTACGAAACCTTAAAACTGCTTAATAAACCTAATGAATTCGTCGAAGTCCTTTGAACATCGCACGACAACTCAGGAGATGTTACGTCTCATTATGCGACATTAGCAACATGTAAAGAACGTTTGAATAATGTATGACGCGTTACAACTCCAATGAACACCTTACATCACCGTACGAAACTTTAAAACTCCATAATAAACCTAATAAATTTGTCTGAGTCCTTTGAACGTTGTAAGACAACTTAAGACATCTTACGACTATGTATGGCAGATTAGCACCATGAAAAGCACGTTAGTATAATTAAGGACGCCTTACAATTCCTACAACACCTTACAACACAGTACATAACCTTAATAATCCTTAATAAACCTAATGAATTCTTCGAAGTCCTTAGAACATCGTACTTCAACTCAGGAGATGTTACGGTTCAGTATGCGGCATTAGCAACATGAAAAGCACGTTAGAATAATGTAGGACGTGCTACAACTCCTAAGAACAACTTACATCGCCATACGAAACTTTAAAACTCCATAATAAACCTAATAAATTCGTCCGAGTTATTTGAAAGTCGTACGGCAACTTAAGACAACTTACGACTATGTATGCCATATTAGTACAATGAAAAGCACGTTAGTAAAATGTTGGACGCCTTACAACACCGTACGAAACCTTAAAACTCTTTAATAAACCTAATGAATTCGTCCAAGTCCTTTGAACATCATACGACAACTCAGGAGATGTTACGGTTTAGTATGCGACATTAGCAACATGAAAAGAATGTTTGAATAATGTATGACGCGTTACAACTACAAAGAACACCTTACAACACCATACGAAACATTAAAACTCCATAATAAACCTAATAAATTCGTCCGAGTCCTTTGAACGTCGTACAGCAACTTAAGACATCTTACGACTATGGATGGCATATTTGCACCATGAAAAGCATGTTAGTATAATTTAGAACGCCTTACAACTCCTAACAACACATTACAACACCGTACGAAACCTTAAAACTGCTTAATAAACCTAATGAATTCGTCGAAGTCCTTTGAACATCGCACGACAACTCAGGAGATGTTACGTCTCATTATGCGACATTAGCAACATGTAAAGCACGTTTGAATAATGTATGACGCGTTACAACTCCAATGAACACCTTACATCACCGTACGGAACTTTAAAACTCCATAATAAACCTAATAAATTTGTCTGAGTCCTTTGAACGTTGTAAGAAAACTTAAGACATCTTACGACTATGTATGGCATATTAGCACCATGAAAAGCACGTTAGTATAATTTAGGACGCCTTACAATTCCTACAACACCTTACAACACAGTACAAAACCTTAATACTCCTTAATAAACCTAATGAATTCTTCGAAGTCCTCTGAACATCGTACGACAACTCAGGAGATGTTACGGTTCAGTATGCGGCATTAGCAACATGAAAAGCACGTTAGAATAATGTAGGACGTGCTACAACTCCTAAGAACACCTTACATCGGCATACGAAACTTTAAAACTCCATAATAAACCTAATAAATTCGTCCGAGTCCTTTGAACGTCGTACGGAAACTTAAGACATCTTATGACTATGTATGGCATATTAGCACCAATAAAAGCACGTTAGTATAATTTAGGACGCTTTGCAATTCCTAACAACACCTTACATCACAGTACAAAACCTTAAAACTCCTTAATAAACCTAATGAATTCTTCGAAATCCTTTGAACATCGTAGGACAACTCAGGAGATGTTACGGTTCAGTATGCGACATTAGCAACATGAAAAGCACGTTAGAATAAGGTAGGACGCGCTTTACAAATACTAAGAAACCTTACATCACCGTACGAATCTTTAAAACTCCTTAATAAACTTAATAAATTCGTCCGAGTTATTTGAAAGTCGTACGGCAACTTAAGACAACTTACGACTATGTATGCCATATTAGTACTATGAAAAGCACGTTAGTAAAATGTTGGACGCCTTACAACACCATACGAAACCTTAAAACTCCTTAATAAACCTAATGAATTCGTCGAAGTCCTTTGAACATCGTACGACAACTCAGGAGATGTTACGGCTCATTATGCGACATTAGCAACATGTAAAGCACGTTTGAATAATGTATGACGCGTTACAATTCCATTGAACACCTTACATCACCGTACGAGACTTTAAAACTCCATAATAAAGCTAATAAATTCGTCTGAGTCCTTTGAACGTTGTAAGACAACTTAAGACATCTTGCGACTATGTATGGCATATTAGCACCATGAAAAGCACGTTATTATAATTTAGGACGCCTTACAATTCATACAACACCTTACAACACAGTACAAAACCTTAATACTGCTTAATAAACCTAATGAATTCTTCGAAATCCTTTGAACATCGTACGATAACTCAGGAGATGTTACGGTTCAGTATGCGACATTAGCAACAAGAAAAGCACGTTAGAATAATGTAGGACGTGCTACAACTCCTAAGAACACCTTACATCACCGTACGAAACTTTAAAACTCCATAATAAACCTAATAAATTCGTCCGAGTTTATTGAAAGTCGTTCGGAAACTTAAGACTATGTATGCCATAATAGTACAATGAAAAGCACGTTAGTAAAATGTTGGGCGCCTTACAACACCGTACGAAACCTTAAAACTCCTTAATAAACCTAATGAATTCGTCGAAGTCCTTTGAACATCATACGACAACTCAGGAGATGTTACGGTTTAGTATGCGACATTAGCAACATGAAAAGAATGTTTGAATAATGTATGACGCGTTACAACTACAAAGAACACCTTACAACACCATACGAAACTTTAAAACTCCATAATAAACCTAATAAATTCGTCCGAGTCCTTTGAACGTCGTACAGCAACTTAAGACATCTTACGACTATGGATGGCATATTTGCACCATGAAAAGCATGTTAGTATAATTTAGAACGCCTTACAACTCCTAACAACACATTACAACACCGTACGAAACCTTAAAACTGCTTAATAAACCTAATGAATTCGTCGAAGTCCTTTGAACATCGCACGACAACTCAGGAGATGTTACGTCTCATTATGCGACATTAGCAACATGTAAAGCACGTTTGAATAATGTATGACGCGTTACAACTCCAATGAACACCTTACATCACCGTACGGAACTTTAAAACTCCATAATAAACCTAATAAATTTGTCTGAGTCCTTTGAACTTTGTAAGACAACTTAAGACATCTTACGACTATGTATGGCATATTAGCACCATGAAAAGCACGTTAGTGTAATTTAGGACGCCTTACAATTCCTACAACACCTTACAACACAGTACAAAACCTTAATACTCCTTAATAAACCTAATGAATTCTTCGAAGTCCTTTGAACATCGTACGACAACTCAGGAGATGTTACGGTTCAGTATGCGGCATTAGCAACATGAAAAGCACGTTAGAATAATGTAGGACGTGCTACAACTCCTAAGAACACCTTACATCGGCATACGAAACTTTAAAACTCCATAATAAACCTAATAAATTCGTCCGAGTCCTTTGAACGTCGTACGGAAACTTAAGACATCTTATGACTATGTATGGCATATTAGCACCAATAAAAGCACGTTAGTATAATTTAGGACGCTTTGCAATTCCTAACAACACCTTACATCACAGTACAAAACCTTAAAACTCCTTAATAAACCTAATGAATTCTTCGAAATCCTTTGAACATCGTAGGACAACTCAGGAGATGTTACGGTTCAGTATGCGACATTAGCAACATGAAAAGCACGTTAGAATAAGGTAGGACGCGCTTTACAAATACTAAGAAACCTTACATCACCGTACGAATCTTTAAAACTCCTTAATAAACTTAATAAATTCGTCCGAGTTATTTGAAAGTCGTACGGCAACTTAAGACAACTTACGACTATGTATGCCATATTAGTACTATGAAAAGCACGTTAGTAAAATGTTGGACGCCTTACAACACCATACGAAACCTTAAAACTCCTTAATAAACCTAATGAATTCGTCGAAGTCCTTTGAACATCGTACGACAACTCAGGAGATGTTACGGCTCATTATGCGACATTAGCAACATGTAAAGCACGTTTGAATAATGTATGACGCGTTACAATTCCATTGAACACCTTACATCACCGTACGAGACTTTAAAACTCCATAATAAAGCTAATAAATTCGTCTGAGTCCTTTGAACGTTGTAATTCAACTTAAGACATCTTGCGACTATGTATGGCATATTAGCACCATGAAAAGCACGTTATTATAATTTAGGACGCCTTACAATTCATACAACACCTTACAACACAGTACAAAACCTTAATACTGCTTAATAAACCTAATGAATTCTTCGAAATCCTTTGAACATCGTACGATAACTCAGGAGATGTTACGGTTCAGTATGCGACATTAGCAACAAGAAAAGCACGTTAGAATAATGTAGGACGTGCTACAACTCCTAAGAACACCTTACATCACCGTACGAAACTTTAAAACTCCATAATAAACCTAATAAATTCGTCCGAGTTTATTGAAAGTCGTTCGGCAACTTAAGACTATGTATGCCATAATAGTACAATGAAAAGCACGTTAGTAAAATGTTGGGCGCCTTATAACACCGTACGAAACCTTAAAACTCCTTAATAAACCTAATGAATTCGTCGAAGTCCTTTGAACATCATACGACAACTCAGGAGATGTTACGGTTTAGTATGCGACATTAGCAACATGAAAAGAATGTTTGAATAATGTATGACGCGTTACAACTACAAAGAACACCTTACAACACCATACGAAACTTTAAAACTCCATAATAAACCTAATAAATTCGTCCGAGTCCTTTGAACGTCGTACAGCAACTTAAGACATCTTACGACTATGGATGGCATATTTGCACCATGAAAAGCATGTTAGTATAATTTAGAACGCCTTACAACTCCTAACAACACATTACAACACCGTACGAAACCTTAAAACTGCTTAATAAACCTAATGAATTCGTCGAAGTCCTTTGAACATCGCACGACAACTCAGGAGATGTTACGTCTCATTATGCGACATTAGCAACATGTAAAGCACGTTTGAATAATGTATGACGCGTTACAACTCCAATGAACACCTTACATCACCGTACGAAACTTTAAAACTCCATAATAAACCTAATAAATTTGTCTGAGTCCTTTGAACGTTGTAAGACAACTTAAGACATCTTACGACTATGTATGGCATATTAGCACCATGAAAAGCACGTTAGTGTAATTTAGGACGCCTTACAATTCCTACAACACCTTACAACACAGTACAAAACCTTAATACTCCTTAATAAACCTAATGAATTCTTCGAAGTCCTTTGAATATCGTACGACAACTCAGGAGATGTTACGGTTCAGTATGCGGCATTAGCAACATGAAAAGCACGTTAGAATAATGTAGGACGTGCTACAACTCCTAAGAACACCTTACATCGGCATACGAAACTTTAAAACTCCATAATAAACCTAATAAATTCGTCCGAGTCCTTTGAACGTCGTACGGATACTTAAGACATCTTACGACTATGTATAGCATATTAGCACCATGAAAAGCACGTTAGTATAATGTAGGACACTTTACAATTCCTAACAACACCTTACAACACAGTACAAAACCCTAAAACTCCTTAATAAACCTAATGAATTCTTCGAAATCCTTTGAACATCGTAGGACAACTCAGGAGATGTTACAGTTCAGTATGTGACATTAGCAACATGAAAAGCACATTAGAATAAGGTAGGACGCGCTACAACTACTAAGAAACCTTACATCACCGTACGAAACTTTAAAACTCCATAATAAACCTAATAAATTCGTCCGAGTTATTTGAAAGTCGTACGGCAACTTAAGACAACTTACGACTATGTATGCCATATTAGTACAATGAAAAGCACGTTAGTAAAATGTTGGACGCCTTACAACACCGTACGAAACCTTAAAACTCCTTAATAAACCTAATGAATTCGTCGAAGTCCTTTAAACATCATACGAAAACTCAGGAGATGTTACGGTTTAGTATGCGACATTAGCAACATGAAAAGAATGTTTGAATAATGTATGACGCGTTACAACTACAAAGAACACCTTACATCACCGTACGAAACTTTAAAACTCCATAATAAACCTAATAAATTCGTCCGAGTTATTTGAAAGTCGTACGGCAACTTAAGACGTACAACTTACGACTATGTATGCAATATTAGTACAATGAAAAGCACGTTAGTAAAATGTTGGACGCCTTACAACACCGTACGTAACCTTAAAACTCATTAATAAAGCTAATGAATTCGTCGAAGTCCTTTGGACATCATACGACAACTCAGGAGATGTTACTGTTTAGTATGCGACATTAGCAACATGAAAAGAACGTTTGATTAACGTATGACGCGTTACAACTACAAAGAACACCTTACATCACCGTACGAAACTTTAAAACTCCATAATAAACCTAATAAATTCGTCTGAGTCCTTTGAACGTCGTACGGCAACTTAAGACATCTTACGACTATGGATGGCATATTAGCACCATGAAAAGCACGTTAGTATAATTTAGGACGCCTTACAACTCCTAACAACACCTTACAACACAGTACGAAACCTTAAAACTCTTAATAAACCTAATGAATTCGTCGAAGTCCTTTGAACATTGTACGACAACTCAGGATATGTTACGGCTCATTATGCGACATTAGCAACATGTAAAGCACGTTAGAATAATGTATGACGCGTTACAACTCCAATGAACACCTTACATCACCGTACGAAAATTTAAAACTCCATAATAAACCTAATAAATTCGTCTGAGTCCTTTGAACGTTGTAAGACAACTTAAGACATCTTACGACTATGTATGGCATATTAGCACCATGAAAAGCACGTTAGTATAATTTAGGACGCCTTACAATTCCTACAACACCTTACAACACAGTACAAAACCTTAATACTCCTTAATAAACCTAATGAATTCTTCGAAGTCCTTTGAACATCGTACGACAACTCAGGAGATGTTACGGTTCAGTATGCGGCATTAGCAACATGAAAAGCACGTTAGAATAATGTAGGACGTACTACAACTCCTAAGAACACCTTACATCACCGTACGAAACTTTAAAACTCCATAATAAACCTAATAAATTCGTCCGAGTTATTTGAAAGTCGTACGGCAACTTAAGACAACTTACGACTATGTATGCCATATTAGTACAATGAAAAGCACGTTAGTAAAATGTTGGGCGCCTTACAACACCGTACGTAACCTTAAAACTCATTAATAAAGCTAATGAATTCGTCGAAGTCCTTTGGACATAATACGACAACTCAGGAGATGTTACTGTTTAGTATGCGACATTAGCAACATGAAAAGAACGTTTGATTAACGTATGACGCGTTACAACTACAAAGAACACCTTACATCACCGTACGAAACTTTAAAACTCCATAATAAACCTAATAAATTCGTCTGAGTCCTTTGAACGTCGTACGGCAACTTAAGACATCTTACGACTATGGATGGCATATTAGCACCATGAAAAGCACGTTAGTATAATTTAGGACGCCTTACAACTCCTAACAACACCTTACAACACAGTACGAAACCTTAAAACTGCTTAATAAACCTAATGAATTCGTCGAAGTCCTTTGAACATCGCACGACAACTCAGGAGATGTTACGTCTCATTATGCGACATTAGCAACATGTAAAGCACGTTTGAATAATGTATGACGCGTTACAACTCCAATGAACACCTTACATCACCGTACGAAACTTTAAAACTCCATAATAAACCTAATAAATTTGTCTGAGTCCTTTGAACGTTGTAAGACAACGTAAGACATCTTACGACTATGTATGGCATATTAGCACCATGAAAAGCACGTTAGTGTAATTTAGGACGCCTTACAATTCCTACAACACCTTACAACACAGTACAAAACCTTAATACTCCTTAATAAACCTAATGAATTCTTCGAAGTCCTTTGAATATCGTACGACAACTCAGGAGATGTTACGGTTCAGTATGCGGCATTAGCAACATGAAAAGCACGTTAGAATAATGTAGGACGTGCTACAACTCCTAAGAACACCTTACATCGGCATACGAAACTTTAAAACTCCATAATAAACCTAATAAATTCGTCCGAGTCCTTTGAACGTCGTACGGATACTTAAGACATCTTACGACTATGTATAGCATATTAGCACCATGAAAAGCACGTTAGTATAATGTAGGACACTTTACAATTCCTAACAACACCTTACAACACAGTACAAAACCCTAAAACTCCTTAATAAACCTAATGAATTCTTCGAAATCCTTTGAACATCGTAGGACAACTCAGGAGATGTTACAGTTCAGTATGTGACATTAGCAACATGAAAAGCACATTAGAATAAGGTAGGACGCGCTACAACTACTAAGAAACCTTACATCACCGTACGAAACTTTAAAACTCCATAATAAACCTAATAAATTCGTCCGAGTTATTTGAAAGTCGTACGGCAACTTAAGACAACTTACGACTATGTATGCCATATTAGTACAATGAAAAGCACGTTAGTAAAATGTTGGACGCCTTACAACACCGTACGAAACCTTAAAACTCCTTAATAAACCTAATGAATTCGTCGAAGTCCTTTAAACATCATACGAAAACTCAGGAGATGTTACGGTTTAGTATGCGACATTAGCAACATGAAAAGAATGTTTGAATAATGTATGACGCGTTACAACTACAAAGAACACCTTACATCACCGTACGAAACTTTAAAACTCCATAATAAACCTAATAAATTCGTCCGAGTTATTTGAAAGTCGTACGGCAACTTAAGACGTACAACTTACGACTATGTATGCAATATTAGTACAATGAAAAGCACGTTAGTAAAATGTTGGACGCCTTACAACACCGTACGTAACCTTAAAACTCATTAATAAAGCTAATGAATTCGTCGAAGTCCTTTGGACATCATACGACAACTCAGGAGATGTTACTGTTTAGTATGCGACATTAGCAACATGAAAAGAACGTTTGATTAACGTATGACGCGTTACAACTACAAAGAACACCTTACATCACCGTACGAAACTTTAAAACTCCATAATAAACCTAATAAATTCGTCTGAGTCCTTTGAACGTCGTACGGCAACTTAAGACATCTTACGACTATGGATGGCATATTAGCACCATGAAAAGCACGTTAGTATAATTTAGGACGCCTTACAACTCCTAACAACACCTTACAACACAGTACGAAACCTTAAAACTCTTAATAAACCTAATGAATTCGTCGAAGTCCTTTGAACATTGTACGACAACTCAGGATATGTTACGGCTCATTATGCGACATTAGCAACATGTAAAGCACGTTAGAATAATGTATGACGCGTTACAACTCCAATGAACACCTTACATCACCGTACGAAAATTTAAAACTCCATAATAAACCTAATAAATTCGTCTGAGTCCTTTGAACGTTGTAAGACAACTTAAGACATCTTACGACTATGTATGGCATATTAGCACCATGAAAAGCACGTTAGTATAATTTAGGACGCCTTACAATTCCTACAACACCTTACAACACAGTACAAAACCTTAATACTCCTTAATAAACCTAATGAATTCTTCGAAGTCCTTTGAACATCGTACGACAACTCAGGAGATGTTACGGTTCAGTATGCGGCATTAGCAACATGAAAAGCACGTTAGAATAATGTAGGACGTACTACAACTCCTAAGAACACCTTACATCACCGTACGAAACTTTAAAACTCCATAATAAACCTAATAAATTCGTCCGAGTTATTTGAAAGTCGTACGGCAACTTAAGACAACTTACGACTATGTATGCCATATTAGTACAATGAAAAGCACGTTAGTAAAATGTTGGACGCCTTACAACACCGTACGTAACCTTAAAACTCATTAATAAAGCTAATGAATTCGTCGAAGTCCTTTGGACATAATACGACAACTCAGGAGATGTTACTGTTTAGTATGCGACATTAGCAACATGAAAAGAACGTTTGATTAACGTATGACGCGTTACAACTACAAAGAACACCTTACATCACCGTACGAAACTTTAAAACTCCATAATAAACCTAATAAATTCGTCTGAGTCCTTTGAACGTCGTACGGCAACTTAAGACATCTTACGACTATGGATGGCATATTAGCACCATGAAAAGCACGTTAGTATAATTTAGGACGCCTTACAACTCCTAACAACACCTTACAACACAGTACGAAACCTTAAAACTGCTTAATAAACCTAATGAATTCGTCGAAGTCCTTTGAACATCGCACGACAACTCAGGAGATGTTACGTCTCATTATGCGACATTAGCAACATGTAAAGCACGTTTGAATAATGTATGACGCGTTACAACTCCAATGAACACCTTACATCACCGTACGAAACTTTAAAACTCCATAATAAACCTAATAAATTTGTCTGAGTCCTTTGAACGTTGTAAGACAACTTAAGACATCTTACGACTATGTATGGCATATTAGCACCATGAAAAGCACGTTAGTGTAATTTAGGACGCCTTACAATTCCTACAACACCTTACAACACAGTACAAAACCTTAATACTCCTTAATAAACCTAATGAATTCTTCGAAGTCCTTTGAACATCGTACGACAACTCAGGAGATGTTACGGTTCAGTATGCGGCATTAGCAACATGAAAAGCACGTTAGAATAATGTAGGACGTGCTACAACTCCTAAGAACACCTTACATCGGCATACGAAACTTTAAAACTCCATAATAAACCTAATAAATTCGTCCGAGTCCTTTGAACGTCGTACGGATACTTAAGACATCTTACGACTATGTATAGCATATTAGCACCATGAAAAGCACGTTAGTATAATGTAGGACACTTTACAATTCCTAAAACACCTTACAACACAGTACAAAACCCTAAAACTTCTTAATAAACCTAATGAATTCTTCGAAATCCTTTGAACATCGTAGGACAACTCAGGAGATGTTACAGTTCAGTATGTGACATTAGCAACATGAAAAGCACGTTAGAATAAGGTAGGACGCGCTACAACTACTAAGAAACCTTACATCACCGTACGAAACTTTAAAACTCCATAATAAACCTAATAAATTCGTCCGAGTTATTTGAAAGTCGTACGGCAACTTAAGACAACTTACGACTATGTATGCCATATTAGTACAATGAAAAGCACGTTAGTAAAATGTTGGACGCCTTACAACACCGTACGAAACCTTAAAACTCCTTAATAAACCTAATGAATTCGTCGAAGTCCTTTAAACATCATACGAAAACTCAGGAGATGTTACGGTTTAGTATGCGACATTAGCAACATGAAAAGAATGTTTGAATAATGTATGACGCGTTACAACTACAAAGAACACCTTACATCACCGTACGAAACTTTAAAACTCCATAATAAACCTAATAAATTCGTCCGAGTTATTTGAAAGTCGTACGGCAACTTAAGACGTACAACTTACGACTATGTATGCAATATTAGTACAATGAAAAGCACGTTAGTAAAATGTTGGACACCTTACAACACCGTACGTAACCTTAAAACTCATTAATAAAGCTAATGAATTCGTCGAAGTCCTTTGGACATCATACGACAACTCAGGAGATGTTACTGTTTAGTATGCGACATTAGCAACATGAAAAGAACGTTTGATTAACGTATGACGCGTTACAACTACAAAGAACACCTTACATCACCGTACGAAACTTTAAAACTCCATAATAAACCTAATAAATTCGTCTGAGTCCTTTGAACGTCGTACGGCAACTTAAGACATCTTACGACTATGGATGGCATATTAGCACCATGAAAAGCACGTTAGTATAATTTAGGACGCCTTACAACTCCTAACAACACCTTACAACACAGTACGAAACCTTAAAACTCTTAATAAACCTAATGAATTCGTCGAAGTCCTTTGAACATTGTACGACAACTCAGGATATGTTACGGCTCATTATGCGACATTAGCAACATGTAAAGCACGTTAGAATAATGTATGACGCGTTACAACTCCAATGAACACCTTACATCACCGTACGAAAATTTAAAACTCCATAATAAACCTAATAAATTCGTCTGAGTCCTTTGAACGTTGTAAGACAACTTAAGACATCTTACGACTATGTATGGCATATTAGCACCATGAAAAGCACGTTAGTATAATTTAGGACGCCTTACAATTCCTACAACACCTTACAACACAGTACAAAACCTTAATACTCCTTAATAAACCTAATGAATTCTTCGAAGTCCTTTGAACATCGTACGACAACTCAGGAGATGTTACGGTTCAGTATGCGGCATTAGCAACATGAAAAGCACGTTAGAATAATGTAGGACGTACTACAACTCCTAAGAACACCTTACATCACCGTACGAAACTTTAAAACTCCATAATAAACCTAATAAATTCGTCCGAGTTATTTGAAAGTCGTACGACAACTTAAGACAACTTACGACTATGTATGCCATATTAGTACAATGAAAAGCACGTTAGTAAAATGTTGGACGCCTTACAACACCGTACGAAACCTTAAAACTCTTTAATAAACCTAATGAATTCATCGAAGTCCTTTGAACATCATACGACAACTCAGGAGATGTTACGGTTTAGTATGCGACATTAGCAGCATGAAAAGAATGTTTGAATAATGTATGACGCGTTACAACTACAAAGAACACCTTACAACACCATACGAAACTTTAAAACTCCATAATAAACCTAATAAATTCGTCCGAGTCCTTTGAACGTCGTACGGCAACTTAAGACATCTTACGACTATGGATGGCATATTTGCACCATGAAAAGCATGTTAGTATAATTTAGAACGCCTTACAACTCCTAACAACACATTACAACACCGTACGAAACCTTAAAACTGCTTAATAAACCTAATGAATTCGTCCAAGTCCTTTGAACATCGCACGACAACTCAGGAGATGTTACGTCTCATTATGCGACATTAGCAACATGTAAAGCACGTTTGAATAATGTATGACGCGTTACAACTCCAATGAACACCTTACATCACCGTACGAAACTTTAAAACTCCATAATAAACCTAATAAATTTGTCTGAGTCCTTTGAACGTTGTAAGACAACTTAAGACATCTTACGACTATGTATGGCATATTAGCACCATGAAAAGCACGTTAGTATAATTTAGGACCCTTACAATTCCTACAACACCTTACAACACAGTACAAAACCTTAATACTCCTTAATAAACCTAATGAATTCTTCGAAGTCCTTTGAACATCGTACGACAACTCAGGAGATGTTACGGTTCAGTATGCGGCATTAGCAACATGAAAAGCACGTTAGAATAATGTAGGACGTGCTACAACTCCTAAGAACACCTTACATCGGCATACGAAACTTTAAAACTCCATAATAAACCTAATAAATTCGTCCGAGTCCTTTGAACGTCGTACGGAAACTTAAGACATCTTACGACTATGTATAGCATATTAGCACCATGAAAAGCACGTTAGTATAATGTAGGACGCTTTACAATTCCTAACAACACCTTACAACACAGTACAAAACCTTAAAACTCCTTAATAAACCTAACGAATTCTTCGAAATCCTTTGAACATCGTAGGACAACTCAGGAGATGTTACAGTTCAGTATGTGACATTAGCAACATGAAAAGCACGTTAGAATAAGGTAGGACGCGCTACAACTACTAAGAAACCTTACATCACCGTACGAAACTTTAAAACTCCATAATAAACCTAATAAATTCGTCCGAGTTATTTGAAAGTCGTACGGCAACTTAAGACAACTTACGACTATGTATGCCATATTAGTACAATGAAAAGCACGTTAGTAAAATGTTGGACGCCTTACAACACCGTACGAAACCTTAAAACTCCTTAATAAACCTAATGAATTCGTCGAAGTCCTTTAAACATCATACGAAAACTCAGGAGATGTTACGGTTTAGTATGCGACATTAGCAACATGAAAAGAATGTTTGAATAATGTATGACGCGTTACAACTACAAAGAACACCTTACATCACCGTACGAAACTTTAAAACTCCATAATAAACCTAATAAATTCGTCCGAGTTATTTGAAAGTCGTACGGCAACTTAAGACGTACAACTTATGACTATGTATGCAATATTAGTACAATGAAAAGCACGTTAGTAAAATGTTGGACGCCTTACAACACCGTACGTAACCTTAAAACTCATTAATAAAGCTAATGAA
Source organism: Tagetes erecta (assembly GCA_030867185.1). NCBI lineage: Eukaryota > Viridiplantae > Streptophyta > Magnoliopsida > Asterales > Asteraceae > Tagetes > Tagetes erecta. The sequence continues at coordinate 51,671,651 of CM061487.1, forward strand.
TTCGTCGAAGTCCTTTGGACATCATACGACAACTCAGGAGATGTTACTGTTTAGTATGCGACATTAGCAACATGAAAAGAACGTTTGAATAACGTATGACGCGTTACAACTACAAAGAACACCTTACATCACCGTACGAAACTTTAAAACTCCATAATAAACCTAATAAATTCGTTCGAGTCCTTTGAACGTCGTACGGCAACTTAAGACATCTTACGACTATGGATGGCATATTAGCAGCATGAAAAGCACGTTAGTATAATTTAGGACGCCTTACAACTCCTAACAACACCTTACAACACAGTACGAAACCTTAAAACTCTTAATAAACCTAATGAATTCGTCGAAGTCCTTTGAACATTGTACGACAACTCAGGATATGTTACGGCTCATTATGCGACATTAGCAACATGTAAAGCACGTTAGAATAATGTATGACGCGTTACAACTCCAATGAACACCTTACATCACTGTACGAAAATTTAAAACTCCATAATAAACCTAATAAATTCGTCTGAGTCCTTTGAACGTTGTAAGACAACTTAAGACATCTTACGACTATGTATAGCATATTAGCACCATGAAAAGCACGTTAGTATAATTTAGGACGCCTTACAATTCCTACAACACCTTACACCACAGTACAAAACCTTAATACTCCTTAATAAACCTAATGAATTCTTCGAAGTCCTTTGAACATCGTACGACAACTCAGGAGATGTTACGGTTCAGTATGCGGCATTAGCAACATGAAAAGCACGTTAGAATAATGTAGGACGTACTACAACTCCTAAGAACACCTTACATCACCGTACGAAACTTTAAAACTCCATAATAAACCTAATAAATTCGTCCGAGTTATTTGAAAGTCGTACGACAACTTAAGACAACTTACGACTATGTATGCCATATTAGTACAATGAAAAGCACGTTAGTAAAATGTTGGACGCCTTACAACACCGTACGAAACCTTAAAACTCTTTAATAAACCTAATGAATTCGTCGAAGTCCTTTGAACATCATACGACAACTCAGGAGATGTTACGGTTTAGTATGCGACATTAGCAACATGAAAAGAACGTTTGAATAATGTATGACGCGTTACGACTACAAAGAACACCTTACATCACCGTACGAAACTTTAAAACTCCATAATAAACCTAATAAATTCGTCCGAGTCCTTTGAACGTCGTACGGCAACTTAAGACATCTTACGACTATGGATGGCATATTAGCACCATGAAAAGCACGTTAGTATAATTTAGGACGCCTTACAATTCCTAACAACACCTTACAACACCGTACGAAACCTTAAAACTCCTTAATAAACCTAATGAATTCGTCGAAGTCCTTTGAACATCGTACGACAACTCAGGAGATGTTACGGCTCATTATGCGACATTAGCAACATGTAAAGCACGTTTGAATAATGTATGACGCGTTAAAACTCCAATGAACACCTTACATCACCGTACGAAAATTTAAAACTCCATAATAAACCTAATAAATTCGTCTGAGTCCTCTGAACGTTGTAAGACAACTTAAGACATCTTACGACTATGTATGGCATATTAGCACCATGAAAAGCACGTTAGTATAATTTAGGACGCCTTACAATTCCTATAACACCTTACAACACAGTACAAAACCTTAATACTCCTTAATAAACCTAATGAATTCTTCGAAGTCCTTTGAACATCGTACGACAACTCAGGAGATGTTACGGTTCAGTATGCGGCATTAGCAACATGAAAAGCACGTTAGAATAATGTAGGACGTGCTACATCTCCTAAGAACACCTTACATCGGCATACGAAACTTTAAAACTCCATAATAAACCTAATAAATTCGTCCGAGTCCTTTGAACGTCGTACGGATACTTAAGACATCTTACGACTATGTATAGCATATTAGCACCATGAAAAGCACGTTAGTATAATGTAGGACGCTTTACAATTCCTAACAACACCTTACAACACAGTACAAAACCTTAAAACTCCTTAATAAACCTAATGAATTCTTCGAAATCCTTTGAACATCGTAGGACAACTCAGGAGATGTTACAGTTCAGTATGTGACATTAGCAACATGAAAAGCACGTTAGAATAAGGTAGGACGCGCTACAACTACTAAGAAACCTTACATCACCGTACGAAACTTTAAAACTCCATAATAAACCTAATAAATTCGTCCGAGTTATTTGAAAGTCGTACGGCAACTTAAGACAACTTACGACTATGTATGCCATATTAGTACAATGAAAAGCACGTTAGTAAAATGTTGGACGCCTTACAACACCGTACGAAACCTTAAAACTCCTTAATAAACCTAATGAATTCGTCGAAGTCCTTTAAACATCATACGAAAACTCAGGAGATGTTACGGTTTATTATGCGACATTAGCAACATGAAAAGAATGTTTGAATAATGTATGACGCGTTACAACTACAAAGAACACCTTACATCACCGTACGAAACTTTAAAACTCCATAATAAACCTAATAAATTCGTCCGAGTTATTTGAAAGTCGTACGGCAACTTAAGACGTACAACTTACGACTATGTATGCAATATTAGTACAATGAAAAGCACGTTAGTAAAATGTTGGACGCCTTACAACACCGTATGTAACCTTAAAACTCATTAATAAAGCTAATGAATTCGTCGAAGTCCTTTGGACATCATACGACAACTCAAGAGATGTTACGATTTAGTATGCGACATTAGCAACATGAAAAGAACGTTTGAATAACGTATGACGCGTTACAACTACAAAGAACACCTTACATCACCGTACGAAACTTTAAAACTCCATAATAAACCTAATAAATTCGTCTGAGTCCTTTGAACGTCGTACGGCAACTTAAGACATCTTACGACTATGGATGGCATATTAGCACCATGAAAAGCACGTTAGTATAATTTAGGACGCCTTACAACTCCTAACAACACCTTACAACACAGTACGAAACCTTAAAACTCCTTAATAAACCTAATGAATTCGTCGAAGTCCTTTGAACATTGTACGACAACTCAGGATATGTTACGGCTCATTATGCGACATTAGCAACATGTAAAGCACGTTTGAATAATGTATGACGCGTTAAAACTCCAATGAACACCTTACATCACCGTACGAAAATTTAAAACTCCATAATAAACCTAATAAATTCGTCTGAGTCCTCTAAACGTTGTAAGACAACTTAAGACATCTTACGACTATGTATGGCATATTAGCACCATGAAAAGCACGTTAGTATAATTTAGGACGCCTTACAATTCCTATAACACCTTACAACACAGTACAAAACCTTAATACTCCTTAATAAACCTAATGAATTCTTCGAAGTCCTTTGAACATCGTACGACAACTCAGGAGATGTTACGGTTCAGTATGCGGCATTAGCAACATGAAAAGCACGTTAGAATAATGTAGGACGTGCTACAACTCCTAAGAACACCTTACATCGGCATACGAAACTTTAAAACTCCATAATAAACCTAATAAATTCGTCCGAGTCCTTTGAACGTCGTACAGATACTTAAGACATCTTACGACTATGTATAGCATATTAGCACCATGAAAAGCACGTTAGTATAATGTAGGACGCTTTACAATTCCTAACAACACCTTACAACACAGTACAAAACCTTAAAACTCCTTAATAAACCTAATGAATTCTTCGAAATCCTTTGAACATCGTAGGACAACTCAGGAGATGTTACAGTTCAGTATGTGACATTAGCAACATGAAAAGCACGTTAGAATAAGGTAGGACGCGCTACAACTACTAAGAAACCTTACATCACCGTACGAAACTTTAAAACTCCATAATAAACCTAATAAATTCGTCCGAGTTATTTGAAAGTCGTACAGCAACTTAAGACAACTTACGACTATGTATGCCATATTAGTACAATGAAAAGCACGTTAGTAAAATGTTGGACGCCTTACAACACCGTACGAAACCTTAAAACTCCTTAATAAACCTAATGAATTCGTCGAAGTCCTTTAAACATCATACGAAAACTCAGGAGATGTTACGGTTTAGTATGCGACATTAGCAACATGAAAAGAATGTTTGAATAATGTATGACGCGTTACAACTACAAAGAACACCTTACATCACCGTACGAAACTTTAAAACTCCATAATAAACCTAATAAATTCGTCCGAGTTATTTGAAAGTCGTACGGCAACTTAAGACGTACAACTTACGACTATGTATGCAATATTAGTACAATGAAAAGCACGTTAGTAAAATGTTGGACGCCTTACAACACCGTATGTAACCTTAAAACTCATTAATAAAGCTAATGAATTCGTCGAAGTCCTTTGGACATCATACGACAACTCAGGAGATGTTACGATTTAGTATGCGACATTAGCAACATGAAAAGAACGTTTGAATAACGTATGACGCGTTACAACTACAAAGAACACCTTACATCACCGTACGAAACTTTAAAACTCCATAATAAACCTAATAAATTCGTCCGAGTCCTTTGAACGTCGTACGGCAACTTAAGACATCTTACGACTATGGATGGCATATTAGCACCATGAAAAGCACGTTAGTATAATTTAGGACGCCTTACAATTCCTATAACACCTTACAACACAGTACAAAACCTTAATACTCCTTAATAAACCTAATGAATTCTTCGAAGTCCTTTGAACATCGTACGACAACTCAGGAGATGTTACGGTTCAGTATGCGGCATTAGCAACATGAAAAGCACGTTAGAATAATGTAGGACGTGCTACAACTCCTAAGAACACCTTACATCGGCATACGAAACTTTAAAACTCCATAATAAACCTAATAAATTCGTCCGAGTCCTTTGAACGTCGTACGGATACTTAAGACATCTTACGACTATGTATAGCATATTAGCACCATGAAAAGCACGTTAGTATAATGTAGGACGCTTTACAATTCCTAACAACACCTTACAACACAGTACAAAACCTTAAAACTCCTTAATAAACCTAATGAATTCTTCGAAATCCTTTGAACATCGTAGGACAACTCAGGAGATGTTACAGTTCAGTATGTGACATTAGCAACATGAAAAGCACGTTAGAATAAGGTAGGACGCGCTACAACTACTAAGAAACCTTACATCACCGTACGAAACTTTAAAACTCCATAATAAACCTAATAAATTCGTCCGAGTTATTTGAAAGTCGTACGGCAACTTAAGACAACTTACGACTATGTATGCCATATTAGTACAATGAAAAGCACGTTAGTAAAATGTTGGACGCCTTACAACACCGTACGAAACCTTAAAACTCCTTAATAAACCTAATGAATTCGTCGAAGTCCTTTAAACATCATACGAAAACTCAGGAGATGTTACGGTTTAGTATGCGACATTAGCAACATGAAAAGAATGTTTGAATAATGTATGACGCGTTACAACTACAAAGAACACCTTACATCACCGTACGAAACTTTAAAACTCCATAATAAACCTAATAAATTCGTCCGAGTTATTTGAAAGTCGTACGGCAACTTAAGACGTACAACTTACGACTATGTATGCAATATTAGTACAATGAAAAGCACGTTAGTAAAATGTTGGACGCCTTACAACACCGTATGTAACCTTAAAACTCATTAATAAAGCTAATGAATTCGTCGAAGTCCTTTGGACATCATACGACAACTCAGGAGATGTTACGATTTAGTATGCGACATTAGCAACATGAAAAGAACGTTTGAATAACGTATGACGCGTTACAACTACAAAGAACACCTTACATCACCGTACGAAACTTTAAAACTCCATAATAAACCTAATAAATTCGTCCGAGTCCTTTGAACGTCGTACGGCAACTTAAGACATGTTACGACTATGGATGGCATATTAGCACCATGAAAAGCACGTTAGTATAATTTAGGACGCCTTACAACTCCTAACAACACCTTACAACACAGTACGAAACCTTAAAACTCCTTAATAAACCTAATGAATTCGTCGAAGTCCTTTGAACATTGTACGACAACTCAGGATATGTTACGGCTCATTATGCGACATTAGCAACATGTAAAGCACGTTTGAATAATGTATGACGCGTTAAAACTCCAATGAACACCTTACATCACCGTACGAAAATTTAAAACTCCATAATAAACCTAATAAATTCGTCTGAGTCCTCTGAACGTTGTAAGACAACTTAAGACATCTTACGACTATGTATGGCATATTAGCACCATGAAAAGCACGTTAGTATAATTTAGGACGCCTTACAATTCCTATAACACCTTACAACACAGTACAAAACCTTAATACTCCTTAATAAACCTAATGAATTCTTCGAAGTCCTTTGAACATCGTACGACAACTCAGGAGATGTTACGGTTCAGTATGCGGCATTAGCAACATGAAAAGCACGTTAGAATAATGTAGGACGTGCTACAACTCCTAAGAACACCTTACATCGGCATACGAAACTTTAAAACTCCATAATAAACCTAATAAATTCGTCCGAGTCCTTTGAACGTCGTACGGATACTTAAGACATCTTACGACTATGTATAGCATATTAGCACCATGAAAAGCACGTTAGTATAATGTAGGACGCTTTACAATTCCTAACAACACCTTACAACACAGTACAAAACCTTAAAACTCCTTAATAAACCTAATGAATTCTTCGAAATCCTTTGAACATCGTAGGACAACTCAGGAGATGTTACAGTTCAGTATGTGACATTAGCAACATGAAAAGCACGTTAGAATAAGGTAGGACGCGCTACAACTACTAAGAAACCTTACATCACCGTACGAAACTTTAAAACTCCATAATAAACCTAATAAATTCGTCCGAGTTATTTGAAAGTCGTACGGCAACTTAAGACAACTTACGACTATGTATGCCATATTAGTACAATGAAAAGCACGTTAGTAAAATGTTGGACGCCTTACAACACCGTACGAAACCTTAAAACTCCTTAATAAACCTAATGAATTCGTCGAAGTCCTTTAAACATCATACGAAAACTCAGGAGATGTTACGGTTTAGTATGCGACATTAGCAACATGAAAAGAATGTTTGAATAATGTATGACGCGTTACAACTACAAAGAACACCTTACATCACCGTACGAAACTTTAAAACTCCATAATAAACCTAATAAATTCGTCCGAGTTATTTGAAAGTCGTACGGCAACTTAAGACGTACAACTTACGACTATGTATGCAATATTAGTACAATGAAAAGCACGTTAGTAAAATGTTGGACGCCTTACAACACCGTATGTAACCTTAAAACTCATTAATAAAGCTAATGAATTCGTCGAAGTCCTTTGGACATCATACGACAACTCAGGAGATGTTACGATTTAGTATGCGACATTAGCAACATGAAAAGAACGTTTGAATAACGTATCACGCGTTACAACTACAAAGAACACCTTACATCACCGTACGAAACTTTAAAACTCCATAATAAACCTAATAAATTCGTCCGAGTCCTTTGAACGTCGTACGGCAACTTAAGACATCTTACGACTATGGATGGCATATTAGCACCATGAAAAGCACGTTAGTATAATTTAGGACGCCTTACAACTCCTAACAACACCTTACAACACAGTACGAAACCTTAAAACTCCTTAATAAACCTAATGAATTCGTCGAAGTCCTTTGAACATTGTACGACAACTCAGGATATGTTACGGCTCATTATGCGACATTAGCAACATGTAAAGCACGTTAGAATAATGTATAACGCGTTACAACTCCAATGAACACCTTACATCACCGTACGAAAATTTAAAACTCCATAATAAACCTAATAAATTCGTCTGAGTCCTTTGAACGTTGTAAGACAACTTAAGACATCTTACGACTATGTATGGCATATTAGCACCATGAAAAGCACGTTAGTATAATTTAGGACGCCTTACAATTCCTACAACACCTTACAACACAGTACAAAACCTTAATACTCCTTAATAAACCTAATGAATTCTTCGAAGTCCTTTGAACATCGTACGACAACTCAGGAGATGTTACGGTTCAGTATGCGGCATTAGCAACATGAAAAGCACGTTAGAATAATGTAGGACGTCCTACAACTCCTAAGAACACCTTACATCACCGTACGAAACTTTAAAACTCCATAATAAACCTAATAAATTCGTCCGAGTTATTTGAAAGTCGTACGACAACTTAAGACAACTTACGACTATGTATGCCATATTAGTACAATGAAAAGCACGTTAGTAAAATGTTGGACGCCTTACAACACCGTACGAAACCTTAAAACTCTTTAATAAACCTAATGAATTCGTCGAAGTCCTTTGAACATCATACGACAACTCAGGAGATGTTACGGTTTAGTATGCGACATTAGCAACATGAAAAGAACGTTTGAATAATGTATGACGCGTTACGACTACAAAGAACACCTTACATCACCGTACGAAACTTTAAAACTCCATAATAAACCTAATAAATTCGTCCGAGTCCTTTGAACGTCGTACGGCAACTTAAGACATCTTACGACTATGGATGGCATATTAGCACCATGAAAAGCACGTTAGTATAATTTAGGACGCCTTACAATTCCTAACAACACCTTACAACACCGTACGAAACCTTAAAAGTCCTTAATAAACCTAATGAATTCATCGAAGTCCTTTGAACATCGTACGACAACTCAGGAGATGTTACGGCTCATTATGCGACATTAGCAACATGTAAAGCACGTTTGAATAATGTATGACGCGTTAAAACTCCAATGAACACCTTACATCACCGTACGAAAATTTAAAACTCCATAATAAACCTAATAAATTCGTCTGAGTCCTCTGAACATTGTAAGACAACTTAAGACATCTTACGACTATGTATGGCATATTAGCACCATGAAAAGCACGTTAGTATAATTTAGGACGCCTTACAATTCCTACAACACCTTACAACACAGTACAAAACCTTAATACTCCTTAATAAACCTAATGAATTCTTCGAAGTCCTTTGAACATCGTACGACAACTCAGGAGATGTTACGGTTCAGTATGCGGCATTAGCAACATGAAAAGCACGTTAGAATAATGTAGGACGTGCTACAACTCCTAAGAACACCTTACATCGGCATACGAAACTTTAAAACTCCATAATAAACCTAATAAATTTGTCCGAGTCCTTTGAACGTCGTACGGATACTTAAGACATCTTACGACCATGTATAGCATATTAGCACCATGAAAAGCACGTTAGTATAATGTAGGACGCTTTACAATTCCTAACAACACCTTACAACACAGTACAAAACCTTAAAACTCATTAATAAACCTAATGAATTCTTCGAAATCCTTTGAACATCGTAGGACAACTCAGGAGATGTTACAGTTCAGTATGTGACATTAGCAACATGAAAAGCACGTTAGAATAAGGTAGGACGCGCTACAACTACTAAGAAACCTTACATCACCGTACGAAACTTTAAAACTCCATAATAAACCTAATAAATTCGTCCGAGTTATTTGAAAGTCGTACAGCAACTTAAGACAACTTACGACTATGTATGCCATATTAGTACAATGAAAAGCACGTTAGTAAAATGTTGGACGCCTTACAACACCGTACGAAACCTTAAAACTCCTTAATAAACCTAATGAATTCGTCGAAGTCCTTTAAACATCATACGAAAACTCAGGAGATGTTACGGTTTAGTATGCGACATTAGCAACATGAAAAGAATGTTTGAATAATGTATGACGCGTTACAACTACAAAGAACACCTTACATCACCGTACGAAACTTTAAAACTCCATAATAAACCTAATAAATTCGTCCGAGTTATTTGAAAGTCGTACGGCAACTTAAGACGTACAACTTACGACTATGTATGCAATATTAGTACAATGAAAAGCACGTTAGTAAAATGTTGGACGCCTTACAACACCGTATGTAACCTTAAAACTCATTAATAAAGCTAATGAATTCGTCGAAGTCCTTTGGACATCATACGACAACTCAGGAGATGTTACGATTTAGTATGCGACATTAGCAACATGAAAAGAACGTTTGAATAACGTATGACGCGTTACAACTACAAAGAACACCTTACATCACCGTACGAAACTTTAAAACTCCATAATAAACCTAATAAATTCGTCCGAGTCCTTTGAACGTCGTACGGCAACTTAAGACATCTTACGACTATGGATGGCATATTAGCACCATGAAAAGCACGTTAGTATAATTTAGGACGCCTTACAACTCCTAACAACACCTTACAACACAGTACGAAACCTTAAAACTCCTTAATAAACCTAATGAATTCGTCGAAGTCCTTTGAACATTGTACGACAACTCAGGATATGTTACGGCTCATTATGCGACATTAGCAACATGTAAAGCACGTTTGAATAATGTATGACGCGTTAAAACTCCAATGAACACCTTACATCACCGTACGAAAATTTAAAACTCCATAATAAACCTAATAAATTCGTCTGAGTCCTCTGAACGTTGTAAGACAACTTAAGACATCTTACGACTATGTATGGCATATTAGCACCATGAAAAGCACGTTAGTATAATTTAGGACGCCTTACAATTCCTATAACACCTTACAACACAGTACAAAACCTTAATACTCCTTAATAAACCTAATGAATTCTTCGAAGTCCTTTGAACATCGTACGACAACTCAGGAGATGTTACGGTTCAGTATGCGGCATTAGCAACATGAAAAGCACGTTAGAATAATGTAGGACGTGCTACAACTCCTAAGAACACCTTACATCGGCATACGAAACTTTAAAACTCCATAATAAACCTAATAAATTCGTCCGAGTCCTTTGAACGTCGTACGGATACTTAAGACATCTTACGACTATGTATAGCATATTAGCACCATGAAAAGCACGTTAGTATAATGTAGGACGCTTTACAATTCCTAACAACACCTTACAACACAGTACAAAACCTTAAAACTCCTTAATAAACCTAATGAATTCTTCGAAATCCTTTGAACATCGTAGGACAACTCAGGAGATGTTACAGTTCAGTATGTGACATTAGCAACATGAAAAGCACGTTAGAATAAGGTAGGACGCGCTACAACTACTAAGAAACCTTACATCACCGTACGAAACTTTAAAACTCCATAATAAACCTAATAAATTCGTCCGAGTTATTTGAAAGTCGTACGTCAACTTAAGACAACTTACGACTATGTATGCCATATTAGTACAATGAAAAGCACGTTAGTAAAATGTTGGACGCCTTACAACACCGTACGAAACCTTAAAACTCCTTAATAAACCTAATGAATTCGTCGAAGTCCTTTAAACATCATACGAAAACTCAGGAGATGTTACGGTTTAGTATGCGACATTAGCAACATGAAAAGAATGTTTGAATAATGTATGACGCGTTACAACTACAAAGAACACCTTACATCACCGTACGAAACTTTAAAACTCCATAATAAACCTAATAAATTCGTCCGAGTTATTTGAAAGTCGTACGGCAACTTAAGACGTACAACTTACGACTATGTATGCAATATTAGTACAATGAAAAGCACGTTAGTAAAATGTTGGACGCCTTACAACACCGTATGTAACCTTAAAACTCATTAATAAAGCTAATGAATTCGTCGAAGTCCTTTGGACATCATACGACAACTCAGGAGATGTTACGATTTAGTATGCGACATTAGCAACATGAAAAGAACGTTTGAATAACGTATGACGCGTTACAACTACAAAGAACACCTTACATCACCGTACGAAACTTTAAAACTCCATAATAAACCTAATAAATTCGTCCGAGTCCTTTGAACGTCGTACGGCAACTTAAGACATCTTACGACTATGGATGGCATATTAGCACCATGAAAAGCACGTTAGTATAATTTAGGACGCCTTACAACTCCTAACAACACCTTACAACACAGTACGAAACCTTAAAACTCCTTAATAAACCTAATGAATTCGTCGAAGTCCTTTGAACATTGTACGACAACTCAGGATATGTTACGGCTCATTATGCGACATTAGCAACATGTAAAGCACGTTTGAATAATGTATGACGCGTTAAAACTCCAATGAACACCTTACATCACCGTACGAAAATTTAAAACTCCATAATAAACCTAATAAATTCGTCTGAGTCCTCTGAACGTTGTAAGACAACTTAAGACATCTTACGACTATGTATGGCATATTAGCACCATGAAAAGCACGTTAGTATAATTTAGGACGCCTTACAATTCCTATAACACCTTACAACACAGTACAAAACCTTAATACTCCTTAATAAACCTAATGAATTCTTCGAAGTCCTTTGAACATCGTACGACAACTCAGGAGATGTTACGGTTCAGTATGCGGCATTAGCAACATGAAAAGCACGTTAGAATAATGTAGGACGTGCTACAACTCCTAAGAACACCTTACATCGGCATACGAAACTTTAAAACTCCATAATAAACCTAATAAATTCGTCCGAGTCCTTTGAACGTCGTACGGATACTTAAGACATCTTACGACTATGTATAGCATATTAGCACCATGAAAAGCACGTTAGTATAATGTAGGACGCTTTACAATTCCTAACAACACCTTACAACACAGTACAAAACCTTAAAACTCCTTAATAAACCTAATGAATTCTTCGAAATCCTTTGAACATCGTAGGACAACTCAGGAGATGTTACAGTTCAGTATGTGACATTAGCAACATGAAAAGCACGTTAGAATAAGGTAGGACGCGCTACAACTACTAAGAAACCTTACATCACCGTACGAAACTTTAAAACTCCATAATAAACCTAATAAATTCGTCCGAGTTATTTGAAAGTCGTACGTCAACTTAAGACAACTTACGACTATGTATGCCATATTAGTACAATGAAAAGCACGTTAGTAAAATGTTGGACGCCTTACAACACCGTACGAAACCTTAAAACTCCTTAATAAACCTAATGAATTCGTCGAAGTCCTTTAAACATCATACGAAAACTCAGGAGATGTTACGGTTTAGTATGCGACATTAGCAACATGAAAAGAATGTTTGAATAATGTATGACGCGTTACAACTACAAAGAACACCTTACATCACCGTACGAAACTTTAAAACTCCATAATAAACCTAATAAATTCGTCCGAGTTATTTGAAAGTCGTACGGCAACTTAAGACGTACAACTTACGACTATGTATGCAATATTAGTACAATGAAAAGCACGTTAGTAAAATGTTGGACGCCTTACAACACCGTATGTAACCTTAAAACTCATTAATAAAGCTAATGAATTCGTCGAAGTCCTTTGGACATCATACGACAACTCAGGAGATGTTACGATTTAGTATGCGACATTAGCAACATGAAAAGAACGTTTGAATAACGTATCACGCGTTACAACTACAAAGAACACCTTACATCACCGTACGAAACTTTAAAACTCCATAATAAAACTAATAAATTCGTCCGAGTCCTTTGAACGTCGTACGGCAACTTAAGACATCTTACGACTATGGATGGCATATTAGCACCATGAAAAGCACGTTAGTATAATTTAGGACGCCTTACAACTCCTAACAACACCTTACAACACAGTACGAAACCTTAAAACTCCTTAATAAACCTAATGAATTCGTCGAAGTCCTTTGAACATTGTACGACAACTCAGGATATGTTACGGCTCATTATGCGACATTAGCAACATGTAAAGCACGTTAGAATAATGTATAACGCGTTACAACTCCAATGAACACCTTACATCACCGTACGAAAATTTAAAACTCCATAATAAACCTAATAAATTCGTCTGAGTCCTTTGAACGTTGTAAGACAACTTAAGACATCTTACGACTATGTATGGCATATTAGCACCATGAAAAGCACGTTAGTATAATTTAGGACGCCTTACAATTCCTACAACACCTTACAACACAGTACAAAACCTTAATACTCCTTAATAAACCTAATGAATTCTTCGAAGTCCTTTGAACATCGTACGACAACTCAGGAGATGTTACGGTTCAGTATGCGGCATTAGCAACATGAAAAGCACGTTAGAATAATGTAGGACGTCCTACAACTCCTAAGAACACCTTACATCACCGTACGAAACTTTAAAACTCCATAATAAACCTAATAAATTCGTCCGAGTTATTTGAAAGTCGTACGACAACTTAAGACAACTTACGACTATGTATGCCATATTAGTACAATGAAAAGCACGTTAGTAAAATGTTGGACGCCTTACAACACCGTACGAAACCTTAAAACTCTTTAATAAACCTAATGAATTCGTCGAAGTCCTTTGAACATCATACGACAACTCAGGAGATGTTACGGTTTAGTATGCGACATTAGCAACATGAAAAGAACGTTTGAATAATGTATGACGCGTTACGACTACAAAGAACACCTTACATCACCGTACGAAACTTTAAAACTCCATAATAAACCTAATAAATTCGTCCGAGTCCTTTGAACGTCGTACGGCAACTTAAGACATCTTACGACTATGGATGGCATATTAGCACCATGAAAAGCACGTTAGTATAATTTAGGACGCCTTACAATTCCTAACAACACCTTACAACACCGTACGAAACCTTAAAAGTCCTTAATAAACCTAATGAATTCATCGAAGTCCTTTGAACATCGTACGACAACTCAGGAGATGTTACGGCTCATTATGCGACATTAGCAACATGTAAAGCACGTTTGAATAATGTATGACGCGTTAAAACTCCAATGAACACCTTACATCACCGTACGAAAATTTAAAACTCCATAATAAACCTAATAAATTCGTCTGAGTCCTCTGAACATTGTAAGACAACTTAAGACATCTTACGACTATGTATGGCATATTAGCACCTTGAAAAGCACGTTAGTATAATTTAGGACGCCTTACAATTCCTACAACACCTTACAACACAGTACAAAACCTTAATACTCCTTAATAAACCTAATGAATTCTTCGAAGTCCTTTGAACATCGTACGACAACTCAGGAGATGTTACGGTTCAGTATGCGGCATTAGCAACATGAAAAGCACGTTAGAATAATGTAGGACGTGCTACAACTCCTAAGAACACCTTACATCGGCATACGAAACTTTAAAACTCCATAATAAACCTAATAAATTCGTCCGAGTCCTTTGAACGTCGTACGGATACTTAAGACATCTTACGACTATGTATAGCATATTAGCACCATGAAAAGCACGTTAGTATAATGTAGGACGCTTTACAATTCCTAACAACACCTTACAACACAGTACAAAACCTTAAAACTCCTTAATAAACCTAATGAATTCTTCGAAATCCTTTGAACATCGTAGGACAACTCAGGAGATGTTACAGTTCAGTATGTGACATTAGCAACATGAAAAGCACGTTAGAATAAGGTAGGACGCGCTACAACTACTAAGAAACCTTACATCACCGTACGAAACTTTAAAACTCCATAATAAACCTAATAAATTCGTCCGAGTTATTTGAAAGTCGTACAACAACTTAAGACAACTTACGACTATGTATGCCATATTAGTACAATGAAAAGCACGTTAGTAAAATGTTGGACGCCTTACAACACCGTACGAAACCTTAAAACTCCTTAATAAACCTAATGAATTCGTCGAAGTCCTTTAAACATCATACGAAAACTCAGGAGATGTTACGGTTTAGTATGCGACATTAGCAACATGAAAAGAATGTTTGAATAATGTATGACGCGTTACAACTACAAAGAACACCTTACATCACCGTACGAAACTTTAAAACTCCATAATAAACCTAATAAATTCGTCCGAGTTATTTGAAAGTCGTACGGCAACTTAAGACGTACAACTTACGACTATGTATGCAATATTAGTACAATGAAAAGCACGTTAGTAAAATGTTGGACGCCTTACAACACCGTATGTAACCTTAAAACTCATTAATAAAGCTAATGAATTCGTCGAAGTCCTTTGGACATCATACGACAACTCAGGAGATGTTACGATTTAGTATGCGACATTAGCAACATGAAAAGAACGTTTGAATAACGTATGACGCGTTACAACTACAAAGAACACCTTACATCACCGTACGAAACTTTAAAACTCCATAATAAACCTAATAAATTCGTCCGAGTCCTTTGAACGTCGTACGGCAACTTAAGACATCTTACGACTAAGGATGGCATATTAGCACCATGAAAAGCACGTTAGTATAATTTAGGACGCCTTACAACTCCTAACAACACCTTACAACACAGTACGAAACCTTAAAACTCCTTAATAAACCTAATGAATTCGTCGAAGTCCTTTGAACATTGTACGACAACTCAGGATATGTTACGGCTCATTATGCGACATTAGCAACATGTAAAGCACGTTTGAATAATGTATGACGCGTTAAAACTCCAATGAACACCTTACATCACCGTACGAAAATTTAAAACTCCATAATAAACCTAATAAATTCGTCTGAATCCTCTGAACGTTGTAAGACAACTTAAGACATCTTACGACTATGTATGGCATATTAGCACCATGAAAAGCACGTTAGTATAATTTAGGACGCCTTACAATTCCTATAACACCTTACAACACAGTACAAAACCTTAATACTCCTTAATAAACCTAATGAATTCTTCGAAGTCCTTTGAACATCGTACGACAACTCAGGAGATGTTACGGTTCAGTATGCGGCATTAGCAACATGAAAAGCACGTTAGAATAATGTAGGACGTGCTACAACTCCTAAGAACACCTTACATCGGCATACGAAACTTTAAAACTCCATAATAAACCTAATAAATTCGTCCGAGTCCTTTGAACGTCGTACGGATACTTAAGACATCTTACGACTATGTATAGCATATTAGCACCATGAAAAGCACGTTAGTATAATGTAGGACGCTTTACAATTCCTAACAACACCTTACAACACAGTACAAAACCTTAAAACTCCTTAATAAACCTAATGAATTCTTCGAAATCCTTTGAACATCGTAGGACAACTCAGGAGATGTTACAGTTCAGTATGTGACATTAGCAACATGAAAAGCACGTTAGAATAAGGTAGGACGCGCTACAACTACTAAGAAACCTTACATCACCGTACGAAACTTTAAAACTCCATAATAAACCTAATAAATTCGTCCGAGTTATTTGAAAGTCGTACGTCAACTTAAGACAACTTACGACTATGTATGCCATATTAGTACAATGAAAAGCACGTTAGTAAAATGTTGGACGCCTTACAACACCGTACGAAACCTTAAAACTCCTTAATAAACCTAATGAATTCGTCGAAGTCCTTTAAACATCATACGAAAACTCAGGAGATGTTACGGTTTAGTATGCGACATTAGCAACATGAAAAGAATGTTTGAATAATGTATGACGCGTTACAACTACAAAGAACACCTTACATCACCGTACGAAACTTTAAAACTCCATAATAAACCTAATAAATTCGTCCGAGTTATTTGAAAGTCGTACGGCAACTTAAGACGTACAACTTACGACTATGTATGCAATATTAGTACAATGAAAAGCACGTTAGTAAAATGTTGGACGCCTTACAACACCGTATGTAACCTTAAAACTCATTAATAAAGCTAATGAATTCGTCGAAGTCCTTTGGACATCATACGACAACTCAGGAGATGTTACGATTTAGTATGCGACATTAGCAACATGAAAAGAACGTTTGAATAACGTATCACGCGTTACAACTACAAAGAACACCTTACATCACCGTACGAAACTTTAAAACTCCATAATAAACCTAATAAATTCGTCCGAGTCCTTTGAACGTCGTACGGCAACTTAAGACATCTTACGACTATGGATGGCATATTAGCACCATGAAAAGCACGTTAGTATAATTTAGGACGCCTTACAACTCCTAACAACACCTTACAACACAGTACGAAACCTTAAAACTCCTTAATAAACCTAATGAATTCGTCGAAGTCCTTTGAACATTGTACGACAACTCAGGATATGTTACGGCTCATTATGCGACATTAGCAACATGTAAAGCACGTTAGAATAATGTATAACGCGTTACAACTCCAATGAACACCTTACATCACCGTACGAAAATTTAAAACTCCATAATAAACCTAATAAATTCGTCTGAGTCCTTTGAACGTTGTAAGACAACTTAAGACATCTTACGACTATGTATGGCATATTAGCACCATGAAAAGCACGTTAGTATAATTTAGGACGCCTTACAATTCCTACAACACCTTACAACACAGTACAAAACCTTAATACTCCTTAATAAACCTAATGAATTCTTCGAAGTCCTTTGAACATCGTACGACAACTCAGGAGATGTTACGGTTCAGTATGCGGCATTAGCAACATGAAAAGCACGTTAGAATAATGTAGGACGTCCTACAACTCCTAAGAACACCTTACATCACCGTACGAAACTTTAAAACTCCATAATAAACCTAATAAATTCGTCCGAGTTATTTGAAAGTCGTACGACAACTTAAGACAACTTACGACTATGTATGCCATAATAGTACAATGAAAAGCACGTTAGTAAAATGTTGGACGCCTTACAACACCGTACGAAACCTTAAAACTCTTTAATAAACCTAATGAATTCGTCGAAGTCCTTTGAACATCATACGACAACTCAGGAGATGTTACGGTTTAGTATGCGACATTAGCAACATGAAAAGAACGTTTGAATAATGTATGACGCGTTACGACTACAAAGAACACCTTACATCACCGTACGAAACTTTAAAACTCCATAATAAACCTAATAAATTCGTCCGAGTCCTTTGAACGTCGTACGCCAACTTAAGACATCTTACGACTATGGATGGCATATTAGCACCATGAAAAGCACGTTAGTATAATTTAGGACGCCTTACAATTCCTAACAACACCTTACAACACCGTACGAAACCTTAAAAGTCCTTAATAAACCTAATGAATTCGTCGAAGTCCTTTGAACATCGTACGACAACTCAGGAGATGTTACGGCTCATTATGCGACATTAGCAACATGTAAAGCACGTTTGAATAATGTATGACGCGTTAAAACTCCAATGAACACCTTACATCACCGTACGAAAATTTAAAACTCCATAATAAACCTAATAAATTCGTCTGAGTCCTCTGAACATTGTAAGACAACTTAAGACATCTTACGACTATGTATGGCATATTAGCACCATGAAAAGCACGTTAGTATAATTTAGGACGCCTTACAATTCCTACAACACCTTACAACACAGTACAAAACCTTAATACTCCTTAATAAACCTAATGAATTCTTCGAAGTCCTTTGAACATCGTACGACAACTCAGGAGATGTTACGGTTCAGTATGCGGCATTAGCAACATGAAAAGCACGTTAGAATAATGTAGGACGTACTACAACTCCTAAGAACACCTTACATTACCGTACGAAACTTTAAAACTCCATAATAAACCTAATAAATTCGTCCGAGTTATTTGAAAGTCGTACGACAACTTAAGACAACTTACGACTATGTATGCCATATTAGTACAATGAAAAGCACGTTAGTAAAATGTTGGACGCCTTACAACACCGTACGAAACCTTAAAACTCTTTAATAAACCTAATGAATTCGTCGAAGTCCTTTGAACATCATACGACAACTCAGGAGATGTTACGGTTTAGTATGTGACATTAGCAACATGAAAAGAACGTTTGAATAATGTATGACGCGTTACGACTACAAAGAACACCTTACATCACCGTACGAAACTTTAAAACTCCATAATAAACCTAATAAATTCGTCCGAGTCCTTTGAACGTCGTACGGCAACTTAAGACATCTTACGACTATGGATGGCATATTAGCACCATGAAAAGCACGTTAGTATAATTTAGGACGCCTTACAATTCCTAACAACACCTTACAACACCGTACGAAACCTTAAAAGTCCTTAATAAACCTAATGAATTCGTCGAAGTCCTTTGAACATCGTACGACAACTCAGGAGATGTTACGGCTCATTATGCGACATTAGCAACATGTAAAGCACGTTTGAATAATGTATGACGCGTTAAAACTCCAATGAACACCTTACATCACCGTACGAAAATTTAAAACTCCATAATAAACCTAATAAATTCGTCTGAGTCCTCTGAACGTTGTAAGACAACTTAAGACATCTTACGACTATGTATGGCATATTAGCACCATGAAAAGCACGTTAGTATAATTTAGGACGCCTTACAATTCCTACAACACCTTACAACACAGTACAAAACCTTAATACTCCTTAATAAACCTAATGAATTCTTCGAAGTCCTTTGAACATCGTACGACAACTCAGGAGATGTTACGGTTCAGTATGCGGCATTAGCAACATGAAAAGCACGTTAGAATAATGTAGGACGTACTACAACTCCTAAGAACACCTTACATCACCGTACGAAACTTTAAAACTCCATAATAAACCTAATAAATTCGTCCGAGTTATTTGAAAGTCGTACGACAACTTAAGACAACTTACGACTATGTATGCCATATTAGTACAATGAAAAGCACGTTAGTAAAATGTTGGACGCCTTACAACACCGTACGAAACCTTAAAACTCTTTAATAAACCTAATGAATTCGTCGAAGTCCTTTGAACATCATACGAAAACTCAGGAGATGTTACGGTTTAGTATGCGACATTAGCAACATGAAAAGAGCGTTTGAATAATGTATGACGCGTTACGACTACAAAGAACACCTTACATCACCGTACGAAACTTTAAAACTCCATAATAAACCTAATAAATTCGTCCGAGTCCTTTGAACATCGTACGGAAACTTAAGACATCTTACGACTATGGATGGCATATTAGCACCATGAAAAGCACGTTTGTATAATTTAGGACGCCTTACAATTCCTAACAACACCTTACAACACCGTACGAAACCTTAAAACTCCTTAATAAACCTAATGAATTCGTCGAAGTCCTTTGAACATCGTACGACAACTCAGGAGATGTTACGGCTCATTATGCGACATTAGCAACATGTAAAGCACGTTTGAATAATGTATGACATGTTACAACTCCAATGAACACCTTACATCACCGTACGAAAATTTAAAACTCCATAATAAACCTAATAAATTCGTCTGAGTCCTTTGAACGTTGTAAGACAACTTAAGACATCTTACGACTATGTATGGCATATTAGCACCATGAAAAGCACGTTAGTATAATTTAGGACGCCTTACAATTCCTACAACACCTTACAACACAGTACAAAACCTTAATACTCCTTAATAAACCTAATGAATTCTTCGAAGTCCTTTGAACATCGTACGACAACTCAGGAGATGTTACGGTTCAGTATGCGGCATTAGCAACATGAAAAGCACGTTAGAATAATGTAGGACGTCCTACAACTCCTAAGAACACCTTACATCACCGTACGAAACTTTAAAACTCCATAATAAACCAAATAAATTCGTCCGAGTTATTTGAAAGTCGTACGACAACTTAAGACAACTTACGACTATGTATGCCATATTAGTACAATGAAAAGCACGTTAGTAAAATGTTGGACGCCTTACAACACCGTACGAAACCTTAAAACTCTTTAATAAACCTAATGAATTCGTCGAAGTCCTTTGAACATCATACGACAACTCAGGAGATGTTACGGTTTAGTATGCGACATTAGCAACATGAAAAGAACGTTTGAATAATGTATGACGCGTTACGACTACAAAGAACACCTTACATCACCGTACGAAACTTTAAAACTCCATAATAAACCTAATAAATTCGTCCGAGTCCTTTGAACGTCGTACGGCAACTTAAGACATCTTACGACTATGGATGGCATATTAGCACCATGAAAAGCACGTTAGTATAATTTAGGACGCCTTACAATTCCTAACAACACCTTACAACACCGTACGAAACCTTAAAACTCCTTAATAAACCTAATGAATTCGTCGAAGTCCTTTGAACATCGTACGACAACTCAGGAGATGTTACGGCTCATTATGCGACATTAGCAACATGTAAAGCACGTTTGAATAATGTATGACGTGTTACAACTCCAATGAACACCTTACATCACCGTACGAAACTTTAAAACTCCATAATAAACCTAATAAATTCGTCTGAGTCCTTTGAACGTTGTAAGACAACTTAAGACATCTTACGACTATGTATGGCATATCAGCACCATGAAAAGCACGTTAGTATAATTTAGGACGCCTTACAATTCCTACAACACCTTACAACACAGTACAAAACCTTAATACTCCTTAATAAACCTTATGAATTCTTCGAAGTCCTTTGAACCTCGTATGACAACTCAGGAGATGTTACGGTTCAGTATGCGGCATTAGCAACATGAAAAGCACGTTAGAATAATGTAGGACGTACTACAACTCCTAAGAACACCTTACATCACCGTACGAAACTTTAAAACTCCATAATAAACCTAATAAATTCGTCTGAGTTATTTGAAAGTCGTACGGAAACTTAAGACAACTTACGACTATGTATGCCATATTAGTACAATGAAAAGCACGTTAGTAAAATGTTGGACGCCTTACAACACCGTACGAAACCTTAAAACTCTTTAATAAACCTAATGAATTCGTCGTAGTCCTTTGAACATCATACGACAACTCAGGCGATGTTACGGTTTAGTATGCGACATTAGCAACATGAAAAGAACGTTTGAATAATGTATGACGCGTTACGACTACAAAGAACACCTTACATCACCGTACGAAACTTTAAAACTCCATAATAAACCTAATAAATTCGTCCGAGTCCTTTGAACATCGTACGGCAACTTAAGACATCTTACGATTATGGATGGCATATTAGCACCATGAAAAGCACGTTAGTATAATTTAGGACGCCTTACAATTCCTAACAACACATTACAACACCGTACGAAACCTTAAAACTCCTTAATAAACCTAATGAATTCGTCAAAGTCCTTTGAACATCGTACGACAACTCAGGAGATGTTACGGCTCATTATGCGACATTAGCAACATGTAAAGCACGTTTGAATAATGTATGACGTGTTACAACTCCAATGAACACCTTACATCACCGTACGAAACTTTAAAAATCCATAATAAACCTAATAAATTCGTCCGAGTCCTTTGAACATCGTACGGCAACTTAAGACATCTTACGACTATGGATGGCATATTAGCACCATGAAAACCACGTTAGTATAATTTAGGACGCCTTACAATTCCTAACAACACCTTACAACACCGTACGAAACCTTAAAACTCCTTAATAAACCTAATGAATTCGTCGAAGTCCTTTGAACATCGTACGACAACTCAGGAGATGTTACGGCTCATTATGCGACATTAGCAACATGTAAAGCACGTTTGAATAATGTATGACGCGTTACAACTCCAATGAACACCTTACATCACCGTATGAAAATTTAAAACTCCATAATAAACCTAATAAATTCGTCTGAGTCCTCTGAACGTTGTAAGACAACTTAAGACATCTTACGACTATGTATGGCATATTAGCACCATGAAAAGCACGTTAGTATAATTTAGGACGCCTTAGAATTCCTACAACACCTTACAACACAGTACAAAACCTTAATACTCCTTAATAAACCTAATGAATTCTTCGAAGTCCTTTGAACATCGTACGACAACTCAGGAGATGTTACGGTTCAGTATGCGGAATTAGCAACATGAAAAGCACGTTAGAATAATGTAGGACGTACTACAACTCCTAAGAACACCTTACATCACCGTACGAAACTTTAAAACTCCATAATAAACCTAATAAATTCGTCCGAGTTATTTGAAAGTCGTACGACAACTTAAGACAACTTACGACTATGTATGCCATATTAGTACAATGAAAAGCACGTTAGTAAAATGTTGGACGCCTTACAACACCGTACGAAACCTTAAAACTCTTTAATAAACCTAATGAATTCGTCGAAGTCCTTTGAACATCATACGACAACTCAGGAGATGTTACGGTTTAGTATGCGACATTAGCAACATGAAAAGAGCGTTTGAATAATGTATGACGCGTTACGACTACAAAGAACACCTTACATCACCGTACGAAACTTTAAAACTCCATAATAAACCTAATAAATTCGTCCGAGTCCTTTGAACATCGTACGGCAACTTAAGACATCTTACGATTATGGATGGCATATTAGCACCATGAAAAGCACGTTAGTATAATTTAGGACGCCTTACAATTCCTAACAACACATTACAACACCGTACGAAACCTTAAAACTCCTTAATAAACCTAATGAATTCGTCAAAGTCCTTTGAACATCGTACGACAACTCAGGAGATGTTACGGCTCATTATGCGACATTAGCAACATGTAAAGCACGTTTGAATAATGTATGACGTGTTACAACTCCAATGAACACCTTACATCACCGTACGAAACTTTAAAACTCCATAACAAACCTAATAAATTCGTCTGAGTCCTTTGAA
Organism: Tagetes erecta; assembly: GCA_030867185.1. Taxonomy (NCBI): domain Eukaryota; kingdom Viridiplantae; phylum Streptophyta; class Magnoliopsida; order Asterales; family Asteraceae; genus Tagetes; species Tagetes erecta. The sequence goes on from CM061487.1 coordinate 51,696,128, forward strand.
CGTTGTAAGACAACTTAAGACATCTTACGACTATGTATGGCATATCAGCACCATGAAAAGCACGTTAGTATAATTTAGGACGCCTTACAATTCCTACAACACCTTACAACACAGTACAAAACCTTAATACTCCTAAATAAACCTTATGAATTCTTCGAAGTCCTTTGAACCTCGTATGACAACTCAGGAGATGTTACGGTTCAGTATGCGGCATTAGCAACATGAAAAGCACGTTAGAATAATGTAGGACGTACTACAACTCCTAAGAACACCTTACATCACCGTACGAAACTTTAAAACTCCATAATAAACCTAATAAATTCGTCTGAGTTATTTGAAAGTCGTACGGAAACTTAAGACAACTTACGACTATGTATGCCATATTAGTACAATGAAAAGCACGTTAGTAAAATGTTGGACGCCTTACAACACCGTACGAAACCTTAAAACTCTTTAATAAACCTAATGAATTCGTCGAAGTCCTTTGAACATCATACGACAACTCAGGCGATGTTACGGTTTAGTATGCGACATAAGCAACATGAAAAGAACGTTTGAATAATGTATGACGCGTTACGACTACAAAGAACACCTTACATCACCGTACGAAACTTTAAAACTCCTTAATAAACCTAATAAATTCGTCCGAGTCCTTTGAACGTCGTACGGCAACTTAAGACATCTTACGACTATGGATGGCATATTAGCACCATGAAAAGAACGTTAGTATAATTTAGGACGCCTTACAATTCCTAACAACACCTTACAACACCGTACGAAACCTTAAAACTCCTTAATAAACCTAATGAATTCGTCGAAGTCCTTTGAACATCGTACGACAACTCAGGAGATGTTACGGCTCATTATGCGACATTAGCAACATGTAAAGCACGTTTGAATAATGTATGACGTGTTACAACTCCAATGATCACCTTACATCACCGTACGAAACTTTAAAACTCCATAATAAACCTAATAAATTCGTCTGAGTCCTTTGAACGTTGTAAGACAACTTAAGACATCTTACGACTATGTATGGCATATTAGCACCATGAAATGCACGTTAGTATAATTTAGGACGCCTTACAATTCCTACAACACCTTACAACACAGTACAAAACCTTAATACTCCTTAATAAACCTTATGAATTCTTCGAAGTCCTTTGAACCTCGTATGACAACTCAGGAGATGTTACGGTTCAGTATGCGGCATTAGCAACATGAAAAGCACATTAGAATAATGTAGGACGTCCAACAACTCCTAAGAACACCTTACATCACCGTACGAAACTTTAAAACTCCATAATAAACCTAATAAATTCGTCTGAGTTATTTGAAAGTCGTACGGAAACTTAAGACAACTTACGACTATGTATGCCATATTAGTACAATGAAAAGCACGTTAGTAAAATGTTGGACGCCTTACAACACCGTACGAAACCTTAAAACTCTTTAATAAACCTAATGAATTCGTCGAAGTCCTTTGAACATCATACGACAACTCAGGCGATGTTACGGTTTAGTATGCGACATTAGCAACATGAAAAGAACGTTTGAATAATGTATGACGCGTTACAACTACAAAGAACACCTTACATCACCGTACGAAATTTTAAAACTCCATAATAAACCTAATAAATTCGTCCGAGTCCTTTGAACGTCGTACGGCAACTTAAGACATCTTACGACTATGGATGGTATATTAGCACCATGAAAAGCACGTTAGTATAATTTAGGACGCATTACAACTCCTAACAACACCTTACAACACCGTACGAAACCTTAAAACTCCTTAACAAACCTAATGAATTCGTCGAAGTCCTTTGAACATCGTACGACAACTCAGGAGATGTTACGGCTCATTATGCGACATTAGCAACATGTAAAGCACGTTTGAATAATGTATGACGCGTTACAACTCCAATGAACACCTTACATCACCGTACGAAACTTTAAAACTCCATAATAAACCTAATAAATTCGTCTAAGTCCTTTAAACGTTGTAAGACAACTTAAGACATCTTACGACTATGTATGGCATATTAGCACCATGAAAAGCACGTTAGTATAATTTAGGACGCCATACAATTCCTACAACACCTTACAACACAGTACAAAACCTTAATACTCCTTAATAAACCTAATGAATTCTTCGAAGTCCTTTGAACATCGTACGACAACTCAGGAGATGTTACGGTTTAGTATACGGCATTAGCAACATGAAAAGCACGTTAGAATAATGTAGGACGTGCTACGACTCCTAAGAACACCTTACATCGCCGTGCACAACTTTAAAACTCCATAATAAACCTAATAAATTCTTCCAATTCCTTTGAACGTCGTACGAAAACTTAAGACATCTTACGACTATGTATGGCATATTAGCACCATGAAAAGCACGTTAGTATAATTTAGGACGCTTTACAATTCCTAACAACACCTTACAACACAGTAGAAAACGTTAAAACTCCTTAATAAACCTAATGAATTCTTCGAAATCCTTTGAACATCGTAGGACAACTCAGGAGATGTTACGGTTCAGTATGCGACATTAGCAACATGAAAAGCACGTTAGAATAAGGTAGGACGCGCTACAACTCCTAAGAACACCTTACATCACCGTACGAAACTTTAAAACTCCATAATAAACCTAATAAATTCGTCCGAGTTATTTGAAAGTCGTACGACAACTTAAGACAACTTACGACTATGTATGCCATATTAGTACAATGAAAAGCACGTTAGTAAAATGTTGGACGCCTTACAACACCGTACGAAACCTTAAAACTCTTTAATAAACCTAATGAATTCGTCGAAGTCCTTTGAACATCATACGACAACTCAGGAGATGTTACGGTTTAGTATGCGACATTAGCAACATGAAAAGAGCGTTTGAATAATGTATGACGCGTTACGACTACAAAGAACACCTTACATCACCGTACGAAACTTTAAAACTCCATAATAAACCTAATAAATTCGTCCGAGTCCTTTGAACATCGTACGGCAACTTAAGACATCTTACGATTATGGATGGCATATTAGCACCATGAAAAGCACGTTAGTATAATTTAGGACGCCTTACAATTCCTAACAACACATTACAACACCGTACGAAACCTTAAAACTCCTTAATAAACCTAATGAATTCGTCAAAGTCCTTTGAACATCGTACGACAACTCAGGAGATGTTACGGCTCATTATGCGACATTAGCAACATGTAAAGCACGTTTGAATAATGTATGACGTGTTACAACTCCAATGAACACCTTACATCACCGTACGAAACTTTAAAACTCCATAACAAACCTAATAAATTCGTCTGAGTCCTTTGAACGTTGTAAGACAACTTAAGACATCTTACGACTATGTATGGCATATCAGCACCATGAAAAGCACGTTAGTATAATTTAGGACGCCTTACAATTCCTACAACACCTTACAACACAGTACAAAACCTTAATACTCCTAAATAAACCTTATGAATTCTTCGAAGTCCTTTGAACCTCGTATGACAACTCAGGAGATGTTACGGTTCAGTATGCGGCATTAGCAACATGAAAAGCACGTTAGAATAATGTAGGACGTACTACAACTCCTAAGAACACCTTACATCACCGTACGAAACTTTAAAACTCCATAATAAACCTAATAAATTCGTCTGAGTTATTTGAAAGTCGTACGGAAACTTAAGACAACTTACGACTATGTATGCCATATTAGTACAATGAAAAGCACGTTAGTAAAATGTTGGACGCCTTACAACACCGTACGAAACCTTAAAACTCTTTAATAAACCTAATGAATTCGTCGAAGTCCTTTGAACATCATACGACAACTCAGGCGATGTTACGGTTTAGTATGCGACATAAGCAACATGAAAAGAACGTTTGAATAATGTATGACGCGTTACGACTACAAAGAACACCTTACATCACCGTACGAAACTTTAAAACTCCTTAATAAACCTAATAAATTCGTCCGAGTCCTTTGAACGTCGTACGGCAACTTAAGACATCTTACGACTATGGATGGCATATTAGCACCATGAAAAGAACGTTAGTATAATTTAGGACGCCTTACAATTCCTAACAACACCTTACAACACCGTACGAAACCTTAAAACTCCTTAATAAACCTAATGAATTCGTCGAAGTCCTTTGAACATCGTACGACAACTCAGGAGATGTTACGGCTCATTATGCGACATTAGCAACATGTAAAGCACGTTTGAATAATGTATGACGTGTTACAACTCCAATGATCACCTTACATCACCGTACGAAACTTTAAAACTCCATAATAAACCTAATAAATTCGTCTGAGTCCTTTGAACGTTGTAAGACAACTTAAGACATCTTACGACTATGTATGGCATATTAGCACCATGAAATGCACGTTAGTATAATTTAGGACGCCTTACAATTCCTACAACACCTTACAACACAGTACAAAACCTTAATACTCCTTAATAAACCTTATGAATTCTTCGAAGTCCTTTGAACCTCGTATGACAACTCAGGAGATGTTACGGTTCAGTATGCGGCATTAGCAACATGAAAAGCACATTAGAATAATGTAGGACGTCCAACAACTCCTAAGAACACCTTACATCACCGTACGAAACTTTAAAACTCCATAATAAACCTAATAAATTCGTCTGAGTTATTTGAAAGTCGTACGGAAACTTAAGACAACTTACGACTATGTATGCCATATTAGTACAATGAAAAGCACGTTAGTAAAATGTTGGACGCCTTACAACACCGTACGAAACCTTAAAACTCTTTAATAAACCTAATGAATTCGTCGAAGTCCTTTGAACATCATACGACAACTCAGGCGATGTTACGGTTTAGTATGCGACATTAGCAACATGAAAAGAACGTTTGAATAATGTATGACGCGTTACAACTACAAAGAACACCTTACATCACCGTACGAAATTTTAAAACTCCATAATAAACCTAATAAATTCGTCCGAGTCCTTTGAACGTCGTACGGCAACTTAAGACATCTTACGACTATGGATGGTATATTAGCACCATGAAAAGCACGTTAGTATAATTTAGGACGCATTACAACTCCTAACAACACCTTACAACACCGTACGAAACCTTAAAACTCCTTAACAAACCTAATGAATTCGTCGAAGTCCTTTGAACATCGTACGACAACTCAGGAGATGTTACGGCTCATTATGCGACATTAGCAACATGTAAAGCACGTTTGAATAATGTATGACGCGTTACAACTCCAATGAACACCTTACATCACCGTACGAAACTTTAAAACTCCATAATAAACCTAATAAATTCGTCTAAGTCCTTTAAACGTTGTAAGACAACTTAAGACATCTTACGACTATGTATGGCATATTAGCACCATGAAAAGCACGTTAGTATAATTTAGGACGCCATACAATTCCTACAACACCTTACAACACAGTACAAAACCTTAATACTCCTTAATAAACCTAATGAATTCTTCGAAGTCCTTTGAACATCGTACGACAACTCAGGAGATGTTACGGTTCAGTATACGGCATTAGCAACATGAAAAGCACGTTAGAATAATGTAGGACGTGCTACGACTCCTAAGAACACCTTACATCGCCGTGCACAACTTTAAAACTCCATAATAAACCTAATAAATTCTTCCAATTCCTTTGAACGTCGTACGAAAACTTAAGACATCTTACGACTATGTATGGCATATTAGCACCATGAAAAGCACGTTAGTATAATTTAGGACGCTTTACAATTCCTAACAACACCTTACAACACAGTAGAAAACGTTAAAACTCCTTAATAAACCTAATGAATTCTTCGAAATCCTTTGAACATCGTAGGACAACTCAGGAGATGTTACGGTTCAGTATGCGACATTAGCAACATGAAAAGCACGTTAGAATAAGGTAGGACGCGCTACAACTACTAAGAACACCTTACATCACCGTACGAAACTTTAAAACTCCATAATAAACCTAATAAATTCGTCTGAGTTATTTGAAAGTCGTACGGAAACTTAAGACAACTTACGACTATGTATGCCATATTAGTACAATGAAAAGCACGTTAGTAAAATGTTGGACGCCTTACAACACCGTACGAAACCTTAAAACTCTTTAATAAACCTAATGAATTCGTCGAAGTCCTTTGAACATCATACGACAACTCAGGCGATGTTACGGTTTAGTATGCGACATTAGCAACATGAAAAGAACGTTTGAATAATGTATGACGCGTTACAACTACAAAGAACACCTTACATCACCGTACGAAACTTTAAAACTCCTTAATAAACCTAATAAATTCGTCCTAGTCCTTTGAACGTCGTACGGCAACTTAAGACATCTTACGACTATGGATGGCATATTAGCACCATGAAAAGAACGTTAGTATAATTTAGGACGCCTTACAATTCCTAACAACACCTTACAACACCGTACGAAACCTTAAAACTCCTTAATAAACCTAATGAATTCGTCGAAGTCCTTTGAACATCGTACGACAACTCAGGAGATGTTACGGCTCATTATGCGACATTAGCAACATGTAAAGCACGTTTGAATAATGTATGACGTGTTACAACTCCAATGATCACCTTACATCACCGTACGAAACTTTAAAACTCCATAATAAACCTAATAAATTCGTCTGAGTCCTTTGAACGTTGTAAGACAACTTAAGACATCTTACGACTATGTATGGCATATTAGCACCATGAAATGCACGTTAGTATAATTTAGGACGCCTTACAATTCCTACAACACCTTACAACACAGTACAAAACCTTAATACTCCTTAATAAACCTTATGAATTCTTCGAAGTCCTTTGAACCTCGTATGACAACTCAGGAGATGTTACGGTTCAGTATGCGGCATTAGCAACATGAAAAGCACATTAGAATAATGTAGGACGTCCAACAACTCCTAAGAACACCTTACATCACCGTACGAAACTTTAAAACTCCATAATAACCCTAATAAATTTGTCTGAGTTATTTGAAAGTCGTACGGAAACTTAAGACAACTTACGACTATGTATGCCATATTAGTACAATGAAAACCACGTTAGTAAAATGTTGGACGCCTTACAACACCGTACGAAACCTTAAAACTCTTTAATAAACCTAATGAATTCGTCGAAGTCCTTTGAACATCATACGACAACTCAGGCGATGTTACGGTTTAGTATGCGACATTAGCAACATGAAAAGAACGTTTGAATAATGTATGACGCGTTACAACTACAAAGAGCACCTTACATCACCGTACGAAACTTTAAAACTCCATAATAAACCTAATAAATTCGTCCGAGTCCTTTGAACGTCGTACGGAAACTTAAGACATCTTACGACTATGGATGGCATATTAGCACCATGAAAAGCACGTTAGTATAATTTAGGACGCATTACAACTCCTAACAACACCTTACAACACCGTACGAAACCTTAAAACTCCTTAATAAACCTAATGAATTCGTCGAAGTCCTTTGAACATCGTACGACAACTCAGGAGATGTTACGGCTCATTATGCGACATTAGCAACATGTAAAGCACGTTTGAATAATGTATGACGCGTTACAACTCCAATGAACACCTTACATCACCGTACGAAACTTTAAAACTCCATAATAAACCTAATAAATTCGTCTAAGTCCTTTAAACGTTGTAAGACAACTTAAGACATCTTACGACTATGTATGGCATATTAGCACCATGAAAAGCATGTTAGTATAATTTAGGACGCCATACAATTCCTACAACACCTTACAACACAGTACAAAACCTTAATACTCCTTAATAAACCTAATGAATTCTTCGAAGTCCTTTGAACATCGTACGACAACTCAGGAGATGTTACGGTTCAGTATACGGCATTAGCAACATGAAAAGCACGTTAGAATAATGTAGGACGTGCTACGACTCCTAAGAACACCTTACATCGCCGTGCGCAACTTTAAAACTCCATAATAAACCTAATAAATTCTTCCGATTCCTTTGAACGTCGTACGAAAACTTAAGACATCATACGACTATGTATGGCATATTAGCACCATGAAAAGCACGTTAGTATAATTTAGGACGCTTTACAATTCCTAACAACACCTTACAACATAGTACAAAACGTTAAAACTCCTTAATAAACCTAATGAATTCTTCGAAATCCTTTGAACATCGTAGGACAACTCAGGAGATGTTACGGTTCAGTATGCGACATTAGCAACATGAAAAGCACGTTAGAATAAGGTAGGACGCGCTACAACTACTAAGAACACCTTACATCACCGTACGAAACTTTAAAACTCCATAATAAACCTAATAAGTTCGTCCGAGTTATTTGAAAGTCGTACGGCAACTTAAGACAACTTACGACTATGTATGCCATATTAGTATAATGAAAAGCACTTTAGTAAAATGTTGGACGCCTTACAACACCGTACGAAACCTTAAAACTCCTTAATAAACCTAATGAATTCGTCGAAGTCCTTTGAACATCATACGACAACTCAGGAGATGTTACGGTTTAGTATGCTACATTAGCAACACGAAAAGAACGTTTGAATAATGTATGACGCGTTACAACTACAAAGAACACCTTACATCACCGTACGAAACTTTAAAACTCCATAATAAACCTAATAAATTCGTCCGAGTCCTTTAAACGTTGTAAGACAACTTAAGACATCTTACGACTATGGATGGCATATTAGCACCATGAAAAGCACGTTAGTATAATTTAGGACGCCATACAATTCCTACAACACCTTACAACACAGTACAAAACCTTAATACTCCTTAATAAACCTAATGAATTCTTCGAAGTCCTTTGAACATCGTACCACAACTCAGGAGATGTTACGGTTCAGTATACGACATTAGCAACCTGATAAGCATGTTAGAATAATGTAGGACGTGCTACAACTCCTAAGAACACCTTACATCGCCGTGCGCAACTTTAAAACTCCATAATAAACCTAATAAATTCGTCCGAGTCCTTTGAACGTCGTACGGAAACTTAAGACATCTTACGACTATGTATGGCATATTAGCACCTTGAAAAGCACGTTAGTATAATTTAGGACGCTTTACAATTCCTAACAACACCTTACAACACAGTACAAAACGTTAAAACTCCTTAATAAACCTAATGAATTCTTCGAAATCCTTTGAACATCGTAGGACAACTCAGGAGATGTTACGGTTCAGTATGCGACATTAGCAACATGAAAAGCACGTTAGAATAAGGTAGGACGCGCTACAACTACTAAGAACACCTTACATCACCGTACGAAACTTTAAAACTCCATAATAAACCTAATAAATTCGTCCGAGTTATTTGAATGTCGTACGGCAACTTAAGACAACTTACGACTATGTATGCCATAATAGTATAATGAAAAGCACTTTAGTAAAATGTTGGACGCCTTACAACACCGTACGAAACCTTAAAACTCCTTAATAAACCTAATGAGTTCGTCGAAGTCCTTTGAACATCATACGACAACTCAGGAGATGTTACGGTTTAGTATGCGACATTAGCAACACAAAAAGAACGTTTGAATAATGTATGACGCGTTACAACTACAAAGAACACCTTACATCATCGTACGAAACTTTAAAACTCCATAATAAACCTAATAAATTCGTCCGAGTCCTTTGAACGTCGTACGGCAACTTAAGACATCTTACCACTATGGATGGCATATTAGCACCATGAAAAGCACGTTAGTATAATTTAGGACGCCTTACAACTCCTAACAACCCCTTACAACACCGTACGAAACCTTAAAACTCCTTAATAAACTCAATGAATTCGTCGAAGTCCTTTGAACATCGTACGACAACTCAGGAGATGTTACGGCTCATTATGCGACATTAGCAACATGTAAAGCACGTTTGAGTAATGTATGACGCGTTACAATTCCAATGAACACCTTACATCACCGTACGAAACTTTAAAACTCCATAATAAACCTAATAAATTCGTCTGAGTCCTTTAAACGTTGTAAGACAACTTATGACATCTTACGACTATGTATGGCATATTAGCACCATGAAAAGCACGTTAGTATAATTTGGGACGACTTACAATTCCTACAACACCTTACAACACAGTACAAAACCTTAATACTCCTTAATAAACCTAATTAATTCTTCGAAGTCCTTTGAACATCGTACGACAACTCAGGAGATGTTACGGTTCAGTATGCGGCATTAGCAACATGAAAAGCACGTTAGAATAATGTAGGACGTGCTACAACTCCTAAGAACACCTTACATCGCCGTGCGCAACTTTAAAACTCCATAATAAACCTAATAAATTCGTCCGAGTCCTTTGAACGTCGTACGGAAACTTAAGACATCTTACGACTATGTATGGCATATTAGCACCATGAAAAGCACGTTAGTATAATTTTGGACGCTTTACAATTCCTAACAACACCTTACAACACAGTACAAAACCTTAAAACTCCTTAATAAACCTAATGAATTCTTCGAGATCCTTTGAACATCGTAGGACAACTCAGGAGATGTTACGGTTCAGTATCCGACATTAGCAACATGAAAAGCACGTTAGAATAAGGTAGGACGCGCTACGACTACTAAGAACACCTAACATCACCGTACGAAACGTTAAAACTCCATAATAAACCTAATAAATTCGTCCGAGTCCTTTGAACGTCGTACGGCAACTTAAGACATCTTACGACTATGGATGGCATATTAGCACCATGAAAAGCACGTTAGTATAATTTAGGACGCCTTACAACTCCTAACAACACCTTACAACACCGTACGAAACCTTAAAACTCCTTAATAAACCTAATGAATTCGTCGAAGTCCTTTGAACATCATACGACAACTCAGGAGATGTTACGGTTTAGTATACTACATTAGCAACACGAAAAGAACGTTTGAATAATGTATGACGCGTTACAACTACAAAGAACACCTTACATCACCGTACGAAACTTTAAAACTCCATAATAAACCTAATAAATTCGTCCGAGTCCTTTAAACGTTGTAAGACAACTTAAGACATCTTACGACTATGTATGGCATATTAGCACCATGAAAAGCACGTTAGTATAATTTAGGACGCCATACAATTCCTACAACACCTTACAACACAGTACAAAACCTTAATACTCCTTAATAAACCTAATGAATTCTTCGAAGTCCTTTGAACATCGTACGACAACTCAGGAGATGTTACGGTTCAGTATACGACATTAGCAACCTGATAAGCACGTTAGAATAATGTAGGACGTGCTACAACTCCTAAGAACACCTTACATCGCCGTGCGCAACTTTAAAACTCCATAATAAACCTAATAAATTCGTCCGAGTCCTTTGAACGTCGTACGGAAACTTAAGACATCTTACGACTATGTATGGCATATTAGCACCTTGAAAAGCACGTTAGTATAATTTAGGACGCTTTACAATTCCTAACAACACCTTACAACACAGTACAAAACGTTAAAACTCCTTAATAAACCTAATGAATTCTTCGAAATCCTTTGAACATCGTAGGACAACTCAGGAGATGTTACTGTTCAGTATGCGACATTAGCAACATGAAAAGCACGTTAGAATAAGGTAGGACGCGCTACAACTACTAAGAACACCTTACATCACCGTACGAAACTTTAAAACTCCATAATAAACCTAATAAATTCGTCCGAGTTATTTGAAAGTCGTACGGCAACTTAAGACAACTTACGACTATGTATGCCATATTAGTATAATGAAAAGCACTTTAGTAAAATGTTGGACGCCTTACAACACCGTACGAAACCTTAAAACTCCTTAATAAACCTAATGAGTTCGTCGAAGTCCTTTGAACATCATACGACAACTCAGGAGATGTTACGGTTTAGTATGCGACATTAGCAACACAAAAAGAACGTTTGAATAATGTATGACGCGTTACAACTACAAAGAACACCTTACATCACCGTACGAAACTTTAAAACTCCATAATAAACCTAATAAATTCGTCCGAGTCCTTTGAACGTCGTACGGCAACTTAAGACATCTTACGACTATGGATGGCATATTAGCACCATGAAAAGCACGTTAGTATAATTTAGGACGCCTTACAACTCCTAACAACACCTTACATCACCGTACGAAACCTTAAAACTCCTTAATAAACTCAATGAATTCGTCGAAGTCCTTTGAACATCGTACGACAACTCAGGAGATGTTACGGCTCATTATGCGACATTAGCAACATGTAAAGCACGTTTGAATAATGTATGACGCGTTACAATTCCAATGAACACCTTACATCACCGTACGAAACTTTAAAACTCCATAATAAACCTAATAAATTCGTCTGAGTCCTTTAAACGTTGTAAGACAACTTAAGACATCTTACGACTATGTATGGCATATTAGCACCATGAAAAGCACGTTAGTATAATTTAGGACGACTTACAATTCCTACAACACCTTACAACACAGTACAAAACCTTAATACTCCTTAATAAACCTAATTAATTCTTCGAAGTCCTTTGAACATCGTACGACAACTCAGGAGATGTTACGGTTCAGTATGCGGCATTAGCAACATGAAAAGCACGTTAGAATAATGTAGGACGTGCTACAACTCCTAAGAACACCTTACATCGCCGTGCGCAACTTTAAAACTCCATAATAAACCTAATAAATTCGTCCGAGTCCTTTGAACGTCGTACGGAAACTTAAGACATCTTACGACTATGTATGGCATATTAGCACCATGAAAAGCACGTTAGTATAATTTAGGACGCTTTACAATTCCTAACAACACCTTACAACACAGTACAAAACCTTAAAACTCCTTAATAAACCTAATGAATTCTTCGAAATCCTTTGAACATCGTAGGACAACTCAGGAGATGTTACGGTTCAGTATCCGACATTAGCAACATGAAAAGCACGTTAGAATAAGGTAGGATGCGCTACAACTATTAAGAACACCTTACATCACCGTACGAAACTTTAAAACTCCATAATAAACCTAATAAATTCGTCCGAGTCCTTTGAACGTCGTACGGCAACTTAAGACATCTTACGACTATGGATGGCATATTAGCACCATGAAAAGCACGTTAGTATAATTTAGGACGCCTTACAACTCCTAACAACACCTTACAACACTGTACGAAACCTTAAAACTCCTTAATAAACCTAATGAATTCGTCGAAGTCCTTTGAACATCATACGACAACTCAGGAGATGTTACAGTTTAGTATGCTACATTAGCAACACGAAAAGAACGTTTGAATAATGTATGACGCGTTACAACTACAAAGAACACCTTACATCACCGTACGAAACTTTAAAACTCCATAATAAACCTAATAAATTCGTCCGAGTCCTTTAAACGTTGTAAGACAACTTAAGACATCTTACGACTATGTATGGCATATTAGCACCATGAAAAGCACGTTAGTATAATTTAGGACGCCATACAATTCCTACAACACCTTACAACACAGTACAAAACCTTAATAAACCTAATGAATTCTTTGAAGTCCTTTGAACATCGTACGACAACTCAGGAGATGTTACGGTTCAGTATACGACATTAGCAACCTGATAAGCACGTTAGAATAATGTAGGACGTGCTACAACTTCTAAGAACACCTTACATCACCGTGCGCAACTTTAAAACTCCATAATAAACCTAATAAATTCGTCCGAGTCCTTTGAACGTCGTACGGAAACTTAAGACATCTTACGACTATGTATGGCATATTAGCACCTTGAAAAGCACGTTAGTATAATTTAGGACGCTTTACAATTCCTAACAACACCTTACAACACAGTACAAAACGTTAAAACTCCTTAATAAACCTAATGAATTCTTCGAAATCCTTTGAACATCGTAGGACAACTCAGGAGATGTTACGGTTCAGTATGCGACATTAGCAACGTGAAAAGCACGTTAGAATAAGGTAGGACGCGCTACAACTACTAAGAACACCTTACATCACCGTACGAAACTTTAAAACTCCATAATAAACCTAATAAATTCGTCCGAGTTATTTGAAAGTCGTACGGCAACTTAAGACAACTTACGACTATGTATGCCATATTAGTATAATGAAAAGCACTTTAGTAAAATGTTGGACGCCTTACAACACCGTACGAAACCTTAAAACTCCTTAATAAACTTAATGAGTTCGTCGAAGTCCTTTGAACATCATACGACAACTCAGGAGATGTTACGGTTTAGTATGCGACATTAGCAACACAAAAAGAACGTTTGAATAATGTATGACGCGTTACAACTACAAAGAACACCTTACATCACCGTACGAAACTTTAAAACTCCATAATAAACCTAATAAATTCGTCCGAGTCCTTTGAACGTCGTACGGCAACTTAAGACATCTTACGACTATGGATGGCATATTAGCACCATGAAAAGCACGTTAGTATAATTTAGGACGCCTTACAACTCCTAACAACACCTTACAACACCGTACGAAACCTTAAAACTCCTTAATAAACTCAATGAATTCGTCGAAGTCCTTTGAACATCGTACGACAACTCAGGAGATGTTACGGCTCATTATGCGACATTAGCAACATGTAAAGCACGTTTGAATAATGTATGACGCGTTACAATTCCAATGAACACCTTACATCACCGTACGAAACTTTAAAACTCCATAATAAACCTAATAAATTCGTCTGAGTCCTTTAAACGTTGTAAGACAACTTAAGACATCTTACGACTATGTATGGCATATTAGCACCATGAAAAGCACGTTAGTATAATTTAGGACGACTTACAATTCCTACAACACCTTACAACACAGTACAAAAACTTAATACTCCTTAATAAACCTAATTTATTCTTCGAAGTCCTTTGAACATCGTACGACAACTCAGGAGATGTTACGGTTCAGTATGCGGCATTAGCAACATGAAAAGCACGTTAGAATAATGTAGGACGTGCTACAACTCCTAAGAACACCTTACATCGCCGTGCGCAACTTTAAAACTCCATAATAAACCTAATAAATTCGTCCGAGTCCTTTGAACGTCGTACGGAAACTTAAGACATCTTACGACTATGTATGGCATATTAGCACCATGAAAAGCACGTTAGTATAATTTAGGACGCTTTACAATTCCTAACAACACCTTACAACACAGTACAAAACCTTAAAACTCCTT
This sequence comes from Tagetes erecta, assembly GCA_030867185.1. Taxonomy (NCBI): domain Eukaryota; kingdom Viridiplantae; phylum Streptophyta; class Magnoliopsida; order Asterales; family Asteraceae; genus Tagetes; species Tagetes erecta. The sequence continues at coordinate 51,711,320 of CM061487.1, forward strand.
AATAAACCTAATGAATTCTTCGAAATCCTTTGAACATCGTAGGACAACTCAGGAGATGTTACGGTTCAGTATCCGACATTAGCAACATGAAAAGCACGTTAGAATAAGGTAGGACGCGCTACAACTATTAAGAACACCTTACATCACCGTACGAAACTTTAAAACTCCATAATAAACCTAATAAATTCGTCCGAGTCCTTTGAACGTCGTACGGCAACTTAAGACATCTTACGACTATGGATGGCGTATTAGCACCATGAAAAGCACGTTAGTATAATTTAGGACGCCTTACAACTCCTAACAACACCTTACAACACCGTACGAAACCTTAAAACTCCTTAATAAACCTAATGAATTCGTCGAAGTCCTTTGAACATCATACGACAACTCAGGAGATGTTACAGTTTAGTATGCTACATTAGCAACACGAAAAGAACGTTTGAATAATGTATGACGCGTTACAACTACAAAGAACACCTTACATCACCGTACGAAACTTTAAAACTCCATAATAAACCTAATAAATTCGTCCGAGTCCTTTAAACGTTGTAAGACAACTTAAGACATCTTACGACTATGTATGGAATATTAGCACCATGAAAAGCACGTTAGTATAATTTAGGACGACTTACAATTCCTACAACACCTTACAACACAGTACAAAACCTTAATACTCCTTAATAAACCTAATTAATTCTTCGAAGTCCTTTGAACATCGTACGACAACTCAGGAGATGTTACGGTTCAGTATGCGGCATTAGCAACATGAAAAGCACGTTAGAATAATGTAGGACGTGCTACAACTCCTAAGAACACCTTACATCGCCGTGCGCAACTTTAAAACTCCATAATAAACCTAATAAATTCGTCCGAGTCCTTTGAACGTCGTACGGAAACTTAAGACATCTTACGACTATGTATGGCATATTAGCACCATGAAAAGCACGTTAGTATAATTTAGGACGCTTTACAATTCCTAACAACACCTTACAACACAGTACAAAACCTTAAAACTCCTTAATAAACCTAATGAATTCTTCGAAATCCTTTGAACATCGTAGGACAACTCAGGAGATGTTACGGTTCAGTATCCGACATTAGCAACATGAAAAGCACGTTAGAATAAGGTAGGACGCGCTACAACTACTAAGAACACCTTACATCACCGTACGAAACTTTAAAACTCCATAATAAACCTAATAAATTCGTCCGAGTCCTTTGAACGTCGTACGGCAACTTAAGACATCTTACGACTATGGATGGCATATTAGCACCATGAAAAGCACGTTAGTATAATTTAGGACGCCTTACAACTCCTTACAACACCGTACGAAACCTTAAAACTCCTTAATAAACCTAATGAATTCGTCGAAGTCCTTTGAACATCATACGACAACTCAGGAGATGTTACGGTTTAGTATGCTACATTAGCAACACGAAAACAACGTTTGAATAATGTATGACGCGTTACAACTACAAAGAACACCTTACATCACCGTACGAAACTTTAAAACTCCATAATAAACCTAATAAATTCGTCCGAGTCCTTTGAACGTCGTACGGAAACTTAAGACATCTTACGACTATGTATGGCATATTAGCACCATGAAAAGCACGTTAGTATAATTTAGGACGCCATACAATTCCTACAACACCTTACAACACAGTACAAAACCTTAATACTCCTTAATAAACCTAATGAATTCTTCGAAGTCCTTTGAACATCGTACGACAACTCAGGAGATGTTACGGTTCAGTATACGACATTAGCAACCTTATAAGCACGTTAGAATAATGTAGGACGTGCTACAACTCCTAAGAACACCTTACATCGCCGTGCGCAACTTTAAAACTCCATAATAAACCTAATAAATTCGTCCGAGTCCTTTGAACGTCGCACGGAAACTTAAGACATCTTACGACTATGTATGGCATATTAGCACCTTGAAAAGCACGTTAGTATAATTTAGGACGCTTTACAATTCCTAACAACACCTTACAACACAGTACAAAACGTTAAAACTCCTTAATAAACCTAATGAATTCTTCGAAATCCTTTGAACATCGTAGGACAACTCAGGAGATGTTACGGTTCAGTATGCGACATTAGCAACATGAAAAGCACGTTAGAATAAGGTAGGACGCGCTACAACTACTAAGAACACCTTACATCACCGTACGAAACTTTAAAACTCCATAATAAACCTAATAAATTCGTCCGAGTTATTTGAAAGTCGTACGGCAACTTAAGACAACTTACGACTATGTATGCCATATTAGTATAATGAAAAGCACTTTAGTAAAATGTTGGACGCCTTACAACACCGTACGAAACCTTAAAACTCCTTAATAAACCTAATGAATTCGTCGAAGTCCTTTGAACATCATACGACAACTCAGGAGATGTTACGGTTTAGTATGCGACATTAGCAACACGAAAAGAACGTTTGAATAATGTATGACGCGTTACAACTACAAAGAACACCTTACATCACCGTACGAAACTTTAAAACTCCATAATAAACCTAATAAATTCGTCCGAGTCCTTTGAACGTCGTACGGCAACTTAAGACATCTTACGACTATGGATGGCATATTAGCACCATGAAAAGCACGTTAGTATAATTTAGGACGCCTTACCACTCCTAACAACACCTTACAACACCGTACGAAACCTTAAAACTCCTTAATAAACTTAATGAATTCGTCGAAGTCCTTTGAACATCGTACGACAACTCATGAGATGTTACGGCTCATTATGCGACATTAGCAACATGTAAAGCACGTTTGAATAATGTATGACGCGTTACAATTCCAATGAACACCTTACATCACCGTACGAAACTTTAAAACTCCATAATAAACCTAATAAATTCGTCTGAGTCCTTTAAACGTTGTAAGACAACTTAAGACATCTTACGACTATGTATGGCATATTAGCACCATGAAAAGCACGTTAGTATAATTTAGGACGACTTACAATTCCTACAACACCTTACAACACAGTACAAAACCTTAATACTCCTTAATAAACCTAATTAATTCTTCGAAGTCCTTTGAACATCGTACGACAACTCAGGAGATGTTACGGTTCAGTATGCGGCATTAGCAACATGAAAAGCACGTTAGAATAATGTAGGACGTGCTACAACTCCTAAGAACACCTTACATCGTTGTGCGCAACTTTAAAACTCCATAATAAACCTAATAAATTCGTCCGAGTCCTTTGAACGTCGTACGGAAACTTAAGACATCTTACGACTATGTATGGCATATTAGCACCATGAAAAGCACGTTAGTATAATTTAGGACGCTTTACAATTCCTAACAACACCTTACAACACAGTTCAAAACCTTAAAACTCCTTAATAAACCTAATGAATTCTTCGAAATCCTTTGAACATCGTAGGACAACTCAGGAGATGTTACGGTTCAGTATCCGACATTAGCAACATGAAAAGCACGTTAGAATAAGGTAGGACGCGCTACAACTACTGAGAACACCTTACATCACCGTACGAAACTTTAAAACTCCATAATAAACCTAATAAATTCGTCCGAGTTATTTGAAAGTCGTACGGCAACTTAAGACAACTTACGACTATGTATGCCATATTAGTATAATGAAAAGCACGTTAGTAAAATGTTGGACGCCTTACAACACCGTACGAAACCTTAAAACTCCTTAATAAACCTAATGAATTCGTCGAAGTCCTTTGAACATCATACGAAAACTCAGGAGATGTTACGGTTTAGTATGCGACATTAGCAACATGAAAAGAACGTTTGAATAATGTATGACGCGTTACAACTACAAAGAACACCTTACATCACAGTACGAAACTTTAAAACTCCATAATAAACCTAATAAATTCGTCCGAGTCCTTTGAACGTCGTACGGCAACTTAAGACATCTTACGACTATGGATGGCATATTAGCACCATGAAAAGCACGTTAGTATAATTTAGGACGCCTTACAACTCCTAACAACACCTTACAACACCGTACGAAACCTTAAAACTCCTTAATAAACTTAATGAATTCGTCGAAGTCCTTTGAACATCGTACGACAACTCAGGAGATGTTACGGCTCATTATGCGACATTAGCAACATGTAAAGCACGTTTGAATAATGTATGACGTGTTACAATTCCAATGAACACCTTACATCACCGTATGAAACTTTAAAACTCCATAATAAACCTAATAAATTCGTCTGAGTCCTTTAAACGTTGTAAGACAACTTAAGACATCTTACGACTATGTATGGCATATTAGCACCATGAAAAGCACGTTAGTATAATTTAGGACGCCTTACAATTCCTACAACACCTTACAACACAGTACAAAACCTTAATACTCCTTAATAAACCTAATGAATTCTTCGAAGTCCTTTAAACATCGTACGACAACTCAGGAGATGTTACGGTTCAGTATGCGGCATTAGCAACATGAAAAGCACCTTAGAATAATGTAGGACGTGCTACAACTCCTAAGAACACCTTACATCGCTGTGCGCAACTTTAAAACTCCATAATAAACCTAATAAATTCGTCCGAGTCCTTTGAACGTCGTACGGCAACTTAAGACATCTTACGACTATGGATGGCATATTAGCACCATGAAAAGCACGTTAGTATAATTTAGGACGCCTTACAACTCCTAACAACACCTTACAACACCGTACGAAACCTTAAAACTCCTTAATAAACTTAATGAATTCGTCGAAGTCCTTTGAACATCGTACGACAACTCATGAGATGTTACGGCTCATTATGCGACATTAGCAACATGTAAAGCACGTTTGAATAATGTATGACGCGTTACAATTCCAATGAACACCTTACATCACCGTACGAAACTTTAAAACTCCATAATAAACCTAATAAATTCGTCTGAGTCCTTTAAACGTTGTAAGACAACTTAAGACATCTTACGACTATGTATGGCATATTAGCACCATGAAAAGCACGTTAGTATAATTTAGGACGACTTACAATTCCTACAACACCTTACAACACAGTACAAAACCTTAATACTCCTTAATAAACCTAATTAATTCTTCGAAGTCCTTTGAACATCGTACGACAACTCAGGAGATGTTACGGTTCAGTATGCGGCATTAGCAACATGAAAAGCACGTTAGAATAATGTAGGACGTGCTACAACTCCTAAGAACACCTTACATCGCTGTGCGCAACTTTAAAACTCCGTAATAAACCTAATAAATTCGTCCGAGTCCTTTGAACGTCGTACGGCAACTTAAGACATCTTACGACTATGGATGGCATATTAGCACCATGAAAAGCACGTGAGTATAATTTAGGACGCCTTACAACTCCTAACAACACCTTACAACACCGTACGAAACCTTAAAACTCCTTAATAAACTTAATGAATTCGTCGAAGTCCTTTGAACATCGTACGACAACTCATGAGATGTTACGGCTCATTATGCGACATTAGCAACATGTAAAGCACGTTTGAATAATGTATGACGCGTTACAATTCCAATGAACACCTTACATCACCGTACGAAACTTTAAAACTCCATAATAAACCTAATAAATTCGTCTGAGTCCTTTAAACGTTGTAAGACAACTTAAGACATCTTACGACTATGTATGGCATATTAGCACCATGAAAAGCACGTTAGTATAATTTAGGACGACTTACAATTCCTACAACACCTTACAACACAGTACAAAACCTTAATACTCCTTAATAAACCTAATTAATTCTTCGAAGTCCTTTGAACATCGTACGACAACTCAGGAATGTTACGGTTCAGTATGCGGCATTAGCAACATGAAAAGCACGTTAGAATAATGTAGGACGTGCTACAACTCCTAAGAACACCTTACATCGCCGTGCGCAACTTTAAAACTCCATAATAAACCTAATAAATTCGTCCGAGTCCTTTGAACGTCATACGGAAACTTAAGGCAACTTACGACTATGTATGGCATATTAGCACCATGAAAAGCACGTTAGTATAATTTAGGACGCTTTACAATTCCTAACAACACCTTACAACACAGTACAAAACCTTAAAACTCCTTAATAAACCTAATGAATTCTTCGAAATCCTTTGAACATCGTAGGACAACTCAGGAGATGTTACGGTTCAGTATCCGACATTAGCAACATGAAAAGCACGTTAGAATAAGGTAGGACGCGCTACAACTACTGAGAACACCTTACATCACCGTACGAAACTTTAAAACTCCATAATAAACCTAATAAATTCGTCCGAGTTATTTGAAAGTCGTACGGCAACTTAAGACAACTTACGACTATGTATGCCATATTAGTATAATGAAAAGCACGTTAGTAAAATGTTGGACGCCTTACAACACCGTACGAAACCTTAAAACTCTTTAATAAACCTAATGAATTCGTCGGAGTCCTTTGAACATCATACGAAAACTCAGGAGATGTTACGGTTTAGTATGCGACATTAGCAACATGAAAAGAACGTTTGAATAATGTATGACGCGTTACAACTACAAAGAACACCTTACATCACAGTACGAAACTTTAAAACTCCATAATAAACCTAATAAATTCGTCCGAGTCCTTTGAACGTCGTACGGCAACTTAAGACATCTTACGACTATGGATGGCATATTAGCACCATGAAAAGCACGTTAGTATAATTTAGGACGCCTTACAACTCCTAACAACACCTTACAACACCGTACGAAACCTTAAAACTCCTTAATAAACTTAATGAATTCGTCGAAGTCCTTTGAACATCGTACGACAACTCAGGAGATGTTACGGCTCATTATGCGACATTAGCAACATGTAAAGCACGTTTGAATAATGTATGACGTGTTACAATTCCAATGAACACCTTACATCACCGTATGAAACTTTAAAACTCCATAATAAACCTAATAAATTCGTCTGAGTCCTTTAAACGTTGTAAGACAACTTAAGACATCTTATGACTATGTATGGCATATTAGCACCATGAAAAGCACGTTAGTATAATTTAGGACGCCTTACAATTCCTACAACACCTTACAACACAGTACAAAACCTTAATACTCCTTAATAAACCTAATGAATTCTTCGAAGTCCTTTGAACATCGTACGACAACTCAGGAGATGTTACGGTTCAGTATGCGGCATTAGCAACATGAAAAGCACGTTAGAATAATGTAGGACGTGCTACAAATCCTAAGAACACCTTACATCGCTGTGCGCAACTTTAAAACTCCATAATAAACCTAATAAATTCGTCCGAGTCCTTTGAACGTCGTACGGCAACTTAAGACATCTTACGACTATGGATGGCATATTAGCACCATGAAAAGCACGTTAGTATAATTTAGGACGCCTTACAACTCCTAACAACACCTTACAACACCGTACGAAACCTTAAAACTCCTTAATAAACTTAATGAATTCGTCGAAGTCCTTTGAACATCGTACGACAACTCAGGAGATGTTACGGCTCATTATGCGACATTAGCAACATGTAAAGCACGTTTGAATAATGTATGACGCGTTACAATTCCAATGAACACCTTACATCACCGTACGAAACTTTAAAACTCCATAATAAACCTAATAAATTCGTCTGAGTCCTTTAAACGTTGTAAGACAACTTAAGACATCTTACGACTATGTATGGCATATTAGCACCATGAAAAGCACGTTAGTATAATTTAGGACGACTTACAATTCCTACAACACCTTACAACACAGTACAAAACCTTAATACTCCTTAATAAACCTAATGAATTCTTCGAAGTCCTTTGAACATCGTACGACAACTCAGGAGATGTTACGGTTCAGTATGCGGCATTAGCAACATGAAAAGCACGTTAGAATAATGTAGGACGTGCTACAACTCCTAAGAACACCTTACATCGCCGTGCGCAACTTTAAAACTCCATAATAAACCTAATAAATTCGTCCGAGTCCTTTGAACGTCGTACGGAAACTTAAGACATCTTACGACTATGTATGGCATATTAGCACCATGAAAAGCACGTTAGTATAATTTAGGACGCTTTACAATTCCTAACAACACCTTACAACACAGTACAAAACCTTAAAACTCCTTAATAAACCTAATGAATTCTTCGAAATCCTTTGAACATCGTAGGACAACTCAGGAGATGTTACGGTTCAGTATCCGACATTAGCAACATGAAAAGCACGTTAGAATAAGGTAGGACGCGCTACAACTACTGAGAACACCTTACATCACCGTACGAAACTTTAAAACTCCATAATAAACCTAATAAATTCGTCTGAGTTATTTGAAAGTCGTACGGCAACTTAAGACAACTTACGACTATGTATGCCATATTAGTATAATGAAAAGCACGTTAGTAAAATGTTGGACGCCTTACAACACCGTACGAAACCTTAAAACTCCTTATTAAACCTAATGAATTCGTCGAAGTCCTTTGAACATCATACGAAAACTCAGGAGATGTTACGGTTTAGTATGCGACATTAGCAACATGAAAAGAACGTTTGAATAATGTATGACGCGTTACAACTACAAAGAACACCTTACATCACAGTACGAAACTTTAAAACTCCATAATAAACCTAATAAATTCGTCCGAGTCCTTTGAACGTCGTACGGCAACTTAAGACATCTTACGACTATGGATGGCATATTAGCACCATGAAAAGCACGTTAGTATAATTTAGGACGCCTTACAACTCCTAACAACACCTTACAACACCGTACGAAACCTTAAAACTCCTTAATAAACTTAATGAATTCGTCGAAGTCCTTTGAACATCGTACGACAACTCAGGAGATGTTACGGCTCATTATGCGACATTAGCAACATGTAAAGCACGTTTGAATAATGTATGACGTGTTACAATTCCAATGAACACCTTACATCACCGTATGAAACTTTAAAACTCCATAATAAACCTAATAAATTCGTCTGAGTCCTTTAAACGTTGTAAGACAACTTAAGACATCTTACGACTATGTATGGCATATTAGCACCATGAAAAGCACGTTAGTATAATTTAGGACGCCTTACAATTCCTACAACACCTTACAACACAGTACAAAACCTTAATACTCCTTAATAAACCTAATGAATTCTTCGAAGTCCTTTGAACATCGTACGACAACTCAGGAGATGTTACGGTTCAGTATGCGGCATTAGCAACATGAAAAACACGTTAGAATAATGTAGGACGTGCTACAACTACTAAGAAAACCTTACATCACCGTACGAAACTTTAAAACTCCATAATAAACCTAATAAATTCGTCCAAGTTATTTGAAAGTCGTACGGCAACTTAAGACAACTTACGACTATGTATGCCATATAAGTATAATGAAAAGCACGTTAGTAAAATGTTGGACGCCTTACAACACCGTACGAAACCTTAAAACTCCTTAATAAACCTAATGAATTCGTCGAAGTCCTTTGAACATCATACGACAACTCAGGAGATGTTACGGTTTAGTATGCGACATTAGCAACATGAAAATAACGTTTGAATAATGTATGACGCGTTACAACTACAAAGAACACCTTACATCACAGTGCGAAACTTTAAAACTCCATAATAAACCTAATAAATTCGTCCGAGTCCTTTGAACGTCGTACGGCAACTTAAGACATCTTACGACTATGGATGGCATATTAGCACCATGAAAAGCACGTTAGTATAATTTAGGACGCCTTACAACTCCTAACAACACCTTACAACACCGTACGAAACCTTAAAACTCCTTAATAAACCTAATGAATTCGTCGAAGTCCTTTGAACATCATACGACAACTCAGGAGATGTTACGGTTTAGTATGCTACATTAGCAACACGAAAAGAACGTTTGAATAATGTATGACGCGTTACAACTACAAAGAACACCTTACATCACCGTACGAAACTTTAAAACTCCATAATAAACCTAATAAATTCGTCCGAGTCCTTTAAACGTTGTAAGAAAACTTAAGACATCTTACGACTATGTATGGCATATTAGCACCATGAAAAGCACGTTAGTATAATTTAGGACGCTTTACAATTCCTAACAACACCTTACAACACAGTACAAAACCTTAAAACTCCTTAATAAACCTAATGAATTCTTCGAAATCCTTTGAACATCGTAGGACAACTCAGGAGATGTTACGGTTCAGTATCCGACATTAGCAACATGAAAAGCACGTTAGAATAAGGTAGGACGCGCTACAACTACTAAGAACACCTTACATCACTGTACGAAACTTTAAAACTCCATAATAAACCTAATAAATTCGTCCGAGTCCTTTGAACGTCGTACCGCAACTTAAGACATCTTACGACTATGGATGGCATATTAGCACCATGAAAAGCACGTTAGTATAATTTAGGACGCCTTACAACTCCTAACAACACCTTACAACACCGTACGAAACCTTAAAACTCCTTAATAAACCTAATGAATTCGTCGAAGTCCTTTGAACATCATACGACAACTCAGGAGATGTTACGGTTAGTATGCTACATTAGCAACACGAAAAGAACGTTTGAATAATGTATGACGCGTTACAACTACAAATAACACCTTACATCATCGTACGAAACTTTAAAACTCCATAATAAACCTAATAAATTCGTCCGAGTCCTTTAAACGTTGTAAGACAACTTAAGATATCTTACGACTATGTATGGCATATTAGCACCATGAAAAGCACGTTAGTATAATTTAGGACGCCATACAATTCCTACAACACCTTACAACACAGTACAAAACCTTAATACTCCTTAATAAACCTAATGAATTCTTCGAAGTCCTTTGAACATCGTACGACAACTCAGGAGATGTTACGGTTCAGTATACGACATTAGCAACCTTATAAGCACGTTAGAATAATGTAGGACGTGCTACAACTCCTAAGAACACCTTACATCGCCGTGCGCAACTTTAAAACTCCATAATAAACCTAATAAATTCGTCCGAGTCCTTTGAACGTCGTACGGAAACTTAAGACATCTTACGACTATGTATGGCATATTAGCACCTTGAAAAGCACGTTAGTATAATTTAGGACGCTTTACAATTCCTAACAACACCTTACAACACAGTACAAAACGTTAAAACTCCTTAATAAACCTAATAAATTCTTCGAAATCCTTTGAACATCGTAGGACAACTCAGGAGATGTTACGGTTCAGTATGCGACATTAGCAACATGAAAAGCACGTTAGAATAAGGTAGGACGCGCTACAACTACTAAGAACACCTTACATCACCGTACGAAACTTTAAAACTCCATAATAAACCTAATAAATTCGTCCGAGTTATTTGAAAGTCGTACGGCAACTTAAGACAACTTACGACTATGTATGCCATATTAGTATAATGAAAAGCACTTTAGTAAAATGTTGGACGCCTTACAACACCGTACGAAACCTTAAAACTCCTTAATAAACCTAATGAATTCGTCGAAGTCCTTTGAACATCATACGACAACTCAGGAGATGTTACGGTTTAGTATGCGACATTAGCAACACGAAAAGAACGTTTGAATAATGTATGACGCGTTACAACTACAAAGAACACCTTACATCACCGTACGAAACTTTAAAACTCCATAATAAACCTAATAAATTCGTCCGAGTCCTTTGAACGTCGTACGGCAACTTAAGACATCTTACGACTATGGATGGCATATTAGCACCATGAAAAGCACGTTAGTATAATTTAGGACGCCTTACAACTCCTAACAACACCTTACAACACCGTACGAAACCTTAAAACTCCTTAATAAACTTAATGAATTCGTCGAAGTCCTTTGAACATCGTACGACAACTCATGAGATGTTACGGCTCATTATGCGACATTAGCAACATGTAAAGCACGTTTGAATAATGTATGACGCGTTACAATTCCAATGAACACCTTACATCACCGTACGAAACTTTAAAACTCCATAATAAACCTAATAAATTCGTCTGAGTCCTTTAAACGTTGTAAGACAACTTAAGACATCTTACGACTATGTATGGCATATTAGCACCATGAAAAGCACGTTAGTATAATTTAGGACGACTTACAATTCCTACAACACCTTACAACACAGTACAAAACCTTAATACTCCTTAATAAACCTAATTAATTCTTCGAAGTCCTTTGAACATCGTACGACAACTCAGGAGATGTTACGGTTCAGTATGCGGCATTAGCAACATGAAAAGCACGTTAGAATAATGTAGGACGTGCTACAACTCCTAAGAACACCTTACATCGCCGTGCGCAACTTTAAAACTCCATAATAAACCTAATAAATTCGTCCGAGTTATTTGAAAGTCGTACGGCAACTTAAGACAACTTACGACTATGTATGCCATATAAGTATAATGAAAAGCACGTTAGTAAAATGTTGGACGCCTTACAACACCGTACGAAACCTTAAAACTCCTTAATAAACCTAATGAATTCGTCGAAGTCCTTTGAACATCATACGACAACTCAGGAGATGTTACGGTTTAGTATGCGACATTAGCAACATGAAAATAACGTTTGAATAATGTATGACGCGTTACAACTACAAAGAACACCTTACATCACAGTGCGAAACTTTAAAACTCCATAATAAACCTAATAAATTCGTCCGAGTCCTTTGAACGTCGTACGGCAACTTAAGACATCTTACGACTATGGATGGCATATTAGCACCATGAAAAGCACGTTAGTATAATTTAGGACGCCTTACAACTCCTAACAACACCTTACAACACCGTACGAAACCTTAAAACTCCTTAATAAACCTAATGAATTCGTCGAAGTCCTTTGAACATCATACGACAACTCAGGAGATGTTACGGTTTAGTATGCTACATTAGCAACACGAAAAGAACGTTTGAATAATGTATGACGCGTTACAACTACAAAGAACACCTTACATCACCGTACGAAACTTTAAAACTCCATAATAAACCTAATAAATTCGTCCGAGTCCTTTAAACGTTGTAAGAAAACTTAAGACATCTTACGACTATGTATGGCATATTAGCACCATGAAAAGCACGTTAGTATAATTTAGGACGCTTTACAATTCCTAACAACACCTTACAACACAGTACAAAACCTTAAAACTCCTTAATAAACCTAATGAATTCTTCGAAATCCTTTGAACATCGTAGGACAACTCAGGAGATGTTACGGTTCAGTATCCGACATTAGCAACATGAAAAGCACGTTAGAATAAGGTAGGACGCGCTACAACTACTAAGAACACCTTACATCACTGTACGAAACTTTAAAACTCCATAATAAACCTAATAAATTCGTCCGAGTCCTTTGAACGTCGTACCGCAACTTAAGACATCTTACGACTATGGATGGCATATTAGCACCATGAAAAGCACGTTAGTATAATTTAGGACGCCTTACAACTCCTAACAACACCTTACAACACCGTACGAAACCTTAAAACTCCTTAATAAACCTAATGAATTCGTCGAAGTCCTTTGAACATCATACGACAACTCAGGAGATGTTACGGTTAGTATGCTACATTAGCAACACGAAAAGAACGTTTGAATAATGTATGACGCGTTACAACTACAAATAACACCTTACATCATCGTACGAAACTTTAAAACTCCATAATAAACCTAATAAATTCGTCCGAGTCCTTTAAACGTTGTAAGACAACTTAAGACATCTTACGACTATGTATGGCATATTAGCACCATGAAAAGCACGTTAGTATAATTTAGGACGCCATACAATTCCTACAACACCTTACAACACAGTACAAAACCTTAATACTCCTTAATAAACCTAATGAATTCTTCGAAGTCCTTTGAACATCGTACGACAACTCAGGAGATGTTACGGTTCAGTATACGACATTAGCAACCTTATAAGCACGTTAGAATAATGTAGGACGTGCTACAACTCCTAAGAACACCTTACATCGCCGTGCGCAACTTTAAAACTCCATAATAAACCTAATAAATTCGTCCGAGTCCTTTGAACGTCGTACGGAAACTTAAGACATCTTACGACTATGTATGGCATATTAGCACCTTGAAAAGCACGTTAGTATAATTTAGGACGCTTTACAATTCCTAACAACACCTTACAACACAGTACAAAACGTTAAAACTCCTTAATAAACCTAATAAATTCTTCGAAATCCTTTGAACATCGTAGGACAACTCAGGAGATGTTACGGTTCAGTATGCGACATTAGCAACATGAAAAGCACGTTAGAATAAGGTAGGACGCGCTACAACTACTAAGAACACCTTACATCACCGTACGAAACTTTAAAACTCCATAATAAACCTAATAAATTCGTCCGAGTTATTTGAAAGTCGTACGGCAACTTAAGACAACTTACGACTATGTATGCCATATTAGTATAATGAAAAGCACTTTAGTAAAATGTTGGACGCCTTACAACACCGTACGAAACCTTAAAACTCCTTAATAAACCTAATGAATTCGTCGAAGTCCTTTGAACATCATACGACAACTCAGGAGATGTTACGGTTTAGTATGCGACATTAGCAACACGAAAAGAACGTTTGAATAATGTATGACGCGTTACAACTACAAAGAACACCTTACATCACCGTACGAAACTTTAAAACTCCATAATAAACCTAATAAATTCGTCCGAGTCCTTTGAACGTCGTACGGCAACTTAAGACATCTTACGACTATGGATGGCATATTAGCACCATGAAAAGCACGTTAGTATAATTTAGGACGCCTTACAACTCCTAACAACACCTTACAACACCGTACGAAACCTTAAAACTCCTTAATAAACTTAATGAATTCGTCGAAGTCCTTTGAACATCGTACGACAACTCATGAGATGTTACGGCTCATTATGCGACATTAGCAACATGTAAAGCACGTTTGAATAATGTATGACGCGTTACAATTCCAATGAACACCTTACATCACCGTACGAAACTTTAAAACTCCATAATAAACCTAATAAATTCGTCTGAGTCCTTTAAACGTTGTAAGACAACTTAAGACATCTTACGACTATGTATGGCATATTAGCACCATGAAAAGCACGTTAGTATAATTTAGGACGACTTACAATTCCTACAACACCTTACAACACAGTACAAAACCTTAATACTCCTTAATAAACCTAATTAATTCTTCGAAGTCCTTTGAACATCGTACGACAACTCAGGAGATGTTACGGTTCAGTATGCGGCATTAGCAACATGAAAAGCACGTTAGAATAATGTAGGACGTGCTACAACTCCTAAGAACACCTTACATCGCCGTGCGCAACTTTAAAACTCCATAATAAACCTAATAAATTCGTCCGAGTCCTTTGAACGTCGTACGGAAACTTAAGACATCTTACGACTATGTATGGCATATTAGCACAATGAAAAGCACGTTAGTATAATTTAGGACGCTTTACAATTCCTAACAACACCTTACAACACAGTACAAAACCTTAAAACTCCTTAATAAACCTAATAAATTCTTCGAAATCCTTTGAACATCGTAGGACAACTCAGGAGATGTTACGGTTCAGTATGCGACATTAGCAACATGAAAAGCACGTTAGAATAAGGTAGGACGCGCTACAACTACTAAGAACACCTTACATCACCGTACGAAACTTTAAAACTCCATAATAAACCTAATAAATTCGTCCGAGTTATTTGAAAGTCGTACGGCAACTTAAGACAACTTACGACTATGTATGCCATATTAGTATAATGAAAAGCACTTTAGTAAAATGTTGGACGCCTTACAACACCGTACGAAACCTTAAAACTCCTTAATAAACCTAATGAATTCGTCGAAGTCCTTTGAATATCATACGACAACTCAGGAGATGTTACGGTTCAGTATGCGACATTAGCAACACGAAAAGAACGTTTGAATAATGTATGACGCGTTACAACTACAAAGAACACCTTACATCACCGTACGAAACTTTAAAACTCCATAAAAAACCTAATAAATTCGTCCGAGTCCTTTGAACGTCGTACGGCAACTTAAGACATCTTACGACTATGGATGGCATATTAGCACCATGAAAAGCACGTTAGTATAATTTAGGACGCCTTACAACTCCTAACAACACCTTACAACACCGTACGAAACCTTAAAACTCCTTAATAAACTTAATGAATTCGTCAAAGTCCTTTGAACATCGTACGACAACTCATGAGATGTTACGGCTCATTATGCGACATTAGCAACATGTAAAGCACGTTTGAATAATGTATGACGCGTTACAATTCCAATGAACACCTTACATCACCGTACGAAACTTTAAAACTCCATAATAAACCTAATAAATTCGTCTGAGTCCTTTAAACGTTGTAAGACAACTTAAGACATCTTACGACTATGTATGGCATATTAGCACCATGAAAAGCACGTTAGTATAATTTAGGACGACTTACAATTCCTACAACACCTTACAACACAGTACAAAACCTTAATACTCCTTAATAAACCTAATTAATTCTTCGAAGTCCTTTGAACATCGTACGACAACTCAGGAGATGTTACGGTTCAGTATGCGGCATTAGCAACATGAAAAGCACGTTAGAATAATGTAGGACGTGCTACAACTCCTAAGAACACCTTACATCGCCGTGCGCAACTTTAAAACTCCATAATAAACCTAATAAATTCGTCCGAGTCCTTTGAACGTCGTACGGAAACTTAAGACATCTTACGACTATGTATGGCATATTAGCACCATGAAAAGCACGTTAGTATAATTTAGGACGCTTTACAATTCCTAACAACACCTTACAACACAGTACAAAACCTTAAAACTCCTTAATAAACCTAATGAATTCTTCGAAATCCTTTGAACATCGTAGGACAACTCAGGAGATGTTACGGTTCAGTATCCGACATTAGCAACATGAAAAGCACGTTAGAATAAGGTAGGACGCGCTACAACTACTAAGAACACCTTACATCACCGTACGAAACTTTAAAACTCCATAATAAACCTAATAAATTCGTCCGAGTTATTTGAAAGTCGTACGGCAACTTAAGACAACTTACGACTATGTATGCCATATTAGTATAATGAAAAGCACGTTAGTAAAATGTTGGACGCCTTACAACACCGTACGAAACCTTAAAACTCCTTAATAAACCTAATGAATTCGTCGATGTCCTTTGAACATCATACGACAACTCAGGAGATGTTACGGTTTAGTATGCGACATTAGCAACATGAAAAGAACGTTTGAATAATGTATGACGCGTTACAACTACAAAGAACACCTTACATCACAGTACGAAACTTTAAAACTCCATAATAAACCTAATAAATTCGTCCGAGTCCTTTGAACGTCGTACGGCAACTTAAGACATCTTACGACTATGGATGGCATATTAGCACCATGAAAAGCACGTTAGTATAATTTAGGACGCCTTACAACTCCTAACAACACCTTACAACACCGTACGAAACCTTAAAACTCCTTAATAAACTTAATGAATTCGTCGAAGTCCTTTGAACATCGTACGACAACTCAGGAGATGTTACGGCTCATTATGCGACATTAGCAACATGTAAAGCACGTTTGAATAATGTATGACGTGTTACAATTCCAATGAACACCTTACATCACCGTATGAAACTTTAAAACTCCATAATAAACCTAATAAATTCGTCTGAGTCCTTTAAACGTTGTAAGACAACTTAAGACATCTTACGACTATGTATGGCATATTAGCACCATGAAAAGCACGTTAGTATAATTTAGGACGCCTTACAATTCCTACAACACCTTACAACACAGTACAAACCCTTAATACTCCTTAATAAACCTAATGAATTCTTCGAAGTCCTTTGAACATCGTACGACAACTCAGGAGATGTTACGGTTCAGTATGCGGCATTAGCAACATGAAAAGCACGTTAGAATAATGTAGGACGTGCTACAACTCCTAAGAACACCTTACATCGCTGTGCGCAACTTTAAAACTCCATAATAAACCTAATAAATTCGTCCGAGTCCTTTGAACGTCGTACGGCAACTTAAGACATCTTACGACTATGGATGGCATATTAGCACCATGAAAAGCACGTTAGTATAATTTAGGACGCCTTACAACTCCTAACAACACCTTACAACACCGTACGAAACCTTAAAACTCCTTAATAAACTTAATGAATACGTCGAAGTCCTTTGAACATCGTACGACAACTCAGGAGATGTTACGGTTCAGTATCCGACATTAGCAACATGTAAAGCACGTTTGAATAATGTATGACGCGTTACAATTCCAATGAACACCTTACATCACCGTACGAAACTTTAAAACTCCATAATAAACCTAATAAATTCGTCTGAGTCCTTTAAACGTTGTAAGACAACTTAAGACATCTTACGACTATGTATGGCATATTAGCACCATGAAAAGCACGTTAGTATAATTTAGGACGCCTTACAATTCCTACAACACCTTACAACACAGTACAAAACCTTAATACTCCTTAATAAACCTAATGAATTCTTCGAAGTCCTTTGAACATCGTACGACAACTCAGGAGATGTTACGGTTCAGTATGCGGCATTAGCAACATGAAAAGCACGTTAGAATAATGTAGGACGTGCTACAACTCCTAAGAACACCTTACATCGCCGTGCGCAACTTTAAAACTCCATAATAAACCTAATAAATTCGTCCGAGTCCTTTGAACGTCGTACGGAAACTTAAGACATCTTACGACTATGTATGGCATATTAGCACCATGAAAAGCACGTTAGTATAATTTAGGACGCTTTACAATTCCTAACAACACCTTACAACACAGTACAAAACCTTAAAACTCCTTAATAAACCTAATGAATTCTTCGAAATCCTTTGAACATCGTAGGACAACTCAGGAGATGTTACGGTTCAGTATCCGACATTAGCAACATGAAAAGCACGTTAGAATAAGGTAGGACGCGCTACAACTACTAAGAACACCTTACATCACCGTACGAAACTTTAAAACTCCATAATAAACCTAATAAATTCGTCCGAGTTATTTGAAAGTCGTACGGCAACTTAAGACAACTTACGACTATGTATGCCATATTAGTATAATGAAAAGCACGTTAGTAAAATGTTGGACGCCTTACAACACCGTACGAAACCTTAAAACTCCTTAATAAACCTAATGAATTCGTCGATGTCCTTTGAACATCATACGACAACTCAGGAGATGTTACGGTTTAGTATGCGACATTAGCAACATGAAAAGAACGTTTGAATAATGTATGACGCGTTACAACTACAAAGAACACCTTACATCACAGTACGAAACTTTAAAACTCCATAATAAACCTAATAAATTCGTCCGAGTCCTTTGAACGTCGTACGGCAACTTAAGACATCTTACGACTATGGATGGCATATTAGCACCATGAAAAGCACGTTAGTATAATTTAGGACGCCTTACAACTCCTAACAACACCTTACAACACCGTACGAAACCTTAAAACTCCTTAATAAACTTAATGAATTCGTCGAAGTCCTTTGAACATCGTACGACAACTCAGGAGATGTTACGGCTCATTATGCGACATTAGCAACATGTAAAGCACGTTTGAATAATGTATGACGTGTTACAATTCCAATGAACACCTTACATCACCGTATGAAACTTTAAAACTCCATAATAAACCTAATAAATTCGTCTGAGTCCTTTAAACGTTGTAAGACAACTTAAGACATCTTACGACTATGTATGGCATATTAGCACCATGAAAAGCACGTTAGTATAATTTAGGACGCCTTACAATTCCTACAACACCTTACAACACAGTACAAACCCTTAATACTCCTTAATAAACCTAATGAATTCTTCGAAGTCCTTTGAACATCGTACGACAACTCAGGAGATGTTACGGTTCAGTATGCGGCATTAGCAACATGAAAAGCACGTTAGAATAATGTAGGACGTGCTACAACTCCTAAGAACACCTTACATCGCTGTGCGCAACTTTAAAACTCCATAATAAACCTAATAAATTCGTCCGAGTCCTTTGAACGTCGTACGGCAACTTAAGACATCTTACGACTATGGATGGCATATTAGCACCATGAAAAGCACGTTAGTATAATTTAGGACGCCTTACAACTCCTAACAACACCTTACAACACCGTACGAAACCTTAAAACTCCTTAATAAACTTAATGAATACGTCGAAGTCCTTTGAACATCGTACGACAACTCAGGAGATGTTACGGTTCAGTATCCGACATTAGCAACATGTAAAGCACGTTTGAATAATGTATGACGCGTTACAATTCCAATGAACACCTTACATCACCGTACGAAACTTTAAAACTCCATAATAAACCTAATAAATTCGTCTGAGTCCTTTAAACGTTGTAAGACAACTTAAGACATCTTACGACTATGTATGGCATATTAGCACCATGAAAAGCACGTTAGTATAATTTAGGACGCCTTACAATTCCTACAACACCTTACAACACAGTACAAAACCTTAATACTCCTTAATAAACCTAATGAATTCTTCGAAGTCCTTTGAACATCGTACGACAACTCAGGAGATGTTACGGTTCAGTATGCGGCATTAGCAACATGAAAAGCACGTTAGAATAATGTAGGACGTGCTACAACTCCTAAGAACACCTTACATCGCCGTGCGCAACTTTAAAACTCCATAATAAACCTAATAAATTCGTCCGAGTCCTTTGAACGTCGTACGGAAACTTAAGACATCTTACGACTATGTATGGCATATTAGCACCATGAAAAGCACGTTAGTATAATTTAGGACGCTTTACAATTCCTAACAACACCTTACAACACAGTACAAAACCTTAAAACTCCTTAATAAACCTAATGAATTCTTCGAAATCCTTTGAACATCGTAGGACAACTCAGGAGATGTTACGGTTCAGTATCCGACATTAGCAACATGAAAAGCACGTTAGAATAAGGTAGGACGCGCTACAACTACTAAGAACACCTTACATCACCGTACGAAACTTTAAAACTCCATAATAAACCTAATAAATTCGTCCGAGTTATTTGAAAGTCGTACGGCAACTTAAGACAACTTACGACTATGTATGCCATATTAGTATAATGAAAAGCACGTTAGTAAAATGTTGGACGCCTTACAACACCGTACGAAACCTTAAAACTCCTTAATAAACCTAATGAATTCGTCGATGTCCTTTGAACATCATACGACAACTCAGGAGATGTTACGGTTTAGTATGCGACATTAGCAACATGAAAAGAACGTTTGAATAATGTATGACGCGTTACAACTACAAAGAACACCTTACATCACAGTACGAAACTTTAAAACTCCATAATAAACCTAATAAATTCGTCCGAGTCCTTTGAACGTCGTACGGCAACTTAAGACATCTTACGACTATGAAAAGCACGTTAGTATAATTTAGGACGCCTTACAACTCCTAACAACACCTTACAACACCGTACGAAACCTTAAAACTCCTTAATAAACTTAATGAATTCGTCGAAGTCCTTTGAACATCGTACGACAACTCAGGAGATGTTACGGCTCATTATGCGACATTAGCAACATGTAAAGCACGTTTGAATAATGTATGACGTGTTACAATTCCAATGAACACCTTACATCACCGTATGAAACTTTAAAACTCCATAATAAACCTAATAAATTCGTCTGAGTCCTTTAAACGTTGTAAGACAACTTAAGACATCTTACGACTATGTATGGCATATTAGCACCATGAAAAGCACGTTAGTATAATTTAGGACGCCTTACAATTCCTACAACACCTTACAACACAGTACAAAACCTTAATACTCCTTAATAAACCTAATGAATTCTTCGAAGTCCTTTAAACATCGTACGACAACTCAGGAGATGTTACGGTTCAGTATGCGGCATTAGCAACATGAAAAGCACCTTAGAATAATGTAGGACGTGCTACAACTCCTAAGAACACCTTACATCGCTGTGCGCAACTTTAAAACTCCATAATAAACCTAATAAATTCGTCCGAGTCCTTTGAACGTCGTACGGCAACTTAAGACATCTTACGACTATGGATGGCATATTAGCACCATGAAAAGCACGTTAGTATAATTTAGGACGCCTTACAATTCCTACAACACCTTACAACACAGTACAAACCCTTAATACTCCTTAATAAACCTAATGAATTCTTCGAAGTCCTTTGAACATCGTACGACAACTCAGGAGATGTTACGGTTCAGTATGCGGCATTAGCAACATGAAAAGCACGTTAGAATAATGTAGGACGTGCTACAACTCCTAAGAACACCTTACATCGCTGTGCGCAACTTTAAAACTCCATAATAAACCTAATAAATCCGTCCGAGTCCTTTGAACGTCGTACGGCAACTTAAGACATCTTACGACTATGGATGGCATATTAGCACCATGAAAAGCACGTTAGTATAATTTAGGACGCCTTACAACTCCTAACAACACCTTACAACACCGTACGAAACCTTAAAACTCCTTAATAAACTTAATGAATTCGTCGAAGTCCTTTGAACATCGTACGACAACTCAGGAGATGTTACGGTTCAGTATCCGACATTAGCAACATGTAAAGCACGTTTGAATAATGTATGACGCGTTACAATTCCAATGAACACCTTACATCACCGTACGAAACTTTAAAACTCCATAATAAACCTAATAAATTCGTCTGAGTCCTTTAAACGTTGTAAGACAACTTAAGACATCTTACGACTATGTATGGCATATTAGCACCATGAAAAGCACGTTAGTATAATTTAGGACGCCTTACAATTCCTACAACACCTTACAACACAGTACAAAACCTTAATACTCCTTAATAAACCTAATGAATTCTTCGAAATCCTTTGAACATCGTACGACAACTCAGGAGATGTTACGGTTCAGTATGCGGCATTAGCAACATGAAAAGCACGTTAGAATAATGTAGGACGTGCTACAACTCCTAAGAACACCTTACATCGCCGTGCGCAACTTTAAAACTCCATAATAAACCTAATAAATTCGTCCGAGTCCTTTGAACGTCGTACGAAAACTTAATACATCTTACGACTATGTATGGCATATTAGCACCATGAAAAGCACGTTAGTATAATTTAGGACGCTTTACAATTCCTAACAACACCTTACAACACAGTACAAAACCTTAAAACTCCTTAATAAACCTATTGAATTCTTCGAAATCCTTTGAACATCGTAGGACAACTCAGGAGATGTTACGGTTCAGTATCCGACATTAGCAACATGAAAAGCACGTTAGAATAAGGTAGGACGCGTTACAACTACTAAGAACACCTTACATCACCGTACGAAACTTTAAAACTCCATAATAAACCTAATAAATTCGTCCGAGTTATTTGAAAGTCGTACGGCAACTTAAGACAACTTACGACTATGTATGCCATATAAGTATAATGAAAAGCACGTTAGTAAAATGTTGGACGCCTTACAACTCCGTATGAAACCTTAAAACTCCTTAATAAACCTAATGAATTCGTCGAAGTCCTTTGAACATCATACGACAACTCAGGAGATGTTACGGTTTAGTATGCGACATTAGCAACATGAAAAGAACGTTTGAATAATGTATGACGCGTTACAACTACAAAGAACACCTTACATCACAGTACGAAACTTTATAACTCCATAATAAACCTAATAAATTCGTCCGAGTCCTTTGAACGTCGTACGGCAACTTAAGACATCTTACGACTATGGATGGCATATTAGCACCATGAAAAGCACGTTAGTATAATTTAGGACGCCTTACAACTCCTAACAACACCTTACCACACCGTACGAAACCTTAAAACTCCTTAATAAACTTAATGAATTCGTCGAAGTCCTTTGAACATCGTACGACAACTCAGGAGATGTTACGGCTCATTATGCGACATTAGCAACATGTAAAGCACGTTTGAATAATGTATGACGTGTTACAATTCCAATGAACACCTTACATCACCGTACGAAACTTTAAAACTCCATATTAAACCTAATAAATCCGTCTGAGTCCTTTAAACGTTGTAAGACAACTTAAGACATCTTACGACTATGTATGGCATATTAGCACCATGAAAAGCACGTTAGTATAATTTAGGACGCCTTACAATTCCTACAACACCTTACAACACAGTACAAAACCTTAATACTCCTTAATAAACCTAATGAATTCTTCGAAGTCCTTTGAACATCGTACGACAACTCAGGAGATGTTACGGTTCAGTATGCGGCATTAGCAACATGAAAAGCACGTTAGAATAATGTAGGACGTGCTACAACTCCTAAGAACACCTTACATCGCCGTGCGCAACTTTAATACTCCATAATAAACCTAATAAATTCGTCCGAGTCCTTTGAACGTCGTACGGAAACTTAATACATCTTAAGACTATGTATGGCATATTAGCACCATGAAAAGCACGTTAGTATAATTTAGGACGCTTTACAATTCCTAACAACACCTTACAACACAGTACAAAACCTTAAAACTCCTTAATAAACCTAATGAATTCTTCGAAATACTTTGAACATCGTAGGACAACTCAGGAGATGTTACGGTTCAGTATCCGACATTAGCAACATGAAAAGCACGTTAGAATAAGGTAGGACGCGCTACAACTACTAAGAACACCTTACATCACCGTACGAAACTTTAAAACTCCATAATAAACCTAATAAATTCGTCCGAGTTATTTGAAAGTCGTACGACAACTTAAGACAACTTACGACTATGTATGCCATATTAGTATAATGAAAAGCACGTTAGTAAAATGTTGGACGCCTTACAACACCGTACGAAACCTTAAAACTCCTTAATAAACCTAATGAATTCGTCGAAGTCCTTTGAACATCATACGACAACTCAGGAGATGTTACGGTTTAGTATGCGACATTAGCAACATGAAAAGAACGTTTGAATAATGTATGACGCGTTACAACTACAAAGAACACCTTACATCACAGTACGAAACTTTAAAACTCCATAATAAACCTAATAAATTCGTCCGAGTCCTTTGAACGTCGTACCGCAACTTAAGACATCTTACGACTATGGATGGCATATTAGCACCATGAAAAGCACGTTACTATAATTTAGGACGCCTTACAACTCCTAACAACACCTTACAACACCGTACGAAACCTTAAAACTCCTTAATAAACTTAATGAATTCGTCGAAGTCCTTTGAACATCGTACGACAACTCAGGAGATGTTACGGCTCATTATGCGACATTAGCAACATGTAAAGCACGTTTGAATAATGTATGACGCGTTACAATTCCAATGAACACCTTACATCACTGTATGAAACTTTAAAACTCCATAATAATCCTAATAAATTCGTCTGAGTCCTTTAAACGTTGTAAGACAACTTAAGACATCTTACGACTATGTATGACATATTAGCACCATGAAAAGCACGTTAGTATAATTTAGGACGTCTTACAATTCCTACAACACTTTACAACACAGTACAAAACCTTAATACTCCTTAATAAACCTAATGAATTCTTCGAAGTCCTTTGAACATCGTACGACTACTCAGGAGATGTTACGGTTCAGTATGCGGCATTAGCAACATGAAAAGCACGTTAGAATAATGTAGGACGTGCTACAACTCCTAAGAACACCTTACATCGCCGTGCGCAACTTTAAAACTCCATAATAAACCTAATAAATTCGTCCGAGTCCTTTGAACGTCGTACGGAAACTTAAGACATCTTACGACTATGTATGGCATATTAGCACCATGAAAAGCACGTTAGTATAATTTAGGACGCTTTACAATTCCTAACAACACCTTACAACACAGTACAAAACCTTAAAACTCCTTAATAAACCTAATGAATTCTTCGAAATCCTTTGAACATCGTAGGACAACTCAGGAGATGTTACGGTTCAGTATCCGACATTAGCAACATGAAAAGCACGTTAGAATAAGGTAGGACGCGCTACAACTACTAAGAACACTTTACATCACCGTACGAAACTTTAAAACTCCATAATAAACCTAATAAATTCGTCCGAGTTATTTGAAAGTCGTACGGCAACTTAAGACAACTTACGACTATGTATGCCATATTAGTATAATGAAAAGCACGTTAGTAAAATGTTGGACGCCTTACAACACCGTACGAAACCTTAAAACTCCATAATAAACCTAATGAATTCGTCGAAGTCCTTTGAACATCATACGACAACTCAGGAGATATTACGGTTTAGTATGCGACATTAGCAACATGAAAAGAACGTTTGAATAATGTATGACGCGTTACAACTACAAAGAACACCTTACATCACAGTACGAAACTTTAAAACTCCATAATAAACCTAATAAATTCGTCCGAGTCCTTTGAACGTCGTACGGCAACTTAAGACATCTTACGACTATGGATGGCATATTAGCACCATGAAAAGCACGTTAGTATAATTTAGGACGCCTTACAACTCCTAACAACACCTTACAACACCGTACGAAACCTTAAAACTCCTTAATAAACTTAATGAATTCGTCGAAGTCCTTTGAACATCGTACGACAACTCAGGAGATGTTACGGCTCATTATGCGACATTAGCAACATGTAAAGCACGTTTGAATAATGTATGACGCGTTACAATTCCAATGAACACCTTACATCACTGTATGAAACTTTATAACTCCATAATAAACCTAATAAATCCGTCTGAGTCCTTTAAACGTTGTAAGACAACTTAAGACATCTTACGACTATGTATGGCATATTAGCACCATGAAAAGCACGTTAGTATAATTTAGGACGCCTTACAATTCCTACAACACCTTACAACACAGTACAAAACCTTAATACTCCTTAATAAACCTAATGAATTCTTCGAAGTCCTTTGAACATCGTACGACAACTCAGGAGATGTTACGGTTCAGTATGCGGCATTAGCAACATGAAAAGCACGTTAGAATAATGTAGGACGTGCTACAACTCCTAAGAACACCTTACATCGCCGTGCGCAACTTTAATACTCCATAATAAACCTAATAAATTCGTCCGAGTCCTTTGAACGTCGTACGGAAACTTAATACATCTTAAGACTATGTATGGCATATTAGCACCATGAAAAGCACGTTAGTATAATTTAGGACGCTTTACAATTCCTAACAACACCTTACAACACAGTACAAAACCTTAAAACTCCTTAATAAACCTAATGAATTCTTCGAAATACTTTGAACATCGTAGGACAACTCAGGAGATGTTACGGTTCAGTATCCGACATTAGCAACATGAAAAGCACGTTAGAATAAGGTAGGACGCGCTACAACTACTAAGAACACCTTACATCACCGTACGAAACTTTAAAACTCCATAATAAACCTAATAAATTCGTCCGAGTTATTTGAAAGTCGTACGACAACTTAAGACAACTTACGACTATGTATGCCATATTAGTATAATGAAAAGCACGTTAGTAAAATGTTGGACGCCTTACAACACCGTACGAAACCTTAAAACTCCTTAATAAACCTAATGAATTCGTCGAAGTCCTTTGAACATCATACGACAACTCAGGAGATGTTACGGTTTAGTATGCGACATTAGCAACATGAAAAGAACGTTTGAATAATGTATGACGCGTTACAACTACAAAGAACACCTTACATCACAGTACGAAACTTTAAAACTCCATAATAAACCTAATAAATTCGTCCGAGTCCTTTGAACGTCGTACCGCAACTTAAGACATCTTACGACTATGGATGGCATATTAGCACCATGAAAAGCACGTTACTATAATTTAGGACGCCTTACAACTCCTAACAACACCTTACAACACCGTACGAAACCTTAAAACTCCTTAATAAACTTAATGAATTCGTCGAAGTCCTTTGAACATCGTACGACAACTCAGGAGATGTTACGGCTCATTATGCGACATTAGCAACATGTAAAGCACGTTTGAATAATGTATGACGCGTTACAATTCCAATGAACACCTTACATCACCGTACGAAACTTTAAAACTCCATAATAAACCTAATAAATTCGTCTGAGTCCTTTAAACGTTGTAAGACAACTTAAGACATCTTACGACTATATATGACATATTAGCACCATGAAAAGCACGTTAGTATAATTTAGGACGTCTTACAATTCCTACAACACTTTACAACACAGTACAAAACCTTAATACTCCTTAATAAACCTAATGAATTCTTCGAAGTCCTTTGAACATCGTACGACTACTCAGGAGATGTTACGGTTCAGTATGCGGCATTAGCAACATGAAAAGCACGTTAGAATAATGTAGGACGTGCTACAACTCCTAAGAACACCTTACATCGCCGTGCGCAACTTTAAAACTCCATAATAAACCTAATAAATTCGTCCGAGTCCTTTGAACGTCGTACGGAAACTTAAGACATCTTACGACTATGTATGGCATATTAGCACCATGAAAAGCACGTTAGTATAATTTAGGACGCTTTACAATTCCTAACAACACCTTACAACACAGTACAAAACCTTAAAACTCCTTAATAAACCTAATGAATTCTTCGAAATCCTTTGAACATCGTAGGACAACTCAGGAGATGTTACGGTTCAGTATCCGACATTAGCAACATGAAAAGCACGTTAGAATAAGGTAGGACGCGCTACAACTACTAAGAACACTTTACATCACCGTACGAAACTTTAAAACTCCATAATAAACCTAATAAATTCGTCCGAGTTATTTGAAAGTCGTACGGCAACTTAAGACAACTTACGACTATGTATGCCATATTAGTATAATGAAAAGCACGTTAGTAAAATGTTGGACGCCTTACAACACCGTACGAAACCTTAAAACTCCATAATAAACCTAATGAATTCGTCGAAGTCCTTTGAACATCATACGACAACTCAGGAGATATTACGGTTTAGTATGCGACATTAGCAACATGAAAAGAACGTTTGAATAATGTATGACGCGTTACAACTACAAAGAACACCTTACATCACAGTACGAAACTTTAAAACTCCATAATAAACCTAATAAATTCGTCCGAGTCCTTTGAACGTCGTACGGCAACTTAAGACATCTTACGACTATGGATGGCATATTAGCACCATGAAAAGCACGTTAGTATAATTTAGGACGCCTTACAACTCCTAACAACACCTTACAACACCGTACGAAACCTTAAAACTCCTTAATAAACTTAATGAATTCGTCGAAGTCCTTTGAACATCGTACGACAACTCAGGAGATGTTACGGCTCATTATGCGACATTAGCAACATGTAAAGCACGTTTGAATAATGTATGACGCGTTACAATTCCAATGAACACCTTACATCACTGTATGAAACTTTAAAACTCCATAATAAACCTAATAAATTCGTCTGAGTCCTTTAAACGTTGTAAGACAACTTAAGACATCTTACGACTATGTATGGCATATTAGCACCATGAAAAGCACGTTAGTATAATTTAGGACGCCTTACAATTCCTACAACACCTTACAACACAGTACAAAACCTTAATACTCCTTAATAAACCTAATGAATTCTTCGAAGTCCTTTGAACATCGTACGACAACTCAAGAGATGTTACGGTTCAGTATGTGGCATTAGCAACATGAAAAGCACGTTAGAATAATGTAGGACGTGCTACAACTCCTAAGAACACCTTACATCGCTGTGCGCAACTTTAAAACTCCATAATAAACCAAAAGTTTCGTCCGAGTCCTTTGAACGTCGTACGGAAATTTAAGACATCTTACGACTATGTATGGCATATTAGCACCATGAAAAGCACGTTAGTATAATTTAGGACGCTTTACAATTCCTAACAACACCTTACAACACAGTACAAAACCTTAAAACTCCTTAATAAACATAATGAATTCTTCGAAATCCTTTGAACATCGTAGGACAACTCAGGAGATGTTACGGTTCAGTATCCGACATTAGCAACATGAAAAGCACGTTAGAATAAGGTAGGACGCGCTACAACTACTAAGAACACCTTACATCACCGTACGAAACTTTAAAACTCCATAATAAACCTAATAAATTCGTCCGAGTTATTTGAAAGTCGTACGGCAACTTAAGACAACTTACGACTATGTATGCCATATTAGTATAATGAAAAGCACGTTAGTAAAATGTTGGACGCCTTACAACACCGTACGAAACCTTAAAACTCCTTAATAAACCTAATGAATTCGTCGAAGTCCTTTGAACATCATACGACAACTCAGGAGATGTTACGGTTTAGTATGCGACATTAGCAACATGAAAAGAACGTTTGAATAATGTATGACGCGTTACAACTACAAAGAACACCTTACATCACAGTACGAAACTTTAAAACTCCATAATAAACCTAATAAATTCGTCCGAGTCCTTTGAACGTCGTACGGCAACTTAAGACATCTTACGACTATGGATGGCATATTAGCACCATGAAAAGCACGTTAGTATAATTTAGGACGCCTTACAACTCCTAACAACACCTTACAACACCGTACGAAACCTTA
Organism: Tagetes erecta; assembly: GCA_030867185.1. Lineage (NCBI taxonomy): Eukaryota > Viridiplantae > Streptophyta > Magnoliopsida > Asterales > Asteraceae > Tagetes > Tagetes erecta. The sequence continues at coordinate 51,741,831 of CM061487.1, forward strand.
AAACTCCTTAATAAACTTAATGAATTCGTCGAAGTCCTTTGAACATCGTACTACAACTCAGGAGATGTTACGGCTCATTATGCGACATTAGCAACATGTAAAGCACGTTTGAATAATGTATGACGCGTTACAATTCCAATGAACACCTTACATCACCGTACGAAACTTTAAAACTCCATAATAAACATAATAAATTCGTCTGAGTCCTTTAAACGTTGTAAGACAACTTAAGACATCTTACGACTATGTATGGAATATTAGCACCATGAAAAGCACGTTAGTATAATTTAGGACGCCTTACAATTCCTACAACACCTTACAACACAGTACAAAACCTTAATACTCCGTAATAAACCTAATGAATTTTTCGAAGTCCTTTGAACATTGTACGACAACTCAGGAGATGTTACGGTTCAGTATGCGGCATTAGCAACATGAAAAGCACGTTAGAATAATCTAGGACGTGCTACAACTCCTAAGAACACCTTACATCGCCGTGCGCAACTTTAAAACTCCATAATAAACCTAATAAATTCGTCCGAGTCCTTTGAACGTCGTACGGAAACTTAAGACATCTTACGACTATGTATGGCATATTAGCACCATGAAAAGCACGTTAGTATAATTTAGGACGCTTTACAATTCCTAACAACACCTTACAACACAGTACAAAACCTTAAAACTCCTTAATAAACCTAATGAATTCTTCGAAATCCTTTGAAAATCGTAGGACAACTCAGGAGATGTTACGGTTCAGTATCCGACATTAGCAACATGAAAAGCACGTTAGAATAAGGTAGGACGCGCTACAACTACTAAGAACACCTTACATCACCGTACGAAACTTTAAAACTCCATAATAAACCTAATAAATTCGTCCGAGTTATTTGAAAGTCGTACGACAACTTAAGACAACTTACGACTATGTATGCCATATTAGTATAATGAAAAGCACGTTTGTAAAATGTTGGACGCCTTACAACACCGTACGAAACCTTAAAACTCCTTAATAAACCTAATGAATTCGTCGAAGTCCTTTGAACATCATACGACAACTCAGGAGATGTTACGGTTTAGTATGCGACATTAGCAACATGAAAAGAACGTTTGAATAATGTATGACGCGTTACAACTACAAAGAACACCTTACATCACAGTACGAAACTTTAAAACTCCATAATAAACCTAATAAATTCGTCCGAGTCCTTTGAACGTCGTACGGCAACTTAAGACATCTTACGACTATGGATGGCATATTAGCACCATGAAAAGCACGTTAGTATAATTTAGGACGCCTTACAACTCCTAACAACACCTTACAACACCGTACGAAACCTTAAAACTCCTTAATAAACTTAATGAATTCGTCGAAGTCCTTTGAACATCGTACGACAACTCAGGAGATGTTACGGCTCATTATGCGACATTAGCAACATGTAAAGCACGTTTGAATAATGTATGACGCGTTACAACTACAAAGAACACCTTACATCACAGTACGAAACTTTAAAACTCCATAATAAACCTAATAAATTCGTCCGAGTCCTTTGAACGTCGTACGGCAACTTAAGACATCTTACGACTATGGATGGCATATTAGCACCATGAAAAGCACGTTAGTATAATTTAGGACGCCTTACAACTCCTAACAACACCTTACAACACCGTACGAAACCTTAAAACTCCTTAATAAACTTAATGAATTCGTCGAAGTCCTTTGAACATCGTACGACAACTCAGGAGATGTTACGGCTCATTATGCGACATTAGCAACATGTAAAGCACGTTTGAATAATGTATGACGTGTTACAATTCCAATGAACACCTTACATCACCGTACGAAACTTTAAAACTCCATAATAAACATAATAAATTCGTCTGAGTCCTTTAAACGTTGTAAGACAACTTAAGACATCTTACGACTATGTATGGCATATTAGCACCATGAAAAGCACGTTAGTATAATTTAGGACGTCTTACAATTTCTACAACACCTTACAACACAGTACAAAACCTTAATACTCCTTAATAAACCTAATGAATTCTTCGAAGTCCTTTGAACATCGTACGACAACTCAGGAGATGTTACGGTTCAGTATGCGGCATTAGCAACATGAAAAGCACGTTAGAATAATGTAGGACGTGCTACAACTCCTAAGAACACCTTACGTCGCTGTGCGCAACTTTAAAACTCCATAATAAACCAAAAGTTTCGTCCGAGTCCTTTGAACGTCGTACGGAAACTTAAGACATCTTACGACTATGTATGGCATATTAGCACCATGAAAAGCACGTTAGTATAATTTAGGACGCTTTACAATTCCTAACAACACCTTACAACACAGTACAAAACCTTAAAACTCCTTAATAAACATAATGAATTCTTCGAAATCCTTTGAACATCGTAGGACAACTCAGGAGATGTTACGGTTCAGTATCCGACATTAGCAACATGAAAAGCACGTTAGAATAAGGTAGGACGCGCTACAACTACTAAGAACACCTTACATCACCGTACGAAACTTTAAAACTCCATAATAAACCTAATAAATTCGTCCGAGTTATTTGAAAGTCGTACGGCAACTTAAGACAACTTACGACTATGTATGCCATATTAGTATAATGAAAAGCACGTTAGTAAAATGTTGGACGCCTTACAACACCGTACGAAACCTTAAAACTCCTTAATAAACCTAATGAATTCGTCGAAGTCCTTTGAACATCATACGACAACTCAGGAGATGTTACGGTTTAGTATGCGACATTAGCAACATGAAAAGAATGTTTGAATAATGTATGACGCGTTACAACTACAAAGAACACCTTACATCACAGTACGAAACTTTAAAACTCCATAATAAACCTAATAAATTCGTCCGAGTCCTTTGAACGTCGTACGGCAACTTAAGACATCTTACGACTATGGATGGCATATTAGCACCATGAAAAGCACGTTAGTATAATTTAGGACGCCTTACAACTCCTAACAACACCTTACAACACCGTACGAAACCTTAAAACTCCTTAATAAACTTAATGAATTCGTCGAAGTCCTTTGAACATCGTACGACAACTCAGGAGATGTTACGGCTCATTATGCGACATTAGCAACATGTAAAGCACGTTTGAATAATGTATGACGCGTTACTATTCCAATGAACACCTTACATCACCGTACGAAACTTTAAAACTCCATAATAAACATAATAAATTCGTCTGAGTCCTATAAACGTTGTAAGACAACTTAAGACATCTTACGACTATGTATGGCATATTAGCACCATGAAAAGCACGTTAGTATAATTTAGGACGCCTTACAATTCCTACAACACCTTACAACACAGTACAAAACCTTAATACTCCGTAATAAACCTAATGAATTCTTCGAAGTCCTTTAAACATCGTACGACAACTCAGGAGATGTTACGGTTCAGTATGCGGCATTAGCAACATGAAAAGCACATTAGAATAATCTAGGACGTGCTACAACTCCTAAGAACACCTTACATCGCCGTGCGCAACTTTAAAACTCCATAATAAACCTAATAAATTCGTCCGAGTCCTTTGAACGTCGTACGGAAACTTAAGACATCTTACGACTATGTATGGCATATTAGCACCATGAAAAGCACGTTAGTATAATTTAGGACGCTTTACAATTCCTAACAACACAGTACAAAACCTTAAAACTCCTTAATAAACCTAATGAATTCTTCGAAATCCTTTGAAAATCGTAGGACAACTCAGGAGATGTTACGGTTCAGTATCCGACATTAGCAACATGAAAAGCACGTTAGAATAAGGTAGGACGCGCTACAACTACTAAGAACACCTTACATCACCGTACGAAACTTTAAAACTCCATAATAAACCTAATAAATTCGTCCGAGTTATTTGAAAGTCGTACGACAACTTAAGACAACTTACGACTATGTATGCCATATTAGTATAATGAAAAGCACGTTTGTAAAATGTTGGACGCCTTACAACACCGTACGAAACCTTAAAACTCCTTAATAAACCTAATGAATTCGTCGAAGTCCTTTGAACATCATACGACAACTCAGGAGATGTTACGGTTTAGTATGTGACATTAGCAACATGAAAAGAACGTTTGAATAATGTATGACGCGTTACAACTACAAAGAACACCTTACATCACAGTACGAAACTTTAAAACTCCATAATAAACCTAATAAATTCGTCCGAGTCCTTTGAACGTCGTACGGCAACTTAAGACATCTTACGACTATGGATGGCATATTAGCACCATGAAAAGCACGTTAGTATAATTTAGGACGCCTTACAACTCCTAACAACACCTTACAACACCGTACGAAACCTTAAAACTCCTTAATAAACTTAATGAATTCGTCGAAGTCCTTTGAACATCGTACGACAACTCAGGAGATGTTACGGCTCATTATGCGACATTAGCAACATGTAAAGCACGTTTGAATAATGTATGACGCGTTACTATTCCAATGAACACCTTACATCACCGTACGAAACTTTAAAACTCCATAATAAACATAATAAATTCGTCTGAGTCCTATAAACGTTGTAAGACAACTTAAGACATCTTACGACTATGTATGGCATATTAGCACCATGAAAAGCACGTTAGTATAATTTAGGACGCCTTACAATTCCTACAACACCTTACAACACAGTACAAAACCTTAATACTCCGTAATAAACCTAATGAATTCTTCGAAGTCCTTTAAACATCGTACGACAACTCAGGAGATGTTACGGTTCAGTATGCGGCATTAGCAACATGAAAAGCACATTAGAATAATCTAGGACGTGCTACAACTCCTAAGAACACCTTACATCGCCGTGCGCAACTTTAAAACTCCATAATAAACCTAATAAATTCGTCCGAGTCCTTTGAACGTCGTACGGAAACTTAAGACATCTTACGACTATGTATGGCATATTAGCACCATGAAAAGCACGTTAGTATAATTTAGGACGCTTTACAATTCCTAACAACACAGTACAAAACCTTAAAACTCCTTAATAAACCTAATGAATTCTTCGAAATCCTTTGAAAATCGTAGGACAACTCAGGAGATGTTACGGTTCAGTATCCGACATTAGCAACATGAAAAGCACGTTAGAATAAGGTAGGACGCGCTACAACTACTAAGAACACCTTACATCACCGTACGAAACTTTAAAACTCCATAATAAACCTAATAAATTCGTCCGAGTTATTTGAAAGTCGTACGACAACTTAAGACAACTTACGACTATGTATGCCATATTAGTATAATGAAAAGCACGTTTGTAAAATGTTGGACGCCTTACAACACCGTACGAAACCTTAAAACTCCTTAATAAACCTAATGAATTCGTCGAAGTCCTTTGAACATCATACGACAACTCAGGAGATGTTACGGTTTAGTATGTGACATTAGCAACATGAAAAGAACGTTTGAATAATGTATGACGCGTTACAACTACAAAGAACACCTTACATCACAGTACGAAACTTTAAAACTCCATAATAAACCTAATAAATTCGTCCGAGTCCTTTGAACGTCGTACGGCAACTTAAGACATCTTACGACTACGGATGACATATTAGCACCATGAAAAGCACGTTAGTATAATTTAGGACGCCTTACAACTCCTAACAACACCTTACAACACCGTACAAAACCTTAAAACTCCTTAATAAACTTAATGAATTCGTCGAATTCCTTTGAACATCGTACGACAACTCGGGAGATGTTACGGCTCATTATGCGACATTAGCAACATGTAAAGCACGTTTGAATAATGTATGACGCGTTACAATTCCAATGAACACCTTACATCACCGTACGAAACTTTAAAACTCCATAATAAACATAATAAATTCGTCTGAGTCCTATAAACGTTGTAAGACAACTTAAGACATCTTACGACTATGTATGGCATATTAGCACCATGAAAAGCACGTTAGTATAATTTAGGACGCCTTTCAATTCCTACAACACCTTACAACACAGTACAAAACCTTAATACTCCTTAATAAACCTAATGAATTCTTCGAAGTCCTTTGAACATCGTACGACAACTCAGGAGATGTTACGGTTCAGTATGCGGCATTAGCAACATGAAAAGCACGTTAGAATAATGTAGGACGTGCTACAACTCCTAAGAACACCTTACATCGCTGTGCGCAACTTTAAAACTCCATAATAAACCAAAAGTTTCGTCCGAGTCCTTTGAACGTCGTACGGAAACTTAAGACATCTTACGACTATGTATGGCATATTAGCACCATGAAAAGCACGTTAGTATAATTTAGGACGCTTTACAATTCCTAACAACACCTTACAACACAGTACAAAACCTTAAAACTCCTTAATAAACATAATGAATTCTTCGAAATCCTTTGAACATCGTAGGACAACTCAGGAGATGTTACGGTTCAGTATCCGACATTAGCAACATGAAAAGCACGTTAGAATAAGGTAGGACGCGCTACAACTACTAAGAACACCTTACATCACCGTACGAAACTTTAAAACTCCATAATAAACCTAATAAATTCGTCCGAGTTATTTGAAAGTCGTACGGCAACTTAAGACAACTTACGACTATGTATGCCATATTAGTATAATGAAAAGCACGTTAGTAAAATGTTGGACACCTTACAACACCGTACGAAACCTTAAAACTCCTTAATAAACCTAATGAATTCGTCGAAGTCCTTTGAACATCATACGACAACTCAGGAGATGTTACGGTTTAGTATGCGACATTAGCAACATGAAAAGAATGTTTGAATAATGTATGACGCGTTACAACTACAAAGAACACCTTACATCACAGTACGAAACTTTAAAACTCCATAATAAACCTAATAAATTCGTCCGAGTCCTTTGAACGTCGTACGGCAACTTAAGACATCTTACGACTATGGATGGCATATTAGCACCATGAAAAGCACGTTAGTATAATTTAGGACGCCTTACAACTCCTAACAACACCTTACAACACCGTACGAAACCTTAAAACTCCTTAATAAACTTAATGAATTCGTCGAAGTCCTTTGAACATCGTACGACAACTCAGGAGATGTTACGGCTCATTATGCGACATTAGCAACATGTAAAGCACGTTTGAATAATGTATGACGCGTTACAATTCCAATGAACACCTTACATCACCGTACGAAACTTTAAAACTCCATAATAAACATAATAAATTCGTCTGAGTCCTATAAACGTTGTAAGACAACTTAAGACATCTTACGACTATGTATGGCATATTAGCACCATGAAAAGCACGTTAGTATAATTTAGGACGCCTTACAATTCCTACAACACCTTACAACACAGTACAAAACCTTAATACTCCGTAATAAACCTAATGAATTCTTCGAAGTCCTTTAAACATCGTACGACAACTCAGGAGATGTTACGGTTCAGTATGCGGCATTAGCAACATGAAAAGCACATTAGAATAATCTAGGACGTGCTACAACTCCTAAGAACACCTTACATCGCCGTGCGCAACTTTAAAACTCCATAATAAACCTAATAAATTCGTCCGAGTCCTTTGAACGTCGTACGGAAACTTAAGACATCTTACGACTATGTATGGCATATTAGCACCATGAAAAGCACGTTAGTATAATTTAGGACGCTTTACAATTCCTAACAACACAGTACAAAACCTTAAAACTCCTTAATAAACCTAATGAATTCTTCGAAATCCTTTGAAAATCGTAGGACAACTCAGGAGATGTTACGGTTCAGTATCCGACATTAGCAACATGAAAAGCACGTTAGAATAAGGTAGGACGCGCTACAACTACTAAGAACACCTTACATCACCGTACGAAACTTTAAAACTCCATAATAAACCTAATAAATTCGTCCGAGTTATTTGAAAGTCGTACGACAACTTAAGACAACTTACGACTATGTATGCCATATTAGTATAATGAAAAGCACGTTTGTAAAATGTTGGACGCCTTACAACACCGTACGAAACCTTAAAACTCCTTAATAAACCTAATGAATTCGTCGAAGTCCTTTGAACATCATACGACAACTCAGGAGATGTTACGGTTTAGTATGTGACATTAGCAACATGAAAAGAACGTTTGAATAATGTATGACGCGTTACAACTACAAAGAACACCTTACATCACAGTACGAAACTTTAAAACTCCATAATAAACCTAATAAATTCGTCCGAGTCCTTTGAACGTCGTACGGCAACTTAAGACATCTTACGACTACGGATGACATATTAGCACCATGAAAAGCACGTTAGTATAATTTAGGACGCCTTACAACTCCTAACAACACCTTACAACACCGTACAAAACCTTAAAACTCCTTAATAAACTTAATGAATTCGTCGAATTCCTTTGAACATCGTACGACAACTCGGGAGATGTTACGGCTCATTATGCGACATTAGCAACATGTAAAGCACGTTTGAATAATGTATGACGCGTTACAATTCCAATGAACACCTTACATCACCGTACGAAACTTTAAAACTCCATAATAAACATAATAAATTCGTCTGAGTCCTATAAACGTTGTAAGACAACTTAAGACATCTTACGACTATGTATGGCATATTAGCACCATGAAAAGCACGTTAGTATAATTTAGGACGCCTTTCAATTCCTACAACACCTTACAACACAGTACAAAACCTTAATACTCCTTAATAAACCTAATGAATTCTTCGAAGTCCTTTGAACATCGTACGACAACTCAGGAGATGTTACGGTTCAGTATGCGGCATTAGCAACATGAAAAGCACGTTAGAATAATGTAGGACGTGCTACAACTCCTAAGAACACCTTACATCGCTGTGCGCAACTTTAAAACTCCATAATAAACCAAAAGTTTCGTCCGAGTCCTTTGAACGTCGTACGGAAACTTAAGACATCTTACGACTATGTATGGCATATTAGCACCATGAAAAGCACGTTAGTATAATTTAGGACGCTTTACAATTCCTAACAACACCTTACAACACAGTACAAAACCTTAAAACTCCTTAATAAACATAATGAATTCTTCGAAATCCTTTGAACATCGTAGGACAACTCAGGAGATGTTACGGTTCAGTATCCGACATTAGCAACATGAAAAGCACGTTAGAATAAGGTAGGACGCGCTACAACTACTAAGAACACCTTACATCACCGTACGAAACTTTAAAACTCCATAATAAACCTAATAAATTCGTCCGAGTTATTTGAAAGTCGTACGGCAACTTAAGACAACTTACGACTATGTATGCCATATTAGTATAATGAAAAGCACGTTAGTAAAATGTTGGACACCTTACAACACCGTACGAAACCTTAAAACTCCTTAATAAACCTAATGAATTCGTCGAAGTCCTTTGAACATCATACGACAACTCAGGAGATGTTACGGTTTAGTATGCGACATTAGCAACATGAAAAGAATGTTTGAATAATGTATGACGCGTTACAACTACAAAGAACACCTTACATCACAGTACGAAACTTTAAAACTCCATAATAAACCTAATAAATTCGTCCGAGTCCTTTGAACGTCGTACGGCAACTTAAGACATCTTACGACTATGGATGGCATATTAGCACCATGAAAAGCACGTTAGTATAATTTAGGACGCCTTACAACTCCTAACAACACCTTACAACACCGTACGAAACCTTAAAACTCCTTAATAAACTTAATGAATTCGTCGAAGTCCTTTGAACATCGTACGACAACTCAGGAGATGTTACGGCTCATTATGCGACATTAGCAACATGTAAAGCACGTTTGAATAATGTATGACGCGTTACAATTCCAATGAACACCTTACATCACCGTACGAAACTTTAAAACTCCATAATAAACATAATAAATTCGTCTGAGTCCTATAAACGTTGTAAGACAACTTAAGACATCTTACGACTATGTATGGCATATTAGCACCATGAAAAGCACGTTAGTATAATTTAGGACGCCTTACAATTCCTACAACACCTTACAACACAGTACAAAACCTTAATACTCCGTAATAAACCTAATGAATTCTTCGAAGTCCTTTAAACATCGTACGACAACTCAGGAGATGTTACGGTTCAGTATGCGGCATTAGCAACATGAAAAGCACATTAGAATAATCTAGGACGTGCTACAACTCCTAAGAACACCTTACATCGCCGTGCGCAACTTTAAAACTCCATAATAAACCTAATAAATTCGTCCGAGTCCTTTGAACGTCGTACGGAAACTTAAGACATCTTACGACTATGTATGGCATATTAGCACCATGAAAAGCACGTTAGTATAATTTAGGACGCTTTACAATTCCTAACAACACAGTACAAAACCTTAAAACTCCTTAATAAACCTAATGAATTCTTCGAAATCCTTTGAAAATCGTAGGACAACTCAGGAGATGTTACGGTTCAGTATCCGACATTAGCAACATGAAAAGCACGTTAGAATAAGGTAGGACGCGCTACAACTACTAAGAACACCTTACATCACCGTACGAAACTTTAAAACTCCATAATAAACCTAATAAATTCGTCCGAGTTATTTGAAAGTCGTACGACAACTTAAGACAACTTACGACTATGTATGCCATATTAGTATAATGAAAAGCACGTTTGTAAAATGTTGGACGCCTTACAACACCGTACGAAACCTTAAAACTCCTTAATAAACCTAATGAATTCGTCGAAGTCCTTTGAACATCATACGACAACTCAGGAGATGTTACGGTTTAGTATGTGACATTAGCAACATGAAAAGAACGTTTGAATAATGTATGACGCGTTACAACTACAAAGAACACCTTACATCACAGTACGAAACTTTAAAACTCCATAATAAACCTAATAAATTCGTCCGAGTCCTTTGAACGTCGTACGGCAACTTAAGACATCTTACGACTACGGATGACATATTAGCACCATGAAAAGCACGTTAGTATAATTTAGGACGCCTTACAACTCCTAACAACACCTTACAACACCGTACAAAACCTTAAAACTCCTTAATAAACTTAATGAATTCGTCGAATTCCTTTGAACATCGTACGACAACTCGGGAGATGTTACGGCTCATTATGCGACATTAGCAACATGTAAAGCACGTTTGAATAATGTATGACGCGTTACAATTCCAATGAACACCTTACATCACCGTACGAAACTTTAAAACTCCATAATAAACATAATAAATTCGTCTGAGTCCTTTAAACGTTGTAAGACAACTTAAGACATCTTACGACTATGTATGGCATATTAGCACCATGAAAAGCACGTTAGTATAATTTAGGACGCCTTACAATTCCTACAACACCTTACAACACAGTACAAAACCTTAATACTCCGTAATAAACCTAATGAATTCTTCGAAGTCCTTTGAACATCGTACGACAACTCAGGAGATGTTACGGTTCAGTATGCGGCATTAGCAACATGAAAAGCACGTTAGAATAATGTAGGACGTGCTACAACTCCTAAGAACACCTTACATCGCCGTGCGCAACTTTAAAACTCCATAATAAACCTAATAAATTCGTCCGAGTCCTTTGAACGTCGTACGGAAACTTAAGACATCTTACGACTATGTATGGCATATTAGCACCATGAAAAGCACGTTAGTATAATTTAGGACGCTTTACAATTCCTAACAACACAGTACAAAACCTTAAAACTCCTTAATAAACCTAATGAATTCTTCGAAATCCTTTGAAAATCGTAGGACAACTCAGGAGATGTTACGGTTCAGTATCCGACATTAGCAACATGAAAAGCACGTTAGAATAAGGTAGGACGCGCTACAACTACTAAGAACACCTTACATCACCGTACGAAACTTTAAAACTCCATAATAAACCTAATAAATTCGTCCGAGTTATTTGAAAGTCGTACGACAACTTAAGACAACTTACGACTATGTATGCCATATTAGTATAATGAAAAGCACGTTTGTAAAATGTTGGACGCCTTACAACACCGTACGAAACCTTAAAACTCCTTAATAAACCTAATGAATTCGTCGAAGTCCTTTGAACATCATACGACAACTCAGGAGATGTTACGGTTTAGTATGCGACATTAGCAACATGAAAAGAACGTTTGAATAATGTATGACGCGTTACAACTACAAAGAACACCTTACATCACAGTACGAAACTTTAAAACTCCATAATAAACCTAATAAATTCGTCCGAGTCCTTTGAACGTCGTACGACAACTTAAGACATCTTACGACTACGGATAGCATATTAGCACCATGAAAAGCACGTTAGTATAATTTAGGACGCCTTACAACTCCTAACAACACCTTACAACACCGTACGAAACCTTAAAACTCCTTAATAAACTTAATGAATTCGTCGAATTCCTTTGAACATCGTACGACAACTCAGGAGATGTTACGGCTCATTATGCGACATTAGCAACATGTAAAGCACGTTTGAATAATGTATGACGCGTTACAATTCCAATGAACACCTTACATCACCGTACGAAACTTTAAAACTCCATAATAAACATAATAAATTCGTCTGAGTCCTTTAAACGTTGTAAGACAACTTAAGACATCTTACGACTATGTATGGCATATTAGCACCATGAAAAGCACGTTAGTATAATTTAGGACGCCTTACAATTCCTACAACACCTTACAACACAGTACAAAACCTTAATACTCCGTAATAAACCTAATGAATTCTTCGAAGTCCTTTGAACATCGTACGACAACTCAGGAGATGTTACGGTTCAGTATGCGGCATTAGCAACATGAAAAGCACGTTAGAATAATGTAGGACGTGCTACAACTCCTAAGAACACCTTACATCGCCGTGCGCAACTTTAAAACTCCATAATAAACCTAATAAATTCGTCCGAGTCCTTTGAACGTCGTACGGAAACTTAAGACATCTTACGACTATGTATGGCATATTAGCACCATGAAAAGCACGTTAGTATAATTTAGGACGCTTTACAATTCCTAACAACACAGTACAAAACCTTAAAACTCCTTAATAAACCTAATGAATTCTTCGAAATCCTTTGAAAATCGTAGGACAACTCAGGAGATGTTACGGTTCAGTATCCGACATTAGCAACATGAAAAGCACGTTAGAATAAGGTAGGACGCGCTACAACTACTAAGAACACCTTACATCACCGTACGAAACTTTAAAACTCCATAATAAACCTAATAAATTCGTCCGAGTTATTTGAAAGTCGTACGACAACTTAAGACAACTTACGACTATGTATGCCATATTAGTATAATGAAAAGCACGTTTGTAAAATGTTGGACGCCTTACAACACCGTACGAAACCTTAAAACTCCTTAATAAACCTAATGAATTCGTCGAAGTCCTTTGAACATCATACGACAACTCAGGAGATGTTACGGTTTAGTATGCGACATTAGCAACATGAAAAGAACGTTTGAATAATGTATGACGCGTTACAACTACAAAGAACACCTTACATCACAGTACGAAACTTTAAAACTCCATAATAAACCTAATAAATTCGTCCGAGTCCTTTGAACGTCGTACGGCAACTTAAGACATCTTACGACTACGGATGGCATATTAGCACCATGAAAAGCACGTTAGTATAATTTAGGACGCCTTACAACTCCTAACAACACCTTACAACACCGTACGAAACCTTAAAACTCCTTAATAAACTTAATGAATTCGTCGAATTCCTTTGAACATCGTACGACAACTCAGGAGATGTTACGGCTCATTATGCGACATTAGCAACATGTAAAGCACGTTTGAATAATGTATGACGCGTTACAATTCCAATAAACACCTTACATCACCGTACGAAACTTTAAAACTCCATAATAAACTTAATAAATTCGTCTGAGTCCTTTAAACGTTGTAAGACAACTTAAGACATCTTACGACTATGTATGGCATATTAGCACCATGAAAAGCACGTTAGTATAATTTAGGACGCCTTACAATTCCTACAACACCTTACAACACAGTACAAAACCTTAATACTCCGTAATAAACCTAATGAATTCTTCGAAGTCCTTTGAACATCGTACGACAACTCAGGAGATGTTACGGTTCAGTATGCGGCATTAGCAACATGAAAAGCACGTTAGAATAATGTAGGACGTGCTACAACTCCTAAGAACACCTTACATCGCCGTGCGCAACTTTAAAACTCCATAATAAACCTAATAAATTCGTCCGAGTCCTTTGAACGTCGTACGGAAACTTAAGACATCTTACGACTATGTATGGCATATTAGCACCATGAAAAGCACGTTAGTATAATTTAGGACGCTTTACAATTCCTAAGAACACCTTACAACACAGTACAAAACCTTAAAACTCCTTAATAAACCTAATGAATTCTTCGAGATCCTTTGAAAATCGTAGGACAACTCAGGAGATGTTACGGTTCAGTATCCGACATTAGCAACATGAAAAGCACGTTAGAATAAGGTAGGACGCGCTACAACTACTAAGAACACCTTACATCACCGTACGAAACTTTAAAACTCCATAATAAACCTAATAAATTCGTCCGAGTTATTTGAAAGTCGTACGACAACTTAAGACAACTTACGACTATGTATGCCATATTAGTATAATGAAAAGCACGTTAGTAAAATGTTGGACGCCTTACAACACCGTACGAAACCTTAAAACTCCTTAATAAAGCTAATGAATTCGTCGAATTCCTTTGAACATCATACGACAACTCAGGAGATGTTACGGTTTAGTATGCGACATTAGCAACATGAAAAGAACGTTTGAATAATGTATGACGCGTTACAACTACAAAGAACACCTTACATCACAGTACGAAACTTTAAAACACCATAATAAACCTAATAAATTCGTCCGAGTCCTTTGAACGTCGTACGGCAACTTAAGACATCTTACGACTACGGATGGCATATTAGCACCATGAAAAGCACGTTAGTATAATTTAGGACGCCTTACAACTCCTAACAACACCTTACAACACCGTACGAAACCTTAAAACTCCTTAATAAACTTAATGAATTCGTCGAATTCCTTTGAACATCGTACGACAACTCAGGAGATGTTACGGCTCATTATGCGACATTAGCAACATGTAAAGCACGTTAGAATAATGTAGGACGCGTTACAATTCCAATAAACACCTTACATCACCGTACGAAACTTTAAAACTCCATAATAAACATAATAAATTCGTCTGAGTCCTTTAAACGTTGTAAGACAACTTAAGACATCTTACGACTATGTATGGCATATTAGCACCATGAAAAGCACGTTAGTATAATTTAGGACGCCTTACAATTCCTACAACACCTTACAACACAGTACAAAACCTTAATACTCCGTAATAAACCTAATGAATTCTTCGAAGTCCTTTGAACATCGTACGACAACTCAGGAGATGTTACGGTTCAGTATGCGGCATTAGCAACATGAAAAGCACGTTAGAATAATGTAGGACGTGCTACAACTCCTAAGAACACCTTACATCGCCGTGCGCAACTTTAAAACTCCATAATAAACCTAATAAATTCGTCCGAGTCCTTTGAACGTCGTACGGAAACTTAAGACATCTTACGACTATGTATGGCATATTAGCACCATGAAAAGCACGTTAGTATAATTTAGGACGCTTTACAATTCCTAACAACACCTTACAACACAGTACAAAACCTTAAAACTCCTTAATAAACCTAATGAATTCTTCGAAATCCTTTGAAAATCGTAGGACAACTCAGGAGATGTTACGGTTCAGTATCCGACATTAGCAACATGAAAAGCACGTTAGAATAAGGTAGGACGCGCTACAACTACTAAGAACACCTTACATCACCGTACGAAACTTTAAAACTCCATAATAAACCTAATAAATTCGTCCGAGTTATTTGAAAGTCGTACGACAACTTAAGACAACTTACGACTATGTATGCCATATTAGTATAATGAAAAGCACGTTAGTAAAATGTTGGACGCCTTACAACACCGTACGAAACCTTAAAACTCCTTAATAAAGCTAATGAATTCGTCGAATTCCTTTGAACATCATACGACAACTCAGGAGACGTTACGGTTTAGTATGCGACATTAGCAACATGAAAAGAACGTTTGAATAATGTATGACGCGTTACAACTACAAAGAACACCTTACATCACAGTACGAAACTTTAAAACACCATAATAAACCTAATAAATTCGTCCGAGTCCTTTGAACGTCGTACGGCAACTTAAGACATCTTACGACTATGGATGGCATATTAGCACCATGAAAAGCACGTTAGTATAATTTAGGACGCCTTACAACTCCTAACAACACCTTACAACACAGTACGAAACCTTAAAACTCCTTAATAAACCTAATGAATTCGTCGAAGTCCTTTGAACATCGTACGACAACTCAGGAGATGTTACGGTTCAGTATGCGGCATTAGCAACATGAAAAGCACGTTAGAATAATGTAGGACGTGCTACAACTCCTAAGAACACCTTACATCGCCGTGCGCAACTTTAAAACTCCATAATAAACCTAATAAATTCGTCCGAGTCCTTTAAACGTCGTACGGAAACTTAAGACATCTTACGACTATGTATGGCATATTAGCACCATGAAAAGCACGTTAGTATAATTTAGGACGCTTTACAATTCCTAACAACACCTTACAACACAGTACAAAACCTTAAAACTCCTTAATAAACCTAATGAATTCTTCGAAATCCTTTGAAAATCGTAGGACAACTCAGGAGATGTTACGGTTCAGTATCCGACATTAGCAACATGAAAAGCACGTTAGAATAAGGTAGGACGCGCTACAACTACTAAGAACACCTTACATCACCGTACGAAACTTTAAAACTCCATAATAAACCTAATAAATTCGTCCGAGTTATTTGAAAGTCGTACGACAACTTAAGACAACTTACGACTATGTATGCCATATTAGTATAATGAAAAGCACGTTAGTAAAATGTTGGACGCCTTACAACACCGTACGAAACCTTAAAACTCCTTAATAAAGCTAATGAATTCGTCGAATTCCTTTGAACATCATACGACAACTCAGGAGATGTTACGGTTTAGTATGCGACATTAGCAACATGAAAAGAACGTTTGAATAATGTATGACGCGTTACAACTACAAAGAACACCTTACATCACAGTACGAAACTTTAAAACACCATAATAAACCTAATAAATTCGTCCGAGTCCTTTGAACGTCGTACGGCAACTTAAGACATCTTACGACTACGGATGGCATATTAGCACCATGAAAAGCACGTTAGTATAATTTAGGACGCCTTACAACTCCTAACAACACCTTACAACACCGTACGAAACCTTAAAACTCCTTAATAAACTTAATGAATTCGTCGAATTCCTTTGAACATCGTACGACAACTCAGGAGATGTTACGGCTCATTATGCGACATTAGCAACATGTAAAGCACGTTAGAATAATGTAGGACGCGTTACAATTCCAATAAACACCTTACATCACCGTACGAAACTTTAAAACTCCATAATAAACATAATAAATTCGTCTGAGTCCTTTAAACGTTGTAAGACAACTTAAGACATCTTACGACTATGTATGGCATATTAGCACCATGAAAAGCACGTTAGTATAATTTAGGACGCCTTACAATTCCTACAACACCTTACAACACAGTACAAAACCTTAATACTCCGTAATAAACCTAATGAATTCTTCGAAGTCCTTTGAACATCGTACGACAACTCAGGAGATGTTACGGTTCAGTATGCGGCATTAGCAACATGAAAAGCACGTTAGAATAATGTAGGACGTGCTACAACTCCTAAGAACACCTTACATCGCCGTGCGCAACTTTAAAACTCCATAATAAACCTAATAAATTCGTCCGAGTCCTTTGAACGTCGTACGGAAACTTAAGACATCTTACGACTATGTATGGCATATTAGCACCATGAAAAGCACGTTAGTATAATTTAGGACGCTTTACAATTCCTAACAACACCTTACAACACAGTACAAAACCTTAAAACTCCTTAATAAACCTAATGAATTCTTCGAAATCCTTTGAAAATCGTAGGACAACTCAGGAGATGTTACGGTTCAGTATCCGACATTAGCAACATGAAAAGCACGTTAGAATAAGGTAGGACGCGCTACAACTACTAAGAACACCTTACATCACCGTACGAAACTTTAAAACTCCATAATAAACCTAATAAATTCGTCCGAGTTATTTGAAAGTCGTACGACAACTTAAGACAACTTACGACTATGTATGCCATATTAGTATAATGAAAAGCACGTTAGTAAAATGTTGGACGCCTTACAACACCGTACGAAACCTTAAAACTCCTTAATAAAGCTAATGAATTCGTCGAATTCCTTTGAACATCATACGACAACTCAGGAGACGTTACGGTTTAGTATGCGACATTAGCAACATGAAAAGAACGTTTGAATAATGTATGACGCGTTACAACTACAAAGAACACCTTACATCACAGTACGAAACTTTAAAACACCATAATAAACCTAATAAATTCGTCCGAGTCCTTTGAACGTCGTACGGCAACTTAAGACATCTTACGACTATGGATGGCATATTAGCACCATGAAAAGCACGTTAGTATAATTTAGGACGCCTTACAACTCCTAACAACACCTTACAACACAGTACGAAACCTTAAAACTCCTTAATAAACCTAATGAATTCGTCGAAGTCCTTTGAACATCGTACGACAACTCAGGAGATGTTACGGTTCAGTATGCGGCATTAGCAACATGAAAAGCACGTTAGAATAATGTAGGACGTGCTACAACTCCTAAGAACACCTTACATCGCCGTGCGCAACTTTAAAACTCCATAATAAACCTAATAAATTCGTCCGAGTCCTTTAAACGTCGTACGGAAACTTAAGACATCTTACGACTATGTATGGCATATTAGCACCATGAAAAGCACGTTAGTATAATTTAGGACGCTTTACAATTCCTAACAACACCTTACAACACAGTACAAAACCTTAAAACTCCTTAATAAACCTAATGAATTCTTCGAAATCCTTTGAAAATCGTAGGACAACTCAGGAGATGTTACGGTTCAGTATCCGACATTAGCAACATGAAAAGCACGTTAGAATAAGGTAGGACGCGCTACAACTACTAAGAACACCTTACATCACCGTACGAAACTTTAAAACTCCATAATAAACCTAATAAATTCGTCCGAGTTATTTGAAAGTCGTACGACAACTTAAGACAACTTACGACTATGTATGCCATATTAGTATAATGAAAAGCACGTTAGTAAAATGTTGGACGCCTTACAACACCGTACGAAACCTTAAAACTCCTTAATAAGGCTAATGAATTCGTCGAATTCCTTTGAACATCATACGACAACTCAGGAGACGTTACGGTTTAGTATGCGACATTAGCAACATGAAAAGAACGTTTGAATAATGTATGACGCGTTACAACTACAAAGAACACCTTACATCACAGTACGAAACTTTAAAACACCATAATAAACCTAATAAATTCGTCCGAGTCCTTTGAACGTCGTACGGCAACTTAAGACATCTTACGACTATGGATGGCATATTAGCACCATGAAAAGCACGTTAGTATAATTTAGGACGCCTTACAACTCCTAACAACACCTTACAACACAGTACGAAACCTTAAAACTCCTTAATAAACCTAATGAATTCGTCGAAGTCCTTTGAACATCGTAGGACAACTCAGGAGATGTTACGGTTCAGTATGCGACATTAGCAACATGAAAAGCACGTTAGAATAAGGTAGGACGCGCTACAACTACTAAGAACACCTTACATCACCGTACGAAACTTTAAAACTCCATAATAAACCTAATAAATTCGTCCGAGTTATTTGAAAGTCGTACGACAACTTAAGACAACTTACGACTATGTATGCCATATTAGTATAATGAAAAGCACGTTAGTAAAATGTTGGACGCCTTACAACACCGTACGAAACCTTAAAACTCCTTAATAAGGCTAATGAATTCGTCGAATTCCTTTGAACATCATACGACAACTCAGGAGACGTTACGGTTTAGTATGCGACATTAGCAACATGAAAAGAACGTTTGAATAATGTATGACGCGTTACAACTACAAAGAACACCTTACATCACAGTACGAAACTTTAAAACACCATAATAAACCTAATAAATTCGTCCGAGTCCTTTGAACGTCGTACGGCAACTTAAGACATCTTACGACTATGGATGGCATATTAGCACCATGAAAAGCACGTTAGTATAATTTAGGACGCCTTACAACTCCTAACAACACCTTACAACACAGTACGAAACCTTAAAACTCCTTAATAAACCTAATGAATTCGTCGAAGTCCTTTGAACATCGTACGACAACTCAGGAGATGTTACGGTTCAGTATGCGGCATTAGCAACATGAAAAGCACGTTAGAATAATGTAGGACGTGCTACAACTCCTAAGAACACCTTACATCGCCGTGCGCAACTTTAAAACTCCATAATAAACCTAATAAATTCGTCCGAGTCCTTTGAACGTCGTACGGAAACTTAAGACATCTTACGACTATGTATGGCATATTAGCACCATGAAAAGCACGTTAGTATAATTTAGGACGCTTTGCAATTCCTAACAACACCTTACAACACAGTACAAAACCTTAAAACTCCTTAATAAACCTAATGAATTCTTCGAAATCCTTTGAACATCGTAGGACAACTCAGGAGATGTTACGGTTCAGTATCCGACATTAGCAACATGAAAAGCACGTTAGAATAAGGTAGGACGCGCTACAACTACTAAGAACACCTTACATCCCCGTACGAAACTTTAAAACTCCATAATAAACCTAATAAATTCGTCCGAGTTATTTGAAAGTCGTACGACAACTTAAGACAACTTACGACTATGTATGCCATATTAGTATAATGAAAAGCACGTTAGTAAAATGTTGGACGCCTTACAACACCGTACGAAACCTTAAAACTCCTTAATAAAGCTAATGAATTCGTCGAATTCCTTTGAACATCATACGACAACTCAGGAGACGTTACGGTTTAGTATGCGACATTAGCAACATGAAAAGAACGTTTGAATAATGTATGACGCGTTACAACTACAAAGAACACCTTACATCACAGTACGAAACTTTAAAACACCATAATAAACCTAATAAATTCGTCCGAGTCCTTTGAACGTCGTACGACAACTTAAGACATCTTACGACTATGGATGGCATATTAGCACCATGAAAAGCACGTTAGTATAATTTAGGACGCCTTACAACTCCTAACAACACCTTACAACACAGTACGAAACCTTAAAACTCCTTAATAAACCTAATGAATTCGTCGAAGTCCTTTGAACATCGTACGACAACTCAGGAGATGTTACGGTTCAGTATGCGGCATTAGCAACATGAAAAGCACGTTAGAATAATGTAGGACGTGCTACAACTCCTAAGAACACCTTACATCGCCGTGCGCAACTTTAAAACTCCATAATAAACCTAATAAATTCGTCCGAGTCCTTTGAACGTCGTAGGGAAACTTAAGACATCTTACGACTATGTATGGCATATTAGCACCATGAAAAGCACGTTAGTATAATTTAGGACGCTTTACAATTCCTAACAACACCTTACAACACAGTACAAAACCTTAAAACTCCTTAATAAACCTAATGAATTCTTCGAAATCCTTTGAAAATCGTAGGACAACTCAGGAGATGTTACGGTTCAGTATCCGACATTAGCAACATGAAAAGCACGTTAGAATAAGGTAGGACGCGCTACAACTACTAAGAACACCTTACATCACCGTACGAAACTTTAAAACTCCATAATAAACCTAATAAATTCATCCGAGTTATTTGAAAGTCGTACGACAACTTAAGACAACTTACGACAATGTATGCCATATTAGTATAATGAAAAGCACGTTAGTAAAATGTTGGACGCCTTACAACACCGTACGAAACCTTAAAACTCCTTAATAAACCTAATGAATTCGTCGAAGTCCTTTGAACATCATACGACAACTCAGGAGATGTTACGGTTTAGTATGCGACATTAGCAACATGAAAAGAACGTTTGAATAATGTATGACGCGTTACAACTACAAAGAACACTTTACATCACAGTACGAAACTTTAAAACACCATAATAAACCTAATAAATTCGTCCGAGTCCTTTGAACGTCGTACGGCAACTTAAGACACCTTACGACTATGGATGGCATATTAACACCATGAAAAGCACGTTAGTATAATTTAGGACGCCTTACAACTCCTAACAACACCTTACAACACCGTACGAAACCTTAAAACTCCTTAATAAACCTAATGAATTCGTCGAAGTCCTTTGAACATCGTACGACAACTCAGGAGATGTTACGGCTCATTTTGCGACATTAGCAACATGTAAAGCACGTTTGAATAATGTATGACGCGTTACAACTCCAATGAACACCTTACATCACCGTACGAAACTTTAAAACTCCATAATAAACCTAATAAATTCGTCTGAGTCCTTTAAACGTCGTAAGACAACTTAAGACATCTTACGACTATGTATGGCATATTAGCACCATGAAAAGCACGTTAGTATAATTTAGGATGCTTTACAATTCCTAACAACACCTTACAACACAGTACAAAACCTTAAAACTCCTTAATAAACCTAATGAATTCTTCGAAATCCTTTGAACATCGTAGGACAACTCAGGAGATGTTACGGTTCAGTATGCGACATTAGCAACATGAAAAGCACGTTAGAATAAGGTACGACGCGCTACAACTACTAAGAACACCTTACATCACCGTACGAAACTTTAAAACTCCATAATAAACCTAATAAATTCGTCCGAGTTATTTGAAAGTCGTACGGCAACTTAAGACAACTTACGACTATGTATGCCATATTAGTATAATGAAAAGCACGTTAGTAAAATGTTGGACGCCTTACAACACCGTACGAAACCTTAAAACTCCTTAATAAACCTAATGAATTCGTCGAAGTCCTTTGAACATCATACGACAACTCAGGAGATGTTACGGTTTAGTATGCGACATTAGCAACATGAAAAGAACGTTTGAATAATGTATGACGCGTTACAACTACAAAGAACACCTTACATCACAGTACGAAACTTTAAAACACCATAATAAACCTAATAAATTCGTCCGAGTCCTTTGAACGTCGTACGGCAACTTAAGACATCTTACGACTATGGATGGCATATTAACACCATGAAAAGCACGTTAGTATAATTTAGGACGCCTTACAACTCCTAACAACACCTTACAACACCGTACGAAACCTTAAAACTCCTTAATAAACCTAATGAATTCGTCGAAGTCCTTTGAGCATCGTACGACAACTCAGGAGATGTTACGGCTCATTATGTGACATTAGCAACATGTAAAGCACGTTTGAATAATGTACGACGCGTTACAACTCCAATGAACACCTTACATCACCGTACGAAACTTTAAAACTCCATAATAAACCTAATAAATTCGTTCGAGTTATTTGAAAGTCGTACGGCAACTTAAGACAACTTACGACTATGTATGCCATATTAGTATAATGAAAAGCACGTTAGTAAAATGTTGGACGCCTTACAACACCGTACGAAACCTTAAAACTCCTTAATAAACCTAATGAATTCGTCGAAGTCCTTTGAACATCATACGACAACTCAGGAGATGTTACGGTTTAGTATGCGACATTAGCAACATGAAAAGAACGTTTGAATAATGTATGACGCGTTACAACTACAAAGAACACCTTACATCACAGTACGAAACTTTAAAACACCATAATAAACCTAATAAATTCGTCCGAGTCCTTTGAACGTCGTACGGCAACTTAAGACATCTTACGACTATGGATGGCATATTAACACCATGAAAAGCACGTTAGTATAATTTAGGACGCCTTACAACTCCTAACAACACCTTACAACACCGTACGAAACCTTAAAACTCCTTAATAAACCTAATGAATTCGTCGAAGTCCTTTGAACATCGTACGACAACTCAGGAGATGTTACGGCTCATTTTGCGACATTAGCAACATGTAAAGCACGTTTGAATAATGTATGACGCGTTACAACTCCAATGAACACCTTACATCACCTTACGAAACTTTAAAACTCCATAATAAACCTAATAAATTCGTCCGAGTCCTTTAAACGTCGTAAGACAACTTAAGACATCTTACGACTATGTATGGCATATTAGCACCATGAAAAGCACGTTAGTATAATTTAGGATGCTTTACAATTCCTAACAACACCTTACAACACAGTACAAAACCTTAAAACTCCTTAATAAACCTAATGAATTCTTCGAAATCCTTTGAACATCGTAGGACAACTCAGGAGATGTTATGGTTCAGTATGCGACATTAGCAACATGAAAAGCACGTTAGAATAAGGTACGACGCGCTACAACTACTAAGAACACCTTACATCACCGTACGAAACTTTAAAACTCCATAATAAACCTAATAAATTCGTCCGAGTTATTTGAAAGTCGTACGGCAACTTAAGACAACTTACGACTATGTATGCCATATTAGTATAATGAAAAGCACGTTAGTAAAATGTTGGACGCCTTACAACACCGTACGAAACCTTAAAACTCCTTAATAAACCTAATGAATTCGTCGAAGTCCTTTGAACATCATACGACAACTCAGGAGATGTTACGGTTTAGTATGCGACATTAGCAACATGAAAAGAACGTTTGAATAATGTATGACGCGTTACAACTACAAAGAACACCTTACATCACAGTACGAAACTTTAAAACACCATAATAAACCTAATAAATTCGTCCGAGTCCTTTGAACGTCGTACGGCAACTTAAGACATCTTACGACTATGGATGGCATATTAGCACCATGAAAAGCACGTTAGTATAATTTAGGACGCCTTGCAACTCCTAACAACACCTTACAACACCGTACGAAACCTTAAAACTCCTTAATAAACCTAATGAATTCGTCGAAGTCCTTTGAACATCGTACGACAACTCAGGAGATGTTACGGCTCATTATGTGACATTAGCAACATGTAAAGCACGTTTGAATAATGTACGACGCGTTACAACTCCAATGAACACCTTACATCACCGTACGAAACTTTAAAACTCCATAATAAACCTAATAAATTCGTCTGAGTTATTTGAAAGTCGTACGGCAACTTAAGACAACTTACGTCTATGTATGCCATATTAGTATAATGAAAAGCACGTTAGTAAAATGTTGGACTCCTTACAACACCGTACGAAACCTTAAAACTCCTTAATAAACCTAATGAATTCGTCGAAATCCTTTGAACATCGTACGACAACTCAGGAGATGTTACGGTTCAGTATGCGGCATTAGCAACATGAAAAGCACGTTAGAATAAGGTAGGACGCGCTACAACTACTAAGAACACCTTACATCACCGTACGAAACTTTAAAACTCCATAATAAACCTAATAAATTCGTCCGAGTTATTTGAAAGTCGTACGGCAACTTAAGACAACTTACGACTATGTATGCCATATTAGTATAATGAAAAGCACGTTAGTAAAATGTTGGACGCCTTACAACACCGTACGAAACCTTAAAACTCCTTAATAAACCTAATGAATTCGTCGAAGTCCTTTGAACATCATACGACAACTCAGGAGATGTTACGGTTTAGTATGCGACATTAGCAACATGAAAAGAACGTTTGAATAATGTATGATGCGTTACAACTACAAAGAACACCTTACATCACCGTACGACGAAACTTTAAAACTCCATAATAAACCTAATAAATTCGTCCGAGTCCTTTGAACGTCGTACGGAAACTTAAGACATCTTACGACTATGTATGGCATATTAGCACCATGAAAAGTACGTTAGTATAATTTAGGACGCCTAACAACTCCTAACAACACCTTACAACACCGTACGAAACCTTAAAACTCCTTAATAAACCTAATGAACTCGTCGAAGTCCTTTGAACATCGAACGACAACTCAGGAGATGTTACGGCTCATTATGCGACATTAGCAACATGTAAAGCACGTTTGAATAATGTATGACGCATTACAACTCCAATGAACACCTTACATCACCGTACGAAACTTTAAAACTCCATAATTAACCTAATAAATTCGTCTGACTCCATTAAACGTTGTAAGACAACTTAAGACATCTTACGACTATGTATGGCATATTAGCACCATGAAAATCACGTTAGTATAATTTAGGACGCCTTACAATTCCTACAACACCTTACAACACAGTACAAAACCTTAATACTCCTTAATAAACCTAATGAATTCTTCGAAGTCCTTTGAACATCGTACGACCACTCAGGAGAAGTTACGGTTCAGTATGCGTCATTAGCAACATGAAAAGCACATTAGAAGAAGGTAGGACGCGCTACAACTACTAAGAACACCTTACATCACCGTACGAAACTTTAAAACTCCATAATAAACCTAATAAATTCGTCCGAGTTATTTGAAAGTCGTACGGCAACTTAAGACAACTTACGACTATGTATGCCATATTAGTATAATGAAAAGCACGTTAGTAAAATGTTGGACGCCTTACAACACCGTACGAAACCTTAAAACTCCTTAATAAACCTAATGAATTCGTCGAAGTCCTTTGAACATCGTACGACAACTCAGGAGATGTTACGGTTCAGTATGCGGCATTAGCAACATGAAAAGCACGTTAGAATAAGGTAGGACGCGCTACAACTACTAAGAACACCTTACATCACCGTACGAAACTTTAAAACTCCATAATAAACCTAATAAATTCGTCCGAGTTATTTGAAAGTCGTACGGCAACTTAAGACATCTTACGACTATGTATGCCATATTAGTATAATGAAAAGCACGTTAGTAAAATGTTGGACGCCTTACAACACCGTACGAAACCTTAAAACTCCTTAATAAACCTAATGAATTCGTCGAAGTCCTTTGAACATCATACGACAACTCAGGAGATGTTACGGTTTAGTATGCGACATTAGCAACATGAAAAGAACGTTTGAATAATGTATGATGCATTACAACTACAAAGAACACCTTACATCACCGTACGACGAAACTTTAAAACTCCATAATAAACCTAATAAATTCGTCCGAGTCCTTTGAACGTCGTACGGAAACTTAAGACATCTTACGACTATGTATGGCATATTAGCACCATGAAAAGTACGTTAGTATAATTTAGGACGCCTAACAACTCCTAACAACACCTTACAACACCGTACGAAACCTTAAAACTCCTTAATAAACCTAATGAACTCGTCGAAGTCCTTTGAACATCGAACGACAACTCAGGAGATGTTACGGCTCATTATGCGACATTAGCAACATGTAAAGCACGTTTGAATAATGTATGACGCATTACAACTCCAATGAACACCTTACATCACCGTACGAAACTTTAAAACTCCATAATAAACCTAATAAATTCGTCTGACTCCATTAAACGTTGTAAGACAACTTAAGACATCTTACGACTATGTATGGCATATTAGCACCATGAAAATCACGTTAGTATAATTTAGGACGCCTTACAATTCCTACAACACCTTACAACACAGTACAAAACCTTAATACTCCTTAATAAACCTAATGAATTCTTCGAAGTCCTTTGAACATCGTACGACCACTCAGGAGATGTTACGGTTCAGTATGCGTCATTAGCAACATGAAAAGCACGTTAGAATAAGGTAGGACGCGCTACAACTACTAAGAACACCTTACATCACCGTACGAAACTTTAAAACTCCATAATAAACCTAATAAATTCGTCCGAGTTATTTGAAAGTCGTACGGCAACTTAAGACAACTTACGACTATGTATGCCATATTAGTATAATGAAAAGCACGTTAGTAAAATGTTGGACGTCTTACAACACCGTACGAAACCTTAAAACTCCTTAATAAACCTAATGAATTCGTCGAAGTCCTTTGAACATTGTACGACAACTCAGGAGATGTTACGGTTCAGTATGCGGCATTAGCAACATGAAAAGCACGTTAGAATAAGGTAGGACGCGCTACAACTACTAAGAACACCTTACATCACCGTACGAAACTTTAAAACTCCATAATAAACCTAATAAATTCGTCTGAGTCCTTTGAACGTTGTAAGACAACTTAAGACATCTTACGACTATGTATGGCATATTCGCACCATGAAAAGCACGTTAGTATAATTTAGGACGCCTTACAATTCCTACAACACCTTACAACACAGTACAAAATCTTAATACTCCTTAATAAACCTAATGAATTCTTCGAATTCCTTTGAACATCGTACGACAACTCAGGAGATGTTACGGCTCATTATGTGACATTAGCAACATGTAAAGCACGTTTGAATAATGTACGATGCGTTACAACTCAAATGAACACCTTACATCACCGTACGAAACTTTAAAACTCCATAATTAACCTAATAAATTCGTCTGAGTCCTTTGAACGTTGTAAGACAACTTAAGACATCTTACGACTATCTATGGCATATTCGCACCATGAAAAGCACGTTAGTATAATTTAGGACGCCTTACAATTCCTACAACACCTTACAACACAGTACAAAATCTTAATACTCCTTAATAAACATAATGAATTCTTCGAAGTCCTTTGAACATCGTACGACAACTCAGGAGATGTTACGGTTCAGTATGCGGCATTAGCAACATGAAAAGCACGTTAGAATAAGGTAGGACGCGCTACAACTACTAAGAACACCTTACATCACCGTACGAAACTTTAAAACTCCATAATAAACCTAATAAATTCGTCTGAGTCCTTTTAACGTTGTAAGACAACTTAAGACATCTTACGACTATGTATGGCATATTCGCACCATGAAAAGCACGTTAGTATAATTTAGGACGCCTTACAATTCCTACAACACCTTACAACACAGTACAAAATCTTAATACTCCTTAATAAACCTAATGAATTCTTCGAATTCCTTTGAACATCGTACGACAACTCAGGAGATGTTACGGCTCATTATGTGACATTAGCAACATGTAAAGCACGTTTGAATAATGTACGACGCGTTACAACTCAAATGAACACCTTACATCACCGTACGAAACTTTAAAACTCCATAATTAACCTAATAAATTCGTCTGAGTCCTTTGAACGTTGTAAGACAACTTAAGACATCTTACGACTATCTATGGCATATTCGCACCATGAAAAGCACGTTAGTATAATTTAGGACGCCTTACAATTCCTACAACACCTTACAACACAGTACAAAATCTTAATACTCCTTAATAAACATAATGAATTCTTCGAAGTCCTTTGAACATCGTACGACAACTCAGGAGATGTTACGGTTCAGTATGCGTCATTAGCAACATGAAAAGCACGTTAGAATAATGTAGGACGTGCTACAACTCCTAAGAACACCTTACATCGTCGTGCGCAACTTTAAAACTCCATAATAAACCTAATAAATTCGTCCGAGTCCTTTGAACGTCGTACGGAAACTTAAGACATCTTACGACTATGTATGGCATATTAGCACCATTAAAAGCACGTTAGTATGATTTAGGACGCTTTACAATTCCTAACAACACCTTACAACACAGTACAAAACCTTAAAACTCCTTAATAAACCTAATGAATTCTTCGAAATCCTTTGAACATCGTAGGACAACTCAGGAGATGTTACGGTTCAGTATGCGACATTAGCAACATGAAAAGCACGTTAGAATAAGGAAGAACGCGCTACTACTAAGAACACCTTACATCACCATACGAAACTTTAAAACTCCATAATAAACCTAATAAATTCGTCTGAGTTATTTGAAAGTCGTACGGCAACTTAAGACTATGTATGCCATATTAGTATAATGAAAAGCACGTTAGTAAAATGTTGGACGCCTTACAACACCGTACGAAACCTTAAAACTCCTTAATAAACCTAACGAATTCGTCGAAGTCCTTTGAACATCATACGACAACTCAGGAGATGTTACGGTTTAGTATGCGACATTAGCAACATGAAAAGAACGTTTGAATAATGTATGACGCGTTACAACTACAAAGAACACCTTACATCACCGTACGAAACTTTAAAACTCCATAATAAACCTAATAAATTCGTCCGAGTTATTTGAAAGTCGTACGGCAACTTAAGACAACTTACGACTATGTATGCCATATTAGAATAATGAAAAGCACGTTAGTAAAATGTTGGACGCCTTACAACACCGTACGAAACCTTAAAACTCCTTAATAAACCTAATGAATTCGTCGAAGTCCTTTGAACATCATACGACAACTCAGGAGATGTTACGGTTTAGTATGCGACATTAGCAACATGAAAAGAACGTTTGAATAATGTATGATGCGTTACAACTACAAAGAACACCTTACATCACCGTACGACGAAACTTTAAAACTCCATAATAAACCTAATAAATTCGTCCGAGTCCTTTGAACGTCGTACGGAAACTTAAGACATCTTACGACTATGTATGGCATATTAGCACCATGAAAAGTACGTTAGTATAATTTAGGACGCCTAACAACTCCTAACAACACCTTACAACACCGTACGAAACCTTAAAACTCCTTAATAAACCTAATGAACTCGTCGAAGTCCTTTGAACATCGAACGACAACTCAGGAGATGTTACGGCTCATTATGCGACATTAGCAACATGTAAAGCACGTTTGAATAATGTATGACGCATTACAACTCCAATGAACACCTTACATCACCGTACGAAACTTTAAAACTCCATAATAAACCTAATAAATTCGTCTGACTCCATTAAACGTTGTAAGACAACTTAAGACATCTTACGACTATGTATGGCATATTAGCACCATGAAAATCACGTTAGTATAATTTAGGACGCCTTACAATTCCTACAACACCTTACAACACAGTACAAAACCTTAATACTCCTTAATAAACCTAATGAATTCTTCGAAGTCCTTTGAACATCGTACGACCACTCAGGAGATGTTACGGTTCAGTATGCGTCATTAGCAACATGAAAAGCACGTTAGAATAAGGTAGGACGCGCTACAACTACTAAGAACACCTTACATCACCGTACGAAACTTTAAAACTCCATAATAAACCTAATAAATTCGTCCGAGTTATTTGAAAGTCGTACGGCAACTTAAGACAACTTACGACTATGTATGCCATATTAGTATAATGAAAAGCACGTTAGTAAAATGTTGGACGTCTTACAACACCGTACTAACCTTAAAACTCCTTAATAAACCTAATGAATTCGTCGAAGTCCTTTGAACATTGTACGACAACTCAGGAGATGTTACGGTTCAGTATGCGGCATTAGCAACATGAAA
The DNA here is from genome assembly GCA_030867185.1 of Tagetes erecta. Classification (NCBI taxonomy): domain Eukaryota; kingdom Viridiplantae; phylum Streptophyta; class Magnoliopsida; order Asterales; family Asteraceae; genus Tagetes; species Tagetes erecta. The sequence goes on from CM061487.1 coordinate 51,773,224, forward strand.
AGCACGTTAGAATAAGGTAGGACGCGCTACAACTACTAAGAACACCTTACATCACCGTATGAAACTTTAAAACTCCATAATAAACCTAATAAATTCTTCTGAGTCCTTTGAACGTTGTAAGACAACTTAAGACATCTTACGACTATGTATGGCATATTCGCACCATGAAAAGCACGTTAGTATAATTTAGGACGCCTTACAATTCCTACAACACCTTACAACACAGTACAAAATCTTAATACTCCTTAATAAACCTAATGAATTCTTCGAATTCCTTTGAACATCGTACGACAACTCAGGAGATGTTACGGCTCATTATGTGACATTAGCAACATGTAAAGCACGTTTGAATAATGTACGACGCGTTACAACTCAAATGAACACCTTACATCACCGTACGAAACTTTAAAACTCCATAATTAACCTAATAAATTCGTCTGAGTCCTTTGATCGTTGTAAGACAACTTAAGACATCTTACGACTATCTATGGCATATTCGCACCATGAAAAGCACGTTAGTATAATTTAGGACGCCTTACAATTCCTACAACACCTTACAACACAGTACAAAATCTTAATACTCCTTAATAAACATAATGAATTCTTCGAAGTCCTTTGAACATCGTACGACAACTCAGGAGATGTTACGGTTCAGTATGCGGCATTAGCAACATGAAAAGCACGTTAGAATAAGGTAGGACGCGCTACAACTACTAAGAACACCTTACATCACCGTACGAAACTTTAAAACTCCATAATAAACCTAATAAATTCGTCTGAGTCCTTTGAACGTTGTAAGACAACTTAAGACATCTTACGACTATGTATGGCATATTCGCACCATGAAAAGCACGTTAGTATAATTTAGGACGCCTTACAATTCCTACAACACCTTACAACACAGTACAAAATCTTAATACTCCTTAATAAACCTAATGAATTCTTCGAATTCCTTTGAACATCGTACGACAACTCAGGAGATGTTACGGCTCATTATGTGACATTAGCAACATGTAAAGCACGTTTGAATAATGTACGACGCGTTACAACTCAAATGAACACCTTACATCACCATACGAAACTTTAAAACTCCATAATTAACCTAATAAATTCGTCTGAGTCCTTTGAACGTTGTAAGACAACTTAAGACATCTTACGACTATCTATGGCATATTCGCACCATGAAAAGCACGTTAGTATAATTTAGGACGCCTTACAATTCCTACAACACCTTACAACACAGTACAAAATCTTAATACTCCTTAATAAACATAATGAATTCTTCGAAGTCCTTTGAACATCGTACGACAACTCAGGAGATGTTACGGTTCAGTATGCGTCATTAGCAACATGAAAAGCACGTTAGAATAATGTAGGACGTGCTACAACTCCTAAGAACACCTTACATCGTCGTGCGCAACTTTAAAACTCCATAATAAACCTAATAAATTCGTCCGAGTCCTTTGAACGTCGTACGGAAACTTAAGACATCTTACGACTATGTATGGCATATTAGCACCATTAAAAGCACGTTAGTATGATTTAGGACGCTTTACAATTCCTAACAACACCTTACAACACAGTACAAAACCTTAAAACTCCTTAATAAACCTAATGAATTCTTCGAAATCCTTTGAACATCGTAGGACAACTCAGGAGATGTTACGGTTCAGTATGCGACATTAGCAACATGAAAAGCACGTTAGAATAAGGAAGAACGCGCTACTACTAAGAACACCTTACATCACCATACGAAACTTTAAAACTCCATAATAAACCTAATAAATTCGTCTGAGTTATTTGAAAGTCGTACGGCAACTTAAGACTATGTATGCCATATTAGTATAATGAAAAGCACGTTAGTAAAATGTTGGACGCCTTACAACACCGTACGAAACCTTAAAACTCCTTAATAAACCTAACGAATTCGTCGAAGTCCTTTGAACATCATACGACAACTCAGGAGATGTTACGGTTTAGTATGCGACATTAGCAACATGAAAAGAACGTTTGAATAATGTATGACGCGTTACAACTACAAAGAACACCTTACATCACCGTACGAAACTTTAAAACTCCAAAATAAACCTAATAAATTCGTCTGAGTCCTTTGAACGTTGTAAGACAACTTAAGACATCTTACGACTATGTATGGCATATTCGCACCATGAAAAGCACGTTAGTATAATTTAGGACGCCTTACAATTCCTACAACACCTTACAACACAGTACAAAATCTTAATACTCCTTAATAAACCTAATGAATTCTTCGAAGTCCTTTGAACATCATACGACAACTCAGGAGATGTTACGGCTCATTATGTGACATTAGCAACATGTAAAGCACGTTTGAATAATGTACGACGCGTTACAACTCAAATGAACACCTTACATCACCGTACGAAACTTTAAAACTCCATAATAAACCTAGTAAATTCGTCTGAGTCCTTTGAACGTTGTAAGACAACTTAAGACATCTTACGACTATGTATGGCATATTCGCACCATGAAAAGCACGTTAGTATAATTTAGGACGCCTTACAATTCCTACAACACCTTACAACACAATACAAAATCTTAATACTCCTTAATAAACCTAATGAATTCTTCGAAGTCCTTTGAACATCGTACGACAACTCAGGAGATGTTACGGTTCAGTATGCGGCATTAGCAAGATGAAAAGCACGTTAGAATAATGTAGGACGTGCTACAACTCCTAAGAACACCTTACATCCTCGTGCGCAACTTTAAAACTCCATAATAAACCTAATAAATTCGTCCGAGTCCTTTGAACGTCGTACGGAATCTTAAGACATCTTACGACTATGTATGGCATATTAGCACCATTAAAAGCACGTTAGTATGATTTAGGACGCTTTACAATTCCTAACAACACCTTACAACACAGTACAAAACCTTAAAACTCCTTAATAAACCTAATGAATTCTTCGAAATCCTTTGAACATCGTAGGACAACTCAGGAGATGTTACGGTTCAGTGTGCGACATTAGCAACATGAAAAGCACGTAAGAATAAGGTAGGACGCGCTACTACTAAGAACACCTTACATCGCCATACGAAACTTTAAAACTCCATAATAAACCTAATAAATTCGTCTGAGTTATTTGAAAGTCGTACGGCAACTTAAGACAACTTACGACTATGTATGCCATATTAGTATAATGAAAAGCATGTTAGTAAAATGTTGGACGCCTTACAACACCGTACGAAACCTTAAATCTCCTTAATAAACCTAATGAATTCGTCGAAGTCCTTTGAACACCATACGACAACTCAGGAGATGTTACGGTTTAGTATGCGACATTAGAAACATGAAAAGAACGTTTGAATAATGTATGACGCGTTACAACTACAAAGAACACCTTACATCACCGTACGAAACTTTAAAACTCCATAATAAACCTAATAAATTCGTCCGAGTCCTTTGAACGTCGTACGAAAACTTAAGACATCTTACGACTATGTATGGCATATTAGCACCATGAAAAGCACGTTAGTATAATTTAGGACGCCTTACAATTCCTACAACACCTTACAACACAGTACAAAACCTTAATACTCCTTAATAAACCTAATGAATTCTTCACAGTCCTTTGAACATCGTACGACAACTCAGGAGATGTTACGGTTCAGTATGCGGCATTAGCAACATGAAAAGCACGTTAGAATAAGGTAGGACGCGCTACAACTACTAAGAACACCTTACATCACCGTACGAAACTTTAAAACTCCATAATAAACCTAATAAATTCGTCCGAGTCCTTTGAACGTCGTACGGCAACTTAAGACATCTTAAGACTATGGATGGCATATTAGCACCATGAAAATCACGTTAGTATAATTTAGGACGCCTTACAACTCCTAACAACACCTTACAACACCGTACGAAACCTTAAAACTCCTTAATAAACCTAATGAATTCGTCGAAGTCCTTTGAACATCGTACGACAACTCAGGAGATGTTACGGCTCATTATGTGACATTAGCAACATGTAAAGCACGTTTGAATAATGTACGACGCGTTACAACTCAAATGAACACCTTACATCACCGTACGAAACTTTAAAACTCCATAATAAACCTAATAAATTCGTCTGAGTCCTTTGAACTTTATAAGACAACTTAAGACATCTTACGACTATGTATGGCATATTCGCACCATGAAAAGCACGTAAGTATAATTTAGGACGCCTTACAATTCCTACAACACCTTACAACACAGTACAAAATCTTAATACTCCTTAATAAACCTAATGAATTCTTCGAAGTCCTTTGAACATCGTACGACAACTCAGGAGATGTTACGGTTCAGTATGCGGCATTAGCAACATGAAAAGCACGTTAAAATAATGTAGGACGTGCTACAACTCCTAAGAACACCTTAAATCGTCGTGCGCAACTTTAAAACTCCATAATAAACCTAATAAATTCGTCCGAGTCCTTTGAACGTCGTACGGAAACTTAAGACATCTTACGACTATGTATGGCATATTAGCACCATTAAAAGCACGTTAGTATGATTTAGGACGCTTTAAAATTCCTAACAACACCTTACAACACAGTACAAAACCTTAAAACTCCTTAATAAACCTAATGAATTCTTCGAAATCCTTTGAACATCGTAGGACAACTCAGGAGATGTTACGGTTCAGTGTGCGACATTAGCAACATGAAAAGCACGTAAGAATAAGGTAGGACGCGCTACTACTAAGAACACCTTACATCGCCATACGAAACTTTAAAACTCCATAATAAACCTAATAAATTCGTCTGAGTTATTTGAAAGTCGTACGGCAACTTAAGACAACTTACGACTATGTATGCCATATTAGTATAATGAAAAGCATGTTAGTAAAATGTTGGACGCCTTACAACACCGTACGAAACCTTAAAACTCCTTAATAAACCTAATGAATTCGTCGAAGTCCTTTGAACACCATACGACAACTCAGGAGATGTTACGGTTCAGTATGCGGCATTAGCAACATGAAAAGAACGTTTGAATAATGTATGACGCGTTACAACTACAAAGAACACCTTACATCACCGTACGAAACTTTAAAACTCCATAATAAACCTAATAAATTCGTCCGAGTCCTTTGAACGTCGTACGAAAACTTAAGACATCTTACGACTATGTATGGCATATTAGCACCATGAAAAGCACGTTAGTATAATTTAGGACGCCTTACAATTCCTACAACACCTTACAACACAGTACAAAACCTTAATACTCCTTAATAAACCTAATGAATTCTTCACAGTCCTTTGAACATCGTACGACAACTCAGGAGATGTTACGGTTCAGTATGCGGCATTAGCAACATGAAAAGCACGTTAGAATAAGGTAGGACGCGCTACAACTACTAAGAACACCTTACATCACCGTACGAAACTTTAAAACTCCATAATAAACCTAATAAATTAGTCCGAGTCCTTTGAACGTCGTACGGCAACTTAAGACATCTTAAGACTATGGATGGCATATTAGCACCATGAAAAGCACGTTAGTATAATTTAGGACGCCTTACAACTCCTAACAACACCTTACAACACCGTACGAAACCTTAAAACTCCTTAATAAACCTAATGAATTCGTCGAAGTCCTTTGAACATCGTACGACAACTCAGGAGATGTTACGGCTCATTATGTGACATTAGCAACATGTAAAGCACGTTTGAATAATGTACGACGCGTTACAACTCAAATGAACACCTTACATCACCGTACGAAACTTTAAAACTCCATAATAAACCTAATAAATTCGTCTGAGTCCTTTGAACGTTGTAAGACAACTTAAGACATCTTACGACTATGTATGGCATATTCGCACCATGAAAAGCACGTTAGTATAATTTAGGACGCCTTACAATTCCTACAACACCTTACAACACAGTACAAAATCTTAATACTCCTTAATAAACCTAATGAATTCTTCGAAGTCCTTTGAACATCGTACGACAACTCAGGAGATGTTACGGTTCAGTATGCGGCATTAGCAACATGAAAAGCACGTTAAAATAATGTAGGACGTGCTACAACTCCTAAGAACACCTTAAATCGTCGTGCGCAACTTTAAAACTCCATAATAAACCTAATAAATTCGTCCGAGTCCTTTGAACGTCGTACGGAAACTTAAGACATCTTACGACTATGTATGGCAAATTAGCACCATTAAAAGCACGTTAGTATGATTTAGGACGCTTTACAATTCCTAACAACACCTTACAACACAGTACAAAACCTTAAAACTCCTTAATAAACCTAATGAATTCTTCGAAATCCTTTGAACATCGTAGGACAACTCAGGAGATGTTACGGTTCAGTATGCGACATTAGCAACATGAAAAGCACGTTAGAATAAGGTAGGACGCGCTACTACTGAGAACACCTTACATCACCATACGAAACTTTAAAACTCCATAATAAACCTAATAAATTCGTCTGAGTTATTTGAAAGTCGTACGGCAACTTAAGACAACTTACGACTATGTATGCATTATTAGTATAATGAAAAGCACGTTAGTAAAATGTTGGACGCCTTACAACACCGTACGAAACCTTAAAACTCCTTAATAAACCTAATGAATTCGTCGAAGTCCTTTGAACATTGTACGACAACTCAGGAGATGTTACGGTTCAGTATGCGGCATTAGCAACATGAAAAGCACGTTAGAATAAGGTAGGACGCGCTACAACTACTAAGAACACCTTACATCACCGTACGAAACTTTAAAACTCCATAATAAACCTAATAAATTCGTCTGAGTCCTTTGAACGTTGTAAGACAACTTAAGACATCTTACGACTATGTATGGCATATTCGCACCATGAAAAGCACGTTAGTATAATTTAGGACGCCTTACAATTCCTACAACACCTTACAACACAGTACAAAATCTTAATACTCCTTAATAAACCTAATGAATTTTTCGAATTCCTTTGAACATCGTACGACAACTCAGGAGATGTTACGGCTCATTATGTGACATTAGCAACATGTAAAGCACGTTTGAATAATGTACGACGCGTTATAACTCAAATGAACACCTTACATCACCGTACGAAACTTTAAAACTCCATAATAAACCTAATAAATTCGTCTGAGTCCTTTGAACGTTGTAAGACAACTTAAGACATCTTACGACTATGTATGGCATATTCGCACCATGAAAAGCACGTTAGTATAATTTAGGACGCCTTACAATTCCTACAACACCTTACAACACAGTACAAAATCTTAATACTTCTTAATAAACCTAATGAATTCTTCGAAGTCCTTTGAACATCGTACGACAACTCAGGAGATGTTACGGTTCAGTATGCGGCATTAGCAACATGAAAAGCACGTTAGAATAATGTAGGACGTGCTACAACTCCTAAGAACACCTTACATCGTCGTGCGCAACTTTAAAACTCCATAATAAACCTAATAAATTCGTCCGAGTCCTTTGAACGTCGTACGGAAACTTAAGACATCTTACGACTATGTATAGCATATTAGCACCATTAAAAGCACGTTAGTATGATTTAGGACGCCTTACAATTCCTACAACACCTTACAACACAGTACAAAATCTTAATACTCCTTAATAAACCTAATGAATTCTTCGAAGTCCTTTGAACATCGTACGACAACTCAGGAGATGTTACGGTTCAGTATGCGGCATTAGCAACATGAAAAGCACGTTAGAATAATGTAGGACGTGCTACAACTCCTAAGAACACCTTACATCGTCGTGCGCAACTTTAAAACTCCATAATAAACCTAATAAATTCGTCCGAGTCCTTTGAACGTCGTACGGAAACTTAAGACATCTTACGACTATGTATGGCATATTAGCACCATTAAAAGCACTTTAGTATGATTTAGGACGCTTTACAATTCCTAACAACACCTTACAACACAGTACAAAACCTTAAAACTCCTTAATAAACCTAATGAATTCTTCGAAATCCTTTGAACATCGTAGGACAACTCAGGAGATGTTACGGTTCAGTATGCGACATTAGCAACATGAAAAGCACGTTAGAATAAGGTAGGACGCGCTACTACTAAGAACACCTTACATCGCCATACGAAACTTTAAAACTCCATAATAAACCTAATAAATTCGTCTGAGTTATTTGAAAGTCGTACGGCAACTTAAGACAACTTACGACTATGTATGCCATATTAGTATAATGAAAAGCATGTTAGTAAAATGTTGGACGCCTTACAACACCGTACGAAACCTTAAAACTCCTTAATAAACCTAATGAATTCATCGAAGTCCTTTGAACACCATACGACAACTCAGGAGATGTTACGGTTTAGTATGCGACATTAGCAACATGAAAAGAACGTTTGAATAATGTATGACGCGTTACAACTACAAAGAACACCTTACATCACCGTACGAAACTTTAAAACTCCATAATAAACCTAATAAATTCGTCCGAGTCCTTTGAACGTCGTACGAAAACTTAAGACATCTTACGACTATGTATGGCATATTAGCACCATGAAAAGCACGTTAGAATAATTTAGGACGCCTTACAATTCCTACAACACCTTACAACACAGTACAAAACCTTAATACTCCTTAATAAACCTAAAGAATTCTTCGAAGTCCTTTGAACATTGTACGACAACTCAGGAGATGTTACGGTTCAGTATGCGGCATTAGCAACATGAAAAGCACGTTAGAATAAGGTAGGACGTGCTACAACTACTAAGAACACCTTACATCACCGTACGAAACTTTAAAACTCCATAATAAACCTAACAAATTCGTCCGAGTCCTTTGAACGTCGTACGGCAACTTAAGACATCTTAAGACTATGTATGGCATATTAGCACCATGAAAAGCACGTTAGTATAATTTAGGACGCCTTACAACTCCTAACAACACCTTACAACACCGTACGAAACCTTAAAACTCCTTAATAAACCTAATGAATTCGTCGAAGTCCTTTGAACATCGTACGACAACTCAGGAGATGTTACGGCTCATTATGCGACATTAGCAACATGTAAAGCACGTTAGAATAAGGTAGGACGCGCTACTACTAAGAACACCTTACATCGCCATACGAAACTTTAAAACTCCATAATAAACCTAATAAATTCGTCTGAGTCATTTGAAAGTCGTACGACAACTTAAGACAACTTACGACTATGTATGCCATATTAGTATAATGAAAAGCATGTTAGTAAAATGTTGGACGCCTTACAACACCGTACGAAACCTTAAAACTCCTTAATAAACCTAATGAATTCATCGAAGTCCTTTGAACACCATACGACAACTCAGGAGATGTTACGGTTTAGTATGCGACATTAGCAACATGAAAAGAACGTTTGAATAATGTATGACGCGTTACAACTACAAAGAACACCTTACATCACCGTACGAAACTTTAAAACTCCATAATAAACCTAATAAATTCGTCCGAGTCCTTTGAACGTCGTACGAAAACTTAAGACATCTTACGACTATGTATGGCATATTAGCACCATGAAAAGCACGTTAGTATAATTTAGGACGCCTTACAATTCCTACAACACCTTACAACACAGTACAAAACATTAATACTCCTTAATAAACCTAATGAATTCTTCGAAGTCCTTTGAACATCGTACGACAACTCAGGAGATGTTACGGTTCAGTATGCGGCATTAGCAACATGAAAAGCACGTTAGAATAAGGTAGGACGCGCTACAACTACTAAGAACACCTTACATCACCGTACGAAACTTTAAAACTCCATAATAAACCTAATAAATTCGTCCGAGTCCTTTGAACGTCGTACGGCAACTTAAGACATCTTAAGACTATGGATGGCATATTAGCACCATGAAAAGCACGTTAGTATAATTTAGGACGCCTTACAACTCCTAACAACACCTTACAACACCGTACGAAACCTTAAAACTCCTTAATAAACCTAATGAATTCGTCGAAGTCCTTTGAACATCGTACGACAACTCAAGAGATGTTACGGCTCATTATGCGACATTAGCAACATGTAAAGCACGTTTGAATCATGTATGACGCGTTACAACTCCAATGAACACCTTACATCACCGTACGAAACTTTAAAACTCCATAATAAACCTAATAAATTCGTCTGAGTCCTTTAAACGTTGTAAGACAACTTAAGACATCTTACGACTATGTATGGCATATTAGCACCATGAAAAGCACGTTAGTATAATTTAGGACGCCTTACAATTCCTACAACACCTTACAACACAGTACAAAACCTTAATACTCATTAATAAACCTAATGAATTCTTCGAAATCCTTTGAACATTGTACGACAACTCAGGAGATGTTACGGTTCAGTATGCGGCATTAGCAACATGAAAAGCACGTTAGAATAATGTAGGACGTGCTACAACTCCTAAGAACACCTTACATCGCCGTGCGCAACTTTAAAACTCCATAATAAACCTAATAAATTCGTCCGAGTCCTTTGAACGTCGTACGGAAACTTAAGACATCTTACGACTATGTATGGCATATTAGCACCATGAAAAGCATGTTAGTATAATTTAGGACGCTTTACAATTCCTAACAACACCTTATAACACAGTACAAAACCTTAAAACTCCTTAATAAACCTAATGAATTCTTCGAAATCCTTTGAACATCGTAGGACAACTCAGGAGATGTTACGGTTCAGTATGCGACATTAGCAACATGAAAAGCACGTTAGAATAAGGTAGGACGCGCTACAACTACTAAGAACACCTTACATCACTGTACGAAACTTTAAAACTCCATAATAAACCTAATAAATTCGTCCGAGTCCTTTGAACGTCGTACGGCAACTTTAGACATCTTACGACTATGGATGGCATATTAGCACCATGAAAAGCACGTTAGTATAATTTAGGACGCCTTACAACTCCTAACAACACCTTACAACACCGTACGAAACCTTAAAACTCCTTAATAAACCTAATGAATTCGTCGAAGTCCTTTGAACATCGTACGACAACTCAAGAGATGTTACGGCTCATTATGCGACATTAGCAACATGTAAAGCACGTTTGAATCATGTATGACGCGTTACAACTCCAATGAACACCTTACATCACCGTACGAAACTTTAAAACTCCATAATAAACCTAATAAATTCGTCTGAGTCCTTTAAACGTTGTAAGACAACTTAAGACATCTTACGACTATGTATGGCATATTAGCACCATGAAAAGCACGTTAGTATAATTTAGGACGCCTTACAATTCCTACAACACCTTACAACACAGTACAAAACCTTAATACTCATTAATAAACCTAATGAATTCTTCGAAATCCTTTGAACATTGTACGACAACTCAGGAGATGTTACGGTTCAGTATGCGGCATTAGCAACATGAAAAGCACGTTAGAATAATGTAGGACGTGCTACAACTCCTAAGAACACCTTACATCGCCGTGCGCAACTTTAAAACTCCATAATAAACCTAATAAATTCGTCCGAGTCCTTTGAACGTCGTACGGAAACTTAAGACATCTTACGACTATGTATGGCATATTAGCACCATGAAAAGCATGTTAGTATAATTTAGGACGCTTTACAATTCCTAACAACACCTTACAACACAGTACAAAACCTTAAAACTCCTTAATAAACCTAATGAATTCTTCGAAATCCTTTGAACATCGTAGGACAACTCAGGAGATGTTACGGTTCAGTATGCGACATTAGCAACATGAAAAGCACGTTAGAATAAGGTAGGACGCGCTACAACTACTAAGAACACCTTACATCACTGTACGAAACTTTAAAACTCCATAATAAACCTAATAAATTCGCCCGAGTCCTTTGAACGTCGTACGGCAACTTTAGACATCTTACGACTATGGATGGCATATTAGCACCATGAAAAGCACGTTAGTATAATTTAGGACGCCTTACAACTCCTAACAACACCTTACAACACCGTACGAAACCTTATAACTCCTTAATAAACCTAATGAATTCGTCGAAGTCCTTTGAACATCGTACAACAACTCAAGAGATGTTACGGCTCATTATGCGACATTAGCAACATGTAAAGCACGTTTGAATAATGTATGACGCGTTACAACTCCAATGAACACCTTACATCCCCGTACGAAACTTTAAAACTCCATAATAAACCTAATAAATTCGTCTGAGTCCTTTAAACGTTGTAAGACAACTTAAGACATCTTACGACTATGTATGGCATATTAGCACCATGAAAAGCACGTTAGTATAATTTAGGACGCCTTACAATTCCTACAACACCTTACAACACAATACAAAACCTTAATACTCCTTAATAAACCTAATGAATTCTTCGAAGTCCTTTGAACATCGTACGACAACTCAGGAGATGTTACGGTTCAGTATGCGGCATTAGCAACATGAAAAGCACGTTTGAATAATGTAGGACGTGCTACAACTCCTAAGAACACCTTACATCGCCGTGCGCAACTTTAAAACTCCATAATAAACCTAATAAATTCGTCCGAGTTATTTGAAAGTCGTACGGCAACTTAAGACAACTTACGACTATGTATGCCATATTAGTATAATGAAAAGCACGTTAGTAAAATGTTGGACGCCTTACAACACCGTACGAAACCTTAAAACTCCTTAATAAACCTAATGAATTCGTCGAAGTCCTTTGAACATCATACGACAACTCAGGAGATGTTATGGTTTAGTATGCGACATTAGCAACATGAAAAGAACGTTTGAATAATGTATGACGCGTTACAACTACAAAGAACACCTTACATCACCGTACGAAACTTTAAAACTCCATAATAAACCTAATAAATTCGTCCGAGTCCTTTGAACGTCGTACGGCAACTTAAGACATCTTACGACTATGGATGGCATATTAGCACCATGAAAAGCACGTTAGTATAATTTAGGACGCCTTACAACTCCTAACAACACCTTACAACACAGTACGAAACCTTAAAACTCCTTAATAAACCTAATGAATTCGTCGAAGTCCTTTGAACATCATACGACAACTCAGGAGATGTTACGGCTCATTATGCGACATTAGCAACATGAAAAGAACGTTTGAATAATGTATGACGCGTTACAACTACAAAGAACACCTTACATCACCGTACGAAACTTTAAAACTCCATAATAAACCTAATAAATTCGTCCGAGTCCTTTGAACGTCTTACGGCAACTTAAGACATCTTACGACTATGGATGGCATATTAGCACCATGAAAAGCACGTTAGTATAATTTAGGACGCCTTACAACTCCTAACAACACCTTACAACACCGTACGAAACCTTAAAACTCCTTAATAAACCTAATGAATTCGTCCAAGTCCTTTGAACATCGTACGACAACTCAGGAGATGTTACGGCTCATTATGCGACATTAGCAACATGTAAAGCACGTTTGAATAATGTATGACGCGCTACAACTCCTAAGAACACCTTACATCACCGTATGAAACTTTAAAACTCCATAATAAACCTAATAAATTCGTCCGAGTTATTTGAAAGTCGTACGGCAACTTAAGACAACTTACGACTATGTATGCCATATTAGTATAATGAAAAGCACGTTAGTAAAATGTTGGACGCCTTACAACACCGTACGAAACCTTAAAACTCCTTAATAAACCTAATGAATTCGTCGAAGTCCTTTGAACATCATACGACAACTCAGGAGATGTTATGGTTTAGTATGCGACATTAGCAACATGAAAAGAACGTTTGAATAATGTATGACGCGTTACAACTACAAAGAACACCTTACATCACCGTACGAAACTTTAAAACTCCATAATAAACCTAATAAATTCGTCCGAGTCCTTTGAACGTCGTACGGCAACTTAAGACATCTTACGACTATGGATGGCATATTAGCACCATGAAAAGCACGTTAGTATAATTTAGGACGCCTTACAACTCCTAACAACACCTTACAACACAGTACGAAACCTTAAAACTCCTTAATAAACCTAATGAATTCGTCGAAGTCCTTTGAACATCGTACGACAACTCAGGAGATGTTACGGCTCATTATGCGACATTAGCAACATGTAAAGCACGTTTGAATAATGTATGACGCGTTACAACTCCAATGAACACCTTACATCACCGTACGAAACTTTAAAACTCCATAATAAACCTAATAAATTCGTCTGAGTCCTTTAAACGTTGTAAGACAACTTAAGACATCTTACGACTATGTATGGCATATTAGCACCATGAAAAGCACGTTAGTATAATTTAGGACGCCTTACAATTCCTACAACACCTTACAACACAGTACAAAACCTTAATACTCCTTAATAAACCTAATGAATTCTTCGAAGTCCTTTGAACATCGTACGACAACTCAGGAGATGTTACGGTTCAGTATGCGGCATTAGCAACATGAAAAGCACGTTTGAATAATGTAGGACGTGCTACAACTCCTAAGAACACCTTACATCGCCGTGCGCAACTTTAAAACTCCATAATAAACCTAATAAATTCGTCCGAGTTATTTGAAAGTCGTACGGCAACTTAAGACAACTTACGACTATGTATGCCATATTAGTATAATGAAAAGCACGTTAGTAAAATGTTGGACGCCTTACAACACCGTACGAAACCTTAAAACTCCTTAATAAACCTAATGAATTCGTCGAAGTCCTTTGAACATCATACGACAACTCAGGAGATGTTATGGTTTAGTATGCGACATTAGCAACATGAAAAGAACGTTTGAATAATGTATGACGCGTTACAACTACAAAGAACACCTTACATCACCGTACGAAACTTTAAAACTCCATAATAAACCTAATAAATTCGTCTGAGTCCTTTGAACGTCGTACGGCAACTTAAGACATCTTACGACTATGGATGGCATATTAGCACCATGAAAAGCACGTTAGTATAATTTAGGACGCCTTACAACTCCTAACAACACCTTACAACACCGTACGAAACCTTAAAACTCCTTAATAAACCTAATGAATTCGTCCAAGTCCTTTGAACATCGTACGACAACTCAGGAGATGTTACGGCTCATTATGCGACATTAGCAACATGTAAAGCACGTTTGAATAATGTATGACGCGTTACAACTCCAATGAACACCTTACATCACCGTACGAAACTTTAAAACTCCATAATAAACCTAATAAATTCGTCTGAGTCCTTTAAACGTTGTAAGACAACTTAAGACATCTTACGACTATGTATGGCATATTAGCACCATGAAAAGCACGTTAGTATAATTTAGGACGCCTTACAATTCCTACAACACCTTACAACACAGTACAAAACCTTAATACTCCTTAATAAACCTAATGAATTCTTCGAAGTCCTTTGAACATCGTACGACAACTCAGGAGATGTTACGGTTCAGTATGCGGCATTAGCAACATGAAAAGCACGTTTGAATAATGTAGGACGTGCTACAACTCCTAAGAACACCTTACATCGCCGTGCGCAACTTTAAAACTCCATAATAAACCTAATAAATTCGTCCGAGTTATTTGAAAGTCGTACGGCAACTTAAGACAACTTACGACTATGTATGCCATATTAGTATAATGAAAAGCACGTTAGTAAAATGTTGGACGCCTTACAACACCGTACGAAACCTTAAAACTCCTTAATAAACCTAATGAATTCGTCGAAGTCCTTTGAACATCATACGACAACTCAGGAGATGTTATGGTTTAGTATGCGACATTAGCAACATGAAAAGAACGTTTGAATAATGTATGACGCGTTACAACTACAAAGAACACCTTACATCACCGTACGAAACTTTAAAACTCCATAATAAACCTAATAAATTCGTCTGAGTCCTTTGAACGTCGTACGGCAACTTAAGACATCTTACGACTATGGATGGCATATTAGCACCATGAAAAGCACGTTAGTATAATTTAGGACGCCTTACAACTCCTAACAACACCTTACAACACCGTACGAAACCTTAAAACTCCTTAATAAACCTAATGAATTCGTCCAAGTCCTTTGAACATCGTACGACAACTCAGGAGATGTTACGGCTCATTATGCGACATTAGCAACATGTAAAGCACGTTTGAATAATGTATGACGCGTTACAACTCCAATGAACACCTTACATCACCGTACGAAACTTTAAAACTCCATAATAAACCTAATAAATTCGTCTGAGTCCTTTAAACGTTGTAAGACAACTTAAGACATCTTACGACTATGTATGGCATATTAGCACCATGAAAAGCACGTTAGTATAATTTAGGACGCCTTACAATTCCTACAACACCTTACAACACAGTACAAAACCTTAATACTCCTTAATAAACCTAATGAATTCTTCGAAGTCCTTTGAACATCGTACGACAACTCAGGAGATGTTACGGTTCAGTATGCGGCATTAGCAACATGAAAAGCACGTTTGAATAATGTAGGACGTGCTACAACTCCTAAGAACACCTTACATCGCCGTGCGCAACTTTAAAACTCCATAATAAACCTAATAAATTCGTCCGAGTTATTTGAAAGTCGTACGGCAACTTAAGACAACTTACGACTATGTATGCCATATTAGTATAATGAAAAGCACGTTAGTAAAATGTTGGACGCCTTACAACACCGTACGAAACCTTAAAACTCCTTAATAAACCTAATGAATTCGTCGAAGTCCTTTGAACATCATACGACAACTCAGGAGATGTTATGGTTTAGTATGCGACATTAGCAACATGAAAAGAACGTTTGAATAATGTATGACGCGTTACAACTACAAAGAACACCTTACATCACCGTACGAAACTTTAAAACTCCATAATAAACCTAATAAATTCGTCTGAGTCCTTTGAACGTCGTACGGCAACTTAAGACATCTTACGACTATGGATGGCATATTAGCACCATGAAAAGCACGTTAGTATAATTTAGGACGCCTTACAACTCCTAACAACACCTTACAACACCGTACGAAACCTTAAAACTCCTTAATAAACCTATTGAATTCGTCCAAGTCCTTTGAACATCGTACGACAACTCAGGAGATGTTACGGCTCATTATGCGACATTAGCAACATGTAAAGCACGTTTGAATAATGTATGACGCGTTACAACTCCAATGAACACCTTACATCACCGTACGAAACTTTAAAACTCCATAATAAACCTAATAAATTCGTCTGAGTCCTTTAAACGTTGTAAGACAACTTAAGACATCTTACGACTATGTATGGCATATTAGCACCATGAAAAGCACGTTAGTATAATTTAGGACGCCTTACAATTCCTACAACACCTTACAACACAGTACAAAACCTTAATACTCCTTAATAAACCTAATGAATTCTTCGAAGTCCTTTGAACATCGTACGACAACTCAGGAGATGTTACGGTTCAGTATGCGGCATTAGCAACATGAAAAGCACGTTTGAATAATGTAGGACGTGCTACAACTCCTAAGAACACCTTACATCGCCGTGCGCAACTTTAAAACTCCATAATAAACCTAATAAATTCGTCCGAGTTATTTGAAAGTCGTACGGCAACTTAAGACAACTTACGACTATGTATGCCATATTAGTATAATGAAAAGCACGTTAGTAAAATGTTGGACGCCTTACAACACCGTACGAAACCTTAAAACTCCTTAATAAACCTAATGAATTCGTCGAAGTCCTTTGAACACCATACGACAACTCAGGAGATGTTACGGTTTAGTATGCGACATTAGCAACATGAAAAGAACGTTTGAATAATGTATGACGCGTTACAACTACAAAGAACACCTTACATCACCGTACGAAACTTTAAAACTCCATAATAAACCTAATAAATTCGTCCGAGTCCTTTGAACGTCGTACGAAAACTTAAGACATCTTACGACTATGTATGGCATATTAGCACCATGAAAAGCACGTTAGAATAATTTAGGACGCCTTACAATTCCTACAACACCTTACAACACAGTACAAACCTTAATACTCCTTAATAAACCTAAAGAATTCTTCGAAGTCCTTTGAACATTGTACGACAACTCAGGAGATGTTACGGTTCAGTATGCGGCATTAGCAACATGAAAAGCACGTTAGAATAAGGTAGGACGCGCTACAACTACTAAGAACACCTTACATCACCGTACGAAACTTTAAAACTCCATAATAAACCTAATAAATTCGTCCGAGTCCTTTGAACGTCGTACGGCAACTTAAGACATCTTAAGACTATGTATGGCATATTAGCACCATGAAAAGCACGTTAGTATAATTTAGGACGCCTTACAACTCCTAACAACACCTTACAACACCGTACGAAACCTTAAAACTCCTTAATAAACCTAATGAATTCGTCGAAGTCCTTTGAACATCGTACGACAACTCAGGAGATGTTACGGCTCATTATGCGACATTAGCAACATGTAAAGCACGTTAGAATAAGGTAGGACGCGCTACTACTAAGAACACCTTACATCGCCATACGAAACTTTAAAACTCCATAATAAACCTAATAAATTCGTCTGAGTCATTTGAAAGTCGTACGACAACTTAAGACAACTTACGACTATGTATGCCATATTAGTATAATGAAAAGCATGTTAGTAAAATGTTGGACGCCTTACAACACCGTACGAAACCTTAAAACTCCTTAATAAACCTAATGAATTCATCGAAGTCCTTTGAACACCATACGACAACTCAGGAGATGTTACGGTTTAGTATGCGACATTAGCAACATGAAAAGAACGTTTGAATAATGTATGACGCGTTACAACTACAAAGAACACCTTACATCACCGTACGAAACTTTAAAACTCCATAATAAACCTAATAAATTCGTCCGAGTCCTTTGAACGTCGTACGAAAACTTAAGACATCTTACGACTATGTATGGCATATTAGCACCATGAAAAGCACGTTAGTATAATTTAGGACGCCTTACAATTCCTACAACACCTTACAACACAGTACAAAACCTTAATACTCCTTAATAAACCTAATGAATTCTTCGAAGTCCTTTGAACATCGTACGACAACTCAGGAGATGTTACGGTTCAGTATGCGGCATTAGCAACATGAAAAGCACGTTAGAATAAGGTAGGACGCGCTACAACTACTAAGAACACCTTACATCACCGTACGAAACTTTAAAACTCCATAATAAACCTAATAAATTCGTCCGAGTCCTTTGAACGTCGTACGGCAACTTAAGACATCTTAAGACTATGGATGGCATATTAGCACCATGAAAAGCACGTTAGTATAATTTAGGACGCCTTACAACTCCTAACAACACCTTACAACACCGTACGAAACCTTAAAACTCCTTAATAAACCTAATGAATTCGTCGAAGTCCTTTGAACATCGTACGACAACTCAAGAGATGTTACGGCTCATTATGCGACATTAGCAACATGTAAAGCACGTTTGAATCATGTATGACGCGTTACAACTCCAATGAACACCTTACATCACCGTACGAAACTTTAAAACTCCATAATAAACCTAATAAATTCGTCTGAGTCCTTTAAACGTTGTAAGACAACTTAAGACATCTTACGACTATGTATGGCATATTAGCACCATGAAAAGCACGTTAGTATAATTTAGGACGCCTTACAATTCCTACAACACCTTACAACACAGTACAAAACCTTAATACTCATTAATAAACCTAATGAATTCTTCGAAATCCTTTGAACATTGTACGACAACTCAGGAGATGTTACGGTTCAGTATGCGGCATTAGCAACATGAAAAGCACGTTAGAATAATGTAGGACGTGCTACAACTCCTAAGAACACCTTACATCGCCGTGCGCAACTTTAAAACTCCATAATAAACCTAATAAATTCGTCCGAGTCCTTTGAACGTCGTACGGAAACTTAAGACATCTTACGACTATGTATGGCATATTAGCACCATGAAAAGCATGTTAGTATAATTTAGGACGCTTTACAATTCCTAACAACACCTTACAACACAGTACAAAACCTTAAAACTCCTTAATAAACCTAATGAATTCTTCGAAATCCTTTGAACATCGTAGGACAACTCAGGAGATGTTACGGTTCAGTATGCGACATTAGCAACATGAAAAGCACGTTAGAATAAGGTAGGACGCGCTACAACTACTAAGAACACCTTACATCACTGTACGAAACTTTAAAACTCCATAATAAACCTAATAAATTCGTCCGAGTCCTTTGAACGTCGTACGGCAACTTTAGACATCTTACGACTATGGATGGCATATTAGCACCATGAAAAGCACGTTAGTATAATTTAGGACGCCTTACAACTCCTAACAACACCTTACAACACCGTACGAAACCTTAAAACTCCTTAATAAACCTAATGAATTCGTCGAAGTCCTTTGAACATCGTACGACAACTCAAGAGATGTTACGGCTCATTATGCGACATTAGCAACATGTAAAGCACGTTTGAATCATGTATGACGCGTTACAACTCCAATGAACACCTTACATCACCGTACGAAACTTTAAAACTCCATAATAAACCTAATAAATTCGTCTGAGTCCTTTAAACGTTGTAAGACAACTTAAGACATCTTACGACTATGTATGGCATATTAGCACCATGAAAAGCACGTTAGTATAATTTAGGACGCCTTACAATTCCTACAACACCTTACAACACAGTACAAAACCTTAATACTCATTAATAAACCTAATGAATTCTTCGAAATCCTTTGAACATTGTACGACAACTCAGGAGATGTTACGGTTCAGTATGCGGCATTAGCAACATGAAAAGCACGTTAGAATAATGTAGGACGTGCTACAACTCCTAAGAACACCTTACATCGCCGTGCGCAACTTTAAAACTCCATAATAAACCTAATAAATTCGTCCGAGTCCTTTGAACGTCGTACGGAAACTTAAGACATCTTACGACTATGTATGGCATATTAGCACCATGAAAAGCATGTTAGTATAATTTAGGACGCTTTACAATTCCTAACAACACCTTACAACACAGTACAAAACCTTAAAACTCCTTAATAAACCTAATGAATTCTTCGAAATCCTTTGAACATCGTAGGACAACTCAGGAGATGTTACGGTTCAGTATGCGACATTAGCAACATGAAAAGCACGTTAGAATAAGGTAGGACGCGCTACAACTACTAAGAACACCTTACATCACTGTACGAAACTTTAAAACTCCATAATAAACCTAATAAATTCGCCCGAGTCCTTTGAACGTCGTACGGCAACTTTAGACATCTTACGACTATGGATGGCATATTAGCACCATGAAAAGCACGTTAGTATAATTTAGGACGCCTTACAACTCCTAACAACACCTTACAACACCGTACGAAACCTTATAACTCCTTAATAAACCTAATGAATTCGTCGAAGTCCTTTGAACATCGTACAACAACTCAAGAGATGTTACGGCTCATTATGCGACATTAGCAACATGTAAAGCACGTTTGAATAATGTATGACGCGTTACAACTCCAATGAACACCTTACATCCCCGTACGAAACTTTAAAACTCCATAATAAACCTAATAAATTCGTCTGAGTCCTTTAAACGTTGTAAGACAACTTAAGACATCTTACGACTATGTATGGCATATTAGCACCATGAAAAGCACGTTAGTATAATTTAGGACGCCTTACAATTCCTACAACACCTTACAACACAATACAAAACCTTAATACTCCTTAATAAACCTAATGAATTCTTCGAAGTCCTTTGAACATCGTACGACAACTCAGGAGATGTTACGGTTCAGTATGCGGCATTAGCAACATGAAAAGCACGTTTGAATAATGTAGGACGTGCTACAACTCCTAAGAACACCTTACATCGCCGTGCGCAACTTTAAAACTCCATAATAAACCTAATAAATTCGTCCGAGTTATTTGAAAGTCGTACGGCAACTTAAGACAACTTACGACTATGTATGCCATATTAGTATAATGAAAAGCACGTTAGTAAAATGTTGGACGCCTTACAACACCGTACGAAACCTTAAAACTCCTTAATAAACCTAATGAATTCGTCGAAGTCCTTTGAACATCATACGACAACTCAGGAGATGTTATGGTTTAGTATGCGACATTAGCAACATGAAAAGAACGTTTGAATAATGTATGACGCGTTACAACTACAAAGAACACCTTACATCACCGTACGAAACTTTAAAACTCCATAATAAACCTAATAAATTCGTCCGAGTCCTTTGAACGTCGTACGGCAACTTAAGACATCTTACGACTATGGATGGCATATTAGCACCATGAAAAGCACGTTAGTATAATTTAGGACGCCTTACAACTCCTAACAACACCTTACAACACAGTACGAAACCTTAAAACTCCTTAATAAACCTAATGAATTCGTCGAAGTCCTTTGAACATCATACGACAACTCAGGAGATGTTACGGCTCATTATGCGACATTAGCAACATGAAAAGAACGTTTGAATAATGTATGACGCGTTACAACTACAAAGAACACCTTACATCACCGTACGAAACTTTAAAACTCCATAATAAACCTAATAAATTCGTCCGAGTCCTTTGAACGTCGTACGGCAACTTAAGACATCTTACGACTATGGATGGCATATTAGCACCATGAAAAGCACGTTAGTATAATTTAGGACGCCTTACAACTCCTAACAACACCTTACAACACCGTACGAAACCTTAAAACTCCTTAATAAACCTAATGAATTCGTCCAAGTCCTTTGAACATCGTACGACAACTCAGGAGATGTTACGGCTCATTATGCGACATTAGCAACATGTAAAGCA
Source organism: Tagetes erecta (assembly GCA_030867185.1). Lineage (NCBI taxonomy): Eukaryota > Viridiplantae > Streptophyta > Magnoliopsida > Asterales > Asteraceae > Tagetes > Tagetes erecta. The sequence continues at coordinate 51,796,009 of CM061487.1, forward strand.
CGTTTGAATAATGTATGACGCGCTACAACTCCTAAGAACACCTTACATCACCGTATGAAACTTTAAAACTCCATAATAAACCTAATAAATTCGTCCGAGTTATTTGAAAGTCGTACGGCAACTTAAGACAACTTACGACTATGTATGCCATATTAGTATAATGAAAAGCACGTTAGTAAAATGTTGGACGCCTTACAACACCGTACGAAACCTTAAAACTCCTTAATAAACCTAATGAATTCGTCGAAGTCCTTTGAACATCATACGACAACTCAGGAGATGTTATGGTTTAGTATGCGACATTAGCAACATGAAAAGAACGTTTGAATAATGTATGACGCGTTACAACTACAAAGAACACCTTACATCACCGTACGAAACTTTAAAACTCCATAATAAACCTAATAAATTCGTCCGAGTCCTTTGAACGTCGTACGGCAACTTAAGACATCTTACGACTATGGATGGCATATTAGCACCATGAAAAGCACGTTAGTATAATTTAGGACGCCTTACAACTCCTAACAACACCTTACAACACAGTACGAAACCTTAAAACTCCTTAATAAACCTAATGAATTCGTCGAAGTCCTTTGAACATCGTACGACAACTCAGGAGATGTTACGGCTCATTATGCGACATTAGCAACATGTAAAGCACGTTTGAATAATGTATGACGCGTTACAACTCCAATGAACACCTTACATCACCGTACGAAACTTTAAAACTCCATAATAAACCTAATAAATTCGTCTGAGTCCTTTAAACGTTGTAAGACAACTTAAGACATCTTACGACTATGTATGGCATATTAGCACCATGAAAAGCACGTTAGTATAATTTAGGACGCCTTACAATTCCTACAACACCTTACAACACAGTACAAAACCTTAATACTCCTTAATAAACCTAATGAATTCTTCGAAGTCCTTTGAACATCGTACGACAACTCAGGAGATGTTACGGTTCAGTATGCGGCATTAGCAACATGAAAAGCACGTTTGAATAATGTAGGACGTGCTACAACTCCTAAGAACACCTTACATCGCCGTGCACAACTTTAAAACTCCATAATAAACCTAATAAATTCGTCCGAGTTATTTGAAAGTCGTACGGCAACTTAAGACAACTTACGACTATGTATGCCATATTAGTATAATGAAAAGCACGTTAGTAAAATGTTGGACGCCTTACAACACCGTACGAAACCTTAAAACTCCTTAATAAACCTAATGAATTCGTCGAAGTCCTTTGAACATCATACGACAACTCAGGAGATGTTATGGTTTAGTATGCGACATTAGCAACATGAAAAGAACGTTTGAATAATGTATGACGCGTTACAACTACAAAGAACACCTTACATCACCGTACGAAACTTTAAAACTCCATAATAAACCTAATAAATTCGTCTGAGTCCTTTGAACGTCGTACGGCAACTTAAGACATCTTACGACTATGGATGGCATATTAGCACCATGAAAAGCACGTTAGTATAATTTAGGACGCCTTACAACTCCTAACAACACCTTACAACACCGTACGAAACCTTAAAACTCCTTAATAAACCTAATGAATTCGTCCAAGTCCTTTGAACATCGTACGACAACTCAGGAGATGTTACGGCTCATTATGCGACATTAGCAACATGTAAAGCACGTTTGAATAATGTATGACGCGTTACAACTCCAATGAACACCTTACATCACCGTACGAAACTTTAAAACTCCATAATAAACCTAATAAATTCGTCTGAGTCCTTTAAACGTTGTAAGACAACTTAAGACATCTTACGACTATGTATGGCATATTAGCACCATGAAAAGCACGTTAGTATAATTTAGGACGCCTTACAATTCCTACAACACCTTACAACACAGTACAAAACCTTAATACTCCTTAATAAACCTAATGAATTCTTCGAAGTCCTTTGAACATCGTACGACAACTCAGGAGATGTTACGGTTCAGTATGCGGCATTAGCAACATGAAAAGCACGTTTGAATAATGTAGGACGTGCTACAACTCCTAAGAACACCTTACATCGCCGTGCGCAACTTTAAAACTCCATAATAAACCTAATAAATTCGTCCGAGTTATTTGAAAGTCGTACGGCAACTTAAGACAACTTACGACTATGTATGCCATATTAGTATAATGAAAAGCACGTTAGTAAAATGTTGGACGCCTTACAACACCGTACGAAACCTTAAAACTCCTTAATAAACCTAATGAATTCGTCGAAGTCCTTTGAACATCATACGACAACTCAGGAGATGTTATGGTTTAGTATGCGACATTAGCAGCATGAAAAGAACGTTTGAATAATGTATGACGCGTTACAACTACAAAGAACACCTTACATCACCGTACGAAACTTTAAAACTCCATAATAAACCTAATAAATTCGTCTGAGTCCTTTGAACGTCGTACGGCAACTTAAGACATCTTACGACTATGGATGGCATATTAGCACCATGAAAAGCACGTTAGTATAATTTAGGACGCCTTACAACTCCTAACAACACCTTACAACACCGTACGAAACCTTAAAACTCCTTAATAAACCTAATGAATTCGTCCAAGTCCTTTGAACATCGTACGACAACTCAGGAGATGTTACGGCTCATTATGCGACATTAGCAACATGTAAAGCACGTTTGAATAATGTATGACGCGTTACAACTCCAATGAACACCTTACATCACCGTACGAAACTTTAAAACTCCATAATAAACCTAATAAATTCGTCTGAGTCCTTTAAACGTTGTAAGACAACTTAAGACATCTTACGACTATGTATGGCATATTAGCACCATGAAAAGCACGTTAGTATAATTTAGGACGCCTTACAATTCCTACAACACCTTACAACACAGTACAAAACCTTAATACTCCTTAATAAACCTAATGAATTCTTCGAAGTCCTTTGAACATCGTACGACAACTCAGGAGATGTTACGGTTCAGTATGCGGCATTAGCAACATGAAAAGCACGTTTGAATAATGTAGGACGTGCTACAACTCCTAAGAACACCTTACATCGCCGTGCGCAACTTTAAAACTCCATAATAAACCTAATAAATTAGTCCGAGTTATTTGAAAGTCGTACGGCAACTTAAGACAACTTACGACTATGTATGCCATATTAGTATAATGAAAAGCACGTTAGTAAAATGTTGGACGCCTTACAACACCGTACGAAACCTTAAAACTCCTTAATAAACCTAATGAATTCGTCGAAGTCCTTTGAACATCATACGACAACTCAGGAGATGTTATGGTTTAGTATGCGACATTAGCAACATGAAAAGAACGTTTGAATAATGTATGACGCGTTACAACTACAAAGAACACCTTACATCACCGTACGAAACTTTAAAACTCCATAATAAACCTAATAAATTCGTCCGAGTCCTTTGAACGTCGTACGGCAACTTAAGACATCTTACGACTATGGATGGCATATTAGCACCATGAAAAGCACGTTAGTATAATTTAGGACGCCTTACAACTCCTAACAACACCTTACAACACAGTACGAAACCTTAAAACTCCTTAATAAACCTAATGAATTCGTCGAAGTCCTTTGAACATCGTACGACAACTCAGGAGATGTTACGGCTCATTATGCGACATTAGCAACATGTAAAGCACGTTTGAATAATGTATGACGCGTTACAACTCCAATGAACACCTTACATCACCGTACGAAACTTTAAAACTCCATAATAAACCTAATAAATTCGTCTGAGTCCTTTAAACGTTGTAAGACAACTTAAGACATCTTACGACTATGTATGGCATATTAGCACCATGAAAAGCACGTTAGTATAATTTAGGACGCCTTACAATTCCTACAACACCTTACAACACAGTACAAAACCTTAATACTCCTTAATAAACCTAATGAATTCTTCGAAGTCCTTTGAACATCGTACGACAACTCAGGAGATGTTACGGTTCAGTATGCGGCATTAGCAACATGAAAAGCACGTTTGAATAATGTAGGACGTGCTACAACTCCTAAGAACACCTTACATCGCCGTGCGCAACTTTAAAACTCCATAATAAACCTAATAAATTCGTCCGAGTTATTTGAAAGTCGTACGGCAACTTAAGACAACTTACGACTATGTATGCCATATTAGTATAATGAAAAGCACGTTAGTAAAATGTTGGACGCCTTACAACACCGTACGAAACCTTAAAACTCCTTAATAAACCAAATGAATTCGTCGAAGTCCTTTGAACATCATACGACAACTCAGGAGATGTTACGGCTCATTATGCGACATTAGCAACATGAAAAGAACGTTTGAATAATGTATGACGCGTTACAACTACAAAGAACACCTTACATCACCGTACGAAACTTTAAAACTCCATAATAAACCTAATAAATTCGTCCGAGTCCTTTGAACGTCGTACGGCAACTTAAGACATCTTACGACTATGGATGGCATATTAGCACCATGAAAAGCACGTTAGTATAATTTAGGACGCCTTACAACTCCTAACAACACCTTACAACACCGTACGAAACCTTAAAACTCCTTAATAAACCTAATGAATTCGTCCAAGTCCTTTGAACATCGTACGACAACTCAGGAGATGTTACGGCTCATTATGCGACATTAGCAACATGTAAAGCACGTTTGAATAATGTATGACGCGCTACAACTCCTAAGAACACCTTACATCACCGTATGAAACTTTAAAACTCCATAATAAACCTAATAAATTCGTCCGAGTTATTTGAAAGTCGTACGGCAACTTAAGACAACTTACGACTATGTATGCCATATTAGTATAATGAAAAGCACGTTAGTAAAATGTTCGACGCCTTACAACACCGTACGAAACCTTAAAACTCCTTAATAAACCTAATGAATTCGTCGAAGTCCTTTGAACATCATACGACAACTCAGGAGATGTTATGGTTTAGTATGCGACATTAGCAACATGAAAAGAACGTTTGAATAATGTATGACGCGTTACAACTACAAAGAACACCTTACATCACCGTACGAAACTTTAAAACTCCATAATAAACCTAATAAATTCGTCCGAGTCCTTTGAACGTCGTACGGCAACTTAAGACATCTTACGACTATGGATGGCATATTAGCACCATGAAAAGCACGTTAGTATAATTTAGGACGCCTTACAACTCCTAACAACACCTTACAACACCGTACGAAACCTTAAAACTCCTTAATAAACCTAATGAATTCGTCCAAGTCCTTTGAACATCGTACGACAACTCAGGAGATGTTACGGCTCATTATGCGACATTAGCAACATGTAAAGCACGCTTGAATAATGTATGACGCGTTACAACTCCAATGAACACCTTACATCACCGTATGAAACTTTAAAACTCCATAATAAACCTAATAAATTCGTCTGAGTCCTTTAAACGTTGTAAGACAACTTAAGACATCTTACGACTATGTATGGCATATTAGCACCATGAAAAGCACGTTAGTATAATTTAGGACGCCTTACAATTCCTACAACACCTTACAACACAGTACAAAACCTTAATACTCCTTAATAAACCTAATGAATTCTTCAAAGTCCTTTGAACATCGTACGACAACTCAGGAGATGTTACGGTTCAGTATGCGGCATTAGCAACATGAAAAGCACGTTTGAATAATGTAGGACGTGCTACAACTCCTAAGAACACCTTACATCGCCGTGCGCAACTTTAAAACTCCATAATAAACCTAATAAATTCGTCCGAGTCCTTTGAACGTCGTACGGAAACTTAAGACATCTTACGACTATGTATGGCATATTAGCACCATGAAAAGCACGTTAGTATAATTTAGGACGCTTTACAATTCCTAACAACACCTTACAACACAGTACAAAACCTTAAAACTCCTTAATAAACCTAATGAATTCTTCGAAATCCTTTGAACATCGTAGGACAACTTAGGAGATGTTACGGTTCAGTATGCGACATTAGCATCATAAAAAGCACGTTAGAATAAGGTAGGACGCGCTACAACTACTAAGAACACCGTACATCACCGTACGAAACTTTAAAACTCCATAATATACCTAATAAATTCGTCTGAGTTATTTGAAAGTCGTACGGCAACTTAAGACAACTTACGACTATGTATGCCATATTAGTATAATGAAAAGCACGTTAGTAAAATGTTGGACGCCTTACAACACCGTACGAAACCTTAAAACTCCTTAATAAACCTAATGAATTCGTCGAAGTCCTTTGAACATCATACGACAACTCAGGAGATGTTATGGTTTAGTATGCGAGATTAGCAACATGAAAAGAATGTTTGAATAATGTATGACGCGTTACAACTACAAAGAACACCTTACATCACCGTACGAAACTTTAAAACTCCATAATAAACCTAATAAATTCGTCCGAGTCCTTTGAACGTCGTACGGCAACTTAAGACATCTTACGACTATGGATGGCATATTAGCAGCATGAAAAGCACGTTAGTATAATTTAGGACGCCTTACAACTCCTAACAACACCTTACAACACCGTACGAAACCTTAAAACTCCTTAATAAACCTAATGAATTCGTCGAAGTCCTTTGAACATCGTACGACAACCCAGGAGATGTTACGGCTCATTATGCGACATTAGCAACATGTAAAGCACGTTTGAATAATGTATGACGCGTTACAACTCCAATGAACACCTTACATCACCGTACGAAACTTTAAAACTCCATAATAAACCTAATAAATTCTTCTGAGTCCTTTAAACGTTGTAAGACAACTTAAGACATCTTACGACTATGTAAGGCATATTAGCACCATGAAAAGCACGTTAGTATAATTTAGGACGCCTTACAATTCCTACAACACCTTACAACACAGTACAAAACCTTAATACTCCTTAATAAACCTAATGAATTCTTCGAAATCCTTTGAACATTGTACGAAAACTCAGGAGATGTTACGGTTCAGTATGCGGCATTAGCAACATGAAAAGCACGTTAGAATAATGTAGGACGTGCTACAACTCCTAAGAACACCTTACATCGCCGTGCGCAACTTTAAAACTCCATAATAAACCTAATAAATTCGTCCGAGTCCTTTGAACGTCGTACGGAAACTTAAGACATCTTACGACTATGTATGGCATATTAGCACCATGAAAAGCACGTTAGTATAATTTAGGACGCTTTACAATTCCTAACAACACCTTACAACACAGTACAAAACCTTAAAACTCCTTAATAAACCTAATGAATTCTTCGAAATCCTTTGAACATCGTAGGACAACTCAGGAGATGTTACGGTTCAGTATGCGACATTAGCATCATAAAAAGCACGTTAGAATAAGGTAGGACGCGCTACAACTACTAAGAACACCGTACATCACCGTACGAAACTTTAAAACTCCATAATATACCTAATAAATTCGTCTGAGTTATTTGAAAGTCGTACGGCAACTTAAGACAACTTACGACTATGTATGCCATATTAGTATAATGAAAAGCACGTTAGTAAAATGTTGGACGCCTTACAACACCGTACGAAACCTTAAAACTCCTTAATAAACCTAATGAATTCGTCGAAGTCCTTTGAACATCATACGACAACTCAGGAGATGTTATGGTTTAGTATGCGAGATTAGCAACATGAAAAGAATGTTTGAATAATGTATGACGCGTTACAACTACAAAGAACACCTTACATCACCGTACGAAACTTTAAAACTCCATAATAAACCTAATAAATTCGTCCGAGTCCTTTGAACGTCGTACGGCAACTTAAGACATCTTACGACTATGGATGGCATATTAGCAGCATGAAAAGCACGTTAGTATAATTTAGGACGCCTTACAACTCCTAACAACACCTTACAACACCGTATGAAACCTTAAAACTCCTTAATAAACCTAATGAATTCGTCGAAGTCCTTTGAACATCGTACGACAACCCAGGAGATGTTACGGCTCATTATGTGACATTAGCAACATGTAAAGCACGTTTGAATAATGTATGACGCGTTACAACTCCAATGAACACCTTACATCACCGTACGAAACTTTAAAACTCCATAATAAACCTAATAAATTCTTCTGAGTCCTTTAAACGTTGTAAGACAACTTAAGACATCTTACGACTATGTATGGCATATTAGCACCATGAAAAGCACGTTAGTATAATTTAGGACGCCTTACAATTCCTACAACACCTTACAACACAGTACAAAACCTTAATACTCCTTAATAAACCTAATGAATTCTTCGAAATCCTTTGAACATTGTACGAAAACTCAGGAGATGTTACGGTTCAGTATGCGGCATTAGCAACATGAAAAGCACGTTAGAATAATGTAGGACGTGCTACAACTCCTAAGAACACCTTACATCGCCGTGCGCAACTTTAAAACTCCATAATAAACCTAATAAATTCGTCCGAGTCCTTTGAACGTCGTACGGAAACTTAAGACATCTTACGACTATGTATGGCATATTAGCACCATGAAAAGCACGTTAGTATAATTTAGGACGCTTTACAATTCCTAACAACACCTTACAACACAATACAAAACCTTAAAACTCCTTAATAAACCTAATGAATTCTTCGAAATCCTTTGAACATCGTAGGACAACTCAGGAGATGTTACGGTTCAGTATGCGACATTAGCATCATAAAAAGCACGTTAGAATAAGGTAGGACGCGCTACAACTACTAAGAACACCGTACATCACCGTACGAAACTTTAAAACTCCATAATATACCTAATAAATTCGTCTGAGTTATTTGAAAGTCGTACGGCAACTTAAGACAACTTACGACTATGTATGCCATATTAGTATAATGAAAAGCACGTTAGTAAAATGTTGGACGCCTTACAACACCGTACGAAACCTTAAAACTCCTTAATAAACCTAATGAATTCGTCGAAGTCCTTTGAACATCATACGACAACTCAGGAGATGTTATGGTTTAGTATGCGAGATTAGCAACATGAAAAGAATGTTTGAATAATGTATGACGCGTTACAACTACAAAGAACACCTTACATCACCGTACGAAACTTTAAAACTCCATAATAAACCTAATAAATTCGTCCGAGTCCTTTGAACGTCGTACGGCAACTTAAGACATCTTACGACTATGGATGGCATATTAGCAGCATGAAAAGCACGTTAGTATAATTTAGGACGCCTTACAACTCCTAACAACACCTTACAACACCGTACGAAACCTTAAAACTCCTTAATAAACCTAATGAATTCGTCGAAGTCCTTTGAACATCGTACGACAACCCAGGAGATGTTACGCCTCATTGTGCGACATTAGCAACATGTAAAGCACGTTTGAATAATGTATGACGCGTTACAACTTCAATGAACACCTTACATCACCGTACGAAACTTTAAAACTCCATAATAAACCTAATAAATTCTTCTGAGTCCTTTAAACGTTGTAAGACAACTTAAGACATCTTACGACTATGTATGGCATATTAGCACCATGAAAAGCACGTTAGTATAATTTAGGACGCCTTACAATTCCTACAACACCTTACAACACAGTACAAAACCTTAATACTCCTTAATAAACCTAATGAATTCTTCGAAATCCTTTGAACATTGTACGAAAACTCAGGAGATGTTACGGTTCAGTATGCGGCATTAGCAACATGAAAAGCACGTTAGAATAATGTAGGACGTGCTACAACTCCTAAGAACACCTTACATCGCCGTGCGCAACTTTAAAACTCCATAATAAACCTAATAAATTCGTCCGAGTCCTTTGAACGTCGTACGGAAACTTAAGACATCTTACGACTATGTATGGCATATTAGCACCATGAAAAGCACGTTAGTATAATTTAGGACGCTTTACAATTCCTAACAACACCTTACAACACAGTACAAAACCTTAAAACTCCTTAATAAACCTAATGAATTCTTCGAAATCCTTTGAACATCGTAGGACAACTCAGGAGATGTTACGGTTCAGTATGCGACATTAGCATCATAAAAAGCACGTTAGAATAAGGTAGGACGCGCTACAACTACTAAGAACACCGTACATCACCGTACGAAACTTTAAAACTCCATAATATACCTAATAAATTCGTCTGAGTTATTTGAAAGTCGTACGGCAACTTAAGACAACTTACGACTATGTATGCCATATTAGTATAATGAAAAGCACGTTAGTAAAATGTTGGACGCCTTACAACACCGTACGAAACCTTAAAACTCCTTAATAAACCTAATGAATTCGTCGAAGTCCTTTGAACATCATACGACAACTCAGGAGATGTTATGGTTTAGTATGCGAGATTAGCAACATGAAAAGAATGTTTGAATAATGTATGACGCGTTACAACTACAAAGAACACCTTACATCACCGTACGAAACTTTAAAACTCCATAATAAACCTAATAAATTCGTCCGAGTCCTTTGAACGTCGTACGGCAACTTAAGACATCTTACGACTATGGATGGCATATTAGCAGCATGAAAAGCACGTTAGTATAATTTAGGACGCCTTACAACTCCTAACAACACCTTACAACACCGTACGAAACCTTAAAACTCCTTAATAAACCTAATGAATTCGTCGAAGTCCTTTGAACATCGTACGACAACCCAGGAGATGTTACGGCTCATTATGCGACATTAGCAACATGTAAAGCACGTTTGAATAATGTATGACGCGTTACAACTCCAATGAACACCTTACATCACCGTACGAAACTTTAAAACTCCATAATAAACCTAATAAATTCTTCTGAGTCCTTTAAACGTTGTAAGACAACTTAAGACATCTTACGACTATGTATGGCATATTAGCACCATGAAAAGCACGTTAGTATAATTTAGGACGCCTTACAATTCCTACAACACCTTACAACACAGTACAAAACCTTAATACTCCTTAATAAACCTAATGAATTCTTCGAAATCCTTTGAACATTGTACGACAACTCAGGAGATGTTACGGTTCAGTATGCGGCATTAGCAACATGAAAAGCACGTTAGAATAATGTAGGACGTGCTACAACTCCTAAGAACACCTTACATCACCGTGCGCAACTTTAAAACTCCATAATAAACCTAATAAATTCGTCCGAGTCCTTTGAACGTCGTACGGAAACTTAAGACATCTTACGACTATGTATGGCATATTAGCACCATGAAAAGCACGTTAGTATAATTTAGGACGCTTTACAATTCCTAACAACACCTTACAACACAGTACAAAACCTTAAAACTCCTTAATAAACCTAATGAATTCTTCGAAATCCTTTGAACATCGTAGGACAACTCAGGAGATGTTACGGTTCAGTATGCGACATTAGCATCATAAAAAGCACGTTAGAATAAGGTAGGACGCGCTACAACTACTAAGAACACCGTACATCACCGTACGAAACTTTAAAACTCCATAATATACCTAATAAATTCGTCTGAGTTATTTGAAAGTCGTACGACAACTTAAGACAACTTACGACTATGTATGCCATATTAGTATAATGAAAAGCACGTTAGTAAAATGTTGGACGCCTTACAACACCGTACGAAACCTTAAAACTCCTTAATAAACCTAATGAATTCGTCGAAGTCCTTTGAACATCATACGACAACTCAGGAGATGTTATGGTTTAGTATGCGAGATTAGCAACATGAAAAGAATGTTTGAATAATGTATGACGCGTTACAACTACAAAGAACACCTTACATCACCGTACGAAACTTTAAAACTCCATAATAAACCTAATAAATTCGTCCGAGTCCTTTGAACGTCGTACGGCAACTTAAGACATCTTACGACTATGGATGGCATATTAGCAGCATGAAAAGCACGTTAGTATAATTTAGGACGCCTTACAACTCCTAACAACACCTTACAACACCGTACGAAACCTTAAAACTCCTTAATAAACCTAATGAATTCGTCGAAGTCCTTTGAACATCGTACGACAACCCAGGAGATGTTACGGCTCATTATGCGACATTAGCAACATGTAAAGCACGTTTGAATAATGTATGACGCGTTACAACTCCAATGAACACCTTACATCACCGTACGAAACTTTAAAACTCCATAATAAACCTAATAAATTCTTCTGAGTCCTTTAAACGTTGTAAGACAACTTAAGACATCTTACGACTATGTATGGCATATTAGCACCATGAAAAGCACGTTAGTATAATTTAGGACGCCTTACAATTCCTACAACACCTTACAACACAGTACAAAACCTTAATACTCCTTAATAAACCTAATGAATTCTTCGAAATCCTTTGAACATTGTACGAAAACTCAGGAGATGTTACGGTTCAGTATGCGGCATTAGCAACATGAAAAGCACGTTAGAATAATGTAGGACGTGCTACAACTCCTAAGAACACCTTACATCGCCGTGCGCAACTTTAAAACTCCATAATAAACCTAATAAATTCGTCCGAGTCCTTTGAACGTCGTACGGAAACTTAAGACATCTTACGACTATGTATGGCATATTAGCACCATGAAAAGCACGTTAGTATAATTTAGGACGCTTTACAATTCCTAACAACACCTTACAACACAGTACAAAACCTTAAAACTCCTTAATAAACCTAATGAATTCTTCGAAATCCTTTGAACATCGTAGGACAACTCAGGAGATGTTACGGTTCAGTATGCGACATTAGCATCATAAAAAGCACGTTAGAATAAGGTAGGACGCGCTACAACTACTAAGAACACCGTACATCACCGTACGAAACTTTAAAACTCCATAATATACCTAATAAATTCGTCTGAGTTATTTGAAAGTCGTACGGCAACTTAAGACAACTTACGACTATGTATGCCATATTAGTATAATGAAAAGCACGTTAGTAAAATGTTGGACGCCTTACAACACCGTACGAAACCTTAAAACTCCTTAATAAACCTAATGAATTCGTCGAAGTCCTTTGAACATCATACGACAACTCAGGAGATGTTATGGTTTAGTATGCGAGATTAGCAACATGAAAAGAATGTTTGAATAATGTATGACGCGTTACAACTACAAAGAACACCTTACATCACCGTACGAAACTTTAAAACTCCATAATAAACCTAATAAATTCGTCCGAGTCCTTTGAACGTCGTACGGCAACTTAAGACATCTTACGACTATGGATGGCATATTAGCAGCATGAAAAGCACGTTAGTATAATTTAGGACGCCTTACAACTCCTAACAACACCTTACAACACCGTACGAAACCTTAAAACTCCTTAATAAACCTAATGAATTCGTCGAAGTCCTTTGAACATCGTACGACAACCAAGGAGATGTTACGGCTCATTATGCGACATTAGCAACATGTAAAGCACGTTTGAATAATGTATGACGCGTTACAACTCCAATGAACACCTTACATCACCGTACGAAACTTTAAAACTCCATAATAAACCTAATAAATTCTTCTGAGTCCTTTAAACGTTGTAAGACAACTTAAGACATCTTACGACTATGTATGACATATTAGCACCATGAAAAGCACGTTAGTATAATTTAGGACGCCTTACAATTCCTACAACACCTTATAACACAGTACAAAACCTTAATACTCCTTAATAAACCTAATGAATTCTTCGAAATCCTTTGAACATTGTACGACAACTCAGGATATGTTACGGTTCAGTATGCGGCATTAGCAACATGAAAAGCACGTTATAATAATGTAGGACGTGCTACAACTCCTAAGAACACCTTACATCGCCGTGCGCAACTTTAAAACTCCATAATAAACCTAATAAATTCGTCCGAGTCCTTTGAACGTCGTACGGAAACTTAAGACATCTTACGACTATGTATGGCATATTAGCACCATGAAAAGCACGTTAGTATAATTTAGGACGCTTTACAATTCCTAACAACACCTTACAACACAGTACAAAACCTTAAAACTCCTTAATAAACCTAATGAATTCTTCGAAATCCTTTGAACATCGTAGGACAACTCAGGAGATGTTACGGTTCAGTATGCGACATTAGCATCATAAAAAGCACGTTAGAATAAGGTAGGACGCGCTACAACTACTAAGAACACCGTACATCACCGTACGAAACTTTAAAACTCCATAATATACCTAATAAATTCGTCTGAGTTATTTGAAAGTCGTACGGCAACTTAAGACAACTTACGACTATGTATGCCATATTAGTATAATGAAAAGCACGTTAGTAAAATGTTGGACGCCTTACAACACCGTACGAAACCTTAAAACTCCTTAATAAACCTAATGAATTCGTCGAAGTCCTTTGAACATCATACGACAACTCAGGAGATGTTATGGTTTAGTATGCGAGATTAGCAACATGAAAAGAATGTTTGAATAATGTATGACGCGTTACAACTACAAAGAACACCTTACATCACCGTACGAAACTTTAAAACTCCATAATAAACCTAATAAATTCGTCCGAGTCCTTTGAACGTCGTACGGCAACTTAAGACATCTTACGACTATGGATGGCATATTAGCAGCATGAAAAGCACGTTAGTATAATTTAGGACGCCTTACAACTCCTAACAACACCTTACAACACCGTACGAAACCTTAAAACTCCTTAATAAACCTAATGAATTCGTCGAAGTCCTTTGAACATCCTACGACAACCCAGGAGATGTTACGGCTCATTATGCGACATTAGCAACATGTAAAGCACGTTTGAATAATGTATGACGCGTTACAACTCCAATGAACACCTTACATCACCGTACGAAACTTTAAAACTCCATAATAAACCTAATAAATTCTTCTGAGTCCTTTAAACGTTGTAAGACAACTTAAGACATCTTACGACTATGTATGGCATATTAGCACCATGAAAAGCACGTTAGTATAATTTAGGACGCCTTACAATTCCTACAACACCTTACAACACACTACAAAACCTTAATACTCCTTAATAAACCTAATGAATTCTTCGAAATCCTTTGAACATTGTACGAAAACTCAGGAGATGTTACGGTTCAGTATGCGGCATTAGCAACATGAAAAGCACGTTAGAATAATGTAGGACGTGCTACAACTCCTAAGAACACCTTACATCGCCGTGGGCAACTTTAAAACTCCATAATAAACCTAATAAATTCGTCCGAGTCCTTTGAACGTCGTACGGAAACTTAAGACATCTTACGACTATGTATGGCATATTAGCACCATGAAAAGCACGTTAGTATAATTTAGGACGCTTTACAATTCCTAACAACACCTTACAACACAGTACAAAACCTTAAAACTCCTTAATAAACCTAATGAATTCTTCGAAATCCTTTGAACATCGTAGGACAACTCAGGAGATGTTACGGTTCAGTATGCGACATTAGCATCATAAAAAGCACGTTAGAATAAGGTAGGACGCGCTACAACTACTAAAAACACCGTACATCACCGTACGAAACTTTAAAACTCCATAATATACCTAATAAATTCGTCTGAGTTATTTGAAAGTCGTACGGCAACTTAAGACAACTTACGACTATGTATGCCATATTAGTATAATGAAAAGCACGTTAGTAAAATGTTGGACGCCTTACAACACCGTACGAAACCTTAAAACTCCTTAATAAACCTAATGAATTCGTCGAAGTCCTTTGAACATCATACGACAACTCAGTAGATGTTATGGTTTAGTATGCGACATTAGCAACATGAAAAGAATGTTTGAATAATGTATGACGCGTTACAACTACAAAGAACACCTTACATCACCGTACGAAACTTTAAAACTCCATAATAAACCTAATAAATTCGTCCGAGTCCTTTGAACGTCATACGGCAACTTAAGACATCTTACGACTATGGATGGCATATTAGCACCATGAAAAGCACGTTAGTATAATTTAGGACGCCTTACAACTCCTAACAACACCTTACAACACCGTACGAAACCTTAAAACTCCTTAATAAACCTAATGAATTCGTTGAAGTCCTTTGAACATCGTACGACAACCCAGGAGATGTTACGGCTCATTATGCGACATTAGCAACATGTAAAGCACGTTTGAATAATGTATGACGCGTTACAACTCCAATGAACACCTTACATCACCGTACGAAACTTTAAAACTCCATAATAAACCTAATAAATTCGTCTGAGTCCTTTAAACGTTGTAAGACAACTTAAGACATCTTACGACTATGTATGGCATATTAGCACCATGAAAAGCACGTTAGTATAATTTAGGACGCCTTACAATTCCTACAACATCTTACAACACAGTACAAAACCTTAATACTCCTTAATAAACCTAATGAATTCTTCGAAATCCTTTGAACATTGTTCGACAACTCAGGAGATGTTACGGTTCAGTATGCGGCATTAGCAACATGAAAAGCACGTTAGAATAATGTAGGACGTGCTACAACTCCTAAGAACACCTTACATCACCGTACGAAACTTTAAAACTCCATAATAAACCTAATAAATTCGTCCGAGTCCTTTGAACGTCGTACGAAAACTTAAGACATCTTACGACTATGTATGGCATATTAGCACCATGAAAAGCACGTTAGTATAATTTAGGACGCCTTACAATTCCTACAACACCTTACAACACAGTACAAAACCTTAATACTCCTTAATAAACCTAATGAATTCTTCGAAGTCCTTTGAACATCGTACGACAACTCAGGAGATGTTACGGTTCAGTATGCGGCATTAGCAACATGAAAAGCACGTTAGAATAAGGTAGGACGCGCTACAACTACTAAGAACACCTTACATCACCGTACGAAACTTTAAAACTCCATAATAAACCTAATAAATTCGTCCGAGTCCTTTGAACGTCGTACGGCAACTTAAGACATCTTAGGACTATGGATGGCATATTAGCACCATGAAAAGCACGTTAGTATAATTTAGGACGCCTTACAACTCCTAACAACACCTTACAACACCGTACGAAACCTTAAAACTCCTTAATAAACCTAATGAATTCGTCGAAGTCCTTTGAACATCGTACGACAACTCAGGAGATGTTACGGCTCATTATGCGACATTAGCAACATGTAAAGCACGTTTGAATCATGTATGACGCGTTACAACTCCAATGAACACCTTACATCACCGTACGAAACTTTAAAACTCCATAATAAACCTAATAAATTCGTCTGAGTCCTTTAAACGTTGTAAGACTACTTAAGACATCTTACGACTATGTATAGCATATTAGCACCATGAAAAGCACGTTAGTATAATTTAGGACGCCTTACAATTCCTACAACACCTTACAACACAGTACAAAACCTTAATACTCCTTAATAAACCTAATGAATTCTTCGAAATCCTTTGAACATTGTACGACAACTCAGGAGATGTTACGGTTCAGTATGCGGCATTAGCAACATGAAAAGCACGTTAGAATAATGTAGGACGTGCTACAACTCCTAAGAACACCTTACATCACCGTACGAAACTTTAAAACTCCATAATAAACCTAATAAATTCGTCCGAGTCCTTTGAACGTCGTACGAAAACTTAAGACATCTTACGACTATGTATGGCATATTAGCACCATGAAAAGCACGTTAGTATAATTTAGGACGCCTTACAATTCCTACAACACCTTACAACACAGTACAAAACCTTAATACTCCTTAATAAACCTAATGAATTCTTCGAAGTCCTTTGAACATCGTACGACAACTCAGGAGATGTTACGGTTCAGTATGCGGCATTAACAACATGAAAAGCACGTTAGAATAAGGTAGGACGCGCTACAACTACTAAGAACACCTTACATCACCGTACGAAACTTTAAAACTCCATAATAAACCTAATAAATTCGTCCGAGTCCTTTGAACGTCGTACGGCAACTTAAGACATCTTAAGACTATGGATGGCATATTAGCACCATGAAAAGCACGTTAGTATAATTTAGGACGCCTTACAACTCCTAACAACACCTTACAACACCGTACGAAACCTTAAAACTCCTTAATAAACCTAATGAATTCGTTGAAGTCCTTTGAACATCGTACGACAACCCAGGAGATGTTACGGCTCATTATGCGACATTAGCAACATGTAAAGCACGTTTGAATAATGTATGACGCGTTACAACTCCAATGAACACCTTACATCACCGTACGAAACTTTAAAACTCCATAATAAACCTAATAAATTCGTCTGAGTCCTTTAAACGTTGTAAGACAACTTAAGACATCTTACGACTATGTATGGCATATTAGCACCATGAAAAGCACGTTAGTATAATTTAGGACGCCTTACAATTCCTACAACATCTTACAACACAGTACAAAACCTTAATACTCCTTAATAAACCTAATGAATTCTTCGAAATCCTTTGAACATTGTTCGACAACTCAGGAGATGTTACGGTTCAGTATGCGGCATTAGCAACATGAAAAGCACGTTAGAATAATGTAGGACGTGCTACAACTCCTAAGAACACCTTACATCACCGTACGAAACTTTAAAACTCCATAATAAACCTAATAAATTCGTCCGAGTCCTTTGAACGTCGTACGAAAACTTAAGACATCTTACGACTATGTATGGCATATTAGCACCATGAAAAGCACGTTAGTATAATTTAGGACGCCTTACAATTCCTACAACACCTTACAACACAGTACAAAACCTTAATACTCCTTAATAAACCTAATGAATTCTTCGAAGTCCTTTGAACATCGTACGACAACTCAGGAGATGTTACGGTTCAGTATGCGGCATTAGCAACATGAAAAGCACGTTAGAATAAGGTAGGACGCGCTACAACTACTAAGAACACCTTACATCACCGTACGAAACTTTAAAACTCCATAATAAACCTAATAAATTCGTCCGAGTCCTTTGAACGTCGTACGGCAACTTAAGACATCTTAGGACTATGGATGGCATATTAGCACCATGAAAAGCACGTTAGTATAATTTAGGACGCCTTACAACTCCTAACAACACCTTACAACACCGTACGAAACCTTAAAACTCCTTAATAAACCTAATGAATTCGTCGAAGTCCTTTGAACATCGTACGACAACTCAGGAGATGTTACGGCTCATTATGCGACATTAGCAACATGTAAAGCACGTTTGAATCATGTATGACGCGTTACAACTCCAATGAACACCTTACATCACCGTACGAAACTTTAAAACTCCATAATAAACCTAATAAATTCGTCTGAGTCCTTTAAACGTTGTAAGACTACTTAAGACATCTTACGACTATGTATAGCATATTAGCACCATGAAAAGCACGTTAGTATAATTTAGGACGCCTTACAATTCCTACAACACCTTACAACACAGTACAAAACCTTAATACTCCTTAATAAACCTAATGAATTCTTCGAAATCCTTTGAACATTGTACGACAACTCAGGAGATGTTACGGTTCAGTATGCGGCATTAGCAACATGAAAAGCACGTTAGAATAATGTAGGACGTGCTACAACTCCTAAGAACACCTTACATCACCGTACGAAACTTTAAAACTCCATAATAAACCTAATAAATTCGTCCGAGTCCTTTGAACGTCGTACGAAAACTTAAGACATCTTACGACTATGTATGGCATATTAGCACCATGAAAAGCACGTTAGTATAATTTAGGACGCCTTACAATTCCTACAACACCTTACAACACAGTACAAAACCTTAATACTCCTTAATAAACCTAATGAATTCTTCGAAGTCCTTTGAACATCGTACGACAACTCAGGAGATGTTACGGTTCAGTATGCGGCATTAGCAACATGAAAAGCACGTTAGAATAAGGTAGGACGCGCTACAACTACTAAGAACACCTTACATCACCGTACGAAACTTTAAAACTCCATAATAAACCTAATAAATTCGTCCGAGTCCTTTGAACGTCGTACGGCAACTTAAGACATCTTAAGACTATGGATGGCATATTAGCACCATGAAAAGCACGTTAGTATAATTTAGGACGCCTTACAACTCCTAACAACACCTTACAACACCGTACGAAACCTTAAAACTCCTTAATAAACCTAATGAATTCGTCGAAGTCCTTTGAACATCGTACGACAACTCAGGAGATGTTACGGCTCATTATGCGACATTAGCAACATGTAAAGCACGTTTGAATCATGTATGACGCGTTACAACTCCAATGAACACCTTACATCACCGTACGAAACTTTAAAACTCCATAATAAACCTAATAAATTCTTCTGAGTCCTTTAAACGTTGTAAGACAACTTAAGACATCTTACGACTATGTATGGCATATTAGCACCATGAAAAGCACGTTAGTATAATTTAGGACGCCTTACAATTCCTACAACACCTTACAACACAGTACAAAACCTTAATACTCCTTAATAAACCTAATGAATTCTTCGAAATCCTTTGAACATTGTACGACAACTCAGGAGATGTTACGGTTCAGTATGCGGCATTAGCAACATGAAAAGCACGTTAGAATAATGTAGGACGTGCTACAACTCCTAAGAACACCTTACATCGCCGTGCGCAACTTTAAAACTCCATAATAAACCTAATAAATTCGTCCGAGTCCTTTGAACGTCGTACGGAAACTTAAGACATCTTACGACTATGTATGGCATATTAGCACCATGAAAAGCACGTTAGTATAATTTAGGACGCTTTACAATTCCTAACAACACCTTACAACACAGTACAAAACCTTAAAACTCCTTAATAAACCTAATGAATTCTTCCAAATCCTTTGAACATCGTAGGACAACTCAAGAGATGTTACGGTTCAGTATGCGACATTAGCATCATAAAAAGCACGTTAGAATAAGGTAGGACGCGCTACAACTACTAAGAACACCGTACATCACCTTACGAAACTTTAAAACTCCATAATATACCTAATAAATTCGTCTGAGTTATTTGAAAGTCGTACGGCAACTTAAGACAACTTACGACTATGTATGCCATATTAGTATAATGAAAAGCACGTTAGTAAAATGTTGGACGCCTTACAACACCGTACGAAACCTTAAAACTCCTTAATAAACCTAATGAATTCGTCGAAGTCCTTTGAACATCATACGACAACTCAGGAGATGTTATGGTTTAGTATGCGACATTAGCAACATGAAAAGAATGTTTGAATAATGTATGACGCGTTACAACTACAAAGAACACCTTACATCACCGTACGAAACTTTAAAACTCCATAATAAACCTAATAAATTCGTCCGAGTCCTTTGAACGTCGTACGGCAACTTAAGACATCTTACGACTATGGATGGCATATTAGCACCATGAAAAGCACGTTAGTATAATTTAGGACGCCTTACAACTCCTAACAACACCTTACAACACCGTACGAAACCTTAAAACTCCTTAATAAACCTAATGAATTCGTCGAAGTCCTTTGAACATCGTACGACAACCCAGGAGATGTTACGGCTCATTATGCGACATTAGCAACATGTAAAGCACGTTTGAATAATGTATGACGCGTTACAACTCCAATGAACACCTTACATCACCGTACGAAACTTTAAAACTCCATAATAAACCTAATAAATTCGTCTGAGTCCTTTAAACGTTGTAAGACAACTTAAGACATCTTACGACTATGTATGGCATATTAGCACCATGAAAAGCACGTTAGTATAATTTAGGACGCCTTACAATTCCTACAACACCTTACAACACAGTACAAAACCTTAATACTCCTTAATAAACCTAATGAATTCTTCGAAATCCTTTGAACATTGTACGACAACTCAGGAGATGTTACGGTTCAGTATGCGGCATTAGCAACATGAAAAGCACGTTAGAATAATGTAGGACGTGCTACAACTCCTAAGAACACCTTACATCGCCGTGCGCAACTTTAAAACTCCATAATAAACCTAATAAATTCGTCCGAGTCCTTTGAACGTCGTACGGAAACTTAAGACATCTTACGACTATGTATGGCATATTAGCACCATGAAAAGCACGTTAGTATAATTTAGGACGCTTTACAATTCCTAACAACACCTTACAACACAGTACAAAACCTTAAAACTCCTTAATAAACCTAATGAATTCTTCCAAATCCTTTGAACATCGTAGGACAACTCAAGAGATGTTACGGTTCAGTATGCGACATTAGCATCATAAAAAGCACGTTAGAATAAGGTAGGACGCGCTACAACTACTAAGAACACCGTACATCACCTTACGAAACTTTAAAACTCCATAATATACCTAATAAATTCGTCTGAGTTATTTGAAAGTCGTACGGCAACTTAAGACAACTTACGACTATGTATGCCATATTAGTATAATGAAAAGCACGTTAGTAAAATGTTGGACGCCTTACAACACCGTACGAAACCTTAAAACTCCTTAATAAACCTAATGAATTCGTCGAAGTCCTTTGAACATCATACGACAACTCAGGAGATGTTATGGTTTAGTATGCGACATTAGCAACATGAAAAGAATGTTTGAATAATGTATGACGCGTTACAACTACAAAGAACACCTTACATCACCGTACGAAACTTTAAAACTCCATAATAAACCTAATAAATTCGTCCGAGTCCTTTGAACGTCGTACGGCAACTTAAGACATCTTACGACTATGGATGGCATATTAGCACCATGAAAAGCACGTTAGTATAATTTAGGACGCCTTACAACTCCTAACAACACCTTACAACACCGTACGAAACCTTAAAACTCCTTAATAAACCTAATGAATTCGTCGAAGTCCTTTGAACATCGTACGACAACCCAGGAGATGTTACGGCTCATTATGCGACATTAGCAACATGTAAAGCACGTTTGAATAATGTATGACGCGTTACAACTCCAATGAACACCTTACATCACCGTACGAAACTTTAAAACTCCATAATAAACCTAATAAATTCGTCTGAGTCCTTTAAACGTTGTAAGACAACTTAAGACATCTTACGACTATGTATGGCATATTAGCACCATGAAAAGCACGTTAGTATAATTTAGGACGCCTTACAATTCCTACAACACCTTACAACACAGTACAAAACCTTAATACTCCTTAATAAACCTAATGAATTCTTCGAAATCCTTTGAACATTGTACGACAACTCAGGAGATGTTACGGTTCAGTATGCGGCATTAGCAACATGAAAAGCACGTTAGAATAATGTAGGACGTGCTACAACTCCTAAGAACACCTTACATCACCGTACGAAACTTTAAAACTCCATAATAAACCTAATAAATTCGTCCGAGTCCTTTGAACGTCGTACGAAAACTTAAGACATCTTACGACTATGTATGGCATATTAGCACCATGAAAAGCACGTTAGTATAATTTAGGACGCCTTACAATTCCTACAACACCTTACAACACAGTACAAAACCTTAATACTCCTTAATAAACCTAATGAATTCTTCGAAGTCCTTTGAACATCGTACGACAACTTAGGAGATGTTACGGTTCAGTATGCGGCATTAGCAACATGAAAAGCACGTTAGAATAAGGTAGGACGCGCTACAACTACTAAGAACACCTTACATCACCGTACGAAACTTTAAAACTCCATAATAAACCTAATAAATTCGTCCGAGTCCTTTGAACGTCGTACGGCAACTTAAGACATCTTAAGACTATGGATGGCATATTAGCACCATGAAAAGCACGTTAGTATAATTTAGGACGCCTTACAACTCCTAACAACACCTTACAACACCGTACGAAACCTTAAAACTCCTTAATAAACCTAATGAATTCGTCGAAGTCCTTTGAACATCGTACGACAACTCAGGAGATGTTACGGCTCATTATGCGACATTAGCAACATGTAAAGCACGTTTGAATAATGTATGACGCGTTACAACTCCAATGAACACCTTACATCACCGTACGAAACTTTAAAACTCCATAATAAACCTAATAAATTCGTCTGAGTCCTTTAAACGTTGTAAGACAACTTAAGACATCTTACGACTATGTATGGCATATTAGCACCATGAAAAGCACGTTAGTATAATTTAGGACGCCTTACAATTCCTACAACACCTTACAACACAGTACAAAACCTTAATACTCCTTAATAAACCTAATGAATTCTTCGAAGTCCTTTGAACATCGTACGACAACTCAGGAGATGTTACGGTTCAGTATGCGGCATTAGCAACATGAAAAGCACGTTTGAATAATGTAGGACGTGCTACAACTCCTAAGAACACCTTACATCGCCGTGCGCAACTTTAAAACTCCATAATGAACCTAATAAATTCGTCCGAGTTATTTGAAAGTCGTACGGCAACTTAAGACAACTTACGACTATGTATGCCATATTAGTATAATGAAAAGCACGTTAGTAAAATGTTGGACGCCTTACAACACCGTACGAAACCTTAAAACTCCTTAATAAACCTAATGAATTCGTCGAAGTCCTTTGAACATCATACGACAACTCAGGAGATGTTATGGTTTAGTATGCGACATTAGCAACATGAAAAGAATGTTTGAATAATGTATGACGCGTTACAACTACAAAGAACACCTTACATCACCGTACGAAACTTTAAAACTCCATAATAAACCTAATAAATTCGTCCGAGTCCTTTGAACGTCGTACGGCAACTTAAGACATCTTACGACTATGGATGGCATATTAGCACCATGAAAAGCACGTTAGTATAATTTAGGACGCCTTACAACTCCTAACAACACCTTACAACACCGTACGAAACCTTAAAACTCCTTAATAAACCTAATGAATTCGTCGAAGTCCTTTGAACATCGTACGACAACCCAGGAGATGTTACGGCTCATTATGCGACATTAGCAACATGTAAAGCACGTTTGAATAATGTATGACGCGTTACAACTCCAATGAACACCTTACATCACCGTACGAAACTTTAAAACTCCATAATAAACCTAATAAATTCGTCTGAGTCCTTTAAACGTTGTAAGACAACTTAAGACATCTTACGACTATGTATGGCATATTAGCACCATGAAAAGCACGTTAGTATAATTTAGGACGCCTTACAATTCCTACAACACCTTACAACACAGTACAAAACCTTAATACTCCTTAATAAACCTAATGAATTCTTCGAAGTCCTTTGAACATCGTACGACAACTCAGGAGATGTTACGGTTCAGTATGCGGCATTAGCAACATGAAAAGCACGTTAGAATAAGGTAGGACGCGCTACAACTACTAAGAACACCTTACATCACCGTACGAAACTTTAAAACTCCATAATAAACCTAATAAATTCGTCCGAGTCCTTTGAACGTCGTACGGCAACTTAAGACATCTTAAGACTATGGATGGCATATTAGCACCATGAAAAGCACGTTAGTATAATTTAGGACGCCTTACAACTCCTAACAACACCTTACAACACCGTACGAAACCTTAAAACTCCTTAATAAACCTAATGAATTCGTCGAAGTCCTTTGAACATCGTACGACAACCCAGGAGATGTTACGGCTCATTATGCGACATTAGCAACATGTAAAGCACGTTTGAATAATGTATGACGCGTTACAACTCCAATGAACACCTTACATCACCGTACGAAACTTTAAAACTCCATAATAAACCTAATAAATTCGTCTGAGTCCTTTAAACGTTGTAAGACAACTTAAGACATCTTACGACTATGTATGGCATATTAGCACCATGAAAAGCACGTTAATATAATTTAGGACGCCTTACAATTCCTACAACACCTTACAACACAGTACAAAACCTAAATACTCCTTAATAAACCTAATGAATTCTTCGAAATCCTTTGAACATTGTACGACAACTCAGGAGATGTTACAGTTCAGTATGCGGCATTAGCAACATGAAAAGCACGTTAGAATAATGTAGGACGTTCTACAACTCCTAAGAACACCTTACATCACCGTACGAAACTTTAAAACTCCATAATAAACCTAATAAATTCGTCCGAGTCCTTTGAACGTCGTACGGAAACTTAAGACATCTTACGACTATGTATGGCATATTAGCACCATGAAAAGCACGTTAGTATAATTTAGGACGCTTTACAATTCCTACAACACCTTACAACACAGTACAAAACCTTAATACTCCTTAATAAACCTAATGAATTCTTCGAAATCCTTTGAACATCGTACGACAACTCAGGAGATGTTACGGTTCAGTATGCGACATTAGCATCATAAAAAGCACGTTAGAATAAGGTAGGACGCGCTACAACTACTAAGAACACCGTACATCACCTTACGAAACTTTAAAACTCCATAATATACCTAATAAATTCGTCTGAGTTATTTGAAAGTCGTACGGCAACTTAAGACAACTTACGACTATGTATGCCATATTAGTATAATGAAAAGCACGTTAGTAAAATGTTGGACGCCTTACAACACCGTACGAAACCTTAAAACTCCTTAATAAACCTAATGAATTCGTCGAAGTCCTTTGAACATCATACGACAACTCAGGAGATGTTATGGTTTAGTATGCGACATTAGCAACATGAAAAGAATGTTTGAATAATGTATGACGCGTTACAACTACAAAGAACACCTTACATCACCGTACGAAACTTTAAAACTCCATAATAAACCTAATAAATTCGTCCGAGTCCTTTGAACGTCGTACGGCAACTTAAGACATCTTACGACTATGGATGGCATATTAGCACCATGAAAAGCACGTTAGTATAATTTAGGACGCCTTACAACTCCTAACAACACCTTACAACACCGTACGAAACCTTAAAACTCCTTAATAAACCTAATGAATTCGTCGAAGTCCTTTGAACATTGTACGACAACCCAGGAGATGTTACGGCTCATTATGCGACATTAGCAACATGTAAAGCACGTTTGAATAATGTATGACGCGTTACAACTCCAATGAACACCTTACATCACCGTACGAAACTTTAAAACTCCATAATAAACCTAATAAATTCGTCTGAGTCCTTTAAACGTTGTAAGACAACTTAAGACATCTTACGACTATGTATGGCATATTAGCACCATGAAAAGAACGTTAGTATAATTTAGGACGCCTTACAATTCCTACAACACCTTACAACACAGTACAAAACCTTAATACTCCTTAATAAACCTAATGAATTCTTCGAAATCCTTTGAACATTGTACGACAACTCAGGAGATGTTACGGTTCAGTATGCGGCATTAGCAACATGAAAAGCACGTTAGAATAATGTAGGACGTGCTACAACTCCTAAGAACACCTTACATCGCCGTCCGCAACTTTAAAACTCCATAATAAACCTAATAAATTCGTCCGAGTCCTTTGAACGTCCTACGGAAACTTAAGACATCTTACGACTATGTATGGCATATTAGCACCATGAAAAGCACGTTAGTATAATATAGGACGCTTTACAATTCCTAACAACACCTTACAACACAGTACAAAACCTTAAAACTCCTTAATAAACCTAATGAATTCTTCGAAATCCTTTGAACATCGTAGGACAACTCAGGAGATGTTACGGTTCAGTATGCGACATTAGCATCATAAAAAGCACGTTAGAATAAGGTAGGACGCGCTACAACTACTAAGAACACCGTACATCACCGTACGAAACTTTAAAACTCCATAATATACCTAATAAATTCGTCTGAATTATTTGAAAGTCGTACGGCAACTTAAGACAACTTACGACTATGTATGCCATATTAGTATAATGAAAAGCACGTTAGTAAAATGTTGGACGCCTTACAACACCGTACGAAACCTTAAAACTCCTTAATAAACCTAATGAATTCGTCGAAGTCCTTTGAACATCGTACGACAACTCAGGAGATGTTACGGCTCATTATGCGACATTAGCAACATATAAAGCACGTTTGAATAATGTATGACGCGTTACAACTCCAATGAACTCCTTACATCACCGTACGAAACTTTAAAACTCCATAATAAACCTAATAAATTCGTCTGAGTCCTTTAAACGTTGTAAGACAACTTAAAACATCTTACGACTATGTATGGCATATTAGCACCATGAAAATCACGTTAGTATAATTTAGGACGCCTTACAATTCCTACAACACCTTACAACACAGTACAAAACCTTAATACTCCTTAATAAACCTAATGAATTCTTCGAAATCTTTTGAACATCGTACGACAACTCAGAAGATGTTACGTTTCAGTATGCGGCATTAGCAACATGAAAAGCATGTTAGAATAAGGTTGGACGCGCTACAACTACTAAGAACACCTTACATCACCGTATGAAACTTTAAAACTCCATAATAAACCTAATAAATTCGTCCGAGTCCTTTGAACGTCGTACGGCAACTTAAGACATCTTACGACTATGGATGGCATATTAGCACCATGAAAAGCACGTTAGTATAATTTAGGACACCTTACAACTCCTAACAACACCTTACAACACCGTACGAAACCTTTAAACTCCTTAATAAACCTAATGAATTCGTCGAAGTCCTTTGAACATCGTACGACAACTCAGGAGATGTTACGGCTCATTATGCGACATTAGCAACATATAAAGCACGTTTGAATAATGTATGACGCGTTACAACTCCAATGAACACCTTACATCACTGTACGAAACTTTAAAACTCCATAATAAACCTAATAAATTCGTCTGAGTCCTTTAAACGTTGTAAGACAACTTAAGACATCTTACGACTATGTATGGCATATTAGCACCATGAAAAGCACGTTAGTATAATTTAGGACGCCTTACAATTCCTACAACACCTTACAACACAGTACAAAACCTTAATACTCCTTAATAAACCTAATGAATTCTTCGAAATCCTTTGAACATCGTACGACAACTCAGGAGATGTTACGGTTCAGTATGCGGCATTAGCAACATGAAAAGCACGTTAGAATAATGTAGGACTTGCTACAACTCCTAAGAACACCTTACATCGCCGTGCGCAACTTTAAAACTCCATAATAAACCTAATAAATTCGTCCGAGTCCTTTGAACGTCGTACGGAAACTTAAGACATCTTACGACTATGTATGGGATATTAGCACCATGAAAAGCACGTTAGTATAATTTAGGACACTTTACAATTCCTAACAACACCTTACAACACAGTACAAAACCTTAAAACTCCTTAATAAACCTAATGAATTCTTCGAAATCCTTTGAACATCGTAGGACAACTCAGGACATGTTACGGTTCAGTATGCGACATTAGCAACATGAAAAGCACGTTAGAATAAGGTAGGACGCGCTACAACTACTAAGAACACCTTACATCACCGTACGAAACTTTAAAACTCCATAATAAACCTAATAAATTCGTCCGAGTTATTTGAAAGTCGTACGGCAACTTAAGACAACTTACGACTATGTATGCCATATTAGTATAATGAAAAGTACGTTAGTAAAATGTTGGACGCCTTACAACACCGTACGAAACCTTAAAACTCCTTAATAAACCTAATGAATTCGTCGAAGTCCTTTGAACATCATACGACAACTCAGGAGATGTTATGGTTTAGTATGCGACATTAGCAACATGAAAAGAACGTTTGAATAATGTATGACGCGTTACAACTACAAAGAACACCTTACATCACCGTACGAAACTTTAAAACTCCATAATAAACCTAATAAATTCGTCCGAGTCCTTTGAACGTTGTACGGCAACTTAAGACATCTTACGACTATGGATGGCATATTAGCACCATGAAAAGCACGTTAGTATAATTTAGGACGCCTTACAACTCCTAACAACACCTTACAACACCGTACGAAACCTTAAAACTCCTTAATAAACCTAATGAATTCGTCGAAGTCCTTTGAACATCGTACAACAACTCAGGAGATGTTACGGCTCATTATGCGACATTAGCAACATGTAAAGCACGTTTGAATAAAGTATGACGCGTTACAACTCCAATGAACACCTTACATCACCGTACGAAACTTTAAAACTCCATAATAAACCTAATAAATTCGTCTGAGTCCTTTAAACGTTGTAAGACAACTTAAGACATTTTACGACTATGTATGGCATATTAGCACCATGAAAAGCACGTTAGTATAATTTAGGACGCCTTACAATTCCTACAACACCTTACAACACAGTACAAAACCTTAATACTCCTTAATAAACCTAATGAATTCTTCGAAATCCTTTGAACATTGTACGACAACTCAGGAGATCTTACGGTTCAGTATGCGGCATTAGCAAGATGAAAAGCACGTTAGAATAATGTAGGACTTCCTACAACTCCTAAGAACACCTTACATCGCCGTGCGCAACTTTAAAACTCCATAATAAACCTAATAAATTCGTCCGAGTCCTTTGAACGTCGTACGGAAACTTAAGACATCTTACGACTATGTATGGCATATTAGCACCATGAAAAGCACGTTAGTATAATTTAGGACGCTTTACAATTCCTAACAACACCTTACAACACAGTACAAAACCTTAAAACTCCTTAATAAACCTAATGAATTCTTCGAAATCCTTTGAACATCGTAGGACAACTCAGGAGATGTTACGGTTCAGTATGCGACATTAGCAACATAAAAACCACGTTAGAATAAGGTAGGACGCGCTACAACTACTAAGAACACCTTACATCACCGTACGAAACTTTAAAACTCCATAATAAACCTAATAAATTCGTCTGAGTTATTTGAAAGTCGTACGGCAACATAAGACAACTTACGACTATGTATGCCATATTAGAATATTGAAAAGCACGTTAGTAAAATGTTGGACGCCTTACAACACCGTACGAAACCTTAAAACTCCTTAATAACCCTAATGAATTCGTCGAAGTCCTTTGAACATCGTACGACAACTCAGGAGATGTTACGTTTCAGTATGCGGCATTAGCAACATGAAAAGCACGTTAGAATAAGGTAGGACGCGCTACAACTACTAAGAACACCTTACATCACCGTACGAAACTTTAAAACTCCATAATAAACCTAATAAATTCGTCTGAGTTATTTGAAAGTCGTACGGCAACTTAAGACAACTTACGACTATGGATGGCATATTAGCACCTTGAAAAGCACGTTAGTATAATTTAGGACGCCTTACAACTCCTAACAACACCTTACAACACCGTACGAAACCTTAAAACTCCTTAATAAACCTAATGAATTCGTCGAAGTCCTTTGAAAATCATACGACAACTCAGGAGATGTTACGGTTTAGTATGCGACATTAGCAACATGAAAAGAACGTTTGAATAATGTATGACGCGTTACAACTACAAAGAACACCTTACATCACCGTACGAAACTTTAAAACTCCATAATAAACCTAATAAATTCGTCCGAGTCCTTTGAACGTCGTACCGAAACTTAAGACATCTTACGACTATGTATGGCATATTAGCACCATGAAAAGCACGTTAGTATAATTTAGGACGCCTTACAACTCCTAACAACACCTTACAACACCATACGAAACCTTAAAACTCCTTAATAAACCTAATGAATTCGTCGAAGTCCTTAGAACATCGTACGACAACTCAGGAGATGTTACGGCTCATTATGCGACATTAGCAACATGTAAAGCACGTTTGAATAATGTATGACGCGTTACAACTCCAATGAACACCTTACATCACCGTACGAAACTTTAAAACTCCATAATAAACCTAATAAATTCGTCTGAGTCCTTTAAACGTTGTAAGACAACTTAAGACATCTTACGACTATGTATGGCATATTAGCACCATGAAAAGCACGTTAGTATAATTTAGGACGCCTTACAATTCCTACAACACCTTACAACACAGTACAAAACCTTAATACTCTTTAATAAACCTAATGAATTCTTCGAAGTCCTTTGAACATCGTACGACAACTCAGGAGATGTTACGGTTCAGTATGCGGCATTAGCAACATGAAAAGCCCGTTAGAATAATGTAGGACGTGCTACAACTCCTAAGAACACCTTACATCGCCGTGCGCAACTTTAAAACTCCATAATAAACCTAATAAATTCGTCCGAGTCCTTTGAACGTCGTACGGAAACTTAAGACATCTTACGACTATGTATGGCATATTAGCACCATGAAAAGCACGTTAGTATAATTTAGGACGCCTTACAACTCCTAACAACACCTTACAACACCGTACGAAACCTTAAAACTCCTGAATAAACCTAATGAATTCGTCGAAGTCCTTTGAACATCGTACGACAACTCAGGAGATGTTACGGCTCATTATGCGACATTAGCAACATGTAAAGCACGTTTGAATAATGTATGACGCGTTACAACTCCAATGAACACCTTACATCACCGTACGAAACTTTAAAACTCCATAATAAACCTAATAAATTCGTCTGAGTCCTTTAAACGTTGTAAGACAAGTTAAGACATCTTACGACTATGTATGGCATATTAGCACCATGAAAAGCACGTTAGTATAATTTAGGACGCCTTACAATTCCTACAACACCTTACAACACAGTACAAAACCTTAATACTCTTTAATAAACCTAATGAATTCTTCGAAGTCCTTTGAACATCGTACGACAACTCAAGAGATGTTACGGTTCAGTATGCGGCATTAGCAACATGAAAAGCACGTTAGAATAATGTAGGACGTGCTACAACTCCTAAGAACACCTTACATCGCCGCGCGCAACTTTAAAACTCCATAATAAACCTAATAAATTCGTCCGAGTCCTTTGAACGTCGTACGGAAACTTAAGACATCTTACGACTATGTATGGCATATTAGCACCATGAAAAGCACGTTAGTATAATTTAGGAAGCTTTACAATTCCTACAACACCTTACAACACAGTACAAAACCTTAAAACTCCTTAATAAACCTAATGAATTCTTCGAAATCCTTTGAACATCGTAGGACACTTCAGGAGATGTTACGGTTCAGTAAGCGACATTAGCAACATGAAAAGCATGTTAGAATAAGCTAGGACGCGCTACAACTACTAAGCACACCTTACATCACCGTACGAAACTTTAAAACTCCATAATAAACCTAATAAATTCGTCCGAGTCCTTTGAACGTCGTACGGCAACTTAAGACATCTTACGACTATGGATGGCATATTAGCACCTTGAAAAGCACATTAGTATAATTTAGGACGCCTTACAACTCCTAACAACACCTTACAACACCGTACGAAACCTTAAAACTCCTTAATAAACCTAATGAATTCGTCGAAGTCCTTTGAAAATCATACGACAACTCAGGAGATGTTACGGTTTAGTATGCGACATTAGCAACATGAAAAGAACGTTTGAATAATGTATGACGCGTTACAACTACAAAGAACACCTTACATCACCGTACGAAACTTTAAAACTCCATAATAAACCTAATAAATTCGTCCGAGTCCTTTGAACGTCGTACGGAAACTTAAGACATCTTACGACTATGTATGGCATATTAGCACCATGAAAAGCACGTTAGTATAATTTAGGACGCCTTACAACTCCTAACAACACCTTACAACACCGTACGAAACCTTAAAACTCCTTAATAAACCTAAAGAATTCGTCGAAGTCCTTTGAACATCGTACGACAACTCAGGAGATGTTACGGCTCATTATGCGACATTAGCAACATGTAAAGCACGTTTGAATAATGTATGACGCGTTACAACTCCAATGAACACCTTACATCACCGTACGAAACTTTAAAACTCCATAATAAACCTAATAAATTCGTCTGAGTCCTTTAAACGTTGTAAGACAACTTAAGACATCTTACGACTATGTATGGCATATTAGCACCATGAAAAGCACGTTAGTATAATTTAGGACGCCTTACAATTCCTACAACACCTTACAACACAGTACAAAACCTTAATACTCTTTAATAAACCTAATGAATTCTTCGAAGTCCTTTGAACATCGTACGACAACTCAGGAGATGTTACGGTTCAGTATGCGGCATTAGCAACATGAAAAGTACGTTAGAATAATGTAGGACGTGCTACAACTCCTAAGAACACCTTACATCGCCGTGCGCAACTTTAAAACTCCATAATAAACCTAATAAATTCGTCCGAATCCTTTGAACGTCGTACGGAAACTTAAGACATCTTACGACTATGTATGGCATATTAGCACCATGAAAAGCACGTTTGTATAATTTAGGACGCTTTACAATTCCTACAACACCTTACAACACAGTACAAAACCTTAAAACTCCTTAATAAACCTAATGAATTCTTCGAAATCCTTTGAACATCGTAGGACACTTCAGGAGATGTTACGGTTCAGTAAGCGACATTAGCAACATGAAAAGCACGTTAGAATAAGGTAGGACGCGCTACAACTACTAAGCACACATTACATCACCGTACGAAACTTTAAAACTCCATAATAAACCTAATAAATTCGTCCGAGTCCTTTGAACGTCGTACGGCAACTTAAGACATCTTACGACTATGGATGGCATATTAGCACCTTGAAAAGCACGTTAGTATAATTTAGGACGCCTTACAACTCCTAACAACACCTTACAACACCGTATGAAACCTTAAAACTCCTTAATAAACCTAATGAATTCGTCGAAGTCCTTTGAAAATCATACGACAAATCAGGAGATGTTACGGTTTAGTATGCGACATTAGCAACATGAAAAGAACGTTTGAATAACGTATGACGCGTTACAACTACAAAGAACACCTTACATCACCGTACGAAACTTTAAAACTCCATAATAAACCTAATAAATTCGTCCGAGTCCTTTGAACGTCGTACGGAAACTTAAGACATCTTACGACTATGTATGGCATATTAGCACCATGAAAAGCACGTTAGTATAATTTAGGACGCCTTACAACTCCTAACAACACCTTACAACACCGTACGAAACCTTAAAACTCCTTAATAAACCTAATTAATTCGTCGAAATCCTTTGAACATCGTACGACAGCTCAGGAGATGTTACGGCTCATTATGCGGCATTAGCAACATGTAAAACACGTTTGAATAATGTAGGACGTGTTACAACTCCAATGAACACCTTACATCACCGTACGAAACTTTAAAACTCCATAATAAACCTAATAAATTCGTCTGAGTCCTTTAAACGTTGTAAGACAACTTAAGACATCTTACGACTATGTATGGCATATTAGCACCATGAAAAGCACGTTAGTATAATTTAGGACGCCTTACAATTCCTACAACACCTTACAACACAGTACTAAACCTTAATACTCATTAATAAACCTAATGAATTCTTCGAAGTCCTTTGAACATCGTACGACAACTCAGGAGATGTTACGGTTCAGTATACGGCATTAGCAACATGAAAAGCACGTTAGAATAATGTAGGACGTGCTACAACTCCTAAGAACACCTTACATCACCGTACGAAACTTTAAAACTCCATAATAAACCTAATAAATTCGTCTGAGTCCTTTAAACGTTGTAAGACAACTTAAGACATCTTACGACTATGTATGGCATATTAGCACCATGAAAAGCACGTTAGTATAGTTTAGGACGCCTTCCAATTCCTACAACACCTTACAACACAGTACAAAACCTTAATACTCCTTAATAAACCTAATGAATTCTTCGAAGTCCTTTGAACATCGTACGACAACTCAGGAGATGTTACGGTTCAGTATGCGGCATTAGCAACATGAAAAACACGTTAGAATAATGTAGGACGTGCTACAACTCCTAAGAACACCTTACATCGCCGTGCGCAACTTTAAAACTCCATAATAAACCTAATAAATTCGTCCGAGTCCTTTGAACGTCGTACGGAAACTTAAGACATCTTACGACTATGTATGGCATATTAGCACCATGAAAAGCACGTTAGTATAATTTAGGACGCTTTACAATTCCTAACAACACCTTACAACACAGTACAAAACCTTAAAACTCCTTAATAAACCTAATGAATTCTTCGAAATCCTTTGAACATCGTAGGACAACTCAGGAGATGTTACGGTTCAGTATGCGACATCAGCAACATGAAAAGCATGTTAGAATAAGGTAGGACGCGCTACAACTACTAAGAACACCTTACATCACCGTACGAAACTTTAAAACTCCATAATAAACCTAATAAATTCGTCCGAGTCCTTTGAACGTCGTACGACAACTTAAGACATCTTACGACTATGGATGGCATATTAGCACCATGAAAAGCACGTTTGTATAATTTAGGACGCCTTACAACTCCTAACAACACCTTTGTTGGTCCATAATGATCGTGATTTCAGTGCTATATTGACTTGTTTAACAACAAACACTCTTGACTTAAGCAAACAAAGTGTATAATAACAACAAACCAAATAATGAGATAAAATCACACAACCGGAGGTATAAAAGCTACAAAGATGAATGATATAAGTTCCTAGCACCTCCAGAGAACAATTACACAACACAATAAGTAAGATTAGGTTTTAGTTAAAGATGTGCAAAAGTTGCATTATCTTCAAGATAAGGTTACAATATATATCAGTGTTAGGTTCGCTGGGCACAAACAGGTTCGCCCAGTCGACACCATCATAATCACTAAACTATGCTACGGGCGAATCTATAGATTCGCCCGTAGGTTCGCTAGTACAAAAGCTTACAAATTACATACAAAACACATACAAAATATATAACACCGACAAGCCGGTGAGTCCAACCTATACATGTGACTATCAATACTCCCCCTAGGTTGGACCTCACCTGGGGAAGTCTTCTAATTAAGCTCCGTCTTTTTCTCGGCTTCAAAGGTTCTCAATGAATGCTCCTGCCCTATCTTCAATTCCGGCCAACGGATTGGTAACGTCTTCAGATCCGGCCTCATCTTCACTAAAAATCAGCATCGACTCTACAAACTCAGCATCAGCGACATCAGTATCAGGCATTTGTTGAATAATCGTTTCCGCCTGTATATCTTCTGTATGCTCCTCGCCAGTCACATCCAAATCTATAACCTGCACCGGTTTCTCGAACCTCCTTTCAATAGTTTGATCCAGCTGTCTAGATAAATCATCCATATCCAATTGCTGATCATCAGTCATTCTAAGTCTCTCATTCACCGACCTCAGTTCAGCACGTATTCCTCGGGCTTTGTTTGCGACCTTCACAAACAGGTTCGCTTCGATCCTTGTATCATCTCCAGCCCCGTGCTTTATCCGGTTTTCACACAACACTTTCAAATCCTCATCGCTAAAAGAGAAGATCTCCATAGGATCAAACACTCGAATTTCTGGACGATCTTCACCTTTCAATCGGATAACCGCCTCACCCGTGCTGTTGTCATAGAACCATTTGAGGAAATCCTGCAGTCTGGGTGGCTGTGTGTCCGGAACCCTAACTGTAGTCATTACCTTCGGTGCTTCAATCTTCAAAACCACCTTACCCTTCCACGATACCCAATGTCTATCCCTTTTCTGCCTCATCCTCCTCGGCTTCTGGTATCCAAAATCAACAAAATTTGTCTTTGCAGCCTCCCTGATAGTAACCTCGAACGCACAAGCCCTGCCGCTATCTTCTTTTCCAAGCAAAGGGAGCTCAGCCAACTTCCGCAAATCCCACCGAGGCAAGGTGGCGAAATGCTTCCTATTCTTGATATAACTGATGTCACCTCCCCTTCGCTTAATCATGTACGCGTCTACCAGACTGTTGTACTTCCACGCTATGATCTGTCTATCCATCTGTTTGGTGTTGGGTTCATCCAGATGTTGAAATATGGGCACTTCGGGAACAATTTCTTCTTCTTTTCTGAACCACTCCGATTTATCTAGCTCAACGTGCTCAAACTGATAACTCACCCCCTTTTCTTCAACCTTATACGTCTCCGGCTCATCATCCAGATCCTCCTCACTATCAGCATCTATATCAACCTCTGTTTCATCTATCAAAGTGAAATTCACGCTAGATCCACCAACTACTTCTGCCCCCTCAAAAACATCCAAATCAATACCCATTTCCTCGTCAAACGTTTCCTCAACAGCTTTACCTTTCCCTTTGTCTGAATCTCCAAATACAACATCCATTAACGGATACCTTGCAGCATCCGTTAAGGAGTTCAGTTCAGCTTCAGTCATAGCAGGCTCTGTCCCCTCTTTTTCTTTCAGACTGTTCAGTTCCTTGAAAATCCTGACCATCAGGCATTGTTGATCCTTCATCATTCTTCCCATTTCATAAATAACTGTCGACTTCTCAGCATCCTGTGTCTCTAGTTCCTCATACTTACCTTTCAGTTCCACCAATTCTGCCCTCAAACTCTCAACTTCACCCTTCAATTCATTACCAGATTCGGCAGATGTACCCCCAGTATCATGCCTTGTCTTCTTTGATGCTTCAGTTGATGCATCAGACTTCCTCTTCGTCCGTTTTTCCCTATTTGCATCAACCTCAGCCTGTATCTCATCCACCTCTCGGTCAAACGAATAATCTTTTTCTTTGGCGTACGCTTTCCTTTTCTTTATCTTCTTCTCTACAATCTCTATGTTCTCTCCACCCCGTTTTCTCTCGGACTCCATTATCCTCTGTATCTGTACCCATCTATCTGCCGGGTACATATTTTCCCACAAAAACGAAGGCCTCGCCACACAATCAGCCTTTACCGACTTGCAGTCACGGAATATCCTCGGATGCATCTCCCATATCTTCAGGACATCGCCAACGACCAGCAGATTCGGCAATTTATCATTCAAAACCATCTGAATTAATCTCGGATACATCAACCATTTAGCGGCTTTGGTAGCATGGATGTTCTCGAGCAGATAATTGTAGATCAGCTTCGAAAGATTTGATTTCTGCCCTCGGCAAAACAGCATCATTGCCCGAGCCCAGTCCAAATTCAGTCCGTCAGTACCCCCTTTCCTATGATCCAGGCACATAATGAATACGTGTGCAATATACCTCCATTCCTAGATCAGATAGGACTTCACAAACTCCATCTTCCTTTCTCCAGGCATCGGACCCTCATAACCCGCAGTCCGGAATGCCCCATATACTTCTTCAGCAGTCATACAAACCTCTTCTCCGACATCCTCCTCTAGTCTCAGAATCCTGGCCAGATCAGCCTCAGTAAACTCCAGATCGAGACCGCTAACCTTGGCACATATACGAGATGGCTGTGTAGACACATTCATTACTGCAGTTCTCCAGAAGTCTCGAACATGCAGCTCGTATATGGTTGGAGAATGAGAAATGGCGTGATGTATGTGAGACGACTTCAGCCATTTGATACAATCTCTATAGCCGCCGGCCTTTTCGTGATTCTCGTCAAGCAAAGCACACATATTGTGCTTTCTTTCGAAGAATAATGTCGACATTGTGTCTGAAAAATAAACGGAGATTGATCAAAAAAGAAGATTTGAAAAACAGTTAATAGATTCGCTGGAAATTAGGTTCGCTTAAAGAGCGAACCTGAGATTTGGCACCAGAACCTATAGATTCGCTGACATGAAAAATCAGTCATTTGGTCGAGCGAATGTATAGGTTCGCTAGAAACAGTCGGGCGAATCTATGTTGATGCGCGGGCAGCATAACGACATAGGTTCGCTCGAAGTTTTGAACTTTCGTTCAGATTCGCCAGACGAACACATAGGTTCGCTGGAAACCCTAGTTTTTGAAAAGCGGCCAAAATCACAGGCAATACATAATTAACAAGCAAATAAGGCAACAATCAAGTAATATAAACATCAAACGAGGATTTATGAAGTAGATTCCTAACAACGAATACTAAATCAGTCATTTAATTTACACACAATCACAGAACGACGGATTTAACAGGTTTAAAGTGCGATTAAGGGTTTAAAACAGAGATTAAGATGAAGGCGATCACATACCAGACAATATTAGTGATGTTTAAGTGTGAAAAAGCCGGTTGAAAGTGAGAACCGAACGTTCGTGAGTGGATTTTGAAAAACTTGCTACAGTAGCAGTGACAGCGAATGTGTGAAATGCTTCGCTGTCACTGCATATATA
This sequence comes from Tagetes erecta, assembly GCA_030867185.1. NCBI lineage: Eukaryota > Viridiplantae > Streptophyta > Magnoliopsida > Asterales > Asteraceae > Tagetes > Tagetes erecta. Next base: position 51,835,887 of record CM061487.1, read on the forward strand.
TACAGACATAGGTTCGCTGGCAGACAAACTAGCGAACTTTAGATTCGCCAGAAGACCAAAAGTCTAGTAAACCACGGCAGCGAAACAAGGAGGTTCCTGGCGAACCTGAGGTTCTGGCGAACCTGTAGGTTCGCTAGCAGGTTCGCTAGCACAAAAAGAAAAAAATATTTTTGGTTTTTCTTAAATTTTAGATTCTTTGAAAAACCATGAAACCGTCCCACGATTTCAACGCTCCAAAAATAAACATATTATCCTAAAAAATACTAATAATAACAAGATAGAAATTAAAAAAGATAAAATAAAATGAAAGAAAGAGACAAGAATTTTAAACGCTAAAGAAGGATATATATATTTTTCATGATGTTTTGAGCAGAATCCGGAGAATCATCGATTGGCGGGATTGCAGATATGTTTGTCCATTTAAACCCATGCCTTAGTCCTTTCAACAAGAGATCAGCAGCTTCTTTTATCATGTTTTTGGTTTGATTGAAGAAGCTCAGACAACTCGGTTCCCACAGACATCTAGGTAAAAAGAACACGTTCTGTCATATGGGTATATCTGAGCAATACGATTGACTTTGCTTTGAATTTCAAGGATCAAATTGTGAATATTGATCGATGCACTTGCTTCTTTTGACACTTGTGCAATTTTTTGCATCTTTTCTTTGTGAGTGGAGCTTGTCAGCAATTGATTCTTTTGAACACAATGCGACTTATTATTTGGGAAACTCAAATAGTTCAGAGCTCCAGGTCTATACTGACGTATAACAGAGGAGATAAACATTTGAGCGTGCTCGGTGAATCTTCAGGTCAATACTTCCGTATAGCAGAGAAGATTCACCAACTCCAGGTCAATACTTCCGTATAGCAGAGGAGTTAAGCACTTGACTCAATACGTTCTGAGGAGTTAACAAGTAACTCACTCAGAGGCTTTTCCGAAGAGCATCACTAGCAGCTTTTTGCAAACTAGAAACTCGATTCGGGGATAGGGCAAGGGTGATTTGGGATGTTTAGGGAAATCAAGGCAAAGATTTGACGCTCTCAACCCATTTTTGACAGAACCCTTATCTTTGTGCAATCCAATCATGTCAAAGAGATAATCCTTGTTGTCGAGATCTTGAACGTTATGTTTGGCTGCACAATCACTGTTTACTTTGTTTTTCGGGCTGAGCCTATCTGACATATCCCAAACGCAATGCTTCTGACCTCCTTCAACGTCTCTTCAACATCAATCAAAACTGAGATCCTGAAATAGCAAAATTTGAAAAACTATAAATAGTTAATCTTTAATATCTCCCCAAAAATTTCTATATTATAGCTATCTAATAAGAAATTTTTGTTTTTTAGATTTTCTTAATACATATATACAAAATAAAAGAACAAATAAAAGGAAATAAAATAAAATAACGGAGCGATGAATTGAGTGACTCACGGAATTTGCAAAGAAGAAAAAGAAAAGGTTTTCAAAAGAAGAAAAAGAAAAAGTTATTTACATATTTACAAATAGAACAAATTAAACTTTTGAAACAGGGACCCAAGCCTTAGTGTATTTAGGGCTTTGAACAGGTGATGATTTACAGAAGAAATTATTTACAAAAGAATTCAATCTCTTTCCAAAAGATTTCTGCTTCGAACTATTTTCAACAATCACAGGGCAGTGTTTGACAGTATGACCAACATTTCCACACTGAGAGCAATGAGATTTTAAACTTCTTTTTGAAAATTTTGCAGTCTCTTCACTACTTTCAGATGTCTGTGAGTTATAATCACTGCAAGAGTCGTAAGACTCTTTTAACTTACCTGTTGTGACTTTTACCTTGGAGGGTGCAGATTTAGGTTTAAGAATGTATGAAAAAGATGATTCTTTGTCTTTCGGTTTTGAAATTCTTATTGGTGTGAAAGATGGAATTTGATGAGACAAGAATTTTTGAAAACAATTTGTTTTGGTTTGACTTTCAGAGACTTGATCTGAAAGTTTTGCTTTGTTGTTTACACAAACATTTTCAATAAAATCATCATTCAAACTACTTGAGTTTGAAATTGAGCATCCAGAATTAATGTCACACATAATATTCTTTGACGTTAAAACTTGACTAGAAATAAAGACATTCGAACTACTGTCTTCAACAGTCCTATTTGAATCAAGGCTAGAGTTACTAGAACTTCCAAGACCACTGCTTTCACCATAAGCATAATCCTCTCTCACCTCCTTAAGATTCACTCCACTTAAACCTGCAATAGAGCTGTTAGTATCATTCTTTATAATCTCTTGAATCAACTCATTTGAAGGATGAGGAAGAGGTGTAGGAGAATAACAGAATGTACTAGGTGGAGGATATACTTGTGCATCATCTTTATGACCCACCCCGGTCTTAACTCTGGCCCCCCGTTGTTTCTTTTGGAGTTCTTCCCTTTTCATACCAGAGATTGTCCATTGTTCCAGTTTATTTTTAACCTTTCTGGTCTCAAATTCAGCAAGAGTGACTTGCTCAGTTAAATAGTTTATCTCACAATTCTTTTCCAAAAGAGATCTTTTCAAATGTTCGTTTTCTTTTAAAGCCTCTCTCAATTTAACAAAAAATTTTGATTCATTCACTTTAAGCTCTTTGTTAGTTTTCTTTAATTCGTTTTCATTTGACATTAATAATTTATTAGCTTTATATATGCCAATTAAACGAATTTTGCATGCAGATGAACACATATCCTCCACAACTTCATAAGGAAGACCCACAACCAGTTTCTCAGCCTCGAGAGCACGATCACACTGGCAGTAAGGAGTGTTCCTCTTGTATTCATCCACAGCTTCATGCTTTGCCTGTTCAATCATGGCTTCTATGTCAAGCTTTGATTCCATGACATTGTCAGCATCGGTACCAGCATTTTCTGCCCCATTACCGACGTTGACAGTGACCTTCTCTTTCTTTCCAGTAACGGCTTCACACAACAATCCAGAATGAACAACTTTTTCCTGATTCTTTCCTTCTTCCGTCAAACCATAATCCGCAACCTCTTCAATCAAACTATCCTCAGCAACCTTTCCAGTATTTATTTCCTCTTCACCGTAAAATTCTTTAAAAGGATCAAAACAGTCAATGTACTCGTTGTTGAGAACAGATTCTTCAACAACTCCACCAATTAAAGCTTCATGTTTTTGAACAAACTTCCCAGATGAGGCCGTAGTGTCAGATAATATCTGAGTGGTGATGGATGCATTTGAGTCAGCACCTACACTTGTGGAACCATCACCGGATTTGACAGATTCATAACTTGATAATCCTCCAGAGACTGCACTAGGTGAGTTTGTAGCGGATGTGATCAGTGCAGAATTCTGAGGAGAGACGGTTGTAGACATCATGGCTTGAGTGTATTCTTTTCTCTTTTCATTCAGATCAAGTGACTTTAACTTGTTTATCACTTCTATTAGTTTAAGGTCAAAGAAGTTTCTTTCTCGTTTCAGCACCTTGATCTGAAGACTCCATTTGGAAGGAAGGGAATCCAACAGCTTTGTCACTTGCTCATGATTTCCCAATTGTTCATCATAGGTTTTGAGATTGCTTGACACAAGTAAAAATCGATTCGTTATTTCAGTCAGATTTTCATGCTTCAATCCAACGAATGAGTTGAATTCATTTTCAGCCTGGGCTTTTCCATCCAGTTTAAGCATGTTCATTGTTGATGTAGACTTAATTACAAACAACAGATATTAGGTTCGCCCAAAATAGATTCGCTGGCTAGATTCGCTCAAAGAACACAGCAGATTCGCTGGTAGATTCGCTGAAACAGATTCGCTAGACAAACAAACAGATTCGCTGACCAGCAAACACAGATTCGCTCGACAGATTTTGGCAGCAGTTTCGCTTGCACAATGAGCCAAATAGTTGAACTTTCGTTCGATAAAATGTCAGATTCTCTAGCCACACACTCACGCCAACAGAACACAAGATTTGAAATAGATTCGCTGGATGAACAGCTAGATTCGCTGGAAGAACAGATAGATTCGCTGGGTTACGAACCAACCTGTAACAGTACGAAAACAACCCGAACAGCTTCAAAACTTGACCATTTGTAGACACGTTTGTTTCAAAAGCTTCCTATGACCAAATAACACAACACTTCAGCAAAATACAACACCAAAACACCAAAACAAGTCCAGAACAGAATCAAATAGTGTTTTGACCCAAAAACCCCAAAATCAACACAAAAATCACTAGAATCAAACAATCAAGAGCACTAAGGCTCTGATACCATATTGTTGGTCCATAATGATCGTGATTTCAGTGCTATATTGACTTGTTTAACAACAAACACTCTTGACTTGAACAAACAAAGTGTATAATAACCCAACAAACTCAATAACAAGATTAAACCACACAACCGGAGGTATACAAGCTACAAAGATGAATGAAATATGCTCCTAGCACCTCTTGTGAACGATTACACGACACAATCAGTTGGATAAGAGTTTTTGTCAAAGTTGTGCAAAAGTTACATTATCTTCAAGATAAGGTTACAATATATATCAGTGTTAGGTTCGCTGATAGATTCGCTGTAGCGAATCTATCTAGCGAACCACATAGGTTCGCTGGGCACAAACAGGTTCGCCCAGTCGACACTATCATAGATTCGCCCGTAGGTTCGCTAGTACAAAAGCTTACAAATTACATACAAAACACATACAAAATATATAACACCGACAAGCCGGTGAGTCCAGCCTATACATATGACTATCAACCTTACAACACCGTACGAAACCTTAAAACTCCTTAATAAACCTAATGAATTCGTCGAAGTCCTTTGAACATCGTACGACAACTCAGGAGATGTTACGGCTCATTATGCGACATTAGCAACATGTAAAGCACGTTTGAATAATGTATGACGCGTTAAAACTCCAATGAACACCTTACATCACCGTACGAAACTTTAAAACTCCATAATAAACCTAATAAATTCATCTGAGTCCTTTAAACGTTGTAAGACAACTTAAGACATCTTACGACTATGTATGGCATATTAGCACCATGAAAAGCACGTTAGTATAATTTAGGACGCGTTACAATTCCTACAACACCTTACAACACAGTACAAAACCTTAATACTCCTTAATAAACCTAATGAATTCTTCGAAGTCCTTTGAACATCGTACGACAACTCAAGAGATGATACGGTTCAGTATGCGGCATTAGCAACATGAAAAGCACGTTAGAATAATGTAGGACGTGCTACAACTCCTAAGAACACCTTACATCGCCGTGCGCAACTTTAAAACTCCATAATAAACCTAATAAATTCGTCCGAGTCCTTTGAACGTCGTACGGAAACTTAAGACATCTTACGACTATGTATGGCATATTAGCACCATGAAACGCACGTTAGTATAATTTAGGAAGCTTTACAATTCCTACAACACCTTACAACACAGTACAAAACCTTAAAACTCCTTAATAAACCTAATGAATTCTTCGAAATCCTTTGAACATCGTAGGACACTTCAGGAGATGTTACGGTTCAGTAAGCGACATTAGCAACATGAAAAGCACGTTAGAATAAGCTAGGACGCGCTACAACTACTAAGCACACCTTACATCACCGTACGAAACTTTAAAACTCCATAATAAACCTAATAAATTCGTCCGAGTCCTTTGAACGTCGTACGGCAACTTAAGACATCTTACGACTATGGATGGCATATTAGCACCTTGAAAAGCACATTAGTATAATTTAGGACGCCTTACAACTCCTAACAACACCTTACAACACCGTACGAAACCTTAAAACTCCTTAATAAACCTAATGAATTCGTCGAAGTCCTTTGAAAATCATACGACAACTCAGGAGATGTTACGGTTCAGTATGCGACATTAGCAACATGAAAAGAACGTTTGAATAATGTAGGTGATAGTCACAAGTATAGGTTGGACTCACCGGTGTGTCGATGTTACTTTTGTATGTATTTTGTATGTTATTTGTAAACTTTTGTACTAGCGAAACTACGGGCGAATCTATAGATTCGCCCGTAGCACAGTTTAGTGATTATGAAGGTGTCGACTGGGCGAACCTGTATGTGCCCAGCGAACCTGTGTGGTTCGCTAGATAGATTCGCTACAGCGAATCTATCAGCGAACCTAGCACTGTTATATAATGTAACCTTATCTACAAGTGAATACAACTTTTGCACATCTTTTACCAAAACTCTTATCTACTGATTGTGTTGTGTAATTGTTCACCTGAGGTGCTAGGAGCATATTCTACTTATCTTTGTAGCTTATATACCTCGGTTGTGTGGTTTAATCTCGTTATTGGGTTTGTTTGGTTATTATACACTTTGTTGTTCAAGTCTTGAGTGTTTATTGTTAAACAAGTCAATATAGCACTGAAATCACGATCATTATGGACCAACAATATGGTATCAGAGCCTTAGTGCTCTTGATTGTTTGATTCAAGTGATTTTTGTGTTGATTTTGGGGTTTTTGTGTCAAAACACTATTTGATTCAGTTTAGGGCTTGTTTTGGTGTTTTGGAGTTGTATTTTGCTCAAGTATTGTCGTTTTTAGTCATAGGAAGCTTTTAAAACAAACGTGTGTACAAATGGTCAAGTTTTGAAGCTGTCCGGGTTGTTTCCATACTGTTACTGGTTTGTTCGTAACCCAGCGAAACTATCTGTTCTTCCAGCGAATCTAGGTGTTCATCCAGCGAACCTAATTCAAATTTTTGTACTGTTGGTTTGTGTTGTGGCTAGCGAATCTGACATCTCGTTGAACGAAAGTTCACTTGTTTGGCTGACTGTGCAAGCGAAACTGCTGCCAAAATCAGGCGAGCGAAACTGTGCTTGCTTGTCAGCGAATCTGTTTTGTTTGTCTAGCGAATCTGTCTTCAGCGAATCTACCAGCGAATCTGTTGTCTTCTTTCAGCGAATCTAGCCAGCGAATCTATTTGTCTTCAGCGAATCTATAATCTGTTTAAAATATGGCTTCATCAACACTGAATATGAATGATCTGGATAGTGTTCAACCTAACAGGCCACCGAGGCTAGTTAGTGGTGAAAACTTTGAAGACTGGAAAAGATGTTTGAAAGCCTTTTTCTACTACACGGACTACAACCAATGGGAATCTATTGTAAATGGTCCGCACGTGCCAACGACAGTTGAAGGAACCGTCACTTCAATAAACACAGATCCAAGTACTTTTATTGAAGCAGATACCAAGTTACTTGATCGTGACAAAAAGGCACTCGGGGCATTGATACTTTGCTTGCATCAGGATATCTTCAACAGGTTTGCTGAACACACAACTGCAAAAAGCTTGTATGATGCATTGTGTGAGTTCTATGATGGTAATGAGGATCTGAAACTGGATAGAAAAGCTCAAGCTGAAAAAGAGTTAACTCTTTCGTGGGGTATTCGCAAGAGAACTTGACTGATATTACAAATCGATTCCTATCCGTATCAAGTAATCTGAAGAAGTATGATGATAAGCTGGCCAATCATGAACAAGTCGCAAAACTATTAGATTCTCTTCCTCCTCAGTGGAGTCTTCAAATCAAGCTGTTGAAACAAGAAAGAAACTTTCCTGACTACAAGCTGATGGACGTTATAAACAAGCTGAAGTCTTTCGACCTTGATGTGAAGAGAAGAGAATACAATCAGTCTATGATGGTTCCAAACATTCCTTCTCAGAATGCTGCACTTATTTCATCCGCTGCAAACTCTTATATCTACAGTGCTGCACCTAGAGGATCATCAAGTCATGTGTCTGCTAAATCTGTTGGTGCATCTACAAATGTTGGTTCAAGCTCAAATGCATCTGTCACCACTCAGATTCCATCTAACACTATGGCTTTATTTGGAATGTTTGTTCACAGCTATGAAGCTCTTGTTGCAGGTGAGTTAAAGGGGAAGGGTATGACTGTAGAAGATATGTATCAGGTGGATCCTGATGATCTGGAGGAAACCGACATCCAATGGCAGATGGCCATGCTTACTCTTCGTGCCAGACGATTCATGGAAAGAACCGGTAGAAGAAACTTTGGAAATCAGGGACAGAATAGCAAGCTGGGGTATGACAAGGGAAAGCTGAGATGTTATAACTGCAAACAATTGGGTCACTTCAAAAGGGAATGCCCTTTACCAATTGTTACTGAGCCAGTAAACTCTGCAAATCCAAGATCTGTTCCAAATCAAGAAAGGGTTGAGGAAGCCAAGTCAAAGAATGAAACTGCACTGCTCACCAACTTTGATTGGAGTGCAGAAATTGAAGAAACCAAGGAGGAGATTAATCATGCCCTTGTTGCTGAGATTGTTGATATTGATGACGACGATATAAATTGCTTTGACCATTTCAAAGAATTTTATGGTAAAGATGAGGAAGAGAAAGTGGAGAATGTTGATAAAGATCAATCAGATGCTATTGTTCAAGGGCATCTGAATCATTCAGGATTGGTTTGTGAAGCTACTGTTAATGAAGTGAAGCATGAGGAGGAGTCAAAGCTTAACTTGGAAGCAATGATTGAGAAGGCGAGGCTTGATGCAGTTGATGAATTCAAAAGGAGCACTCCCTACTGCCAGTGTGATCACGCTCTTGCTGCCGAAAAACTGGTAATTGGTCTTCCTTATGATGTTATTGAAGATATGTGTTCATCTGCTTGCAAAATTCGTTTAATTGGCATATACAAAGCTAATAAATTGTTAATGTCAAACGAAAACGAATTAAAAAGAACCATCAAAGAGCTTAAATTAAATGAGTCAAAATATTTTGTCAAATTAAGAGAAGCTTTAAAAGAAAATGAACACTTAAAAAGGACTCTTTTGGAAAAGAACTGTGAAATAAACTACTTGACTGAGCAAGTTACACTTGCTGAATTTGAAGCAAGAAAACTTAAAAACAAATTGCAGCAGTGGACCATATCTAGTATGAAAAGGGAGGAAATCTGCAAGAAACAAAGGGGGGCCAGAGTTAAGACAGGTTTGGGTCTTAGTAACAATGAAACATATGCATATCCTCCACCTAGTACCTTCTGTTACTCTCCTACACCTACTCCTCATCCCTCAAATGAGTTGATACAAGAGATTATACAGAATGATACTGACAGTTCCATTGCAGGTTTAAGTGAAGTAAATCTTAAGGAGGTTAGAGAGGATTACGCCTATGGTGGGAGTGTTGGGCTCGGTTGTTCTAGCAGTAGTGATTGCTCTAGTTCTGATTCCAAGAAGTCTTTTGAAGACATTAGTTTAATTAACTCTGTTTGTAGTAATGTGTTATATTCAGACAATTCTATGTTTAATGGTAACTTAGGGTGCACTACTTCAAACCCTAATGTGTTGAATGATGTTTTTTTTGAAAATGCGTGTGAGAATGGCAAAGACAAACTTTCAGGTCATGTCTCTGAAAGTCAAACCAAAACAAACTGTTTTCAAAAGTTCTTCACTCATCAAATTCCATCTTTCACACCAGTGAGAATTTCAAAACCAAAAGACAAGGAATCATCTTTTTCATACATTCTTAAACCAAAATCCGAATCTGATAAAGTAAAAGTCACAACAGTTAAGTCAAAAGAACTCTATGACTCTTACAGTGACTGCAACTCTCAACTGTCTGAATGTGATGAGGAAATTGAAATGGATAAAATTCCTGTTAACAGAGTTTCCAAAACTGGTTTGAAGTCTCATTGCTTTAAATGTGGGAATACTGGTCATACTGTTAAGCAATGCCCTAAGTTAATTCAAAACAGCTCAAAGCAAAAATCTTTCGGAAAAAGATTAAACACATTTGTAAATAATTTCTTTTGTAATTCTTCATCTGCTCCACCACCCAAGTACACAAAGGCTTGGGTGCCAATTTCAAAGGTCTAACTTTTCATTTTTTTTTAATAAATGTCAGGAACATTCTAATGCCGTTGTAAATATTGGCATATTGACATCGGATGTTCCAGACATATGACAGGGTTGAAGGACCTACTGACTAACTATAGGATCATAAATGGCGGATATGTTGCTTTTGCGGGAGACAAGAAAGGTGGCAAGATGATTGGTCAAGGAGAAGTCTCAAATGGTTCACTTACTCTGGAAAACGTCAACTATGTTCCTGAACTGGCATTCAATCTTCTCAGTGTATCACAAATCTGTGATAAGAATATTCCAGTGATGTTTCTTCCAAATGAATGTTTGTTCTTGAAGCCAGAGTTTACTATTCCTGAAGAAATGGTGATCATGCGAGCTCCGAGACGAAATGATACCTATATGCTTAATATAGGAACAAAGGAATCAAATTCCACCGTGACCTGTCTCTTGTCTAAAGCTTCATCTTTTGAATCATTTCAATGGCATAGACGTTTAGGGCACATTAATTTTAAAATTCTGAATAAATTGGTTAAGAACAATTTGGTCAGGGTTTACCACTCAAAGATTTTTCAGTGGTTGAGAAATGCATGGCTTGTGCTAAAGGAAAACAGCACAAAAAGCCACATAAACTTAAAATTACAAATACCATCTCAGAACCCCTCGAATTGTTACATACTGATTTATTTGGTCCAATAAGTGTCAAATCTATTGCTAAAAAGTCTTATTGCTTGGTTGTCACAGATGATTACTCTAGGTACACCTGGGTGAGATTCATGGCATACAAGAGTGAGACTGCTGAAGAGTTGATGAAACTGATCCCTCAAATCGAGGTTCTTGGAAAGAGAAAGGTTCAAGCCATCAGAAGCGATAACAGAACTGAATTCAGAAACCACATCTTCAACTCTTTCTGTGAACAAAGGGGTATTCTCAGACAGTTTAGCGCCGCACGAACACCACAACAAAATGGTGTTGCTGAAAGGAAGAATCGAACCCTTGTGGAGGCTGCTAGAACTATGCTGATTGAGTCGAAGCTTCCAATTATTTTCTGGGCAGAGGCAGTTAATTGTGCAGCTTATGTTCTAAACAGGGTACTGATTGTCAAAGAAAAGATAAAGACTTCATACCAGCTGTTTCGAGGAATTAAGCCGCTGATTGATTTTCTGCGCCCCTTTGGATGTTCTTGCACTCTTTTGAATACTCAAGATCAGAAGACGAAGTTTGGTGCTGTCTCTGATGAATGCTTCTTTGTAGGATACTCGAACACACAAAAGGCGTATCGTGTTTACAACAAGCGAACGCGGATTGTGCAAGAGTCCTACTATGTTGACTAGCAAGAGTCAAACACAACAAGTATTGGCAGTGAACCGGCATGGTTTTATGATTCCACCACTATTTTCAAATCATTTAATCTTCCTGACTCTGACGATGATGACATCATTCCACACACATCAGTTTCTATCTTCAACCATCCACCTACACAATCACAACCACAACCTTCAACTACACAACTACCTCCCACTTCATTTGACATTCCACCACCTCCACCACCTCAAACTGTCCCAACTTCTCCATCAGATATTCCATTCTCATCCACTACCATTCAATCATCTACCACTAATACAATTCCTTCAACTTCACATACACATTCACAACCATCTAATCAGACACCCTCAACCGAAACCAATCCTTTGCTCCTCAACACTGATTTCAAAACCTTGAAAAACCATCCTCATGATTATATCATAGGATCAATTACTGATGGTGTGCGAACTCGGAGTCAGAGTGGTCTGATTAATGAATGTCTCTATGCTGCCTTTCTATCTCAAGTTGTTCCAAAGAATTATAAACAAGCACTTGAAGATCCTAGTTGGGTGGATGCCATGCAAATGGAACTGTAGCAATTCAGGAAGCGTAAAGTTTGGGAACTGGTTGATCTTCCTCCTAACAAGTGTCCAATCGGCACTAAATGGGTTTTCCGAAACAAGCCAGATGATCGCGGTGTTGTAATCAGAAACAAGGCGAGACTGGTTGTTCAAGGATTTGCTCAAGAGGAGGGGATTGACTACACCGAAGTTTTTGCTCCAGTCGCTCGCCTGGAAGCCATCAGAATCTTTCTTGCTCATGCTACGAACAAAAACTTTAAAGTTTATCAAATGGATGTGAAATGTGCATTTCTATATGGAGATATCGATGAGCAGATCTACGTATGTCAACCACCGGGTTTCGAGGATCCAGATTTTCCGTCAAAGGTTTACAAGCTTGATAAATCCTTGTATGGGTTGCATCAAGCTCCACGGATCTGGTATGAAACTCTGACACAGTATCTTCTCAGCAAAGGTTTCTCTCGTGGGACTATAGATATGACATTGTTCAAGAAGGAGGTGAATGGCGAGCTGCTGATCGTTCAAGTGTATGTTGATGATATCATTTTTGGTTCGACTAATGAAGGGCTGTGTAGAGAATTTGAGAAGGTGATGATGGATCGCTTCGAGATGACAATAATGGGAGAGATGTGTTTCTTCTTGGGGCTGCAAGTGGAACAAAAGCCTGATGGCATTCTTATCCACCAAGAGAAATATATCAAAGAAATCCTCACGAAGTTTGGCATGGATGATTCTTCTCCTGAATTGATTCCTTTTACAGCTCAAACATGTCTTACTTCCGATGATAATGGGAATCCTGTGGATGCTCATCGGTACCGCTCGATGATCGGATCTCTCATGTATCTGACTGCAAGCCGACCAGATATTACATTTGCCGTGTGTTACTGTGCTCGTTTCCAAGCCAACCCAAAAGAATCACATGAGAAAGCTGTCAAACGCATTTTTCGCTACCTTAAGGGTTCCTCTCGTTTGGGACTTTGGTACCCAAAAGGTGGGAACTTTGATTTACATGCTTTTTCTGATAGTGATCATGCTGGTTGCAGGATTAACAGAAAATCAGTCACTGGCGGATGTCAATACCTTGGAGAATGTCTTGTTTCCTGGCAAAGCAAGAAGCAAACAACCGTCTCTCTGTCCACAGGAGAAGCAGAATACATAGCTGCGTCAAGTTGCTGTTGCCAAGTGCTCTGGATTCAGCATCAGATGATGGATTATGGCATCAACTTTCTTCATACGCCACTCTTTTGTGATAATGAAGCTGCTGTTGGAATTGCCAAGAATCCTATTAATCACACTCGCACCAAGCACATTGAAACAAGAATTCATGCAATCAGAGATGCACAGGAAAAGGGGTTTATTGATATTATTCCTATTGAAACTCGAAAGCAAAAAGCTGATCTTTTCACAAAAACTTTTGACAAACCACGTTTTTATGAATTGATCTCCATGCTGGGACTTATATCTTTTTGAAAACCTTTTCTGTGAGAATCTATTTGTAAATATGTAAATAACCTTTTTTTCTTCTTTGCAAATTCCGTGGGTCACTCAACTCATCGCTCCGTTACTTTATTTTATCTTTATTTTCTTTTATTTCCTTCTATCTTTCTTTTAATTCCGTATATATATATATATATATATATTAAGAAAATCTGAAAAACAAAAATTTCTTATTAGATAGCTATAATATAGAAATTTTGGGGGAGATATAAAAGATTAACTATTTATAGTTTTTCAAATTTTGCTATTTCAGGATCTCGTTTTGATTGATGTTGAAGAGTCGTTGAAGGAGGTCAGAAGCATTGCGTTTGGGATATGTCAGATAGGCTCAGCCCGAAAACAAAGTAAACAGTGATTGTGCAGCCAAACATAACGTTCAAGATCTCGACAACAAGGATTATCTCCTTGACATGATTGGATTGCACAAAGATAAGGGTTCTGTCAAAAATGGGTTGAGAGCGTCAAATCTTTGCCTTGATTTCCCTAAACATCCCAAATCACCCTCGCCCTATCCCCGAATCGAGTTTCTAGTATGCAAAACAAATAAAAATAAAAAGCTGCTAGTGATGCTCTTCGGAAAAGCCTCTGAGTGAGTTACTTGTTAACTCCTCAGAACGTATTGAGTCAAGTGCTTAACTCCTCTGCTATACGGAAGTATTGACCTGGAGTTGGTGAATCTTCTCTGCTATACGGAAGTATTGACCTGAAGATTCACCGAGCATGCTCAAATGTTTATCTCCTCTGTTATACGTCGGTATAGACCTGGAGCTCTGAACTATTTGAGTTCCCCAAATAATAAGTCGCATTGTGTTCAAATGAATCAATTGCTGACAAGCTCCACTCACAAAGAAAAGATGCAAAATTGCATAAGTGTCAAAAGAAGCAAATGCATCGATCAACATTCAAAAGTTGATCATTGAAATTCAGGCAAAGTCAATCGTATTGCTCAGATATACCCTGATGACAGAACTTGTTCTTTTTACCTAGATGTCTGTGGGGACCGAGTTGTCTGAGCTTCTTCAATCAAACCATAAACATGATAAAAGAAGTTGCTGATCTCTTGTTGAAAGGACTAAGGCATGGGTTTAAATGAACAAACATATCTGCAATCCCGCCAATCGATGATTCTCCGGATTCTGCTCAAAACATCATGAAAAATATATATATCCTTCTTAGCGTTTAAAATTCCTTTGATTATTTTATTTTATTTTATTTTTCTAACTTCTATCTTCTTATTTTTAGTATTTTTAGGTTTATATGTTTATTTTTGGAGCGTTGATATAGTGGGACGGTTTCGTGGATTTACAAAGAATTTAAAAATTTAAGAAAAACCAAAAATATTTTTTTTGTGTGTGTGCTAGCGAACCTGCTAGCGAACCTACAGGTTCGCCCGAACCTCAGGTTCGCCCGCAACCTCTTTGCACCGCCGCCGAAGGCTGTCTTGACTTTTGGTCTTCTGGCGAATCTAAAGTTCGCTGGTCTGTCTATCAGCGAACCTGTGTCTGTATATATAGGTTGTGACAGCGAAATTTTTCAAAATATTCGCTGTCACTACTGTAGCACGTTTTTCAAAATCCAACCGCCGCACGTTCGATTCTCACTATTTCACCGGTCTTTCACACTTTAACACTTCGTTTTAGTCTGGTATGTCATCGCCTACATCCTAATCTCTATTTTAAACCCTTAATCGCACCTTAAACCTGTTAAATCTGTCGATCTATGATTGTGTGCGAATTAAATGACTGATTTGGTGTTTGTTGTTAGGGATTTACTTCATAATAGCCTCGTTTAATGCTTATATTACTTGTTTGTTGCTTTGTATGCTTGATAATGATGTACTGTCTGTGATTCAGGCCGTTTTTCAAAAACTAGGGTTTCCAGCGAACCTATGTGTTCGTCTGGCGAATCTGAACGAAAGTTCAAAACTTAGAGCGAACCTATGTCGTTATGCTGCCCGCGCAACAACATAGATTCGCCCGACTGTTTCTAGCGAACCTATACATTCGCTCGACCAAAACGACTGATTTTTCATGTCAGCGAATCTATAGGTTCTGGTGCCAAATCTCAGGTTCACTCTTCAAGCGAACCTAATTTCCAGCGAATCTATTAACTGTTTTTCAAATTTTCGTTTCTGATCAATCTCCGTTTATTTTTCAGGCACAATGTCGACGTTATTCTTCGAAAGAAAGCACAATATGTGTGCTTTGCTTGATGAGAATCACGATAAGGCCGGCGGCTATAGAGACTGTATCAAGTGGCTGAAGTCATCTCATATACATCACGCCATATCTAACTCACCCACCATATACGAGCTGCATGTTCGAGACTTTTGGAGAACTGCAGTGATGAATGTGTCTACACAGCCATCGCGTATATGTGCCAAAGTCGGTGGCTATGATTTGGAGTTTACTGAAGCCGATCTGGCTAGAATCTTGAGGTTATGTGCCTGGATCATAGGAAAGGGGGTACAGACGGACTGAATTTGGATTGGGCACGGGCTATGATGCTGTTTTGCCGAGGGCAGAAAGCAAATCCTGCAAAGCTCATCTACAATTATATGCTCGAGAACATCCATGCTACCAAAGCCGCCAAATGGTTGAAGTATCCATGGTTGAATTATATGCTCGAGATTCATTCAGATGGTGCTGAATGACAAATTGCCGAATCTGCCGGTAGTTGGAGATGTCCTGAAGATATGGGATATGCATTCGAGGATATTCAAGGACTGTAATGCGGTGAGATCGGACTGTGTGGGTAGGACTTCGTATTTATGGGAGAACATGTACCCGGCAGATAGATGGGTACAGATACAGAGGTTAATGGAGTCTGAGAGAAAACGTGGTGGTGAGAATATTCAAGAGGTTGAGAAGAAGATTAAGAAAAGGAAGGCGTACGCAAAAGAGAAAGATTATTCGTTTGAGCGAGAGGTTGATGAGATACAGGCAGAAATCGATGCTGGTAGGGAACAACGAACCAAGAGGAAATCTGATGCACAAGCTGAAGGGTCAAAGAAGGCGAAGCACGATACTGGGGGTACACCTGCCGTATCTGGAAATGAATTGAAGGGTGAAGTTGAGCGTTTGAGGGCAGAATTGGTTGAATTGAAAGGTAAGTATGAAGAGTTGGAGACACAGGATGCTGAGAAGTCGACAGTTATATATGAAATGGGTAGAATGATGAAAGATCAGCAGTGTTTGATGGTCAGGATTTTCAAAGAACTGAACAGTCTGAAAGAAAAGGAGGGGACAGAGCCTGCTATGACCGAAGCTGAACTGAACTCCTTAACGGATGCTGCAAGGTATCCGTTAATGGACGTTGTATTTGGGGATTCTGACAAAGGTAAGGGCAAAGCTGTTGAGGAGCAGTTTGATGAGGAAATGGGCATTGATTTGGATGTTTTTGAAGGAGATGAAGTGGTCGGAGGATCTGGTGTGAATTTTACTTTGATAGATGAACCAGAGATTGATATCGATGCTGATAGTGAGGAGGATCTGGATGATGAGCCGAAAGTGTATAAGGTGGAAGAAAAGAGGGTGAGTTACCAGTTTGAGCACGTTGAACTAGATAAATCTGAGTGGTTTAGGAAGGAAGAGGAAGTGGTTCCCGAGGTGCCCATATTTCAGCATATTGATCAGCCAAACACCTCCCAGTTAGATAGATAGGTGATTGCATGGAAATACAATTCCCTCGTGGATGCGTATATGATCAAAAGGAGGGGAGGTGACATTTCGTATATCAAGAACAGGAAGCATTTCGCCACCTTGCCTCGGTGGGATTTGCGGAGGTTGGCTGATCTTCCATTGCTTGGTAAAGAAGATAGCGGGAGGGCCTGTGCGTTCGAGGTAACAATCAGGGAGGCCGCAAAGACAAATTTTGCTGATTTTGGATATCAGAAGCCGAGGAGAATGAGACAAAAAAGGGATAGACATTGGGTATCGTGGAAGGGAAAAACTGTTTTGAAGATTGAAGCCCCAAAGGTTATGACAAGGGTCAGAGTTCCAGACACACAGCCACCAAGACTGAATGATTTCCTTAAGTGGTTTTACGATAATAGTACTGGTGAAGCTGTTATCAGATTAAAAGGGGAAGACCGTCCAGAGATTCGCTTGTTTGACCCAATGGAGGTCTTCTCTTTTTGTGATGAGGATCTGAGAGTTTTATGCGAGAACATGATTAAGCACGGGGCTGGAGACGATACTGGAATCGAAGCGAACCTGTTTGTGAAGGTCGCAAACAAAGCCCGGGGGATTCGTGCTGAACTCAGGAGTGTGAACGAAAGGCTAAGGAGGACTGATGATCAGTAGTTGGACATGGATGATTTATCTAGACAGCTGGATCAATCGATTGAGAAGAGGTTCGAGAAACCGGTGGAGGTTGTAGATCTGGATGTAACTGGCGAGGAGCAAACTGCAGAGATTCAGGCGGAAACGACAGTTCAACAAATGCCTGATACTGAGGTCGCAGATGCAGAGTTTGTGGAATCAATGCTAGTGTTCAGTGAAGATGAGGCCGGATCAGAAGATGTTACAAATCCGTTGGCCGGAATTGAAGACAGGGCATGAGCTTTCATTGAAAACCTTTGAAGCCAAGACAAAGACGGAGCTTAATCAGAAGACTTCCCCAGGTGAGGTCCAACCTAGGGGGAGTATTGATAGTCACATGTATAGGTTGGACTCACCGGTGTGTCGGTGTTACTTTTGTATGTATTTTGTATGTTATTTGTAAGCTTTTGTACTAGCGAAACTACGGGCGAATCTATAGAATCGCCCGTAGCACAGTTTAGTGATTATGAAGGTGTCGATTGGGCGAACCTGTATGTGCCCAGCGAACCTGTGTGGTTCGCTAGATAGATTCGCTACAGCGAATCTATCAGCGAACCTAGCACTGTTATATAATGTAACCTTATCTACAAGTGAATACAACTTTTGCACATCTTTTACCAAAACTCTTATCTACTGATTGTGTTGTGTAATTGTTCACCTGAGGTGCTAGGAGCATATTCTACTTATCTTTGTAGCTTATATACCTCGGTTGTGTGGTTTAATCTCGTTATTGGGTTTGTTTGGTTATTATACACTTTGTTGTTCAAGTCTTGAGTGTTTGTTGTTAAACAAGTCAATATAGCACTGAAATCACGATCATTATGGACCAACAGTAGGACGTGCTACAACTCCTAAGAACTCCTTACATCGTCGTGCGCAACTTTAAAACTCCATAATAAACCTAATAAATTCGTCCGAGTCCTTTGAACGTCGTACGGAAACTTAAGACATCTTACGACTATGTATGGCATATTAGCACCATGAAAAGCACGTTAGTATAATTTAGGACGCTTTACAATTCCTAACAACACCTTACAACACAGTACAAAACCTTAAAACTCCTTAATAAACGTAATGAATTCTTCGAAATCCTTTGAACATCGTAGGACAACTCAGGAGATGTTACGGTTCAGTATGCGACATTAGCAACATGAAAAGCACGTTAGAATAAGGTAGGACGCGCTACAACTACTAAGAACACCTTACATCACCGTACGAAACTTTAAAACTCCATAATAAACCTAATAAATTCGTCCGAGTTATTTGAAAGTCGTACGGCAACTTAAGACAACTTACGACTATGTATGCCATATTAGTATAATGAAAAGCACGTTAGTAAAATGTTGGACGCCTTACAACACCGTACGAAACCTTAAAACTCCTTAATAAACCTAATGAATTCGTCCGAGTTATTTGAAAGTCGTACGGCAACTTAAGACAACTTACGACTATGTATGCCATATTAGTATAATGAAAAGCACGTTAGTAAAATGTTGGACGCCTTACAACACCGTACGAAACCTTAAAACTCCATAATAAACCTAATAAATTCGTCCGAGTACTTTGAACGTCGTACGGAAACTTAAGACATCTTACGACTATGTATGGCATATTAGCACCATGAAAAGCACGTTAGTACAATTTAGGACGCTTTACAATTCCTAACAACACCTTACAACACAGTACAAAACCTTAAAACTCCTTAATAAACCTAATGAATTCTTCGAAATCCTTTGAACATCGTAGGACAACTCAGGAGATGTTACGGTTCAGTATGCGACATTAGCAACATGAAAAGCACGTTAGAATAAGGTAGGACGCGCTACAACTACTAAGAACACCTTACATCACCGTACGAAACTTTAAAACTCCATAATAAACCTAATAAATTCGTCTGAGTCCTTTGAACGTCGTACGGCAACTTAAGACATCTTACGACTATGGATGGCATATTAGCACCTTGATAAGCACGTTAGTATAATTTAGGACGCCTTACAATCCTAACAATACCTTACAACACCGTACGAAACCTTAAAACTCCTTAATAAACCTAATGAATTCGTGGAAGTCCTTTGAACATCGTACGACAACTCAGGAGATGTTACGGCTCATTATGCGACATTAGCAACATGTAAAGCACGTTTGAATAATGTATGACGCGTTACAACTCCAATGAACACCTTACATCACCGTACGAAACTTTAAAACTCCATAATAAACCTAATAAATTCGTCTGAGTCCTTTAAACGTTGTAAGACAACTTAAGACATCTTACGACTATGTATGGCATATTAGCACCATGAAAAGCACGTTAGTATAATTTAGGACGCCTTACAATTCCTACAACACCTTACAACACAGTACAAAACTTTAATACTCCTTAATAAACCTAATGAATTCTTCGAAGTCCTTTGAACATCGTACGACAACTCAGGAGATGTTACGGTTCAGTATGCGGCATTAGCAACATGAAAAGCACGTTAGAATAATGTAGGACGTGCTACAACTCCTAAGAACACCTTACATCGCCGTGCGCAACTTTAAAACTCCATAATAAACCTAATAAATTCGTCCGAGTACTTTGAACGTCGTACGGAAACTTAAGACATCTTACGACTATGTATGGCATATTAGCACCATGAAAAGCACGTTAGTACAATTTAGGACGCTTTACAATTCCTAACAACACCTTACAACACAGTACAAAACCTTAAAACTCCTTAATAAACCTAATGAATTCTTCGAAATCCTTTGAACATCGTAGGACAACTCAGGAGATGTTACGGTTCAGTATGCGACATTAGCAACATGAAAAGCACGTTAGAATAAGGTAGGACGCGCTACAACTACTAAGAACACCTTACATCACCGTACGAAACTTTAAAACTCCATAATAAACCTAATAAATTCGTCTGAGTCCTTTGAACGTCGTACGGCAACTTAAGACATCTTACGACTATGGATGGCATATTAGCACCATGAAAAGCACGTTAGTATAATTTAGGACGCCTTACAACTCCTAACAACACCTTACAACACCGTACGAAACCTTAAAACTGCTTAATAAACCTAATGAATTCGTCGAAGTCCTTTGAACATCGTACGACAACTCAGGAGATGTTACGGCTCATTATGCGACATTAGCAACATGTAAAGCACGTTTGAATAATGTATGACGCGTTACAACTCCAATGAACACCTTACATCACCGTACGAAACTTTAAAACTCCATAATAAACCTAATAAATTCGTCTGAGTCCTTTTAACGTTGTAAGACAACTTAAGACATCTTACGACTATGTATGGCATATTAGCACCATGAAAAGCACGTTAGTATAATTTAGGACGCCTTACAATTCCTACAACACCTTACAACACAGTACAAAACTTTAATACTCCTTAATAAACCTAATGAATTCTTCGAAGTCCTTTGAACATCGTACGACAACTCAGGAGATGTTACGGTTCAGTATGCGGCATTAGCAACATGAAAAGCACGTTAGAATAATGTAGGACGTGCTACAACTCCTAAGAACACCTTACATCGCCGTGCGCAACTTTAAAACTCCATAATAAACCTAATAAATTCGTCCGAGTACTTTGAACGTCGTACGGAAACTTAAGACATCTTACGACTATGTATGGCATATTAGCACCATGAAAAGCACGTTAGTACAATTTAGGACGCTTTACAATTCCTAACAACACCTTACAACACAGTACAAAACCTTAAAACTCCTTAATAAACCTAATGAATTCTTCGAAATCCTTTGAACATCGTAGGACAACTCAGGAGATGTTACGGTTCAGTATGCGACATTAGCAACATGAAAAGCACGTTAGAATAAGGTAGGACGCGCTACAACTACTAAGAACACCTTACATCACCGTACGAAACTTTAAAACTCCATAATAAACCTAATAAATTCGTCTGAGTCCTTTGAACGTCGTACGGCAACTTAAGACATCTTACGACTATGGATGACATATTAGCACCATGAAAAGCACGTTAGTATAATTTAGGACGCCTTACAACTCCTAACAACACCTTACAACACCGTACGAAACCTTAAAACTGCTTAATAAACGTAATGAATTCGTCGAAGTCCTTTGAACATCGTACGACAACTCAGGAGATGTTACGGCTCATTATGCGACATTAGCAACATGTAAAGCACGTTTGAATAATGTATGACGCGTTACAACTCCAATGAACACCTTACATCACCGTACGAAACTTTAAAACTCCATAATAAACCTAATAAATTCGTCTGAGTCCTTTTAACGTTGTAAGACAACTTAAGACATCTTACGACTATGTATGGCATATTAGCACCATGAAAAGCACGTTAGTATAATTTAGGACGCCTTACAATTCCTACAACACCTTACAACACAGTACAAAACTTTAATACTCCTTAATAAACCTAATGAATTCTTCGAAGTCCTTTGAACATCGTACGACAACTCAGGAGATGTTACGGTTCAGTATGCGGCTTTAGCAACATGAAAAGCACGTTAGAATAATGTAGGACGTGCTACAACTCCTAAGAACACCTTACATCGCCGTGCGCAACTTTAAAACTCCATAATAAACCTAATAAATTCGTCCGAGTACTTTGAACGTCGTACGGAAACTTAAGACATCTTACGACTATGTATGGCATATTAGCACCATGAAAAGCACGTTAGTACAATTTAGGACGCTTTACAATTCCTAACAACACCTTACAACACAGTACAAAACCTTAAAACTCCTTAATAAACCTAATGAATTCTTCGAAATCCTTTGAACATCGTAGGACAACTCAGGAGATGTTACGGTTCAGTATGCGACATTAGCAACATGAAAAGCACGTTAGAATAAGGTAGGACGCGCTACAACTACTAAGAACACCTTACATCACCGTACGAAACTTTAAAACTCCATAATAAACCTAATAAATTCGTCTGAGTCCTTTGAACGTCGTACGGCAACTTAAGACATCTTACGACTATGGATGACATATTAGCACCATGAAAAGCACGTTAGTATAATTTAGGACGCCTTACAACTCCTAACAACACCTTACAACACCGTACGAAACCTTAAAACTGCTTAATAAACGTAATGAATTCGTCGAAGTCCTTTGAACATCGTACGACAACTCAGGAGATGTTACGGCTCATTATGCGACATTAGCAACATGTAAAGCACGTTTGAATAATGTATGACGCGTTACAACTCCAATGAACACCTTACATCACCGTACGAAACTTTAAAACTCCATAATAAACCTAATAAATTCGTCTGAGTCCTTTTAACGTTGTAAGACAACTTAAGACATCTTACGACTATGTATGGCATATTAGCACCATGAAAAGCACGTTAGTATAATTTAGGACGCCTTACAATTCCTACAACACCTTACAACACAGTACAAAACTTTAATACTCCTTAATAAACCTAATGAATTCTTCGAAGTCCTTTGAACATCGTACGACAACTCAGGAGATGTTACGGTTCAGTATGCGGCATTAGCAACATGAAAAGCACGTTAGAATAATGTAGGACGTGCTACAACTCCTAAGAACACCTTACATCGCCGTGCGCAACTTTAAAACTCCATAATAAACCTAATAAATTCGTCCGAGTACTTTGAACGTCGTACGGAAACTTAAGACATCTTACGACTATGTATGGCATATTAGCACCATGAAAAGCACGTTAGTACAATTTAGGACGCTTTACAATTCCTAACAACACCTTACAACACAGTACAAAACCTTAAAACTCCTTAATAAACCTAATGAATTCTTCGAAATCCTTTGAACATCGTAGGACAACTCAGGAGATGTTACGGTTCAGTATGCGACATTAGCAACATGAAAAGCACGTTAGAATAAGGTAGGACGCGCTACAACTACTAAGAACACCTTACATCACCGTACGAAACTTTAAAACTCCATAATAAACCTAATAAATTCGTCTGAGTCCTTTGAACGTCGTACGGCAACTTAAGACATCTTACGACTATGGATGGCATATTAGCACCATGAAAAGCACGTTAGTATAATTTAGGACGCCTTACAACTCCTAACAACACCTTACAACACCGTACGAAACCTTAAAACTGCTTAATAAACCTAATGAATTCGTCGAAGTCCTTTGAACATCGTACGACAACTCAGGAGATGTTACGGCTCATTATGCGACATTAGCAACATGTAAAGCACGTTTGAATAATGTATGACGCGTTACAACTCCAATGAACACCTTACATCACCGTACGAAACTTTAAAACTCCATAATAAACCTAATAAATTCGTCTGAGTCCTTTTAACGTTGTAAGACAACTTAAGACATCTTACGACTATGTATGGCATATTAGCACCATGAAAAGCACGTTAGTATAATTTAGGACGCCTTACAATTCCTACAACACCTTACAACACAGTACAAAACTTTAATACTCCTTAATAAACCTAATGAATTCTTCGAAGTCCTTTGAACATCGTACGACAACTCAGGAGATGTTACGGTTCAGTATGCGGCATTAGCAACATGAAAAGCACGTTAGAATAATGTAGGACGTGCTACAACTCCTAAGAACACCTTACATCGCCGTGCGCAACTTTAAAACTCCATAATAAACCTAATAAATTCGTCCGAGTACTTTGAACGTCGTACGGAAACTTAAGACATCTTACGACTATGTATGGCATATTAGCACCATGAAAAGCACGTTAGTACAATTTAGGACGCTTTACAATTCCTAACAACACCTTACAACACAGTACAAAACCTTAAAACTCCTTAATAAACCTAATGAATTCTTCGAAATCCTTTGAACATCGTAGGACAACTCAGGAGATGTTACGGTTCAGTATGCGACATTAGCAACATGAAAAGCACGTTAGAATAAGGTAGGACGCGCTACAACTACTAAGAACACCTTACATCACCGTACGAAACTTTAAAACTCCATAATAAACCTAATAAATTCGTCTGAGTCCTTTGAACGTCGTACGGCAACTTAAGACATCTTACGACTATGGATGACATATTAGCACCATGAAAAGCACGTTAGTATAATTTAGGACGCCTTACAACTCCTAACAACACCTTACAACACCGTACGAAACCTTAAAACTGCTTAATAAACGTAATGAATTCGTCGAAGTCCTTTGAACATCGTACGACAACTCAGGAGATGTTACGGCTCATTATGCGACATTAGCAACATGTAAAGCACGTTTGAATAATGTATGACGCGTTACAACTCCAATGAACACCTTACATCACCGTACGAAACTTTAAAACTCCATAATAAACCTAATAAATTCGTCTGAGTCCTTTTAACGTTGTAAGACAACTTAAGACATCTTACGACTATGTATGGCATATTAGCACCATGAAAAGCACGTTAGTATAATTTAGGACGCCTTACAATTCCTACAACACCTTACAACACAGTACAAAACTTTAATACTCCTTAATAAACCTAATGAATTCTTCGAAGTCCTTTGAACATCGTACGACAACTCAGGAGATGTTACGGTTCAGTATGCGGCATTAGCAACATGAAAAGCACGTTAGAATAATGTAGGACGTGCTACAACTCCTAAGAACACCTTACATCGCCGTGCGCAACTTTAAAACTCCATAATAAACCTAATAAATTCGTCCGAGTACTTTGAACGTCGTACGGAAACTTAAGACATCTTACGACTATGTATGGCATATTAGCACCATGAAAAGCACGTTAGTACAATTTAGGACGCTTTACAATTCCTAACAACACCTTACAACACAGTACAAAACCTTAAAACTCCTTAATAAACCTAATGAATTCTTCGAAATCCTTTGAACATCGTAGGACAACTCAGGAGATGTTACGGTTCAGTATGCGACATTAGCAACATGAAAAGCACGTTAGAATAAGGTAGGACGCGCTACAACTACTAAGAACACCTTACATCACCGTACGAAACTTTAAAACTCCATAATAAACCTAATAAATTCGTCTGAGTCCTTTGAACGTCGTACGGCAACTTAAGACATCTTACGACTATGGATGACATATTAGCACCATGAAAAGCACGTTAGTATAATTTAGGACGCCTTACAACTCCTAACAACACCTTACAACACCGTACGAAACCTTAAAACTGCTTAATAAACGTAATGAATTCGTCGAAGTCCTTTGAACATCGTACGACAACTCAGGAGATGTTACGGCTCATTATGCGACATTAGCAACATGTAAAGCACGTTTGAATAATGTATGACGCGTTACAACTCCAATGAACACCTTACATCACCGTACGAAACTTTAAAACTCCATAATAAACCTAATAAATTCGTCTGAGTCCTTTTAACGTTGTAAGACAACTTAAGACATCTTACGACTATGTATGGCATATTAGCACCATGAAAAGCACGTTAGTATAATTTAGGACGCCTTACAATTCCTACAACACCTTACAACACAGTACAAAACTTTAATACTCCTTAATAAACCTAATGAATTCTTCGAAGTACTTTGAACATCGTACGACAACTCAGGAGATGTTACGGTTCAGTATGCGGCATTAGCAACATGAAAAGCACGTTAGAATAATGTAGGACGTGCTACAACTCCTAAGAACACCTTACATCGCCGTGCGCAACTTTAAAACTCCATAATAAACCTAATAAATTCGTCCGAGTACTTTGAACGTCGTACGGAAACTTAAGACATCTTACGACTATGTATGGCATATTAGCACCATGAAAAGCACGTTAGTACAATTTAGGACGCTTTACAATTCCTAACAACACCTTACAACACAGTACAAAACCTTAAAACTCCTTAATAAACCTAATGAATTCTTCGAAATCCTTTGAACATCGTAGGACAACTCAGGAGATGTTACGGTTCAGTATGCGACATTAGCAACATGAAAAGCACGTTAGAATAAGGTAGGACGCGCTACAACTACTAAGAACACCTTACATCACCGTACGAAACTTTAAAACTCCATAATAAACCTAATAAATTCGTCTGAGTCCTTTGAACGTCGTACGGCAACTTAAGACATCTTACGACTATGGATGGCATATTAGCACCATGAAAAGCACGTTAGTATAATTTAGGACGCCTTACAACTCCTAACAACACCTTACAACACCGTACGAAACCTTAAAACTGCTTAATAAACCTAATGAATTCGTCGAAGTCCTTTGAACATCGTACGACAACTCAGGAGATGTTACGGCTCATTATGCGACATTAGCAACATGTAAAGCACGTTTGAATAATGTATGACGCGTTACAACTCCAATGAACACCTTACATCACCGTACGAAACTTTAAAACTCCATAATAAACCTAATAAATTCGTCTGAGTCCTTTTAACGTTGTAAGACAACTTAAGACATCTTACGACTATGTATGGCATATTAGCACCATGAAAAGCACGTTAGTATAATTTAGGACGCCTTACAATTCCTACAACACCTTACAACACAGTACAAAACTTTAATACTCCTTAATAAACCTAATGAATTCTTCGAAGTCCTTTGAACATCGTACGACAACTCAGGAGATGTTACGGTTCAGTATGCGGCATTAGCAACATGAAAAGCACGTTAGAATAATGTAGGACGTGCTACAACTCCTAAGAACACCTTACATCGCCGTGCGCAACTTTAAAACTCCATAATAAACCTAATAAATTCGTCCGAGTACTTTGAACGTCGTACGGAAACTTAAGACATCTTACGACTATGTATGGCATATTAGCACCATGAAAAGCACGTTAGTACAATTTAGGACGCTTTACAATTCCTAACAACACCTTACAACACAGTACAAAACCTTAAAACTCCTTAATAAACCTAATGAATTCTTCGAAATCCTTTGAACATCGTAGGACAACTCAGGAGATGTTACGGTTCAGTATGCGACATTAGCAACTTGAAAAGCACGTTAAAATAAGGTAGGACGTGCTACAACTACTAAGAACACCTTACATCACCGTACGAAACTTTAAAACTCCATAATAAACCTAATAAATTCGTCTGAGTCCTTTGAACGTCGTACGGCAACTTAAGACATCTTACGACTATGGATGGCATATTAGCACCATGAAAAGCACGTTAGTATAATTTAGGACGCCTTACAACTCCTAACAACACCTTACAACACCGTACGAAACCTTAAAACTGCTTAATAAACGTAATGAATTCGTCGAAGTCCTTTGAACATCGTACGACAACTCAGGAGATGTTACGGCTCATTATGCGACATTAGCAACATGTAAAGCACGTTTGAATAATGTATGACGCGTTACAACTCCAATGAACACCTTACATCACCGTACGAAACTTTAAAACTCCATAATAAACCTAATAAATTCGTCTGAGTCCTTTTAACGTTGTAAGACAACTTAAGACATCTTACGACTATGTATGGCATATTAGCACCATGAAAAGCACGTTAGTATAATTTAGGACGCCTTACAATTCCTACAACACCTTACAACACAGTACAAAACTTTAATACTCCTTAATAAACCTAATGAATTCTTCGAAGTCCTTTGAACATCGTACGACAACTCAGGAGATGTTACGGTTCAGTATGCGGCATTAGCAACATGAAAAGCACGTTAGAATAATGTAGGACGTGCTACAACTCCTAAGAACACCTTACATCGCCGTGCGCAACTTTAAAACTCCATAATAAACCTAATAAATTCGTCCGAGTACTTTGAACGTCGTACGGAAACTTAAGACATCTTACGACTATGTATGGCATATTAGCACCATGAAAAGCACGTTAGTACAATTTAGGACGCTTTACAATTCCTAACAACACCTTACAACACAGTACAAAACCTTAAAACTCCTTAATAAACCTAATGAATTCTTCGAAATCCTTTGAACATCGTAGGACAACTCAGGAGATGTTACGGTTCAGTATGCGACATTAGCAACATGAAAAGCACGTTAGAATAAGGTAGGACGCGCTACAACTACTAAGAACACCTTACATCACCGTACGAAACTTTAAAACTCCATAATAAACCTAATAAATTCGTCTGAGTCCTTTGAACGTCGTACGGCAACTTAAGACATCTTACGACTATGGATGGCATATTAGCACCATGAAAAGCACGTTAGTATAATTTAGGACGCCTTACAACTCCTAACAACACCTTACAACACCGTACGAAACCTTAAAACTGCTTAATAAACCTAATGAATTCGTCGAAGTCCTTTGAACATCGTACGACAACTCAGGAGATGTTACGGCTCATTATGCGACATTAGCAACATGTAAAGCACGTTTGAATAATGTATGACGCGTTACAACTCCAATGAACACCTTACATCACCGTACGAAACTTTAAAACTCCATAATAAACCTAATAAATTCGTCTGAGTCCTTTTAACGTTGTAAGACAACTTAAGACATCTTACGACTATGTATGGCATATTAGCACCATGAAAAGCACGTTAGTATAATTTAGGACGCCTTACAATTCCTACAACACCTTACAACACAGTACAAAACTTTAATACTCCTTAATAAACCTAATGAATTCTTCGAAGTCCTTTGAACATCGTACGACAACTCAGGAGATGTTACGGTTCAGTATGCGGCATTAGCAACATGAAAAGCACGTTAGAATAATGTAGGACGTGCTACAACTCCTAAGAACACCTTACATCGTCGTGCGCAACTTTAAAACTCCATAATAAACCTAATAAATTCGTCCGAGTACTTTGAACGTCGTACGGAAACTTAAGACATCTTACGACTATGTATGGCATATTAGCACCATGAAAAGCACGTTAGTACAATTTAGGACGCTTTACAATTCCTAACAACACCTTACAACACAGTACAAAACCTTAAAACTCCTTAATAAACCTAATGAATTCTTCGAAATCCTTTGAACATCGTAGGACAACTCAGGAGATGTTACGGTTCAGTATGCGACATTAGCAACTTGAAAAGCACGTTAAAATAAGGTAGGACGTGCTACAACTACTAAGAACACCTTACATCACCGTACGAAACTTTAAAACTCCATAATAAACCTAATAAATTCGTCCGAGTTATTTGAAAGTCGTACGGCAACTTAAGACAACTTACGACTATGTATGGCATATTAGCACCATGAAAAGCACGTTAGTATAATTTAGGACGCCTTACAATTCCTACAACACCTACAACACAGTACAAAACCTTAATACTCCTTAATAAACCTAATGAATTCTTCGAAGTCCTTTGAATATCGTACGACAACTCAGGAGATGTTACGGTTCAGTATGCGACATTAGCAACATGAAAAGCACGTTAGAATAACGTAGGACGCGCTACAACTACTAAGAACACCTTACATCACCGTACGAAACTTTAAAACTCCATAATAAACCTAATAAATTCGTCCGAGTTATTTGAAAGTCGTACGGCAACTTAAGACAACCTACGACTATGTATGCCATATTAGTATAATGAAAAGCACGTTAGTAAAATGTTGGACGCCTTACAACACTGTACGAAACCTTAAAACTCCTTAATAAACCTAATGAATTCGTCGAAGTCCTTTGAACATCATACGACAACTCAGGAGATGTTACGGTTTAGTATGCGGCATTAGCAACATGAAAAGAACGTTTGAATAATGTATGACGCGTTACAACTACAAAGAACACCTTACATCACCGTACGAAACTTTAAAACTCCATAATAAACCTAATAAATTCGTCCGAGTCCTTTGAACGTCATACGACAACTTAAGACATCTTACGACTATGGATGGCATATTAGCACCATGAAAAGCACGTTAGTATAATTTAGGACGCCTTACAACTCCTAACAACACCTTACAACACCGTACGAAACCTTAAAACTCCATAATAAACCTAATGAATTCGTCGAAGTCCTTTGAACTTCGTACGACAACTCAGGAGATGTTAAGGTTCAGTATGCGGCATTAGCAACATGAAAAGCACGTTAGAATAATGTAGGACGTGCTACAACTCCTAAGAACACCTTACATCGCCGTGCGCAACTTTAAAACTCCATAATAAACCTAATAAATTCGTCCGAGTCCTTTGAACGTCGTACGGAAACTTAAGACATCTTACGACTATGTATGGCATATTAGCACCATGAAAAGCACGTTAGTATAATTTAGGATGCTTTACAATTCCTAACAACACCATACAACACAGTACAAAACCTTAAAACTGGTTAATAAACCTAATGAATTCTTCGAAATCCTTTGAACATCGTAGGACAACTCAGGAGATGTTACGGTTCAGTATGCGACATTAGCAACATGAAAAGCACGTTAGAATAAGGTAGGACGCGCTACAACTACTAAGAACACCTTACATCACCGTACGAAACTTTAAAACTCCATAATAAACCTAATAAATTCGTCCGAGTTATTTGAAAGTCGTACGGCAACTTAAGACAACTTACGACTATGTATGGCATATTAGCACCATGAAAAGCACGTTAGTATAATTTAGGACGCCTTACAATTCCTACAACACCTTACAACACAGTACAAAACCTTAATACTCCTTAATAAACCTAATGAATTCTTCGAAGTCCTTTGAATATCGTACGACAACTCAGGAGATGTTACGGTTCAGTATGCGGCATTAGCAACATGAAAAGCACGTTAGAATAATGTAGGACGTGCTACAACTCCTAAGAACTCCTTACATCGCCGTGCGCAACTTTAAAACTCCATAATAAACCTAATAAATTCGTCCGAGTCCTTTGAACGTCGTACGGAAACTTAAGACATCTTACGACTATGTATGGCATATTAGCACCATGAAAAGCACGTTAGTATAATTTAGGATGCTTTACAATTCCTAACAACACCATACAACACAGTACAAAACCTTAAAACTGGTTAATAAACCTAATGAATTCTTCGAAATCCTTTGAACATCGTAGGACAACTCAGGAGATGTTACGGTTCAGTATGCGACATTAGCAACATGAAAAGCACGTTAGAATAAGGTAGGACGCGCTACAACTACTAAGAACACCTTACATCACCGTACGAAACTTTAAAACTCCATAATAAACCTAATAAATTCGTCCGAGTTAATTGAAAGTCGTACGGCAACTTAAGACAACTTACGACTATGTATGGCATATTAGCACCATGAAAAGCACGTTAGTATAATTTAGGACGCCTTACAATTCCTACAACACCTTACAACACAGTACAAAACCTTAATACTCCTTAATAAACCTAATGAATTCTTCGAAGTCCTTTGAATATCGTACGACAACTCAGGAGATGTTACGGTTCAGTATGCGGCATTAGCAACATGAAAAGCACGTTAGAATAATGTAGGACGTGCTACAACTCCTAAGAACTCCTTACATGGCCGTGCGCAACTTTAAAACTCCATAATAAACCTAACAAATTCGTCCGAGTCCTTTGAACGTCGTACGGAAACTTAAGACATCTTACGACTATGTATGGCATATTAGCACCATGAAAAGCACGTTAGTATAATTTAGGACGCTTTACAATTCCTAACAACACCTTACAACACAGTACAAAACCTTAAAACTCCTTAATAAACGTAATGAATTCTTCGAAATCCTTTGAACATCGTAGGACAACTCAGGAGATGTTACGGTTCAGTATGCGACATTAGCAACATGAAAAGCACGTTAGAATAACGTAGGACGCGCTACAACTACTAAGAACACCTTACATCACCGTACGAAACTTTAAAACTCCATAATAAACATAATAAATTCGTCCGAGTTATTTGAAAGTCGTACGGCAACTTAAAACAACTTACGACTATGTATGCCATATTAGTATAATGAAAAGCACGTTAGTAAAATGTTGGACGCCTTACAACACCGTACGAAACCTTAAAACTCCTTAATAAACCTAATGAATTCGTCGAAGTCCTTTGAACATCATACGACAACTCAGGAGATGTTACGGTTTAGTATGCGACATTAGCAACATGAAAAGAACGTTTGAATAATGTATGACGCGTTACAACTACAAAGAACACCTTACATCACCGTATGAAACTTTAAAACTCCATAATAAACCTAATAAATTCGTCCGAGTCCTTTGAACGTCGTACGGCAACTTAAGACATCTTACGACTATGGATGGCATATTAGCACCATGAAAAGCACGTTAGTATAATTTAGGACGCCTTACAACTCCTAACAACACCTTACAACACCGTACGAAACCTTAAAACTGCTTAATAAACCTAATGAATTCGTCGAAGTCCTTTAAACATCGTACGACAACTCAGGAGATGTTACGGCTCATTATGCGACATTAGCAACATGTAAAGCACGTTTGAATAATGTATGACGCGTTACAACTCCAATGAACACCTTACATCACCGTACGAAACTTTAAAACTCCATAATAAACCTAATAAATTCGTCTGAGTCCTTTAAACGTTGTAAGACAACTTAAGACATCTTACGACTATGTATGGCATATTAGCACCATGAAAAGCACGTTAGTATAATTTAGGACGCCTTACAATTCCTACAACACCTTACAACACAGTACAAAACTTTAATACTCCTTAATAAACCTAATGAATTCTTCGAAGTCCTTTGAACATCGTACGACAACTCAGGAGATGTTACGGTTCAGTATGCGGCATTAGCAACATGAAAAGCACGTTAGAATAATGTAGGACGTGCTACAACTCCTAAGAACACCTTACATCGCCGTGCGCAACTTTAAAACTCCATAATAAACCTAATAAATTCGTCCGAATACTTTGAACGTCGTACGGAAACTTAAGACATCTTACGACTATGTATGGCATATTAGCACCATGAAAAGCACGTTAGTACAATTTAGGACGCTTTACAATTCCTAACAACACCTTACAACACAGTACAAAACCTTAAAACTCCTTAATAAACCTAATGAATTCTTCGAAATCCTTTGAACATCGTAGGACAACTCAGGAGATGTTACGGTTCAGTATGCGACATTAGCAACATGAAAAGCACGTTAGAATAAGGTAGGACGCGCTACAACTACTAAGAACACCTTACATCACCGTACGAAACTTTAAAACTCCATAATAAACCTAATAAATTCGTCCGAGTTATTTGAAAGTCGTACGGCAACTTAAGACAACTTACGACTATGTATGGCATATTAGCACCATGAAAAGCACGTTAGTATAATTTAGGACGCCTTACAATTCCTACAACACCTTACAACACAGTACAAAACCTTAATACTCCTTAATAAACCTAATGAATTCTTCGAAGTCCTTTGAATATCGTACGACAACTCAGGAGATGTTACGGTTCAGTATGCGGCATTAGCAACATGAAAAGCACGTTAGAATAATGTAGGACGTGCTACAACTCCTAAGAACTCCTTACATCGCCGTGCGCAACTTTAAAACTCCATAATAAACCTAATAAATTCGTCCGAGTCCTTTGAACGTCGTACGGAAACTTAAGACATCTTACGACTATGTATGGCATATTAGCACCATGAAAAGCACGTTAGTATAATTTAGGACGCTTTACAATTCCTAACAACACCTTACAACACAGTACAAAACCTTAAAACTCCTTAATAAACGTAATGAATTCTTCGAAATCCTTTGAACATCGTAGGACAACTCAGGAGATGTTACGGTTCAGTATGCGACATTAGCAACATGAAAAGCACGTTAGAATAACGTAGGACGCGCTACAACTACTAAGAACACCTTACATCACCGTACGAAACTTTAAAACTCCATAATAAACCTAATAAATTCGTCCGAGTTATTTGAAAGTCGTACGGCAACTTAAGACAACTTACGACTATGTATGCCATATTAGTATAATGAAAAGCACGTTAGTAAAATGTTGGACGCCTTACAACACCGTACGAAACCTTAAAACTCCTTAATAAACCTATTGAATTCGTCGAAGTCCTTTGAACATCATACGACAACTCAGGAGATGTTACGGTTTAGTATGCGACATTAGCAACATGAAAAGAACGTTTGAATAATGTATGACGCGTTACAACTACAAAGAACACCTTACATCACCGTATGAAACTTTAAAACTCCATAATAAACCTAATAAATTCGTCCGAGTCCTTTGAACGTCGTACGGCAACTTAAGACATCTTACGACTATGGATGGCATATTAGCACCATGAAAAGCACGTTAGTATAATTTAGGACGCCTTACAACTCCTAACAACACCTTACAACACCGTACGAAACCTTAAAACTGCTTAATAAACCTAATGAATTCGTCGAAGTCCTTTGAACATCGTACGACAACTCAGGAGATGTTACGGCTCATTATGCGACATTAGCAACATGTAAAGCACGTTTGAATAATGTATGACGCGTTACAACTCCAATGAACACCTTACATCACCGTACGAAACTTTAAAACTCCATAATAAACCTAATAAATTCGTCTGAGTCCTTTAAACGTTGTAAGACAACCTAAGACATCTTACGACTATGTATGGCATATTAGCACCATGAAAAGCACGTTAGAATAATGTAGGACGTGCTACAACTCCTAAGAACACCTTACATCGCCGTGCGCAACTTTAAAACTCCATAATAAACCTAATAAATTCGTCCGAATACTTTGAACGTCGTACGGAAACTTAAGACATCTTACGACTATGTATGGCATATTAGCACCATGAAAAGCACGTTAGTACAATTTAGGACGCTTTACAATTCCTAACAACACCTTACAACACAGTACAAAACCTTAAAACTCCTTAATAAACCTAATGAATTCTTCGAAATCCTTTGAACATCGTAGGACAACTCAGGAGATGTTACGGTTCAGTATGCGACATTAGCAACATGAAAAGCACGTTAGAATAAGGTAGGACGCGCTACAACTACTAAGAACACCTTACATCACCGTACGAAACTTTAAAACTCCATAATAAACCTAATAAATTCGTCCGAGTTATTTGAAAGTCGTACGGCAACTTAAGACAACTTACGACTATGTATGGCATATTAGCACCATGAAAAGCACGTTAGTATAATTTAGGACGCCTTACAATTCCTACAACACCTTACAACACAGTACAAAACCTTAATACTCCTTAATAAACCTAATGAATTCTTCGAAGTCCTTTGAATATCGTACGACAACTCAGGAGATGTTACGGTTCAGTATGCGGCATTAGCAACATGAAAAGCACGTTAGAATAATGTAGGACGTGCTACAACTCCTAAGAACTCCTTACATGGCCGTGCGCAACTTTAAAACTCCATAATAAACCTAATAAATTCGTCCGAGTCCTTTGAACGTCATACGGAAACTTAAGACATCTTACGACTATGTATGGCATATTAGCACCATGAAAAGCACGTTAGTATAATTTAGGACGCTTTACAATTCCTAACAACACCTTACAACACAGTACAAAACCTTAAAAATCCTTAATAAACGTAATGAATTCTTCGAAATCCTTTGAACATCGTAGGACAACTCAGGAGATGTTACGGTTCAGTATGCGACATTAGCAACATGAAAAGCACGTTAGAATAACGTAGGACGCGCTACAACTACTAAGAACACCTTACATCACCGTACGAAACTTTAAAACTCCATAATAAACCTAATAAATTCGTCCGAGTTATTTGAAAGTCGTACGGCAACTTAAGACAACTTACGACTATGTATGGCATATTAGCACCATGAAAAGCACGTTAGTATAATTTAGGACGCCTTACAATTCCTACAACACCTTACAACACAGTACAAAACCTTAATACTCCTTAATAAACCTAATGAATTCTTCGAAGTCCTTTGAATATCGTACGACAACTCAGGAGATGTTACGGTTCAGTATGCGGCATTAGCAACATGAAAAGCACGTTAGAATAATGTAGGACGTGCTACAACTCCTAAGAACTCCTTACATGGCCGTGCGCAACTTTAAAACTCCATAATAAACCTAATAAATTCGTCCGAGTCCTTTGAACGTCGTACGGAAACTTAAGACATCTTACGACTATGTATGGCATATTAGCACCATGAAAAGCACGTTAGTATAATTTAGGACGCTTTACAATTCCTAACAACACCTTACAACACAGTACAAAACCTTAAAAATCCTTAATAAACGTAATGAATTCTTCGAAATCCTTTGAACATCGTAGGACAACTCAGGAGATGTTACGGTTCAGTATGCGACATTAGCAACATGAAAAGCACGTTAGAATAAGGTAGGACGCGCTACAACTACTAAGAACACCTTACATCACCGTACGAAACTTTAAAACTCCATAATAAACCTAATAAATTCGTCCGAGTTATTTGAAAGTCGTACGGCAACTTAAGACAACTTACGACTATGTATGGCATATTAGCACCATGAAAAGCACGTTAGTATAATTTAGGACGCCTTACAATTCCTACAACACCTTACAACACAGTACAAAACCTTAATACTCCTTAATAAACCTAATGAATTCTTCGAAGTCCTTTGAATATCGTACGACAACTCAGGAGATGTTACGGTTCAGTATGCGGCATTAGCAACATGAAAAGCACGTTAGAATAATGTAGGACGTGCTACAACTCCTAAGAACTCCTTACATGGCCGTGCGCAACTTTAAAACTCCATAATAAACCTAATAAATTCGTCCGAGTCCTTTGAACGTCGTACGGAAACTTAAGACATCTTACGACTATGTATGGCATATTAGCACCATGAAAAGCACGTTAGTATAATTTAGGACGCTTTACAATTCCTAACAACACCTTACAACACAGTACAAAACCTTAAAAATCCTTAATAAACGTAATGAATTCTTCGAAATCCTTTGAACATCGTAGGACAACTCAGGAGATGTTACGGTTCAGTATGCGACATTAGCAACATGAAAAGCACGTTAGAATAACGTAGGACGCGCTACAACTACTAAGAACACCTTACATCACCGTACGAAACTTTAAAACTCCATAATAAACCTAATAAATTCGTCCGAGTTATTTGAAAGTCGTACGGCAACTTAAGACAACTTACGACTATGTATGGCATATTAGCACCATGAAAAGCACGTTAGTATAATTTAGGACGCCTTACAATTCCTACAACACCTTACAACACAGTACAAAACCTTAATACTCCTTAATAAACCTAATGAATTCTTCGAAGTCCTTTGAATATCGTACGACAACTCAGGAGATGTTACGGTTCAGTATGCGGCATTAGCAACATGAAAAGCACGTTAGAATAATGTAGGACGTGCTACAACTCCTAAGAACTCCTTACATGGCCGTGCGCAACTTTAAAACTCCATAATAAACCTAATAAATTCGTCCGAGTCCTTTGAACGTCGTACGGAAACTTAAGACATCTTACGACTATGTATGGCATATTAGCACCATGAAAAGCACGTTAGTATAATTTAGGACGCTTTACAATTCCTAACAACACCTTACAACACAGTACAAAACCTTAAAAATCCTTAATAAACGTAATGAATTCTTCGAAATCCTTTGAACATCGTAGGACAACTCAGGAGATGTTACGGTTCAGTATGCGACATTAGCAACATGAAAAGCACGTTAGAATAACGTAGGACGCGCTACAACTACTAAGAACACCTTACATCACCGTACGAAACTTTAAAACTCCATAATAAACCTAATAAATTCGTCCGAGTTATTTGAAAGTCGTACGGCAACTTAAGACAACTTACGACTATGTATGCCATATTAGTATAATGAAAAGCACGTTAGTAAAATGTTGGACGCCTTACAACACCGTACGAAACCTTAAAACTCCTTAATAAACCTAATGAATTCATCGAAGTCCTTTGAACATCATACGACAACTCAGGAGATGTTACGGTTTAGTATGCGACATTAGCAACATGAAAAGAACGTTTGAATAATGTATGACGCGTTACAACTACAAAAAACACCTTACATCACCGTATGAAACTTTAAAACTCCATAATAAACCTAATAAATTCGTCCGAGTCCTTTGAACGTCGTACGGCAACTTAAGACATCTTACGACTATGGATGGCATATTAGCACCATGAAAAGCACGTTAGTATAATTTAGGACGCCTTACAACTCCTAACAACACCTTACAACACCGTACGAAACCTTAAAACTGCTTAATAAACCTAATGAATTCGTCGAAGTCCTTTGAACATCGTACGACAACTCAGGAGATGTTACGGCTCATTATGCGACATTAGCAACATGTAAAGCACGTTTGAATAATGTATGACGCGTTACAACTCCAATGAACACCTTACATCACCGTACGAAACTTTAAAACTCCATAATAAACCTAATAAATTCGTCTGAGTCCTTTAAACGTTGTAAGACAACTTAAGACATCTTACGACTATGTATGGCATATTAGCACCATGAAAAGCACGTTAGTATAATTTAGGACGCCTTACAATTCCTACAACACCTTACAACACAGTACAAAACTTTAATACTGCTTAATAAACCTAATGAATTCTTCGAAGTCCTTTGAACATCGTACGACAACTCAGGAGATGTTACGGTTCAGTATGCGGCAATAGCAACATGAAAAGCACGTTAGAATAATGTAGGACGTGCTACAACTCCTAAGAACACCTTACATCGCCGTGCGCAACTTTAAAACTCCATAATAAACCTAATAAATTCGTCCGAATACTTTGAACGTCGTACGGAAACTTAAGACATCTTACGACTATGTATGGCATATTAGCACCATGAAAAGCACGTTAGTACAATTTAGGACGCTTTACAATTCCTAACAACACCTTACAACACAGTACAAAACCTTAAAACTCCTTAATAAACCTAATGAATTCTTCGAAATCCTTTGAACATCGTAGGACAACTCAGGAGATGTTACGGTTCAGTATGCGACATTAGCAACATGAAAAGCACGTTAGAATAAGGTAGGACGCGCTACAACTACTAAGAACACCTTACATCACCGTACGAAACTTTAAAACTCCATAATAAACCTAATAAATTCGTCCGAGTCCTTTGAACGTCGTACGACAACTTAAGACATCTTACGACTATGGATGGCATATTAGCACCATGAAAAGCACGTTAGTATAATTTAGGACGCCTTACAACTCCTAACAACACCTTACAACACCGTACGAAACCTTAAAACTGCTTAATAAACCTAATGAATTCGTCGAAGTCCTTTGAACATCGTACGACAACTCAGGAGATGTTACGGCTCATTATGCGACATTAGCAACATGTAAAGCACGTTTGAATAATGTATGACGCGTTACAACTCCAATGAACACCTTACATCACCGTACGAAACTTTAAAACTCCATAATAAACCTAATAAATTCGTCTGAGTCCTTTAAACGTTGTAAGACAACTTAAGACATCTTACGACTATGTATGGCATATTAGCACCATGAAAAGCACGTTAGTATAATTTAGGACGCCTTACAATTCCTACAACACCTTACAACACAGTACAAAACTTTAATACTCCTTAATAAACCTAATGAATTCTTCGAAGTCCTTTGAACATCGTACGACAACTCAGGAGATGTTACGGTTCAGTATGCGGCATTAGCAACATGAAAAGCACGTTAGAATAATGTAGGACGTGCTACAACTCCTAAGAACACCTTACATCGCCGTGCGCAACTTTAAAACTCCATAATAAACCTAATAAATTCGTCCGAATACTTTGAACGTCGTACGGAAACTTAAGACATCTTACGACTATGTATGGCATATTAGCACCATGAAAAGCACGTTAGTACAATTTAGGACGCTTTACAATTCCTAACAACACCTTACAACACAGTACAAAACCTTAAAACTCCTTAATAAACCTAATGAATTCTTCGAAATCCTTTGAACATCGTAGGACAACTCAGGAGATGTTACAGTTCAGTATGCGACATTAGCAACATGAAAAGCACGTTAGAATAAGGTAGGACGCGCTACAACTACTAAGAACACCTTACATCACCGTACGAAACTTTAAAACTCCATAATAAACCTAATAAATTCGTCTGAGTTATTTGAAAGTCGTACGGCAACTTAAGACAACTTACGACTATGTATGCCATATTAGTATAATGAAAAGCACGTTAGTAAAATGTTGGACGCCTTACAACACCGTACGAAACCTTAAAACTCCTTAATAAACCTAATGAATTCATCGAAGTCCTTTGAACATCATACGACAACTCAGGAGATGTTACGGTTTAGTATGCGACATTAGCAACATGAAAAGAACGTTTGAATAATGTATGACGCGTTACAACTACAAAGAACACCTTACATCACCGTATGAAACTTTAAAACTCCATAATAAACCTAATAAATTCGTCCGAGTCCTTTGAACGTCGTACGGCAACTTAAGACATCTTACGACTATGGATGGCATATTAGCACCATGAAAAGCACGTTAGTATAATTTAGGACGCCTTACAACTCCTAACAACACCTTACAACACCGTACGAAACCTTAAAACTGCTTAATAAACCTAATGAATTCGTCGAAGTCCTTTGAACATCGTACGACAACTCAGGAGATGTTACGGCTCATTATGCGACATTAGCAACATGTAAAGCACGTTTGAATAATGTATGACGCGTTACAACTCCAATGAACACCTTACATCACCGTACGAAACTTTAAAACTCCATAATAAACCTAATAAATTCGTCTGAGTCCTTTAAACGTTGTAAGACAACTTAAGACATCTTACGACTATGTATGGCATATTAGCACCATGAAAAGCACGTTAGTATAATTTAGGACGCCTTACAATTCCTACAACACCTTACAACACAGTACAAAACTTTAATACTGCTTAATAAACCTAATGAATTCTTCGAAGTCCTTTGAACATCGTACGACAACTCAGGAGATGTTACGGTTCAGTATGCGGCAATAGCAACATGAAAAGCACGTTAGAATAATGTAGGACGTGCTACAACTCCTAAGAACACCTTACATCGCCGTGCGCAACTTTAAAACTCCATAATAAACCTAATAAATTCGTCCGAATACTTTGAACGTCGTACGGAAACTTAAGACATCTTACGACTATGTATGGCATATTAGCACCATGAAAAGCACGTTAGTACAATTTAGGACGCTTTACAATTCCTAACAACACCTTACAACACAGTACAAAACCTTAAAACTCCTTAATAAACCTAATGAATTCTTCGAAATCCTTTGAACATCGTAGGACAACTCAGGAGATGTTACGGTTCAGTATGCGACATTAGCAACATGAAAAGCACGTTAGAATAAGGTAGGACGCGCTACAACTACTAAGAACACCTTACATCACCGTACGAAACTTTAAAACTCCATAATAAACCTAATAAATTCGTCCGAGTCCTTTGAACGTCGTACGACAACTTAAGACATCTTACGACTATGGATGGCATATTAGCACCATGAAAAGCACGTTAGTATAATTTAGGACGCCTTACAACTCCTAACAACACCTTACAACACCGTACGAAACCTTAAAACTGCTTAATAAACCTAATGAATTCGTCGAAGTCCTTTGAACATCGTACGACAACTCAGGAGATGTTACGGCTCATTATGCGACATTAGCAACATGTAAAGCACGTTTGAATAATGTATGACGCGTTACAACTCCAATGAACACCTTACATCACCGTACGAAACTTTAAAACTCCATAATAAACCTAATAAATTCGTCTGAGTCCTTTAAACGTTGTAAGACAACTTAAGACATCTTACGACTATGTATGGCATATTAGCACCATG
Source organism: Tagetes erecta (assembly GCA_030867185.1). Lineage (NCBI taxonomy): Eukaryota > Viridiplantae > Streptophyta > Magnoliopsida > Asterales > Asteraceae > Tagetes > Tagetes erecta. The sequence goes on from CM061487.1 coordinate 51,878,214, forward strand.
AAAAGCACGTTAGTATAATTTAGGACGCCTTACAATTCCTACAACACCTTACAACACAGTACAAAACTTTAATACTCCTTAATAAACCTAATGAATTCTTCGAAGTCCTTTGAACATCGTACGACAACTCAGGAGATGTTACGGTTCAGTATGCGGCATTAGCAACATGAAAAGCACGTTAGAATAATGTAGGACGTGCTACAACTCCTAAGAACACCTTACATCGCCGTGCGCAACTTTAAAACTCCATAATAAACCTAATAAATTCGTCCGAATACTTTGAACGTCGTACGGAAACTTAAGACATCTTACGACTATGTATGGCATATTAGCACCATGAAAAGCACGTTAGTACAATTTAGGACGCTTTACAATTCCTAACAACACCTTACAACACAGTACAAAACCTTAAAACTCCTTAATAAACCTAATGAATTCTTCGAAATCCTTTGAACATCGTAGGACAACTCAGGAGATGTTACGGTTCAGTATGCGACATTAGCAACATGAAAAGCACGTTAGAATAAGGTAGGACGCGCTACAACTACTAAGAACACCTTACATCACCGTACGAAACTTTAAAACTCCATAATAAACCTAATAAGTTCGTCTGAGTCCTTTGAACATCGTACGGCAACTTAAGACATCTTACGACTATGGATGGCATATTAGCACCATGAAAAGCACGTTAGTATAATTTAGGACGCCTTACAACTCCTAACAACACCTTACAACACCGTACGAAACCTTAAAACTGCTTAATGAACCTAATGAATTCGTCGAAGTCCTTTGAACATCGTACGACAACTCAGGAGATGTTACGGCTCATTATGCGACATTAGCAACATGTAAAGCACGTTTGAATAATGTATGACGCGTTACAACTCCAATGAACACCTTACATCACCGTACAAAACTTTAAAACTCTATAATAAACCTAATAAATTCGTCTGAGTCCTTTAAACGTTGTAAGACAACTTAAGACATCTTACGACTATGTATGGCATATTAGCACCATGAAAAGCACGTTAGTATAATTTAGGACGCCTTACAATTCCTACAACACCTTACAACACAGTACAAAACTTTAATACTCCTTAATAAACCTAATGAATTCTTCGAAGTCCTTTGAACATTATACGACAACTCAGGAGATGTTACGGTTCAGTATGCGGCATTAGCAACATGAAAAGCACGTTAGAATAATGTAGGACGTGCTACAACTCCTAAGAACACCTTACATCGCCGTGCGCAACTTTAAAACTCCATAATAAACCTAATAAATTCGTCCGAGTACTTTGAACGTCGTACGGAAACTTAAGACATCTTACGACTATGTATGGCATATTAGCACCATGAAAAGCACGTTAGTACAATTTAGGACGCTTTACAATTCCTAACAACACCTTACAACACAGTACAAAACCTTAAAACTCCTTAATAAACCTAATGAATTCTTCGAAATCCTTTGAACATCGTAGGACAACTCAGGAGATGTTACGGTTCAGTATGCGACATTAGCAACATGAAAAGCACGTTAAAATAAGGTAGGACGTGCTACAACTACTAAGAACACCTTACATCACCGTACGAAACTTTAAAACTCCATAATAAACCTAATAAATTCGTCCGAGTTATTTGAAAGTCGTACGGCAACTTAAGACAACTTACGACTATGTATGCCATATTAGTATAATGAAAAGCACGTTAGTAAAATGTTGGACGCCTTACAACACCGTACGAAACCTTAAAACTCCTTAATAAACCTAATGAATTCGTCGAAGTCCTTTGAACATCATACGACAACTCAGGAGATGTTACGGTTTAGTATGCGACATTAGCAACATGAAAAGAACGTTTGAATAATGTATGACGCGTTACAACTACAAAGAACACCTTACATCACCGTACGAAACTTTAAAACTCCATAATAAACCTAATAAATTCGTCCGAGTCCTTTGAACGTCATACGGCAACTTAAGACATCTTACGACTATGGATGGCATATTAGCACCATGAAAAGCACGTTAGTATAATTTAGGACGCCTTACAACTCCTAACAACACCGTACGAAACCTTAAACATCTTAATAAACCTAATGAATTCGTCGAAGTCCTTTGAACATCGTACGACAACTCAGGAGATGTTACGGTTCAGTATGCGGCATTAGCAACATGAAAAGCACGTTAGAATAATGTAGGACGTGCTACAACTCCTAAGAACACCTTACATCGCCGTGCGCAACTTTAAAACTCCATAATAAACCTAATAAAATCGTCCGAGTCCTTTGAACGTCGTACGGAAACTTAAGACATCTTACGACTATGTATGGCATATTAGCACCATGAAAAACACGTTAGTATAATTTAGGATGCTTTACAATTCCTAACAACACCATACAACAAAGTACAAAACCATAAAACTGGTTAATAAACCTAATGAATTCTTCGAAATCCTTTGAACATCGTAGGACAACTCAGGAGATGTTACGGTTCAGTATGCGACATTAGCAACATGAAAAGCACGTTAGAATAAGGTAGGACGCGCTACAACTACTAAGAACACCTTACATCACCGTACGAAACTTTAAAACTCCATAATAAACCTAATAAATTCGTCCGAGTTATTTGAAAGTCGTACGGCAACTTAAGACAACTTACGACTATGTATGGCATATTAGCACCATGAAAAGCACGTTAGTATGATTTAGGACGCCTTACAATTCCTACAACACCTTACAACACAGTACAAAACCTTAATACTCCTTAATAAACCTAAAGAATTCTTCGAAGTCCTTTGAATATCGTACGACAACTCAGGAGATGTTACGGTTCAGTATGCGGCATTAGCAACATGAAAAGCACGTTAGAATAATGTAGGACGTGCTACAACTCCTAAGAACTCCTTACATCGCCGTGCGCAACTTTAAAACTCCATAATAAACCTAATAAATTCGTCCGAGTCCTTTGAACGTCGTACGGAAACTTAAGACATCTTACGACTATGTATGGCATATTAGCACCATGAAAACCACGTTAGTATAATTTAGGACGCTTTACAATTCCTAACAACACCTTACAACACAGTACAAAACCTTAAAACTCCTTAATAAACGTAATGAATTCTTCGAAATCCTTTGAACATCGTAGGACAACTCAGGAGATGTTACGGTTCAGTATGCGACATTAGCAACATGAAAAGCACGTTAGAATAACGTAGGACGCGCTACAACTACTAAGAACACCTTACATCACCGTACGAAACTTTAAAACTCCATAATAAACCTAATAAATTCGTCCGAGTTATTTGAAAGTCGTACGGCAACTTAAGACAACCTACGACTATGTATGCCATATTAGTATAATGAAAAGCACGTTAGTAAAATGTTGGACGCCTTACAACACTGTACGAAACCTTAAAACTCCTTAATAAACCTAATGAATTCGTCGAAGTCCTTTGAACATCATACGACAACTCAGGAGATGTTACGGTTTAGTATGCGACATTAGCAACATGAAAAGAACGTTTGAATAATGTATGACGCGTTACAACTACAAAGAACACCTTACATCACCGTACGAAACTTTAAAACTCCATAATAAACCTAATAAATTCGTCCGAGTCCTTTGAACGTCATACGGCAACTTAAGACATCTTACGACTATGGATGGCATATTAGCACCATGAAAAGCACGTTAGTATAATTTAGGACGCCTTACAACTCCTAACAACACCGTACGAAACCTTAAAACTCCTTAATAAACCTAATGAATTCGTCGAAGTCCTTTGAACATCGTACGACAACTCAGGAGATGTTACGGTTCAGTATGCGGCATTAGCAACATGAAAAGCACGTTAGAATAATGTAGGACGTGCTACAACTCCTAAGAACACCTTACATCGCCGTGCGCAACTTTAAAACTCCATAATAAACCTAATAAATTCGACCGAGTCCTTTGAACGTAGTACGGAAACTTAAGACATCTTACGACTAAGTATGGCATATTAGCACCATGAAAAGCACGTTAGTATAATTTAGGATGCTTTACAATTCCTAACAACACCATACAACAAAGTACAAAACCATAAAACTGGTTAATAAACCTAATAAATTCTTCGAAATCCTTTGAACATCGTAGGACAACTCAGGAGATGTTACGGTTCAGTATGCGACATTAGCAACATGAAAAGCACGTTAGAATAAGGTAGGACGCGTTACAACTACTAAGAACACCTTACATCACCGTACGAAACTTTAAAACTCCATAATAAACCTAATAAATTCGTCCGAGTTATTTGAAAGTCGTACGGCAACTTAAGACAACTTACGACTATGTATGGCATACTAGCACCATGAAAAGCACGTTAGTATAATTTAGGACGCCTTACAATTCCTACAACACCTTACAACACAGTACAAAACCTTAATACTCCTAAATAAACCTAATGAATTCTTCGAAGTCCTTTGAACATCGTACGACAACTCAGGAGATGTTACGGTTCAGTATGCGGCATTAGCAACATGAAAAGCACGTTAGAATAATGTAGGACGTGCTACAACTCCTAAGAACTCCTTACATCGCCGTGCGCAACTTTAAAACTCCATAATAAACCTAATAAATTCGTCCGAGTCCTTTGAACGTCGTACGGAAACTTAAGACTTCTTACGACTATGTATGGCATATTAGCACCATGAAAAGCACGTTAGTATAATTTAGGACGCTTTACAATTCCTAACAACACCTTACAACACAGTACAAAACCTTAAAACTCCTTAATAACCGTAATGAATTCTTCGAAATCCTTTGAACATCGTAGGACAACTCAGGAGATGTTATGGTTCAGTATGCGACATTAGCAACATGAAAAGCACGTTAGAATAAGGTAGCTAGAACGCGCTACAACTACTAAGAACACCTTACATCACCGTACGAAACTTTAAAACTCCATAATAAACCTAATAAATTCGTCCGAGTTATTTGAAAGTCGTACGGCAACTTAAGACAACCTACGACTATGTATGCCATATTAGTATAATGAAAAGCACGTTAGTAAAATGTTGGACGCCTTACAACACTGTACGAAACCTTAAAACTCCTTAATAAACCTAATGAATTCGTCGAAGTCCTTTGAACATCATACGACAACTCAGGAGATGTTACGGTTTAGTATGCGACATTAGCAACATGAAAAGAACGTTTGAATAATGTATGACGCGTTACAACTACAAAGAACACCTTACATCACCGTACGAAACTTTAAAACTCCATAATAAACCTAATAAATTCGTCCGAGTTATTTGAAAGTCGTACGGCAACTTAAGACAACTTACGACTATGTATGGCATATTAGCACCATGAAAAGCACGTTAGTATGATTTAGGACGCCTTACAATTCCTACAACACCTTACAACACAGTACAAAACCTTAATACTCCTTAATAAACCTAAAGAATTCTTCGAAGTCCTTTGAATATCGTACGACAACTCAGGAGATGTTACGGTTCAGTATGCGGCATTAGCAACATGAAAAGCACGTTAGAATAATGTAGGACGTGCTACAACTCCTAAGAACTCCTTACATCGCCGTGCGCAACTTTAAAACTCCATAATAAACCTAATAAATTCGTCCGAGTCCTTTGAACGTCGTACGGAAACTTAAGACATCTTACGACTATGTATGGCATATTAGCACCATGAAAACCACGTTAGTATAATTTAGGACGCTTTACAATTCCTAACAACACCTTACAACACAGTACAAAACCTTAAAACTCCTTAATAAACGTAATGAATTCTTCGAAATCCTTTGAACATCGTAGGACAACTCAGGAGATGTTACGGTTCAGTATGCGACATTAGCAACATGAAAAGCACGTTAGAATAACGTAGGACGCGCTACAACTACTAAGAACACCTTACATCACCGTACGAAACTTTAAAACTCCATAATAAACCTAATAAATTCGTCCGAGTTATTTGAAAGTCGTACGGCAACTTAAGACAACCTACGACTATGTATGCCATATTAGTATAATGAAAAGCACGTTAGTAAAATGTTGGACGCCTTACAACACTGTACGAAACCTTAAAACTCCTTAATAAACCTAATGAATTCGTCGAAGTCCTTTGAACATCATACGACAACTCAGGAGATGTTACGGTTTAGTATGCGACATTAGCAACATGAAAAGAACGTTTGAATAATGTATGACGCGTTACAACTACAAAGAACACCTTACATCACCGTACGAAACTTTAAAACTCCATAATAAACCTAATAAATTCGTCCGAGTCCTTTGAACGTCATACGGCAACTTAAGACATCTTACGACTATGGATGGCATATTAGCACCATGAAAAGCACGTTAGTATAATTTAGGACGCCTTACAACTCCTAACAACACCGTACGAAACCTTAAAACTCCTTAATAAACCTAATGAATTCGTCGAAGTCCTTTGAACATCGTACGACAACTCAGGAGATGTTACGGTTCAGTATGCGGCATTAGCAACATGAAAAGCACGTTAGAATAATGTAGGACGTGCTACAACTCCTAAGAACACCTTACATCGCCGTGCGCAACTTTAAAACTCCATAATAAACCTAATAAATTCGTCCGAGTCCTTTGAACGTCGTACGGAAACTTAAGACATCTTACGACTAAGTATGGCATATTAGCACCATGAAAAGCACGTTAGTATAATTTAGGATGCTTTACAATTCCTAACAACACCATACAACAAAGTACAAAACCATAAAACTGGTTAATAAACCTAATAAATTCTTCGAAATCCTTTGAACATCGTAGGACAACTCAGGAGATGTTACGGTTCAGTATGCGACATTAGCAACATGAAAAGCACGTTAGAATAAGGTAGGACGCGTTACAACTACTAAGAACACCTTACATCACCGTACGAAACTTTAAAACTCCATAATAAACCTAATAAATTCGTCCGAGTTATTTGAAAGTCGTACGGCAACTTAAGACAACTTACGACTATGTATGGCATACTAGCACCATGAAAAGCACGTTAGTATAATTTAGGACGCCTTACAATTCCTACAACACCTTACAACACAGTACAAAACCTTAATACTCCTAAATAAACCTAATGAATTCTTCGAAGTCCTTTGAACATCGTACGACAACTCAGGAGATGTTACGGTTCAGTATGCGGCATTAGCAACATGAAAAGCACGTTAGAATAATGTAGGACGTGCTACAACTCCTAAGAACTCCTTACATCGCCGTGCGCAACTTTAAAACTCCATAATAAACCTAATAAATTCGTCCGAGTCCTTTGAACGTCGTACGGAAACTTAAGACTTCTTACGACTATGTATGGCATATTAGCACCATGAAAAGCACGTCAGTATAATTTAGGACGCTTTACAATTCCTAACAACACCTTACAACACAGTACAAAACCTTAAAACTCCTTAATAACCGTAATGAATTCTTCGAAATCCTTTGAACATCGTAGGACAACTCAGGAGATGTTATGGTTCAGTATGCGACATTAGCAACATGAAAAGCACGTTAGAATAAGGTAGCTAGAACGCGCTACAACTACTAAGAACACCTTACATCACCGTACGAAACTTTAAAACTCCATAATAAACCTAATAAATTCGTCCGAGTTATTTGAAAGTCGTACGGCAACTTAAGACAACCTACGACTATGTATGCCATATTAGTATAATGAAAAGCACGTTAGTAAAATGTTGGACGCCTTACAACACTGTACGAAACCTTAAAACTCCTTAATAAACCTAATGAATTCGTCGAAGTCCTTTGAACATCATACGACAACTCAGGAGATGTTACGGTTTAGTATGCGACATTAGCAACATGAAAAGAACGTTTGAATAATGTATGACGCGTTACAACTACAAAGAACACCTTACATCACCGTACGAAACTTTAAAACTCCATAATAAACCTAATAAATTCGTCCGAGTCCTTTGAACGTCATACGGCAACTTAAGACATCTTACGACTATGGATGGCATATTAGCACCATGAAAAGCACGTTAGTATAATTTAGGACGCCTTACAACTCCTAACAACACCTTACAACACCGTACGAAACCTTAAAACTCCTTAATAAACCTAATGAATTCGTCGAAGTCCTTTGAACATCGTACGACAACTCAGGAGATGTTACGGTTCAGTATGCGGCATTAGCAACATGAAAAGCACGTTAGAATAATGTAGTACGTGCTACAACTCCTAAGAACACCTTACATCGCCGTGCGCAACTTTAAAACTCCATAATAAACCTAATAAATTCGTCTGAGTCCTTTGAACGTCGTACGGAAACTTAAGACATCTTACGACTATGTATGGCATATTAGCACCATGAAAAGCACGTTAGTATAATTTAGGATGCTTTACAATTCCTAACAACACCATACAACAAAGTACAAAACCATAAAACTGGTTAATAAACCTAATGAATTCTTCGAAATCCTTTGAACATCGTAGGACAACTCAGGAGATGTTACGGTTCAGTATGCGGCATTAGCAACATGAAAAGCACGTTAGAATAATGTAGGACGTGCTACAACTCCTAAGAACACCTTACATCGCCGTGCGCAACTTTAAAACTCCATAATAAACCTAATAAATTTGTCCGAGTCCTTTGAACGTCGTACGGAAACTTAAGACATCTTACGACTAAGTATGGCATATTAGCACCATGAAAAGCACGTTAGTATAATTTAGGATGCTTTACAATTCCTAACAACACCATACAACAAAGTACAAAACCATAAAACTGGTTAATAAACCTAATGAATTCTTCGAAATCCTTTGAACATCGTAGGACAACTCAGGAGATGTTACGGTTCAGTATGCGACATTAGCAACATGAAAAGCACGTTAGAATAAGGTAGGACGCGCTACAACTACTAAGAACACCTTACATCACCGTACGAAACTTTAAAACTCCATAATAAACCTAATAAATTCGTCCGAGTTATTTGAAAGTCGTACGGCAACTTAAGACAACTTACGACTATGTATGGCATACTAGCACCATGAAAAGCACGTTAGTATAATTTAGGACGCCTTACAATTCCTACAACACCTTACAACACAGTACAAAACCTTAATACTCCTAAATAAACCTAATGAATTCTTCGAAGTCCTTTGAACATCGTACGACAACTCAGGAGATGTTACGGTTCAGTATGCGGCATTAGCAACATGAAAAGCACGTTAGAATAATGTAGGACGTGCTACAACTCCTAAGAACTCCTTACATCGCCGTGCGCAACTTTAAAACTCCATAATAAACCTAATAAATTCGTCCGAGTCCTTTGAACGTCGTACGGAAACTTAAGACTTCTTACGACTATGTATGGCATATTAGCACCATGAAAAGCACGTTAGTATAATTTAGGACGCTTTACAATTCCTAACAACACCTTACAACACAGTACAAAACCTTAAAACTCCTTAATAACCGTAATGAATTCTTCGAAATCCTTTGAACATCGTAGGACAACTCAGGAGATGTTATGGTTCAGTATGCGACATTAGCAACATGAAAAGCACGTTAGAATAAGGTAGCTAGAACGCGCTACAACTACTAAGAACACCTTACATCACCGTACGAAACTTTAAACTCCATAATAAACCTAATAAATTCGTCCGAGTTATTTGAAAGTCGTACGGCAACTTAAGACAACTTACGACTATGTATGCCATATTAGTATAATGAAAAGCACGTTAGTAAAATGTTGGACACTTTACAACACCGTACGAAACCTTAAAACTCCTTAATAAACCTAATGAATTCGTCGAAGTCCTTTGAACATCATACGACAACTCAGGAGACGTTATGGTTTAGTATGCGACATTAGCAACATGAAAAGAACGTTTGAATAATGTATGACGCGTTACAACTACAAAGAACACCTTACATCACCGTACGAAACTTTAAAACTCCATAATAAACCTAATAAATTCGTCCGAGTTATTTGAAAGTCGTACGGCAACTTAAGACAACTTACGACTATGTATGGCATATTAGCACCATGAAAAGCACGTTAGTATAATTTAGGACGCCTTACAATTCCTACAACACCTTACAACACAGTACAAAACCTTAATACTCCTTAATAAACCTAATGAATTCTTCGAAGTCCTTTGAATATCGTACGACAACTCAGGAGATGTTACGGTTCAGTATGCGGCATTAGCAACATGAAAAGCACGTTAGAATAATGTAGGACGTGCTACAACTCCTAAGAACTCCTTACATCGCCGTGCGCAACTTTAAAACTCCATAATAAACCTAATAAATTCGTCCGAGTCCTTTGAACGTCGTACGGAAACTTAAGACATCTTACGACTATGTATGGCATATTAGCACCATGAAAAGCACGTTAGTATAATTTAGGACGCTTTACAATTCCTAACAACACCTTACAACACAGTACAAAACCTTAAAACTCCTTAATAAACGTAATGAATTCTTCGAAATCCTTTGAACATCGTAGGACAACTCAGGAGATGTTTCGGTTCAGTATGCGACATTAGCAACATGAAAAGCACGTTAGAATAAGGTAGGACGCGCTACAACTACTAAGAACACCTTACATCACAGTACGAAACTTTAAAACTCCATAATAAACCTAATAAATTCGTCCGAGTTATTTGAAAGTCATACGGCAACTTAAGACAACCTACGACTATGTATGCCATATTAGTATAATGAAAAGCACGTTAGTAAAATGTTGGACGCCTTACAACACCGTACGAAACCTTAAAACTCCTTAATAAACCTAATGAATTCGTCGAAGTCCTTTGAACATCATACGACAACTCAGGAGATGTTACGGTTTAGTATGCGACATTAGCAACATGAAAAGAACGTTTGAATAATGTATGACGCGTTACAACTACAAAGAACACCTTACATCACCGTACGAAACTTTAAAAATCCATAATAAACCTAATAAATTCGTCCGAGTCCTTTGAACGTCATACGGCAACTTAAGACATCTTACGACTATGGATGGCATATTAGCACCATGAAAAGCACGTTAGTATAATTTAGGACGCCTTACAACTCCTAACAACACCTTACAACACCGTACGAAACCTTAAAACTCCTTAATAAACCTAATGAATTCGTCGAAGTCCTTTGAACATCGTACGACAACTCAGGAGATGTTACGGCTCATTATGTGACATTAGCAACATGTAAAGCACGTTTGAATAATGTACGACGCGTTACAACTCCAATGAACACCTTACATCACCGTACGAAACTTTGAAACTCCATAATAAACCTAATAAATTCGTCTGAGTCCTTTGAAAGTTGTAAGACAACTTAAGACATCTTACGACTATGTATGGCATATTAGCACCATGAAAAGCACGTTAGTATAATTTAGGACGCCTTACAATTCCTACAACACCTTACAACACAGTACAAAACTTAATACTCCTTAATAAACCTATTGAATTCTTCGAAGTCCTTTGAACATCGTACGACAACTCAGGAGATGTTACGGTTCAGTATGCGGCATTAGCAACATGAAAAGCACGTTAGAATAATGTAGGACGTGCTACAACTCCTAAGAACACCTTACATCGCCGTGCGCAACTTTAAAACTCCATAATAAACCTAATAAATTCGTCCGAGTCCTTTGAACGTCGTACGGAAACTTAAGACATCTTACGACTATGTATGGCATATTAGCACCATGAAAAGCACGTTAGTATAATTTAGGACGCTTTACAATTCCTAACAGCACCTTACAACACAGTACAAAACCTTAAAACTCCTTAGTAAACCTAATAAATTCTTCGAAATCCTTTGAACATCGTAGGACAACTCAGGAGATGTTACGGTTCAGTATGCGACATTAGCAACATGAAAAGCACGTTAGAATAAGGTAGGACGCGCTACAACTACTAAGAAACCTTACATCACCGTACGAAACTTTAAAACTCCATAATAAACCTAATAAATTCGTCCGAGTTATTTGAAAGTCGTACGGCAACTTAAGACAACTTACGACTATGTATGCCATATTAGTATAATGAAAAGCACGTTAGTAAAATGTTGGACGCCTTACAACACCGTACGAAACCTTAAAACTCCTTAATAAACCTAATGAATTCGTCGAAGTCCTTTGAACATCATACGACAACTCAGGAGATGTTACGGTTTAGTATGCGACATTAGCAACATGAAAAGAACGTTTGAATAATGTATCATGCGTTACAACTACAAAGAACACCTTACATCACCGTACGAAACTTTAAAACTCCATAATAAACCTAATAAATTCATCCGAGTCCTTTGAACGTCATACGGCAACTTAAGACATCTTACGACTATGGATGGCATATTAGCACCATGAAAAGCACGTTAGTATAATTTAGGACGCCTTACAACTCCTAACAACACCTTACAACACCGTACGAAACCTTAAAACTCCTTAATAAACCTAATGAATTCCTCGAAGTCCTTTGAACATCGTACGACAACTCAGGAGATGTTACGGCTCATTATGTGACATTAGTAACATGTAAAGCACGTTTGAATAATGTACGACGCGTTACAACTCCAATGAACACCTTACATCACCGTACGAAACTTTAAAACTCCATAATAAACCTAATAAATTCGTCTGAGTCCTTTGAACGTCGTATGGAAACTTAAGACATCTTACGACTATGTATGGCATATTAGCACCATGAAAAGCACGTTAGTATAATTTAGGACGCTTTACAATTCCTAACAACACCTTACAACACAGTACAAAACCTTAAAACTCCTTAATAAACGTAATGATTTCTTCGAAATCCTTTGAACATCGTAGGACAACTCAGGAGATGTTACGGTTCAGTATGCGACATTAGCAACATGAAAAGTACGTTAGAATAAGGTAGGACGCGCTACAACTACTAAGAACACCTTACATCACCGTACGAAACTTTAAAACTCCATAATAAACCTAATAAATTCGTCCGAGTTATTTGAAAGTCGTACGGCAACTTAAGACAACTTACGACTATGTATGCCATATTAGTATAATGAAAAGCACGTTAGTAAAATGTTGGACGCCTTACAACACCGTACGAAACCTTAAAACTCCTTAATAAACCTAATGAATTGGTCGAAGTCCTTTGAACATCATACGACAACTCAGGAGATGTTATGGTTTAGTATGCGACATTAGCAACATGAAAAGAACGTTTGAATAATGTATGACGCGTTACAACTACAAAGAACACCGGCATCACCGTACGAAACTTTAAAACTCCATAACAAACCTAATAAATTCGTCCGAGTCCTTTGAACGTCGTATGGCAACTTAAGACATCTTACGTCTATGGATGGCATATTAGCACCATGAAAAGCACGTTAGTATAATTTAGGACGCCTTACAACTCCTAACAACACCTTACAACACCGTACGAAACCTTAAAACTCCTTAATAAACCTAATGAATTCGTCGAAGTCCTTTGAACATCGTACGATAACTCAGGAGATGTTACGGCTCATTATGCGACATTAGCAACATGTAAAGCACGTTTGAATAATGTATGACGCGTTACAACTCCAATGAACACCTTACATCACCGTACGAAACTTTAAAACTCCATAATAAACCTAATAAATTCGTCTGAGTCCTTTAAACGTTGTGACAACTTAAGACATCTTACGACTATGTATGGCACATTAGCACCATGAAAAGCACGTTAGTATAATTTAGGACGCCTTACAATTCCTACAACACCTTACAACACAGTACAAAACCTTAATACTCCTTAATAAACCTAATGAATTCTTCTAAGTCCTTTGAACATCGTACGACAACTCAGGAGATGTTACGGTTCAGTATGCGACATTAGCAACATGAAAAGGACGTTAGAATAATGTAGGACGTGCTACAACTCCTAAGAACACCTTACATCGCCGTGCGCAACTTTAAAACTCCATAATAAACCTAATAAATTCGTCCGAGTCCTTTGAACGTCGTACGGAAACTTAAGACATCTTACGACTATGTATGGCATATTAGCACCATGAAAAGCACGTTAGTATAATTTAGGACGGTTTACAATTCCTAACAACACCTTACAACACAGTACAAAACCTTAAAACTCCTTAATAAACCTAATGAATTCTTCGAAATCCTTTGAACATCGTATGACAACTCAGGAGATGTTACGGTTCAGTATGCGACATTAGCAACATGAAAAGCACGTTAGAATAAGGTAGGACGCGCTACAACTACTAAGAACACCTTACATCACCGTACGAAACTTTAAAACTCCATAATAAACCTAATAAATTCGTCTGAGTTATTTGAAAGTCGTACGGCAACTTAAGACAACTTACGACTATGTATGCCATATTAGTATAATGAAAAGCACGTTAGTAAAATGTTGGACGCCTTACAACACCGTACGAAACCTTAAAACTCCTTAATAAACCTAATGAATTCGTCGAAGTCCTTTGAACATCATACGACAACTCAGGAGATGTTACGGTTTAGTATGCGACATTAGCAACATGAAAAGAACGTTTGAATAATGTATGACGCGTTACAACTACAAAGAACACCTTACATCACCGTACGAAACTTTAAAACTCCATAATAAACCTAATAAATTCGTCCGAGTCCTTTGAACGTCATACGGCAACTTAAGACATCTTACGACTATGGATGGCATATTAGCACCATGAAAAGAACGTTAGTATAATTTAGGACGCCTTACAACTCCTAACAACACCTTACAACACCGTACGAAACCTTAAAACTCCTTAATAAACCTAATGAATTCGTCGAGGTCCTTTGCACATCGTACGACAACTCAGGAGATGTTACGGCTCATTATGCGACATTAGCAACATGTAAAGCACGTTTGAATAATGTATGACGCGTTACAACTCCAATGAACACCTTACATCACCGTACGAAACTTTAAAACTCCATAATAAACCTAATAAATTCGTCTGAGTCCTTTAAACGTTGTGACAACTTAAGACATCTTACGACTATGTATGGCATATTAGCACCATGAAAAGCACGTTAGTATAATTTAGGACGGTTTACAATTCCTAACAACACCTTACAACACAGTACAAAACCTTAAAACTCCTTAATAAACCTAATGAATTCTTCGAAATCCTTTGAACATCGTATGACAACTCAGGAGATGTTACGGATCAGTATGCGACATTAGCAACATGAAAAGCACGTTAGAATAAGGTAGGACGCGCTACAACTACTAAGAACACCTTACATCACCGTACGAAACTTTAAAACTCCATAATAAACCTAATAAATTCGTCTGAGTTATTTGAAAGTCGTACGGCAACTTAAGACAACTTACGACTATGTATGCCATATTAGTATAATGAAAAGCACGTTAGTAAAATGTTGGACGCCTTACAACACCGTACGAAACCTTAAAACTCCTTAATAAACCTAATGAATTCGTCGAAGTCCTTTGAACATCATACGACAACTCAGGAGATGTTACGGTTTAGTATGCGACATTAGCAACATGAAAAGAACGTTTGAATAATGTATGACGCGTTACAACTACAAAGAACACCTTACATCACCGTACGAAACTTTAAAACTCCATAATAAACCTAATAAATTCGTCCGAGTCCTTTGAACGTCATACGGCAACTTAAGACATCTTACGACTATGGATGGCATATTAGCACCATGAAAAGAACGTTAGTATAATTTAGGACGCCTTACAACTCCTAACAACACCTTACAACACCGTACGAAACCTTAAAACTCCTTAATAAACCTAATGAATTCGTCGAGGTCCTTTGAACATCGTACGACAACTCAGGAGATGTTACGGCTCATTATGCGACATTAGCAACATGTAAAGCACGTTTGAATAATGTATGACGCGTTACAACTCCAATGAACACCTTACATCACCGTACGAAACTTTAAAACTCCATAATAAACCTAATAAATTCGTCTGAGTCCTTTAAACGTTGTGACAACTTAAGACATCTTACGACTATGTATGGCATATGAGCACCATGAAAAGCACGTTAGTATAATTTAGGACGGTTTACAATTCCTAACAACACCTTACAACACAGTACAAAACCTTAAAACTCCTTAATAAACCTAATGAATTCTTCGAAATCCTTTGAACATCGTATGACAACTCAGTAGATGTTACGGTTCAGTATGCGACATTAGCAACATGAAAAGCACGTTAGAATAAGGTACGACGCGCTACAACTACTAAGAACACCTTACATCACCGTACGAAACTTTAAAACTCCATAATAAACCTAATAAATTCGTCTGAGTTATTTGAAAGTCGTACGGCAACTTAAGACAACTTACGACTATGTATGCCATATTAGTATAATGAAAAGCACGTTAGTAAAATGTTGGACGCCTTACAACACCGTACGAAACCTTAAAACTCCTTAATAAACCTAATGAATTCGTCGAAGTCCTTTGAACATCATACGACAACTCAGGAGATGTTACGGTTTAGTATGCGACATTAGCAACATGAAAAGAACGTTTGAATAATGTATGACGCGTTACAACTACATAGAACACCTTACATCACCGTACGAAACTTTAAAACTCCATAATAAACCTAATAAATTCGTCCGAGTCCTTTGAACGTCATACGGCAACTTAAGACATCTTACGACTATGGATGGCATATTAGCACCATGAAAAGAACGTTAGTATAATTTAGGACGCCTTACAACTCCTAACAACACCTTACAACACCGTACGAAACCTTAAAACTCCTTAATAAACCTAATGAATTCGTCGAGGTCCTTTGCACATCGTACGACAACTCAGGAGATGTTACGGCTCATTATGCGACATTAGCAACATGTAAAGCACGTTTGAATAATGTATGACGCGTTACAACTCCAATGAACACCTTACATCACCGTACGAAACTTTAAAACTCCATAATAAACCTAATAAATTCGTCTGAGTCCTTTAAACGTTGTGACAACTTAAGACATCTTACGACTATGTATGGCATATTAGCACCATGAAAAGCACGTTAGTATAATTTAGGACGGTTTACAATTCCTAACAACACCTTACAACACAGTACAAAACCTTAAAACTCCTTAATAAACCTAATGAATTCTTCGAAATCCTTTGAACATCGTATGACAACTCAGGAGATGTTACGGATCAGTATGCGACATTAGCAACATGAAAAGCACGTTAGAATAAGGTAGGACGCGCTACAACTACTAAGAACACCTTACATCACCGTACGAAACTTTAAAACTCCATAATAAACCTAATAAATTCGTCTGAGTTATTTGAAAGTCGTACGGCAACTTAAGACAACTTACGACTATGTATGCCATATTAGTATAATGAAAAGCATGTTAGTAAAATGTTGGACGCCTTACAACACCGTACGAAACCTTAAAACTCCTTAATAAACCTAATGAATTCGTCGAAGTCCTTTGAACATCATACGACAACTCAGGAGATGTTACGGTTTAGTATGCGACATTAGCAACATGAAAAGAACGTTTGAATAATGTATGACGCGTTACAACTACAAAGAACACCTTACATCACCGTACGAAACTTTAAAACTCCATAATAAACCTAATAAATTCGTCCGAGTCCTTTGAACGTCATACGGCAACTTAAGACATCTTACGACTATGGATGGCATATTAGCACCATGAAAAGAACGTTAGTATAATTTAGGACGCCTTACAACTCCTAACAACACCTTACAACACCGTACGAAACCTTAAAACTCCTTAATAAACCTAATGAATTCGTCGAGGTCCTTTGAACATCGTACGACAACTCAGGAGATGTTACGGCTCATTATGCGACATTAGCAACATGTAAAGCACGTTTGAATAATGTATGACGCGTTACAACTCCAATGAACACCTTACATCACCGTACGAAACTTTAAAACTCCATAATAAACCTAATAAATTCGTCTGAGTCCTTTAAACGTTGTGACAACTTAAGACATCTTACGACTATGTATGGCATATGAGCACCATGAAAAGCACGTTAGTATAATTTAGGACGGTTTACAATTCCTAACAACACCTTACAACACAGTACAAAACCTTAAAACTCCTTAATAAACCTAATGAATTCTTCGAAATCCTTTGAACATCGTATGACAACTCAGTAGATGTTACGGTTCAGTATGCGACATTAGCAACATGAAAAGCACGTTAGAATAAGGTACGACGCGCTACAACTACTAAGAACACCTTACATCACCGTACGAAACTTTAAAACTCCATAATAAACCTAATAAATTCGTCTGAGTTATTTGAAAGTCGTACGGCAACTTAAGACAACTTACGACTATGTATGCCATATTAGTATAATGAAAAGCACGTTAGTAAAATGTTGGACGCCTTACAACACCGTACGAAACCTTAAAACTCCTTAATAAACCTAATGAATTCGTCGAAGTCCTTTGAACATCATACGACAACTCAGGAGATGTTACGGTTTAGTATGCGACATTAGCAACATGAAAAGAACGTTTGAATAATGTATGACGCGTTACAACTACATAGAACACCTTACATCACCGTACGAAACTTTAAAACTCCATAATAAACCTAATAAATTCGTCCGAGTCCTTTGAACGTCATACGGCAACTTAAGACATCTTACGACTATGGATGGCATATTAGCACCATGAAAAGAACGTTAGTATAATTTAGGACGCCTTACAACTCCTAACAACACCTTACAACACCGTACGAAACCTTAAAACTCCTTAATAAACCTAATGAATTCGTCGAGGTCCTTTGCACATCGTACGACAACTCAGGAGATGTTACGGCTCATTATGCGACATTAGCAACATGTAAAGCACGTTTGAATAATGTATGACGCGTTACAACTCCAATGAACACCTTACATCACCGTACGAAACTTTAAAACTCCATAATAAACCTAATAAATTCGTCTGAGTCCTTTAAACGTTGTGACAACTTAAGACATCTTACGACTATGTATGGCATATTAGCACCATGAAAAGCACGTTAGTATAATTTAGGACGGTTTACAATTCCTAACAACACCTTACAACACAGTACAAAACCTTAAAACTCCTTAATAAACCTAATGAATTCTTCGAAATCCTTTGAACATCGTATGACAACTCAGTAGATGTTACGGTTCAGTATGCGACATTAGCAACATGAAAAGCACGTTAGAATAAGGTACGACGCGCTACAACTACTAAGAACACCTTACATCACCGTACGAAACTTTAAAACTCCATAATAAACCTAATAAATTCGTCTGAGTTATTTGAAAGTCGTACGGCAACTTAAGACAACTTACGACTATGTATGCCATATTAGTATAATGAAAAGCACGTTAGTAAAATGTTGGACGCCTTACAACACCGTACGAAACCTTAAAACTCCTTAATAAACCTAATGAATTCGTCGAAGTCCTTTGAACATCATACGACAACTCAGGAGATGTTACGGTTTAGTATGCGACATTAGCAACATGAAAAGAACGTTTGAATAATGTATGACGCGTTACAACTACAAAGAACACCTTACATCACCGTACGAAACTTTAAAACTCCATAATAAACCTAATAAATTCGTCCGAGTCCTTTGAACGTCATACGGCAACTTAAGACATCTTACGACTATGGATGGCATATTAGCACCATGAAAAGAACGTTAGTATAATTTAGGACGCCTTACAACTCCTAACAACACCTTACAACACCGTACGAAACCTTAAAACTCCTTAATAAACCTAATGAATTCGTCGAGGTCCTTTGAACATCGTACGACAACTCAGGAGATGTTACGGCTCATTATGCGACATTAGCAACATGTAAAGCACGTTTGAATAATGTATGACGCGTTACAACTCCAATGAACACCTTACATCACCTTACGAAACTTTAAAACTCCATAATAAACCTAATAAATTCGTCTGAGTCCTTTAAACGTTGTGACAACTTAAGACATCTTACGACTATGTATGGCATATGAGCACCATGAAAAGCACGTTAGTATAATTTAGGACGGTTTACAATTCCTAACAACACCTTACAACACAGTACAAAACCTTAAAACTCCTTAATAAACCTAATGAATTCTTCGAAATCCTTTGAACATCGTATGACAACTCAGGAGATGTTACGGTTCAGTATGCGACATTAGCAACATGAAAAGCACGTTAAAATAAGGTAGGACGCGCTACAACTACTAAGAACACCTTACATCACCGTACGAAACTTTAAAACTCCATAATAAACCTAATAAATTCGTCTGAGTTATTTGAAAGTCGTACGGCAACTTAAGACAACTTACGACTATGTATGCCATATTAGTATAATGAAAAGCACGTTAGTAAAATGTTGGACGCCTTACAACACCGTACGAAACCTTAAAACTCCTTAATAAACCTAATGAATTCGTCGAAGTCCTTTGAACATCATACGACAACTCAGGAGATGTTACGGTTTAGTATGCGACATTAGCAACATGAAAAGAACGTTTGAATAATGTATGACGCGTTACAACTACAAAGAACACCTTACATCACCGTACGAAACTTTAAAACTCCATAATAAACCTAATAAATTCGTCCGAGTCCTTTGAACGTCATACGGCAACTTAAGACATCTTACGACTATGGATGGCATATTAGCACCATGAAAAGAACGTTAGTATAATTTAGGACGCCTTACAACTCCTAACAACACCTTACAACACCGTACGAAACCTTAAAACTCCTTAATAAACCTAATGAATTCGTCGAGGTCCTTTGAACATCGTACGACAACTCAGGAGATGTTACGGCTCATTATGCGACATTAGCAACATGTAAAGCACGTTTGAATAATGTATGACGCGTTACAACTCCAATGAACACCTTACATCACCGTACGAAACTTTAAAACTCCATAATAAACCTAATAAATTCGTCTGAGTCCTTTAAACGTTGTGACAACTTAAGACATCTTACGACTATGTATGGCATATTAGCACCATGAAAAGCACGTTAGTATAATTTAGGACGGTTTACAATTCCTAACAACACCTTACAACACAGTACAAAACCTTAAAACTCCTTAATAAACCTAATGAATTCTTCGAAATCCTTTGAACATCGTATGACAACTCAGGAGATGTTACGGTTCAGTATGCGACATTAGCAACATGAAAAGCACGTTAGAATAAGGTAGGACGCGCTACAACTACTAAGAACACCTTACATCACCGTACGAAACTTTAAAACTCCATAATAAACCTAATAAATTCGTCTGAGTTATTTGAAAGTCGTACGGCAACTTAAGACAACTTACGACTATGTATGCCATATTAGTATAATGAAAAGCACGTTAGTAAAATGTTGGACGCCTTACAACACCGTACGAAACCTTAAAACTCCTTAATAAATCTAATGAATTCGTCGAAGTCCTTTGAACATCATACGACAACTCAGGAGATGTTACGGTTTAGTATGCGACATTAGCAACATGAAAAGAACGTTTGAATAATGTATGACGCGTTACAACTACAAAGAACACCTTACATCACCGTACGAAACTTTAAAACTCCATAATAAACCTAATAAATTCGTCCGAGTCCTTTGAACGTCATACGGCAACTTAAGACATCTTACGACTATGGATGGCATATTAGCACCATGAAAAGAACGTTAGTATAATTTAGGACGCCTTACAACTCCTAACAACACCTTACAACACCGTACGAAACCTTAAAACTCCTTAATAAACCTAATGAATTCGTCGAGGTCCTTTGAACATCGTACGACAACTCAGGAGATGTTACGGCTCATTATGCGACATTAGCAACATGTAAAGCACGTTTGAATAATGTATGACGCGTTACAACTCCAATGAACACCTTACATCACCGTACGAAACTTTAAAACTCCATAATAAACCTAATAAATTCGTCTGAGTCCTTTAAACGTTGTGACAACTTAAGACATCTTACGACTATGTATGGCATATTAGCACCATGAAAAGCACGTTAGTATAATTTAGGACGGTTTACAATTCCTAACAACACCTTACAACACAGTACAAAACCTTAAAACTCCTTAGTAAACCTAATGAATTCTTCGAAATCCTTTGAACATCGTATGACAACTCAGGAGATGTTACGGTTCAGTATGCGACATTAGCAACATGAAAAGCACGTTAGAATAAGGTAGGACGCGCTACAACTACTAAGAACACCTTACATCACAATACGAAACTTTAAAACTCCATAATAAACCTAATAAATTCGTCTGAGTTATTTGAAAGTCGTACGGCAACTTAAGACAACTTACGACTATGTATGCCATATTAGTATAATGAAAAGCACGTAAGTAAAATGTTGGACGCCTTACAACACCGTACGAAACCTTAAAACTCCTTAATAAACCTAATGAATTCGTCGAAGTCCTTTGAACATCATACGACAACTCAGGAGATGTTACGGTTTAGTATGTGACATTAGCAACATGAAAAGAACGTTTGAATAATGTATGACGCGTTACAACTACAAAGAACACCTTACATCACCGTACGAAACTTTAAAACTCCATAATAAACCTAATAAATTCGTCCGAGTCCTTTGAACGTCGTACGACAACTTAAGACATCTTACGACTATGTATGGCATATTAGCACTATGAAAAGCACGTTAGTATAATTTAGGACGCCTTACAATTCCTACAACACCTTACAACACAGTACAAAACCATAATACTCCTTAATAAACCTAATGAATTCTTCGAAGTCCTTTGAACATCGTACGACAACTTAGGAGATGTTACGGTTCAGTATGCGGCATTAGCAACATGAAAAGCACGGTTAGAATAATGTAGGACGTGCTACAACTCCTAAGAACACCTTACATCGCCGTGCGCAACTTTAAAACTCCATAATAAACCTAATAAATTCGTCAGAGTCCTTTGAACGTCGTACGGAAACTTAAGACATCTTACACTACAAATAAAATGCCATTTAGTGACACACACATTTAGTAACATTTAACTCTTGTGTCACTATTTTAGGGTTTTAGTGGCACTTTTTATGTGTCATTTATGATGGACACACTTTTAGTGGCACCTAGCTATTGTGCCACTAATTTAAGTCTTTAGTTGCACTTTATGTGTGTCATATTTACTTAACTTAACTTTTAGTTGTACAAAGCTTTATGCCACTTATTATATATATGGTTGTTTATTTAATAAAATACATTTTTTTATTATTTTTTAGCATCCTAAGGTTTGTCCGATGATTATTATTATTATTATTATTATTATTATTATTATTTTTATTAATATTTTTATTTTTTATTATTATTATTATTATTATTATTATTATTAATCTTTCTAATAAATTAAGTTTTTAGTGAGCCTTTTTTGAGGGAAAACATAATTTGTGTAAAAGCAAGTTTGAGAGGGAAAATTGAGTAGAAAAGTTGATAGAGATAAAATTTTGTGATTAAGGGTAATTAACAAAAATATTTATAAATTTTTAATTATAATGGTTATAATTTTTTTTAAAATTATTTTGTTTAACACGTGTGTTACATTTTTAACCTAGTACATTAATATATGAGAGTATGAATAGTATTTTTTATGATCCTAGCCATTCATTCATGTATCTAAGGCTTTAAACCACGTTTCCTTTTTGTCTGTGTACTCTTTCAGAGAGGGAAATTAATCGAGTTAGGTAAGGAAAGAGGGTTACGGAGGGGATGTTTGGGATTGCTTATTTTTTTCTCCTTTTGACTTCTGGCAAAAGTTAATAAGTCAGTAGGTACTGACTTATTAACTTTTCTCATCGCAACTTATAGTTTGGCAAACCTTTTAACATCTTTTAACTTTTCAAAAGTTAATAAGTTGGTCTAAATAAGCAATCCCAAACAGTCACCGAGTAAGTGGAATTGCCAAAATTGTTTTTCGAAGGATGTGAAACTACAAAATTGTTTGATTGATCTTTCTTAAACCTCCCTGATATATTTTCATCTGTTTGTTTCGAATCATAACACACAGCAGCATGTGCGATTTCATATGCATCAGGAAGCCATGGCCCCGGCGCGAGGCATTGGTAGAGGACCGAACCCTAATCCTAATCCATGGCTTAAACTCGCCGTTGTTGAAGCGGTGGTGTTGCTGAACCTCCGTTCTTCGCTGCCATGTATACAACCTTCCACTTTTTGATGTGATATTTGGTCCAGATTTGTATGTTAGATCGATCAGTACTGATGGTGCTCATAAGGTAAGTTACATTTACGAAACATATTCTTGATCTAAAACCTTACTTATTTTTATTTCGTGGGCTAGATTTCTTCATATATGTTGCCCGATTTTTGTTTTTGTATATACTTTTCAGTGCCAATTTTAACTTTATTTTTATTCCCAGTATTATTTGGGTGTTGGTTAGAATTTATGCTTTGTATAATGGATGTAGAAGCAGCAGCAGCAGCAACAATGCAAGAAATCAAGATGAAGCACATGAACCAAGTGAGGAAGATGCAGGCAACCCAGCTTCACTCCCAGAAAAGGTAACAACAATAAATTTGTGTGGTCAAATACTTTACAAGATTTAGATTTATGCTCTCTTAAGTTTCATCCTAGATTAGATTTTTGTTGATATTCAAATCCCCTTATGCTTGAGTATTTAAAGAGCTTGATGTCTTTTAATCTATGGTTTCCATAGCTATAAAACCAAGCCTTCGTTTGTTTAGTCCAAATGCTATCAAATTTTGTATAACTTTTCTAACATAGCAGGCGGTTCTCTGCCTCGTATCAGAAAATGCATGTCCTGTTCAGAGCAAATGGCAACGGCTAAGATAAATTTTCAAATCCTAATCGAGTTTGGTCTAGAGATTCATATTCGTATATTGTATTGCATTTCTTTATTAGAGCATGAATTGGTTTTGTTGCTTTTTGCACACAAGGTGTTTGATGAAATGCTTCAATAGGTAGATGGGTTTGTTTTGATGATTACCTATATTTTTGTTTCATGTTTCTGTGTTTTGTTATATTGCCTTTGTGTGTCCTTAACGAATCGTTTGTTTTTGTTTCTTTTGCAGCTTTTTATATTTGATGATGTTGATCTTTGATTCTGCATCTTGAAGACTAAGGTATGCTATTTTGTTTGCTACTTTGCTGTTCGATGTTAATGGAAGTTGATCCTTTTTGTATCTTGAAATCATTTTAGGTATTGTTATTTATCAAAGACAAGTTATGCAATGTGGTTTTTTATCTTTACTTTTTAGATGTGGTCGAATTTTTAGGTGTTTTGTAGTTCTATTGAAGTTACTTGATTGTATATTTTAATGTACGGATTTGTATTATAATCTGATGTTAGTTAATTTGCATTAGTGGTTATGGAAAATTACCCTCGGAATAGTATTAAAGCATGCTAGTACTGAATTTATAACCGATACAAAAGAAGGTGTGCTTGATATTAACGAGAAGACCTTTGAACATAAGAACACAAAATTTGTATGGTAAGTATGTATTATACACTATATCTAAGGATAATATAGTTACTACTTGAATTAAATAAACAGTAAGTACTATACTAGAGGGCTCCAAGAAAACATATATGAAGTGATGGTTTGTATAACATGCAACTTGAGTTTTTAAAAAAAAATTAAATACTGCCTTTAAAACTATTCGATTTTATCTGCATGAGTTTTTAATCTATACTCGATACATATGTTATGGAAAATAACTCTAAATTTATAAAAGAGAGTAACTATTATGTATATATTATGCATCAGTTAGACTCATAAATTTTTAACACATTGATACACGTGACTAACATTGATGCACATGCTGTCACATTGGTTTATGCATATTCTAAAATTGAAGACTTTTTGTACTCATTCAAAATCCAATATTATTATGCTACAGCCATATAAAAACAAAGTCATATGCTGAGGTACAACTGTACAAGTTCAAGACTTGTTTTTTATTTGTGGTGGCCGCTTTCTCTGCCTCATCCACATCCAGGTTGGTTTGTAAGATTGAGTGTTGTTTGGTAGATAATGTGAGTAAATAATGTCAATGATGGATTAAATTACATATATGCTAGGTTATATTCCAAATTGTTTGCCTACCCTCATGAATATGTTTGATCATTGATTTTGCTTATTGCTTATTGTTTGATATCTTATACCCATGAACTCTACACACAAACTAGAACTAAATTGTGATTTGGAGGCTAGAGTTGAAACGTAATGACTGTTTGGTGAATATTTAGTCAGGTTGATTTTGTTCGAATTCAAACTGGCATTTTTGATAGTGTTGAACACTTTATTTTAGTTAGTAGTTCATGCTTCTTTATGATCATAGAAAAGTTGGTCTAAACAATCTGAAAAAAGGTGAAGACAACATCATACTATTCATTTGATTTTACAAAATCATATCTCCTACACATAATGATGTCAAGTATTGGATTAGACTTGATCTCTATAACCTTACGCTATGGGAAGTCTCATTGTAGACATCCATGCTTCAGTAATACGAAATAAAATGAAGAAAATATAATTTTTTACTTGTTTCACCTGTTTGCCATTTAGCTAACGCATTTAGTACTTATTTGACTCGTTTCCATTGATCTAATGCATATAGTACTTGTTTGACATGTTTTTCATTAACTCGTTTGACACGTTTGCCATTTAGCTAATGCGTATATTACTTGTTTGACCTGTTTGCCATTTAGCTATTGCATATATTACTCGTTTGACCCTTTTTTCACTTAGCTAATGCATGTATTACTTATTTGACCCGTTTTCCGTTTAGCTAATGTATGTATTTCTTGTTTGTGTGTTTGCTGTTTAGCTAATGCATGTATTACTTGTTTGACTCGTTTCCCAATTACATTAATTTTAGCTTGCATATACTTGCTCTTACTTACTACTTTGTATTAACATTTATTTTCATTAATTTATACTTATTAGGTATCTCGTATTGGTTCTTTAGCCTCTTGTAACGAATCATCATCTTCAAGAAGTCAAGATGGTGAAGACAAAGTTGAAAAAATGTGAAGCTTTGGTGGAATAGAGATAACAAAATTCATGGATTGCTTGGGATAGAGTTGACTCGAAAGATGATTTTGACTTTCTTTTAAACATTTGAAATATGTTTGAAACTTGTTAGCTATTAGATAAATTTGATTTCTAAGATTTGAAATATGCTTTGGATCGAAACTATAATGTAAGTTATGATATCATAATTTTATAGGTTTGAAAATTATGATGTATTTGTGCCATTAATAGTATGTATCTTAGTAAAAACAGGTTTTATTGATAGAAAAATTAAGCCACAAAAACCTTTTTATGGCAAAACAGAAAGTGCCACTAAATTAGTAGTCATTTTGTAGCTATTATAGTGGCAAAAAAAAAGTGTCACTAAAACATTTTACAAAAATGAGTGGCACATAAAAAAGTGCCACTAAAAGCTTTAGCGACACAGCTTTTGGTGGCACTTTTTTTGTGTGCTGCACATTCCTGTAAGAGTCTTTAGTGGCATTTTTATGGTTTTCTGTGACACTTTTTGTATGTCACTGTATGGCATTTAATTTGTAGTGTTACGACTATGTATGGCATATTAGCACCATGAAAAGCACGTTAGTATAATTTAGGACGCTTTACAATTCCTAACAACACCTTACAACACAGTACAAAACCTTAAAACTCCTTAATAAACCTAATGAATTCTTCGAAATCCTTTGAACATCGTAGGACAACTCAGGAGATGTTACGGTTCAGTATGCGACATTAGCAACATGAAAAGCACATTAAAATAAGGTAGGATGCGCTACAACCACTAAGAACAACTTACATCACCGTACGAAACTTTAAAACTCCATAATAAACCTAATAAATTCGTCTGAGTCCTTTGAACGTTGTAAGACAACTTAAGACATCTTACGACTATGTATGGCATATTAGCCCCATGAAAAGCATGTTAGTATAATTTAGGACGCCTTACAATTCCTACAACACCTTACAACATAGTACAAAACCATAATACTCCTTAATAAACCTAATGAATTCTTCGAAGTCCTTTGAACATCGTACAACAACTCAGGAGATATTACGGTTCAGTATGCGGCATTAGCAACATGAAAAGCACGTTAGAATAATGTAGGACGTGCTACAACTCCTAAGAACACCTTATATCGCCGTGCGCAACTTTAAAACTCCATAATAAACCTAATAAATTCGTCGGAGTCCTTTGAACGTCGTACGGAAACTTAAGACATCTTACCACTATGTATGGCATATTAGCACCATGAAAAGCACGTTAGTATAATTTAGGACGCTTTACAATTCCTAACAACACCTTACAACACAGTACAAAACCTTAAAACTCCTTAATAAACCTAATGAATTCTTCGAAATCCTTTGAACATCGTAGGACAACTCAGGAGATGTTACGGTTCAGTATGCGACATTAGCAACATGAAAAGCACGTTAAAATAAGGTAGGACGCGCTACAACCACTAAGAACACCTTACATCACCGTAGGAAACTTTAAAACTCCATAATAAACCTAATAAATTCGTCTGAGTCCTTTGAACGTTGTAAGACAACTTAAGACATCTTACGACTATGTATGGCATATTAGCACCATGAAAAGCACGTTAGTATAATTTAGGACGCCTTACAATTCCTACAACACCTTACAACACAGTACAAAACCTTAATACTCCTTAATAAACCTAATGAATTCTTCGAAGTCCTTTGAACATCGTACGACAACTCAGGAGATGTCACTACTAAAAAATGAACCTATTGTAACCTTTTTATAACCTTTTTGCAACTTTTTTTTTCAAAACAGTTGCATTAGAAGAAGTTGCATTAGATCTACTGCAACTTTTTCGTTACCTATTGCAACTCTTATTTAAAGAGTTGCATTAAAAAAAGGTTGCATTTGAATAAAAATTGCATTATTTAAAAAAAACAGTTGCATTATATAAAAAAACAGTTGCATTATGTAATAAAAAAAGTTGCAATTGATCTAATGCAACTTCACCTAATGCAACCTTTTTTTACCAAAAAAAGTTGCAATAGGCTTATTTTCTTGTAGTGTGTTACGGTTCAGTATGCGGCATTAGCAACATGAAAAGCACGTTAGAATAATGTAGGACGTGCTACAACTCTTAAGAACACCTTACATCGCCGTGCGCAACTTTAAAACTCCATAATAAAACTAATAAATTCGTCGGAGTCCTTTGAACGTCGTACGGAAACTTAAGACATCTTACGACTATGTATGGCATATTAGCACCATGAAAAGCACGTTAGTATAATTTAGGACGCTTTACAATTCCTAACAACACCTTACAACACAGTACAAAACCTTAAAACTCCTTAATAAACCTAATGAATTCTTCGAAATCCTTTGAATATCGTAGGACAACTCAGGAGATGTTACGGTTCAGTATGCGACATTAGCAACATGAAAAGCACGTTAAAATAAGGTAGGACGCGCTACAACCACTAAGAACACCTTACATCACCGTACGAAACTTTAAAACTCCATAATAAACCTAATAAATTCGTCCGAGTTATTTGAAAGTCGTACGGCAACTTAAGACAACTTACGACTATGTATGCCATATTAGTACAATGAAAAGCACGTTAGTAAAATGTTGGACGCCTTACAACACCGTACGAAACCTTAAAACTCCTTAATAAACCTAATGAATTCGTCGAAGTCCTTTGAACATCATACAACAACTCAGGAGATGTTACGGTTTAGTATGCGACATTAGCAACATGAAAAGAACGTTTGAATAATGTATGACGCGTTACAACTACAAAGAACACCTTACATCACCGTACGAAACTTTAAAACTCCATAATAAACCTAATAAATTCGTCCGAGTCCTTTGAACGTCGTACGGCAACTTAAGACATCTTACGACTATGGATGGCATATTAGCACCATGAAAAGCACGTTAGTATAATTTAGGACGCCTTACATTTCCTACAACACCTTACAACACAGTACAAAACCTTAATTCTCCTTAATAAACTTAATGAATTCTTCGAAATCCTTTGAACATCGTAGGACAACTCAGGAGATGTTACGGTTCAGTATGCGACATTAGCAACATGAAAAGCACGTTAGAATAAGGTAGGACGCGCTACAACTACTAAGAACACCTTACATCATCGTACGAAACTTTAAAACTCCATAATAAACCTAATAAATTCGTCCGAATTATTTGAAAGTCGTACGGCAACTTAAGACAACTTACGACTATGTATGCCATATTAGTATAATGAAAAGCACGTTAGTAAAATGTTGGACGCCTTACAACACATTACGAAACCTTAAAACTCCTTAATAAACCTAATGAATTCATCGAAGTCCTTTGAACATCATACGACAACTCAGGATATTTTACGGTTTAGTATGCGACATTAGCAACTTGAATAGAACGTTTGAATAATGTATGACGCGTTACAACTACAAAGAACACCTTACATCACCGTACGAAACTTTAAAACTCCATAATAAACCTAATAAATTCGTCCGAGTCCTTTAAACGTCATACGGCAACTTAAGACATCTTACGACTATGGATGGCATATTAGCACCATGAAAAGCACGTTAGTATATATTAGGACGCCTTACAACTCCTAACAACACCTTACAACACCGTACGAAACCTTAAAACTGCTTAATAAGCCTAATGAATTAGTCGAAGTCCTTTGAATATCGTACGACAACTCAGGAGATGTTACGGCTCATTATGCGACATTAGCAACATGTAAAGCACGTTTGAATAATGTATGACGCGTTACAACTCCAATGAACACCTTACATCACCGTACGAAACTTTAAAACTCCATAATAAACCTAATAAATTTGTCTGAGTCCTTTGAACGTTGTAAGACAACTTAAGACATCTTACGACTATGTATGGTAGATTAGCACCATGAAAAGCACGTTAGTATAATTTAGGACGCCTTACAATTCCTACAACACCTTACAACACAGTACAAAACCTTAATACTCCTTAATAAACCTAATGAATTCTTCGAAATCCTTTGAACATCGTACGACAACTCAGGAGATGTTACGGTTCAGTATGCGACATTAGCAACATGAAAAGCACGTTAGAATAAGGTAGGACGCGCTACAACTACTAAGAACACCTTACATCACCGTACGAAACTTTAAAACTCCATAATAAACCTAATAAATTCGTCCGAGTTATTTGAAAGTCGTACGGCAACTTAAGACAACTTACGACTATGTATGCCATCTTAGTACAATGAAAAGCACGTTAGTAAAATGTTGGACGCCTTACAACACATTACGAAACCTTAAAACTCCTTAATAAACCTAATGAATTCGTCGAAGTCCTTTGAACATCATACGACAACTCAGGAGATGTTACGGTTTTGTATGCGACATTAGCAACATGAAAAGAACGTTTGAATAATGTATGACGCGTTACAACTACAAAGAACACCTTACATCACCGTACGAAACTTTAAAACTCCATAATAAACCTAATAAATTCGTCCGAGTCCTTTGAATATCGTACGAAAACTTAAGACATCTTACGACTATGGATGGCATATTAGCACCATGAAAAGCACGTTAGTATAATTTAGGACGCCTTACAACTCCTAACAACACCTTACAACACCGTACGAAACCTTAAAACTGCTTAATAAACCTAATGAATTAGTCGAAGTCCTTTGAACATCGTACGACAACTCAGGAGATGTTACGGCTCATTATGCGACATTAGCAACATGTAAAGCACGTTTGAATAATGTATGACGCGTTACAACTCCAATGAACACCTTACATCACTGTACGAAACTTTAAAACTCCATATTAAACCTAATAAATTTGTCTGAGTCCTTTGAACATTGTAAGACAACTTAAGACATCATACGACTATGTATGGTAGATTAGCACCATGAAAAGCACGTTAGTATAATTTAGGACGCCTTACAATTCCTACAACACCTTACAACACAGTACAAAACCTTAATACTCCTTAATAAACCTAATGAATTCTTCGAAATCCTTTGAACATCGTAGGACAACTCAGGAGATGTTACGGTTCAGTATGCGACATTAGCAACATGAAAAGCACGTTAGAATAAGGTAGGACGCGCTACAACTACTAAGAACACCTTACATCACCGTACGAAACTTTAAAACTCCATAATAAACCTAATAAATTCGTCCGAGTTATTTGAAAGTCGTACGGCAACTTAAGACAACTTACGACTATGTATGCCATATTAGTACAATGAAAAGCACGTTAGTAAAATGTTGGACGCCTTACAACACATTACGAAACCTTAAAACTCCTTAATAAACCTAATGAATTCGTCGAAGTCCTTTGAACATCATACGACAACTCAGGAGATGTTACGGTTTTGTATGTGACATTAGCAACATGAAAAGAACGTTTGAATAATGTATGACGCGTTACAACTACAAAGAACACCTTACATCACCGTACGAAACTTTAAAACTCCATAATAAACCTAATAAATTCGTCCGAGTCCTTTAAACGTCATACGGCAACTTAAGACATCTTACGACTATGGATGGCATATTAGCACCATGAAAAGCACGTTAGTATATATTAGGACGCCTTACAACTCCTAACAACACCTTACAACACCGTACGAAACCTTAAAACTGCTTAATAAGCCTAATGAATTAGTCGAAGTCCTTTGAATATCGTACGACAACTCAGGAGATGTTACGGCTCATTATGCGACATTAGCAACATGTAAAGCACGTTTGAATAATGTATGACGCGTTACAACTCCAATGAACACCTTACATCACCGTACGAAACTTTAAAACTCCATAATAAACCTAATAAATTTGTCTGAGTCCTTTGAACGTTGTAAGACAACTTAAGACATCTTACGACTATGTATGGTAGATTAGCACCATGAAAAGCACGTTAGTATAATTTAGGACGCCTTACAATTCCTACAACACCTTACAACACAGTACAAAACCTTAATTCTCCTTAATAAACTTAATGAATTCTTCGAAATCCTTTGAACATCGTAGGACAACTCAGGAGATGTTACGGTTCAGTATGCGACATTAGCAACATGAAAAGCACGTTAGAATAAGGTAGGACGCGCTACAACTACTAAGAACACCTTACATCACCGTACGAAACTTTAAAACTCCATAATAAACCTAATAAATTCGTCCGACTTATTTGAAAGTCGTACGGCAACTTAAGACAACTTACGACTATGTATGCCATATTAGTATAATGAAAAGCACGTTAGTAAAATGTTGGACGCCTTACAACACATTACGAAACCTTAAAACTCCTTAATAAACCTAATGAATTCATCGAAGTCCTTTGAACATCATACGACAACTCAGGATATTTTACGGTTTAGTATGCGACATTAGCAACTTGAATAGAACGTTTGAATAATGTATGACGCGTTACAACTACAAAGAACACCTTACATCACCGTACGAAACTTTAAAACTCCATAATAAACCTAATAAATTCGTCCGAGTCCTTTGAATATCGTACGAAAACTTAAGACATCTTACGACTATGGATGGCATATTAGCACCATGAAAAGCACGTTAGTATAATTTAGGACGCCTTACAACTCCTAACAACACCTTACAACACCGTACGAAACCTTAAAACTGCTTAATAAACCTAATGAATTAGTCGAAGTCCTTTGAACATCGTACGACAACTCAGGAGATGTTACGGCTCATTATGCGACATTAGCAACATGTAAAGCACGTTTGAATAATGTATGACGCGTTACAACTCCAAAGAACACCTTACATCACCGTACGAAACTTTAAAACTCCATATTAAACCTAATAAATTTGTCTGAGTCCTTTGAACATTGTAAGACAACTTAAGACATCTTACGACTATGTATGGTAGATTAGCACCATGAAAAGCACGTTAGTATAATTTAGGACGCCTTACAATTCCTACAACACCTTACAACACAGTACAAAACCTTAATTCTCCTTAATAAACTTAATGAATTCTTCGAAATCCTTTGAACATCGTAGGACAACTCAGGAGATGTTACCGTTCAGTATGCGACATTAGCAACATGAAAAGCACGTTAGAATAAGGTAGGACGCGCTACAACTACTAAGAACACCTTACATCACCGTACGAAACTTTAAAACTCCATAATAAACCTAATAAATTCGTCCGAATTATTTGAAAGTCGTACGGCAACTTAAGACAACTTACGACTATGTATGCCATATTAGTATAATGAAAAGCACGTTAGTAAAATGTTGGACGCCTTACAACACATTACGAAACCTTAAAACTCCTTAATAAACCTAATGAATTCATCGAAGTCCTTTGAACATCATACGACAACTCAGGATATTTTACGGTTTAGTATGCGACATTAGCAACTTGAATAGAACGTTTGAATAATGTATGACGCGTTACAACTACAAAGAACACCTTACATCACCGTACGAAACTTTAAAACTCCATAATAAACCTAATAAATTCGTCCGAGTCCTTTAAACGTCATACGGCAACTTAAGACATCTTACGACTATGGATGGCATATTAGCACCATGAAAAGCACGTTAGTATATATTAGGACGCCTTACAACTCCTAACAACACCTTACAACACCGTACGAAACCTTAAAACTGCTTAATAAGCCTAATGAATTAGTCGAAGTCCTTTGAATATCGTACGACAACTCAGGAGATGTTACGGCTCATTATGCGACATTAGCAACATGTAAAGCACGTTTGAATAATGTATGACGCGTTACAACTCCAATGAACACCTTACATCACCGTACGAAACTTTAAAACTCCATAATAAACCTAATAAATTTGTCTGAGTCCTTTGAACGTTGTAAGACAACTTAAGACATCTTACGACTATGTATGGTAGATTAGCACCATGAAAAGCACGTTAGTATAATTTAGGACGCCTTACAATTCCTACAACACCTTACAACACAGTACAAAACCTTAATACTCCTTAATAAACCTAATGAATTCTTCGAAATCCTTTGAACATCGTACGACAACTCAGGAGATGTTACGGTTCAGTATGCGACATTAGCAACATGAAAAGCACGTTAGAATAAGGTAGGACGCGCTACAACTACTAAGAACACCTTACATCACCGTACGAAACTTTAAAACTCCATAATAAACCTAATAAATTCGTCCGAGTTATTTGAAAGTCGTACGGCAACTTAAGACAACTTACGACTATGTATGCCATCTTAGTACAATGAAAAGCACGTTAGTAAAATGTTGGACGCCTTACAACACATTACGAAACCTTAAAACTCCTTAATAAACCTAATGAATTCGTCGAAGTCCTTTGAACATCATACGACAACTCAGGAGATGTTACGGTTTTGTATGCGACATTAGCAACATGAAAAGAACGTTTGAATAATGTATGACGCGTTACAACTACAAAGAACACCTTACATCACCGTACGAAACTTTAAAACTCCATAATAAACCTAATAAATTCGTCCGAGTCCTTTGAATATCGTACGAAAACTTAAGACATCTTACGACTATGGATGGCATATTAGCACCATGAAAAGCACGTTAGTATAATTTAGGACGCCTTACAACTCCTAACAACACCTTACAACACCGTACGAAACCTTAAAACTGCTTAATAAACCTAATGAATTAGTCGAAGTCCTTTGAACATCATACGACAACTCAGGAGATGTTACGGCTCATTATGCGACATTAGCAACATGTAAAGCACGTTTGAATAATGTATGACGCGTTACAACTCCAAAGAACACCTTACATCACCGTACGAAACTTTAAAACTCCATATTAAACCTAATAAATTTGTCTGAGTCCTTTGAACATTGTAAGACAACTTAAGACATCTTACGACTATGTATGGTAGATTAGCACCATGAAAAGCACGTTAGTATAATTTAGGACGCCTTACAATTCCTACAACACCTTACAACACAGTACAAAACCTTAATTCTCCTTAATAAACTTAATGAATTCTTCGAAATCCTTTGAACATCGTAGGACAACTCAGGAGATGTTACGGTTCAGTATGCGACATTAGCAACATGAAAAGCACGTTAGAATAAGGTAGGACGCGCTACAACTACTAAGAACACCTTACATCACCGTACGAAACTTTAAAACTCCATAATAAACCTAATAAATTCGTCCGAATTATTTGAAAGTCGTACGGCAACTTAAGACAACTTACGACTATGTATGCCATATTAGTATAATGAAAAGCACGTTAGTAAAATGTTGGACGCCTTACAACACATTACGAAACCTTAAAACTCCTTAATAAACCTAATGAATTCATCGAAGTCCTTTGAACATCATACGACAACTCAGGATATTTTACGGTTTAGTATGCGACATTAGCAACTTGAATAGAACGTTTGAATAATGTATGACGCGTTACAACTACAAAGAACACCTTACATCACCGTACGAAACTTTAAAACTCCATAATAAACCTAATAAATTCGTCCGAGTCCTTTAAACGTCATACGGCAACTTAAGACATCTTACGACTATGGATGGCATATTAGCACCATGAAAAGCACGTTAGTATATATTAGGACGCCTTACAACTCCTAACAACACCTTACAACACCGTACGAAACCTTAAAACTGCTTAATAAGCCTAATGAATTAGTCGAAGTCCTTTGAATATCGTACGA
This sequence comes from Tagetes erecta, assembly GCA_030867185.1. Taxonomy (NCBI): domain Eukaryota; kingdom Viridiplantae; phylum Streptophyta; class Magnoliopsida; order Asterales; family Asteraceae; genus Tagetes; species Tagetes erecta. The sequence continues at coordinate 51,914,990 of CM061487.1, forward strand.
CAACTCAGGAGATGTTACGGCTCATTATGCGACATTAGCAACATGTAAAGCACGTTTGAATAATGTATGACGCGTTACAACTCCAATGAACACCTTACATCACCGTACGAAACTTTAAAACTCCATAATAAACCTAATAAATTTGTCTGAGTCCTTTGAACGTTGTAAGACAACTTAAGACATCTTACGACTATGTATGGTAGATTAGCACCATGAAAAGCACGTTAGTATAATTTAGGACGCCTTACAATTCCTACAACACCTTACAACACAGTACAAAACCTTAATACTCCTTAATAAACCTAATGAATTCTTCGAAATCCTTTGAACATCGTACGACAACTCAGGAGATGTTACGGTTCAGTATGCGACATTAGCAACATGAAAAGCACGTTAGAATAAGGTAGGACGCGCTACAACTACTAAGAACACCTTACATCACCGTACGAAACTTTAAAACTCCATAATAAACCTAATAAATTCGTCCGAGTTATTTGAAAGTCGTACGGCAACTTAAGACAACTTACGACTATGTATGCCATCTTAGTACAATGAAAAGCACGTTAGTAAAATGTTGGACGCCTTACAACACATTACGAAACCTTAAAACTCCTTAATAAACCTAATGAATTCGTCGAAGTCCTTTGAACATCATACGACAACTCAGGAGATGTTACGGTTTTGTATGCGACATTAGCAACATGAAAAGAACGTTTGAATAATGTATGACGCGTTACAACTACAAAGAACACCTTACATCACCGTACGAAACTTTAAAACTCCATAATAAACCTAATAAATTCGTCCGAGTCCTTTGAATATCGTACGAAAACTTAAGACATCTTACGACTATGGATGGCATATTAGCACCATGAAAAGCACGTTAGTATAATTTAGGACGCCTTACAACTCCTAACAACACCTTACAACACCGTACGAAACCTTAAAACTGCTTAATAAACCTAATGAATTAGTCGAAGTCCTTTGAACATCGTACGACAACTCAGGAGATGTTACGGCTCATTATGCGACATTAGCAACATGTAAAGCACGTTTGAATAATGTATGACGCGTTACAACTCCAATGAACACCTTACATCACTGTACGAAACTTTAAAACTCCATATTAAACCTAATAAATTTGTCTGAGTCCTTTGAACATTGTAAGACAACTTAAGACATCTTACGACTATGTATGGTAGATTAGCACCATGAAAAGCACGTTAGTATAATTTAGGACGCCTTACAATTCCTACAACACCTTACAACACAGTACAAAACCTTAATACTCCTTAATAAACCTAATGAATTCTTCGAAATCCTTTGAACATCGTAGGACAACTCAGGAGATGTTACGGTTCAGTATGCGACATTAGCAACATGAAAAGCACGTTAGAATAAGGTAGGACGCGCTACAACTACTAAGAACACCTTACATCACCGTACGAAACTTTAAAACTCCATAATAAACCTAATAAATTCGTCCGAGTTATTTGAAAGTCGTACGGCAACTTAAGACAACTTACGACTATGTATGCCATATTAGTACAATGAAAAGCACGTTAGTAAAATGTTGGACGCCTTACAACACATTACGAAACCTTAAAACTCCTTAATAAACCTAATGAATTCGTCGAAGTCCTTTGAACATCATACGACAACTCAGGAGATGTTACGGTTTTGTATGTGACATTAGCAACATGAAAAGAACGTTTGAATAATGTATGACGCGTTACAACTACAAAGAACACCTTACATCACCGTACGAAACTTTAAAACTCCATAATAAACCTAATAAATTCGTCCGAGTCCTTTAAACGTCATACGGCAACTTAAGACATCTTACGACTATGGATGGCATATTAGCACCATGAAAAGCACGTTAGTATATATTAGGACGCCTTACAACTCCTAACAACACCTTACAACACCGTACGAAACCTTAAAACTGCTTAATAAGCCTAATGAATTAGTCGAAGTCCTTTGAATATCGTACGACAACTCAGGAGATGTTACGGCTCATTATGCGACATTAGCAACATGTAAAGCACGTTTGAATAATGTATGACGCGTTACAACTCCAATGAACACCTTACATCACCGTACGAAACTTTAAAACTCCATAATAAACCTAATAAATTTGTCTGAGTCCTTTGAACGTTGTAAGACAACTTAAGACATCTTACGACTATGTATGGTAGATTAGCACCATGAAAAGCACGTTAGTATAATTTAGGACGCCTTACAATTCCTACAACACCTTACAACACAGTACAAAACCTTAATACTCCTTAATAAACCTAATGAATTCTTCGAAATCCTTTGAACATCGTACGACAACTCAGGAGATGTTACGGTTCAGTATGCGACATTAGCAACATGAAAAGCACGTTAGAATAAGGTAGGACGCGCTACAACTACTAAGAACACCTTACATCACCGTACGAAACTTTAAAACTCCATAATAAACCTAATAAATTCGTCCGAGTTATTTGAAAGTCGTACGGCAACTTAAGACAACTTACGACTATGTATGCCATATTAGTACAATGAAAAGCACGTTAGTAAAATGTTGGACGCCTTACAACACATTACGAAACCTTAAAACTCCTTAATAAACCTAATGAATTCGTCGAAGTCCTTTGAACATCATACGACAACTCAGGAGATGTTACGGTTTTGTATGTGACATTAGCAACATGAAAAGAACGTTTGAATAATGTATGACGCGTTACAACTACAAAGAACACCTTACATCACCGTACGAAACTTTAAAACTCCATAATAAACCTAATAAATTCGTCCGAGTCCTTTAAACGTCATACGGCAACTTAAGACATCTTACGACTATGGATGGCATATTAGCACCATGAAAAGCACGTTAGTATATATTAGGACGCCTTACAACTCCTAACAACACCTTACAACACCGTACGAAACCTTAAAACTGCTTAATAAGCCTAATGAATTAGTCGAAGTCCTTTGAATATCGTACGACAACTCAGGAGATGTTACGGCTCATTATGCGACATTAGCAACATGTAAAGCACGTTTGAATAATGTATGACGCGTTACAACTCCAATGAACACCTTACATCACCGTACGAAACTTTAAAACTCCATAATAAACCTAATAAATTTGTCTGAGTCCTTTGAACGTTGTAAGACAACTTAAGACATCTTACGACTATGTATGGTAGATTAGCACCATGAAAAGCACGTTAGTATAATTTAGGACGCCTTACAATTCCTACAACACCTTACAACACAGTACAAAACCTTAATACTCCTTAATAAACCTAATGAATTCTTCGAAATCCTTTGAACATCGTACGACAACTCAGGAGATGTTACGGTTCAGTATGCGACATTAGCAACATGAAAAGCACGTTAGAATAAGGTAGGACGCGCTACAACTACTAAGAACACCTTACATCACCGTACGAAACTTTAAAACTCCATAATAAACCTAATAAATTCGTCCGAGTTATTTGAAAGTCGTACGGCAACTTAAGACAACTTACGACTATGTATGCCATCTTAGTACAATGAAAAGCACGTTAGTAAAATGTTGGACGCCTTACAACACATTACGAAACCTTAAAACTCCTTAATAAACCTAATGAATTCGTCGAAGTCCTTTGAACATCATACGACAACTCAGGAGATGTTACGGTTTTGTATGCGACATTAGCAACATGAAAAGAACGTTTGAATAATGTATGACGCGTTACAACTACAAAGAACACCTTACATCACCGTACGAAACTTTAAAACTCCATAATAAACCTAATAAATTCGTCCGAGTCCTTTGAATATCGTACGAAAACTTAAGACATCTTACGACTATGGATGGCATATTAGCACCATGAAAAGCACGTTAGTATAATTTAGGACGCCTTACAACTCCTAACAACACCTTACAACACCGTACGAAACCTTAAAACTGCTTAATAAACCTTATGAATTAGTCGAAGTCCTTTGAACATCGTACGACAACTCAGGAGATGTTACGGCTCATTATGCGACATTAGCAACATGTAAAGCACGTTTGAATAATGTATGACGCGTTACAACTCCAATGAACACCTTACATCACCGTACGAAACTTTAAAACTCCATAATAAACCTAATAAATTTGTCTGAGTCCTTTGAACATTGTAAGACAACTTAAGACATCTTACGACTATGTATGGTAGATTAGCACCATGAAAAGCACGTTAGTATAATTTAGGACGCCTTACAATTCCTACAACACCTTACAACACAGTACAAAACCTTAATACTCCATAATAAACCTAATGAATTCTTCGAAATCCTTTGAACATCGTAGGACAACTCAGGAATGTTACGGTTCAGTATGCGACATTAGCAACATGAAAAGCACGTTAGAATAAGGTAGGACGCGCTACAACTACTAAGAACACCTTACATCACCGTACGAAACTTTAAAACTCCATAATAAACCTAATAAATTCGTCCGAGTTATTTGAAAGTCGTACGGCAACTTAAGACAACTTACGACTATGTATGCCATATTAGTACAATGAAAAGCACGTTAGTAAAATGTTGGACGCCTTACAACACATTACGAAACCTTAAAACTCCTTAATAAACCTAATAAATTCGTCGAAGTCCTTTGAACATCATACGACAACTCAGGAGATGTTACGGTTTTGTATGCGACATTAGCAACATGAAAAGCACGTTAGTATAATTTAGGACGCCTTACAACTCCTAACAACACCTTACAACACCGTACGAAACCTTAAAACTGCTTAATAAACCTAATGAATTAGTCGAAGTCCTTTGAACATCGTACGACAACTCAGGAGATGTTACGGCTCATTATGCGACATTAGCAACATGTAAAGCACGTTTGAATAATGTATGACGCGTTACAACTCCAATGAACACCTTACATCACCGTACGAAACTTTAAAACTCCATAATAAACCTAATAAATTTGTCTGAGTCCTTTGAACATTGTAAGACAACTTAAGACATCTTACGACTATGTATGGTAGATTAGCACCATGAAAAGCACGTTAGTATAATTTAGGACGCCTTACAATTCCTACAACACCTTACAACACAGTACAAAACCTTAATACTCCTTAATAAACCTAATGACTTCTTAGAAATCCTTTGAACATCGTAGGACAACTCAGGAGATGTTACGGTTCAGTATGCGACATTAGCAACATGAAAAGCACGTTAGAATAAGGTAGGACGCGCTACAACTACTAAGAACGCCTTACATCACCGTACGAAACTTTAAAACTCCATAATAAACCTAATAAATTCGTCCGAGTTATTTGAAAGTCGTACGGCAACTTAAGACAACTTACGACTATGTATGCCATATTAGTACAATGAAAAGCACGTTAGTAAAATGTTGGACGCCTTACAACACATTACGAAACCTTAAAACTCCTTAATAAACTTAATGAATTCGTCGAAGTCCTTTGAACATCATACGACAACTCAGGAGATGTTACGGTTTTGTATGCGACATTAGCAACATGAAAAGAACGTTTGAATAATGTATGACGCGTTACAACTACAAAGAACACCTTACATCACCGTACGAATCTTTAAAACTCCATAATAAACCTAATAAATTCGTCCGAGTCCTTTAAACGTCATACGGCAACTTAAGACATCTTACGACTATGGATGGCATATTAGCACCATGAAAAGCACGTTAGTATATATTAGGACGCCTTACAACTCCTAACAACACCTTACAACACCGTACGAAACCTTAAAACTGCTTAATAAGCCTAATGAATTAGTCGAAGTCCTTTGAATATCGTACGACAACTCAGGAGATGTTACGGCTCATTATGCGACATTAGCAACATGTAAAGCACGTTTGAATAATGTATGACGCGTTACAACTCCAATGAACACCTTACATCACCGTACGAAACTTTAAAACTCCATAATAAACCTAATAAATTCGTCCGAGTCCTTTAAACGTTGTAAGACAACTTAAGACATCTTACGACTATGTATGGCATATTAGCACCATGAAAAGCACGTTAGTATAATTTAGGACGCCTTACAATTCCTACAACACCTTACAACACAGGACAAAACCTTAATACTCCTTAATAAACCTAATTAATTCTTCGAAGTCCTTTGAACATCGTACGACAACTCAGGAGATGTTACGGTTCAGTATGCGGAATTAGCAACATGAAAAGCACGTTAGAATAATGTAGGACGTGCTACAACTCCTAAGAACACCTTACATCGCCATACGAAAGTTTAAAACTCCATAATAAACCTAATAAATTCGTCCGAGTCCTTTGAACGTCGTACGGAAACTTAAGACATCTTACGACTATGTATGGCATTAGCAACATGAAAAGCACGTTAGAATAATGTAGGACGTGCTACAACTCCTAAGAACACCTTACATCGCCATACGAAAGTTTAAAACTCCATAATAAACCTAATAAATTCGTCCGAGTCCTTTGAATATCGTACGAAAACTTAAGACATCTTACGACTATGGATGGCATATTAGCACCAAGAAAAGCACGTTAGTATAATTTAGGACGCCTTACAACTCCTAACAACACCTTACAACACCGTACGAAACCTTAAAACTGCTTAATAAACCTAATGAATTAGTCGAAGTCCTTTGAACATCGTACGACAACTCAGGAGATGTTACGGCTCATTATGCGACATTAGCAACATGTAAAGCACGTTTGAATAATGTATGACGTGTTACAACTCCAATGAACACCTTACATCACCGTACGAAACTTTAAAACTCCATAATAACCTAATAAATTCGTCTGAGTCCTTTGAACGTTGTAAGACAACTTAAGACATCTTACGACTATGTATGGTAGATTAGCACCATGAAAAGCACGTTAGTATAATTTAGGACGCCTTACAATTCCTACAACACCTTACAACACAGGACAAAACCTTAATACTCCTTAATAAACCTAATTAATTCTTCGAAGTCCTTTGAACATCGTACGACAACTCAGGAGATGTTACGGTTCAGTATGCGGCATTAGCAACATGAAAAGCACGTTAGAATAATGTAGGGCGTGCTACAACTCCTAAGAACACCTTACATCGCCATACGAAAGTTTAAAACTCCATAATAAACCTAATAAATTCGTCCGAGTCCTTTGAACGTCGTACGGAAACTTAAGACATCTTACGACTATGTATGGCATTAGCAACATGAAAAGCACGTTAGAATAATGTAGGACGTGCTACAACTCCTAAGAACACCTTACATCGCCATACGAAAGTTTAAAACTCCATAATAAACCTAATAAATTCGTCCGAGTCCTTTGAATATCGTACGGAAACTTAAGACATCTTACGACTATGGATGGCATATTAGCACCAAGAAAAGCACGTTAGTATAATTTAGGACGCCTTACAACTCCTAACAACACCTTACAACACCGTACGAAACCTTAAAACTGCTTAATAAACCTAATGAATTAGTCGAAGTCCTTTGAACATCGTACGACAACTCAGGAGATGTTACGGATCATTATGCGACATTAGCAACATGTAAAGCACGTTTGAATAATGTATGACGCGTTACAACTCCAATGAACACCTTACATCACCGTACGAAACTTTAAAACTCCATAATAAACCTAATAAATTTGTCTGAGTCCTTTGAACGTTGTAAGACAACTTAAGACATCTTACGACTATGTATGGTAGATTAGCACCATGAAAAGCACGTTAGTATAATTTAGGACGCCTTACAATTCCTACAACACCTTACAACACAGGACAAAACCTTAATACTCCTTAATAAACCTAATTAATTCTTCGAAGTCCTTTGAACATCGTACGACAACTCAGGAGATGTTACGGTTCAGTATGCGGCATTAGCAACATGAAAAGCACGTTAGAATAATGTAGGACGTGCTACAACTCCTAAGAACACCTTACATCGCCATACGAAAGTTTAAAACTCCATAATAAACCTAATAAATTCGTCCGAGTCCTTTGAACGTCGTACGGAAACTTAAGACATCTTACGACTATGTATGGCATTAGCAACATGAAAAGCACGTTAGAATAATGTAGGACGTGCTACAACTCCTAAGAACACCTTACATCGCCATACGAAAGTTTAAAACTCCATAATAAACCTAATAAATTCGTCCGAGTCCTTTGAATATCGTACGAAAACTTAAGACATCTTACGACTATGGATGGCATATTAGCACCAAGAAAAGCACGTTAGTATAATTTAGGACGCCTTACAACTCCTAACAACACCTTACAACACCGTACGAAACCTTAAAACTGCTTAATAAACCTAATGAATTAGTCGAAGTCCTTTGAACATCGTACGACAACTCAGGAGATGTTACGGCTCATTATGCGACATTAGCAACATGTAAAGCACGTTTGAATAATGTATGACGTGTTACAACTCCAATGAACACCTTACATCACCGTACGAAACTTTAAAACTCCATAATAACCTAATAAATTCGTCTGAGTCCTTTGAACGTTGTAAGACAACTTAAGACATCTTACGACTATGTATGGTAGATTAGCACCATGAAAAGCACGTTAGTATAATTTAGGACGCCTTACAATTCCTACAACACCTTACAACACAGGACAAAACCTTAATACTCCTTAATAAACCTAATTAATTCTTCGAAGTCCTTTGAACATCGTACGACAACTCAGGAGATGTTACGGTTCAGTATGCGGCATTAGCAACATGAAAAGCACGTTAGAATAATGTAGGACGTGCTACAACTCCTAAGAACACCTTACATCGCCATACGAAAGTTTAAAACTCCATAATAAACCTAATAAATTCGTCCGAGTCCTTTGAACGTCGTACGGAAACTTAAGACATCTTACGACTATGTATGGCATTAGCAACATGAAAAGCACGTTAGAATAATGTAGGACGTGCTACAACTCCTAAGAACACCTTACATCGCCATACGAAAGTTTAAAACTCCATAATAAACCTAATAAATTCGTCCGAGTCCTTTGAATATCGTACGGAAACTTAAGACATCTTACGACTATGGATGGCATATTAGCACCAAGAAAAGCACGTTAGTATAATTTAGGACGCCTTACAACTCCTAACAACACCTTACAACACCGTACGAAACCTTAAAACTGCTTAATAAACCTAATGAATTAGTCGAAGTCCTTTGAACATCGTACGACAACTCAGGAGATGTTACGGATCATTATGCGACATTAGCAACATGTAAAGCACGTTTGAATAATGTATGACGTGTTACAACTCCAATGAACACCTTACATCACCGTACGAAACTTTAAAACTCCATAATAACCTAATAAATTCGTCTGAGTCCTTTAAACGTTGTAAGACAACTTAAGACATCTTACGACTATGTATGGTAGATTAGCAACATGAAAAGCACGTTAGTATAATTTAGGACGCCTTACAATTCCTACAACACCTTACAACACAGGACAAAACCTTAATACTCCTTAATAAACCTAATTAATTCTTCGAAGTCCTTTGAACATCGTACGATAACTCAGGAGATGTTACGGTTCAGTATGCGGCATTAGCAACATGAAAAGCACGTTAGAATAATGTAGGACGTGCTACAACTCCTAAGAACACCTTACATCGCCATACGAAAGTTTAAAACTCCATAATAAACCTAATAAATTCGTCCGAGTCCTTTGAACGTCGTACGGAAACTTAAGACATCTTACGACTATGTATGGCATTAGCAACATGTAAAGCACGTTTGAATAATGTATGATGCGTTACAACTCCAATGAACACCTTACATCACCGTACGAAACTTTAAAACTCCATAATAAACCTAATAAATTTGTCTGAGTCCTTTGAACGTTGTAAGACAACTTAAGACATCTTACGACTATGTATGGTAGATTAGCACCATGAAAAGCACGTTAATATAATTTAGGACGCCTTACAATTCCTACAACACCTTACAACACAGGACAAAACCTTAATATTCCTTAATAAACCTAATGAATTCTTCGAAGTCCTTTGAACATCGTACGACAACTCAGGAGATGTTACGGATCAGTATGCGGCATTAGCAACATGAAAAGCACGTTAGAATAATGTAGAACGTGCTACAACTCCTAAGAACACCTTACATCGCCATACGAAAGTTTAAAACTCCATAATAAACCTAATAAATTCGTCCGAGTCCTTTGAACGTCGTACGGAAACTTAAGACATCTTACGACTATGTATGGCATATTAGTACCATGAAAAGCACGTTAGTATAATTTAGGACGCTATACAATTCCTAACTTCACCTTACAACACAGTACAAAACCTTAAAACTCCTTAATAAACCTAATGAATTCTTTGAAATCCTATGAACATCGTAGGACAACTCAGGAGATGTTACGGTTCAGTATGCGACATTAGCAACATGAAAAGCACGTTAGAATAAGGTAGGATGCGCTACAACTACTAAGAACACCTTACATCACCGTACGAAACTTTAAAGCTCCATAATAAACCTAATAAATTCGTCCGAGTTATTTGAAAGTCGTACGGCAACTTAAGACAACTTACGACTATGTATGCGATATTAGTACAAAGAAAAGCACGTTAGTAAAATGTTGGACGACTTACAACACATTACGAATCCTTAAAAGTCGTTAATAAACCTAATGAATTCGTCGAAGTCCTTTGAACATTATACAACAACTCAGGAGATGTTACGGTTTAGTATGAAACATTAGCAACATGAAAAGAACGTTTGAATAATGTATGACGCGTTACAACTACAAAGAACACCTTACATCACCGTACGAAACTTTAAAACTCCATAATAAACCTAATAAATTCGTCCGAGTTATTTGAAAGTCGTACGGCAACTTAAGACAACTTACGACTATGTATGCCATATTAGTACAATGAAAAGCACGTTAGTAAAATGTTGGACGCCTTACAACACATTACGAAACCTTAAAACTCCTTAATAAACCTAATGAATTCGTCGAAGTCCTTTGAACATCATACGACAACTCAGGAGATGTTACGGTTTAGTATGCGACATTAGCGACATGAAAAGAACGTTTGAATAATGTATGACGCGTTACAACTACAAAGAACACCTTTGGTAGGGCTATTTCCTAGTTAAGATTTACTTTGTATTTGTTTATACATTTTATGTATAGTTTAGGGTCTATTTTGTTATATTCCTTAAACTTGTAATTGTTGCTTAAAAGCATGTAGTGAGAGAGTGTGAGGAGAGAGGCTAGATCACTATTCACGTTAGAGAGAGAACTAAGTGTGTGTGATTTATTTTCTCCTGCACTTGTACTACAAATCTGCTTTGATCATCAATATAGAAAAGAGAATTATTAGTATGAATTGTGTTAATGATTAAACTGTGTTTGTGTATGAATTTTTCTGATCATTGAGCGATATTAACGATCCAATTGAACCTATCAATTGGTATCACAGCTGTTGGTACTGTGTTCTTCGCTATTCATCAAGCAAAACACATCAATATTGCTCAAATATCATGATCTGAATGAATTGTTGGTGTTATTAGTTGTGATTTATCATCGCAATCACTCCTAATTCACAACGATTGTGCAAATTCCATCAGATTATCATCAGATCTGAGGAATTAAGAAGATTGAAAAAGTTACTGTTCGATCGAATTTTGCTCAAATTCATCAAAATTTGATCATGTTTTGGATTGATTGAGATTAGGGATTGTTATTCGGACTATTTCACTGCTTGTGTGTGAATTTTGAACGAATTGGACAAGTTTTTGATAAACCCAAAAAAATTCTCATGATGAAGATGATAAACAGTATGAACTTGGTTGAAGATTAACTTGCCGGGTGATAAAATTTGACTTAGACAATTTCCTTTGGACTTAGATTGAAGAACAATTAGGTCCTGTGCAGCCGTGTAAAGGATTTTGTACTAGACGGGTAAAGAATTTGACGAGGAAAAAGTGTTACTGTTCAGCCGGATCAACAACTATTGTGCCGGGTAATACACTGTTACGCCGGGTGATTAACAATTTCAGCCGGGTGATCATAAATTGTGTAGCCAGGTAAACAACTTTGTCGTGTGATCGACAACTGTTCAGCCGGGTAAAGCCTTTCTGCCGTGTCAAGATTCAAGCCGGGTCAAGTGTTATTGCCGTGTCAAGGTTAATACTATTCTGCCGAGTAACTGTTCTGCCGGGTAAAGAAGCCAAGATTTACAACTGTTGAGCCGTGTGACTGTTTAGACAGGTGAAGACTTTTTCTGATAGGTTCAATTGGATCGTTAATATCACTCACAATGATCAGAATAATGCGCACAAACAAACAGTTCAATCACAAACACAATTCATACTAATAATTCTCTTTGTATATTGATGATCAAAGCAATTCGTAGAACAAGTGCAGGAGAAACAAAATCACACACAGTTAATTCTCTCTCTAACGTGTAAAAGTGATCTAGCCTCTCTCCTCACACTCTCTCACTACATGCTTATAGCAACAATTACAAGTTTAAGGAATATAACAAAATAGACCCTAAACTATTTACAAACATATAAACAAAATACAAAGTAAATCTTAACTAGGAAATAACCCTAACAGTACTCCCCCTAAGATTTATCTTTGAATCTTCAGCAAAATCTTCTATCTTTTTCTTCTTTGTTCAGCATCAATCTCTTTTAGCATTCTTCTGGTTCGTCTTTGACATTCAGCATCTCTTTTCCTTTATACTCTTCTTGTTCCTTCAAAGCTTCTTCAATACATGATTTGAACTTTTCGGCAATCTTGGCTTGTCGAGGTTTGGACTCGTTTGTCAGAATTTGGCAGGCATTCATACGTCTAAGTGAATCCAGATTTAAACCTGCAGGCATTCTCTTGTCCTTTGACTTTCACTTCCAAAGTACCCTTCCTACTGATCCTCATATATTCTATCTCTGGTATGTCAACCCTCACGAGATTAGAATTCAGCAGTGCCTTTCTCACTCGGATCTTTTCAGTTGCAGCAGCAATCACCTCTATCATCACCACGAACAATTTTCTGTCAGCTTCAGCAAGTTTATCTTTACACTTCTCCATTCTGTAGCTTCTCAAAAAATCGATATATGACGGATGTAGCAGCTTCAACTCAAATGTACTAAAAAGCGTAATCATGTCTTTGTCCCAATCTTCCAAGTTTCGAACAAGCTTCAATTCAAAAGTTTCTTGATTATAAAACACTCTGAGTATAGGCTTTGTCATTTGCGAACCATTTATCACCTTCAATCCAGGATTTGTCACTTTGTCAAAGTACTCATCCGAAAACTCTTCCAAATACATATCTTCAGTTACAACCAAACGCTTCTTCTTTCTTTCTTTCTTTGCTTGCACATACGCAGTATCTTCCTGTTGGCCTCTAAAGTCAAGATACTTTGGTGGTCTAGCAATCCCGGCATCTAACAGCATAACACATTTATCACCACGCTCAGCATGCATGTGATTTATCAACCTCAGTTTGTGCAATTCTTTCAAGTCCTGAACTTCCAACTTAAAAATGCTCGAGTAGTAATGATATACGTCACATAAACCATTTACTCTCTTTATCATAAACGCATCAAATACTTCATCGTATTTCCATGCTATAATCTTCACCTTCTTATTCTTCTCTGGCACAATCATCGAATCAAGCAATTCAGCAATCGACTGCCCTTTACTCAACAGTGACCTCACCACGTCACCTGCTGTAGCTGACTTATGCCATGATTCCCGAACATCCATTGGTATGTTGTACGATTTAACTTCGCTTGGAAACATATCCATCAATTCGTGCCTCTTTTTGTGAGCATCTTCAGGTAACGCCATCACTGGAAGTTCTTTTGGTCCAAGGACTTTATATCTCTTTGTTAGCTCAAAATATTGTGGATTGTTATAGTCCAAATAAAACATTCTGTTGTACATTTTCTCCGTCTTCATAAAACTGACCACAATCTTCCTCAGTGACTCAGACTTCAACCTCTTCAAAGTCTTGTACGGATAGTTTCTCGAACTCAACCAACTACGCATATCTGAAGCTGACATTTCTTCTGGGTTTTGGTGATACAGTTCAGTCGGAGGCAAGTCTTCGATATTCAAACTTTCTTGCATTGGAGTCCATTCACCCATCTCAGTAACAAACTCTTTTTCATCGGCTGCAGCTTTGTCTTGAGCAATCAGACATTTTTCATATTCCTCATTTATCTGGCTCACAGTCAATCCATTCAAAAACACAGCATTAGTTTCTGGCCCAGCTTCATCTTCAGAATCAGTGAAGTCTACGTCATCCAAATCATCCAACGCTTCAATCATAGGTGCATTGTCAGTTTGAACCGGCTCAAACTGACTTGCAACTTCAGATACAGTTTCAGGCATATCAACAGCTTCAGATTGAATCGGCTCAACCTGAACTGTTTCTTCAGAACCAACTTCTTTCTCACTATCTGTCGCCTCAAATATTTCAGTCTCAGCTACAGATTCAGATTGAATCGGCTCAACCTGAACTGTTTTAGCAATTTCAGCTTCAGTCACATCAACTTCCTTATCCATTTCAACTACAGCTACAGATTGAATCGGCTCAATCTGCACTGTCTCATCAATTTTAGCCTTCTTTGAACATTCTTCATCACCCAATATTTCAGGAACAGCATCCAGCTTCCTCTTTCCCTCAGCTTTATCAGAGATGACAGTTTCAGCAACAGCTTCATCGGGAATGATGATTGGAGATTCCACCATAATACCAGCGTTTGTAGTACCTCGTGCTCTAGTCAAATAAACTTTTTGTACTTGAGATTCAGTCACTTCGACTACCTCATCTGAAAAGTCTTTATCCGAAGTTGAACCAGATTTCTTCGGTTTAGTTTCCTCCAGCCATTTCTCTAACATTTCTTTCTCAGCCTCCAACGTATTGCATTCAGCTTTCAGTTCCTTGTAATCATATTTTAGATTCTCATGCTCCTCCTTCAGTTTTTCATAATCGTCCTTCAATTTCACATGTTCATCAACAAGCTTGACATGATCCTCATCCAACTTTTTGAAGGTTTTCAAATTCTGATTATGAATATCCCAGTACTCATCAAATCTTTTCTTTTTCCTTTCATTAGAAGCTTTCAACAAATCATTCGCTTCCATCAACTTTGCAACCATCTCCTCTAACTCTGCAATTCTTTTCTCCTTCTCATTTTCATCAACTTTTGACACAAAATTTGGTGAAGACTCCAAACCTTGTTCAATATTTTCAGCAATTTGGGATGATGTGGTGGGAATATCAACAGTAGTAGGATTAGCAACGCCAGCATCAGCTTCTTCAACTATCTGTGCAATAGTTTCAGCTTCGGCCATTGCCTCCTGAGCAATCTGAATAACATCTATCTCTTCATGCTCTACAATCACAGGCTCTTTTACTATTTTCGACCTCTTTCTTCTAACATACTGAATACTAACATCCTTTGAAATTTCAGCAACTTCTTCTTCTTCAACAGAAGCAACCTCAACAGGTTCTTCTATTACCATAGGCTCACGAACTTCAACATTCTCTACATCCAACTCCATTGGCTCGGCCATTTCAACAATCTCTGCCTCCTCTAAATTGGATTCAGATTCAGCATCATCATTTCCACCATCATCTTCATCACTATCACTGTCTTCATCATTATCACCATCAACATTATCATCTTCTTCATCATCTTCTGGATGACAAGCAGAGTACTCGTCATCATCTAACAGATTATCAGGCACCTCATCCACTAGGTCCTGTGGATCAACAATCTCACCATGAGATATATGATAATAAACACCTTCTACATCTTCTTCATTGTTGGCTATATCTCTCATATAGTCAAACAATTCCACATTAGGCACATTCCCGATACTCATCTTTCTGTAAGATAGATCGTTCATGTCCTCAGTGTATAAAATGCCTCCAGAATAACCTTCAGATCTGATGATAGGATAGGCAATGTTGATCATCAGTTGTAGGAATCTTGGATACATAAGAAACTTAAACCTCTTGCCTTTCACCAAGTTAAATACAAAACCATTCATAATCCATCTCGACATGTTGAATGGCTTATTCTCTGCTATGGCAACAATCGGTGATGCAATATCTGATGGGAAATTATCAAACCCTGCACTCCGCCTGGACATGCACTGTTGCACCACATAGCATAACAGCTTATACTTCTTTCCCAATTTTGCCCTATAAAACTGTGATTTTGGAAATATAGGTGGATGACCCATATTAACAAAACACGATTTGCATTCATCCATGGTCAACTCATCAATCATACCAACTTCATCTTCATCAATCCTCAGGGCATTTCTAATAACATCTTCAGAAACAGTCAACACCATATCTCTAGTTATGTTGCCTCGAACAACAGTAACACCATTCTCATCTCTAACAACCTCTGCTGTCCTCCAAAAACTCTTAATCAGCCTTGCATATATGACCGGTTTGGCACACATAGCATACACATATTTGGTCCTTTTGATAAACTTGATCATATCTCTGTAACCTTCTGTTTCAGGGATAGATTCATCTAGAACTGCCACCAAATTGTGTTTAGGCTCAAACTTTAGATTCTCCATCTTATCCAATCGATCAATCTTGTTATAGAGCAAAACGATTGAATATGATAACAGGCGATTTAGTACAGAGTGTTTGCTTGACAGTGAATGTGTGAAATGATAAGTGTTTGTGAAGAGGCGGGTTTTGTATCGTCAAAAATTTAGGTCAAACTTAAGGTGCCGGGTCAACAAAAAGGACGGGTAAACATAAAAGGCCAAATAAGCTTTGCCGGGTCAAGTACTGTAGTGACGGGTCATGTACTGTAGTGACGGGTCATGTACTTTAGTGACGGGTCAAGTACATAAGTCAAATCACAAACATGCATAAAACACTTGACGGGTCAAACACTGTAGAGACGGGTAAGTCACTGTAGTGACGGGTAAAGGTTAGGAACAACTACACCTGATGGGTTTTATTCATCACCCGGCAGAATAGTTGTCTTCAAACATCACCCGGCAATTTTTCTTCATCACCCGGCAACACAGTTGCTTTCCTTCTTCATCCGGCTTGCTTTCTTCATCATCCGGCAACATAGTTGCTTTCATAGTCACCCGGCATGCTTTCTTCTTCACACGGCATGCATTTCTTCTTCACACGGCAACACAGTGTCATACCTTTACACGGCAAGAAGATTTCTCTTTTACCCGGCTGTATAGTAAACATTTGTCACCCGGCTTGATATCTATGACCTTCACCCGGCTGTATTTGACATGATCTTTGCCCGGCTGTACAGTGGTCATAATATCTTCACCTTTTCTCAATCACCCGGCTGTATCAACACACAACATTACCCGGCTGAACAGTATGTTCATTACCCGACAGAACAGTTGTATCTGATATCTTTGCCCGGCTATAACACTTTGAGCAATTTCTTCACTTTTTCTCGTCTGTTGACTTTTTCAACGGCATTTATTGCACCTGCAAACATTCTCGACACATTAATTAGACAAGATATCCTTAAAAAGAATTTGTCTAATTAATTATCAACAATATTAAAACAAGTCAATAATCATTAATTCCAATTAAAATCATTTTTCTTTTTCTTTTTCAAAGATGTTTTTGCACAACCAATTTTTCTATATCCCGAAGCATTTTCTTAAAAACATATTACAGGACCTTGGGTTTGTTTTTAACACTTCCAATACCTTTGCTTTTCATACCACATAATCTTGTTCATTCAAAACACACTTATTCAAAAACACAATATTTTTGGATTTTTGTAGATATTTTTCTTCAATTTTATTCTCCCCCTAAACTTGAAATTTCTTGAAATTTTTAAGTTTAACAAGGATGTCGATGTGTCAATAAAGATTCCATATGCCTGCACACACAAAGCACACACATTAAAATAAATACATATGCAATGCAATGAATCAAAATATCGCAGTGAGATCATACCATACATTATCTGAACATGTTTTGCAAGTTTTGAATAGACATTTGACTTATGCTTGATTGAGTGATGATATGAAAACATACCAATTAGCTCGAGTTGG